>JBBCBC010000028.1:12688470-14087630 GCA_037126765.1 Stenogyne calaminthoides
GAATTCAATAGAGCTACCTTTCCCATAAACTATCCTCACTTTTCTTTAGAGTTTCATGTTTCTCAAAATCATTGAATTGATCTTTTGATAAGGATTTTTTACGATGGATTTCTCCTAACTTTCCTTTCATTCTCTATCACCTTTTCTTTCTGAGGTTGCCTTTGGGAGCATCTAGTCATGGTGGCTCCATTAATTGAAGTGATATCTGGTGTGATTTCCCACCTCAGTTATAAATGATTGGAGTTCATACATTCACTCTTGGTTTCAATAAACAGACCATGATGTAATCCTTTTAAGATTCAAAAGAATCCATTAAGTCCATTAGTTTTATGTAGAACTTTGATATTCAGAATTCCTTTATTCTGTAAAGACAGCAGAATGAAAATTTTATCTCAATTAATAATGACATATTAAAACATCGCTATGCAGGAACATTTCTTACAGAAATTGGACCACTTCTATTGGAGTGTTCTTCAACCTTCATATTTCTTTATCTCTTTTAGCTTGCCTTTTCTTTTTTCTTTCTATGGCAACTTGGCTCGAGAATGATCTATGCAAATGAAACCTTTTTTTGATTCATCATCAATAAATCTCTCTTGGTCTTGGGTCCTTCTTTTATGGATGAAAGATCTTCATTTTGCTAGTCTTTTCTCTTCTCTGATTAGCTTATTCATAGAACTTACAGGATTATTCCTGTTCACTATATCCTGTTATTTTTATGTCTTTTGTACTTTCCATATCTGTTATTGAGTCTTTTAAAACTCACCACCGGCATTTCAACATATCCTCATCTGATTTTGTTGATGACTCTCGGACTCTTTAGCTGCAGTTTTCTTTTGTGACTACATTCTTACTGGAATGAAGATTCATCTTTGCTTTTATAAATTCTTGTTTTCTTATCAATCCTGATTCAGCAGCTTTGATTCGAAGCATTGACCATAGCAGAATCAATGTTCTTGATGTTTCAAATTACACAACATATCCTCCCATTGCCAGATAATTCTAAAGAATTTTTTTGATCATGACTTCTCTATTTTTTGATATCTTTCTGAAACGTTAGGATCATTCATGATACTAGTGATCGACTAGGTTTATCAATGATTCATATAACTACGAAAAGTAGAACTTTGTATGATAATTTGTTTTTTTCCTTGTGTTTGGAGATGAATTTGACGAAGTTTAGTTATAGATCAAAATAAATCTCCTTATATTCGGGATGAAAATCTTGATAAATTGGAGTGGAGTTTTCGATGTCTGCGATTAGGTGAGAGGATATGGCATGTATAATCCGTGGAATGCAGATTCGTCGTGGTGCAGAAATGACAGACTGACTGTAAAGACTCATTGCTCCAGTGATTGAAGACTGGGTATCTCATGAAGACTCAGAAGATCTGAAGACCGGTAGTAACTTGGGGCTGGTGAATCTTTAGAATCACTGGTATATTTGAATCCGGTATTGAATCTCTGCATCTATAGAAGAAAGCATGAGAGTCGGAAAATAGATATTGCCAAAAACATTAGTATCTGAACCAAAGAGACATTAAGTATTTAAGTTTGTCTCGTTCGATTGATACAGAGCCATTTTGTTTGAAGGCAGGCAATCAGGAGAATAATATTCTTCCTGCCGACCTTTGAAAGCGTAGGGACTGAATCATTGCCAAATTAATCTCAAGATTCAGAATTTGCAGAATTTGGTGATTGGCTACATGGTATATATTTCCTGGTATACGAGTGTTCCATTTCATCTCATGGTTTCAATGGAAACACGGAAGGAGAGCACTTACGTCTTTATCTCCTCCAGCGGATGGTTTTAAGTGACTGCTTGTTGATTCTACTGTAATACGGGTAATGGCTTTCCGTTGAGAGTCACGGAGAATTCAAAACAACTCAAAGAGCTCATCGATATTATTACCAAATTGAGCGCTCGAAAAAACAAAATTTTCTGATGTTTCACATTAGAGAATCAACATTTACTGAAATTGATAGGTGTATATTGAAGCTTAGAAGAATATCCCTGACTTTCATTGTTCTTATTGCCAAGGATATCTCACTAGTTGAAAACCAACCCCAAAACTCAAACCCTTTTGTTAAGGTAGTTTGTGGTTTATTGTTTGTTTCGTGATGAAGTTAAGTTAATAAAAAGTTAGTAAGTTCTGATGGGTTAGCGGAAAAACTCTGAAAAGAAAGTTAATGTAAGCTCTTTGTGGTAGTACGAACAACGTGTGTGTTTGAGTTAATAAGGCTGCCCATGAGTTAGAGAAAACTCAAGGTAGAAAAAGTAAGTAAAATTTCGGTGAGTTAAGTAGAAAAGCTTTAGGAAAGTGGTTAAGGAATTTCTCTGAAGATAGGAGAGTGGGCGTAGGGCTTAGTCCTACGAACCACTATAATTCTTTGTGTTTTTGCTTTTGTCTTTTTGCTTGGCCCATACTCGTTGCCGCGTTTTTTCATTGAAAGCATAGTTCCTTGATATTGATTGGAACGAATCCAGCGAACTTGAATCAAATTGATCCAACCTTCATCAACATTTTATTGAAGGGAAGATTTTTCGACAAAAGCTAAAGCAGTATAAACTTAAGGCCAGACCATTTACTTTACGCCAGTGGCATTTAACGAGATAAAGATTCTAAATGAAGGCATTTACTGAATGAATTTAATAAAGAAGTTTTGATTAGATCTGAAACCTGGTATGACATCGAATAATCTTAATAAACCAAAGAAGTCGGGGTTTTAGTATAAGTTGTTTAGGAAGTTATCGCACCATGTATAATTTCTAAATGGATATAGATCGGGATAGATTTTGAAGAACGAAGCTTCGGTAAATAACTAAAGACAGCGAAGACTCGATGAAGTTCTTTGAACTGAAGACTCGATTGTGTCATTGAAGGCGATGAAGACTCGATGAAGTTAAAGACAACGAAGACTCGTTATGTCATTGAAAGGCAGTACCGAAGACTCGATGTCGAAGACATTGAAGACTTCGATGAGTTCTTGAAGACACTAAAGGGCTTCCGTTATGTCGCAGAAGACAGCGAAGAAGCTGATGAAGTTCATGAAGACCTTTAGAGAACTCGATAAGTTGTTGAAGCCTTTGAAGACTTCGATGTCGCTGAAACCGCGAAGAAGACGGTGTCAATGTCATAAAGACCTTTGAAGACTCGAAGAATCTTTGAAGACCCGGTAATTCTGCGAAGATTCGGTGAATCTTTGAATACTTTCATTATAACTTCCAGATGTTAAAGTGACGCTGGAATCTTATCTATCGAAGACTACAAAAGCTGAGAAAAATGTAAACATTTAGAAAAAATAGATATTACTTAAAAACATTCATATGTATCGAATAAAAGGAACTAAGTCTAAGTGTTGTTTAAAGGTTGTCTCATTCAAGAGATTTGGGACCAAAAAGAGCCGTTTTGTTTTATGCATTTCATTTAAAGACAAGAACCTTGATCGGGAAGAAAAATTATAACTTTTCTTGACCTTTGGCAAGCGTGGACCCTAAATCATGTCGTTAATCTAAGTTCCGCATTTGAAAAAATGGTGATTGACTACATGTTGCATATTTCCTAAAACATGCAAGGAGTATTCAAACCACTAAATATAGTTGTTCATCAAACACCATAAGAGGAAACTCGCCGGAGCTATCTCCTCCGGATAGTTTTTCAAGAGTGACCTTTGGTGAAGTTGCCTATAAATACCCGAGACCCTCACATTGAGGAGTTCACGGGAAATTCAAAAGCAACTCGAAACCATTTAAATATTATTGCAAAATTGAAGCACTCTCGAAAAAACCTAAATTTCCCCAAGTGTTTTCACATTGGAAAGCTCATTCACTAAACATAGATTGATAAAAATATCCAAAGCTTAATAGAGATATCCTAGCCTTTGCATTTTGTTCTTATTGTAAAAGGATATCTACACCCATTGAAACCAACCCAAAACCCAAAACCCTGTTAAGGTAGTTTGTGTGTGTTTTGTTGGTGAGTTGGAGTTGTAAAGAGTTAGTAAGCTACAGTGAGTTATTCGAAAACTCTCCAGAGAAGAAGTTAGTAAACTACTTGTGGTAGTCAACACTTGTGTGTTTTGAAGTTAATGTCTGCGGTAGAGTCACCCGAAAAACTCAGAAAAAAAAAATGAGTAAGCTTATGAGTTAGCCGAAAAGCTTTAGGAAGTGGTGAAGGAATTTCTCTGAAGAGCAAGAGAGAGTGGACATAGGAGCTTGGGTCTCTGAACCACTATAATTGTTGTGTTGTTTTGCTTTTCTGTCTTTGCATTATTATCTGTTGCGTTTTCACCGAAAAAGCATAGTTCATCGATATTCGGTTAAGAACTAATCCACTGAACTTGCATCAAATTGATCCATGACTTAATCCTTTATTTTATTGAAGGAAGATTTTTTCAAAAAAGCCAAAAGCGAGTATAAACTTAGGGCAAATCATTCCATGACAACTTGAGTAGCTAGAACAGATAGTTACCAAAAGGAACCAACTCTCTTTTGAGGTTCAAAAGATAACTATCTCGATCAGCGCTCTCAGGATCTCTGATAAACTTCGGGCTCGGTTGGATAACTGTCTGAAGCTTAAAGCGGCTAGGATCATTGTCTCGATGAGACTTTGACTCGAAAGCGACCTGTCTTTCGGAGGCCGAAAATCATCAAGATAACTGACCCATCTCGACCTCGAAAGAAAAAAGTTTTAAAAAATCAACACGTATTTCCCCCATACCGTGTGGGAGACTCAATTAACCGCGGAGACCAACAAAGTGGTATCGAGGCGGTGGTTCATTTTGACCACTTGCTTTGGTAGCCATAGTCTATTTTGTTTGAAAGACTTTGGTGGTGTCTTGAATAGATCTGTTTTGGCGATATCTTACGAGGCTCGATCATCATGCCTTCTAAAAACTTCCTATGTTCTCTGTTGAGAGCTATGACCTATGGAGATTGAGAATGCAGCTCATCTATATTCAAAACATGAAAGAATGTGGAGAGTGGTTTTACGAAGGACCATTCAAATTCTCATTGAATCCCGGAATCACCGATTTGAAAAGGAATGATCCCGAGATGAATTTCCAAAGCTCGATGATCAACTTACTCCGATGAGAGAAAGGTTTAGTCAATCTGGACTACATTGCTAAAGATACTTTTTGTATAGCACTATTGATGATGGTGTTATGGGGATGATTTATCACCGTGAAACCGCAAAAGAAATATGGGACACATTTATTTGTCATTGTGTGTCAAGGCACATATCATATAAAAGGAAAATAAACTTTTGTTGCTATTGGAAAGTTTGATAGCTTTGAAAATGGAAAATAGTGAATCCATTGACAAACTTGAGGTCGATTCACTAAAGATCATGAATGATCTAAGTGCTCTTGGGAAAAAGATACCCACGAGAGAAGTGAAACTGAAAAATTCTTAGAGGATTATCTAAGAAATGGGATATACATGTTTGTGGTGATTGAAAACACCAAAAAATATTGATTCCATGCCATATCAACAAGGTTTCTCCTAACCGAAAGCTTATGAGTTTGTGATTGACAAGAAAACTAAGAAATGGACAACAAAGATGATTCTTCATCTAGCGAATGTGGCTTTCAAAGCCAAAGAGAAATCTTCAGAATTTAGAGAGTTCGAGAACTCACTTGCCAAAAAATCGGGGATGAGCAGGAGGATAAGCTTAAATCTTGATGGCAAGGAGGTTTGAAAGACTAATAATAGATATGGAAAATATAATAAATATTATAGGAATCACGTGTACAAGAGAGACTCGGAAGTTGAGGACAGATCTGGTCGAGAAAAGGAAGGACCCGGAAAAGTCAAGGATCCCCGTCCAAAAAAAAGAAGGACTCCAAGACCAAGGAGGAAAGTGATCGATGATGATGCTAACAGATGCAACAATCCAAAAGAAAGGTCACTTCCAATATGACAATGTTTCGGAAAATGAAAAGCAAAGAAAGATAGGAAAGACAAGCCAAGAGAGACAGGAAGATCTCCAGCAAGAAAGCTATGATTGCAGAAGAGGAAGAACATTCTGAAGAAGGTTCCAGTTCCTCAGATGAAATTTTCTTAGATAGTGACAGTGATGATATCTGTCTTACGGCATTTGTGGATGAGGTATAAATTCTTCTATCTCCGTTGTTGCTCCTACACAAGCACATGAGTTCTCAAGTTCAACTGTAAACAAGAATCTTTGACCGATGGAATCATTTGAGAATATATGAAGGACTATTCTATTACAAGAACTACTCACCAAACTCAAGAGCCGACAAGGAACTGACCGCGAGAATTTAAGTGGAAAGACTCTCTAAAAATGCCGAGATCACTTCAATTGATGGGAACTACCGATGAACTGGATGTTCCGAAGTACAACTCGTAAAAAGAGAAGGTGATAGAGATCCCGAATGGAAAATTAGAGAATCCACCAAAGAGATTCAAATTTTATCGTAATCGAAGTTCAATGACCTCTTTGAGGCTATGAAACTCTAAAAGAAATGTGAGGATAGTCGCAGAGAAAGTTAGCTCTATTGAATTTCGCATCTAAAGCGATAGATGAAATTCGTAGTTATCAAAGACCAAGAACTATAAAAGTCGGATTGGGATACATTCCGGGGGAACCTCACAAGGTCTTCTCGAATGCCTTCTAAGTAGCACCAAGACCTGCTTTGTTAAACCAAGTGGAATCTAATCTTCTTCTTAAGAACCGCCCGAGTTTTAGACAAGGGTAAGGACTATGGTTTCGAGAAAACTCAAGGTTCGGGGAAGAAAGCCAGGACCTCGGGAAAAGGCTAGAAAACTCAACACTTTCCAAAGGAATCTTCAAGCCAAGATTTCAAAGCCTTAGGCTAAGAATACATACCTAAAGAGATCCTGCAAGACTGAACCATCAGAGGAATTTTGTAAGAGAAACACTCAACGAGATATATTCTCCAATCGAAAAAGACCAAGTTCTCGACATCGAAAGACCCAATTTCAAAGACAGCAACCCAAAAACCCACTTGCCTAAGGGTAAAGGTTTCACGACCCAAGTCAATTAGAGAGACCAAACCCGGGCACAAAAAGCTAAGGCACTTGAACAAAAGGCCCGAACCCAAGAAGAACTCTAAGGCTCATGTTCATGCTAAGGTTGGTACTCATGCACAGGATACTTGCTAAAGGGCCCTAGGTGGTGAATGTGTATGTAGATGTTTATGGGAGACAAATCAGCCACTCTAAAAAGTAATTAGAGTTGTTAGCGATTTGGGTTCCAAGAGGTACACTGTTAACTGGTAGGACCACACACCAAAATGGGTACCTAACAATCGACTGTTTTTTCGGTGAAGGAAAAAGGCACTGAGTTAAATGAAAACAACATAGAATCGATGAGGGAAATGAATTGGCTCTATTTGTATGGTATCTCGACAAAGGATGTTCAAGACATATGACGATATATAAACAACTAATCACCCACTATGTTAAAAAAAGGCCCTAAAATCACATTTGAGACAATTCCAAAGGACAAATCAAGGATATGGAACTCTTTGAAGTTGACTCTATTCATATCCATGGTGTTCATATGTGTCCGGTCTAAAGCATAACTTGCTTTCTATCACCAATCTCGGACAAAGGTATCGGTGTTGAGTTCTCAAAGAACTTATGTTATGTAAAAAGACAATACTTCACGTAAAAATTTTACTTGACCGGGTACTAGAAAAGAAATGTGTATCTTGGTCGATTGGAGTTCAACTCCTAAAGATACATGTTTGGTTGCAAAAAGTTCCACCGATACCAGTTGGTTGTGGCACAAAAAAGAATGAATCACTTAAACTTCAAAACCCCGAACAAACTTGCAAAAATTAGCACTTGTAAGGGG
Organism: Stenogyne calaminthoides; assembly: GCA_037126765.1. Classification (NCBI taxonomy): domain Eukaryota; kingdom Viridiplantae; phylum Streptophyta; class Magnoliopsida; order Lamiales; family Lamiaceae; genus Stenogyne; species Stenogyne calaminthoides. The sequence goes on from JBBCBC010000028.1 coordinate 12,696,318, forward strand.
CTACCCAATGAAGTGTTCAAGAAAAGATCATGTATGTGATGCTTGTCGAAAAGGAAAACAAATTAGAGCATCTTTCAAAAAGCAAAGTAGATGTTTCTATCGATCAATACTACAACCAATTACATATGGATCTCTTTGGTCCAAGAATACTGTGGAGCACTAATGGCAAAAATATACACACTTGTGGTAGTTGATGACTACTCTAGATACACATGGGTCATATTCTTACTCAAGAAGAAAGAGACTCGAACAAAAACCGCTGAACTACTAAAAAAGGCTCAAGATCAAAAGAATCGAGTGTGGTCAAAATCAGATCGATAAAGGAACCGAGTTTATCAATCATATCATATCTGATTATTAGGCAAAGAAATGGAATAGCTCATGAAACATCACCGGCAAGGACCCCACAAATGAATGGTGTTGTCAGAAGAAGAAATAGGACTCAAAGAAGCTTCAAGGACAATGATTGTTTGAAGCCGATATTCCTAAGAGATTTTGGGGTCAAGCTTATCAACACCGCATGCTACTCTCGTAACGTATCCATCTTGACCAAGAACCAAGGAAAAACTCCATATGAGCCGGAATGAAAGGAAGCCTCTTTTTTTTTCTTTTTTTCGTGTGTTTGGTTGCAAGTGTTTCATACACAATAATGGTAAAGATCAAATGAAAACTTTGATAGCAAAGTCGATGAAGGGATATTCGAGGATATTCTAAAAGTCGAAGAAAGAAGTTAGTAAAGCCTTTAGAGTTTACAACCTGTAGGGACTCTTATTGTGGAAGAAACACCTCATGTTGTTTTTTGATGAATCTACTTGTGTTCGGAAGAAATGAAGATGACTCAGAGAACTCGATCAAGAGAATCACCGACTTAGCCTCGAAAAAAGAATGATAAAACATCCTCCTGAACCAAAAGAAGAAGTCACTCACTTTCTATGAATGGAGTGAATCGGACTCAGACAAAAAGAAGTTCGGGATGGAAAAACTCGGGATGGTGAGACTCGAAGTAAATTCTCCAATCGGAAGGAAAGCCAACACACCGAAGTCGACAATCTAAACATACACCCGCCTGCACTCGTATGTAATGCCGATGAAGATGTGGTCACAAATTGAGGCAAACTCAATCTATCAACCAATCGGGGAACAAATGTCTCTCACAATGTTCGAATGGAATTTCCACGAGGAAGATGAATCTATTTCTCCTTTTTGTTGTTCCCCGAATTTAATGAATTACCCGAACCTAACATTTCGATGTTGAGGATACTCATCGAAGGGGGAACATCCAGAGAAAATGGTTGGATAGTCATCCTACAAGTCGATTGTGGGTGATCTATCGATGGTGTCAAAACCGTAAGGTTTCATGGAGAAAGTGATTTGTTCTCTTTGCTTCCTATCCGAAAAAGAACCCATCGAGATTGAAGAAGCTCTACAAGATTCATTTTGGATTATCATTATGCAAGAAGAGCTGAATCAGTTCTCAAGGAATGAAGTTTGGGGAGCTAGTGGATGACTTCCAAGAGGCACAATGTGATTGGAACTAAGGGGTGTTCAAGAATAAGAGAGATGAAAACAACAACATTAGAGAAACAAGGCAAGGCTAGTTGACAAGGGTATTCCCAAGAAGAAGGCTTGGATTATGATGAAACCTTTGCACCATTGCAGTAAGACTAGAAGCCATCGATTGTTTCTTGCATATGCTGCCCATATGAAATTCATACCTATCGATGGATGTGAAAAAGTGCATTTCTGAATGGTGTGTGCTTAAGAAAGAGGTTTATGTGGAACAACTTCCGGTTTCGCATAAAATGACCAAGTTTACTGTGCTCGGGGAAAGTCTTGTATGGTCTTAAGAAAGACCCCGAGCATGGTATGATACCCTTTCTCGGTTTTCTTCGACCATGGTTTTATCAAAGGAACCGGCTTGATAGGACTCGCTCAGGATAGAAGATGGGAAAGACATCTTACTTGTTCGGTTATGTAGATGACATCATTTTTGGATCTCCAAATCATCACCGTGTGGAAAAGTTTTCTACCCTCGATGAAAGAAAAATTTGAGATGTCAATGATGGGGAGTTGAATTTCTTTCTTGGACTTCAAAGTGAAACAAACTAAGGAAGGAATTTTCATCAATTAAGCAAAATACACGGAGATCCGATTGCAAAGTATGGTGTACAGACTTGCAATACGCTTAGAATTCCTATGAATACTAACTACAAGATGGATCCCGATCCCGAAGGAAAATCAAAGAAATCACACTTATTATAGAGGGATCATTGGATCATCGCTGCTATATCTCACCACCCGACAAGTAGGCTTGATATAACATTTGTTGTTGGGATATGTGCGAATATACCAAGCTAATCCTAAAAATAGTCACATGGAGGTCAGCCAAAAAGATTCTCAAATATCTTAAAGGTACTCGTGAATAGAGGATTATGGTATCCAAATTGATGGGATATTTTAGTTTTGATAATTTATGCCAAAACATTATTAACTTGTGTTATTCAAGCTAATTTACAGATAATAAGTTAAGGGGAACGCAAAGAACAAATTGAGGGGGAACTCAAGAAATCAGAAGAAGATGATCGAGATCAGACGAGGCTGCAGACGAGTCGTGATCGAGATCAGATGGGTCAGATGAGATCCAGAATCAACTGATGAGCTGTGCAAATCGGATGTGAAGAAAAAGCTAAAGCCAGTAAATCAAAAGAGAAGGTTGCGATCGAAGATGACGCGGATGAGACCGACGAGATCGACGCGGATCGAGATCAGATATGATAAACTGATATGCTAACCTAATGCAGATGACCTGATGCTATCCTGAGATGATCCTGAAGATATGTTGATCTGATCAATCGAGCTGATCAGATCAGGCAAAGAAGAAATCGATAGCTCGAAATAATGTGACCTCGGGTCGGATGTCTGGATTAAGAGAACTCGAACTCGCATGCCTTTGGTGTCGGTATGCCCGATCGTATAAGGTCCGGCCAAGAGAAGTCTGTTGAATCAAGAACCCGAGACTCGATAAGTTCTTGAAGAACTCCGGGCTCGAGATAACTGGCGGTTCGGGATAAGCTCGGATAACCTCAAGGCTCGAGATAACCTGAAGGTTCAGATAGCTCAGATAACACAGGCTCGATGTAATCAAGATCCCGAGACTCAAAGATCCCAAGAATATAGCCGTTAGAGAATCGTGAAGAAAACAAGAATATATGGCCAGATTCGCCGACGTGGACGACCAATGAGAGAAGACGACAAGCCCCAAAAAGCCGCAAAAGCTACATGAGTAAGATGGATTTGAATGTGATTCTTCCAACGGTAACATTCAAATCCACACTATAAATACAAGTTCTTCCTTCATTATCAAGTGTGGATGAATGTGGAAGAGTACGGAGAATGTAGCAAACGATGCTCTGTAGCTAAGAAGATATGGATTCCAAAGTTCCTCACCAAGGTCGTGTGCGGATGATCACGAGTCCCGAAATATGGGCCCGATCGAAAGCACCCGCTAAGGCATTCAACAGAATTGTGCTCGCAATCCTATATACTCATGCATTCCCACCATAGAACACACGAGCTAGAAATACACGCATATATTCAAGAGTGTTCTACCCTAGATCTAAGCACAAAATGTTATATCCTAAGCTTAGAGAGATTTTCCCATCCTTAGCGTTGAGGCTAAACAAATGTAAGGAAAATCTCAACCTAGTTGGAAACCAAACAAACCTTTACCCAAACTCAAAGTTAGGTTAAGTTTGTAGGTGAGTGTGAACTCCCAGAACATCTATCGGCAATCCCGTGAGGGAGATAAGTCCCGCTGAGTGTGAACTTCATTAAACATCTATCCAATCCCGTAAAGAGAGATAAGTCCCACTTGAGTGCGAACTCCTAAACATCTTAACCATCCCGCCAGGGGTATAAGTCCCGCAGTTAACTTCGGTTAAGGTGCCCCTGTGTTAAGGAAGAGGGATGTAGGATGGGTTTCGTCCAAACACCATAAAAATATCGTGTGTTCTTTATTTGCTTTATGTTCATACTTGCCATATGCATTCGACATAAACAAAACAACACACATCGCTCTTAAAAAGCGAAAAATTTGGTATCACCATTCCCACACCTGTTTTATATGCATCTCACCCTACATGTTTTTTCCAAGACGCACAAAAATGGGTTTTCCAAACACCAAAAATGGGGACCATCACCAGCTGATGATAACCTTGAATTAACTCGGTTATTCAGATCTTTTTTGATTATGGAGGATGTAGAATTGACAGAAGTCTACCACGAACTTGTCAATTTCTTGGAAGTAAACCGATATCATGGTTTTCAAAAGAAACAAACCTCAAGAGTAACCAAGACTCTCGGGTTTAATACATGGTTGCGAGGAAGTCACAAGTAGTACGAACTCTTTAGCTCGCACAACAATTGAGGGATTATAAGATTATAGCCAATGAAGTACCTATATTTTGTGATAATAATAGTGCAATTGCTATTACACAAAATCTTGTATTGCACACCAGATGTAAGCATGTTGATATCGAGATCACTTCATCGAGATCATGTTGAGAAGAAAGACATCGAAATGGAAAAATTCATACCGATAAACAGAGATGATATCTTGACTAAACCTTTGTCAATCAAGATTTAAGGAACTATCGGTTGAATTAGGTATGTTGGATCCAGTGAATAAAGAAAATCAAAAATTTAAGGTTTTCAGATGCATGAAGTTTTTCTCAGATTTTTACTGAAAAACTCAGGATAAAATTGAGAGTACTGAACACTGAGTCTTAGGAAACTCAGTTATCATGAAGATCAAGATTTCGATATTATCTTGACTTTTTATCAAGATCAAGATTTCAAGATATAATCGACTTTTTATCAAGATCAAGATTTCGATTATTATATTGACTTTTTTATCAAGATCTGGAGACTTCGAGATTATCTTGACATTTTATCAAGGTCAAAACTCAGAAGACCGATGGAGAAAATTAGTCCAAGTATTGACTCATGCAACACATTTATGGTCTAACTGAATCTCAGTAATCATTGGCAATAAATGACAAAACACCTGAAGAAATAATTGGGCGGGACCTTTGAAATCCACAAGGAAAGTCAATGGTCTGCAGGAACAGTAATTAAATGCATTGTTCATTAATCACCAATAGGATAAATTGGCGCGGCTTAGTATTTGCAAAATCGTCCTTTCATATACCCGCTTTTAGTTTGGTTTTTAATCTCAACCGTCGATTTCTTCATCTACGCGATTTTCCATAAATCAAAAATCCTATATCCATTAGAAGAATTTCTTTTCAAAGCTCTATTCCAAAAAGCCTTCATCTTCACAAAACACTCTGCTTCGAAACTCTCGATTGCCCAGAAATTTTTCACCTATCTCAAAACCCTTCACCAGAAATTCTCCAAAAATGACACTTTCTGTATACGACAAACTCGCCATTTCCAATAAACCTTGGTACGAATATGTCATTTCTCTAAAAGCTCATCCAATACAACTCACGAGGAGTTGCGCCCGATATGATCTGCTTTCGGCAAAGCTACATGCTCGGTCGCTAATCAACCAAAAGGCCGAATATCGCGAAATGTAATTGAGTTTATCTCTAATATGCAGTTAGATGATGAGAATTGCATAGAATCTCGGGACATGATCTCGCATTTGGAGCATGGTTCGAAATATGTGGATTTTGTTAGGGAATTGTATATTATTCCTAAGAATCTAAATACCATATATGAGTTAATTGATAGAGGTGAAGACCCTACGGTATACATGATGGGTAGGGAACAAGAATATGTGGATAAAATTACTGAGTATCCAGTAAAGTTTGAAGCTACTCTGAATAAGAGGCATTTGAAGCCTAAATATCGGTATTGTTGGATATTGTAAGCAAATGCATCATGAGTAGATCTGGTAGTTTTGAACAAATAAACACGCTTAAGTTAAGGCTAATGGCGGCGATTGAAGATTCACCTTCCACGGCATTCAATTGGTTGCACTATTTAATCAAGGTGGTGAGTGATCAAGCCAAACAAATTCAGAAGGTAAATGGCTCTGTAGTTATCAAAGGAAAGATTCTACATGCAACCAAGATTGCATTTATCTTGAAATGTCAAGAGAAGAGGACATCTTTGCGATTCCACTTCCTTTCCAAAGTCAAAAATCATGTTCAAACCAACAAAGAAGTCTTTGAGAGGAAAGAAAGAAAAAAAACTACGAGTCTCGGGAGGAGACCGGTGAAGAAGAAACTCGGTTGAAGAATCCGGAAAAAAGCTAAGGGAAAGCCCTAATGCAAGTTAAAAGAGAGAAAGGAGAGAAACCAAGAAAAAAAAACAGTGGCTCCTCGTATACATAAGGCTTCAATCTATTCTTTGGGAAGGAGGATACGACATCAAGAAACTCAACTCAAGGCCGCCAGGGGTCAATTCTCCACTTCGGAGTTCTTGCTCGTGTTGTGACAAATGTGCGAGCAAGAAATTGAGGAACACGTTTTTTCCGAGGTACTCGAAACCTCTCTGAAGTTCAGATAAAATCTCTCAGAAATCTTCAAGGACCTCGGATCCTACCGAAGAAAGTATCGCTTCAGCTTGAGATCAATCAACCTCGTGAATTGCTGAATTTGGATCTTGACTCCTGAATGAACCATTTCTCGATCCATCGCCATCTAGAACTTGTCAATCCGAGCCAACCGCTCCCGAAAAGCCCAAAAATTGAGGAAGGGAGAGGCCAAAAAAACCGAGTGGCGCAGCAGGAACGATTCATTCTTGATAGGTACCTCGAAGCGATATCCCCATCCTACCTTCGTGGATATTTTTCTTCCCGGCTTCGGAACCACTTGTGTACATTCTGAATCAATCACTTCCTAAAATCTTGAATATTGCCTCATTCGAGAGGAGAGGACTTGTGGAGAACTGGCTTAAACTGTGTTGTGAGTTTTCGGGCTTCAAAAGATAAAGCTCGGAATGAAAGGCATTGATTCGATGAACTGGTGATAAAGAAGCTAGCTGAAAAAGAAAGCTTCAAGGAGTTGATGCTTCCGGTTCCATGATCAAAAGAGATGATGCAAAAAGAGATTTGAGAAGGAGAAGGAACCTCAAATGAATCTTGAGAAAGAGAAGGAAACCGAGAGTCATATGGGGACATATATCGGATCTTGAACTAATGATATCGAACAACCTCGGATCGAAAGTTAGCACTCTTCGGTACCTTTTTGGCACTGTTATACATTATGCGGTTCTTTGAAGAACCTAGCTTTAAATCGATGTTTATGATATCTCTTGTCGAGGATCGATTGAGCACCCAAATCGGTTGGAAAATATTGTACAAACTCCAAAGGGTTGATTTCACACCAATCCTGGATGAGTTAAAGAAGATAGAGCCAAGGATGGAAGAGATACTGGCAGGTCAATCTCAAAAGCTTGAGAATCTAAGCTCTTCATCAAGCATGCTGCAAACAATTCTCACAGACAAGATGACTCAGATGGAGTTAGTTATGGCTGCTCAAAATCAGAAAATGGAGAACCTGAGTTCATCATCTGATACGCTTCAAACAACTCTATCAAGTAAAATAGCTACATTGGATGGAAAGATTGATGGAGTACATACGAAGCTTAATGCCAACATGAAGCAGATGTATCAAGAAAGAATTGCCTATCTTGAAGCCAAACTGATTGAGAAGAATGATCTGATGATCAAAAACAAATTGTTGAGGAAATGGGCTCTATGCTCATGACCAAGATGACAGAGATGATGCATGATGTCTTCTCAAATCAGTTTGCACCTCTTTCAGATGAGTTCTCAATGGCTAAGAATTACATGAGAAGGCTAGAGGATGAGCATGATCAATTGGCAGGGGAAGTGTGAAGTATAAGCAAAGAGCAATACCATATGGATACTGCACTGACTCAACTACTCCCAAGGTATGGTGCCAAAAAAAGGAAAGGCACGGTGGTAAATTAAGTGAGTTGTTGGCACAAACCTTGGAGAGAAAGGCTCAGAAAAGAAGCTTTGAAAGAAAACTTTGGATGCCTTGAGGAGGTTGAAGCCAATCGAGAAGCTAAAATTCAAAGTTGAGAAACCTACCTTCACTCGGAAAAATGATCGGATCACTTTCGAAGTAATTTAAAAGAAACCAGTATTAGAAGGATGGTTGAAACAAGCAAAGTCAGTGAAAATCTTGTCAGAACTAATAAGAGAAAGGCTGTTGCATTTGTGGAGCAAGAAAAGAAGAAAAGAGCTAAAGCTTCTAAGCCTACTCAGAGGAAATTGATAATGGATTTTGAAGAACCCGAGGAAGAAAATTCTAAAAAAGAAGAAACTGAAATTCAGAAAGAAGTCTTCAATACCAAGAAAACTCTAAAAACCCTCCAAATCGAAAAAGAGAAGAAGATTGTTGCTTCTGTGTCAGGTGTTCCTTTGATCAGGAAAAAGAAAGAAGAAGAGCAGAAAAGAAGAAGTGGTTTTAAAAAGTTTTTTGAGCAAAAGGAGGAGGTATGTAAAAAACTGTAAATGGCCGTGACATTGACAAGTGGATGCCTATTCGGTTCAATGATGCATGGGAGGAGATCAAGAGAACCTTCCGGTTCTATTATGAGATTCTCGAGAAATGGAGGGGGAGCAAATTTAAATGAATGAAGCCTTTATTGAAAGTACTAGACATTGTATCCTAAGTACACCAAATTTGGATCAACTTGGCGGATGAAGGAAATACTCTCGATATAGTAGCCCTGGTCCATACACTTACCGGCTCTAGATTTGAGAATGGCTATGTGAATGAAACGACCATTTCTCGAGGAGATAGCTCAAGATGCCATCCAGCCTAGGCCTAACAGAAACAACCCCGATATCATCAAAGCAAGGGATGAACCGAAGAAGAGATACTTTATGGGATGTTCAACTTTGAAGTGCCGAGGATGAAGAAGACCCGAAGACTTTGTATTTACATTTTAATTCTTGCTTTTTGTTCTTCATTGTAATCTGTAACTCTTATCTTACATCAATGAAAATTTATCTTTATGCTCAAAGATAATATCTCATTATCTTTTTACATGTCTTGATATGCCAGATTATTAAGGAAATTGTTGGGAAAAATTGCCATTTTGGTTTGTAATAGAAAAACTGAAACCTGAGTATAGGTTAAGTTTTCTTAAATGTAACAAGGTGGTTTTGGCATCATCAAAAAGGGGGAAATTGTTGGGAGATGAATTTAATAAAGATGTTTTGATTAGATCCCAAAACCCCTGAGTATGACATGTTCAGGATAATCATGATAGACTAAGTCAGGTTTCAGTATAGATTGTTCAGGAAGTTATCTGCACCATGTATAGTCAGCAGATATAGATCAGGATAGATTTTGAAGAACATCAAGATTCGCAGTAATCAAGACACTCAAGACTCAAGAAGTTTGAAGACATCAAGACTCAAGATGTCATCGAAGACATCAAGACTCGCAGAAGCCGTCAAGACATCAAGACTCAAAGATGTCACCAAGACATCAAGACTCAAGATGTCAATCAAGACATTGAAGACTCAGTAAGTTGTTGAAGATAATCAAGACCTCAAGATGTCATCGGTCATCAAGACATCAAGACTCAAAAGAAGTTGTCAAGACAATCAAGACTCAAGAAGGTCAAGATATCAAGACTCAAAATGTCATCAAGACACCAAGACTCAAGATGTCACTAAAGACACTGAAGACTCGGATAATCAAGACCCGATAACTACTAAAGATTCAAAGAAGATAATCAATACTCAAGATAACCTGAATGTTCAGAGGAACTGAATAATATTTATCTGAAGACTACAAAACTGAGAAAAACACAAACATTTAGAAAAATAGATATTACCCAAAACATTCATATGCAGACAAAAGGAACTAAGTCTAAGTGTTGTTTAAGGTTGTCTCATTCAGAGAGATTGACCAAAAAGAGCCGTTTTTGTTTGTCTACATTTACTGAAGACAAGAACCAATCGGAGGAAGACAAAATTGTACTTTATTGACACTGAAAGCGACAGGACCCTGAATCATGTTAGTAGTACTAAGTTCCAGACTGCAAAAATTGGTGATTGGCTACATGACTGTATATTTCCTAAAACATGCAAGTGAGTATTCAAACCCTAAATATAGCCGTTCATCAAACACCATAAGAGGAAACTCATGAAGCTATCTCCTCCAACGGATAGTTTTTCAAGAGTGACCTTGGTGAAGTTTTATATAAATACCGAGACCTTCTACATTGAGAGGTTACTGAAATTTCAAAGCAACTCAAGAGCTCATTAAATATTATTATAAATTGAAGCACTCGAAAAACCTAGAATTTCCCAAGTGTTTCACATTGGAGAGAGCTCATTCACTAAGCCTAGATTGATAAGAAATATCCAAAGCTTAGTAGAGATATCCTAGCCTTTGCATTTGTTCTTATTGTAAAGGATATCTCACCCTAGTTGGAAACCAACCCAAAACCAAAACCCTTTGTTAAGGTAGTTTGTGTGTGTTTTGTTGGTGAGTTAGAGAGTTGTAAAAAAGTTAGTAAGCTACAGGTGAGTTAGCGAAAAACTCTAGAGAAGAAGTTAGTAAGCTACTTGTGGTAGTCTAACACTTGTGTGTATTTGAGTTAGTAAGGCTGCAGTGAGTCGACCCGAAAAACTCAAGGTAGAAAAAGTGAGTAAGCTACAATGAGTTAGCCGAAAGCTTTATGAAGTGGTTAAGGAATTTCTCCGAAGATCGAGAGAGTGGGCGTAGGAGCTTGAGTCTCGAACCACTATAATTCTTTGTCTTTTTTTACTTTACTTGTCAGATTTATTCTGTCATTGCATGGTTTTCCTTTGAAAGCATAGTTCCACTTTGATATTCAATTGGAACCAATCCTCGAACTTGCATCAAATTGATCCGGACCTTAATCAACTTTGTTTTTATTGAAGGGAAGATTTTTACAAAGCTAAAAGCAGTATAAACTTAGGGCAAACCATTCCAAGACACTTGAGTAGCTAGAACAGATAGTTACCTAATCGAACCAACTCTCTTGAGGGTTCGGTAAGATAATTATTCGATCCAAAAGCGCCTCGGGATCTCCGATAAACTCGAGGCTCGATTAGGCTAATTTGAAGCTTCCTCAGGATCATTGTCTCGATGGACTTTTGACTCGAGGCAATCTGTGCTTCTCGGGGAAAAATCATCGGATAACTTTGTCCCATCCGACCTTAGTGAAAGAAAAGTTTTAAAAATCATCAACACGTATTCTCCCCCATACACGTGTGAGACTGGGTAGCACCGGGACCAACATGAACTAACTCTCTACCGGGGTTCAATGAGATAATTATTTGATCCAGCGCCTTAGGATCTCTCGATAAACTTCGAGCTCGGTTGGGCTAATCTGAAGCTTCGAAAAGTAGCTCGGGATCATTGTCTCGATGACTTTGACTCGTGGCAATTAAATCTTCTCATGGCAAAATCATCAAGATAACTCAACCCATCGACCTCGAAAGAAAAGTTTTAAAAATCACCTAACACGTGTATTCCCCCATATACACGTGTGAGACTCATTAAAGACCGGGGACCAACAAGTGGTATTAGAGCAAAGGGTTCATTTTGACCACTTGCTTTGGTAACCATAGTCTATTTTGCTTAAAGACTTTGGTGGTCCTCTTGAATAGATCTGTTCTTTGTCGATATCTTACAAGGCTCGACCATCATGCATTCTAAGAAACTTCCTATGTTCTCTGTTGAGAGCCATGACCTATGGAGATTGAGAATGTAGGCTCATCCGTATTCAAAACATGAAAGAATGTGGAGAGTGGTTTACAAGGACCATTCAAATTCTTTCACCTGAATCCCCGGAATCACCGACATCTTGAGAGGAATGATCCCCAGAGATGAAATTCCAAATCTCGATGATCAACTTACTCTGATGAGAGGAAGTTGGTCAATCTGGACTACATTGCTAAAGATACTTTGTATAGCACTATTGATGATGGTGTTATGGGGATGATTTCTCACTGTGAAACTGCAAAAGAAATATGGGACACACTTGCTGTTATTTGTCAAGGCACAGATCATATAAAGGAAAACAAACTTTCTGTTGCTATTGGAATGTTTGATAGCTTTGAAATGGAAGATAGTGAATCCATTGACAAACTTGAGGTCAGATTCACTAGCATCATGTATGATCTGAGTGCTCTTGGGAAAAGATTCCCACAGTCTGAACTGAAAGCTTATGAGTTTGTGATTGACAAGAAAACTAAGAAATCTGACAGCAAAGATGATTCTTCATGTAGCAAGAATGTGGCTTTCAAAGCCAAAGATAAATCCTGTAAGTCTAGAGAGTCTGAGAACTCACTTGCCAAAAATCAGGATGAGCAGGAGGATAAGCTAGTACTGATGGCAATGAGGTTTGAAAGACTCAATAGCAGATATGGGAAATATAAGAAATATTACAAGAATCACAGGTACAAGAGAGACTCGGAAAAGAGGAGACGGATCGACAAAAGGAAGGACCAGGAAAAGCCAAGGATCCTCATCCAAGAAGAAGGACTCCAAGACCAAGGAGGAAAGTGATCGGGATGATGATACCAACAGATCTTCTACAACCGGAAGAAAGGTCACTTTCAATATGATTGTCTGAAAGTGAAAAGCAAAGAAAAGAAAGAGACAAGCCAAGAGAGACAGGGAAGATTTCCCGGCAAGAAAGCTATGATTGCGAAAGAGGAAGAACATTCGAAGAAGGTTCCAGTTCCTCGAGATGAAATTTTCTCGACGCGATGACAAAGATGATGTCCGCCTTTATGGCCGGGAGGAGGTAAATTTATCTATCTCTGTTGTTGCTCCTACACAAGCACATGAGTTCTCAAGTTCAACTGCAAAATGAATAACTTTGACTTGATGGATTCGTTTGAGAATCTTATGAAGGACTATTACGTATTACAAGAACTACTCATTTGAAACTCAAGAGCGTAACAAGGAACCGATCACGAGAATCAAGTGGAAAGACTCTAAAAATGCCGAGATCACTTCTCAATTGATGGGAACTACTGATGTCTTTGGATGTTACGAAAGTACAACTCTCGAAAAAAAGAAGGTGATAGAGATCCCGAATGGAAAATTAGAAAATCCACTAAAGAGATTCACCTTATCGAATTGAAGTTCAATGACCTCTTTGAGAAGCATGAAACTCTAAAGAAATGTGAGGATAGTGCGCAGAGAAAGTTAGCTCTATTGAATTTTGCATCTAAAATGATAGATGAAATTCGGAGTTATCAAAGACCTGCAACTATAAAAGCTGGATTGGGATACATTTCGAGGAACCTCACAAGGTCTTGAATCACCTTCTAAAAGCACCAACAACGTCTTTGTTAAACCAAAATGCATCTAATCTTCTTCTTGAAGAACCGCCCGTAGTTTTAGATAAGGGTAGAGGACCTATGGTTTCGGAAAAACCAAGGTTCAGGAAGAAAGCCTGGACCTCGGGGAAAGGGCTAGAAAACCCTAAACACTCGATAGGAAATTTTCGAACCCGATTTTCAAAGCCTCGAAGTTAAGAATACCAACTTAAAGAGATCTGCCTTTGAACCATCGTGAGGAATTTTGAGAAGACAAACACTTTCAAAGAGATATTCTCAACTGAAAAGACCAAGTCCTCGATTCTTTGAAAAGACCCCATTTCAAAGACAGCAACCTAAACCCCCACTTCCCTAAGGGTAAAGGTTTCTGAACCCAAGTCAACAGAGACAGAGACCACCAAGACAAAAGCTAAGGCACTTGAACAAAAGGCTGAACCCAAGAAGAACTCTAAGGCTCATGTTCATCTTAAGGCCGACACTCATGCACGGATATCTCTCAAGGCTCTAGGGTGGTGAATGTGTATGTAGATGTTTATGGGAGACAAATCAGCCACTCTATAGTAATTAGAGTTGTTAAGCGATTTGGGTTCCAAAAGGTACAACTAACTGTAGGACCCTACACCAAATGGGTACCTAAAAATTGATCTTTTTTTTCAGAAGGAAAAAGGGCAATCGAGTTGAATAGAAAACAACATAGCACTGATGAGTGGAAATGAATTGGCTCTGTTGTATGGTATCCGGACAAAGGATGTTCAAGACATGTGACAGATATAAGCAACTAATCACCGACTATGTTGAGCAAAAAGGCCCTCGTGATCACATTTGGAGACAATTCCAAAGGACAAACCGAAGGATATGGAACTCTTGAAGTTGACTCTGTTCATATCCATGGTGTTTCATATGTGTCGGTCTAAAGCATAACTTGCTTTCTATCACCAATCAATTGTGACAAAGGATTCGATGTGTTGAGTTCTCAAAGAACTTATGTTATGTAAAAGATAATACTTCACGAGAAAATTTTCTTGGTAGGGTACTAGAAAAGAAAATGTGTATCTTGCTGATTGGAGTTCAACTACTAAAGATACATGTTTGGTTGCAAAATGTTCCACTGATACCAGTTGGTTGTGGCATAAAAGAATGAATCACTTAAACTTCAAAACCCTGTACAAACTTGCAAGATTAGCACTTGTAAGGGGCTACCCAATGAAGTGTTCAAGAAATATCATGTATGTGATTCTTGTCGAAAAGGAAAACAAATCGAGCATCTTTCAAAAGCAAAGTAGATGTTTCTCTTGATAGAATACTACAATTTATTACATATGGATCTCTTTTGGTCCAAGAACACCTTTGAGCACTAATGGCGTAAAATACACACTTGTGGTAGTTGATGACTACTCTATATACACATGGGTCATATTCTTACTCAGTATGAAAGAGACTCAGACAAAACTACCTGAACTACTGAAAAGGCTCAGTACTGAAAAGAATCTGAGTGTGGTCAAAATTAGATCAGATAAAGGAACTGAGTTTATCAATCATATCATATCTGATTATTGTGCAACAAATGGAATAGCTCATGAAACATCACCTGCAAGGACCCCACAACAGAATGGTGTTGCTGAAAGAAGAAATAGGACTACGAAAGAAGTCAAGAACAATGATTGTTGAAGCTGACATTCCTAAGAGATTTTGGTTTGAAGTTATCATCAACCTTTGCATGTTACTCTCGAGGAACGAACCATCTTGACAAAAGATCAAGGAAAAACACCTTACAAGATGTGGAATGAAAGGAAGCCTCTTGTCTCTTTCTTTTCGTGTGTTTGGTTGTAAGTGTTTCATATACATAATTTGTAAAGATCGGTTTGAAAACCTTTGATAGCAAAAGTCGATGAAGGGATATTCTTAGGATATTGTGAATTCAAAAAACCTTGAGTTTTTGCAACCTAGGGACCCTTATTGTGGAAGAAAACACCTCATGTTGTTTTTGATGAATCTACTTGTGTTCGGAAGAAATGCGAACATGACTCGGGAGAACTGATCAAGAGAATCACCGGACTTTGCACGAAAAAAGAATGATAAAACATCCTCTAAACTCGAAAAGAAGAAGTCACCACTTTACATGAATGGAGTGAATCAGACTCAGACAAAGAAGTTCAGGATGGAAAAACTCAGGATGGTGAGACTCAGGATGGAAATTCTCCACTAAAGGAAAGCCAACACACCTGAAGCTGACCAATCTAAACATACACCGTTTCGGACTCGGTATGTAATGCCGATGAAGATGTGGTCACGCTTGAGGCAAACTCGAATCTATCAACCAATTGGGAACAAATGTCTCTCGAAAAGTTAAAATGGAATTTCCCGAGGAAGATGATTCTCTTTCTCCTTTTACGTTGTTCCTCAATTTAATGAACTACCCGAACCTTATATTTCTGATGTTGAGGATACTACTGAAGGGGGAACATCCAGGAGAAAATGGTTGGATAGTCATCCTACAAGTCAGATTGTGGGTGATCTTTCAGATGGTGTCAAAACAAGAAGGTTCCATGGAGAAAGTGCTTTGTTCTGCTGCTTCCTACCTGAAAAAGAACCTACTGAGATTGAAGAAGCTCTACAAGATTCATTTTGGATTACTGCTATGCAAGAAGAGCTGAATCAATTCTCAAGGAATGAAGTTTGGGAGCTAGTGGATAGACCTAAGAGGCACAATGTGATTGGAACTAAGTGGGTGTTCAAGAATAAGAGAGATGAAAACAACAACATTGTGAGAAACAAGGCAAGGCTAGTTGCACAAGGTTATTCCCAAGAAGAAGGCTTGGATTATGATGAAACCTTTGCACCTGTTGCAAGACTAGAAGCCATTAGATTGTTTCTTGCATATGCTGCCCACATGAAATTCACAGTCTATCAGATGGATGTAAAAGTGCATTTCTGAATGGTGTGCTTAAGGAAGAGGTTTATGTGGATCAACCTCCTGGTTTCAGACAGAATTACCAAGTTTACAGGCTCAGGAAAGCCTTGTATGGTCTTAAGCAAGCACCACGAGCATGGTATGATACCCTTTCTCAGTTTCTTACTGACCATGGTTTTATCAAAGGAACTGTTGATAGGACTTTGTTCAGGATAGAAGATGGAAAGGATATTTTACTAGTTCAGATCTATGTAGATGACATCATATTTGGATCTCCAAATCATCAGCTGTGTGAAAAGTTTTCTACCCTGATGAAAGGAAAGTTTGAGATGTCAATGATGGGGGAGATGAATTTCTTTCTTGGACTTCAGGTGAAACAAACTAAGGAAGGAATTTTCATTAATCAAGCAAAATACACCAGAGATCTGATTGCAAAGTATGGTGTATAGAATTGCAATACAGTTAGAATTCCTATGAATACTAACTACAAGATGGATCCTGATCCTGAAGGCAAATCAGTAAATCACACTGATTATAGAGGGTTCATTGGATCACTGCTATATCTCACAGCAAGTAGGCCTGATATAACATTTGTTGTTGGGATATGTGCAAGATACCAAGCTAATCCTAAGGCAAGTCACATGGAGGCTGCCAAAAAAGATTCTGAAATATCTTAAAGGAACTGTGAATAGAGGATTATGGTATCCAGCTGATGATAACCTTGAATTAACTGGTTATTCAGATGCTGATTATGGAGGATGTAGAATTGACAGGAAGTCTACCACATTAACTTGTCAATTTATTGGAAGTAAACTGATATCATGGTTTTCAAAGAAACAAACCTCGAGAGCAACCAAGATCTTCTTGAAGCCGAATACATGGTCGCGAGGAAGTCAAGTAGTACAATTCTTTGGCTCAGACAACAATTGAGGGATTATAAGATTATAGCCAATGAAGTACCTATATTTTGTGATAATAATAGTATAATTGCTATTACACAAAATCAGATTGCACACCGGATGTAAGCATGTTGATATCGACATCACTTCATCGTGAGATCATGTTGAGAAGAAAGACATCGAGAATGGAAAAATCATCTTGATAAACGAGAAATGATATCTTGACTAAACATTTGGGGTTGAATCAAGATTTGAGAACTATTAGTTGAATTAGGTATGTTGGATCCGGTGAATAAAGAAAATCAAAAAATTGAAGGTTTTCGGATGCATGAAGTTTTTCTCGTTTTTTGAAAAAACTTCGATAAATAAAATTGAAATCTTGAACACCCAGTCTTGGGAAACTCGGTTATCCTCAAGATCAAGACTTCGATTATTATACCGACATTTTATCAAGGTCAAAACTTCGATAAGACCGATGGAGAAAATTAGTCTAAAGAAGTATTGACTCATGCAACACACTTATTGTCTAACCGAATCTCGATAATCATTGGCAATAAATAACAAAACACCAAGAAATAATTGGTAGGGACCTTTGAAATCCACGAGGAAAGTCAATGGTCTGCAGAACACTAATTAAATGCACTATTCATTAATCACCAATAGGGATAAATTGGCGGCTTAGTATTTGCCGAAATCGTCCCTTTCATATACCCGTTTTTAGTCGGTTTTTAATCTCGACCATCGATTTTTTTCATCTACGCGATTTTCCATAAATCAAAATCCCATATCCATTGGAAAAATTTCGTTCAAAGCCCTATTCCAAAAAAAAGCCTTCATCTTCACAAACACTCGCTTGAAACCCTCGATTGCCCGAAATTTTCACCTATCTCAAAACCCTTCACCGAAATTCCCCAAAAATGACACTTCATGTATCGACAAACTCGCCATTTCAATAAACCTTGAACGAATATGTCGTTTCTCTAAAAAAGCTTCGTCCAATGCAACTCACTTAGGAGGAGGCGTTGATATGATTCGTTTAGCAAAACTTACATGCTGGTCGCGAATCGGCCGAGGCCTAATATGCAAAAGAGGTAATTGAGTTTATCTCTAATGTGCGCTTAGATGATGAGAATTGCATAGAATCTCGATTCATCTTGCATTTGGAGCATGGTTGAAATATATGTGATTTTGTTAGGAATTATATATTATTTCTAAGAATCTAAATGCCATATATGAGTTAAGTGATAGAGGTGAAGACCTACGGTATACATGATGGGTAGGGACAAGAATATTTGGATAAAATTATCGAGCATCCAAAGAAAGTTTGAAGCTACTCTGAATAAGAGGTATTTGAAGCCTAAATATCGAGTATTGTTGGATATTGTAAGCAAATGCATCATGAGTAGATCTGGTAGTTTCGAACAGATAAGCATGCCTAAGTTAAGGTTAATGGCAGCGATTGAAGATTCACCTTCCACGGCATTCAATTGGTTGCACTATTTGATCAAGGTGGTGAGTGATCAAGCCAAATAAATTCAGAAGGTGAATGGCTCTGTACTTATCAAAGGAAAAATTCTACATACAACCAAGATTACATTTATCTTGGAAATGTGCAGAGAAGTGGAGAACATCTTTGCCAATTCCACTTCCTTTCCAAAGTCAAAAATCATGTTCAAACCAACAAAGATGACTTTGAGAGGAAAGAAAGAGAAAAACTCTGAGTCTCAGGAGGAGATCACCAAGAAGAATCGATGAAGAAGCCGGACAAGCTGGGGGAAAGCCCCGATGCAAGTTAAAGAGAGAAAGGAGAGAAATCAAGAAGAAAGCATCGCTCCTCACGGCCCTTGAAGGCTTCAATCTATTAATGAGAAGGAGGCGGTGACATCAAGAAGTTCAACCCAAGGCGCAAGGGTTGAAATCTCCACTTCAGGTTCTTGCTCAGGTAGTGACAAATGTGCAGGAGCAAGAAACTGAGGAACAAGTTTTTTCTAGGGTACTTGAAACCTTTCTGAGCTCAGATAAAATCTCTCAGGAAATCTTCAAGGACCTCGATCCCTCATCGAAGAAAGACTGCTCGGACTTGAATCATCAACCTCGGAATTTTTGAACTTGGATGCGCTTCTGAATGAATCATTTCTAGATCCATCAGCTCTAGAACTCATACACTCTGAATCTACTGCTTCTGAAAGCCCAAGATTGAAGAAGGGAGAAGCCGAAGAAACTAAATGGCGAAGCAAGGGGGAACGGTTCATCTTAGACAGATACCCTGAGCTGAATGCCTATCCTGACCTTCAGGATATGTTCTTTAGGCTCAGAACCACAGTGTATATTCTGAATCAAACACTCCCGTAGATGTTGAACATTGCTTCATACAGAGGAGAAGAGTGGTGGAATGTAGAGACACCATCTTTTACAATTCTCGTGTTTTGTAAAAACCAAGCTGAGAATGAAAGCTGCTGATTTTGATGAATTAGTGAAAAAGAAGCTAGCTGAAAAGAAAGTTACTAAAGGAGTTGATGCTTCCAGCTCCCATGATCAAAATAAAAAGAAGGATAAGAGAGATGATGCAGAAAAGAAATCTGAGAAGGAGAAGAGATACTGGCAGGTCAATCTCAAAAGCTTGAGAATCTAAGCTCTTCATCAAGCATGCTGCAAACAATTATCACAGACAAGATGACTCAGATGGAGTTAGTTCTGGCTGCTCAAAATCAGAAAATGGAGAACCTGAGTTCATCATCTGATACGCTTCAAACAACTCTATCAATTAAATTAGCTACATTAGATGGAAAGATTGATGGAGTACATACGAGCTTAATGCCAACATGAAGCGATGTATCAAGAAAGAATCGCCTATCTTGAAGCCAAGTCGATTGAGAAGAATGATCGATGATCAAAAACAATTTGTTGAGGAAATGGGCTCTCTGCTCATGACTAAGATGACAGAGATGATGCATGATGTCTTCTCAAAACAGTTTGCTCCTCTTTCGGATGAATTCTCAATGGCCAAGAACTACATGATGAGGCTAGAAGATGAGCATGATCGGTTAAGCGGAGAAGTCTTGCAATATGAGCAAGGAGCAATACTATATGGATACTACAGATCGACTCAACTACTCCCCCAGGTATGGTGCCTAAAAAGGAAAAGGCACAGTGGCAAATTAAGTGAGTTGTTGGCACAAACCTTGGAGAAAAGGCTCAAAAAAGAAGAAGGAAAGAAAATTGTTGATGCCTTAAAAAGAAATTGAAGCCCTTTGAGAAACTAAAGTTCAAAGAAGTTGAGAAACCTATCTTCACTCAAACATCTCGAGCAAAACCGCTTCGAGAAGTAATTTCGGCCGACCGATAGAAGGATGATTGAGATAAGCAAAGCCGGTGAAGATCAAGTCAGACCTGAAAAGAGGAAGGCTGTGGCATTTGTGGAACAAGAAAGGAAGAAAAGAGCAAAAATCTCAAAACTTACTCAGAGGAAGCTGATAATGGAATTCGAAGAATCTGAGGAAGAAACCGAAACCCGAAAAGAAGCCTTCGATACGAAGAAAACTCAAAGCTCTTGATTGAAAAATAAAAAAAAATCTAACTGCCGATGATCGTGTTCCACCGATCGGGAAGAAGAAAAGAAGAAGAAGCGAAAAGAAGAGGTGGTTTTAAAAAGTTCCTAAGCAAAAGGAGAGGTACAGAAAAGACTCAGAAGTGACCGCACATTGACAAGTGGATGCCTATACAGTTTAATGATGCATGGGAAGAGATCAAGAGAACCTTCTGGTTCTATTATGAGATTCTGAGAGAATGGAGGGGGAGCAGCTCGGATAAGAATGAAGCCTTTATTGAGTACTTACTGACATTCTATCCTAAGTACCTGCAAAGTTGGATCAAATTGGCAGATGAAGGAAACACTCAGATAGTAGCTCCTGGTCCATACATGTACCAAGCTCCAAGGTTTGAGAATGGCTATGTAAATGAGGCAGCCATTTCTCAGGAAATAGCCCAGTATGCCATCCAGCTAGGCCTAACAGGAAACAACCCTGAAATCATCAAGGCAAGAGATGAACTGAAGAAGAGATACTACGGGATGTTCAACCTGGAAGTGCCAGAGGATGAAGTGGAAGAAGACTAAAGACTTTGTACTTCTGTTTTTTTTTATTTTCATTGTAATCTGTAACTCTTATCTTACATCAATGAAAATTTTATCTTTATACTCTAATATCTCATTATCTTTTTACATGTCTTGATATGCCAATTTGTTAAAAAAAAACTTGATTGGAGAAATACCATTTTCGGTTGTAATAAATAAACTGAAACCTGAGGATGGGTTAGGTTTTCTTAAATGAAACAAGATGGTTTTGGCATCATCAAAAAGGGGGAAATTGTTGGGAGATCAATTTAATAAATTTTTTTTGATTAGATCCCAAAAACCCTGAGTATGACATGTTCAGGATAATCTTGATAGACTGAGTCAGGTTTCAGTATAGATTGATCAGGAAGTTATCTACACTATGTATAGTCAGCAGATATAGATTCAAGAAATAATCAAGACATCAAGACTCGATATGTCATCAAGACACTAAACACTCAGTATGTCACTGAAGACATTGAAGACTCGGTTATGTCACCAAGACATCAAGACTCGGAGATATCTTGAAGACCCGTAGTAATCAAGACTCGAAGAAGATATTGAATACTTTCGAGATAACTTGAATGTTCAGAGGCACTGAATATAATCTATCCAAGACTACTAAAACCGAGAAAAAACGCAAAATTCGAAAAAATAGATATTGCCCAAAACATTCATATGCGCACAAAAAGGAACTAAGTCTAAGTGTTGTTTAAGGTTGTCTCATTCGGAGAGATTGACCAAAAGAGCCATTTTGTTTGTCTACATTCATTTGAAGACAAGAACCAATCGAGAGGAAGACAACACTATACTTTTATCGACACCGAAAGCACGGGACCTCTGAATCATGTAGGTAGTACTACTTTCCGGTCGCAAAAATTGGTGATTGGCTACATGACCCATATTTCCTAAAACATGCAAGGGAGTGTTCAAACCCTAAATATTGTCGTTCATCAAACACTGTAAGAGGAAACCCTTGATACTATCTCCTCCAATGGATAGTTTTTCAAGAGTGACCTTGGTGAAGTTTATAAATACCAAAAGACCCTTTACATTGAGAGGTCATGGGAAATTTCAAAAGCAACTCAAGAGCTCATTCAGATTATTGCAAATTGAAGCACTCAAAAAGCCTAGAATTTCCCAAGTGTTTCACATTGGAGAGAGCTCACTATTCTAAGCCTTAAGTGATAGATATATCCAAAGCTTAGAAAAGATATCCTAGCCTTTTACATTGTTCTTATTGTAAAGGATATCTCACCTAGTTGAAACCAACCCAAAATCCAAACCCTTTGTTAAGGTAGTTTGTGTGTGTTTTGTTGGTGAGTTAGAGTTGTAAAAAGTTAGTAAGCTCTGGTGAGTTAGCGAGAAAACTCTAGAAGAAGTTAGTAAGCTACTTGTGGTAGTCTCAACACTTGTTTGTGTTTGAGTTAGTAAAAAAGCAAAGTGAGTGACCCGAAAACTCAAGGTAGAAAAGTGAGTAAGCTACAAGTGAGTTAGCCAAAAAAGCTTTAGGAAGTGGTTAAGGAATTTCTCTCGAAGATCGAGAGAGAGTGGGCGTAAAGCTTGAGTCTACGAACCACTATAATTGTTGTGTTGTTTTACTTTACATCTTTGCATTATTATATGTTGCATGTTTTTCACTTTGAAAGCATAGTTCACTGATATTCGGTTGGAACCAATCCAACGAACTTGCATCAAATTGATCCACGACCTTATTCACCATTTTTATTCAAGGGAAGATTTTCAAAGAAAAAGCTAAAAGCAGTATAAACTTAGGGCCAACCATTCCAAGACACTTGAAAGTAGAAACGGATAGTTACCAAATCGAACTAACTCTCTTTCGAGGGTTCGATAAGATAATTATCGATCCAGCGCCTCGATCTCCCCGATAAACTCGAGGCTCGGTTAGGCTTGTCTGAAGCTTAAAAACAACTCGGGATCATTGTCTCGATGAGACTTTTGACTCGAGGCGATTAAAAGCTTCTCGAGGCAAAAATCATCAGGATAACCTGACCCATCTGACCTCAGTGAAAGAAAAGTTTTAAAAATCACCTAACACGTGTATTCCCCCCCCCATACATGTGTGAGACTCGTTAGCATCGAGATCAACACCTTGATACGATATGTGCCTTGACACATGATAGCAAGTGTATCCCATATTTCTTTAAGCGATTCACGGTGGAGAAATCATCCCCATAACACCATCATCAATAGTGATATATAGAGTATCTTTAGCAATATAGTCTAAGTTGACTAACTTTCTCACCTCAGGAGTAAGTTGTTCATCAGACTTAGGAAGTTCATCTCTGGGATCATCTCTCTCAACATCAGTAATTCTAGAATTCTCAACAGTGTACTCAAATGGTCCTTGAGAGACAACTCTTCACAGTCTCTCATGCTTAGAATACAGATGTGCCTGTATTCTCAATCTCCATAAGTCATAGTTCTCAACAAAGAACATAGGAAGTTTCTTAGAAGACATGATGAATGAGCCTTGTAAGATATCAGCAGTAAGATTTATTCAGTAGACCACCAAAGTCTCTCAATAAGCAAGACTATGGCTACCAAAGCAAGTGGTCAAAATGAGCCACTGCTCTGATACCACTTGTTGGTCCCGGTGTAAACGAGTCTTACACGTGTATGGGGGGGAATACACGTGTTCAGTGATTTTTCAAACTTTTCACAAAATCCGAGATCGATGGAGTCGGGTTGTCCTGAGAAATAGTCCTGAGAAGCACAAATTACTCTGAGTCAAAGTCTACATTTGAGACAATACCACTAAGTGGCTTTCAAAGAACTTCAAATTAGCCCAACCGATCTAAGGTTTAAAAATCGAGTCCAAATAAGCTTGGAGTAGATAATTACCTTCATCGACTACTCGGATGTGTTTGGTCGGTTTGACAACTATCTATACTAGCTTATCTAGTGTCTGCGGAATGTGTAGGCCCTAAGTTTATACTCGTTTTATCTTCTTTGAAAATCTTTCTTTTAATAAATTAGTGGTTAAAGAGTTTGAAACAGTTTAATGCAAACTCGATGGATTGATTCCAATCAATATCGAAAAACTTCAAAGATGCTTTTCGGTGAAAATATGCAATGTTATAATGCAAAGTAGAAAGCAAATAACACAACAAATTATAGTGCTCGAGGCAAAAGTTACTACGTCCACTCTCTCGACCCTCGAGAAATTCCTTAACTCACTACTACTACTTCCTCAAGCTTTGGTGAACTCAAAGAAACTACTAACTTTCTATGAGTTTTCGGGTTGAACTATCGCAGCCTTTTACTAACTCAAACACACACAGCTTTTCGACCACAAGCAACTTAACTAACTTCTCTAGAGTTTTCAGGCTAAACTACACTGCAGCTTACTAACTCTTTACAACTCTTTCTCTCCAACAATCACACACTCAAACTACCTAACAATAGGGTTTGGGTTTGGTTGGTTTCCAACTTATGGTGAGATATCCTTTTACAGTAAGAACAAATTCAAAGGCTAGGATATCTCTTACTAAGCTTTGGATATTATATCAAATTCTAGGCTTAGTAAATGAGCTCTCTTCAAGGTGAAAGACTTGGAAAATCTTAGGGTTTTTGAGTGCTTTAAATGCTAGAATACGAATGAGCTCTGGAGTTGCTTGATTTCCCGTAACCTTGCAATGGAGAAGTTCACTGGTATTTATAGGCAACTCACTAAGGATCACTCTTGAAAAACTATCCGTTTGAAGAGATAGCATCAAGTGTTTCCTTATTTGGTTAGTGATAATCGGCTATTTTAGGGTTTGAACTCACCCTTGCATGGTTTGGGTAACAGGTAACCAATGCAGCCAATCACCAAGTTTTTGCAGTCTGGAACTCAGTACATCTGACATCCTCAGTGCCATGTCATTTTCTGTATCAATTAAGTACAGTGTTGTCTCTCTCTGATTGGTTCTTGACTTCAGTGTATAGAGACAAACAAAACGGCTCTTTTAGGTCAATCTCTCTGAATGAGACAACCTTAAACAACACTTAGTTATAGTTCCTTTTGTCTGCAATCAAATATTTGGACAACTTTTATTTCTCATAAATGTATAAGACTTTCTCAGTCTATTTGTCCTCAGGTAGATAATCTTTAGGTTTTCACGGTCTTCTGAGTCTTCAGGGTCTTCTGAGTCTTCAGATGTCTATGGTCATTTCACTGAGTTCCCCCTCAGTGTGTGCATAACCTATAACCCCAAAGATATCTACTGACTATACATTTTGCAGATATTTCCTGAACTAACTTATATTGAAACATGTATTCTAATCTACCTTAGATCATTCTGAACATGTCATACTCAGGGGTTTTGAGATCTAATCTGTTGGGAGATGAATTTAATAAATATTTTGATTAAGATCCCAAAACCCTGAGTATGACATGTATTAGAACATTTTGATAGATCAGGATCAGGTTTTTTATAGATGTTAGGATCAGGATTTTCTGCACTCTATATAGTCAGCAGATATAAATCAGGGAGAAATAGGTTTACTTTAATTTTGCGTGAAGAACTCAAATGTTCCTGAGTAGCTCGGAAGATTCCTGAAGACCGAAGTCCCTGAGCAACATGAGTCCTAAAGAACTAAAGATCTTGAAGACCGAAGATCCTGAAGATTATTTCGTACTGACTCATAAGACCCTGAACAAATATTTAAAAGTAAAATATGTCTTGTTCCATCTAAGTACAAACAAAATGAATGTTATACATTAAATGGACATTAAGGAACGATGTGTCAGGTTCTATGCGCCCCCAAAATTGAGCGTTGACCTCCGAGATCATAAAGCCCTAAACTCGAGTCATCACTTAGTGAACCGTAAAACTGAGCCAGAAAATTTCTTTTAAAAGGTAGGACAAACAAATTGAGTCGCAGCGGAATAAAACTTAACACAAGTTTAAAAATAGAAGGGTAGATAAATTCAATACTTAGTACAAAAACATCATTGGTACAAGATCCATGGAGTATCAATTAGACATATTATTTGAATTTAGAAAACAGTTTGTTTATTGAATAAAGGCGTTAGGGAAACGGGTCGCTCTCTTTGCTGACTCCTACCCTCGATATCATAACCTGAAAGGGGGTTTAATGGGGCGTGAGATAAAAATCTCAGCGGGCAACCTGTATTCTGTTATACAGATTGACAGGAATTCAAAATAGTAGAAGCTTTTACTCATTCTCTTTATAACACAAAAACTTACTCACGATTTATTCTTAATAGTTCATACAGTATCCAACATTTATAACATCAATCATATCATTCAACAATCACACATATGGGTGGCACTGGTAGCGTCTACCACGTCCAATCCCGCATCATTCAAACAAAATGGGGTGGCACCGGTAGGCGCCCTACCGCGTCAACCCCCGATAGCTTCCCTATATCCCCTTGCTTCCTTATATCATCGCTTCCTTATCTCCCCGCAAAATCACCAATTCCTCCACACGGGACTCATCCCCAAAATCATTGGCACGAGGCCCAACTGATAAACGACACATATAGTTCATGTTCCAATATTCACAAAACTCATAATAGTACTCACATAATTTTCAGTGCATTGTTTACCAAAACCACAAGTTTCAAAAATATATCTTTTAACAGTGCATATTTAGTTTGCTTTGAAAACTGTCAACAGTCCATATAATATTAACTAGCTATACAGATAGTGTCACCCACCTGACAACTTTTCAAGTAAAAGTTTTAACTTCTTGAATGCTTTTGAACACGGCACGACTTCCAAGCTTCCGAGCTAACCCCAAGGACCTAGCACAGTCCATTCGTTTAGTCATCGTTCATTCTTTTATTTAATGAACGGTTTCGCATCGAATTAAGGGCTCTTCAATTAAAAGGGCATTTAGTAGTTAAAATTTATACGAGTTCATTTCAAGTTCGACATGGGTGTCGAAACTCGATTATTGGATTGGTACGATTTTCCTATTTTGCTAAAGGGTTCATAGATTGGGGTCGGGTTTACTCAAAACTTAATAATACAGTAAAACATCCAAACATATATTCACAAAATAAAACATGAACCATTCAACAACCTAAAACATGCTTGGTTCTAAAAGTATTTCCATTCCTTCTCCCTAGTACTACTCATTTGGCATAAAGACATGTAATCATTGCATAAATGGAAAGAACACTTAGACTTACTGGAAAAATATAAAATTTTAGTATGTTATACATCTTTTGAAAAGGAACAGAGTTCATCAGGGGCACAAATTCGTTTGAGCTAAGTATACAAGGTACATTTGTGATTTAAGGCAGAGTATTGAAAGGTTCGTCAAAACAGTGCACACTTTAAACTAAAAATCATAACTCGCTGGAAAAGCATCTAAAAATTACGAAATTAAAATATATTATATAAAACTTAAAAATAAGAAACTTTCATTTAGAAACCTAAGATATTTGAGCTAAGGGTCAGTACCAGGTTTTTGAGTAAAAATGGGTTCGTAATAGGGTACGTCATACAGTACATGCTTCATATGAAAATTTGTAACCCACTGGAAACTTAACGAAAATTCATCAAAATTTAATATGCCATTTTGGACTCATTTAATAGAACATACGAGTTTTTCCATGATTTTTATGCTATGTAAACAAGGATAAATAAATTGTTGAACTCACAGTTTCAACCTTCGTCAATCATTTGTCACATAAATTTAAAATAGGCATATCTCAAATTTTGGATATGATTTAACAGACATCAAGAGGAAAATCCTCAAATTTTCCTAAAATTTTATCATCTTTTTAAATAAGTAAAACAATACGAAATAGTCACTGCTCCCAGTTTCACATAGTCTCAGACACATAAATTTCCACGAATTTATTCTCCTTGGAGACAGATCAGATGAACATCAATTTTTGGTAGATTGTTTTTATACTTCAAATACTACATCGAGAAATTTTTCCACGATTTTAAAGCATCGAAATAGGTTTTCCAAAAATGAGGCAGTAGCATTTCCGAAGTTTCATACACATTTTTGAATTTTCACATATATGGCTAAACATGCTCAAATACACAAGATATCACCAATACAAACTTCATACATGTTTTTCACAGATTAAACAAGCTCAGAAAAGGTTCTTAGCATGCCATTTCTAAGGGTTTTCATGCTCAAACAAATTATGGTCATAACATCAAGATTAAAGGTCTCATTGGTGCTCACCCTTGTAGTTTCTTTCTTTGGGGGTGGAGGGGGGGATTGAGGGTTCTTGATGGAAACTCCTACTTCTAACACCTTCCTAGCTTCAAGATGGTGGAGTATGGACTCCTCCTTGGGGTGGTGATGATCGACCAAGAGCAAGAAAAGAGGGGAAAGCTCCTTCTTCCTTCAAACTCTCTCAACTCTCTCCATTTTCCCTCAATGTTTTCTCTTGTGAAACAAAATGTCAAGATAAAACTTGCAGTGGGGAGGAAGGGGTATATATAGGGAGAAGAGGGGAGGGTGGCCGCCAAGGGGGTGGCAAGAAAGGAGAGGAAAGCAATGATGGGAGTTAGTAACATGTCATGGCTCAAATAGTGTTAGCATTTAATGTAAGTTACACCACTTGATGGTTGCTGATTGTTTGGGCATATTTTGGATGAAAATGGGGGATTTTCTGTAGCTTGTGGGCTGCCAATTATGGTAGCCCTGATCCTAGATGAGATTTGGGTTCCGTCGG
This sequence comes from Stenogyne calaminthoides, assembly GCA_037126765.1. Classification (NCBI taxonomy): domain Eukaryota; kingdom Viridiplantae; phylum Streptophyta; class Magnoliopsida; order Lamiales; family Lamiaceae; genus Stenogyne; species Stenogyne calaminthoides. The sequence goes on from JBBCBC010000028.1 coordinate 12,725,262, forward strand.
TGTATTTTCTGTATTTTTCGGTTCGGTTTTTGGTTCCAAAAATTATTTTACTCGTACCGTTAAACTCGCACGATTTTTATGATTCCATTTGAAGTTCTCCTTTCTCATTTTGAATTCTTTAAATTTTTTACATTATTAACGGGTCTGTTTTACGGATAAAAATCCAAAAAGTGCTAGTAGGGTTTTTTGGCTCGAAAAACTCGTCTTTCACCTGAAAAATTTAAAAATTTGTACACATAATTTTAAAAAAAAGTATAACATTTAAACACATTAGGAAAAATAAACAAATAAGTCCTAAATGGATTCGGGTTGTTACAAGTTCAGTATAATTGACCTAAATAGAACCGTTTTGTTTGTCTACATTCAAAGGAAGAATTCGACCAATAAGGAGGCGACAACAACGTACTACACTGACACTGAAAGCGACATATCTCAGAAGAAATGTCAGGATTGATATCTTCCAGTTCACAGAAATTGGTGATTGGCTACGTGGCTGCATATTTCCTAATACATGCAAGGGTGCGTTCAAACCCTAGAAATAGTCGTTCATCACTAACCAATAGAGGAAACCCTTGATGTTATCTCTTCCAATGGATAGTTTTACAAGAGTGACCCTTAAGAGAGTTGCCTATAAATACCAGTGACCTTCACCATTGCAAGGTTACGGGAAATCAAGCAACTCCAGAGCTCATTCGTATTCTTGCATTTGAAGCACTCGAAAACCCAAAGATTTCCCAAGTGTTTCACATTGAAGAGAGCTCATTTACTAAGCCTAGAATTGTTAAGTATCCAAAGCTTAGTAAGAGATATCCTAGCCTTTGAATTTGTTCTTATTGTAAAAGGATATCTCACCTTAGATGGAAACTAACCAAACCCCAAACCCTAGTATTAGGTAGTTTGAGTGTGTGATTGTTGGAGAGTAAGAGTTGTAAAGAGTTAGTAAGATGCAGTTGAGTTTAGCCTGAAAACTCTAGAGAAGAAGTTAGTAAGCTGTTTGAGACAGTCCGAAAGCTTGTGTGTATTTGAGTTAGTAAGCTGCAGTAGTTCAGCCTGAAAACTCTTAGAAGAAAGTGAGTAAGTTGTTGAGTTCAGTCTGAAAACTTGAGGTAGTAGTAGTAGTGAGTTAAGAAATTTCTCTGAGGATCAGAGAGAATGGATGTAGGAGCTTTGCCTCTGAACCACTATAATTTACTGTGTTATTTGCTTTCTGCTTTGCATTTTATTTGTTGCATATTTTCACTGAAAGCAGGGAGTTTTCTGACATTCAGTTGGAATCAATACACTGAGCTTGCATTGAACTGATCACAGCCTTAACCACTGATTTACTCAGGAAAAGATTTTCAGCAAAGTAAAACGAGTATAAACCTCAGGGCCTACGCATTCCACACCCTTGATCAGCTAGAACAGATAGTTGTCAAACTGAATAAACTCAACGTAGTATTCAGTAAGATAGTTATATGATCCAAGCTTCTCAGGACTCTGTTTTAAATATCTCAGATCAGTTGGGCTAATCTGAAGTTACTGAAAGCCACTCAGTGTTATTGTCTCAGTAGACTTTGTCTCAGAGTAATTTGTGCTTCTCAGGACTATTTCTCAGGACAACCTGACCCACTGATTTCAGTTTTATAAAAGTTTGAAAAATCACTAAACACGTGTATTCCCCCCCCATACATGTGTAAAACTCGTTTACACCGGGACCAACAAATGGTATCAGAGCAGTGGTTCATTTTGACCACTTGCTTTGGTAGCCATAGTCTTGTTTGCTGAGAGACTTTGGTGGTCTACTGAATAGATTTTATTGCTGATATCTTAAAAGGATAATTCATCAAGCCTTCTAAAAACTTCCTATGTTCTCTGTTGAGAACTATGACTTATAGAGATTGAGAATGCAGGCACATCAGTATTCTAAGCATGAAAGAATGTGGAGAGTGGTCTCTCAAGGACCATTTGAGTACACTGTTGTGAATCCTAGAATCACTGATGCTGAGAGAGATGATCCCAGAGATGAACTTACTAAATTTGATGAACAACTTACTCCTGAGGAGATAAAGTTAGTCAACTTAGAATATATTGCTAAAGATACTCTATATAACACTATTGATGATGGTGTTATGGGGATGATTTCTCACTGTGAAACTGCTAAAGAGATTTGGGATACATTTGCTATCATGTGTCAAGGCACAGATCACATCAAAGAAAACAAACTATCTGTTGCCATTGCAAAGTTTGACAGCTTTGAAATGGAAGATGGTCAATCCATCTATAAACTGGAAGTCAGATTTACTAGTATCATGAATGATCTGAATGCTCTTGGGAAAAGATACCCAAAAAGAGAAGTTGCACTAAAAATTCTTAGAGGTCTATCTAAGAAATGGGATATACATGCTGTGGTGATTGAAAACACGAAAAACATTGATTCTATGCCATATCAACAAGTTTTCTCTGAACTGAAAGCTTATGAATTTGTGATTGATAAGAAAACAAAGAAATCTGATAGCAAAGATGAATCTTTATCTACCAAGAATGTAGCTTTCAAAGCTAAAGAAAAATCCTGTAAAGCTAAAGAGTCTGATAACTCACCTACCAAAAATCAGGATGAGCAAGAGCATAAGCTAGTACTGTTGGCTAGGAGGTTTGAAAGACTCAATAGCAGATATGGAAAGTACAAGAAGTAGTACAAAAATACCAGATACAGGAACAGGAACAACTCAGAAGGTGAGGACAAATCCACTGAAAAGAGGAAGGACCACAGAACTGAAGGATATTCATCCAGAAAGAAGGACTCAAAGACCAAAGAAGAGAGTGATCAGGATGATGATACCAATAGATGCTACAACTTCAAAAAGAAAGGTCACTTCCAGTATGATTGTCCAGAGCTAAGTGCCAAGGAAAGAAAGGAATGGCAAGCCAAAAGAGACAGGAAGAACTCAAGCAAGAAGGTTATGGTTGCTGAAGAAGAAGAACACTCTGAAGAAGGATCCAGCTCTTCAGAAGAAATGTTCTCAGATAGTGACAGCGATGATGTTTGCCTTGTTGCCATTGAGGAGGTAAATTCTTTCATCTCTGTTGCTGCTCCTACACAAGCACCTGAGTTATCAAGTTCATCAGTAACCAGTGATTTTGACCTGATGGATTCTTTTGAGAATCTTGTGAAGGACTATTCTGTGTTACAAGAATTGTTCATTGAAACTCAAGAGCAGAACGAGGAACTGACTGCTGAGAATCTGAAGTGGAAAAACTCTAATGCTGCTGAGATCACTTCTTAATTAATGGGAGCTACTGATGAACTAAATGTTCTGAAAGTACAGCTCTCAGAGAAAGAGAAAGTGATAGAGGCCCTGAAAGGAATGTTAGAGAAATCCACTGAGGAGAATCAGTTTATCAGGACTGAATTCAATGACCTCTTTGAGAAACATGAAACTCTAAAGAAAAGTGAGGATAGCTTGCGGAGAAAGGTATCTCTATTGAATTCTGCATCTAAAGCAATACATGAAATTCAGAGTTATCAAAGACCTGCAACTATAAAGGCTAGATTGGGATATAATCCAGGGGGAACCTCACAAGATCATCTGAATGCTGCTTCTTCTAGTAGCACTAAGATTGTCTTTGTTAAACTGGCGGTTCATACATCACTTCTTATTGAAGAACAACCCCGTGTTTTAGACAAGGGTAAAGGACCTATGGTTTCAGAGAACCTGAAGGTTCAGGAAGGAAAGCCCAAACATCAGGCAAAGGCTAGAAACCTAAATACTCAGTAGGAAATCCTCAGGCCAGTACTTCGAAGCCTCAGGCTAATAATACTAACCTGAAGAAATCTGCACTGCACCATCAGAGGAATCTTCAGAAGAGAAACACTCAGCCGAGACATTCTCAACTTAGGAGACCAAGTCCTCAGGATACTAAAAGACCACAATTTCAGTACAGGCAACCTAAACCCCACTTGCCAAAGGGTAAAGGATTCCTGAACCCAAGTCAGCAGAGATATAGACCAGCTGCGCCAAGGCCAAAGCATTGGAACAAGAGGCCTGAACCCAAGAAGAACTCTAACGCTCATGTTCATGCTAAGGCTGGCACTCATACACAGGGTACTACCAAAGCACCTAGGGTAGTGAATGTGTATGTAGATGTTTATGGAAGACAAATCAGCCACTCTAAAGTAATTAGAGTTGTCAGGAAGATTTGGGTTCCAAAAGGTACAGCTAACCTGGTAGGACCCTACACCAAATGGGTACCTAAGACCTGATCTATTTTTCAGGTGAGGGAAAAGGGCACTGAGCTGAATGAAGACAACATAGCCCTGATGAGTGGAAGTGAAATGGCTCCTGCTGCATGGTATCTGGACAGTGGATGTTCAAGGCACATGATAGGATATAAACAATTACTCACTGACTATGTTGAGCAAAAAGGCCCTCGGATTACTTTTGGAGATAATTCCAAAGGACAGACTGAAGGATATGGAACTCTTGAAGTTGATTCTGTTCATATCCATGTTGTATCATATGTTTCTGGTTTAAAGCATAATATGCTTTCTATCAGTCAATTCTGTGATAAGGGATTCAGTGTTGAGTTCTCAAAGAACTTATATTATGTGAAAGATAATGCTTCACAACAAATATTATTGACTGGTACTAGAAAAGGAAATGTGTATCTTGCTGATTGGAGATTAACTCCTAAGGATACATGCTTGGTTGCAAAAAGCTCAACTGATACCAGTTGGTTATGGTACAAAAGGCTGAATCACTTAAACTTCAAAACCCTGAACAAACTTGCAAGATTAGCACTTGTGAGGGGGTTACCAAATGAAGTGTTCAGTAAAGATCATGTATGTGATGCTTGTTAGAAAGGAAAACAAATCAGAGCATCATTCAAAAGCAAAGTAGAAGTTTCTACTGATAGAATACTTCAACTGTTACATATGGATCTATTTGGTCCAGTAATACCTGTAAGCACTAATGGCCGAAAATACACACTTGTGCTAGCTGATGACTACTCTAGATATACTTGGGTCATATTCTTACTCAGTAAGAAAGAGACTCAGACAAAACTGCCTGAATTACTGAAAAGACTCAGTATTGAAAAGAATTTGAGTGTGGCCAAAATCATATCAGATAAAGGCACTGAATTTATCAACCATATTATATCTGATTATTATGCAGCAAATGGAATAACTCATGAAACATCAGCTGCAAGGACCCCACAACAGAATGGTGCTGCAGAAAGAAGAAATAGGACTCTGAAAGAAGTTGCAAGAACAATGATTGTTGAAGCTGACATTCCTAAGAGATTTTGGGCTGAAGCTATCAACACTGCATGCTACTTTCAGAACAGAACCATGCTGACAAAAGATCAAGGAAAAACACCTTACGAGATGTGGAATGAAAGGAAGCCTCTTGTCTCTTTCTTTCGTGTCTTTGGTTGTAAGTGTTTCATACACAATAATGGTAAAGATCAGTTGAAAACCTTTGATAGCAAAGCTGATGAAGGGATATTCTTAGGATATTGTGAATTCAATAAAGCCTTCAGAGTTTGCAACTGTAGGACCCTTATTGTGGAAGAAACACCTCATGTTGTTTTTGATGAATCTACTTGTGTTCAGAAGAAACAGGAACATGACTCGGGAGATTTGACAAAGAGAATCACCAAACTTAGCCTGAAGAAGAATATTAAGCCATCATTTGAGCTTGAAAAGAAGAAGCCAATCATATTCTATGAATGGAGTGAGTCAGACTTAGACAAAGATGCTCAGGATGGAAATACTCAGGCTGGTGAAACACAGGATGATAGTTCTCCACTGAAGGAAGCCAACACACTGTAGCTGACCAATTTGAACAAACCCCAGTTCAGACTCAGGTATGTAATGCCAACGAAGATGTGGTCACAGCTGAGGAAAACTCTGAATCAATCAACCAAGGGGGAACAAATGTCCCTGACAATGTTCTAAATGAAAACTCCCCTGAAGAAGATGATTCTCTCTCTCCTTTTCTGTTGTTCCCTGAGTTTAATGAATTACCTGAACCTAACATTTCTAATGTTGAGGATACTACTGAAGGGGGAACATCCAGGAGAAAGTGGTTAGATGGTCATCCCTCAAGTCAGATTGTGGGTGATCTATCAGAAGGTGTTAGAACAAGAAAATTCCATGGTGAAAGTGCTTTATTTTGTTGCTTCCTATCTGAAAAGGAACCCACTGAGATTGAAGAAGCTCTTCAGGATTCTTTCTGGATTACTGTTATGCAAGAGGAGCTGAATTAGTTCACAAGAAATGAAGTTTGGGAGTGTTGGGAAATTTATAGTTTTGATAAAAGTTCCAGAAACACATGTAATAGGACCAGTCAGACCTGTTAGCTGACTGATGTTTATATTACCGTTTATAGAATACCAGTTGATAATTACTATATAGAACAACTGATGTAATAGATAGGTCACATATTGAGGGGGAACCTCAATATGTATAAGTCAGATCTGAAAATCCAAAGAATACAAATTGATATCCGAAGCGCCGAAATGCTAGAGAAGAAATGTAAGATCGACGATCCGATCTAGTCGATATCTCAAATTTGAAGTCATAAAGCTCAAACTCATAATACTTGAAGATCAGATGACTTCCAGAAGATCAGAGCAGAAGACCTACATCAGCCGAGTCTGCTAGTTGAAGCTAAGTCAACCGGCACCAGAAGACTTCATCAGGTAGACTGATCAGTTCTGACTGATCAGGTCAGCTCTCCAGGTGAAAACTGATGTTTCACCTAATCATACGTCTATGATCTGAACAAGAAGAATGTCAACCTTAGTTGGAAGAACAAACATCGAAAAGTGTGTCCGTTAACCAATAAGAACAAGACACGTATGATCGGAGCCGATAATTAAGGGATTTGATGTTTGTTCTCTCTAACGGCTATAAAATACAAGTTCACGCTTTTCGCCCATGCCGTTCTCAAGACGTCCACATCAATCCTCGCAAACCTACCTAATATAGCACAAATTCAAATTGCTCTCCAACGGCTCTTTGATTTCAAGGTCTATAAATATGGGATCACACTTCAGAGTGAAACACTAAACACCGAACAATCAAGAAGCTCAAGCAATTATCGATTTCCGCACGAAGAACACGATCAAGAAGATTATTTTATTAAGTGTTCATCCCATAAGTTCTTAGCATAGAAATCTTTTCATCTAAATTGATAGGCTACCTTAAACACCGGAAAAGATTTCATAGTTGGAACCAAAATAATCTTATCCAAACCCAAGTTAGGTTAAGTTGTTTAGCAAGATTTCGGACTAGGGTTTCTAGTTCCGATTCACAGGATCGGTTGAGTGAGAACTCCTTAAATATCTGTCGGTTGTCTTGTGTTGAACTAACACATAAAACTATGTTCGTTGGTTAAGTTGGTGCCCTTGTGATAGGGAAAGTGGGATTAGGACTAGTTTGTCCGAACCACTATAAATCTTGTGTGCCTTTACCGCTTTGATTAACCTGCTACTACAATTGCACACAACCTTTAAAGCGCATACATATTCTAAGTTGAGATCATTTAGCACCAAGCTTCCGATTCGATCAAGCTTGACACTTCAGTCAACTGGTTAAAACACTAACTTTGGAATCTGATTTATAAAACTGGTTTTTCACGGGTAAAACTTAAGCTTCCGCACACATCAGTTAAAGTGATAGTTACCGAACTAATACGCCTTGAGCGATTAGTAAGTTGGTTATCGACCAAACCGATTCACTCAAGACTCTGATCGAAATTAACGCCCTCACACGATCTGCACAAAAAGTTTTCGAAGTCTATTCACCCTCCCCTCTAGACTTACGCCCTCACTAAACCCGTTCGGGACCTACAAGTGGTATCAGAGCAGTTGGTTCTACAGACCACTGACTTTGTGTATCATCGATTCTTGAGGAAGAATCTTTGTGGTCGACTGAACTGATCTTGAAAAACCTTCTTAAAACTCATTCATTTTCCAAAAACACTCATCATGGATAACACCTCAGGTATGTATCATGATCTGCCGAAGTTCTCAATCGATGAGTATGCAGATTGGGCCATATATATGTCCAACCATCTAGGTTCGATCGATGGCGTAATGATGGAAGTCATCGAAAGAGGACCCATCATCATATATTACGACAACCTGCGGTTGGAGGAGATCCGCACTTTGCCCGGAAGTCTTGTACGAAAAATCCCAAATTTGATGGATGCAGAGAAAGGAAATCGCATACTCTAGATACTATCGCAATGCATATTATCATGAAAACAATGGATAAGGTCACCAAGGAAAAGATTAAGTATCTCAAATCAAGCGAAAGCAATGTGGGATACTCGGGTGAAATATCTTGAGGAAATGACCAGGATAAAAGATACCAGTCTGCAGTAACCGGGTAAAGTTCGAAAAATTGAAGATCTTTGCCCAACAAAACCATCAACGAACTCGATGGAAGGATTACTATGTCAATAAACAAGCTCGAGAACTTGGTAGAGATGTCCGATAAAGATATCAACTACAAAATTTTAAGGTCTCTCACCAAGAAATGGGACATGAAGGTCACTAGAATCAAGGATTGCCAAGACATTTAAAAAATGAAGCCAAGTAGCTTGTTCTTGAGCCTTAAAGCTCACGAAGTTCGATTTAATTGAGAGAGGACAAGCGGATGAAGATGAGGTGCCCATGAAGCCTCAACTTCCAAATCGGTTGCTTTTAAGGCAACCAAAGAAGAGATTGAAGACCAATGAGCCCATTGGAAACATCATAAGTCGGTGAGCAGATCGCTCTGCTTACCAGAAACTAGAGAAATCAAATACTCAACTGGGTAAGTATCAAGATTCTATAAAGATTATCAACATAAGCGAGGAAGAGATAGGAGATCGCATAACAGATCTCCGAGAAGAACCGAATCGATGATCGGAGAGATCACAGAGATGAAATGAAAAGAGATAATCTAAATAATGAGAGAAGAGATAACCAATCGCATGTAAGAAGCTCGGATTACTATCGAAAAGGAAAATCACCGATAGATCATACGCATTTTGAGTGATTCACCGGAAGAAAAAAATTATGTGGATCAAGGAGGCGTCTTCAATTGTGAGAAGCCAGTCACTTCTGGTATGCAGACGCCTGCCCGACGCCAAGAGAAAAGGGAAGAAAAGAGGAATGAGAGAGCAACGCTACAGGACGGAAAAGCCATGGTTGTTCGATACCGCCAGAATTGACGATTCAGATCCGCCCTCGAGGACTCTGGATACTCCTCTGAGAAGATTTCTGCCCCGACGCAGCAGTCTTTGCTGACTTCTATGGAAATGAAGATCCGATATTCTCTTCGGATGATGATGAGATCTCTTTGTTGATGGCCAAGGAGGACCAATCTGAGGTAACCTCCAAACCCGCTTTGTTAAGCTTACCACCGCTATCATTAGCACACACCTTTGGGAGATTGACCGCAGCTTTACTCGAGCAATTGCTTGAGGATCTCTCCAATGCAAGAGACACTTATGCTATAGTGGAAGTCGAAAATGATAAGTCGAGGACCGTAAATAATCACCTTGCTAAAGAGAATGATCTCAATAAAAGCCTCCGAACTTAAATCGTGAAACCGCCGAAGGCAACCGAGGAATTTAAAAATTCGAAAGTTAAAGCTTCGATCGGACAAGCAGATCAAAGATCACCGTAATTAACAAACAAAGAATCGATGACTTCAAAATCCCGCAAGCGAAAATTCGATGAGTCGTTCCGAAAAGCATGAAAGTCTAAAATCATCTCGAGGATAATCTGCGTAAGAAAATAAAGGTTTTTACAAAATCATCTAAAACCGCTCAAGACATGAACACCTATTTTCGAACAACGACAACAAGAAGGGACTTGGGTATGAGAACCCTTCCACATCCTCAAAAAGCCCCTACCGATTCATCTCAAAAAGGTGTAATCGAGACGAGTTTACAAAAAGATACACCAAAAGCCAAACATGTATCTAATAAGGAAAAAAAACCGGTTGAAAGCGGTAAAAGGCGGTGCCTAACCGTATGGGGAACATAAATGGACCCCAATTGGTAAAGCATCGATCGAGGAATCAAGAAGAACCCAGTTCTTACGAAGAGACCTCAACTCGATCAACAGATCGAAATCGAAAAAAGACAACTGTAAAAGGGAAGTCCAATCGAGACCCAATCAAGGTCACCGCCTAATAAGCATGCTTGAATAAACCGCAAAAACCACCTATGCCGAAAATATATGAATCTTTTGATGGTAGCGATCGTACCTACCCCCTATAATCGAAAATCTAGGGTCTTTGCACTGAAACCACATCGATGAAAAGAAGACAAACAGAAAAGATAAATCCCAAGTCTTCTAAGTCACCCAAGGTTCACACTAATAATCATACTAATCGAAAAGCATATAAAGAGACGTGATGATTATGTTGATAGGTATGGGAGACAAATCAGGCCTTCTCGATCTAACCGATCACAATAGAAGTGCTCGCTTTGTATGGATCCCCAAAACTAAACCTAACCCCTCGTAACCCAATCCAAAAGGGGTACCTAAAGCCCGATTTGGTCAGCAGGATCGCGTGGTCCGCCAACAAAGGAGGTGTGCAAGCAACTATCCGGGTACATCGATAGTGGATGCTCAAGGCACATGATTTGAAGCAAATATCTCCTCGGCTCTTTACATAGAATGAAAAGGCCCGCGTGTACTCTTTTCGGTGATGATAACTTTGGTTATACCAAAGGATTCTAACCTTAGAGAATGATGATGTACAAATAACCGGAGTCTCGTATGTCGAAGGTCCAAGCACAACCTATTATCGGTTTCACAATTCTGCGACAACGGATTCAGTGTTGAGTTCTCGACTGACCAATGCACTATCAAGAATCGAGCCACTCAACAAATTTTGCTAACTGGTTCAAGGAAAGGGACGATCTACACAGCTGATTGGAACAGTTGCCCAAGAAATGCATGCATTGATTGTCAAGAGTTCCAAAAGTAGCGATTGGCTCTGGCACAAAAGAATGAGCCATCCCCGAACTTTAAAACTCTTAATAAGATAGCAAGGATGTCTCTAGTGGAAGGACTTCCGAATGAAGTATTTTCAAAGGATCAGACATGTACTGCATGTCAGAAGGGAAAACAGGTCAAAGCTTCATTCAAGGGAATTCCCGGACCGGCATCCAAATCTTCTTGTTTGCTTCATATGGATCTATTTGGACCCGCATACACCAAATACCTCAACGGACGCAAATATACTCTGGTAATCGTGGATGACTATTCCAAGTTTACCTGGGTTATATTCTTACATAAGAAGAATGAGACGACAACGAAGATACCCGAAATTAAAAAAGATTACAAAATGAGAAGGGTGTCGATTAATAGTAAAAATCGGATCGGATAAAGGTACGAAATTTCAACTCTTTTATTCTTGATTTTTGCTCTAAGTTTGGTATCTGAAGACGAAACATCACCGCAAGGACGCCACAACAAAATGGAGTAGCGAAGCGGAGAACAGAACTCTCAAAGAAGTTGCTTTCATGCGACGATGTTAGTTGAACATGCAATACCAAGCCGTTTAAAAGGCGTAAGCAATCAACCTTTGCATGCCATACTCGTAATGATGTCTTCTGACTAAGGCTCACTACAAAACACCCTATGAACTGTGGAAGGACAGAAAACCTCGTGTCTCTTACTTCCATGTTTTTGGGTGTAAGTGTTTCATACACAACAATGGGAAGAGTCAGTTGAAGACTTTTGAGGCCAAGTCAGATGAGGGTATATTCTTAGGATATTCCTCATCTAGCAAGGCTTTCAGGGTTTACAACAGACGAACCCTACTTGTGGAAGAAACACCCCATGTAGTCTTTGATGAAGCATCTTCTGAACAAGAGAAATCTGCCTCAGAACAAGATGTACCTGATCAACAAGTACCTGATGCTCAGAAAATGGATCAGCTAATGATCAAGGAAAAAGAATCGAAAACCGTAAATAAAGATACATTCCGGATCTAGGCGATTCACCGGATCATTCGATCCTAAGGTACGAAAAAACTGTCGGTGAAGAAGGCGTCTGGTGAAACGAGATCAGATCAATCGAACCATCCGGTTCAGGGGGAACACCTGAAGTTCCCACGAACAGACATCAGCACATGATGAGTCCAACATCAGCTGAGACATGTTCTTATCAAGTGGATCATAATTCTGCACCACTCCCAAATACTAAGAATGAACCTTTATCGAAAATGGATGATGTTCTCCAAACCGACGCAAATCGAATCGAAGGACACGGATAACCACATCCAACCGATCCGATCATCGAGACCCATCCGATAAAGTTAAAACTAGACATCGAGTTGGTGAAAGTGCCATGTATTGTTGTTATTTGTCTATGAAGGAACCAACAACAATAGAGGAAGCTCTACAAGACGCTAGTTGGATTCTAGCCATGCGGAAGAGCTTGAACAGGTTCGGCCAAAATCAAGTTTGGGAACCGGTAGACAAACCAAATCATCAAGACGTAATTGGCACGGCCGGGTTTTCAAGAACAAGAGATGAGAAAAATGTCATCACCGTAAATAAGGCAAGACTTGTTGCTAAGGGTATTCACAATCGAAGGAATTGATTATGACGAGACCTTTTTGCACCGATCGCCGCCTAGAAGTCATTCGTTTGTCAAGCTAAAGCTTATGCTTCCCACGAGGGTTCATCGTGGTATCGATAGACGTAAAAAGTACATTTTTAAACGGGGTACTAGCAGAGGAAGTTTATGTCGAACAACCTCCGTGCTTGAAAAGAACAACCAAGTGTACCGCTTTAAAAAAGCTCTTTATGGCACAAACAAGCTCCTCGAGCTTGGTATGATACACTCTCTCGGTTCTTGATCGACGATGGGTTCACTAAAGGAACGATGGGATGAAACCTTATTCGTAATAGAAGATGGAGAAGATATTTTGATGGTTCAGATCACGTGGGCGACATCATCTTGGATCTCCTAACAAGAGTCTATGTGAAAGATTCAAAAAACCGATGCAAGGGAAGTTCGAGATGTCCATGATGGGACGGATGAATTACTTTTTGGGTCTCGGTGAAGCAAAGTCACGAAGAAATATTCATCTCGCTGCGAAAGTACACTAGGAATTTATTGGCTAAGTTTGTAGTTCAAAATTGCAAGGAAGCCAAAATTCCTATGATGACTGGATTCAAGATGGATCCAGATGAGGATGGTCAAAAAACAAATCAGAAAGAATATAGGGCTCTCATTGGATCTCTCATCGTACTGATTATGCAAGGACCGGATATCACCTTTGCGGTAGGTGTATGTGCGATTTTCGTGCAAATCCAATGCAAAGCCACCTAGAAGCAGCTAAGCGGATTCTTAAGTATCTGAAGGGGACAGTAAACCTTGATTTATTTTACCCATCAGATGATAATCTAGAGCTTAGTGGGTATTCTGATTCTGATTATGGAGGTTGCAAGATTGACAGGAAGTCAACCTCAGGAACATGTCAGTTTTTAGGAAGTAAACTGATCTCGTGGTTTTCAAAGAAGCAGACATCAGTTGCGACATCTACTCTTCAAGCAAAATATATGGTGCGGGAAGGAAGTTTGCTCCCCAACCGCTTCTTAGCCTTAGTCGGCGGTGAGGATTATAACATCGTAGCTAAGAATGTACCAATATTCTGTGACAGTAATAGTGTTATTGCAATCACTCAGAATCCTGTTCTACATACAAGATGAAAGCATGTGGATGTCAGACACCATTTTATAAGAGATCATGTTGAAAAGAAGAATATCTGAATGGAAAAGATTCACACTGATTTACAGAAAGCTGATATTCTAACCAAGCCACTAGCTGAGATTAGATTCAGAGAATTGTGTAATGAGCTAGGGCTTCTGGATCTTGGAGAAAAAGCACCTAAGATGATTGATGGATTGTTCTCCAGAACCAGCTGGTTAAGAGACTAACCAAGCTGAAAGGAATCAGTTGAGTTTGGTATCTCAACTAATCAGAAGATCAGTCAAGGAACTGATGTGAGAAATCGATCAGATTTACGAGTTATCAGAATAAAGGAACTGATCAGATTTAAGGTTTATCAGATTAATGGAAACGCACAATTTAAAAGGAATATCTGATTAAATCGGTTGGGTTATTTTACATCTTTGTAAGTCGATTTAGCTGATATTCAACAAGCAAGATTCACAGATTAAAGCCTACAATCGCATAAGAAAGTAGAGAATTTACACAACAACGGAATAATAGAACTTTTCATTGATAAAGACCCGAAGGTCAGATTACATTACAAGTTACAAGTACAAAGGACCCGGAGGTCAGTACATAAGTCATAACCGAAAACCCTAAACCTATAACCCTAAACCCTCATCCTAACCCAAGAAGAGCGGGGAGAGAGATTTTTAAATCGATGCTCTCATTTTCCCCACTTAACAAGGGTGAGAGAGGCTTTAAAAAAATCTTAAAAGCCGCTTAAATGGCTAAAACCGATTAGCGAGAGCGGCGTTGATAGGATTTCTAAGCCAGAGCCCTTAGACACAAGTCAATGGACTCTCCAACATTAAATGGAGCACATGTGCCAAGAAATTGGTTCAAAGACCTTATGGGCACATGTGTTACATGAAAAAAATTGAGTTGATATCACGAAGATCACCGTTGTCCGATCAAGACCGTATATCGGACTCATGTTTTATATCGGTCGAGTCTGTTGATCTTTGGTTACGTCATAACGATAGACACACAAGGTGCATACGGTTAGGAGAAGTGTCTTCTCGATTCATGACAATGAGATCCGCCGTCGTGGTGGTAAAGGAGCTTAAGCAACAATTGTATGTGAAATCTTTGATGGCGAATTAAAACAAAGATAAAGGACACACAGGTTGTTGTTTTGAGAAGTCAAAAATCATTGAAAAAGGGGTAAAGGTGTTTGCGAAAGTTTCACCGGAAATAAGGGTTCACCGGAATGCATGTTTTACAAAGAAAGATAAGTATGGTGAATGGGTTATGTTGTGTAAAAAACATTGGTCCAATTTATAGAGACCAAGCAAGGGTGCAAATGCAAATTTGATTTCAAAAAGCCTTTTAGAGAAATTTGCATCACAAGGACAACGTGTAGAAATCACGCTGATGATAATTGGATAAATTTACGGTATTGACATATCAAGATATCTGATTTATATAATTCGCGATGTCAAATCGCAACAACTTAGGGAATAGAGACTACTATTCTAGACTAAGTTTTGGCGGTAACACTTATCCCAAGAATTGGCTTGATCTGAGAAGAATCAGATTAGGTCAACCAAAATCTGATTACATACGAAACTAATCAGATAAGGAAGATCAGTTGAACTTGAAACCTCAACAAATCAGATATATCAGTCTATGAGAAAACATAAATATCAGTTGAAGGGGGAACTTCAACTGATCGAGGAGGATCAGAAGGGAAATCAGACACAAAATGAAACAGATCAGTTGAAAAGAACAGTTGGGAAATTATAAGGTTTAGGCAGAAAACTAAGGTCAACAAGTGGAATCAACTTCAAGTGGTATTGATGATTACTATATCGATCAATCGAATCGCCTTTCTTTTCCCTTGTTATTTGCTTATTCATCGGATTTTATCTGTTTTTATTTACCTTACTGTACGCATTACCTGTGTGACGTATCCCCTGCAAATCATTTAATGCGGACGTGGGGTACATGTATTAATTGCTACAAGAATGAGCTTTTAAATCCAAAAGGTTTTCGTACGTGCTTTTCCCAACCATTCGATCAAAACCGCTTAATCTGGATCGTCTAATCTTTTCAAACGGTTGATCTTCCAAATCTTGTCTTTTTCCCTCCTCATCTTTATAAGGTTCATCAAAAACCCTACCAGATTTTTCCAAATCACAAACTTGCGTTTTATTTTCTGAAAACTCTCCAGATTACTTCTTTGCGATTCAAAGTGTTTTTCTTAAAGTCTCAAATCAAAAAAAGCGAATCCGTAATTTCTGATAATTTGATGAATCATTCTTTTAAAACCATTGATCTTAAAGATTTTGCCAATCGCTGATATCCTGTATTATGTTCTTATTGGTTCTTGATTTCCGCATATGTGATATTCTTAGTATTTATGCACAATTTTAACCGAATCTATCTTATCTGTAGATGATCACTCACGGTATGGGTAAACTAATGTGCAACTATACGGAACTGACATTAAGGATTGTCGAGGACAAGTTCGTACAATTTGGGGTGACAAAGGATCTGGAATCAATGGAAGTAGAGGAAATTCTGAAGAAAACAGGACTTGAGAAATATTGTGTTGCTCACACCGCAATCCAAAGATGCAAAGATGAAGCCCTCGAATTAATTTAAGGAATTTAGGAGAAAGAACTACTTTCGGCAAATCCCGGAGAAGAGATCGGTGACGAATGAGGATATAACTCGTCTGTTCACCTACCAAAAGGATGAATCTCACCGCTCCTCTGAGGAGAATCAAGATGAAATTTGATCGAAAACGAGCTCATCGAGAGGCCGACAAACATCATACGTCGGGCTTTGTCGAGCCAATGCTCAAGAGGAAATACCGATTGTTGTTTGATATTTTGTCAAAAAACAATTATGGGTATTTCATTCAGCCCGAATGCTCTTACATCACCAAACACATAACATGGTCGCAATAATTGATGAAGCTAAGAACATCAATTGGCATGGGTTCCTAAAGGCCATTCTACTCCAAGAACATGATAAATTTGGAGTTGATGAGTGGAGGCGTGTCTATCTCGAAGAAGAGGATCGACAATCTCAACAAGGTTGCGGTTATCCTACAAGACAAAATGCCAAATGCCGGATGGGAACGAGAATGGATTTGAAGCCCCTACAAGGCATTCCTCTCCACCACTTTAGCCATATTTGGGCCACCGGGCGATGATATGCGGCCAACTCCCCAAAGACTAAGAAAGGAAAAAGAAGCAAGGAAGCAACCGTCTACACCGAAGCCCCCGAAGAAGAAAAAAAAATCGGTGAAGGTCCAGAAAAAAAAAAGCCAAGAAGGCGAATAAGCCTCCATGACTCGATGCTAGAAGATGAGTCGATGAAGAAAGAGCGCCCGGATCACTGTTGCACCACAAAAATCGGTGAAAAAATCGAATGAGCAAAGCTTCTCAAGCCGAGAGCTCGCCACCATTCTCGGCGAAGAAGCACTAGGCAGACAATCTCCTTCTCCTCCACCGAGAAATGGTTCACCACTCGCACTAATGGTCACGAGCATGTCTCTCCTACTCTTACACCGCCCTTGAACTGAAACTACATCATCTGCGAACACAAAACTACATCGGTTTGCGAACACAAGCTATGCAATTCATAACCGAAACCTTACCTTGTGGAACCAGGCGCAAATCGCCTCCACAAAGAGAACCTCTGCGCAGTCGAGCCTATCGCACAAACTTCCACCTACTCAAGCACCACCGTAACCCTCCACATCTCATCAACCGGAATCTGGATGCATACAATTCGAAGTCTAGATCATCAAAGACCATCACAGGGGAAAATAGTCGAAATGCAAATCGAACGAAAATTGATGAGATGTATCCGTAATCGTCGCCCATCCTGCTATTAGAGAACAAGTTATGGAGATCCTCACCGGAGAGATCTCGATTAAAAGCTTCTCGATTTTATAATGATTATTGAGCAAATGGGCGGTCTTGATGAGTTTGCGATTTTGATTTCGATATGAGGAAATCGCTAACGTAGGATCACCACCGAAGTGATAACTCTTGAATCTATCAAAGCTCGATCCACAGAAGCCGGGATTGACCGAACAAGGCGAACCGAGATCGCTCAAGAAGCTCTGAAGCAGATGCTACAATGAAGGATCTGAGGAGCTGCCGATGATAGTGGAACTGTGCCGCAGCTTCATGACCAACCACCGGAGGCACAAACAATCGAGATCGATCAAGTGACGAAAAACATTCCAACATCACATATAACCGCCGATCAACTTCGGAGATCGATCATGTTTCAAAGATCTCCTCAAGAAGAAATTGAGGGAGTGATAGCCGATCGAGGCGATTGGCCTCAAAGAAATAACAGATCAAAGGGAATTGGCTATTTCCCGGATTAAATGATCAAAGATCGGTTCTCCCAAATCGCGACCACCGATCTGCCGATCTTATAAAATCCGTGGATGACAAGTCGATTCGGGGATCAACAACAAGTTTTTTTCGATGGTCAATTGAAAAGCTCGATTTGACGAAGACAAACTTGACAAACCGATCTTTACATTTTCTTCGCCATCGAATCTATCAAGACCGAAATCTCTCGAAGGTTCAACTTAACCGCTCCATTCTGAGCTTATCTCGCTGCGTATCTCAATAGGGCAATATCGGTCGATTTTGGTTCCCTAACTTCCCACCTCCACGCCGCTTTTTGATCAAACCAAAAAAGGGGAAGGACGGACTAAGAAACCAATCGACATGATCGTAACAAATGAAGATCTAATTCGATCATTGTTGCCTATGGACAAAGACTAGACCATCTGGATCTCTTTTGCCAATGAAGTCTCTCAAAAGATTGAAAAAAATCAAAGGCAAGAAAGGTAGGCTGCGGGTATCGGGACATTACAAAAGGTAGTCAAGGGTGTCTTTGGGACATCACAACATGTACCAAACTACTCGCACTAAAATAGTCACAAGAAGCACAATGCAGCCGATATAAGCCGATAAAGAATCGCCGAGAAATCGGCCCAAAGAGCAAAGTTCTTTCAAGAGGCCCGAAAAAGCTCAAGAAGAAAGAAGGGCGTAAAAAATTGACAGAGGCGTAAAATCAAGAAAAAATTCGGATCGAGAGCGAAGAAAGGAAAGGCCGGAAAATCAGTACGTAACCTCGGTACCGCCAAAGAAGAGTTGATGAGATCATTCCAAAAACCCGCCGCACATGCTAAGAGGTTTGAGGAATGGAACAAGATCGAAGTGAATGGCTTCGGATGCTTTTGTCCTTAATCTTGTTCCACGAGAAGAATCTCCGGATGATGAATTCCTCAACCGGTTAGAAAATAAATATCCGGATTTTTACAAGTATCCGGAAAATGAGGCCAAACTTATCAATGTAAAAATATCTCGCCAAGAGTATGATCTGTTGGATTACTCGAAGAAGGCGGATGGTTCATTTGACAGACGGCATTTCGTAGATTCTACTTTGACATCCCGAGCAAAACGCATATAATCGATCCTCGGCCAGACCAATGATGTCAAATGGAAACTATATCGGATCTTCAACGTACCTCAAGATCAAAGAGAGATGCCAGAAGGATACAAGCCTAAAGAGTGAAGAATCAGAATACTTCTCAGGATCAGCTGTTTTTAAATTCAAACTTTTACGATGTAACATGTAATCGACATATCTAATGAGAAAAGTTTATTTTTCCGATCCTAAGACAAAATCTCATTGTCTCCCCGATTATGTGCTCTTTCTTTGTTCTATATTTATCAACTGTGTTTTTGGTTTCTCGTGTTTTTTGGTTTTTATCAAAAAAGGGGAAATTGTTGGGAAATTTATAGTTTTGATAAAAGTTCGAAAAACACATGTAATAGGACCCGGTCGGACACATTAGGTTTCGATGTTTATATTTCCGTTTATAGAATACCAGTTGATAATTACTGTATAGAACAACCGATGTAATAGATAGGTCACATATTGAGGGGGAACCTCAATATGTATAAGTCGAATCTGAAAATCCAAAGAACGGTGATATCCAATGGGCGCGAATCTTTAGAGAAGGATAGAAGATCGGATCGATCCGATCTAGTCGGATATCTCACCAAGTCATAAAGCTCAAACTCGGAATACTTGAAGATCGGATGACTTCCGGAAGATCGAGCGAAGACCTACATCGGTAGAGTCCGCTAGTTGAAGCTAAGTCAACCCAAGCACGAAGACTTCATCGGTAGACCGATCGATTCGACCGATCGGTCGACTCTCCGTGTGTGGCCCGATGTTTCACCTAATCATACGCCTATGATCCGAACAAGAAGAATGTCAACCTTAGTTGGAAGAACAAACATTTGAAAAGTGTGTCTCATTAACCAATAAGAACAAGACACGATGATCGGAGCCGACAATTAAGGGATTTGATGTTGTTCTCTAAACGGCTATAAAATACAAGTTCACGCTTTTTTCCATGCCGCCTCAAGACGCCACATCAATCCTCAAAACTCACCTAATATAGCCTCAAATTCAAATTGCTCTCCAACGGCTCTTTGATTTCAAGGTCTATAAATATGGGATCACACTTCGAGTGAAACACGGAAACACTGAACAATCAAGAAGCTCAAGCAATTATCAGATTTCCCATAAGTTCTTAGCATAGAAATCTTTTCATCTAAATTGATAGCTACCTTAAACACTAGAAAAGATTTCATAGTTGGAACCAAAACAATCTTATCCAAACCCAAGTTAGGTTAAGTTGTTTAGCAAGATTTCGCACTAGGGTTTCTAGTTACGATTTACGGGATCGGTTGAGTGAGAACTCCTTAAATATCTGTCGATTGTCTTGTGTTGAACTAACACATAAAAACTAAGTTCGAGTTGGTTAAGTTGGTGCCCTTGTGATAGGGAAGAGTGGACGTAGGACTGGTTTGTCCGAACCACTATAAATCTTGTGTGTCTTTACCGCTTTGATTAACTGTCTACACAATTGCACACAACCTTTAAAGCGCATACATATTCTAAGTTGAGATCAGCTAGCACCAAGCTTCTGATCTGATCAAGCTTGACACTTCAGTCAACTGGTTAAAACACTAACTTTGGAATCTGATTTATAAAAACTGGTTTTCACGGGTAAAACTTAAGCTTCCGCACACATCGCTTAAATCGATATTACCGAACTAATCTCGCCTTGCGATTAGTAAGTTGGTTATCGACCCAAATCGATTCACTCGCGCTTTCTGATCGCTAATCGCCCTCACACCGATCTGCGAAAAACTTTTCAGAAGTCTATTCACCCCTCCCCTCTAGACTTCTGCCCTCACTAAACCCGTTCGGGACCTACAGGGAGCTAGTGGACAGATCTAAGAGGCACAACGTGATTGTGTTGGTCCCGGTGCAAATGAGTCTTACACGTGTATGGGGGGAATACACGTGTTTAGTGATTTTTAAAACTTTTCTTTGCTGAGATCAGAAGGGTCAGGATGTCCTAAGAATTTTGCCCTAAGAAGCACAAATTGCCCTGAGTCAAAGTCTACTAAGACAATGATCCTGAGCAGCTTTCAGAAGCTTCAGATTATCCCAACTGATCCTGAGTTATATCAGAGATCCTGAGAAGCTTGGATCAGATAATTATCTTACTGAATACTCAGTAGAGTTGATTCAGTTTGGTAACTATCTGTTCTAGCTAATCAAGAGTGCAGAATGTGTTGGCCCTAAGTTTATACTCGTTTTATCTTGATGAAAATCTCTTCCTTAGTCAAAACAGTGGTTAAGGCTGTGATCAAGTTTGATGCAAGTTCAGTGGATTGTTTCCAACTGAATATCAAGAAAATCAGTATGCTTTTAGTGAAAATATGCAGCAGATAGAATGCAAAGCAGAAAGCAAACAACACAGCAACTTATAGTGGTTCAGAGGCAAAGCTCCTACGTCCACACTCTCTGATCTTTCAGAGAAATTCCTTAACACACTATCACCTAAAGCTTTCAGGCTGACCACAGCAGCTTACTAACTTTTCTACCTTGAGTTTTCTGGCTGACTACTGCAGCATAATAACTCAACACACACAAGTTTTCAGACTACCACAAGTAGCTTACTAACTTCTCCTCTAGAGCTTTCTGGCTGACTCAACTGCAGCTTACTCACTCTTTACAACTCTTTCTCACCAACAAATCACACAATACACAAACTACCTAATAAAAGGGTTTGGTTTGGGTTGGTTTCCAACTAGGGTGAGATATCCTTTGACAATAAGAACAAATTCAAAGGCTAGGATATCTCTACTAAGCTTTGGATATGTATCAAATCTAGGCTTAGTGAATGAGCTCTCTTCAATGTGAAACACTTGGGAAATCTTAGGTTTTTTCGAGTGCTTCAATTTGCAATAATACGAATGAGCTCATGAGTTGCTTTGATTTCCCGTAACCTTGCAATGGTGAAGGTCACTGGTATTTATAGGCAACTTCTACAATGGTCACTCTTTGAAAAACTATCCGTTGGAAGAGATAGCATCAAGAGTTTCCTCTTCTGGTTATTGATGAACGGCTATTTTGCGGTTTGAACACACCCTTGCATGTTTTAGGAAATATGCAGCCATGTAGCCAATCACCAATTTCTGTGAACTGGAAGATATCAGACCTAACATTTCTCAGTGAGATGTCGCTTTCAGTGTCAGTAAAGTACGTTGCTGTTGCCTCTTCATTAGTCGAAGTCTTCCTTTGAGCAGAGACAAACAAACGACTTTATTTAGGTTGATCTTTCTGATCTGATATGTTCCTTAATGTCCACAAATGTCTAACATTCTATTTATTTGTACTAGGAATGAACATAACACTATTTCATTAAGATAGTGGTTCAGGGTCCTTTTTGTTCAGTACACAAACAGTCTTCAGGATCTTTGGGTCTTCAGGATATTCCTGAGCTACTCAGTGTTTTCTGAGTCTTCAGGGACTTCTGTTTTCAGAGTCTTCTGAGTCTTCTGAGTCTTTTGAGTCTTCAGAGTCTTCTGGGTCTTCAGTATATTAAAATTCCCTGATCTATATCTGCTGACTATACATGGTGCAGATAAACTCGAGTCCTATATTCTATTGAAACCTGATCCTAATTCTATACTATCAAGATATCCTGAACGTGTCATACTCAGGGGTTTTGGGATCTAATCAAAATCTTTTATTTAAATTCATCTCCCAACAATTTCCCCCTTTTTGATGATGCCAAAACCATCTTGTTACATAAGAAAACCTAACCTATCACTCAGGTTTCAGTTAACTATTACATTCAAATGGCATATCAGATAAGTAAGAACATGTAAAAAGATAATGAGATACTATCTTGAACATAAAAGATAAACTTTTCATTGATGAAGGATAAGAGTTACATTTTACAATGAACAACAAAAGAAATTTAATAGAAGTACAAGTCTTCAGTCTTCTTCGATCTCATCTTCTGATACTTCCAAGTTGAACATCCCATAGTACCTCTTCTTCAGTTCATCTCTTTTATATAGCCTAGCTGGAGGTCATACTGAGCAATTTCTTGAGAGATGGCAGCCTCATTTATATAGTCATTCTCAAATCTTGGAGCTGGGCACATGTATGGCCCTGGAGCAACAATCTGGGTATTGTTCTCATCTGCCAGATTGATCAATTTTTGCAAGTACTCAGAGTAGAATGTCAGCAAATATTCAATGAAGGCTTCATTCTTGTCTGAGCTGCTCCCTCTCCATTCTCTAAGAATTTCATAGTAGAACCAGAAGGTTCTCTTTATCTCTTCCCACGCATCATTCATCTGGATAGGCATCCACTTATCAATGTGCGGCCATTTCTGAGTTTTCTCAGTGCCTCTCCTCTTGCCAATGAATTTCCTGAACACACCCCTCCTCTTCTGCTCTTCTTCCTTTTTCTTCTTAATCAGTTGAGCACCAGATACTAAAGCAGCAGTTCTTTTCTCCTTTTCAATTTGTAGGGCTCTCAGAGTCTTCTTTGTATCGAAGGTCTCTGGTTGTGTATCAGGTTCAGCTTCCTCAGATTCATCAAATTCAACCACAAGCTTCCTTTGAACGGGTTTTTAGATTTTTGCTCCTTTTTCTTCTCTGGCTCCATAAAAGCAACAGCTTTCCTCTTTTCTGGTCTAGCCTGAGCCTCACCAGCTTTGCTTGTTTCAACCCTTCTCCTTTCAATCATCTTCTCTTCTATGATTTACTGAGTAGTTTGTTCTGATGTCTGAGTACGGCCAGGCTCTTCAACTTCTTTAAACTTCAGTTTTTCTGTGGCCTCAATTTCACTCAGAGCATCCAGAATCTTCTTAGCCTCAGCTTCTTCTTTGTCTTTCTTCTCCAAGGTTTGTGCCAACAACATAGCCAATTGGCCTTTAGCATATGGTCTTTCCCCCTTTTTGGCACCATACCTTGGGAGAAATTGGGTTAGTGCAGTATCCATGTAGTATTGCTCCTTTCCTAAACTGCGCACTTCCCCAGTCAGCTGATCATGTTCATCTTCCAGCCTCATTAGATAGTTTTTTGCCATGGAGACTTCATCAGACAGTGGAGCAAACTGAGAAGAGAATGCCTTATGCATCATTTCAGTCATCTGGGTCATGAGCAGAGTGCTCAGTTCCTCAACAGGTGTTTTGATTAATTGCTCATTCTTCTCAATCAGCTTGGCCTCAAGATATGCAGTTCTGGCCTGGTATCTTTGCTCCATGTTTGCATTTAGCTCTGTCCTTACCCCATCAATCTTCTCATCCAGTGCAGTCATCTTATCTGAGAGAGTTGTTTGAATTTGCAGCATATCAGATGATGAGCTCAGATTCTCCAACTTTTGAGATTGACTTGCCAAAGTTTCCTCCATCTTAGTCATTTTCTCCACCACTGGTACCACCTTCTTCAGTTCATCCAGGATTGGGGTTAAATCAATCACTGGAGGTAGTACAACAGTCTCCAACTGAGCTGGGTGCTCCAAACGAGCCTCAGTCTGCATACCATAGACAACAGATTTAAAGATAGATACTTCAGTAACTTCGGCATAATTTATAATAGTGTCAAATGGTACCTGAAGAGTGTTAACTTCAGTCTGAGGTTGTCTGGTATCAGTCTGCTCAGTGCCAGCCTCTTTCTCTAATTCTTGCTGAAGTTCCTTTTCTTGTTCAGATTTCTTCTCTTGCTCAGATTTCTTTTCTCCTTCACCTCCCTAATCCCCATCTTCTTCCTGATTTAGAGAACTGGATGCACCAGCCTCAGCATTCCTCCTTTCAGCTAATTTCCTTTTTACCAGCTCATCAAATTCAGCAACTTTGATTCTAAGCTTGGTCTTTCTGAACCCTGAGAACTCTGTCAGAGCAGCAGTCTCATCACTCCACCATTCTTCTCCTCTGAAGGAGTCAATATTCAGCATCTCCGGGAGTGTTTGGTTCAGGATGTAGACAGTTGTCCTGAGCCTGAAGAAAATATCCTGAAGGTCAGGATAAGCATTCAACTCAGGGTATCTGTCCAAGATGAACCGTTCCCCCTTGCTTCGCCATTTTGTTTCTTCTGCTTCTCCCTACTTCAATTCAGGACTTTCTTGAACATCAGGCTCAGATTGAATGAGTTGTAGTGTTGTAGGATCAAGAAATGGTTCTCTCAGGAGAATATCCAAACTCAGCAGATCCTGAGATTCTATCTGCTCCTGAGGTCCCTTGAAAATCTCCTGAGATATTTTATCAGTGCTCAGGGAAGTTTCAAGTACCTCTGAGAATACATTTTCTTCAGCGTCCTGCTCCTGAACATTCTTTACTACTTGAGCAAGCACCTGAAGTGGAGATTCTATTCCTTGCTGAGCCTCAGTATGAGTTTCTTCAGCATCACTGGACTCTTTCTCTACAATTGTCTGAAGTATTTTTCGCTTCTGAGGTGCCAATGCCTTTTGCTTCAGCTTCTCTCCAGTCTCCCTTTTTATCCTCAAAAGATCAAGAGATTTCTTCATCCTTTCCTCCTGTCTTGAAGCCTCAGGATGTTTTACTGATGCTGTCCTGACAGGCTTCTGGACAACCTTAGCAATTACCACATCATCCTGATCAGTACTCGAATTATCCTGATCCTCAGATTCTTCCTGAGCCATAGAACTTTGGCTTCCTGATGGAGCAGTCTTCTTTTTCTGGGACTTGGGCTTTCGAAACATGATCCGAGTCCTAGAAAATTCTACTCCTGTCATCAGGAACATGTTTTCCCTCGGCAAGGTCTCGATCAAAAAGCTATCTTTGTCCCAAACAAGACCTTCCATTCTTGGTGAATGCACCTTTGGCATACTTTAGTTTCTGGTTCTGTTGAAGAATGCAGTCCACCAAGAATTTCAACCAGTTGAAGTCCATAGAGGGTGAATCCTCTATTGCAACCATGAGCCTCAACTTATCTCTGCTCACCTGCTCCAAACTTCCAGAGGTTCTCATCAAGCACTTGGCCGCAATGTCAATTAAGACTCTGTATTTTGGCTTTAAACGCCGTTTATGCAGAGCTCCTTTTAACTCCACCTTTGTTTCTGCAAAACGGTCCAAAATCTCCTATTCTCTTCCAGACATATACAATGCTGGATCTTCTCCTTTATCGTTTAATTCAAACTCAGATTTAATATCTTCTAAAGACAGTATTACATGTTTGGAGCAAACCACCTCTGCTTTCGATTTCGCATAAGTTCCAAAACTTAGCTGCGAAACCAATCCTCCCCGTCCTCCTTCTCAAAGGTTAACAACAAATTGCAATACTTCTTCTGTTAGTTCCAATTCTGGCATATTGTTCACCAGTCGCGTTAATTAAGCCATCCGCAACATGTTTAGAGTTTCTTCTTCTACCTGGGTAGCCTTGTTGTCGATCATTGCCACCACATGTTCAAAATACGGTTTTTTGGTTTCGGCAAGATCCTTAATCATTGCATAACTTGGGAAGTCCATTGCAGAGTAATTTCTGGGTAGTGTATATGAAGAGTTTGATGATTTGAAGGTTTTGAAGGTTTAAGGATATGAGAATTCGGATCGTTTAAATGTGAGAAACAAACGAATGAGGGTTAACGATGGGTTTATATATGATCTGAGAAATAAAGATCAAAAATAATGTGATTAAATCTCAAAAAATATGATGAATGGTTGAGATTTAATCTGAGATTTAAAGAAAATTTCGAGAAAAATAGCTATTTTTGGCTAATTTTCTGGACAATAGGCAAGTAGCAGTTTATAGGTTGACAAATGGTTGTTTCTTGGAAATCGAGGCGATTGTTCGTCTTTTTTAGTCAATGGTACTTCAAACATTCCCGCTTTAAAAGTTTAGGCCTTTTGTCATTTATTTCAAATGATTACTGAGTAATCCCTTGTGTAATAAACGCTACTGAATTTAATGCATGTATCAATATAACTTTAGGATTATTTCGAATGCATAATCCTTACTGAATACTGACCTTGACAAAATTTCATCCTGAGTCTCAGTTTCTATCTTGAGAAAAAAATTTCCTGAGTTATTCCTCTGAATAACTACATGCCCCTGAAGGACTTCTCCCTTCAGTGAAATTCATTCACCTGGATCCAACATCCCTAATTCTACTGATAGTTCCTGAAATCTTGATTAAGCCAAAGGTTTAGTCAAGATATCAGCTCTTTGTTTATCAGTATGAATTTTCTCCATCCTTATATCCTTTTTCTCAACATGATCTCTGATGAAGTGATGTCTGATATCAACATGCTTACATCTGGTGTGCAATACTGGATTTTGTGTAATAGCAATTGCACTATTATTGTCACAAAATATGGGTACTTCATTGGCTATAATCTTATAATCCCTCAATTGTTGTCTGAGCCAAAGAATCTGTGCACAACAGCTTCCTGCAGCCATGTATTCAGCTTCAGTAGTACTGGTTGCTACTGAGGTCTGTTTCTTTGAAAACCATGATATCAGTTTACTTCCAAGAAATTGACAAGTTCATGTAGTAGACTTCCTGTCAATTCTACATCCTCCATAATCAGCATCTGAATAACCAGTTAATTCAAGGTTATCATCAGCTTGATACCATAATCATCTATTCAGAGTGTCTTTAAGATACTTCAAAATCTTTTTGGCAGCCTCCATGTGACTAGCCTTAGGATTAGCTTGGTACCTTGCACATATCCCAACAGCAAAGGTAATATCAGGCCTACTTGCTGTGAGATAGAGCAATGATCCAATGATCCCTCTATAATCAGTGTGATTTACTGATTTGTCTTCAGGATCAGGATCCATCTTGTAGTTAGTATTCATAGGAATTCTAACTGCATTGCAATTTTGTACACCATACTTAGCAATTAGATCTCTGGTGTATTTTGCCTGATTGATGAAAATTCCTTCTTTAGTCTGTTTCACCTGAAGTCCAAGAAAGAAATTCATCTCCCCCATCATAGACATCTCAAACTTTCCTTTCATCAGAGCTGAGAACTTCTCACACATCTGGTGATTTGGAGAACCAAATATAATGTCATCCACATATATCTGAACTAGTAAGATATATTTTCCATCTTCTATCCTGAACAAGGTTCTATCAACTGTTCCTTTGATAGAACCATGGTCAGTAAGAAATTGAGAAAGTGTATCATACCATGCTCTGGGTGCTTGTTTTAGACCATACAAGGCTTTCCTGAGCCTGTAAACTTGGTCATTTTGTCTGAAACCAGGAGGTTGTTCCACATAAACCTCTTCCTTAAGCACACCATTCAGAAATGCACTTTTCACATCCATCTGATAGACTGTGAATTTCATGTGGGCAGCATATGCAAGAAACAATTTGATGGCTTCTAGTCTTGCAACAGGTGCATAGGTTTCATCATAATCCAAGCCTTCTTCTTGGGAATACCCTTGTGCAACTAGCCTTGCCTTGTTTCTTAGAACACCTTGTGAGGTTCCCTGTAACGCCCTGGAATTCAGAACGTTAACCTCCGAGGTCATAACGCCCTAAACCCGAGTCATCACTTAGTGAACCGTAAAACTGAGCCAGAAATTTCTTTTAAAAAGGTAGGACAAACAAAATTTAGTTGCAGCGGAATAAACTTAACACAAGTTTAAAAACAGTAGTGTAGATAAAAACAACTCTTAGCATAGAAACATCATTATTACAAGATCCACGGAGTATTAATTAGACATATTATTCGAATTTAGAAAATAGTTTATTTATTGGATAGACAGTGGGGAAAGCGGGTCGTCTACTGCAGCTTCTGGCCCTCGGCATCATAACCTGAAAAGGGGGTTTAAGGGGCTTGAGATAAAAATCTCAGCGGGTAACCTGTACGCTATTATACAGATTGACAGGAATCCAAAATAGTAGAAACTTTTACTCATTCTCTT
Organism: Stenogyne calaminthoides; assembly: GCA_037126765.1. Classification (NCBI taxonomy): domain Eukaryota; kingdom Viridiplantae; phylum Streptophyta; class Magnoliopsida; order Lamiales; family Lamiaceae; genus Stenogyne; species Stenogyne calaminthoides. The sequence goes on from JBBCBC010000028.1 coordinate 12,754,271, forward strand.
TATAACAAAAAAGCTTACTCATGATTTCCAGTTAATAGTTCATGCAGTAATCCAACATTTATAACATCAATCATATCATTCAACAATCACACATATGGGTGGCACTGGTAGCGTCTACCACGTCCAATCCCGCATCATTCAAACAAAATGGGGTGGCACCGGTAGGCGCCCTACCGCGTCCAATCCCCGATAGTTTCCTTATATCCCCTTGCTTCCTTATATCATCGCTTCCTTATCTCCCCATAAAACCACCAATTCCTCCACACGGGACTCATCCCCATAATCATTGGCACGAGGCCCGACCGATAAACGGCACATACAGTTCATGTTCCAATATTCACAAAACTCATAATAGTACTCACACTATTTTCAGTGCATTGTTTACAAAACCACAAGTTTCGAAAACATATATATATATTTGCTTTTTAACAGTACTTATTTAGTTTGCTTTGAAAACTGTCAACAGTCCATATAACATTATCTAGCTATACAGATAGTGTCACCCACCTGACAACTTTTCAAGTAAGAGTTTTAACTTCTTGAAAGCTTTTAAACACGGCACGACTCCCAAGCTTCCGAGCTAACCACGAGGACCTAGCACAGTCTGTTCGTTTAGTCATTGTTCATCCTTTTATTTAATAAACGGTTTCGCATCGAATTAAGGGCTCTTCGATAAAAAGGGCATTTAGTAGTTAAAAGTTATAAGAGTTCATTTCTAGTTCGACGTGGGTATCGAAACTCAATTATTGGATCGGTACGATTTCTCTATTTTATGAAAAGGGTTCACATATCGGGGTCGGGTCTAATCGAAAACTTAATAATACCAGTAAACATCCAAACATATATTCACAAAAGAAAACATGAAACATTTAACAACCTAAAACATGCTTGGTTCTAAAAGTATTACCATTCCTTCTTCCTAGTATTACTCATTCGGTATAAAAATATGTAATCATGCATAAAATGGAAAAGAGTACTTAGACTTACTGGAAAAATATGAAATTTTAGTATGTTATACATCGTTTGAAAAGGAACAGAGTTCATCAAGGGAACAAATTCATTTGAGCTAAGTAAACAAGGGAAATTTGCGATTTAAGGCAGAGTATTGAAAGGTTCGTCAAAACAGTGCACACTTTAAACTAAAAATCATAACTCACTGGAAAAATGTCTAAAAATTACGATATTAAAAAATGTTATACAACACTTAAAAATAAGAAACTTTCATTTAGAAACCTAAGATATTTGAGCTAAGGGTCGGTACCAGGTTTTTGAGAAAAAAATGGGTTCGTCATACAGTACATGCTTCATATAAAAATTCATAACGCACTCAAAATTTAACAAAAATTCACTAAACTTTAATATAACATTTTGGACTCATTTAAGAGAACATAATATTTTTCCCATGATATTTATTCTAATGAAACAAGGTAAATAAATTGTTGAACTCACAGTTTCAACCTTCATCAATTATTTGTCACATAAATTTAAAATAGGCATATCTCATGATTATCTAAACAAAACACTATGAGTTTTGGATATGATTTAAAGGACAACAAGAGGAACATTCAAAAAATTTCCTAAAATTTTATCTTTTTTTTAAATAATTAAAACAATATGAAAGAGTCACTGCTCCCAGTTTTACATAGTCTCAGACACACTAATTTCCACGAATTTATTCTCCTTAGAGACAGATCAGATGAATTCTATTTTTTAGTATATCGTTTTATACATCAAACACTACATCTAGGAATTTTTACACGATTTTAAAACATCATTAAAGCATCGAAATAGTTTTTCCAAAATTGATGCAGTAGCATTTTTGAAGTTTCATACACATTTTTGAACTTTCACATATATGGCTAAACATGCTCAAATACACAAGATATCACCAATACAAACTTCATACATGATTTTTACAGATTAAAAAAGCTTAGGGGTGGTTCTTAGCATGTTATTTCTAAGGGTTTTCATGCTCAAACAAGTTATGATCATAACAATAAGATTAAAGGTTTCATTTGTGTTCACCCTACTTTGAGGGCTCTTGATGGAAACTCCTACTTCTAGGAGGGGGTTTGAGGGCTCTTGATGGAAACTCCTACTTCTAACACCTTCCTAGCTTCAAGATGATGGAGGAAAGACTCCTCCTTGGGGTGGTAATGATTGTCCAAGAGCAAGAAAAGAGGGGAAAGCTCCTTCTTCCTTCAAACTCTCAAACTCTCTCAACTCTCTCTATTTTCCTCTCAAAGTTTTCTCTTGTGGAACAAAAATGCCAAGACCAACTTGGATTGGGGAGAAGGGGTATATATAGGGAGAAAAGAGGAGGGTGGGCGGCCAAGGGGTGACCAAGAGACGGGAGAGATGTAATAATGGGGGTTAGTAGTAAGTCATGATTCAAATAGTAATAACCTTTTTGGTTAAAACCACATCATGGACTTGGATGATTATTTCTCAGATTTTGGACGAAAATGGGGGATTTCCTGCAGCTTGTGGGCTGCCAAATATGGTAGCCCTGATCCTAGACGCGATTTCGGCTCCGACGGTGTATTTTTTATATTTTTAGGTTCGGTTTTTGGTTCCGAAAATTATTTTAAACGTACCGTTAAACTCACACGATTTTTAGGATTTCATTTGAGGTTCTCCTTTCTCATTTTGAATTCTTTAAATTTTTTACATTATTAACGGGTCTGTTTTACGGATAAAAACCCGAAAAGTGCTAGTAGGGTTTTTCGGCTCGAAAAGCTCGTCTGTCACCTGAAAACTTTAGAAACTTGTACACATATTTTTAAAACAAGTATAACATTTAAACACATTAGGAAAAAAATAAACAAATAAGTCCTAAAACGGATTCGGGTTGTTACATTCCTCCTGGATAATATCCCAATCCAGCCTTTATAATTGCAGGTCTTTGATAACTCTGAATTTCATCTATTATTTTAGATGCAGAATTCAATAGAGCTAACTTTCTCCGCACACTATCCTCACTTTTCTTTAGAGTTTCATGCTTCTCAGAGAGGTCATTGAATTTAGTCCTGATAAGCTGATTCTCCTCAGCGGATTTCTCTAATTTTCCTTTTAGTGTCTCTTATCACTTTCTCCTTTTCTGAGAGTTGTACTTTCAGAACATCCAGTTCATCAGTAGTTCCCATTAATTGAGAAGTGATTTCAGCAGTATTAGAGTCTTTCCACCTTAGATTTTCAGCAGTCAGTTCCTTATTCTGCTCTTGAGTTCTTATAAGCAGTTCTTGTAACATAGAATAGTCCTTCATAAGATTCTCAAAAGAATCCATCAGGTCAATGTTACTGGTTACAGATGAACTTGATAACTCAGTTGCTTGTGTAGGAGCAACAACAGAGATAGAAGAATTTATCTCTTCCATAGCAACAAGGTAAACATCATCACTGTCACTATCTGAGAATATCTCATCTGGAGAACTTGATCCTTCTTCAGATTGTTCTTCTTCTTCAGCAATCAGAGCCTTCTTGCTAGAGATCTTTCTGTCTCTCTTGGCTTGTCTCTCCTTTCTTTCTTTGGCACTCAGCTTAGGACAATCATACTGGAAGTGACTTTTCTTCTGGCAGTTATAGCATCTGTTGGCATCATCATCCTGATCACTTTCCTCCTTGGTTTTGGAGTCCTTCTTTCTGGATGAGGATCCTTCAGCTTTGTGGTCCTTCCTTTTCTCAGTGGATCTGTCCTCAGCTTCTGAGTTATTCCTGTTCCTGTACCTGTTGTTCTTATAGTATTTCTTATATTTTCCATATGTGCTATTGAGTCTTTCAAACCTAGTTGCCAACAGTACTAGCTTATCCTCTTGCTCATCCTGATTTTTGACAGGTGAGTTATCAGACTCTCTAGTTTTACAGGATTTCTCTTTGGCTTTGAAAGCCACATTCTTGCTAGATGAAGATTCAGCTTTGCTATCAGATTTCTTAGTTTTCCTATCATTCACAAACTCATAAGCTTTCAGTTCAGAGAAAACTTGTTGGTATGGCATAGAATCAATATTCTTGGTGTTTTCAATCACCACAGCATGTATATCCCATTTCTTAGACAATCCTCTAAGAATTTTCAGTGCCACTTCTCTCTGTGGGTATCTTTTCCCAAGAGCATTCAGATCATTCATAATAATAGTGAATCTGACTTCCAGTTTGTCAATGGATTCACCTTCTTCCATTTCAAAGCTATCAAACTTTTCAATGGCAACAGAAAGTTTGTTCTCTTTAATATGATATGTGCCTTGACACATGATAGCAAGTGTGTCCCATATTTCTTTGGCAGTTTCACAGTGAGAAATCATCCCCATAACACCAACATCAATAGTGTTATATAAAGTATCTTTAGCAATATAGTCCAGATTGACTAACTTTCTTTCATCAGGAGTAAGTTGGTCATCAGGTTTTGGAAATTCATCTCTGGGATCATTCCTCTCAGTATCAGTAATTCTGGGATTCACAACAGTGTATTTGAATGGTCCTTCAGAAACCACTCTCCAAATTCTTTCATGTTTTGAATACAGATGTGTCTGCATTCTCAATCTCCATAGGTCATAGCTCTCAACAGAGAACATAGGAAGTTTCTTAGAAGGCATGATGAATGAGCCTTGTAAGATATCAGCAGTAAGATCTATTCAGTAGACCACCAAAGTCTTTCAGCAAATAGACTATGGCTACCAAAGCAAGTGGTCAAAATGAACCAATGCTCTGATACCACTTGTTGGTCCCAGTGCAAACGAGTCTTACACGTGTATGGGGGGAAATACACGTGTTCAGTGATTTTTAAAACTTTTTTTTTGCTGAGATCAGAAGGGTCAGGATGTCCTGAGAATTTTGCCTTGAGAAGCACAAATTGCCCTGAGTCAAAGTCTACTGAGAGGATGATCCTGAGCAGCTTTCAGAAGCTTCAGATTAGCCCAACTGATCCTGAGTTATATCAGAGATCCTGAGAAGCTTGGATCAGATAATTATCTTACTGAATGTAGGTCCCGAATGGGTTTTGTGAGGGCAGAAGTCTAGAGGGGAGGGGTGAATAGACTTCTGAAAAACTTTTCGTGCGGATCAGGTGTGAAAGCAAGTTTCCTGATCAGAGTGCGAGTTCGGACAACCAGTCCTATGTCCACTCTTCCCTATCACAAGGGGCACCGACTTAACCGACTTGGACTTAGTTTATTTTGTTAGTCCAACACATTACAACCAATAGATATTTATAGAGTTCTCACTCAACCCATCCCAGAAATCAGAACTAGAAACCCTAGTCTGAAATCTTGCTAAACAAACTTAACCTAACTTTGGGTTTGGGTAAGATTTGTTGTTGTTCCAACTAGAAATCTATCCTAGTATTTGTGTAGCCTAAAGCTAAAGGATGAAATTTCTATGCTAAGAACAATGGGATGAACACTTAGAAATAATCTTCAAGTTTGTGTTCTTTGTGCGAAAATCTTGCTATAGTATGAGCTTCTTGATAATTTTTGTGTCTTCACTCTGAAGAGCAATCCCATATTTATAGACCTCGAAATCAAAGACCCGTTGGAGAGCAATTTGAATTTCCAGCTATATTTGGTAGATATGCAGGATTTGATGTGACGTGCTTCAGGGACGGCATGGCCGAAAGCATGAATAGTTGTCCTTTCTAGTCGTTTGACTATGCAGCGCCGAATCATGCATTGTCAACCCGTATGTTTCTGATAAGTAGATAAGCTTATCATCATGCTGACTTGGCCTGAACTGATCTCTACCTCCACTGATCAGTTGTCTTGAGTCTACTGATATGGTTGTCTTAGCTTCAACCAATCGACTCTGCTGATATCTTCATAGAATAGGTCTTCTGGTCTTCAATTAAAGTCTTGTGAAATTCGTTACTGATCTTCAGCTGCTGATCTTACTACTGATCATCGCTCTGCTGATCTTTGCTACGTTGATCTTCGCTACTGATCTTCACTTGACTTGTGCATCTTGAGTTCATCTTTAATAAAGACCTAGTATAATACATCAGTTGTCTAACATGTTCAGCTGGTTTCCTATCATATCATCAGTCGACTAACATGTTCGACTTGTCCTATTACAACTGTTTTGGAACTTCCATCAAAACTATAAATTTCCCAACAATTTCCCCCTTTTTGATGGAACCAAAACATTTCTCAGAAAGAATGCTGAACAAAGTTAAACATAAGTAAAAAGAGAGAGAGTTCAGAAGACTGAGATTTTGTCTTAAGATCAGAATAAAATAGAATTTTCATTAAAGATAAGATTTTCACAAGTACATCAAATTCTATTCTGATCTTACCATGGATAAGTCTTCTGATTCAAAATCACTCTTCCTCCGGAACAGCACATATCTCGAACAACCTTGCCTTGACTTCTGCAGCTCTATTTTCTTCAAGGATGTCATCTTGTGCAAGACACTTGTTGAGTACTGCATTGAAAGCAATTTTATCAATCTTCCCATCTGGAGTCTTCTTGTAATCCATGGTCTCCACTTCTGGAGCAACTGGGATGCAACTCAGCTTCTTGGCTTCTCCCATGATGTTGTTGTAGAAAGCTGGATGCTTGTTATTCAACCAATCCCTAAATATTTCATCTTTATCCACGTTGGTTGGAATAACTTGATTGATGTGGGCCGAGATGTACCATTCCCCCTTGATCAGATGCCATTCCTTGGCCATATTTCTGTTTGGCTTTACGATGACATCTACATCACCAGGAAGAATTGGCTCTGTTACATGTGCGCCTTCTCCAGATTCAGCAACAAGCCCTTTCCTCTTCCTCATGCGATAAGTCTTGTCAAGGCTTGCGGCTTCTTCCATTCTTTTCTGTCTATCCAATTCTGCCTTCTTCAGTTCTTCTGCTTTTCTGATCTCTGCTTCTGAAGCTTTCTTTTTCTTTACAGGGACAGCAACTGGTCTCTTTGTTTTCTTGGCATGCTCAGCTGACTTAGTGGATGATGAAGAAATGACTTCTTCAAATTCTGCAGCAGTCTTTGCATCTTTCTTTAACCTCTTCTGTTCTTGAGTTATCTGGATCCTTGCTACAAAATTCTCCACCAGATTCAGCCTCTGGATGATATCAGCATCCTTCTCAACATTCTTCTCTTCTTCCCCCTTTTTGGTTCCCTCAAAAAGAGCTCTCAGCTCAGAGCTGAGGTCACCAATCTGCTTAGATAGATCTTTCTTCAGAATATCCAGGGCACAAGAGTCACCAGAAGGACTTACTTGTTCGATCACGGTCAGCATGGAAGAATGAGCTTTATCCACAAGCGGACTGACTTTGTCGAACAGATTCTCAAACTTATCAGCAGCAGAATTGACTCTGGTCGCAGCACCAGCAAGATCTTTTTGTAATCTGGTCAGTTCTGCCATCTTCTCGTTCATCATCAGAGTGAACTGCTGATTTCTGGTCTCCTCAATCTTGGCCAGTTTCTCATTGACCTCTATCATTTTATCAGCTGTTGTATCTCTCAATTCTTCAGAAATTCGGGTGCAGTGAGAGGATACATGTTTGCGTTCAGTTCTGATGGCCTTCTCTAGTTGTCTTGGTACAAAGAAACTCACATCATCGCGAAACATATGAGCCATGTTCGCTCTAAAGGAGTTCTTAATGTACTTCATTAGATTTGCTTCGAATTCAGGAGAAGTTTGTAAAACATGTTTTACCTGATCTGCTGAAGTCGAAGGAGCTCCCACTGCTAACTCCTCGGATTGACTTCCTCCAGTAGTCAAGTCAATCACATTTTCGGCTGATTGAGCCTCAGTTGATGGGGACTGTGCCGCATCTCCCACAACAGCTTCATCGGCAACTTCTTTAGGTTCCTCAATAATTATCATCTCTTTTGTTGTTTGTTCGGTGTCAGGTCCTATTTCAAATATCTCTTCAATCTCGATCGAGCCGACAACAGCAAGTTCTTCATTAATAACAGAAACCTTCATTTGCTGCATCACTCGACTGTATTTGACCATCTTGTGGGTCATTTCTCTGTGCATGGTGGTATCTGGAAGTCCCAGCTATCGAGTAATTAATCCAGCAACTGCCTCATCTGAAATCAGTTCTGGAGCAGTCTCCACTCCAGCGATCTTTCTGATTTCCAGCTCATAATCCAGAAAGGAACGAACTCCACCTTTCTGCTCCATCACTGTGCCGAAATCTTCAAATTTATTTAAGCAGATATCTCTCCAGGTGAGAACATGGAGAACGGTGGCCTTGGCTTTTTCATTAAGGGCCAGATCAGGATATCTGTCCTCGATCATTTTCTCTAAGCGCCGTCGGACGATTTTCTCAGTAAATGAGAGTGTTTCAGTTTTAGGCACGGGAGACAGAGAAGGAGAGAAAGACCTAGCAGAAGTGGGTTGAGGATCTGGCATCTGATGATCAGAAGTATCCATGTGCTCAGATTCGACAGATACTGTAGTGAACTGAGTGGTCTGCTGTAAGGGCTCAGTCTGAGCAGACTTGGATGCACGAGCAGCATGAGCAGTTCCTCTGGGAAGAAGTTGACTGAGGATGACGTGATCATTATCTGAGTCAGATGACTCATCCACCAGAAAAACTTTCTTCTTCCCTTTTCCAGCAACTTCAGCAGCAGATGTAGACTTAGATTTCTTGGCTGCTGGTTCTTTGATGACAACTCCCTTCTCAGGCTTTCTGGAGGTTGTCTTCCTCTTCTGACCACCTTTTCCTGTCCTTTTAACTTCCAGTGCTGGTTTAACAGCAGGTTCATCATCATCATCAGGTAGACCAGGCAGCTGTCGGTTGAGGATCAGCATTTTCTTGTGAGCAAGCTTATAAGGAATCACCTCGTCTTCACTCCAATCTCTATTCCTCATCAGATCTATTAGAATCAAAGAAACCTTATGGAGAAGAGTGATCTTTGATGAAAGAACCACTTTTCCATCCTTCACAACAAATTTCTCAGATTCTTCCAATAATCTCCTCTTCAAGAATCCCAACCAATTGACCTTCGCATTGTGGATTATAGCGGTCATGACTCGAGCTTTCTCCTGTGTAACTGTATCAAAACTGAAAGTGACGCCTACAATAACCTTCTGGTCAATATCGAACAGGAGTCGATATTTCCTTCTCAACATGGGTTTCTTGAAGCCTTTAGTATGATGAGCATCCGTTGATTGAAGAAGATTCCTGATAACTTCGCTCTCTTTAGAAGCCAAATAAGTGTCAGGTATGATGTCGTCCACTGGTACAGGAAGACTAAAGATTCTGATGATATCGTCATCAGTAATTTCCAGATGCTCACCATGTACCTCCAAATATAAAAACGTCTTCTTGATTTCGGAGATTATATAGAAACTCCAAGGCACCATCCAATAAAATCGAGTCAGCACTTGCTGAGCAATAAGTCTTGAGGCTGCACTCCCTAAGCAATTTAAGGATCTCGAGGGACTCTGGATCTGTGGTGGTCCGAAAATCGACACACCTTTCCTCAATAATTTCATCGGCAAAGTCCCAGAAGATTGGATCTTCGGGTTCAGGTGAAGCGTGGGATGAAGAGTGAGCGGTTTCTACAATCGCAAGTACTATGGAAGCCATTACTGAAATAAAATCCACAAATCATCGTAAATGTACTGAGTTGAAACAATAATTTTGCAGAAAATTCAGATAATCTATGGTCATGTCCCAGTTTAATCCCCAATAAGAAAACGATAACCCTAGCATATATAGATTAACATATATATGGTGAAATGCAAGAGGTAATAACTTACCAGATATGGATATGCAAGAGTTAATAAGCAAGTAGAGCGTATTGATTTGCAGAAGATGTGCAGAAAATTTTGAACGCTCGAGTAATTTGCAGATAATAAATTTTGTGTATGTGTAATCGTGCAAATGAAGCTTTTTAGAAATAAGAGGGAATGATGAGGTGTTTTGAAAAACAAACCGAATCGTCACTTAATTTAAGATGAACGGTCCGGATTTGATATAGTGAGATCGTGCGGTGTTGAAAAATATAAAATAGCACTTTTTGGATTTAAAACGCGCATTTAATGTATTTAATACATGTTTCTCGTGTCCGCATTAAATGTTTTGCAGGACGTGCGTCATTAAAGTAAGTGTACAGTAAAAATGAATAAGGTTTAGGTAAAACAAATGATTTAATCAGTAGAGGGATCAGAAATGCGTATCTGTTTGACTGATATTGTAATCAGTCAATACCACATGAAGTCTGATTGATTCCTGTTGATCTTAGTTTTCTGCCTAATCCTTATTATTTCCCAACATTGTCCTTCTTAACTGATTCGTTCCCCCTGCGTCTGATATCCCCTTTTCTGATCCTATCTGATTAGTTGACGTTCCCCCGTCAATTATTATCTGATCAATCCTTGACTGAGATTTCTGATTAGCTGAGATACCATACTCAACTGATCCTCCTCATCTGATCAATTTCTTTTCTGATCAGATTTATGTTGACCTAATCTGATCCACTTTGGTCAAGTCAAATATTGGGATGTGTGCTACCGCCAAAACTTAATCTTGGGAAATTGAAGAGTCGTCTAGATTCCCTAAGTCGGCACGATTTGACATTCGCAATAATAGTCTGGATACGCGCAGTCCTTTCGGTGCCAATTTCTCTGAAAGGCTTTGAGAAATCAAATTTTCACTTTCACCCCTGCTTGTCCTCTATAAATAGGACATTTTATTTATACACAACATAACTCATTCACCATACTTATCTTTTTCAAGTATTTGTAAACCATGTATTCCGGTGAACCCTTGATTCCGGTGAAACTTCCGGCAAAATCCTTCCTTTACCCTACTCATATGATTTCTGCTTATCAAATCAACCCTGTGCTTCCCTCATTACTGCTTTCGTCATTATCGAGGAATACTCATACGATTATTGCCAAGCTTCTCTACCACCGAAGCGGCAGATCTGCTATCTCAAATGAGAAGACACTTCCCCTGACCGTATGCGCCTTGTGTGTCTATCGAGATGACGAAATTAGCATCAACAGACTCAGTCTGATATGTAACATGGGTTTTGTTTATACGATATTGATCAGACATAATCGATCTTGATCAGACAAAATCTAATATTTACATGCGACACTTGTGTCCATTTAATGCTGGAAGTCCCATTGATTTTAGGACTAGGGGCTTCTGGCTTAGAAATCCTTCAATGCCTCTCTCGCTCCTAACTCCGAAGCTCTGAGGGTGGCTTAGGATTATTTCAAAGCCTCTCTCACCCCTTTTAGGGTTGGGGTTTTAGGGGCATCTGGCTTTAAAATCTTTAAAGCCTCTCTCACCCCCTCTAGGGTTAGGGTTTAGGGTTTATGTACTGACCTCCGGGTCTTTTGTACTTGTAACTTGTAATGAAAATTTGACCTTCGGGTCTTTATCAATGAAAGTTCTTTTAACCCATTGTTGTGTTGACTCTTTTACCTTATGCGATTAACTGTAATACTTGTGTAACTTGCTTGTTGAATCTTGCTTAAATCGACTTACAAAGTTTGAAACAACCAATCTGATCAGTTCCTTGACTGATCTCCTGATCAGTTGAGGTGCCTTGCTCAACTGATCCTTCTTAACCTGGTTAATCTCTCAACCAGCTGGTTCTGGAGACCAGTCCACCAAACATTTCTGGTGCACTTTCTCCGAGACCCAGAAGTCCTAGCTTATTGCATAATTCTCTGAATCTGATCTCAGCTAGTGGCTTGGTTAAAATATCAGCTTTCTGTTTATCAGTATGGATCTTTTCCATTCTGATATTCTTCTTTTCAACATGATCTCTTATAAAATGGTGTCTGACATCCATATGCTTGCATCTTGTATGTAGAACTGGATTCTGAGTGATTGCAATAGCATCATTACTGTCACAGAATATAGGTACGTTCTTATCTACAATGTTGTAATCCCTCAGCTGCTGACTTAGCCAGAGCAGTTGGGAACAACAGCTTCCTGCAGCCATATATTCTGCTTTAGTAGTAGATGTCGCAACTGATGTCTGCTTCTTTGAAAACCAAGAGATCAGTTTACTACCTAAAAACTGACATGTGCCTGAGGTTGACTTCCTGTCAATTCTGCAACCTCCATAATCAGAATCAGAATACCCACTAAGCTCTAGATTATCATCTGATGGGTAAAATAAACCAAGGTTTACTGTCCCCTTCAGATACTTAAGAATCCGCTTAGCTGCTTCCAGGTGGCTTTGCATTGGATTTGCCTGAAATCTGGCACATACACCTACAGCAAAAGTGATATCTGGTCTGCTCGCAGTCAGGTATAGTAGAGATCCAATGAGAGCCCTGTATTCTTTCTGATTAGTTTTCTGACCATTCTCATCTGGATCCATCTTGAATCCAGTCATCATAGGAATTCTGGCTTCCTTACAGTTTTGAACTCCAAACTTAGCCAACAAACTCCTAGTGTATTTCGCCTGGCAGATGAATATCCCTTATGTACTTTGCTTAACTTGTAGACCCAAAAAGTAACTCATCTGACCCATCATGGACATCTTGAACTTCCCTTGCATCATCTTGTTGAATTTATCACATAAACTCTTGTTGGGAGATCCGAAGATGATGTCGTCCACATAAATCTGAACCATCATAATATATTCTCCATCTTCTATTCTGAATAAGGTTATGTCCACTATTCCTTTAGTGAAACCACTGTCTATCAAGAACTGAGAGAGTGTATCATACCAAGCTCGAGGAGCTTGTTTCAGGCCATAAAGAGATTTTCTTAAACGGTACACCTGGTTGCCTTTTTCAAAGCCAGGGGGTTGTTCAACATAAACTTCCTCAGCTAGTACCCCGTTTAAGAATGCACTCTTTACATCCATCTGATACACAATAAACCCTCTGTGGGCAGCATATGCCAGAAATAGCCGAATGGCTTCCAGGCGAGCGACTGGTGCAAAGGCCTCATCATAATCAATTCCTTCTGATTGTGAATACCCCTTAGCAACAAGTCTTGCCTTATTTCTGGTTATGACATTATTCTCATCTCTCTTGTTCTTGAATACCCACTTTGTGCCAATCACATCTTGATGGGTTGGTCTATCCACCAGTTTCCAAACATGATTCCTTTGAAACTGTTCCAGTTCTTCTTGCATGGCTAGAATCCAGTTTGCATCTTGTAGAGCTTCTTCTACTTCAGTTGGTTCCTTCAAAGACAGATAACAACAATACATGGCACTTTCACCAATCTGATGTCTAGTTTTAACTCTATCAGATGGGTCTCCGATGATCAGATCAGTTGGATGATTGGTTATCCAGGTCCTTCTTTTTTTATTTTCATCAGTTTGGAGAACATCATCCTCTTCTGATAGTAGTTCATCACTAGTGATTGGGAGTGGTGCAGAATTATGATCCACTTGACATGGACAAGTCTCAGCTGATGTTGGACTCATCATGTGTTGATGTCTGTCCGTGTGAACTTCAGTGTTCCCCCGAACCCGGATGGTTCGATTATTCTTTATCTCGGTATGCGAACTTCTTCATTGACAGTTGTACGTACCTTAGGGTCTGATTGACCTGGTGAATCAGTAAGATCAAGTTCTGGAACATACAATGTTACGTGATCTGGTCTATTTTCCTTGATACTTAGTTGATCCATTTTATGTGCATCGTGTCTTGGGTTGATCTGGGTATCTTTGCTTGTTCGAGGCGATTTCTCTTGTTCGAAAGATGTCTTATCAAAGACCACATGAGGTGTTTCTTCCACAACTAGGGTTACTTTGTTGTAAACCCCGAAAAGCCTTGGCTTTGGATGAGGAATATCCTAAGAATATACCCTCATCTGACTTGGCCTCAAAAGTTTTCAACTGGCTCTTCCCATTGTTGTGTATGAAACACTTGCACCCAAAAACATGGAAGTAAGAAACACGAGGTTTTCTGCCCTTCCACAGTTCATAGGGTGTTTTGAAGTGAGCCTTAGTCAGAGAATATCTGTTCTGAGTATGGTATGCAGGGTTGATGGCTTCTGCCCAAAAACGGCTTGGAGTTGCATGTTCAGCTAACATAGTTCGAGCAGCTTCTTTGAGTGTTCTGTTTCTTTGTTCTGCTACTCCATTTTGTTGTGGTGTTCTTGCAGCTGATGTCTCATGTTGTATTCCAAACGTAGTGCAAAAATCAGTAATAAAAGAGTTTAGAAATTATGTACATTTATCTGATCTGATCTTCACTATACTGACACCCTTCTCATTTTGTAGTTTCTTGAGCAGCTCGGGTATCTTTGTTGTTGTCTCATTCTTCTTATACAAGAATACAACCCAGGTAAACTTGGAATAATCATCCACGATTACCAGAGTATATTTGCGTCCGCTGAGACTGACTGGTGTAACTGGTCCAAATAGATCCATATGGAGCAGTTGCAGTACTCTGCTGGATGCTGGTCCAGGGATTCCCTTGAATGAGGCTTTTACCTGTTTTCCCTTCTGACATGCGACACATGTCTGATCCTTAGAGTATACCTCATTCGGAAGACCCTCAACCAAAGACATCCTTGCTATCTTGTTAAGAGTTTTAAAGTTCAGATGGCTCATTCTCTTATGCCAGAGCCAACTGCTGCTTTTGGAACTCTTAACAATCGGGCATGCATTTCTTGGACAACTGTTCCAATCTGTTGTATATATCGATTCTTGATAGTACACTGATCAGTTGAGAACTCAACACTGAATCCGTTATCGTAGAATTGTGAAACTGATAACAGATTATGCTTTAAACCTTCGACATACGAGACTCCAGTAACATGTACATCATCATTCTCTAAGGTTCCGAATCCTCTGGTAAAACCAAAGTTATCATCACCAAAGAGTACACGTGGGCCTTCTTGTTCTGTGTAAGAGCTAAGGAGATGTTTGCTTCCAGTCATGTGCCTTGAACATCCACTATCGATGTACAAGATAGTTGCTTGTAAACCTCCCTTATTGGCCAAACCCACGCGAACCTGCAATCAAATCAGGCTTTAGGTACCCCTTTAGGATTGGGTCCTGAGGGGTTAGAATTGGTTTTAGGGATCCATACAAACAGGGCACTTCTATTGTAATCAGATAGATCAGAAGGCCTGATTTATCTCCCATAAACATCTACATATTCATACGTCTCTTCATATGCATTCTGATTGGTATGATTATGAGTGTGAGCCTTGGATGACTCAGAAGACTTGGGTCTTTTCATTGATATCTATCTTCTTTTTATCCAGTGGGGCTCAGGTGCAGCAGCCCTAGGTTTCTGATTGTAAGGGCCGCTGACCCTAATTAGGTTTCAGATCAGATTTCCCTTTGAGAGGTTGTCTTTTCTGATACCTAATCTGCTGATCAGATTGAGGTCTCTTTAGAAGAACTGGGTTCTTCTGTTGATTCCTCTGCTGATGCTTGACCAGTTGGGGTCCATTTATGTTCCCTTTCTGATCAGGCACTTGCCTTACTTGTTCAGCAGGTCTATTTCCCTTATCAGATACAGATTTTGCTTTATGTATTTCTTTATCAGAAACTCGTTTGATTACGCTTTTCGGAAGTGAACCAGATGGGGCTTTTGAGGATGTAGAAGGGTTTTCATACCCAATTCCCTTCTTATTATTTGTCGTACGAAAATATTTGTTCATATCTTGAACGGTTTTAGAAGATTTCGTGAAAACTTGTATTTTCTTACGCAAATTATCCTCAGTTATTTTCAGACTCTCATGCAGTCGGAAGAGTTCATCAAACTTAGTTTGAAGGATTTTAAGATCATCAGCTTGTTGTTTGTTAATAGTTAGCTGATCCTTGATCAGTTTATCCTGATCAGAAGAACTGACTTTCAGAACTTCCAGTTCTTCAGTCATCTTCTGAACAGTTTCAACTGATTTCAGTTCAGCAGCTTTTCTGATATCATTTTCCTTAACAAGCTGAATATTCTTAATCCTCAGCTTATCGTTTTCAGCTTCCACTATTGTATAAGTGTCTACTGCGTTAGAGAGATCATCAAGCAATTGCTCACTATAGAGCTGCAGGTCAATCTCTCCAGCAGGTGTGCTCAGCACAGCTGGTGTGGAATCAGAAAACATAGAAGGTTTAGATGTTACCTCAGTTTGGTCTTCCTCCTTTGCCATCAGACAGATTTCATCATCAGAAGAGAATATCAGATCATCGTAGTGGTAGAAATCATCAGCATTACTCATCAGGCAGAAGTCTTCTATAGATGAGTAGCCTGAATCCTCAGAAGGCATATAAGAATCATCAATCCCAGATGTATCAGTAACCATGGCTTTCCTATCTCTATAATGTTGCTCTCTTCTGTTCCGCTTCTCTTCTCTTTCTTTCGGTGTCAGGTCTGGGCAATCTGCGCTGTAATGACCTGGTTTCTCACAGTTGAAACATGCTCCACGATCCACGGAACTTCTTCTGCCAGGTGAGTCATTCTGTCTGTAAAATCTATCAGGTGACTTTCCTGTTTGCCTGTAATCAGAATTTATTCTCTCAGATTTGTTGTCTCTCCTTTCATCAGATCGATCATCTCTTTTCTTATCTTCTCTGTGATCCTCCCTGTGATCATCTCTTCGGTCATCTGATCTGGTTCTTTCTTGCGATCTGTCAATTGGCCTCCTATCTCTTCCTCTACTGTTTTGATAATCTCTGTAGAATCTTCAATATTTACCCAGTTGAATGTTGGACTTTTCAAGTTTTCTGGTCAACAAGGCAATTTGTTCTTTCTTACTTATGATGTTTCCAACTGGTTCAGTAGACTTTGAGTTGTTGTCGGTTGCTTTGAATGCAACAGCTTTTGATGTGGCGGGTGTGGCTTCGGCAGGTGACTCATCGTCTTCTTCTTGTCCTCGTTCAATCAGATCAAACTCATGGGCTTTCAGACTCAGAAAAAGGTTGCTTGGCTTCATCTTAGCAATATCTTGACAATCCTTTATCACTGTGACTTTCATATCCCACTTCTTTGTCAGAGATCTCAAGATCTTGTAGTTAACATCTTTGTCTGACATTTCTCGTCCAAGTTCCCGTAGCTTGTTGATAGACATGGTGATTCTCCCATCGAGCTAATTGATGGTTTCATTTGGTAGCATCTTAAGTTTCTCAAACTTCACCAATTCAGCTTGCAGTCTGCTATCTTTAATCAGATCATTTCCTTCACACATTCCAGCAAGTGTATCCCACATCTGTTTGGCTGTCTTGAGATACTTGATCTTTTCACGTGTGATCTTATCCATTATTTTCATGATTATGTGTCTCGCAACCGTATCCAAAGTTGACAGCTTCCTCTCTTCAGCATCCATCAGAACTGGACTCTTTCTGATCCGAGCGCCAACTGGAAAATTTGGGTCACCACCTTCAGCTGGATTGTTGTGGTAGATGAGGATTGGTCCTTGTTCTAGAACTTCCATCATCCTGTTGCTGATGGCTCCCAAATGGTTGCTCATGATTATGGCCCAATCTGCATAATCATCAATGGTAAACTTTGGAAGATCATGATACATGCCGGATGTGTTGTCCATGCTGAGTGAGTTTTAGAAAACAGATGAAGTTTTAAAAACGGTTTTTCAAGATCTGTTCAAGTGACCACAAAGGTTCTTCCTTAAGAACCGATGATATTCAAAGCCAGTGCTCCGTAGAACCACTGCTTTGATACCACTTGTAGGTCCTGAACGGGTTTCGTGAGGGCAGAAGTCTAGAGGGGAGGGGTGAATAGACTTCTGAAAAACTTTTCGTGTGGATCAGGTGTGAAAGCAGGTTTCCTGATCAGAGTGTGAGTGAGTCAGTATGGACTGATATCCAACTTACTTATCGCCTGATGGCTGATCAGTTCTGTGTCTATCAGTTTAACTGATTGTGCGGAAGCTAGTTTATACCGTGTGAAAAACCAGTTTTAACAAATCAGATTCTCGAGTCTGTTTTCAATTAGCTGACCAAGGAGTCAAACTGATCAGATCAGTTGCTTGATGCGAACTGATCCTAACTCAGAATATGTATGAGATTTTAAGCAAAGTCGTGTGCGATAGTGTAAAGCAGTTAAGAGCAGATAAATGCACACAAGATTTATAGTGGTTCGGACAACCAGTCCTACATCCACTCTTCCCTATCACAAGGGGCACCAACTTAACCGACTTGGACTTAGTTAATTTGTTAGTCCAACACATTACAACCAACAGATATTTATAAAGTTCTCACTCAACCGATCCCAGAAATCAGAACTAGAAACCCTAGTCTGAAATCTTGCTAAACAAACTTAACCTAACTTTGGGTTTGGGTAAGATTTGTTGTTGTTCCAACTGGAAATCTATCCTAGTATTTGTGTAGCCTAAAGTTAAAGGATGAGATTTTTATGCTATGAACAATGGGATGAACACTTAGAAATAATCTTCAAGTTTGTGTTCTTTGTGCGGAAATCTTGCTATAGTATGAGCTTCTTGATAATTTCCGTGTCTTCACTCTGAAGAGCAATCCCATATTTATAGACCTCAAAATCAAAGAGCCGTTGGAGAGCAATTTGAATTTCTGGCTATATTTGGTAGATATGCAGGATTTGATGTGACGTGCTTCAGGGAGGGCATGGCCGAAAGCATGAATAGTTGTCCTTTCTAGCCGTTTGACTATGCAGCGCAATCCTGCATTGTCAGTCCATATGTTTCTGATAAGTAGATAAGCTTATCATCTTGCTGACTTGGCCTGAACTGATCTCTACCTCCACTGATCAGTTGCCTTGAGTCTACTGATATGGTTGTCTTAACTTCAACCAATCGACTCTGCTGATATCTTCATAGAATAGGTCTTCTGGTCTTCAAGTAAAGTCTTGTGAAATCCGCTACTGATCTTCAGCTGCTGATCTTACTACTGATCATCGCTATGCTGATCTTTGCTACGCTGATCTTCGCTACTGATCTTCACTTGACTTGTGCATCTTGAGTTCTTCTTTAATAAAGACCTAGCCTAATACATCAGTTGTCTAACATGTTCAGCTGGTTTCCTATCATATCATCAGTCGACTAACATGTTTGACTGGTCCTATTACAACTGTTTTGGAACTTCCATCAAAACTATAAATTTCCCAACACTGAATACTCAGTAGAGTTGATTCAGTTTGGTAACTATTTGTTCTAGCTAATCAAGAGTGCGGAATGTGTTGGCCCTAAGTTTATACTCGTTTTATCTTGCTGAAAATCTCTTCCTTAGTCAAAACAGTGGTTAAGGCTGTGATCACGTTTGATGCAAGTTCAATGGATTGTTTCCAACTAAATATCAAGAAAATCAGTATGCTTTCAGTGAAAATATGCAGCAGATAGAATGCAAAGCAGAAAGCAAACAACACAGCAACTTATAGTGGTTCAGAGGCAAAGCTCCTACGTCCACTCTCTCTTATCTTTCAGAGAAATTCCTTAACACACTGTCACCTAAAGCTTTCAGGCTGACCACAGCATCTTACTAACTTTTCTACCTTGAGTTTTATGCCTGACTACTGCAGCTTACTAACTCAACACACACAAGTTTTCAGACTACCACAAGTATCTTACTAACTTCTCCTCTAGAGCTTTCTGGCTGACTCAACTGCAGCTTACTCACTCTTTACAACTCTTTCTCACCAACAATTCACACAATACACAAACTACCTAACAAAAGGGTTTAGTTTGGGTTGGTTTCCAACTAGGGTGAGATATCCTTTGACAATAAGAACAAATTCAAAGGCTAGGATATCTCTACTAAGCTTTGGATATGTATCAAATCTAGGCTTAGTGAATGAGCTCTCTTCAATGTGAAACACTTGGGAAATCTTAAGTTTTTTCGAGTGCTTCAATTTGCAATAATACGAATGAGCTCTTGAGTTGCTTTGATTTCCCGTAACCTTGCAATGGTGAAGGTCACTGGTATTTATAGGCAACTTCTCCAATGGTCACTCTTTGAAAAACTATCTGTTGGAAGAGATAGCATCAAGAGTTTCCTCTTCTGGTTATTGATGAACGGCTATTTTGCGGTTTGAACACACCCTTGCATGTTTTAGGAAATATGCAGTAGAGTAGCCAATCACCAATTTCTGTGAATTGGAAGATATCAGACCTGACATTTCTCAGTGAGATGTCGCTTTCAGTGTCAGTAAAGTACATGTTGTTGCCTCCTCATTGGTCGAAGTCTTCCTTTGAGCAGAGACAAACAAACGGCTTTGTTTAGGGGAGGTTCTTAGCATGCCATTTCTAAGGGTTTTCATGCTCAAACAAGTTATGATCATAACAATAAGATTAAAGGTTTCATTTGTGCTCACCCTTGTAGTTTTCTTGTTTGGGAGGGGGTTTGAGGGCTCTTGATGGAAACTCCTACTTCTAACACCTTCCTAGCTTCAAGATGGTGGAGGAAAGACTCCTCCTTGGGGTGGTAATGATTGGCCAAGAGCAAGAAAAGAGGGGAAAGCTCCTTCTTCCTTCAAACTCTCAAACTCTCTCAACTCTCTCTATTTTCCTCTCAAAGTTTTCTCTTGTGGAACGAAAATGCCAAGACCAACTTGGAGTGGGGAGAAGGGGTATATATAGGGATAAAAAAGGAGGGTGGGCAGCCAAGGGGTGACCAAGAGAGGGGAGGGATGTAATGATGGGGGTTAGTAGTAAGTCATGATTCAAATAGTAATCACCTTTTTGGTTAAAACCACATCATGGTCTTGGATGATTATTTCTCAGATTTTGGACGAAAATGGGGGATTTCCTGCAGCTTGTGGGCTGCCAAATATGGTAGCTCTGATCCTAGATGCGATTTCGGCTCCGACGGTGTATTTTCGATATTTTTCGGTTCGGTTTTTGGTTCCGAAAATTATTTTAAATGTACCGTTAAACTCGCACGATTTTTAGGATTTCATTTGAGGTTCTCCTTTCTCATTTTGAATTCTTTAAATTTTTGACATTATTAACGAGTCTGTTTTACGGATAAAAACCCGAAAAGTGCTAGTAGGGTTTTTCGGCTCGTAAAGCTCGTCTGTCACCTGAAAACTTTAGAAACTTGTACACATATTTTTAAAACAAGTATAACAGCACATTAGGAAAAAAAATAAACAAATAAGTCCTAAAATGGATTCGGGTTGTTACATCCTACACCCCTTAAAAGAAATTTCATCCTCGAAATTTACTTACTTATCCCGAAGGCATTGGGGGTCCCGACAGACGGAAGTGGTTTGTCGGTTGCTGGTGGTCCTGATTCCTTATTTCAGGCGGGGGTCCATTAGCAGGCTGGGGGCATTCATGAGCCTTGTGTCCCGGCTGGTGGCACCTGAAACACGTGCCAGTCCCTTTGGAGCACGGTCCCACATGTGACCTTCTGCAGGTCGAGCAGACAGGCAGGCGCCTCGCTCCAGGCTGAACAGTAGAGTTATTTCCCCTTTGTGGTTGGTTCGAGTCCCCCTTGAAATTTGGGGACCAGTTCTTGTTCGCCGCTAAGGCAGGTGGAGTCTGCTTGAACTCCAGTCCTAAACTGATGGACATAATTAGCGCGCGATTTAAAACTTCACCGTATCTGGGGAGCTTCAGCCCAGCTACAACTCCTCCGATCTCAGGCCTCAGGCCTCTCTCGAATCTCCTCGCTTTCCTCTCGTCCATATCCACCAGATGTGGAGCATAACGAGATAGCTTGTTGAACTGCTTCTCGTACTCAGTGACCGAGAGAGTTCCTTATTTGAGGTTCACAAATTCAACCTCCTTTCGGTCTCGAAGGACCTGTGGAAAGTATCTCCTCGTCACTGCTCGCTTGAAATCCTCCCAAGTGAAAGATTCCCTCTCGTCGGGCGCCATGGTATGCTCGTGGGCTTCCCACCACTGGGCAGCATCCTCCGCCAACTGGAATTGGGCACATGACACTTTCTGGGCCTCCGTCACAGTCATGTGGTGGAAATTTTGTTCCATCTCGGCTATCCATTCTTCAGTCTCCATGGGTCCTTCATTTCCCTTTAGGCGGGGTGGCTGTAACCATCGAAATTGTTCGACAGTGGAGTTCGCGTGAGGGTGATGGAGCGGTGCATGAGCAGGTGGTGGGGGTGGTACTTTCTATTGCATGAAGGTCTGTAGGGAGCTGAAGAACACCCATGCCATGTCAGTTCCGGACGCGGCGGGTGGAGCCTCGCATCCTACGGAACCTTCAGACGGTTCCCTATTTGCACGTAGGTTTCTCCTGGGTGCCATCCTAAGAAAAGTTTAGGAGAAGAAAATATTAATTCATATAGGTAAGATAAAATTCAAAACAAGAGAATCCAACATCTATCGGCATGGTATTAAATCAATCACGCATGGGAGCACACGTAAACCGGAACGTACTGTCTAGATCAGCAGCTTGGTAATCGGGCTCGACGATGCATGTTAGGGAAACAATGACACATGTTGTAAACATTGAGATAAACATAACGGATAGAATAGAATATCCCACCAAAGAAACACGTGAGACTATAGTTATGCATACATAATTGAAAAGAGAAAGGCAAGTTCTCAAGGTCAAACGGAGAGAAACGGGTCTCCAACAAAATTCAAAGGGTGCGAGACTTTGAAAATATATCAGCATTGTATTAAAATAAGTTGAGTAATATACATATACGACAAACTAAAAGCATGCGCACAGGCCGCTACAAAATAACGGTTCGGTAGAAAAAGGGGGTTCGAACTAGGTCGACCACAAGTCTCCTAATTCTATTACATCACCCGGGAATCCATCCCCAAAAACTATGTCAAAATGCATCTACTGCGTCAGATCAATCTGTGGTGGAGCAAGTGTCGGGGTGGCGGCCCTGCCTCAGAATCATTGGCTCTAGCCGCTGGTCCCGTAGTGGGACTATGGTAACTGTCCTCTGTCGGATCTTCGCTCTGGTCGACGTTGAGGTATGCATCAACCGGGTCTGACGCTACGGGCCTTCCAAATAGCCCGGTCTCCTGCCAGATATCCACGCCAAGATGGCGGTGGATCTTTGCTACCTTCTATCTAGCGTTCTCGCGCTCCAATAGGTGGGTGGCCTCGAACTCCAGTCCGCCCTCCCTATCCTCCAAGGTCCTCTTCTGAGCCCGTACGACCAAGAGCTCATGCTCTACGGAACGTCTCTCTATGCCGATGTTCCCTGCAGATGCCTCGTGAAAGGCGGCCCTGGCCATCTCCAGGTTGGACCGTTCAAAGGCCCGGGTAGCTGCGTCGATGCTCTCGGACAGATCGTCCATGAAAGTGATGAGGCTAGCGCGGTCCGGTGTCTGGGCATCAGTAGCCCATAGTGAGTCGAACACTCCCTGCGCATGCGTTAGCCATCGTGGCTGAACTGCATCCCTCAGGAGGGCTGCAGCCTCCTACTCGGTCTGAACTAGGTCCTCTAGGAGAGCTCGTCCTCTGAAGGTTATGAAACGGGCAGTGAAGTCATAGATAGACTTGCGCTCGCACTGATACATGCTCTTGAGACGGTGAGTGCCATACTATCCTCCTAAGGTTTCCCTCTAAAAAGAAAGGATCTAGGATCAGTAACAAAGAAGAAAAAGAAGAAAATAGTAGTCGTATATAGTACGTAAACAATTTTGCTCGCAAGGAAGATCGTCATATAAGGTTAACACATGCATTACGAGAAATCAAGTAACATGCAAAAAACGGTATGTAAAATCAGGCATCAGTTCCATAGCGTATTTTTCTCCTTCCTTGGGGTTTTACTCGTCTCCTTTAAGACTTTAGTATTTTTTACTTCTTGGTTGTTCTCGTTTGTAAGAGTTTTATTAAGCAATTTCTCACAAGTTATTCGCATACCTCGAGGCTCTTCCGGTTTGCTGCGGTAGACAACCTTCCCACTGGTAACATTTTATTTAGAAAATTGTCTACTTTCGTAAGTAAAGTTTTGAAGTAAAAGAAAGTAAATCATTTGGTCCAGAGTTTTGAACATAGGCTCTGATACCACCTGTAACGCTACGGAATTCAGAACGTTAACCTCCGAGGTTATAACGCTCTAAACCCGAGTCATCACTTAGTGAACCGTAAAACTGAGCCAAAAATTTCTTTTAAAAAGGTAGGACAAACAAAATTTAGTTGTAGCGGAATAAACTTAACACAAGTTTAAAAACAGTAGTGTAGATAAAAACAATACTTAGCATAGAAACATCATTAGTACAAAATCCACAGAGTATTAATTAGACATATTATTTGAATTTAGAAAACAGTTTATTTATTGGATAGACAGTGGGGAAAGCGGGTCGTCTACTGCAGCTCCCGGCCCTCGGCATCATAACCTGAAAAGGGGGTTTAAGGGGCGTGAGATAAAAATCTCAGCGGGCAACCTGTACGCTGTTATACAGATTGACAGGAATCCAAAATGGTAGAAGCTTTTACTCCTTCTCTTTATAACACAAAAGCTTACTCACGATTTCCTGTTAATAGTTCATACAGTAATCCAACATTTATAACATCAATCATATCATTCAACAATCACACATATGGGTGGCACTGGTAGCGTCTACCACGTCCAATCCCGCATCATTCAAACAAAATGGGGTGGCACCGGTAGGCGCCCTACCGCGTCCAACCCCCGATAGCTTCCTTATATCCCCTTGCTTCCTTATATCATCGCTTCCTTATCTCCAGGCAAAACCACCAATTCCTCCACACGGGACTCATCCCCATAATCATTGGCACGAGGCCCAACCGATAAACGGCACATACAGTTCATGTTCCAATATTCACAAAACTCATAATAGTACTCACATGATTTTCAGTGCATTGTTTACAAAACCACAAGTTTCGAAAACATATATATATATATATATATATATATTTGCTTTTTAACAGTACTTATTTAGTTTGCTTTGAAAACTGTCAACAGTCCATATAACATTACCTAGCTATACAGATAGTGTCACCCACCTGACAACTTTTCAAGTAAAAGTTTTAAATTCTTGAAAGCTTTTGAACACGGCACGACTTCCAAGCTTCCGAGCTAACCTCGAGGACCTAGCACAGTCCGTTCGTTTAGTCATTGTTCATCCTTTTATTTAATAAACGGTTTCGCATCGAATTAAGGGCTCTTCGATAAAAAGGGCATTTAGTATTTAAAAGTTATAAGAGTTCATTTCGAGTTCGACGTGGGCGTCGAAACTCGATTATTGGATCGGTATGATTTCTCTATTTTATGAAAAGGGTTCACAGATCGGGGTCGGGTCTATTCGAAAACTTAATAATACCAGTAAACATCCAAACATATATTCACAAAAGAAAACATGAAACATTTAAAAACCTAAAACATGCTTGGTTCTAAAAGTATTATCATTCCTTCTTCCTAGTATTACTCATTCGGCATAAAAATATGTAATCATGCATAAATGGAAAAGAGTACTTAGACTTACTGGAAAAATATGAAATTTTAGTATGTTATACATAGTTTGAAAAGGAACAGAGTTTATCAAGGGCACAAATTCATTTGAGCTAAGGAAACAAGGTACATTTGCGATTTAAGGCAGAGTACTGAAAGGTTCGTCAAAACAGTGCACACTTTAAACTAAAAATCATAACTCACTAGAAAAATGTCTAAAGATTACGAGATTAAAACATGCTATACAAAACTTAAAAATAAGAAACTTTCATTTAGAAACCTAAGACATTTGAGCTAAGGGTCGGTACCAGGTTTTTGAGAAAAAAATGGGTTCGTAACAGGGTATGTCATACAGTACATGCTTCATATAAAATTTCGTAACCCACTCGAAACTTAACAAAAATTCACAAAACTTTAATATACCATTTAGGACTCACGTAAAAGAACATATAATTTTTCCCATAATTTTTATGCTAAGGAAACAAGGATAAATAAATTGTTGAACTTACAGTTTCAACCTTCATCAATTATTTGTCACATAAATTTCATATAGGTATATCTCATGATTCTATAAACAAAACACTATGAGTTTTGGATATGATTTAAAGGACAACAAGAGGAACATCCAAAAATTTTCCTAAAATTTTATCGTCTTTTTAAATAAGTAAAACAATACGAAAGAGTCACTGCTCCCAGTTTCACATAGTCTCAGACACACAAATTTCCATGAATCTATTCTTCTTAGAGACAGATCGGATGAAAACCAATTTTTATTATATCGTTCTATACTTCAAACACTACGTCTAGGAATTTTCCACGATTTTAAAACATCATTAAAGCATCTAAATAGGTTTTCCAAAATTGAGGCAGTAGCATTTTCGAAGTTTCATACACATTTTTGAACTTTCACATATATGGCTAAAAATGCTCAAATACACAAGATATCACCAATACAAACTTCATACATGATTTTCACAGATTAAAAAAGCTTAGGAGAGGTTCTTAGCATGCCATTTCTAAGGGTTTTCATGCTCAAACAAGTTATGATCATAACAATAAGATTAAAGGTTTCATTTGTGCTCACCCTTGTAGTTTCCTTCTTTGGGAGGGGGTTTGAGGGTTCTTGATGGAAACTCCTACTTCTAACACCTTCCTAGCTTTAAGATGGTGGAGAAAAGACTCCTCCTTGGGGTGGTAATGATTGGCCAAGAGCAAGAAAAGAGGGGAAAGCTCCTTCTTCCTTCAAACTCTCAAACTCTCTCAACTCTCTTTATTTTCCTCTCAAAGTTTTTCTCTTGTGGAACGAAAATGCCAAGACCAACTTGGAGTGGGGAGAAGGGGTATATATAGGGATAAAAGAGGATGGTGGGCGGCCAAGGGGTGACCAAGAGAGGGGAGGGAAATGATGGGGGTTAGTAGTAAGTCATGATTCAAATAGTAATCACCTTTTTGGTTAAAACCACATCATGGACTTGGATGATTATTTCTCAGATTTTGGACGAAAATGGGGGATTTCCTGCTACTTGTGGGCTGCCAAATATGGTAGCCCTGATCCTAGACGCGATTTCGGCTCCGACGGTGTATTTTCTATATTTTCGGTTCGGTTTTTGGTTACGAAAATTATATTAAACGTACCGTTAAACTCGCACAATTTTTAGGATTTCATTTGAGGTTCTCCTTTCTCATTTTGAATTATTTAATTTTTTTACATTATTAACGGGTCTGTTTTACGGATACAAACCCGAAAAGTGCTAGTAGGATTTTTCAGCTCGAAAAGCTCGTCTGTCACCTGAAAACATTAGAAACTTGTACACATATTTTTAAAACAAGTATAACATTTAAACACATTAGGAAAAAAATAAACAAATAAGTCCTAAAACGGATTCAGGTTGTTACATTCCCCCTGGATAATATCCCAATCCAACCTTTATAATTACAGGTCTTTGATAACTCTAAATTTCATCTATTATTTTAGATGCATTCAATAGAGCTAACTTTCTCCGCACACTATCCTCACTTTTCTTTAGAGTTTCATGCTTCTCAGAGAGGTCATTGAATTTAGTCCTGATAAGCTGATTCTCCTCAGCGGATTTCTCTAATTTTCCTTTCAGTGTCTCTATCACTTTCTTCTTTTCTGAGAGTTGTACTTTCAGAACATCCAGTTCATCAGTAGTTCCCATTAATTGAGAAGTGATTTCAGCAGTATTAGAGTCTTTCCACCTTAGATTTTCAGCAGTCAATTCCTTATTCTGCTCTTGAGTTCTTATAAGCAGTTCTTATAACACAGAATAATCATTCATAAGATTCTCAAAAGAATCCATCAGGTTAAAGTTACTGGTTACAGATGAACTTGATAACTCAGGTGCTTGTGTAGGAGCAACAACAGAGATAGAAGAATTTACCTCTTCCATAGCAACAAGGCAGACATCATCACTGTCACTATCTGAGTATATCTCATCTGAAGAACTGGATCCTTCTTCAGATTGTTCTTCTTCTTCAGCAATCATAGCCTTCTTGCTAGAGATCTTTCTGTCTCTCTTGGCTTGTCTCTCCTTTCTTTCTTTGGCACTCAGCTCAGGACAATCATACTGGAAGTGACCTTTCTTCTGGCAGTTATAACATCTGTTGGCATCATCATCCTGATCACTTTCCACCTTGGTTTTGGAGTCCTTCTTTCTAGACGAGGATCCTTAGCTTTGTGGTCCTTCCTTTTCTCAGTGGATCTGTCCTCAGCTTCTGAGTTATTCATGTTCCTGTACATGTTGTTCTTATAGTATTTCTTATATTTTCCATATCTGCTATTGAATCTTTCAAACCTCCTTGCCAACAGTACTAGCTTATCCTCTTGCTCATCTTGATTTTTGGCAGGTGAGTTATCATACTCTCTAGTTTTACAGGATTTCTCTTTGGCTTTGAAAGCCACATTCTTGCTAGATGAAGATTCATCTTTGCTATCAGATTTCTTAGTTTTCTTATCAATCACAAACTCATAAGCTTTCAGTTTAGAGAAAACTTGTTGGTATGGCATAGAATCAATATTCTTGGTGCTTTAAATCACCACAGCATGTATATCCCATTTCTTAGACAATCCTCTAAGAATTTTCAGTGCCACTTCTCTCTGTGGGTATCTTTTCCCAAGAGCATTCAGATCATTCATAATACTAGTGAATCTGACTTCCAGTTTGTCAATGGATTCACCATCTTCCATTTCAAAGCTATCAAACTTTCCAATGGCAACAGAAAGTTTGTTCTCTTTAATATGATCTGTGCCTTGACACATGATAGCAAGTGTGTCCCATATTTCTTTGGCAGTTTCACAGTGAGAAATCATCCCCATAACACCATCATCAATAGTGTTATATAAAGTATGTTTAGCAATATAGTCCAGATTGGCTAACTTTCTTTCATCAGGAGTAAGTTGGTCATCAGGTTTTGGAAATTCATCTTTGGGATCATTCCTCTCAGTATCAGTAATTCTGGGATTCACAACAGTGTATTTGAATGGTCCTTCAGAAACCACTCTCCACATTCTTTCATGCTTAGAATACAGATGTACCTGCATTCTCAATCTCCATAGGTCATAGCTTTCAACAGAGAACATAGGAAGTTTCTTAGAAGGCATGATGAATGACCCTTGTAAGATATCAGCAGTAAGATCTATTCAGTAGACCACCAAAGTCTTTCAGCAAATAGACTATGGCTACCAAAGCAAGTGGTCAAAATGAACCACTGCTCTGATACCACTTGTTGGTCCCGGTGCAAACGAGTCTTACACGTGTATGGGGGGAATACACGTGTTCAGTGATTTTTAAAAATTTTCTTTGCTGAGATCAGAAGGGTCAGGATGTCCTGAGAATTTTGCCCTGAGAAGCACAAATTGCCCTGAGTCAAAGTCTACTGAGATAATGATCCTAAGCAGCTTTCAGAAGCTTTAGATTAGCCCAACTGATCCTGAGTTATATCAGAGATCCTGAGAAGCTTGGATCAGATAATTATCTTATTGAATACTCAGTAGAGTTGATTCAGTTTGGTAACTATCTGTTCTAGCTAATCAAGAGTGCGGAATGTGTTGGCCCTAAGTTTATACTCATTTTATCTTGCTGAAAATCTCTTCCTTAGTCAAAACAGTGGTTAAGGCTGTGATCAAGTTTGATGCAAGTTCAGTGGATTGTTTCCAACTAAATATCAAGAAAATCAGTATGCTTTCAGTGAAAATATGCAGCAGATAGAATGCAAAGCAGAAAGCAAACAACACAGCAACTTATAATGGTTCAGAGGCAAAGCTCCTACGTCCACTCTCTCTGATCTTTCAGAGAAATTCCTTAACACACTATCACCTAAAGCGTTCAGGCTGACCACAGCAGCTTACTAACTTTTCTACCTTGAGTTTTATGGCTGACTACTGCAGCTTACTAACTCAACACACACAAGTTTTCAGACTACCACAAGTAGCTTACTAACTTCTCCTCTAGAGCTTTCTGGCTGACTCAACTGCAGCTTACTCACTCTTTACAACTCTTTCTCACCAACAATTCACACAATACACAAACTACCTAACAAAAGGGTTTGGTTTGGGTTGGTTTCCAACTAGGGTGAGATATCCTTTGACAATAAGAACAAATTCAAAGGCTAGGATATCTATACTAAGCTTTGGATATGTATCAAATCTAGGCTTAGTGAATGAGCTCTCTTCAATGTGAAACACTTGGGAAATCTTAAGTTTTTTCGAGTGCTTCAATTTGCAATAATACGAATGAGCTCTTGAGTTGCTTTGATTTCCCATAACCTTGCAATGGTGAAGGTCACTGGTATTTATAGGCAACTTCTCCAATGGTCACTCTTTGAAAAACTATCCATTGAAAGAGATAGCATCAAGAGTTTCCTCTTCTGGTTATTGATGAACGGTTATTTTGCTGTTTGAACACACCCTTGCATGTTTTAGGAAATATGCAGCCGTGTAGCCAATCACCAATTTCTGTGAACTGGAAAATATCAGACCTGACATTTCTCAGTGAGATGTCGCTTTCAGTGTCAGTAAAGTACGTTGTTGTTGCCTCCTCATTGGTCGAAGTCTTCCTTTGAGCAGAGACAAACAAACGGCTTTATTTAGGTTGATCTTTCTGATCTGATATGTTCCTTAATGTCCACAAATGTCTAACATTATGTTTGTTTGTACTAGGAATGAACATAACACTATTTCATTAAGATAGTGGTTCAGGGTCCTTTTTGTTCAAGACACAAAATGGGTCTTGAGATCTTGGTCTTTAGGATATTCCTGAGCTACTCAGTGTTTTCTGAGTCTTCAGGGACTTTTGTTTTCAGAGTCTTCAGGGTCTTCTGAGTCTTCAGAGTATTCTGGGTCTTCAGTATATTAAAATTCCCTGATCTATATCTGCTGACTATACATGGTGCAAATAATCCTGAGTCCTACATTCTATTGAAACCTGATCCTGATTCTATACTATCATGATATCCTGAACATGTCACACTCAGAGGTTTTGGGATCTAATCAAAATCTTTTATTTAAATTTGTCTCCCAACAGATTGGAACTAAGTGGGTATTCAAGAACAAGAGAGATGAAAACAACAACATTGTAAGAAACAAGGCAAGGCTAGTTGCATATGGATATTCCCAAGAAGAAGGCTTGGACTATGATGAAACCTTTGCACCTGTTGCAAGACTAGAAGCCATCAGACTCTTTCTTGCATATGCTGCTCATATGAAATTCACAGTCTACCAGATGGATGTGAAAAGTGTATTTCTAAATGGTGTGCTTAAAGAAGAGGTTTATGTGGAACAACCTCCTGGATTTCGTCAGAATGACCAAGTTTACAGGCTCAGAAAAGCCTTGTATGGTCCGAAGCAAGCACCCAGAGCATGGTATGATACACTTTCTCAATTTCTTACTGACCATGGTTTTACCAAAGGAACTGTTAATAGAACCTTGTTCAGGATAGAAGATGGGAAAGATATCTTATTAGTTCAGATTTATGTGGATGACATCATATTTGGATCTCCAAATCATCAGATGTGTGAGAAGTTTTCTGCCCTGATGAAAGGAAAGTTTGAGATGTCAATGATGGGGGAGATGAATTTCTTTCTAGGACTTCAAGTGAAGCAATCTAAGGAAGGAATATTCATCAATCAGGCAAAATACATCAGAGACCTGATTGCTAAGTATGGTGTACAGAATTGCAATGCAGTTAGAATTCCTATGAATACTAACTACAAAATGGATCCTGATCCTGAAGGCAAGTCAGTTAATCACACTGATTATAGAGGGATCATTGGATCACTGCTATATCTCACAGCAAGTAGACCTGATATTACTTTTGTTGTTGGGATATGTGCAAGGTACCAAGCTAATCCTAAGGCTAGTCACATGGAAGCTGCCAAAAAAGATTCTGAAATATCTTAAAGGCACAGTAAATAGAGGATTATGGTATCCAGCTGATGATAACCTTGAATTAACTGGTTATTCAGATGATGATTATGGTGGTTGTAGAATTGATAGGAAATCTACTACAGGAACTTGTCAATTTCTTGGAAATAAACTGATATCATGGTTTTCAAAGAAACAAACATCAAGAGCAACCAAGATTTCTTGGTTTAATACATGGCTACTGAGGAAGTCAAGTGCACCAATTCTTTGGCTCAGACAACAATTGAGGGATTATAAGGTTGTAGCCAATGAAGTACCTATATTTGTGATAACAACAGTGCAATTGCTATTACACAAAATTTGGTATTGCACACCAGATGTAAACATGTTGATATCAGACATCACTTCATCAGAGATCATGTTGTGTTGGTCCCGTGAAAAAACCCATGTAATTTTATGAAAATTCATGTAATGCATATAAAACAGGGGTAAGGGAATAGTGATTCCAATTTTTTTTTTAAACGAAGTGGTTTGCTTATAACCAAATGCATATGACAAGTAAGAACATAAAGCAATAAAGAACACAACAAAGTATAGTGGTTTGGAGACTCAAGCTCCTACGTCCATCTGAGTTTTCAGTATCCATCTGAGTTTTCAGGATCCATCTGAGTTTTCAGGATCCATCTGAGTTTTCAGTTTTCATCTGAGTTTTTAGGATCCATCTGAGTTTTCAGGATCCACCTGAGTTTTCAGTTTTCATCTGAGTTTTCAGGATCCATCTAATTTTTCAGGATTCTTTACTCAGCAGACTTCTCTTCAGCGGACCTTGTCTGATCAGGCATACTAACACTCAGGTTACTTGCTCTTACTGATTTGCTCAACTCATTAGTTAACTCGAAACTCATCCTACTCATCTAATCTCGATCATCCTCGTCTGCAGCATCGTCTTATCTCGATCATCTTCTTCTGATTTCATGAGTTCCCCCTCAACTTGTTCTCTCGTTCCCCCTCAACTTGTTATCTGTAGAAATGAACTTAAACAATACAAGTTGACAAATACATAATATTTTGGCATAAATAATCAAAACTAAAATATCCCAACAATTTCCCCCTTTTTGACAATGATGTCAAAACCATTAAAAATGCTTCCAAAAAAAATCTCTTCCCCCTTTTTAAAAAAGAATTTATTCAGGTGACCACAAATAATTTTTTTCTTTAAAAGAAAACAATAATTATCAAAATCAGTGGTCTTTAGAACACCTACTCTGATACCAGTTGTTGGTCCCGTGAAAAAACCCATGTAATTTTATGAAAAATCATGTAATGCATATAAAACAGGGGTAAGGGAATAGTGATTCCAATTTTTATTTTTTTTAAACGAAGTGGTTTGCTTATAACAAAATGCATATGACAAGTAAGAACATAAAGCAATAAAGAACACAACATAGTATAGTGGTTCGGAGACTCAAGCTCCTACGTCCACTCTCCCTTATCCGTAGGGAAAATCCTTACGACGACGACTCAAGCTTTCAGACTGAACTCCTGCAGCTTACTAACTTTCCTCTACGAGTTTTTAGGCTGAACTACACCGTAGCTTACTAACTCAACTCACACAAGTTTTCAGACTGTCTCAAACAGCTTACTAACTTCTTCTCTAGAGCTTTCTAGTTGAACTCAACTGCAGCTTACTAACTCTTTACAACTCCAACAATCACACACAAACTACCTAACAAGAGGGTTTGGGTTTGGTTGGTGTCTCCAACTAAGTTGAGATTTTCCCTTACAATGGTTTAGCCTTTATGCTAAGGTTGGAAAAATCTCTCTAAGCTTAGAATATATCATGTGTTGCTTAGATTGGGTTTTAGAACACTCATGGATGTATTTGTATATCTACAGATTTGTGTTCTATTGTGGGAATGCTTGAGTATATGGCTCTTAGCTCTATAGCATTTTTCCACACTTAATTTGATGGAAGAGCTTGTATTTATAGTCTGGATTTGAATGTTACCGTTGGAGAAAGTCGCATTCTAATCCATACTATTTTGTAATTTTTGTAGCTTTTTGTCAGACTTGTTGACCGCCTCTGATTGGTCCACGTCAGCATTCAGGATCCTTCTGAGTTTTCAGGATCCATCTGAGTTTTCAGTTTTCATCTGAGTTTTCAGTATCCATCTGAGTTTTCAATTTTCATCTGAGTTTTCAGTATCCATCTGAGTTTTCAGGATCCATCTGAGTTTTCAGTTTTCATCTGAGTTTTCAGGATCCATCTGAGTTTTCAGGATCCATCTGAGTTTTCAGGATCCATCTGAGTTTTCAGTTTTCATCTGAGTTTTCAGGATCCATCTGAGTTTTCAGGATCCATCTGAGTTTCCAATTTTCATCTGAGTTTTCAGGATCCATCTGAGTTTTCAGGATTCTTTACCCAGCAGACTTCTCTTCAGTGGACCTTGTCTGATCAGGCATACTGACACTCAGGTTACTTGCCCTTACTGATTTGCTCAACTCATCAGTTAACTCGAAACTCATCCTACTCATCTGATCTTGATCATCCTCATCTGTAGCCTCGTCTTATCTCGATCATCTTCTTCTGATTTCATGAGTTCCCCCTCAACTTGTTCTCTCGTTCCCCTCAACTTGTTATCTGTAGAAATGAACTTAAACAATACAAGTTGACAAATACAAATTTTTTGGCATAAATAATCAAAACTAAAATATCCCAACATGTTGAGAAGAAGGATATCAGGATGGAGAAGATTCATACTGATAAACAGATAGCTGATATTTTGACAAAACTTTTGGCTGAGTCAAGATTTCAGGAACTATCTATTGAATTAGGTATGTTGGATCCAGGTGAGTGAATTCACTGAAGGTAGAAGTCCTTCAGGAGCATGAAGGTATTCAGGAAAGAATAACTCAGGATAAAATTTTCTCAGGAAAGGAAACTGAGACTCAGAATAATTTTGTCAAGGTCAGTATTCAGTAATCAAATAGTCCTGAAATGATATTGACACATACATTAATTCACAAGCATTTATTTTACTCAGTAATCATTTGAAATAAATGACAAAAGACCTGAACCTTGAGCGGGAATGTTTGGAGCATTTCTATTGGAGGAAAATTGAGGCGCAGACGAAAAGACATCTCGATTGTCGTGAAACATCATTTTGTCACCCTAACTACGGCTATTTGCCTATTTTCCCATAAAATTAGCCATAAATAGCAAAGCCCTCGAGATTTCTCTTAAAACTCAAATTAAATCTCAACCAGTCACTCTCTTTTCTGAGATTTAATCACAGCTATTGATCTACAATTTTCAAATCATATATAAACCAGAGTGTTTACCTTCAATTGTTCACTTTACACTTCTTAAATCCCATTCAAACGTTTCAAACACTCAAAACCCTTAATCGTCAAAACCCTCAAAATTCCATTTCCCAGAAATCATTCTACAATGGATTTTCCCAGTTATGCTATGATTAAGGATCTCGCCGAAATGGAGAAACCCTACTTTGAACACGCGGTGGCCATGATCGACAACAAAGCCTTGAAGATTGAAGAGGATGCGCTCAATATCCTGTGGATGGCTCGATTATCACATTTGGTGAGCAATATTCCAGATTCAGAACTGTCGCAAGAGGTGTTGCAGTTCGTGGTCAATCTTCGAGAAGGAGAACGGGAGGACTTGTTTCGCAGTTAAGTTTTGGAACTTATGTGAAATCCAAAGCAGAGGTTATATGTACCAAAGAGGTAAAGATATCTCTTGATGATATTAATGTTGTATTTGAGCTTACTGATAGAGGAGAAGATCCAGCATTGTATATTTTTGGAAGAGAACAAGAAATTCTTGATCGCTTTGTTGAGACAAAGGCAGAGTTGAAAGGGGCTCTGCATAAACAATGCCTGAAGCCCAAATACAGAGTCTTGATAGACATTGTAGCCAAGTGCTTGATGAGCACTTCTGGGAGTTTAGAGCAGGTGAGCAGGAACAAGCTAAAGCTTATGGCTGTGATTGAGGACT
Source organism: Stenogyne calaminthoides (assembly GCA_037126765.1). NCBI lineage: Eukaryota > Viridiplantae > Streptophyta > Magnoliopsida > Lamiales > Lamiaceae > Stenogyne > Stenogyne calaminthoides. The sequence continues at coordinate 12,789,892 of JBBCBC010000028.1, forward strand.
CTCCATCTATTGACTTCAACTGGTTGAAGTTTCTGGTGGATTGCATTCTTCATCAAAACCAGAAATTGAAGTATGCAAAAGGAGCATTTACGAAGAGTGGAAAGGTCTTTTTTGGAACGAAGATCAGTTTCTTGATTGAAACATTGCCCAGAGAAAACATGTTCTTGATTACCGGAGTAGAATTCTCTCATAATAGGATCATGTTTCGAAAGCCCAAATCGCAGAAAAGGAAACCAGCTCCATCGGGAAGCCAGGGTTCTATGGTTCAGGAGGAACCAGAAGAACAGGATGAGTCAGACTCTAATCAGGACAATGTTGTCCTTACTAAAGTCATTCAGAAGAAAGTAAGGACAGAATCAGTAAAACATCCTGAGGAATCAGGAGAGGAAGAGAAGAGAAAGAAATCTCTCGAGTTGCTTCGAGTTAAGAGAGAAGCAGGAGAGAAGAAGAAAGCTCAGGACGAGCAAAAGATAAAGACGAAGAAGCTCAGAACCATTCGTGAGCAAGAATCAGGAGAAAAATCTCCTTTGGATACTCTCGCCAAGGTGGTTTCCCAGGCCACTGAGGAAGAACCCACTCAGGAAAACATTCTACTCAAAGAAATTGGAGATGAAGATGTTTTTACTGAGGTACTAGGTACCAGTATAAGCGATGATCGTATTACCCGAGAAATCTTCAAAGGTTCTCAAAAACCTGCTGAAGAGAGCCTAATAACCCTCCCACCCACTCACCCCTCAGAGCCATATATTTCCATACATTCAGAGGTTCATTCTAGCTCTGAAGAGGAGGCACCTATTCCTGAACTCAGGAAAGGTGAAGCAGAAGAGAGGGAGTGGAGACAGAAAGCTGAAATATTTATCTTGGACAAATACCCTGAGTTGGTGGACTATCCTGATCTTCAGGATATGTTTTTCAGGTTGAAGACTGCCATGTTGGTTGTCAATCAATCCTTCGCAATGATTCTGAAGATTGGCAACTTCAGAGGAAAAGAATTCTGGGCTGAGGAAATTGCCGAGCTTGATGCCTTTTCTGGTCTAGGGAAAAGAAGACTTAGGATCAAACAAGCTGAGTTTGATGCCTTGGTTCATAAGAAGGTTGTGCTGAAAAGAAGGGAGATACTCAGACTGAAGGAGGAGTCAGCAGCCAAGATAAGCATGATCAAGAACTACCTCAGGAGAAGGATGATGATGATGCTGGAGACATTCCTGAAGGAAGTAAGAAAGTTGATGAATCAAGTGTTGAAGCAATGATTCAGGGGGAACAACCTCAGGATGCTCCACCTCTACAGATGATCACATTTGGTCAGATATTCCAATATCAGGAGGAACCTGAGGTCATTGCCACAGAGATGACAAATGTTGGAGTACAAATAGATGTTGAAGAGCAAATTCCTCCACAACGAGCTGTTGATCTCACTCCTATTATTGAGAAGCTCACCAAGCTCGAGCCCATTGTTGATCAGATTTCTAAGCTTGAGCCTCTGGTTGGAGAAGTGTCAAAGATTGTTGAGACACAGGCTTCTCAGGGCAAAGTCTTGGAGACCCTCAGCACATCTATGATATCTACTGATCAGGTAACTTTGCTATCCACTTCCATTGATAGTAAATTTATTGAGATAAATGCGAAATTGGGAGATGTTGCTAAGGAGGTGAAGGATGAGATGGAAAGAAAGTTTGAGCTGAGATCGAAGATGCTCGAGGATTTGTTGAAATCCAAGACAAAGGAGTTGATTAGATCTGCTGTTGAAGAGATGAGTTCATCAATCATGGAGAAAATGCGCACAACTTATGGTGGTCTAGCTGAAGAAACTTCAACAGGGATGAATGTACTACAGAGGATGCAGGACGAAAACTTCCTAATTGTGGCTGAGCTTCGGTCTGTTGGAAGGGAACAGATGCATATGAACAGAACCCTCTCTACTATCCTGACAGATTATGATGCCAAAAAGGGGGAAAGCTATGATAAACTTGTTCCCTTGCCAGCACTAGAAGGAAAATAGCCTGAAGTTGAGGTGATCATTCAGAGAGGAGGAAAAATGAAGGAACCTGAAGTGCTGATCCATCCTGAAGTTGCCAAAGAAGTAATGGAGCATAGGACCAAAAGGCAGAGAGCACAAGAATCGAGCAAGATGGGAGAAGCTCATGGTGTTCTAAATCCTCCTAAACCATCAACCGCCTTTGTTGAAAAACCTGTACAGAAACATGCTGGGAAGCCAATCAGAAGGAAATTATCAGGAGAATTCTCTGAGGCCAAAGCCCAAAGGAATGAAGAGTCCGAAACTGATGAACTCTTCAAAGAGGGATTTGGTGAATATGATGTGGCCTCAAAGAGAATCAATTGGGACTGGCACAACTCAGTAAGGATGATTGAAGCTGAGAAAAAGAGGAAGTTTGTTGCATTTGTCTCAAGGGTCGAAATGACCAGAAAAGCTAGAGAAGAGGCGAAGAAGATCAGAGGAGGATTTCAGAGATTTGTCCTGAGGAGGAGAAGCACCAAGCCGAAGAGGAGGCAGTGGCCTCATACTGACAAGTGGATGCCAATCGAGATGAATAATAAATGGGAGCAGGCCAAGAGGGAATTTGTATTCAACTATGATGTTCTACAAGTTTGGCCTCGTCCTATTACTGACAGAGATGATGCATTCATTGCATACTTGCTGAGAAATTTCACTGATATGTGTCAAAAATGGTTTGATTTGTTTGACACTCAGGGTTATCATCTGAAGGCTCCAGGACAGATGATGTACCCTCCACCCAAGTTCAGAAATGGAATGATCAACTATGATTTTATCTATGTAGACTTTGTAGATCAAGCTGAGTATCTTGAGCTGACAGGGAATGATGCGAAGGTCATTCAGGAGAGGGAAGAGCTGAAGAAGAGATACTACGGAATGTTCAATCTTGATCCTCCAGCTGATGAAATTGAATCTGAAGAAGAGTGATTTATTTGTTCTAATGTTCGGTAGAGTAGGATATATGTTGTATCTTGTACTTATGATTTCCTTATTAATGAAACTCTACTGATGTTTTTGATCTGAAAAAGATAATATCTCATTATCTTACTGATGTTTTGCCTTATAACCTTTAAATGCTTATCTTAGGAAATGAAAACCTGAATAGATGTTAGGTTCTGTTTTCCTTTTAATATTGTAACAAAATGGTAGACTCAGAAGACTCTGAAGACTCAGAAGACTCTGAAGACGCAGAAGATGTAAGATCAAGAATCAAGAACAAGAATATCTTTGGAAGGGGCGAAATTATCAAGACTCGATAATGTCTTCAATGCTCGATATAAACCTCAATGTTCCGAGGCAATCAATATATCTATCTCAAGGATGCAATCTTGGAAGATCGCGATTCCTTAGAAAAATAGATATTTGCCAAGACATTCAAATGCAGACAAAAGGAACTAAGTCAGAGTGTTGTTAAGGTTATATCAACTCAGAGTTTGTAACCAAAAGAGCCGTTGAAGGTGTCTACCTTTAACTGGAGACAAAAGTCAAAGAGAGGAAGACAACACTGTACCATATTTGAAACCGACAAAGGATGTCGTCATTTGAAAAAGATGTCGATGTACAAAAGTTCCAGACTGCAAAAAGTGAAGACCGGCTACATGAAAGGTTATTGCCTAAAACGTGTTAGGGAGTTTCAAACCCTAAATATAGTCATTCCTCACACACCATAAGAGAAAACTCACGAAGTTATCTCCTCCAACGGATAGTTTTTCAAGAGTGACCTTGGTGTATGCCTATAAATACTTGTAACCCTCTACATTGTAAGGGTACGGGAAATTTGTAAGCAACTCAAGAAGCTCAAACTTATTATCGCAAAGTTAAAGCACTCGAAAAACTTAGAATTTCCCAAGTGCTTTTATATTAAAGAGAGCTCATTAAACTAAGCCTAGCTTGATAAGATATATCTGAAGCTTAGTCGAGATATCCTAGCCTTTGCATTGTAATTTATTGTAAAGGATATCTCATCCTAGTTCGAAACCAACCAAGAAACCCCAAACCCTTTAGAAGGTAGTTTGAGTGTGATTGTTGGTGAGAAGAGTTGTAAAGAGTTAGTAAACTACGCGGAGTAGTCAGAAAGCTCTAGAGGTGAAGTTAGTAAGCTCAGAGGGTAGTCTGAAAGCTTGTTTGTGTTTGAGTAAGTAAACTACGGAGGTAGTCGAAAAGCTCAAGGTCGGGTTGAGTAAGTAAACTACGTGGAGTAGTCGTAAAGCTCGGGGCGAGTTGAGTAAGTAAACTACGAGGTAGTCGAAAAGCTCGGGAAGGATTAGTGAATTTCTCTCGAGGATCGAGAGAGAGGGACGTAGGGAGCTTGAGTCTCCGAACCACTATAAATTGTTGTGTTGTTTATTGCTTTCCTTATATGTGCTTAATCGCTGCATTGATTTAAATCGAAAAGCATATTTTCACTGAGATTTCAGTTGGAATCAATCCACTGGAAGTTGCATATAATTGAATCACATCCTAATCACTATTCCATTCAAAGGAAGGTTTTTCAAAGAAAGCTTAAAAACGAGTATAAACTAAAGGGTCAACCATTCAAGACATCCGAGTAGCTAGAACAGATAGTTACCAAACCGAACTTACTCTGCCGAGGGTTCAAGAAGTTAGTTATCCGATCCAAGCAACTCAAGATCTCTGAAAACTTAGGACTCGGTTGGGATTATCTCGAGGTTTAAAAAGCAACTCGGATCACCGTCTCGAAGAGACTTTGACTTCGAGTGATTTGTGCTTATCGGACCAAATCTTCAGGACAACCTGACCCAAGCTGACCTCAGTAAAAGAAAAGTTTAAAAAAACACTAAACACGTGTATTCCCCCATACACGCGTAAAGACTCGTTTGCACCGGGACCAACAAGTGGTATCGAGAAAGCAAAGGGTTCAACTTGACCACTTTTTGTTGACCAAAGTTTTATTTGCTAAAAATACTTGTGGTCTATCTCGAATCGATCTTATTTGCAATTCTCTTAAAAGACTCGAGATAAAAATGTCTTCTACGAAACTTCCCATGTTCTCAAAATGGAGAACTATGATTTATGGAGATCGAGAATGCAGCTCACCAGTATTCTAAACATGAACGAATGTGGAGAGTGGTCTCTGAAGGGCCATTCCAATTTCATCGTGGTGAATCCCGGAGGAATGTAAAATGAGAGAAACGATCCTAGAGCAGAATTTCCTAAGTCTGATGACCAACTGACTCTGAGGAGAGAAAGTTAGTCAATCTAGACTATATTGCTAAAGACACACTATACAGTACAATTGATGATGGTGTGATGGGAATGATCTCTCACTACAATACTGCCAAAGAAATTTGGGATACACTAGCTGTAATGTGTCAAGGCACAGATCATATCAAGGAAAACAAACTTTCAGTTGCAATAGGAAAGTTTGATAGTTTTGAAATGGAAGAAGGTGAATCAATTGACAAATTGGAAGTCAGATTCACTAGTATTATGAATGATCTAAATGCACTTGGAAAGAAATATCCACAGAGAGAGAAGTTGCATTGAAAATTCTTAGAGGTCTTTCTAAGAAATGGGATATACATGCAGTGGGTGATTGAAAACACCAAAAACATTAATTCAATGCCCTATCAACAAGTCTTCTCGAGTTGAAGGCCTATGAGTTTGTAATTGATAAGAAATCCAAAAAGGGCGGACAGGAAAGATGATTCATCATCTAGTAAAAATGTGGCTTTTAAGGCCAAAGATAAAACCAAAAACTAGAGAGTTCGAGAACTCCCTTGCTAAGAATCGATGAGCTTGAGGATAAGCTAGCAAGACCGATGGCAAGGAGGTTTGAAAGACTTAATAGTCGATATGGAAAATAAAAAAGTTATTACAGAATCACAAACCGTAAGAAACCCGAGGACAAACCAACCGAGAAGAGAAAGGACTGGCGAAGGATCTTCATCCGTAAAGAAGGACTCCAAGTGTAGGTCCCGAACGGGTTTGTGAGGGCGTAAGTCTAGAGGGGAGGGTGAATAGACTTAAAAACTTTTTGTGCAAATCAAAAGTGAGGGCGCTTAACTCCGATCGAGTGTGAGTGAATCGGTTTTGGTGATAACCAACTTACATCGACGCTCAAGGCGCAGATCGATTCGGAACTATCGCTTTAACTGATGTGTCGGGAAGCTTAAGTTTTACCCGTGTGAAAAACCGGTTTTGATAAATCGATTCCAAAGTTAATCTTTTAATCACCGATCAAGTGTCAAGTTTGATCGGATCGTAAGCTTGGTGCTAATCGATCTCAATTTGGAATATGTATGCGCTTTAAAGGTTGTGTGCGATTGTGTAATCGCTAATCAAAGCAAAGAAAGGCACACAAGATTTATAGTGGTTCGGACAAACCCGATCATACGTCCCACTCTTCCCTATCACAAGGGGCACCTACTTAACCAACCGGACTTTGTTTTTATGTAAGTCCAACACAAGACACCAACTAGATGTTTAAGGAGTTCACACTCAACCGATCCCGAGATCGTAACTAGAAACCCTAGTCCGAATCTTGCTAAACAACTTAACCTAACTTGGGGGTTTGGGTAAGATTGTTTTGGTTCCAACTATGAAATCTTTTTTCATTAAAGCGACAAATGACTAGATGAAAAAAGATTTCTATGCTAAGAACTTATGGGATGAACACTTAATAAAAATTAATCTTCTTGTTCGTGTTCTTGTGCGGAAATCGATATTAGCTTGAGCTTCTTGATTGTTCAAATAAGTTTCCGTTGTTTCACTCGAAGTGTGATCCCATATTTATAGACCTTGAAATCAAAGAGCCGTTGGAGAGCAATTTGAATTTCAAAGGCTATATTTGGTAGACTTGCAGTTTGATGTGACGTGCTTCAAGAACGGCATGGCCAAAAAGCGTGAATCAGATTTTGTAGTCATTATGGCAGAGGTAGCATCAAATCCCGAAATTGCTTCATCTCCGATCATACGTGTCTTGTTCTTATTGGATAGCGCACTCACTTTTCAAAGGTTTGTTCTTCCAACTAAGGTTGACATTCTTCTTGTTCGTGATCATCGACGATGATTAGGTGAAACATCGGATTTCACCGGTGAGTGACCGATTAGTCGAATCGATCACCTACCCGATGGAGTCTTCGGTGCCGGGTTGACTTAGCTTCAACTAGCGACTTACCGATGTAGGTCTTCCGGTTCCGATCTTCCGAAGTCATCCGATCTTCAAGTATTCGAGTTTGAGTTTTATGACTTCACCGAGATATCGACTAGATCGATCGATCCGATCTTCGTTCTTGTCTTGCATTCGGCCCGCTTGATATCGGTTGTCCTTTGAGTCTTCAGATTCGACCTATACATATTGAGTTTCCCCCTCAATATGTGACCTATCTATTTCATCAGTTGTTCTATACAATCATTATCAACTAGTCTCCTATAGCAGGTAATATAAACATCAGTCAGCTAACAGGTCTGACTGGTCTTATTACACGTGTTTTTGGAACTTTCATCAAAACTATAAATTTCCCAACAATTTCCCCCTTTTTGATGAAACCAAAACTCTTTGAGAAACCAAATACAGTTGATAAAAAATAGAACAGTTAAGAGCATATAATCAGAAGACAATGAGACTTTGTCTTAGGATCAGAAAATAAACTTTTCTCATTAAAAATGTTGATTACATGTTACATTAGAAAAGTTTGTAAATAAGAACAGCTGATCCTGAGTAGTCTTCTGATTCTTCACTCTTTAGGCTTGTATCCTTCTGTCATCTCTCTTTGATCTTGAGATATGTTGAAAATCTGATAAAGTTTCCATTTGACATCATCAGTCTGCTGAGGATCAGTTATATGCGTTTTGCTCAGGATGTCAAAATAGAATCTTTGAAATGCCAAATCATCGAATGAGCCATCTGCCTTCTTCGAGTAATCCATCAGATCATACTCTTGGCGAGATATTCTTACATTGATAAGTTTGGCCTCATTTTCCAAATACTTCAGAAAATCCGGGTATTTATTTTCTAACCAGTTGAGGAATTCTTCATCAGGAGATTCTTCTTGTGGAACAAGATTAAGAACAAAGGCATCCAGAAGCCATTCACTCCTGATCTTATTCCATTCCTCAAATTTCTTAGCATCTTGCAGCCAGTTTTTGGGATGATCTCATCAACTCTTCTTTGGCAAATTAGGTTACGCACGGATTTTCCAAATTTCTTCCTTTCTTCGCTCTCAATCAATTTCTTCTTGATTTTTTCGCCTCTGCCATTTTTTTTTTTTTTCCCTTCTTTCTTCTTGGCTTTTTTAAGGCTTCTTCACTATCTCTGCTCTTTGGACATCTTTTCAAAGATCCGAGTTTGTGATGTCCTCAAGACTGTTATGTCAGTTGGTTTCTCATTCTATCCTTCCCCCTTTTTGGTTTGATCAAAAAGAGTAGTGAGGTGGGAGGTCAGAGAACCAAAGTTGATTTATGATCGCCCTATTGAGATCTGCAATGAGATATGCCTTGAGTTTGAGCAATTAGATTTTGAATCTTTGATATCATTTCGATCTTGACAGATTCCATGGCGAGAGAGAGAGTTTTTAATCGGTTTGTCAAGTTTCTCTTCACAATTCTAGCTTGTCGGTGAGCATCGAAAGGAAACTTGTTGTTGATCCACCCGAGTCTGCTTTGGCATCAACGGTCTTTTATCGATTCAAATTTGACGCGGTGAACCTGATTTGGGAGAATCGATCTTTGATTGCCCCTAATCTGGGAAATAGCCAATTCCTTTGATCATTATTTCTTTGATGGCAATCGCCTTTGATCATTATCGATCCCTCAACTTCTTCTTTCGGAGATCTTTGAGACAAGATTTGATCTCCTCGAAGTTGATCAATAGTGACGTGTGATGTTGGAATGTTGGGTGTCACTTGATCCGATTCATTGTTTGTGCCTCCAATGGTTGGTCATGAACTCGAAACCACTCCACTATCATCGGCAGCTCCTGTATCCTTCATGATGGCATCTGCTTGAGAGCTTTGTCGCCAGCCTCCGATTAAATCTGTTCCAAGAACCCTAGCTTCCTCAGTGGATCGAGCTTTGACGGATTTAAGATTATCGGCTCACCGTGATCCCACTTTAGCGTATTTCCTCATGTCGAAATCGAAGTCCGCAAACTCATCCGCACCGCCCATCCGCTCAATAATTATTATAAAGTCCGAGAAGCTTTTTAATCGAAGATCTCTCGGTGAGGATCTCCATAACTTCCTCTCTTATGGCGGGATGGGCGACCCGATTCGATATAACTCATCAATTTCTCTTTTCGATTCGCATTCTCGATCAATTTCCCGATTATGATCTTTGTTGATCTGGACTCAGAATTGTCTGCTCGTGATTCGATTTGATGAGATGTGGAAGGTTCTGGTTGTGCTTGAGTAGTCGGAAGTTGGTGATCGGTTCGACCTGCAGAGGATTCTGTTGGAAAGCGAGTGCTTCGGTTCCACATCGTAAGCCGTTCGCGAATCCGATGCGCTTTCAGTTCGCGGCGGTGGAAGAATAGGAGAGACATGCTCAGCGAGCCATTAGTCCGGAGTGGTGAATCAGCTCGAGCTTGAGGAGAAAGAGATCGACGCGGCATGCTTCTTCCTCCAGTGATCTGGCGAGCTCTCAACCGGAGAAGCTGCCCGTCGATTTTTCACGATTTTTGTGTTTAACAGATCTGGCGCTCTTTCTTCATCTGACTCATCTTCAAGCATCAGAGTCATGGAGGCTTGCTTCGCCTTCTTCGGCCTCTTCTCCTGGGCCTTCACCAGTTTTCTTTTTTTCTTTTTTGGGGGCATCCGGTGTAGACGGTTGCTTCCTTTGCTTTTTTTCCTTTCTTTGACTTTGGGGGTTGGGCGATATCATCGTCTGCGGGCCCAAAGATGGTCAAGTGGTCGTGAGAAAGGCCTTATAGGACTTCAAATCCAATCTGTTCCCATTCAAGATTAGATGGTTTATCTTTCGTAATAACCGCAACCTTGTTGAGATTGTCGATCTTTTTCTTCGATATACCGCCTCGAGTTCATTGACTCCAAATTTCTCATGTTCTTGGAGCATAATGGCCTTCAGGAACCCGTGCCAATTGATGTTCTTGGCTTCATCAATTATTGCAGTCATGCTGTACATTTTGACGGATGTAAGAGCATCTGGGCTGAATGCAATACCCATAATTGTTTTTGACAATATGTCAAACAACAATCGGTATTTCCTCTTGAGCATTGGCCTGACAAAACCTGACGTATGATGTTTGTCAGCCTCTCTGAAGAGCTCTTTTCTGATCAGCTCATCTTCGTTCTCCTGTAAATGAGCAAAGAGATCCGGCCCTTTTAGTAAATTTGAACAGACGGGTTATATCATCATTCGTCAGTCTGATTTCTTCTCCGTTGACTGTCGAGAGCAGTTCATTTCCCGGAACATCCGTATCCACTCTTAAATTCCTTAGGAATTCTAGTGCTTCATCTTTATCGCATCACCGATTGCAAAGGAGCGCAAAAAAAATTTCTCAAGGCCTCGCTTTTAGAGTTTGCTCGACCTCCATGGATTCCGGATCCTGAGTGATATTGAACTGTACGAACTTATCATCCACAATCTTTGTTGCCAGTTCCGCATAATTGCACATTATCTTTCCCATTCCGTGGGTGGCCATCTACAAAGGGATGGACCCGATTAAAGTTGTGCATATATATATAAGAACATCACATATGCGGAAACCAAGAAACAATAAAGCATAACACAGGATAAAAGCATTTAAGATCAATGGATTTTAAAAAAAATACATCAAATAAACATAAATTACCGATTCGCTTTTTTTTTCTAAGGTTGATTTTGAAACTTAGGAAAAACACTTTGAATCTGAGAGAAGTAACTGGAGTTTTCGGAGAATAAATCGCAAGTTTGTGAAAATGGAAAACTCGTATGGTTTTTGATGATCTTTATAAAGACGAGGAGGGAAAAAGAAGACAAGATTTGGAAGATCAACCGCTTTGAAAAGATTAAACGCTCCAGATTAAGCGGTTTTGATCGTAGGTCGAAAAAGCACGTCTAAAAACCTTTTGGATTTAAAAGCACATTTAGTAGCGAAGTAATACATGTTCCCCACGTCCGCATTAAATGATTTGCGGGAATACGTCCACAAGGATAATGGGTACAAGAAGGCAAATAATATCGATAAGATCCGATAAATAAGCAAAGAACAACAGAGAAAAAGAAAAGGCGTGATCTGTTGACCGATATTGTAATCACCAATACCACTTGTCCATGTTGATTTCACTTGTTGATCTTAGTATTCCGCCTAAGCCTTAAAATTTCCCAACCGATCCTTTTAACGATCTTCTTCACTTGCATCGATTTGTTGAAGTTTCAAGCTCAACCGATCTTCCTTGAATACGCCGATTTCCTTCGATCCTCGTGATCAGTTGAAGTTCCCCCTTCAACTGATATTTCTGTTTTTCCCATAGACTGATATATATGAATTGTTGAAGCTTCAAGCTCAGCTGATCTTCCTCATCTGATCAGCTTCGTATGTAATCAGATTTTAGTTGACCTAATCTGATTCTTCTCAGATCAAGCTAATTCTTGGGATAAGTGTTACCGCCAAAACTTAGTCTAGAATAGTAGCTACTATTCCCTAAGTTGGCGCGATTTGACATCTTGAATTATCGCCTTAATCTTCGATATGTCAATCCGTAGTAAATTTATCCAATTATCGATCGCGTGATTTCTACATCATTTGTCCTTTTTGTGCGATTTCTCTAAAAGGTTTTGAGAACTCGAATTTGCATTTCCACCCTTGCTTGGCCTTTATAAATTGGACCAATGTTTTACACAACATAACCCATTCACCATACTTATCTTCTTTGTAGAATCATGTATCCTGGTGAACCCTTATTTTCGGTGAAACTTCCGGAAAACACCTTTACCCTTTTTTCAAATGATTTCAACTTCTCAAATCATCCCCGTGTGTCCCCCTTATCACCGCCTTCGCTGTCATCAAAGATTTCACATACAATCGTTGCTGACTTCTCTACCACCGAGGCGGCATTCGCTATCGCAATCGAGAAGACACTTCTCCTAACCGTATGCACCTTGTGTGTCTATCGAGATGACGTAACCGCATCAACAGACTCGATGCCGAATGAACATGAGTTTGATGTACGGTCTCAGATCACCAACAAATTGATGCCCGCATATCAACTCACCATTTAACAAATTGGAGAGCCCAATCGACTCTTTCTTAGGGCTCCTGGCTTAAAAATCCTATCAAGGCCGCTGTCGCTCCACTAGTTTTAGCTTCAGCTAGCGGCTTTAGGATCTTTAAAGCCTCTCTCACCCTTGTTAAGTGGGGGAAAATGAGAGCATCAGATTTAAAATCTCTCTCTCCCGCACTTCTTGGGTTAGGATGAGGGTTTAGGGTTATAGGTTTAGGGTTTTCGGTTATGACTTATGTAATTGACCTCCCGTCCTTTGTATTTGTAACTTGTAATGTAATCTGACCTTCGGGTCTTTATCAATGAAAAGTTCTATTATTTCATTGTTGTGTAAAATTCCTGTATCCTTATGCGATTTTAAGCTTTAATCTTGTGAATGCCACTTGTGAATCTTGTTGAATTTCAAACAATCGACTTACAAAAGTATAACCGAATAGATTTAATCGATAATCCTTTAAACGATCAGTTCATTTAATCGATAAACTTTAAATCGATCAAGACCTTCTCATATCGGTTCCTTGATCGATCTTACCGATCGATTGAGATACCAAATTCAACCGATTTCACTTGAACTAATTAGTTTCTTAACCAAATTGGTTCTCGAGAGATCATTCCATCAAACATTTTAGGTGCATTTTCTCCAAGATCCGTAAGCCCTAGCTCATTGCATAATTCTCTCGAATCGATCTCGGTAGCGGCTTGGTTAGAATATCACTTTTCTCAGATATCAAGATGAATCTTTTCCATTCGATATTCTTCTTTTTTCAACATGATCTCTTATAAAATGGTGCCCGACATCCACATGCTTGCATCTTGTATGTAGAAACAGATTCTCGAGTGATTGCAATAAAGACTATTATCGTCACGTAAAAATAGGTACATTCTTAGTTTCAATGTTATAATCCTCACCGCCGACTAAGCCGAGCGATTGGGAACAATGACTTCTCCGCAAAGAATATATTTCTCCTTCAAGAGTAGATGTTGCAACCGATGTCCGCTTTTTGAAAACCACGAGATCGGTTTTTTACTTCCTAAGAACCCACAAGTTCCCGAGGTGGATTTTCATCAATCTTGCAACCTCCATAATCGTAATCGAATACCCACTAAGCTCTAGATTATCATCTCGATGGGTAAAATAAACCAAGGTTTATCGTCCCCTTCAGATACTTAAGAATCCGCTTAGTCGCTTCTAGGTGACTTATCATTGATTTGCTCGAATCGCACATACACCTCTTCATGAAGGTTATATCCGGTTCACGGGCGATCGTATAGTAGAGATCCAATGAGAGCCCTATATTCCTTCCGATTTGTTTTTCGACCATCCTCATCTCGATCCATCTTGAATCCAATCACCATAGGAATTTTGGCTTCCTTACAATTTTGAACTCCAAACTTAGCCAATAAATTCCTAGTGTACTTTTTGCTTGGCGCAGATGAATATCCCTTCAGTATTTTGCTTTTTACTTGAAGACCCGTAAAGTAATTCATCCGACCCATCATGGACATCTCGAATTTCCCTTGCATCAGTTTGCTGAATCTTTCACATAGACTTTTGTTGGGAGATCCGAAGATGATGTCGTCCACGTAAATCTGAACCATCAGAATATCTTTTCCATCTTCTATTCTCAATAAGGTTACGTCCAATCGCTTCTTTTAGTGAACCCACTTTCGATCAAGAACCGAGAGAGTGTATCATACCAAGCTCGAGGAGCCTGCTTTGTGCCATAGAGAGCTTTTCTTAGACGGTACACTTGGTTGCCCTTTTCAAAGCCTGGTGGTTGTTCGACATAAACTTCCTCTGCTAGTACCCCGTTTAAGAAAGCGCTCTTTACGTCCATCTGATACACAGTGAACCCTCTCAGAAAGCATATGCCGAAATGAAATTAATGGCTTTAGACGAAAGGATCGTGCAAAGGTCTCATCATAATCAATTCTTCCGATTGTGAATACCCCTTAGCAACAAGTCTTGCCTTATTTCGTGATGACGTTTTTCTCATCTCTCTTGTTCTTGAATACCCACTTCGCGCCAATAACGCTCCTTGATGACTTGGTCCGCCTACCGCCTTCCCAAACTTGATTTCTCTCGAACTGCTCAAGCTCCTCCTCGCATGGCTAGAATCCGACTTGCGTCTTGTAGAGCTTCCTCTATTGTTGTTGGTTCCTTCATAGACGGATAACGAAGAATACATGGCACTTTCACCAACGATGTCTAGTTTTAACTTTATCGATGGGTCTCCGATTATCGATCGATTGGATGACCGGTTATCCGTGTCCTTCGCTCGATTTACGTCGGTTTGGAGAACATCGTCCGTTTCGATAAAATTTCATTACTAGCGATTGGGAGTGGTGCGAGTTATGATCCACTTGATAAGAACAAGTCTCGGTGATGTTGGACTCATCATGTGTTGATGTCTGTTCGTGGGAACTTCAGATGTTCCCCCTGAACCGGATGGTTCAGTTGATACTGTCTCAGCAGTATCACGCTTCTTCACCGGCAGTTTTTCGTACCTTAGGATCTGAATGATCTGGTGAATCAGCTAGATCTGAATGTATACCGTTTCGGTTTCGATTCTTTTTCCTTAATCATTAAATGATCCATTTTCCGAGCATCGGTACTTGTTGATCGTACATCTTGTTCTCGAGGCGATTTCTCTTGATCGTAAGATGCTTCATCAAAGACTACATGGGGTGTTTCTTCCACAAGTAGGGTTAAATGCATTGTAAACCCTGAAAGCCTTGCTAGATGAGGAATATCCTAAGAATATACCCTCATCTGACTTGGCCTCAAAAGTCTTCAACTGACTCTTCCCATTGTTGTGTATGAAACACTTACACCCAAAAGCATGGAAGTAAGAGACACGAGGTTTTCTCGTCCTTCCACAGTTCATAGGGTGTTTTGTAGTGAGCCTTAGTCAAGACATCCTTACGAAAAAGTGGCATGCAAAGTGTTGATTATACGCCGTAAACGGCTTGGTATTGCATGTTTAGCTAACATCGTCTGGCGAACTTCTTTGAGAGTTCTGTTCCTCCGCTCGCTACTCCATTTTGTTGTAAGTCCTTGCGGTGATGTTTCATGTTGTATACCAAACTTAGAGCAAAAATCGAGAATAAAAGAGTTCGTAAATTTCGCACCTTTATCTCGATCGATTTTTACTACAATCGACACCCTTCTCATTTTGTAGTCTTTTTTTAGCAAACCGGGTATCTTCGTTGTCGCCTCATTCTTCTTATGTAAGAATATAACCCGTAAACTTGGAATAGTCATCCACGATTACGAGTATATTTAAGTCCGTTGAGACCGATTTGTGTAATCGGTCCAAATAGATCCATATGAAGCACCGCAGATATTTTCTTTTGGATGCCGGTCCCGAATTCCCCTTAAATGAAGCTTTGACTGTTTTTCCCTTCCGACATGCAAGACATGTCCGATCCTTTGAAAATACTTCATTCTAAGTCCTTCCACTAGAGACATCCTTGCTATCTTATTAAGAGTTTTAAAGTTCGATGGCTCATTCTTTTGTGCGAGCAACCGCTACTTTTGGAACTCTTGACAATCGAACATCGCGTTTCTTGGCAACCGCTCCAATCACCGTAGATCGTCCCTTTCCTTGAACCGATTAGCAAAAAAATCTGTTGAGTGGCTCGATTCTTGATAGTGCATTGGTCAGTCGAGAATTCAACACTGAATCCGTTGTCGCAGAATTGTGAAACCAATAATAGGTTGTGCTTCAGACCTTCGACATACGAGACTCCATTTACTTGTACATCATCATTCTCTAAGGTTCTGAATCCTTTGGTATAACCAAAGTTATCATCACCGAAGAGTACACGCGGGCCTTTCTACGTTTCTATGTAAGAGCTGAGGAGGTGCTTGCTTTTACATCATGTGCCTTGACCATCCACTATCGATGTACCAGATAGTTGCTTGCACACCTCCTTTGTTGGCCGACCCACGCGATCCTGCAGCCAAAATCAGGCTTTAGGTACCCCTTTTGGATTGGGTCCTGAGGGGTTAGGATTAGTTTTGGGGATCCATACAAACAGAGCACTTCTATTGTGATCGGTTAGATCGAAGGCCTGATTTGTCTCCCATACCTATCAACATAATCATACGTCTCTTTATATGCTTTCTGATTTGTATGATTATTAGTGTGAACCTTGGATGACTTAGAAGACTTGGGATTTATCTTTTTTGTTTGTCTTCTTTTTATCCAGTGTGGTTCAGGTGCAGCAGCCCTAGATTTCTGATTATAGGGGTAGGTATGACTGCTACCATCAAAAGATTCATATCTTTTCGGCATAGGTGGTTTTTGCAGTTTACCTGAAGCATGCTCATTAGGCAGCTGACCTTGATTGGGTCTCAGATTGGACTTCCCTTTTACAGGTTGTCTTTTTCGATTCTCGATCTGTTGATCGTTTGAGGTCTCTTCGTAAGAACCGGGTTCTTCTGATTCCTCGATCGATGCTTTACCATTTAAGGTCCATTTCTGTTCCCCCTTCGTTTAGGCACCGCCTTTACCCGCTCAAACGGTCTTTTTTTCCTTATTAGATACATGTTTGGCTTTTGGTGTATCTTTGTTTTAAATTGTCCTGATTACACCTTTTTAGATGAATCACCGGGGCTTTTGAGGATGTGGAAGGGTTCTCATAGCCAAGTCCCTTCTTGTTAATCGTTGTTCAAAATAGGCGTTCATGTCTTGAGCGGTTTTTAGATGATTTTGAAAAAACCTCTATTTTCTTCGCAGATTATCCTCGATGATTTTAGACTTTCATGCTTTGGAACAAATTCATCAAATTTTGCTTGCGAGGATTTTGAAGTCATCGACTTGTTGTTTGTTAATTGCCACCGATCTTTGATCTCGCTTCTCCCGATCGAAGCTTTAACTTCGAGAATTTTAAATTTCTCGGTTGCCTTCCGAAAGCGGTTTTCAAATGATCTAAGTTCGGAGGCTTTTATTGAGATCATTTTCTTTAGCAAGTCGATTATTTCGGTCCTCGACTTATCATTTTCAAATTCCCACTATAGCATAAGTGTCTCATGATTGGAGAGATCCTCAAGCAATTGCTCTGTGAGTAGAGTCAGCAGTCAATCTCCCCAAAGTGTGCTAATGATAAAGCAGTGTAAAACGAACGGCGTTTTGGAGGTTACCTCAGTTGGTCCTCCCCGCCATCGAGCGAGATCTCATCATCGTCGAGGAAAATATCGATCTTCATTTTCATAGAAGTCAACAAAGATCTTTGTCGGGTAGAAGTCTTCTCTGAGGAGTATCCGAGTCCTCGGAGGGCGGATAGGAATCGTCAATTCTGACGACGCGAGAACCACCATGGCTCTTACATCCCTATAACGTTGCTTTCTTTTTGTTCCTCTTTTCTTCCCTTTCTCTTGGCGTCAGTGCAGGCGTCTGCGCTATAGTGACTGCTTCTCACGGTTGAAGCACGCTCCTTGATCCACGAACCTTTCCTTCCGGGTGAATCACTCCGTCTGTATGACCTATCGGTGACTTCCCTTCGATAGTAGTCCGAGCTTCTTACATCGATTGGTTATCTCTTCCTTCCTCGATCGATTATCTCTTTTCTTTTCATCTCTGTGATCCTCCGATCATCGATCTCGGTTCTTTCGAGATCTGCATTGGGCGATCTCCTATCTCCCCTCGGCTATGTTGATAGTCCTTATAAAACCTTCGATACTTACCAAGTTAGACGTTCGACTTCTCAAGCTTCCTGGTAAGCAGAGCGATCTGTTCTGCCTGACTCATTATATTCCCAACAGTTCGTTGGCCTTCGTTCTCTCCTCTGGTTGCCTTAAAAGCAACTGATTTTGAAGTTGAGGCTTCAGCGGGCACCTCATCTTCATCAGCTTGTCCTCTTTCAATCAAATCAAACTCGTGAGCTTTAAGGCTCAAGAACAAGCTACTTGGCAATCCTTGATTACCGTGACCTTCATGTCCCATTTCCTGGTGAGAGACCTTAAAATTTTGTAGTTGATATCTTTATCGACATCTCTACCAAGTTCTCGCTTGTTTATTGACATCGTAATCCTTCCATCGAGTTCATTGATGGTTTTCGTTGAAAGCAAGATCTTGATTTTTCGAACTTCACCGGTTAAACTTGTAGACTACCGTCTTTTATCTGCTTCATTTCCCTCGCGATATCTCAAACACAAAGATCCCACATTGCTTTCGCAGATTTGAGATACTTAATCTTTTCCTTGGTGACCTTATCCATTGTTTTCATGATAATGTGCCTTGCGATAGTATCTAGAGTATGCAGTTTCCTTTCCTCTGCATCCATCAAGGCTGGGCTTTTACGTACAAGACTTCCCGGGGCAAAGTCTGGATCTCCTCCAACTGCAGGGTTGTCGTAATATATGATGATGGGTCCTCTTTCGATGACTTCCATCATTCTGCCACTGATCGAACCTAGATGGTTGGACATATATATGGCCCAATCTGCATACTCATCGATTGAGAACTTCGGCAGATCATGATACATACCTGAGGTGTTATCCATGCTGAGTGATTTTGGAAAATGAATGAGTTTTAAAAACGGTTTTTCAAGATCAGTTCAGTCAACCACAAAGATTCTTCCTCAAGAATCGATGATACACAAAGTCAGTGGTCAGTAGAACCAACTGCTCTGATACCACTTGTAGGTCCCGAACGGGTTTTGTGAGGGCAGAAGTCTAGAGGGGAGGGGTGAATAGACTTCTGAAAACTTTTTGTGCAGATCAGGTGTGAGGGCAGTTAGCCTGATCAGAGTGCGAGTGAATCAGTTTGGGCTGATAACCAACTTACTGATCGCCTGAAGGCAGATCAGTTCAGTAACTATCAGTTTAACTGATGTGTGCGGAAGCTTAAGTTTTACCCGTGTGAAAAACCAGTTTTGATAAATCAGATTCCAAAGTTAATCTTTTAATCAGTTGACTGAAGTGTCAAGTTTGATCAGATCAGAAGCTTGGTCCTAACTGATCTCAATTTGGAATATGTATGCGCTTTAAAGGTTGTGTGCGATTGTGTAATCAGTTAATCAAAGCAGTAAAGGCACACAAGAAAAATAGTGGTTCGGATAAACCAGTCCTACGTCCACTCTTCCCTATCACAAGGGGCACCTACTTAACCAACTAGACTTTGTTTTATGTGTAAGTCCAACACAGTACACCAACTAGATGTTTAAAGAGTTCACACTCAACCGATCCCAGAGATCAGAACTAGAAACCCTAGTCTGAAATCTTGTTAAACAACATAACCTAACTTGGGGGTTTGGGTAAGATTGTTTTGGTTCCAACTATGAAATCTTTTCTTGCGTATAAGCAGCCTAACAGCTAGATGAAAAGATTTCTATGCTAAGAACTTATGGGATGAACACTTAATAAAAATTAATCTTCTTGTTCGTGTTCTTGTGCGGAAATCTGATATTAGCTTGAGCTTCTTGATTGTTCAAATTTTAGTTGTTTCACTCACTCGGTGTGATCCCATATTTATAGACCTTGAAATCAAAGAGCCGTTGGAGAGCAATTTGAATTTCGTGCTATATTTGGTAGACTTGCGTGCTTGATGTGACGTGTCTTCAGAATGGCATGGCCAAAAGCGTGAATCAGATTTTGTAGCCAATTCTGAGAGAGGTAGCATCAAATCCCAAAATTGCCGGGCCCGATCATACGTGTCTTGTTCTTATTGGATAGCGACTCACTTTTCAAAGTGTTTGTTCTTCCAACTAAGGTTGACATTCTTCTTGTTCGGATCATCGACATATGATTAGGTGAAACATCTGGATTTCACCGGTGGTGACCGATCGAATCGATCGATCGAATACGATGGAGTCTTCGGTGCCTATTGACTTAGCTTCAACTAGCGACTTTACCGATGTAGGTCTTCGGTCCGATCTTCCGGAAGTCATCCGATCTTCAAGTATTCTCGAGTTTGAGTTTTATGACTTCAAATTGAGATATCCGACTAGATCGGATCGATCGATCTTCTTTTTTTGTCTTGCATTCGCGCCTGGATTGATATCACCGCCCCTTTGAGTCTTCAGATCGACCTATACATATTGAGTTTCCCCCTCAATATGTGACCTATCTATTTCATCAGTTGTTCTATACAATCATTATCAACTGGTCTCCTATAGCAGGTAATATAAACATCAGTCAGCTAACAGGTCTGACTGGTCCTTATTACACGTGTTTTTGGAACTTTCATCAAAACTATAAATTTCCCAACACCAAGTCCAAGGAAGAAAGTGATCAGGATGATGATGCCAACAGATGCTACAATTGCCAAAAGAAAGGTCACTTCCAGTATGATTGTCCAGATCTGAGTGCTAAAGAGAGAAGAGAAAGGCAAGCTAAAAGAGACAAGAAGTTCTCAAGCAAAAAGGCCATGGTTGCAGAAGAAGAACATTCTGAGGAGGGATCTAGCTCTTCAGATGAAATATTCTCAGACAGTGAAAGTGATGACATTTGTCTGATGGCCATTGAGGAGGTAAACTCTTCTTTCTCTGTTGTTGCTCCTACACTAGCACAAGAGTTGTCAAGTTCAACTGTAAACAGTCAATTTGACCTGATGGATTCTTTTGAGAATCTGATGAAGGACTATGCTGTTTTACAAGAACTGCTAAATGAAACTCAAGAGCAGAATAAGGAACTGGAGGCTGAAAATCTAAAATGGAAAGACTCTAGCAAAACTGAGATCACTTCTCAATTAATGGGAGCTACTGATTAACTGGATGTTCTGAAAGTACAACTCTCAGAGAAAGAGAAGTTGATAGTGACCCTAACTGAAAAGCTAGAGAAATCCACTGAAGAAATTCAGCTGATCAGAACTAAGTTCAATGACCTCTCTGAGAAGCATGAAACTCTACAGAACTGTGAGGATAGTGCACATAAGAAGTTAACTCTATTGAATACTGCATCTAAAGTAATAGGTGAAATTCAGAGTTACCAGAGATCTGCCACTATAAAATCTGGATTGGGATACATTCCAGGGGGAACCTCACAAGGTCATCTGAATGCTGCATCAAGTAGCAAGAAGACAATCTTTGTAAAACCAAAGGGCACCCACACTTCAAATCAAGAAATGCCCAAGGTTGTAGACAAGGAAAAAGGACCCATGGTTTCAAAGAAACCAATGATCGGTAGGAAAGCCCAAACCTCGGTGAAGGCTAGAAAACCCGAGCACTCGCCTGGAAAAAAATTCGAGCAAGTACTTCAAAGCCTCAGCTAAGAATGCAAACCCGAAAGGATCTACATCAACCATCGAGAGGAATCTTCGAAGAGAAACACTCAAAGCAGAGACATTCTCAACTGAAGAGACCAAGTCCTCAGTATACTGAAAGACCCAAATTTCAGTACAGACAACCTGAACCCCACTTGCCTAAGGGTAAAGGTTATCTGAATCCGAGTCAAAAAAGATTTAGACCGGCTGCACAAAAGCCTAAGCATCTGAACAAAAGGCCTGAACCAAAGAAAAATTCAAAAGCACATGTTCATGCTAAAGCTAGCACACATACACAGAAGACTGCTAAGGCACCCAGAGTAGTGAATGTGTATGTTGATGTTTATGGAAGACAAATTAGCCACTCTAAAGTGATTAGAGTTGTCAGTCAGATTTGGATTCCGAAAGGTACAGCTAACCTTGTAGGACCCTATACAAATTGGGTACCTAAAAATTGATCTGTTTTTCAGGAGGAAAACAAGGGCACAAAGTTGATTAAAGATCACATAGCACTGATGAGCAGAGATGAAAAAGCCCCTGATGTATGGTATCTTGACAGTGGATGTTCAAGACATATGACAGGATTCAAGAAGATACTCAGTGACTTTGTTGAACATAGAGGCCCTCAGATCACTTTTGGAGATAACTCCAAGGATGGATGATCAAGGATATGGAACTCTGGAAATCGAATCAGTTCATATCCATGGTATTTCATATGTATCTGGATTGAAGCATAATTTGCTTTCAATAAGCCAATTCTGTGATAAGGGTTTTAATGTTGAGTTCTCTAAGAACTTATGTTATGTGAAAGATGATACAACACGTAAAAATTCTTATCGATACTAGAAAAGGAAATGTGTATCTTGGTCGATTGAGTTCAACTCCTAAAGATACATGTTTGGTTGCTAAAAGTTCCACAGATACCAGTTGGTTATGGCATAAAAGAATGAATCACCTGAATTTCAAAACCTTGAATAAGCTTGCAAGATTAGCTCTTGTGAGAGGGTTGCCTAATGAAGTGTTCAAGAAGGAACATATTTGTGATGCGTGCGAAAAAGAAAAAACAAATTAGAGCATCATTTAAAAAGCAAAGTAGATGTTTCTACTAATGTAATACTTGATTCGTGATATGGATCTTTTTGGTCCTATAACACCAAAGGAGCACTAATGGCGAAAATACACATTGGTAGTAGTTGATGACTACTCAAGATATACTTAGGTCATATTCTTACTCGATGAAAGAGACTCGAATAAAAGTCGCCAGAATTCATCGAAAAGGCTCAAGATTGAGAAAAAATCGAGTGTGGTCAAAATCGATCGACAAAGGAACTGAATTTATAAATCATATCATATCGATTATTGTGCAAAGAAAATGGAATTTCACATGAAACATCAAACCGCAAGGACCCTCAACAAAATGGTGTTCTTTGAAAGAAGAACAGGACTCTGAAAAGAAGCCGCAAGGACAATGATAGTTGAAGGCGATATTCCTAAAAGGTTTTGGGGGTGAAGTCGCCAATCATCGCATGCTACTCACGTAATCGATCCATGTCGACCAAGAGTCAAGGCAAAACACCCTATGAGCTTTGGAATGAAAGGAAGCCTCTTGTTTCTTTCTTTTCGTGTGTTTGGTTGCAAGTGTTTCATACACAATAATGGTAAAGATCGATTGAAAACATTTGATAGTAAAGTCGATGAAGGAATATTCTTAGGATATTCTCAAGTCAATAAAAACTTTCGAGTTTACAACTGTAGGACTCTTATTGTGGAGGAAACACCTCATGTTGTTTTTGATGAATCTACTTGTGTTCAGAAGAAACAGGAACATGATGCAGATGAACTGACCAAGAGGATCACCATATTAAGCCTGAAAAAGAATGACAAATCATCCATCGAACACGAAAAAGAAGTCACCACTATCTATGATTGGAGTGACTCGGACTCGAATAAAGAAGTTCAGATGGAACTCGGGATGGTGAGACTCAGAAAGCCAACACACCAAAGGTGACCAATCAATCAATGCACACCCGCCTCGCACTCGGGTATGTGATGTCAATGAAGATGTGGTCACAGCTGAGGCAAATTCTGAATCTATCAACTAAAGGGGAACAAATGTCTCTGACAATGTTCTGAATGGAATTTCCCCTGAGGAAGATGATTCCCTTTCTCCTTTTCTGTTGTTCCCTGAGTTTATCAATTAAACGAACCTAACATTTCAAATGTTGAGGAAAACTTGTTGAAGGGGGAACATCAAGAAGGAAATGGTTGATAGTCATCCTACAAGTCAGATTGTGAGTGATCTAACCAAAGGTGTTAAAACAAGAAGGTTCCATGGTGAGAGTGCACATTCTTCTTCCGCTTCCTATCGGAGAAAGAGCCTCTGAGATTGGTGAAGCTCGCAAGAAGATTCTCATTGATTATTGCTATGCAAGATGAAATAATCAATTCTCAAGGAATGAAGTATGGGAGCTAGTAGATAGACCTGAAAGGCACAATGTCATTGGAACCAAGTGGGTTTTCAAGAATAAAAGAGATGAAAACAATAACATTGTAAGAAATAAGGCAAGGCTAGTTGCACAAGGTTATTCCCAAGAAGAAAGCTTGGATTATGATGAAACCTTTGCACCAGTTGCAAGACTAGAAGCCATCAGATTGTTTCTTGCATATGCTGCCCACATGAAGTTCACAGTCTATCAAATGGATGTGAAAAGTGCATTTCTGAACGGTGTGCTTAAAGAAGAGGTTTATGTGGAACAACCTCCTGGTTTCAAACAGAATGACCAAGTTTACAGGCTCAGAAAAGCTTTGTATGGTCTTAAACAAGCACCCAGAGCATGGTATGATACTCTTTCTCATTTTCTTACTGACCATGGTTTTGTCAAAGGGACAGTTGATAGAACTCTGTTCAGGATAGAAGATGGGGAAGATATCTTACTGGTTCAGATATATGTTGATGACATCATTTTTGGATCTCCAAACCATCAGCTGTGTGAAAAGTTTTCAACACTGATGAAAGGAAAGTTTGAGATGTCAATGATGGGGGAGATGAATTTCTTTCTAGGTCTTCAAGTGAAACAATCAAAGGAAGGAATCTTCATCAACCAGGCAAAGTACACCAGAGATCTGATTGCCAAATATTGTGTACAGAATTGCAATGCAGTTAGAATTCCTATGAATACTAACTAGAAGATGGATCCTGATTCTGAAGGCAAATCAGTGAGTCATACTGATTATAGAGGAATCATTGGATCATTACTCTATCTCACAGGAAGTAGGCCGGATATAACATTTTCTGTTGGGATATGTGCAAGATACCAAGCTAATCCTAAGGCTAGTCACATGGAGGCTGCCAAAAAGATATTGAAGTATCTTAAGGGCACAGTGAATAGAGGATTATGGTATCTAGCTGATGATAACCTTGAATTAACTGGTTACTCAGATGCTGATTATGGAAGTTGCAGGATTGACAGGAAGTCCACTACAGGAACTTGTCAATTTCTAGGAAGTAAGCTGATATCTTGGTTTTCGAAGAAACAGACCTCAGTAGCAACCAGTACTACTGAAGCTGAATACATGGCTGCGGGAAGCTGCTGTGCTTAGATTCTTTGGCTCAGACAACAATTAAGGGATTATAAAGTTGTAGCCAATGAAGTACCAATATTTTGTGACAATAATAGTGCCATTTCTATTTCACAAAATCCGGTATTGCACACCAGATGCAAGCATGTGGATATCAGACATCACTTCATCAGAGATCATATCGAGAAAAAGGACATAAGGATGGAGAAAATTCATACTGATAAGCAGAGAGCTGATATCTTGACTAAACCTTTGGCTGAATCAAGATTTCTGGAACTTTCAGTTGAATTAGGGATGTTAGATCCAGGTGTATAGAGTAAAATCTGAAAAATTGAAGGTTTTCAGATGCATGAAGTTTTCTCAGAATTCTGCTGAGAAATTCAGGATAAAATGGAAATACTGAACTGAGTCTCAGGAAACTCAGATTTACTGAAGGTCAGTACTCAGTGTTATACTGAACCCATTCAGTACTCAGTATTACACTAACATTTTATCAAGGTCAGTACTCAGTAAGACTGATAGAGAGAAATTAGTCTGAAGAAGTAATGACTCATGCCATTCATTTATTGCTTAAATGAAGCTCAGTAATCATTTGCAATAAATACAAAACACCTAAGGAATGTTTTTGGGCGGGATCGTTTCAAATTCCGAAGAAGGTCAGCAGTCATTTAATGCTCTGTTACATTAATGACCAATGAGGATATTTTGGCAGCTTACTTTTCGGAGATCGACTGTTCGTATACCCGATTAATCGGAGATTAATCTCAACCGTTGCTTTTCACCTAACCAACGTGAATTCCCACGATCTCGATACTATATATTCCCCAAGAAGTCATTCAAAGCCAAATTTTATCAAACCCTTCTTTCCCAAAATCCTCTGAAAAAATTAATCCCTTTGCCCAAAAAAATCCAAACCCTAAATCTTCAATCTCTCAAATGGCTCCTACCATTTTCAATAAATTAGCCGAAACCAATAAACTGTGGTACGAGTTCGTTGTCTCGCTCGATAGCACAACCAACTCTAAACCAGAAGAGGAGGCTCTCCATATGATCCATTTGGCCAAGCTCACCCATCTCGTCGCAAGCCGACCGGACCAAGAATACGCGAAAGAGGTAATCGAGTTCATCTGTAATATGAAGATAGATGAAGAGGATGGTATGCATTCCGAGATTACTGTATCTCATTTAGAGCATTCATCTAAAAACATCGATTTTGAAAGGGAATTGTACATTATTCCGAAAAATTTAAATGATGTTTTTGAGCTTTGTGATAGAGGAGAGGATCCTACTGTGTATATGTCGGGTAGAGAGCAGGAGTATTTAGATAGGATTGCTGAGAATCCTGTAAAATTTGAGGCTACACTGCATAAGAGGCATTTGAAGCCACAATATAGAATTTTGTTGGATATTGTGAGCAAATGCATCATGAGTCATTCGGGAGTTTTGAGCAGATTAGTACCCCAAGTCTGATTAATGGCGGCGATCGAGGCTTCACCCACCACCGACTTCAACTGGCTCAGATTCTTGATTCAGATGGTGAGTGAACAGGCCAAAGTCATAAGAAAGGTTGACGGGGCGATCTCGATCAAAGGCAAGATCCACCATGCCACCAAAATAGCATTTATTTTGGAGATGTGCAGAGAGGAGGAGGACATCTTCGCCAATTCGACCCCATTCCCCAAGTCCAAGGTGCTCTTCAAGCCCATTCTTTGTGAAGAAGCAGGCCATCAGGGGGAAGAAAGAAAAGAAAGCAGAATCACCAAGCGCTTCTTCTTTGAAAAGAAACCCAACAAACCCGGGGGGGAAGGTTTTGTTGGAGGCCAAGATGGAGCGGGGTGAGAAGATGAAGAAGCAAAAAACCCCGCCCCTAAGCGCCAGAAGAATGGTGGTTCTCACCGATGAAGATGGCGATGATTCTCAAGAGATTCAACCCGAGAGCCAAACCGCCGACTTACGCCATTACAAGTCTTGGCTCAGTTATCTCTAAGGCACAGACTGGACCGAGGAGCGGTCTTCTCCGAGGTGCTTGAGACATCGCTTAGTTCGCATAAAATTTCTCAGAAATTTTTAAAGGAACTCGCACCTCGAGATTCCAACCAAAGATGTCTTTACTCGACAGAAGAGCCAACTCGAGTCAATCTCAAGGAAGTGCCACCAAAGCCCGAACCCACTCGGATGCAAATCGGGACCTGATCGCACAACATTCTCGATGCGGTGAAACTCGGGAGCGCCTTATTTTGGATGAGCTCTCGAGTGATCTACTTCTTGATCCTTCACCGATGCTTCGATCGAACCAGATAGCCCGAGATGGAAGAAGGGCGGTCAAGAAACCGAAAGTGGAGGAGCAAGGGGAACGGTTCATCCTTGATCGCTACCCCGAGCTCAAATCATACCCCGATCCGCAAGATATCTTCTTCAGATTAAGGACGACGCTTTTTATCCTCAATCGACTCTTCCCGGAGATGCTTAACATTCTTTGCGTTGAGGGGAAGACCGGTGGAATGAGGAGACAAAGATTCCCGATCGAAGTTCTCGAGATTCGTGAAGATAAAGCTCGTGATGAAAATTACCGATTTTGATGAAATGTTCGTAAGAAGATAGCCGAGAGGAGAGCTATCGGGTTGGTGCCCCTAGCAAGCAGAGACAAATCTCAAGATGGGGACCAACAGGAGATGCCGAGGATCGGGCCTCGGATGGAGAAGGAAACTTCTTGGCCGATCAACTTGAAATCATTCAACCTCGATCGAAAGTTAGCACTCTTCAGGTACCTTTTGGCACTATTAACAATTATGCCAAAGTTACTGAAGTTTCTATCTTTAACTCTGAATTGTCTGATGAATAGACTGAGGCTTAGTTGGAGATCGAGCTCGGGATGAAGTCGATGCTCGTACGCATCGACCCTCGGGTTGTGTCCAACCTCGAGATGATCAATCAAGACAAGGTCACGAATGTTCTGAGATCGACCTCACTCCCATTCTGGAGAAGCTTGAGAAGGTTGAGCCAATGATGAACAAGATCGCTCAGATGGAAGAGACATTGGCCAGCCAAACTCAGAAGATGGAGAATCTGAGTTCATCTTCAGAACTGGTGCAACTCCAAAACACTCTGACCTCAAAGATGACCTCCATGGAAGACAAGCTGAATGAGAAGTTCGAGGGAGTCAAAGGTGAAATGAAAATTTGAACTTAAACAAAAGCACCAGGAGAATACTGAATTTCTAGAGGTGAAACTGGCAGAGAAGAATGAAGTGTTGATCAAGTCTGTTGTTGAGGAAATGAGCTCAATGCTCATGACCAAGATGACATAGATGTTTAAAGATGCTCTCTCTGGCCAGTTTGCCCATCTTTCTGAAGAATTTTCTGTGGCTAAGAACCACATCGAGGTCGAAGATGAACAAGATCGCTTAGCGTGAGAGGTGCGCTTGTGTAAGCAAAGAGCAATATCATATGGACACAGCACTCTCCAGACTTCTTCCAAATTACGGTGCCAAGAAGGGGGAAAGACCAGAAGAAGACTTCAGGAAGTTATTGGCACGTACTTTGGAGAAAAAGGCACAAAAAGAAGCTAAAATGAATAGCCTATCCAAAGTCTTGAAGGAAGTCGAAGCTACTGAAAAACTGAAGTTCAGTAAGGTGGAGAAGCCGATCTACACTCAGGTTTCTGAGGAAACCATGCTTGAAGTAGCAAGAGAGAAACTGAGTGTTAGAGCTAAGGTTGGAACAAGCCAGGCTACTGCTGAATTGCCTATGAAGAGGAAAGCCTTGGGCATTGTTGAACCTGAGAGCAAGCGTGCTAAGGCTTCTAAGCCAGTCCAAAGAAAGTTGATGGATGAATTAGAAGAGTCTGCAGGTCAACCTCAGAAGAAATTCTTCAACACCAGGAATGCTCTGAAGACACTCCAGATAGAACAAGCTAAGAAAGTTGTTGCTTCAGTCTCAGGCGTGCCAGTGATCAGGAAAAAGGCTGAAGAAGAGCAGAAACGAAGGAGTGGTTATAAAAAGTTTGCGAGCAAACGGAGAGGGACATCAAAAGCACTAAAATGGCCACACATTGACAAGTGGATGCCCATCCAATTCAATGACAGTTGGGAAGAGGTCAAGAGAACCTTCTGGTTCTATTATGAAGTGCTCAGGGAATGGAAAGGGGAAAGCTCAGATCCAAATGAAGTATTTATTGAATATCTCCTAACCTTCTATCCTAAATATCTCCAAAGCTGGATAAACCTTGCGGATGAAGGAAAGGTGCAGATAGTAGCCCCCGGTCCATATACCTACCCTCCTCCAAGACTTGATAATGGTCTGGTAAATGAAAAAACCATTACTCAAGAAATTGCTCAATATGCTGGACAGTTAGGTCTGACAGGGAACACTCCGGATATCATTAAGGAAATAAATGCACTGAAGAAGAGGTATTTCGGAATGTTCGACCTGGAGGTGCCCGCTGATGAAATTGAAGAAGATGAAAACTGAAGAGCAGAAGACTGAAGAGCCAAATCTGAAGACTGAAGACTTACCTGAAGACACTTGTAATTTTTCTATCTTTTTGTCTTTTATTTTTGTTCTGATAAGTTTCATTGTAACCTGTAACAGTCTACTCATCATCAATGAAAATTTATCATTTATGCTCAAAAGATAATATCTCATTATCTTATTTACATGTCTTTTACTTTTGATATGCTGAATGGTGTCTCTGAATGAATTGTTTATGGGAAATTGTTTATAAGTATTTGGTGATGAATCCTTTGAGAGATTCATTACTGAAGAAATTGATTGAATGATTAATTATTGGGAGATTCTCAGAAATTATTGAGAGATTCTCTGTTCAGGAAATTATTGGAGACATAACCAATCTTGTAATAGGATAAACTGAAACCTGAGTTTAGGTTGTATGGTTGTAACAAGATAGGTTTTGGCATCATCAAAAAGGGGGAAATTATTGGGAGATGAATTTAATAAAGATATATGATTTTGATTAGATCCCAAAACCCCTGAGTATGACATGTTCAGGATAATCTTGATAGTTGAGTCAGGATTCAGTTTTATAGTATTCAGGATGATATCTGCAAAATGTATAGTCAGCAGATAGATCAGGTTAGGATCTGAAGATTCTGAAGAACTCAGTATGTCTCTGAAGAAACTGAAGTTTCAGTATGAAACTGAAGTTTCTGAAGTTTCAGTATGAAACTGAAGTTTTTGAAGTTTCAGTAAGAAACTGAGATACTGAAGACTCGGTATGAAACTGAGGAACTGAAGACTCAGCATGAAGACTCAGTATATCTGTGAAGACTCTGAAGACTCAGAAGACGCTGAAGACTCAGAAGACTCTGAAGACTCAGAAGACTCTGAAGACTCAGAAGACGCTGAAGACTCAGAAGACCCTGAAGACTCAGAAGACTCTGAAGACTCAGAAGACCCTGAAGACTCTGAAGACTCTGAAGACTCAGAAGACTCTGAAGACGCAGAAGACAGAAGACTGAAGAACTGAAGAACAAGAATACTAAAGGCACAGTAATTACTGAAGACTCAGTAATGTACTGAATGCTCAGTATAAACCTGAATGTTCTGAGGCACTGAATATATCTATCTGAAGGATGCAATACTAAGAAGATCGCGATTCCTTATAAAAATAGATATTTGCCAAGACATTCAAATGCAGACAAAAGGAACTAAGTCAGAGTGTTGTTAAGGTTATATCAACTCAGAGTTTGTAACCAAAAGAGCCGTTGAAGGTGTCTACCTTTAACTGGAGACAAAAGTCAAAAAGAGGAAGACAGCACTGTACCATACTGACACTGACAGTGACAGGTCGCTGAAAAAGATGTCAGATGTACAAAAGTTCCAGACTGTAAAAAGTGAAGACCGGCTACATGAAAGGTTATTGCCTAAAACGTGTTAGGGAGTTCCAAACCCTAAATATAGTCATTCCTCACACACCATAAGAGGAAACTCACGAAGTTATCTCCTCCAACGGATAGTTTTTCAAGAGTGACCTTGGTGTATGCCTATAAATACTTGTAACCCTCTACATTGTAAGGTTACGGGAAATTTGTAAGCAACTCAAGAAGCTCAAACTTATTATCGAAAAGTTAAAGCACTCGAAAAACTTAGAATTTCCCAAGTGCTTTTATATTAAAGAGAGATCATTAAACTAAGCCTAGCTTGATAAGATATATCCGAAGCTGAGTCGAGATATCCTAGCCTTTGCATTGTACTTTATTGTAAAGGATATCTCATCCTAATTGGAAACCAACCAAGAAACCCCAAACCCTTTAGAAGGTAGTTTGAGTGTGATTGTTGGTGAGAAGAGTTGTAAAGAGTTAGTAAACTACGCGGAGTAGTCAGAAAGCTCTAGAGGTGAAGTTAGTAAGCTATAGAGGTAGTCTGAAAGCTTGTTTGTGTTTGAGTAAGTAAACTACGGAGGTAGTCAGAAAGCTCAAGGTCTGGTTGAGTAAGTAAACTATGTGGAGTAGTCAGAAAGCTCAGGGCCGAGTTGAGTAAGTAAACTATGCGAGGTAGTCAGAAAGCTCAGGAAGGGAATAGTGAATTTCTCTGAGGATCAAATAGAGTGGACGTAGGAGCTTGAGTCACTGAACCACTATAAATTGTTGTGTTGTTTATTGCTTTCCTTATCTGTGCTTAACTGTTGCATTGATTTAAATCAGAAAGCATATTTTCACTAAGATTTCAGTTGGAATCAATCCACTGGAAGTTGCATATAATTGAATCACAGCCTAATCACTATTCCATTCAAAGGAAGGTTTTTCAGCAAAGCTTAAAACGAGTATAAACTAGAGGGCCAACCATTCCGCACATCTGAGTAGCTAGAACAGATAGTTACCAAACTGAACTTACTCTTCTGAGGGTTCAGTAAGTTAGTTATCTGATCCAAGCAACTCAGTATCTCTGAAAACTTAGGACTCAGTTGGGATTATCTGAGGTTTCTGAAAGCAGCTCAGGATCACTGTCTCAGTAGACTTTGACTCAGAGTGATTTGTGCTTCTCAGGACCAAATCTTCAGGACAACCTGACCCAAGTTGACCTCAGTAAAAGAAAAGTTTAAAAAAACACTGAACACTTGTATTCCCCCCCATACACGTGTAAGACTCGTTTGCACCGGGACCAACAATGGTTTAGGCATCATCAAAAAGGGGAAAATTGTTGGGAGATGAATTTAATAAATATTTTGATTAAGATCCCAAAACCCTAAGTATGACATGTATCAGAACATTTTGATAGACCAGGATCAGGTTTTCTATAGATGTTAGGATCAGGATTTTCTGCACTCTATATAGTCAGCAGATATAAATCAGGGAGAAATAGGTTTACTTTAATTTTGCCTGAAGAACTCAGATGTTCCTGAGTAGCTCGGAAGATTCCTGAAGACTGAAGTCCATGAGCAACAAGAGTCCTGAAGAACTAAAGATCCTGAAGACCGAAGATCCTAAATATTATTTCGTAGTGACTCATAATACCCTGAACAGATATTTAAAAGTAAAATATGTCTTGTTCATTCTTAGTACAAACAAACAGAATGGTATACATTCATGGACATTAAGGAACATATCAGTTCAGTATAGTTGACCTAAATAGTGTCGTTTTGTTTGTCTACATTCATAGGAAAAATTCGACCAATTAGGAGGCGACAACAACGTACTACACTGACACTGAAAGTGACATATCTCTGAAGAAATGTCAGGACTGATATCTTCCAGTTCACATAAATTTGTGATTCGCTACGTGGCTGCATATTTCCTAATACATGCAAGGGTGCGTTCAAACCCTATAAATAGTCGTTCATCACTAACCAAAAGAGGAAACCCTTGATGTTATCTCTTCCAACGGATAGTTTTTCAAGAGTGACCCTTAAGAGAGTTTCCTATAAATACCAGTGACATTCACCATTGCAAGGTTACGGGAAATCAAGCAACTCCAGAGCTCATTCATATTCTTGCATTTGAAGCACTCGAAAACCCAAAGATTTCCCATGTGTTTCACATTGAAGAGAGCTCATTTACTAAGCCTAGAATTGTAAAGTATCCAAAGCTTAGTAAGAGATATCCTAGCCTTTGAATTTGTTCTTATTGTAAAAGGATATCTCACCTTAGTTTGAAACCAACCAAACCCCAAACCATAGTGTTAGGTAGTTTGAGTGTGTGATTGTTGGAGAGTAAGAGTTGTAAAGAGTTAGTAAGCTGCAGTTGAGTTCAGCCTAAAAACTCTTGAGAAGAAGTTAGTAAGTTGTTTGAGACAGTCCGAAAGCTTGTGTGTGTTTGAGTTAGTAAGCTGCTGTAGTTCAGCCTGAAAACTCTTAGAAGAAAGTGAGTAAGCTGCTGAGTTCAGTCTGAAAACTTGAGGTAGTAGTAGTAGTGAGTTAAGGAATTTCTCTGAGGATCAGAGAGAGTGGACGTAGGAGCTTTGCCTCTGAACCACTATAATTTGCTGTGTTATTTGCTTTCTGCTTTGCATTTTATCTGTTGTATATTTTCACTGAAAGCACTGAGTTTTCTGACATTCAGTTGGAATCAATCCACTGAGCTTGCATTGAACTGATCACAGACTTAACCACTGATTTACTTAGGAAAAGATTTTCAGCAAAGTAAAACGAGTATAAACCTCAGGGCCTACACATTCCACACCCTTGATCAGATATAACAGATAGTTGTCAAACTGAATAAACTCAACTGAGTATTCAGTAAGATAGTTATTTGATCCAAGCTTCTCAGGACTATGTTTTAAATATCTCAGATCAGTTGGGCTAATCTTAAGTTACTGAAAGCCACTCAATGTTATTGTCTCAGTAGACTTTGACTCAGAGTAATTTGTGCTTCTCAGGACTGTTTCTCAGGACAACCTGACCCACTGATTTCAGTTTTATAAAAGTTTGAAAAATCACTGAACACGTGTATTCCCCCCATACACGTGTAAGACTCGTTTACACCGGGACCAACATAATCAAAATGTTTATCTTTTATTAAATTCATCTCCCAACAAGAATCCTGGGTCCAAGAAAGTCTAAGTTCGAGAAAGCTGAGGATCAGATAAACCTGAAGATTATAGCCATTAGATTCAGCCGACGTGGACCAATAAGAGGAAGACTGTTGGGATATTTTAGTTTTGATGAATTATGCCAAAACATTATCAACTTGTGTTGTTGAAGCTAATCTATAGATAACAAGTTGAGGGGGAACTCACGAAATCGGAAGAAGATGATCGAGATCAAACTAGGCTGCAGACGAGACTGATCAAGATCAGATGAGTAAGATGAGTTCTGGAGTTAACTGATGAGCTGAGCAAAATTAGAAGAAAAGAAAAGCTAAGCCAACTGATCAGAAGAAGAATCGGAAGTCACCTGATCAGATGGACCTGAGATCAGAAGATCAGATGATCGGAAGTAACCTGATCAGATGACCTGATCAGATGACCAGATCAGAAGAGGAGGTTGCTGATCAGAAGAGGAGCAGATGAGACTGATCAAGATCAGACGTGATCGAGATCAGATAAGTTAACCTGATGCAACTAACCTGATATGCTAACCTGATGTACTAATCTGATACAGACAAACTGATATGCTGACTTGATGCTACTGATCTGATCAGGTGAGCTGATCAGATCAGGCGAGAAGAAATCAGAAGAGAAGTCATTAGACGACAAGTCATCTGAAGTCATGTTCACTGAGAATTAGAACACTGCTGATGATCAGTTAGCCTGAGTGTTAGTGACCTGGGGGTCAGGATGTCTGAAGTCAGAAGAGCTGAACTCAGTTAGCCTAAGTGTCAGTATACCTGATCAGACAAGGTCCACTGAAGAGAAGTCTGCTGAGTCAAGAATCCTGAGTCCAAGGAAGCCTGAGTTCGAAGAAGCTGAGGATCAGATAATCCTGAAGACTCGGAAGATCGTGAAGAATATAGCCATTAGATTCAGCTGACTTGAACCAATGAGAGGAAGACAACAAGGTGCAAAAAGCTACAGAATAGTATGGATTTGAATGTGACTCCATCCAACGGTAACATTCAAATCCACACTATAAATACATCTAGCATTTCCACCATAGAACACTGAGCAAGAAATACTCGTATATATTCAAGAGTGTTCTACCCTAGATCTAAGCACAAATGTAATATCCTAAGCTTAGAGAGAGTTTCCCATCCTTAGCATTAAGGCTAAACAAATGTAAGGAAAAATCTCAACCTAGTTGGAAACCAAACAAACTTACCCAAATCAGTTTGATAGGTTAAGTTTGTAGGTGAGTGTGAACTCGGTAAACATCTAAGCAATCCCGGAAGGGAGGGTAGGCAATCCCGTGAGGGAGATAAGTCCCGTTTGAGTGTGAACTCGGTAAACATCTGTATTGTGTTGGACTAACACATAAAACTAAGTCCAGTTGGTTAAGTTGGTGCCCCTGCTGATAGGGAAGAGTGGATGTAGGAGTTGGACTCCGAACCACTATAAAATCGTGTGTTCTTTACTGCTTTATGTTCTTACTTTCCATATGCATTTGATTATAAGCAAAACACACATCGTTCTTAAAAGCAAAAAAAGAATTGGAATCACTCTGCCCTCACCCCTGTTTTATATGCATTACATGGTATTTTCCGCACTAATGGGTTTTTAAATCGGGACCAACAAAGACAACCAGCCTGACAAAGCTGCACAGATATCAGAATTAGTATGGATTTGAATGTGACTCCTCCAATGGTAACATTCAAATCCACACTATAAATACAAGTTCTTCCTTCATTATTCGGAGTGTGAAATGCATGAAAACTCCATTGAGCAACAGAGCCAAATCATCTAGCATTTCCACCATAGAACACTGAGCAAGAAATAAACGCATATATTCAAGAGTGTTCTATCCTAGATCTAAGCACAAATGTAATATCCTAAGCTTAGAGAGATTTTCCCAACCTTAGCATTGAGGCTAAACAAATGTAAGTGAAAATCTCAATCTAGTTGGACAACAAACAATCTTACCCCAAACCGAGTGATAGGTTAAGATTTGTTAAGCAAGGATTGTAAGTTAGTTGGACTAACTTGCTTTCTGGGTTGGAGTGAGAACTCGTTAAAATATCTATAGGCGATCCCGTGAGGGAGATAAGTCCCGAGAGAGTGAGAACTCATTAAACATTTATTGTATTGTGTTGGATTAACACATTAATCTAAGTCCAGTTGGTTTAGTTGGTGCCCATTCTGATAGGGAAGAGTGGATGTAAGAGTTGGACTCCGAACCACTATAAAATCGTGTGTTCTTTACTACTTTATGTTCTTACTTGTCATATGCATTTGGTTATAAGCAAAACACATCGTTTAAAAAGAAAATTTTGGAATCACTCTTCCTTCACCCCTGTTTTATATGCATTACATGATTTTTATGTATTTCATGGGTTTTTCTCGGGACCAACAATTGGTATCAGAGCGAGAGTTCAAAAGTTCACTGTTTTCAATGTGACCATCTGAACTGATCTTTTTGAAAACCCCGGTTTTCTGTAAAAGTGCATATATTTTAATGTTTTGGCGCCATTATCAAAAAGGGAGAAAGTGTTGGGATATTTTAGTTTTGATGAATTATGCCAAAACATTATCAACTTGTGTTATTAAAGCTAAACTACAGATAGAGGGAGAATGAGAGAACAAGTTGAGGGGGAACTCATGAAATCAGATGAAGATGATCAAGATCAGATAAGGCTGCAGACGAGGCTGATCGAGATCAGATGAGTAGGATGAGTTCTGAGTTAACTAATGAGCTGGGCAAAATCAGAAGAGAAGAAAAGTTAAGCCAGCTAATCAGAAGAAGGAGAGTCAGCTGATCAGATGACCAGAAGACTTGATCAGAAAATATGCATGTCAAATCAGATGCCCAGAAGACCTAATCAGAAATGTGCATGTCTGATCAAATGACCAGAAGAGCAGACGAGTTGTAGTATACTTAAAAGCAGACTTTGAGTATAAGTGGGAGATTGTTGGGGTTATACTGAAAAGTATGCTTTTACTTTGTATAACCAAACTGAATTTCTTATTTATTTTACTGAAATAAATTATTTATCACATGTTGCATTAAATATGAATGAATGTTATATATATTTACTTCATACTCGTTTGATAAAGTCAGTACGTGTTACGTTGTAGTTAATTTGGTGATACCAGATCACAGAAGATCAAATTAACAGTTCCTCGTGACTAAGTACAAATTCACAACCCAGATGGAAATGAACAACCCATCATGAAAGATTGAAATGTAAGGCTCGGATTGGTTTGTCTTGACCAAGGGATTACACTAGTGCATCCTGATGCGCTGAAAAGGACCTACAGGAGGATAAATTCTTCGGTACTGAATATACAAGAATTAGACCTCAGTGGTGCGTTATTTCTTAATCTATGTTCCTTAAATAGGATCGTGTGAAATTAATAACTATTGCTTTGACTTATGATGGGAAGAGAATCAATGCGATTCGATACCTTGTATCTTGGGTAATATTATTAGTTACATGACGATTGCTAAGATTTAATACGGAGAATCACGTGCAAGTACGGCTTGCTTGATTTGTCCCCTTGGTGGGCTCAGAATCTTTATCATACCAAATTTTGCAAGTGAAAATTTATTTCCGGTATGGATAATAATGTTGAGTTGTCTTTACTCCAAGGACAAAGATATTAATTAATATAAAGTTTGTTCAGTGACTTAATTAATTAATGGACTAAGATAATCTTAAACGCGGAAAATAATGACCGGGAGCCATATTATTGTGAAGTCGTAATGTGGGTTAAGATGGATAGTTCAATATTAATTTTATAGTGGAGTAAATTAATATTAATGGGCTTGAATAATATTTTGGCTAAATATTAAAGCTTCATAGCCCATTGGAGGTCCAATCTTAATTCTCCTAAAGGCCCCTCAAATAGCCCAAACTACAGTCCAATTAATGAAAATGAGAAGAAAATATTTTGGCTTATTTTTCCACAATAATTTCGAAAATTTGGGTAGGGAAGAGAAAAAGATTTTTTCTTGATTTTCTTGGAAAGATTTTATGGAATAAGTATTCTTGAGATACAAGTTTATCCCATAAATTCAAGAAAGGAAAAAGATCTTATTTCTTCCTATTTCATGAGATATTTTCAAAAATATTGAACAAGAAAGGAGGAGGAAATTTTGTTGGGAGATATTTTGGGAAATAGAATATATTGAATATATTCTAAATTGTATCTTGAGGAAGAAGCAAAGAAATTTCTCAATGCCCAACTAGACCTAAATTTTCATCCCCCCCCCCAGTCTATAAATAGGGGATGAGTTTTTCATCCCCGGTGCAATTCCATGTGTTGGGCAAATTAGAAATCCACAAAGGTGGTAGCCAAATATTTTATTTTCTCCTTTAAGATTAAAATCGTTCATTGATAATCCTCCCACCGGATTACGTTCGTGGACGTGGGATATATTTGAGAAGGTACTTTGGGTTGATCCATCGTCTCGTCGGTTGTCTCTACGAGAGGTTAGTATTTACGTAATTCCTAGATTTCGCATGCTTAGGTTTTACGTGAAATACGTGTACGCATGATGATTATTTATTTATTAATTATTATGTTGAATTGAATTAGGATTAATTCATGTTAGTAATTAATTGATTAATTTAAATATGTATTTAAATTTAACTCAAAGAGATCCGGGCATCCCTAATTTCCCAACAACTGGTATCAGAGTCTCGGTTTCGAGCTCTGTATTTAAATTGTTATTTAAATCATGTTGGCCATTAAATTAAAAATTGGTTAGTAGAATTGTTAGATCTGTTTTGCAGGTATCCAATTGTCATGGTATTTAATGTGTTTATTTATTTCATGCGTATGAATGGTTTTAATTCGACTCGTTCGAATTTATTTTTCTCGTGAGAAAATCCACGAGTAGATTAGGTTATTTGATTTGTTCAATGTAATAAACTAGTCTAGATTTAGGTTTATTTATTTTGTAAAATAAATTGTAACCTGATCGAAGACGAAGAAGGAGGCGAGAAATTAAAATGGATCCGGAACCGTACGTGGGTAACGTGCGTCGTGCGAAACGTGCCAAAAAAGACTGCATGACGCTGACGTCATTAATCGGATGGTCTCGTGCGTGGGCGCCGAAGGATCGGCGTCTTGGATCTTGCCAAGACAGCACACGAACCTTTGAGGCGCTGGGTTGGCGCGACCCCACGGCAAGAGTGACGACCGACTGGCGGGTCGGTGCAAAGGCGTGCACTCAGACCATGAAATGATCGGTGCACAAGACGTGACTTTTCGAGACATTCGAGTGGGAGAAATTCAAGATGGCGTTTCTTCAAAAATCAAACCAAGAAAAATCAAACCATGACAATTGGATAATTAGTACCCAATATGTTTATTTTTCTGCTTTGCTTGATTTATTGTTGTATTTTCTTATGCTTTATTTAATTTTTTTAAATGTGTTTGCATGAGAATTGTCCAATGAAAAATCTCAAATTCAAAAATTACTAAGTATGTTTAAATAATTAATTCGGTTTTAAATCAAATTAATTTTGTCCTCCATGATTTATTTATTTGTGAAATCTTTACTAGAAATTCCCCTAAGGGATGGCCAAAAGATAGCTTTCACATGAATAA
Organism: Stenogyne calaminthoides; assembly: GCA_037126765.1. Classification (NCBI taxonomy): domain Eukaryota; kingdom Viridiplantae; phylum Streptophyta; class Magnoliopsida; order Lamiales; family Lamiaceae; genus Stenogyne; species Stenogyne calaminthoides. The sequence continues at coordinate 12,829,481 of JBBCBC010000028.1, forward strand.
ATTCTCAAAATGATGATTGTGAATTATTATTAGTGGCGACGATGACCCTCCCAAGAGGCTCGATCAAAACGAAGTAGTAATTCTGTATTTAATCATGGTTATTACTTAGGTATAAAATTGATATGCATATACTTCGCCGAAGTCCCTGTCAATTTTATATTGGTCAAGTGGGAGCCAACTATTAATTTTTTTTTAAGAATTAAAGGTTTGTAACTGTTCTTGTTTGTAACCTGCTTGAATGTGATTTAAATGATGACCCTCCCAAGAGGCTCATTTAAAACTGTTTTGAGATGTTGGCTGATGCATGTTCATATTTTTTAAAGATTTTAATATGAATCATGTGATCGAATTATGTGATTTTCTCTGTGTTGATCCAGATATTGACACAAGATGTATGTTTATTTTTAGTATCATCATGTCGCAACCTTTTAATCCACTGTTCAATATACTGAAAGATAATTTGCTTACTGGAGATAACTATTTTGTTTGGAAACATAACCTTATGAATGCTCTCACTTCACATGAATCCAAATGGGTACTTAATGCACCAAAACCCAAAGAACCAGTTGAGGATGCTAGTATATGGGAAGAGATGGAATATAATGAATGGGAGCTGGTAAATGAATTGGTAAAGGACATAATCTTGGCACACATGTCGGATTTATTAAAACGCCTTCATCAAAGATTTGCATCAGCTGCAGACATTATGGGAAATCTTGAAGCGATGTTTGCACATCCGGCCCATATAGCAATCCAAAGCATTAAGCATGACTTGGTCAAGCTGAAAATGGAAGAAGGAATGACTGCAAAAGAACACATTCTTAGGGTTATGGTTCTCTTTGAAGAATTGGCATATCTTGGCGAAAAATATGACTTCAAAACCAAAATTGATATCATTCTCAGTTCTCTGCCAAAGAGCTACGATCATCCTTATGTAACATATCTAATGGAAGATATGGGGTTTACTGTGGATGATCTTGTGAGAGACCTTACATTAGTCGAAGAGGACAATGAGCGCAAGAAAGTGAACATGGTTACAAAAGGGTCCTCTTCTTTTTCTAGGCCAATTGGTGGTAAGATAAATGAAGAGACAAACAGGATTAACCAGTTCTATTCAAGCTTCAAAGATGAAAGTTTAAGTACAAAGATCTGTTTGGAGTGTGGCGAAAGAGGACATTGGAGGTGGGCCTGTTCCAATCCCAAGGGGAATGGAAAGAAAGGTAATTCTCTCGCACTAGTTGTTGAAACTTGTTTAGCGGCGTATGCTACTCATTCGTGGGTAGTGGATACGGGATCCACTGATCATGTTTGTTTCACGTTACAGGGATTCAAGTGGACCCGGCAACTTAGTGGAAGAGAGGTCCTCGTCACACTAGGCGATGCTACGAGAGTGGCAGCTGAAGCAGTGGGAGACGTGCACCTGTCTTTTGAAGACAAGAGTTTAATTTTAAGAGATGTTCTTTATGTTCCTGTTTTTCGTAAAAACCTTATTTCAGTTTCAAAACTATTTGCTGATGGATATTATGTTCGTTTTAATAAACATGTTACTGTTTTTCGTAACGATGTGGTTATCTATCATGGAACATTACGGAACAATCTCTACATTATTAATTGTGCACACCACACACACAATGCATCCTATAACTCATCTACTATTTCAAGCAAAAGGAAACGTTCGACCAATGTGAACGAGACACTTCTTTGGCACCTAAGATTAGGTCATATTAATCCAAAAAGGATCCAAAGGTTGGTCCAAGATGGTTCATTGGAGTCCTTCCTGGTTGAACCATTTCCAACTTGCGAATCATGTTTGGAGGGTAAGATGACCAAGAGGGCATTTGGAGCCAAGGGGCTTAGAGCTAAAGAAGTGTTGGAGATCGTTCACACCGATGTATGTGGTCCAATGCAAATCAAAGCAAGAGGCGGCTACGAGTACTTTGTTACGTTTATCGATGATTACTCGCGCTATGGATACATTTTCCTAATGAAGCATAAATCTGAGACCTTTGATAAATTCAAAGAATTTAAGGCTCAAGCAGAGAATCATAAGGAAAAATGTATCAAATTTCTACGATCTAATCGTGGAGGCGAATACCTCAGCGATGAATTCTTAAACTACCTGTCGGAAGAAGGGATTGCATCCCAGTTCACTGCACCCGGTACCCCTCAACAAAACGGGGTTGCAGAACGAAGAAACAGAACGCTTCTAGAAATGGTAAGATCAATGATGAGTTATGCGGATTTACCAAAATCGTTTTGGGGTTACGCCTTGCAAACAGCGGCTTATATTCTAAACTTAGTGTCATCCAAATCGGTTCCAAAAACCCCTAGGGAGTTGTGGACAGGGCGCAAGCCCAGCTTAGGACACATGAGGATCTGGGGGTGTCCGGCAACACGTGTTGGATAGGGAAGCCGGGAAATTGGATGCACGTTTGGAATTAAGGTTGTTTGTAGGATACCCCGAAGGAACAAAGGGATGCATGTTCTATGGTCCCGAAGATCAAAAGGTCGTAATTAGTACGCACTTTAGATTTTTGGAAGAAGATTATATGAACGATAAAAATCCTAGAAGCGAGATTACCTTGGAAGAACTTAATGGGCCAACTTCGTTGCCAACTGTACAAGAAGACATACCACGTGTCACACCTACACAACCAGAACCTCGTCGTAGTGGGAGGGTTGTCAGACAACCCGAGCAATTTTTAGGGATCGGAGAGTCCCCGGACTTGATCTCGGGAGAAGAATCAGATCCATGGTCCTACAACGAGGCAATCCAAGACAAGGATGCAACATCTTGGCAAACGGCAATGGAAGTCGAGATGGGTTCAATGGATCACAATAAAGTGCGGAAGCTAGTCGAACCACTTAATGGGGTAAAACTCATTGGATGCAAGTGGGTATACAAGAGAAAAAGGGGACCAGACGGAAAGGTTGAAACCTTTAAAGTGAGACTCGTGGAGAAAAGGGTACACTCAGAAAGAAGGGATCGAATATGAGGAAACTTTTTCGCCCGTAGCCATGCTCAAGTTCATCTGAATTCTCTTGTCGGTTGCTGCGCATCTAGATTTTGAGATCTGGCAAATGGATGTCAAGACAGCTTTCCTCAACGGAAGTCTTGACGAAGAAATCTATATGCAACAACCCGAAGGCTTTATTGAAAAAGGCCAAGAGCATCTGGTTTGCAAGCTAAAGAAGTCCATTTATGGGCTAAAGCAAGCATCCCATGCTTGGAATCAGTGTTTTGATCAAGTTATAAAATCCTACGGTTTTGATCAAAACAGTTTCGAAAGTTGTGTGTATAAAAAGCGTGACGGAACTGCCTTGGTATTCTTGGTACTATACGTAGATGACATTCTGCTCATCGGGAACGATATAAAGATGTTGTCAGATGTAAGGGCATGGCTGTCATAATAGTTTGATATGAAGGACTTGGGAGAAGCCGGTCACGTCCTAGGGATCAAGATCACTCGAGATCACAAGAAAAGGATGATCGGGCTTTCGCAAGCTTCATACATAGATACCGTTTTGAAGCGATTCAGCATGCAAGATTCCAAGAAAGGCTTTGTACCTTTCAGACATGGAATCCATCTATCCAAGGAAATGTGTCCCAAGACACAAAAGAAAATAGATGACATGAAGGGCATCCCTTATGCTTCGGCTGTGGGAAGCCTCATGTACGCGATGTTGTGCACGAGACCGGATATCTGCTTCACCGTAGGAATGTTTGCAAGATATCAAAGTAATCCTGGGAAAGAGCATTGGACTGCGGTTAAGAACATTTTGAAGTATCTGAAGAGGACACGGGACAGAATGTTAGTTTATCAATCGGACAGTCTAATCCCCATCGGTTATACGGACTCAGATTTCCAATCAGACATAGACTCCAGACAGTCTAATCCCCCCCCCCCTAGTCTATAAATAGGGGATGAGTTTTTCATCCCCGGTGCAATTCCATGTGTTGGAAAAATTAGAAATCCACAAAGGTGGTGGCCAAATATTATATTTTCTCCTTAAGATTAAAATCGTTCGTTGATAATCCTCCCACTGGATTACGTTCGTGGACGTGGGACATATTTGAGAAGGTACTTTAGGTTGATCCATCGTCTCAGCGGTTGTCTCTACGAGAGGTTAGTATTTACGTAATTCCTAGATTCTGCATGCTTAGGTTTTACGTGAAATACGTGTACGCATGATGATTATTTGCTTATTAATTATTATGTTGAATTGAATTAGGATTAATTCATGTTAGTAATTAATTGATTAATTTAAATATGTATTTAAATTCAACTCGAATAGATCCGGGCACCCCTAATTTCCCAACATGGATTTTAATGTGACTCCTCCAACGGTAACATTCAAATCCACACTATAAATACAAGTTCATCATTCATTATTCGGAGTGTGAAATGCGTGAAATCTCCATTGAACTACAGAGCCAAATCATATAGCATTTCCACCATAGAACACTGAGCAAGAAATACACGCATATATTCAAGAGTGTTCTACCCTAAATCTAAGCACAAATGTAATATCCTAAGCTTAGAGAGATTTTTCCAACCTTAGCATTGAGGCTAAACAAATGTAAGGGAAAATCTCACCCTAGTTGGACACCAAACAATCTTTACCCAAACTGAGTGTTAGGTTAAGTTTTGTTAAGCAGGGAATTTAAGTTAGTTGGACTAACTTAAATTCTGGGTGAGAGTGAGAACTCGATAAACATCTAAGCAATCCTGTGTGAGGGAGGGTAGGCAATCCCGTGTGAGGGAAATAAGTCCCGAGAGAGTGAGAACTCATTAAATATCTATAGGCAATCCCGTGAGGGAGATAAGTCCCGTTGAGTGAGAGCTTCATAAATATATGTAAGGTGTTGGATTAACACATTAAACTAAGTCCAGTTGGTTAAGTAAGTGCCCCTGCTGATAGGGAAGAGTGGATGTAGGAGTTGGACTCCGAACCACTATAAAATCGTGTGTTCTTTAATGCTTTATGTTCTTACTTGCCATATGCATTTGGTTATAAGCAAAACACATCGATTTAAAAGAAAATTTGTATCACTATTCCCTCACCCTGTTTTATATACATTACATGGTTTTTCACGGGACCAACAAATTCCAAATGCACATGATGGTAGAGTATAGATAAGTCAGGTCATGATTCAATACAAGAAACTTAGCCGACCATTAAGGCGGCAACAACAGTTAATATAATAAAAACAGAATATAAACAGAAGATAAAACAATGTGTACCTTTAGATTGAAACCATAAACAAGAACAAACAAAATTATACAGGGTTCAAAGGAAACACACAAGGAAGTAGAGAGAGAAAGAGAGGGGCGAGTAAAACTCAAGCGTGCCTCTAAAATGAAAAATAAAATTATATATAGAGGAGAAAGAGCCGGACATTAACCCCGGACTTCAAACTCAAAAATAAAAATGAATAGTAAAAAGTGTGAATAGTGTTTTTACTATTCATTAACAGTGTTTGGTCTGTTGATGTAAGCAATGACAAGATTTAATTTTGTCGAGTATTGTAGTCGCATCTTGCAAAAATGTGCTAAGTCAAAATCTTCTTTAGATCGCCATTAAAGAGGCTTGCTTTTTCAGAAGCTTAAGAGTCTTCTTAAATCTTGCCAATTGTTGATGATCAACAAACCATTCTTTATTTCTTCTATGTGAAGCTTCAATCCATGGAATCCATTCTTTCAGTACTCTGATCTTCTTTTTAAGACTTTTAAGATAATTTTTATTCTTAATAACATTGTTATCATTATCAATTAAAATATCAGAAGGAGTTCTCCAGATATTATAATGAAGTCCTCTTGTATCATTCAAGAGATAGAATAATATAGAATGGATTATTCCGTGTTGAATGTCCCAACCTTTCTGTTGAAACAGATGTAAAGAAGCCATGTGGATAAGAATAATTCATAATTACTTCTTCTCTTTAATTCTCTCTTTAAGAGAGTGCTTAAAAAGGTCAAAGCTTTCGTGTAAAGAGAGATCTTGGCAATCTTCGTTTGGATCCTGGGCGTCCTGAAGATCAGAACCAGATAACATGGAAGCATCAGATTTTGAATCTGAAAAATCAATATCTCCCAGCAGATCATTTTTAATCAGATCCATATATCGATCGATAATTTTCTCTTTACTTCATATAGTATTCTGAAAAGGAAGAAAGGGTATTAGGAGCATAGCCCTCAATACTCTTTTTGTAAAAATCCATTTTGGATTTGATCCTATCAATATTTTCTTGAATAGCCATCTGGTGTAAGAATATTAAGATTATTCCAAAATCTTGTGGAATAAATCCTCCATAAACAAGGAATACCAGTTTCAGTATAACCAAATTCTGGTTTCCATTTCCAGACCCATGGGAGTCTTGAATCAATGAAAAACATATAAATGGGTTTGCCACTTGTACTGTGAGACTTAAGAGAAGAGGATACTATAGAGTATTCTTCTAAGAGAGGTTTGACCTCTTCTGGCAAAATATTTGCCATGGCACCAAAAGTCTCCCACCAGGAGAAAAACCAGTTAGGAATTTGATTCCTTCCAATATTCTCACACAATTTTATCAGCCAAGTATGAGAATGCTTGGGATTGTGATAAAATAGAGTCTTATAAAAACTCTCAAGATAATCCCAGTAATTGTACTGGTAATTGATTTTGTTGACTTCATTCAACATCTTCTTTTCAGCTAAAGGAGAAATACTCCATTCTTGGATGGAGATAATCTTTTTAATAATGAACTTTGAGTAATTAATAATATTACCCTAAGGTGGAAAATGTTGGATTTCCACACTGCCAAGACTAATAAAAATGTTTTCATAAAAACCTCTAGTCTTGTAAGATTCAACAGTCCATCCACAATTTGGGATATATTTTTCCATAAGAATCCATGGGGATTCTTTGAACTTTTCATCATCGTCTTCAATATGAAGAATAAATTCTTTCTTGGGAGAATCAAATTAAGTATACTCTTTCTGAATAGCTGAAGCATATGATGCTCCATCAACAAGTTTTGAGGAATTGTCCTCAACAGAAGTATTTTTTTCCCTGCTTCTGTCTTAAGAATTCTTGAAATTCCTTTTGCATGCTTTCATCATTAGATGAAGAAGAACCAATACCAGAAATATTCTGGTTAACAAGGGATTTCTTCCCTCTTTGGAAAAGAGGAGGATTGCTTCCTCTGCCTCCTCTTCCTCTGTAAGGGGAATAGGAATTTCTTCCAGAGTTACTCATAACTGTCATGAAGAAATAAATTCACGGGTTAAAAAATCTGGAAGATGATTATCTTTCCCTTGCTTATAGATAATGTTGAAATCAAAATAAGCAAGATATGATTGCCATCGAGCAAATATTTTCTTTGAAACATTGTGTTCAAAGTCTTTAAAGAGCATGAATGTAGCAGCTTTACAATCAGTATAAATTGTAAATTTTTTATTATATAAATCATCTTGGAATTTAATAGTACATTTAACAATAGATAAAATTTCTTTAGCAGCGGCAGAATAATTCTTCTGACTATTGTTACATTTACCAGAATAAAATCTAATAATATAATCTTTTTTATTATCAGGATTAATTTGTTTCAAAATACCACCATACCCCAAATCTGAGGCATCAGTTTCAACCACTTTTTCTCGTGAGGGATTAGCAAGCACAAGACAAGGAATATTCTTAACTTTATCTTTAATCCTAGTAACAGCCTTAGTATGATTATCATTCCAAGGAGAAGGATTCTTCTTAAGCCTATCATATAAGATAGCGGAATCTTCAGCAAGATTTTTAATATAAGAAGACAGATAATTAAGACTTCCTAAAAATCTTTGTAGCTGAGTTTTATCAGTCATAATATCAGGAAATTTATTACCAAATTCAATACTTCGTTGAATAGGAATAATATTACCTTTGCCAATTATATGACCAAGAAATTTAACTTTAGTTTGAAATAAAACCATTTTAGGTTTTGAAATAACTAAACCATTTTTAATGACTAAGTTTTTTAACATATCAAGGTGTTTAAAATGTATTTCAATATCTTTAGAAAATACAAAGATGTCATCAATATAGACAATAATAAAATCACTATAGGGATTAAAAATATCATTCATAATTTGCTGAAATTCTAAAGGGGCATTCTTAAGACCAAAAGGCATAACAGTCCAATTGTAATGACCAAATGAAACATTAAAGGCAGTTTTATATCAATCAGGTTGATTAATCTGAATTTGTCAAAAATCTGATTTTAAATCAAATTTGGAGAAGATAAGAACATTGACTAATATGTCAAGAAGATCTTTCTTATTAGGAATAGGATGTCTAATCCATTTTAAAATCTTATTAAGAGGTTTATAATTAATAACTAATCTAGGAACTCCGCGTTTCTGCTCAGAATGCTTATTAACATAGAAAGCAGTACAAGACCAAGGGGATTTAGAAGGAGTAATAAGCTTCTTCTGTAATAAGGAAGATATTTCCTTATTAACATAGAAAGCAGTACAAGACCAAGGGGATTTAGAATGCTTATTAACATAGAAAGCAGTACAAGACCAAGGGGATTTAGAAGGAGTAATAAGCTTCTTCTGTAATAAGGAAGATATTTCCTTATTAACATAGAAAGCAATACAAGACCAAGGGGATTTAGAAGGAGTAATAAGCTTCTTCTGTAATAAGGAAAATATTTCCTTTTTGCATAACTCTAAATATGGTATTAGAGCCATGAGAGTAGAGTATGTTTAGTAATATGGTTAATGATTCAATACAACTTTGATTCTTATGAATCTGTTTCGTTTAAAGGATACTGTCAAAAACAGTATGACTCAAGAATATGATATTCCTGAAAATCTTGATTTATTAAATAAATGGAATATTCCTCAAATGGTTTATAAATTAGGAGCATTTGAAAAGCTGGGTTTTAAACAAATTGTTAAAACCACTGAATCTTCCATACTTCTCCATGGAGAAGAAATGGTTATTAAATTACTTAGTAAAAATGATATTCTACCTTACAAAAGAACTCATAAGTTCTTACATATTGGACGCATTCAGGTCGCTTTTAGACCGCTTACCTTAAATGGCTTACCAGAAAGCTTTCTAGCTTCTCTTAGAGATGACAGAAACCTTAACTGAAAACAATCCCTGATGGGAATTATAGAGTCTAGCTTGGCTTTAGGACCTGTCTATTTTTACGCTTATCCTAATCTATCTCTATCTTTATCAGATAGTAATATTCTTGAAGCATTAACATTAAATGTTAAAACTCATGGTTATAATTACATACCAGGTACTGAAGTTATGTGTATCTGTTATCGTATTTATTATAAACCTTTATTCAGACTAAATCCTATGTGTAAAAGAATTGAAAAAGATAATAATGAGACTATTCTTATTTAAACTAATTTTGGTAAATCAAACATTACTACCAGAAGATCCATTAAATATGAAGAAATTATTTTTCCTGAAAATTGGATTATAGAACAATTTGTTCCTAAAGTTCCTATTATTAATAGTGATTTTTAACATATTACTCAAAGTAGTGATGGAATTATTAGTATTGGTTTTCAAAATAATCAAAGAAGACATTCAACTTCTTATTCTAGATCTATGTCTAGTCATTCTTTTATATCTCATTTGGATTATGAGGTAGAATTACCTTCTGACTCTAGGGCTTCTACTTCCTCTTTTAGAAAAAATACTTCTTGTAAAATGAATAATTACAACAATGAGAGAATAATTATTAATGAAAACAACATCATCCATAAAGATGGTATTGATCCCGAAACAATTTCGGATTGTAACTTTAAAATATAATTTTATGGATATTACAAACTTTTTAGATTTTTCTAAAGGATCTTCAACTAGAGCTCATATTAATGATGAGTTTAATAATCCTAAATGAGATAATTTTAGAATTTGGTATTTCAATTCATTCTCAAAAGATGATTTAGACTATTTTGTTGACAGTTTTTATAAATTCTGTGAAAAGCATAATGAAATTACTTATTATGTTCCTTTTGGTTTATTAAAACTTTTTATATTAACTATATTTCAGTTATGGAACGAGATTATAAAATTATTTATGGAGGAATAAAAAAATTTGTTTACCCTCCTCATGTTCCTTTTCAAATCGAAAAAAATGGTAGGATATTTAATTTTCTTCCATTCTCCAGAATTACGGAAAATGATGTTTACAAATTACTGTTAAACATGTTAATCAAATGATTGAACAAAATAATTTCTGTAATCTTTATATTTCTATTCTTGGAGAAGAAATTATTTATGTACATGATAAAGTTGATAAAATCATCTCTAAAATTGATTCTCAAAATAAATCTGAAAATTATGATAATATTAATAATAATGCTATTATTAAAACTGCTTTGTCTATTCAGTCTCCTATTGAGATAAAAGATTTTAAATCAGAGGCATCTGTGTCTGATCTTGAAAAAATCATTAATGAAAAATTTGGCAATCTTAATATTTCGGCTTTAGATGATGACTTAGATGATAGTCATATTACTCAACCCCTTGATATTGGTTGTTCGAATAATATTGATACTTATAGTATTAATAAAATGAAATGGGCTGATAGACCTACAATGTCTAATTACTATTATAAGAGACCCACTCCTATGGATGTTCTTCATGAAGAACATAATAACTTTTTCAGTAATTCTTATTCTGGTAAAAGTATTTATGAATGAAATATTAATGGTGGGAGTGGTAATCATATTTTCACTCAATGTCATTGTATGCTTATGTATAGTTCTACTTGTAGAACAAGTGGTAATAATGATGTTAATACTGCACATGCTATTACTGTGGGTTTTACTGGTCAGCTTAAAGGCTGGTGGGATAATTATTTAACTCCTCATAATAGAAATGACATTCTTACTTCTGTTAAATCAGAAAATGGTGAGACTAAACCTAATGTTGTTTATTCTCCGGTTCTTACTATTTTAGATCATTTTACTGGTAAGTATACCAATAAATATGAAAATATTAGAACTCTTCTTTTAAACATGAAGTGTAAAACTCTTACTGATTTCAGATGGTACAAAGATACTTTCTTATCTCGAATTTATGAGATTTCTGAATGTAATCAGGATATTTGGAAGAATAAATTTGTTGATGGTCTTCCTCACTTATTCTCTGAAAGAGTTAAGAAAATTCTTAGAAGAGACTCTGATTCTATTTATTATGAGTCTTATACTTTTGGTCAAATCATTAGCACTTGTGTTCAGGAGGGATTAAATCTTTGTAATGAACTTAAATTAAGAAATCAAATTAAAAAAGATAATTTTTTAGAAAGAAAACAATTGGGTCAATTCTGTGACCAATTTGGATTAGATAATCCTAATTCTAAAAATAGTTTATCTAAGACTAATAAAAGAGATTTTAAACATAAATCTACTTATAAAAAAAGAAAAAATTATTCTAATAATAAGCAGAATAAAGATAAGGAAAAGGATCATGAACATGATAAAAATAAAAGAAAATTCTTTAAAAAGAAAAAATATAATACAATTATTTGTAAAAAAAATGTAATAGGCATGATCATTATGCTAATCAGTGCTATGCTAAAGACAAGATTAAAAATCTTGATATTAATGGCGAGCTCAAAGAAACTCTTTTTAAAATTGTTATGAATCCTAATACTGATTCAGAATCAGAAAAGTCTTATAATGACTGCTCTTCTATTGAATCTACATCTGATGATGAAGTTTCTGTTAAGTCTGATAAGGATAAATGCAATGATTGTATGCTTGGAAAGCATTGTCTTAACTGTATCAGTAATACTGATAATAATATTGATAATGAGTATTATAAACTTATGAGTCAATTTCAAGATATGAATATTAGTGTCTTGACTGATAATAACATTTTAGAATTTCTTAAACAGATTAAAGATTCTGGTTTAAGAGATAAAATCATTGAACAATTGCATGATTCTTCTTATAAGAATGAGGATAATAATAAAACTAGTCTTTCTAATAAGATTGATAGTAATTATTGTAATATGGGTGAATTAGAAAAACTTCTTCGCCTTAAGAATATTAAAAATAATCCCGTGACTATTAATGATTTAGTTCATGAGATTAATAATCTTAAGACCAATGTCAAGATTCTTCAAAACCAGAATTCTGACCTTTCTATTCGTCTTTCTTTCATTGAGACAAGAAAAGGAAAAATTGAAGATAGTGAAACTAGCTCAACTACTCTTTCTCAATTCTTAGATTCTAGTAGTAATGTTAATATTGATAAAAATTATTTATCTACTATTAACACGATTATATCCCAAAAATGGTATACCAAGATTTCTCTTCTTAGAAATAACTCTTATAAGAAAGATTTGGTCGCTATGATTGATAGTGGTGCTGACTTAAGTGTCATACAGCTAGGAATAATTCATACTAAGTTATTTGAAAAGACTACTCACTCCCCTTCTCATGCAGGTGGAGGTTCTTTAAAAATTAATTATAAGCTTAAAAATGTTTATGTTTGTGTTGATGGTTGTTGTATTTCTAATGACTTTCTTATTGCTGAAGATATTACTAGTCAAATGATTATTGGTCTTCCTTTTCTTTTTAAAATTTATCCTCTTACCTTTGTCAATGGGGGAGATATTACAGGTACCTATAATGGTAAACCTATTACTTTTAAATTTATTACTAAACATATTCATAAGGTTCTTAATTTGATTCAAGATCAAATTAACAATAAAAATTGTCAATTCAATTTTCTTAAAGATGGGCTTAATTCTATTACTATTAATGATAGAATAAAGAATCCTAAGCTTCAGGATAAAATCAAACTTTTGTATAATAAATTTTCTATTGATATTTGCAATTATTTTCCTAATGATTTTTGGGATAGAAAGAAACATATATTTTTTCTTCCTTATGAGGAAGACTTCAAAGAGAATAAAATACCGACTAAGTCTAGACATTGTCAAATGAACTCTGAATATAAATAGATATATAAATATATAGATTATTTAATTTTTTGTGGTGAATTTAAAATGCAACATATTATTATGAATTTTAATTTAATTTTATATTGTAGCCCGTTAATAATCCGTATAATGTTAGAATTAAATTCCTAATAATAATAATGTTAGCATGATTAGGTTCATCTCTAGGTATTTGTGATTAGATTTTGTCCCTTGAAATTTTGAGATTAATCTAGTCTGGGAGAGAAGTGAGTTTAGAGTTGGATATTTGCAGGAGGGTCCCCGTGTTTTTTGCGTAGGAAAGTCCTTCCACCTACTTTTTCTTTGATTAGCGCTCTTTTTCTCCCCCGGGTAAATTGTAATGGTAATCTAACAAAGAATTCATACTATAACCTTGCCCTGGATCTCGCACCGCTTAAATCTTGTTTATCAGATTTCTTTTTCCGCCTTTGATTCCTTCCCCTCAGGTTTGTCTTCTCTTTCTCTCTCTTTGTTGCCGATGGATGTATGAATCTTTGCTTTTATTCTCTTTCCTCTTTGGTACTCTATCTGATTAAACAAGGGTTTCGTTAATTTCATCTGGTGGTTTGTTATATTTGTGCATAATTACTATCTGATCGCTCGAATTACGTTGATTGGGGGATTCTGGCCTCAATTGCATACCCATTCGTTGTTTTTTAATTAATCAGATATAGATATATATATATATATCATATTTATAAATTTGTTGAAATCCTTGTGCAATAGTAGGTGTGTTCTGTTTCAAATTTCAAAACACAAAAATCTTGCCTGTTATTGAGTTCAACAGACCAATCTTTTGCAGGTTTGTAAAGAAGGAGGTCCCATGCACTATTTCCAGTGCTTCTTTTGAGACCTCTCATATCTAGAATTGCAAGTAAATAGTCGTAGTTGCAGATGTATACACTTGGTGAAGGAAATTTGATAATATATTTTTTCTTTGCTGATCGGATAGTGATTAACTAGGTTTCATACTTCAGTGTTTCTTTGTTTCTTAATTACAGTCGCAGGCTTTGTCTTTTCCTATTTTCTACAATATGTTTATATTGAGGCTAATAACTTTTATATCAAGCATTACTTGCATCGATATTCTTTCCTTATCTTCTTCGTATTGATATTTTCCTTTACTGTTGTCTTTTGCATTACCTCTGTTCTACAGGCCAGATTCTACAGAACCATTTCTTTAAACAAGATTTGAAAAGGACAATGAAGTCTTGGCATTCAAGATGAATGAGTTTAGCATTCCTCTGTTGCGGTTTCTTGCGAGTTCAAGCTTGGATTCTGGCTATATCTTCGGATGGCTAATTACAGGATCTTTTGGATTGTTTGCTCTTGTTTATACATTCTTGAAATGGCAGAGAAAGATGTCTGTGAATTGGCTTAAAGCTGCTTCTAAGGCAAAGAAGCAGGCTTGGAAGAGGCTAAAAGTTCCCTTATCACATCATACATGGATAAACGATGTTGCTTCTGGTGGTCAGCCTTCCACGTGCTGTGCATGCTTAAATTCTCTAGTGCACCCCCAGACTTTAGGAACAAAATCTATGTCACGATCCCCAATACATCGGTGTTGTGTTTGTGGTGTAGCGGCTCATTTCCGTTGTTCTCAGTATGCTGCAAAAGATTGTAAATGTGTTGCACAATCTGGTTTTGATAGAGTCCAGCATCATTGGTCTGAAAGATGGTTTTTTCTGGATGAGAATCCTGAGATGTCTGCCTTTTGCTTTTACTGTGATGAACCTTGTGGAATACCTTTCATTGATGCTTCTCCAGCCTGGTATTGCTTATGGTGTCAACGTATCATACATGTTAAGTGCCAAGCTAAAATGTCTGATGAATATGGTGATGTGTGTGATCTAGGTGCTCATAGTAGACTCATTCTTTCTCCCCTTTGTGTCAAAACTGCTGAAAGTGGGATGTTAAATTCCATTACTGAAGAAATCATTGCTTCAACAGTTCGTGGACAGATTAGAAGAAAGCGGCACCGCAATAAACATGGAAGTAATAGGTGCATTAATAGTAAGGAACCAGAAATTTCTGTTGTGAAAAGAGTCCTTCTTAATGTTCTCAACGGTCTTGTTGGAGACCATACTTCTACTAGTGAGGAAAATAGTCCTCATTCTTTGAACTCTAGCAAAGTTCTTATTAAGAAAGGCACTCCAAATGAGTTAGCCAATAAGAAGAAAAAGAGTAATGCTTGTGACAGATTAAAGAAGTACACTATTCAAGATTTGCCTTCAGATGCCAGGCCACTTCTGGTCTTTATAAATGCTAGAAGTGGAGCACAAAATGGGCCTGTCCTGCAAAGAAGATTGAACATGCTATTGAATCCTGTACAGGTAGAAGATTCACATATTAATAGCTATGTTGTCATTATATTCACGTTCATGCACTCTTTCATATGAAGAACATTAAGTTTTCTACTCCTTCCGTCCTAATTTAGATTGGCCATAACATTCTAATTTAGATTTGCCATTTCCTTATAAGGAAATAAAACAATTTTCTTAACAAAACAATACCCCTTACAAACAACACTTATTTACAATACATGCCACTATATTACACTCACTAAAACACACTTTACACCATTTAACACTAATAAACATAAAGTTGAATTGACATCTATACCCCTTCACCAAACCCACTTTACACCATTTAATACTAATAAACAACACTTTTCTTAAAACTTGTGCCAACAGTAAATGGCAAATCTAAATTAGGAGAGAGGTAGTATTATAATATGAAGTATTTTAACCATAGTTATTAAAGGCGCGCCTGAGGCGCGCCTAAGGCGCCAGGCACTCGGGGCGCCAGCCATGGCGCCTGCCATAGGCCCAGGCGGTTGGGATTTTCTGGGCGCTCGCCTGGGGGCGCCTTTCGGCGCCTTTCGGCGCCTTGACTCGGCAAAAGGCGTGCCTTGCGTACATCTAGGGTTTGAAATAAAAAAAAAAAAAAATTATTTGTCAAATAACATCAGAATAATAAAATATACTATCTCTTAAGTCTTAATATTTAAGTGAATCACATCTAGGGTTTCAAGATTCACTTTTTATCAAGTATAATCGTGCGTATCTCTTTGAGTGATATAGATGAAAGGAATGAGTGGGTGGTTGGTCTAATGGAAGATGAAGATGAGTTGGTTCACCAAGGTGAAAATTTGACTTGGGGTATTGCTACAGAAGCCTTGGTTAGGTTTACTAAGAAATTATCAAGGTCTTATGTTGTTTTTTCCAGGGATGCAAGGCGAGCGCCTAAGGTGCCAGGCGCGCCTAAGGCGCTAGGCGCTGCTTCTCGCCTTGTGGCGCCTTGCGCCATTAATAACTATGATTTTAACTCATTTTCTAGTTTGGAAGTGTAATATTAATTATATTATAGAATCCAATAACATATATTTTATTCGTGAAAGTTAATTCAGTCTTGTGAGGTACCCTATAGATGTATCAACTGATCTTAACTCCGTCATTTCTTATGAGCTTTGTTTATTTATTATAATTCCAGTTCTTCTCTTGATGTCCCAAGGAGTGTGCTCTTTCATGACATTAACTCTCTTTTTTTTTTCTTTTTTTATTTGGCTTTCTGATTGCCTTATGATATGTAATTAACTCATTCTCTCGTGCTTGGTTGTGTTTTTCAGGTAATTGAATTGAGTTCTTCTCAAGGTCCAGAGGCTGGTCTAGAGTTGTTTAGCAGTGTGCAATACTTTCGGGTTTTGGTTTGTGGTGGTGATGGGACAGTTGCGTGGGTCCTTGATGCAATCGAGAAGTACAATTATGAGTCTCCTCCACCAGTTGCAGTTCTTCCTTTAGGAACTGGAAATGATTTGTCAAAGGTTCTTCATTGGGGTGGAGGCTTTTCTGTTATTGAAGGACAAGGTGCCTTAAGCACTTTCTTGAATGACATAAACCATGCGGCAGTCACAATGCTTGACCGCTGGAAAGTCAACATGACAGATGAGAAATCGGGTGCTGACCCTAAATCAAAGTACATGATGAACTACTTGGGTAATTTCAATCCTTATGTTTTGATTAATGAGAATCTGTCACCATTTTTTAAGTAAATTGTTTCACTTATTTTGCTGCTGGATACAGATCTATATAATTCTCAAACAGTTTCATAGTGTTTACCTACTTTTGATTTACTAATTTCAGGGTTCGTCTTCTGTAGGTATTGGATGCGATGCAAAGGTTGCATATGAATTTCACATGAATAGGGAAGAAAACCCTGGGAAATTTTATAGTCAGGTACGTAGTTTATTTTCTCTTATCTTATCTACCTGTATACGAAATGTACACAGACTGGATTTTTTTTTCCTTGATTTCAGTTTTCATGTTTCTGATATGGCTAATTTAAGTGATGGATCAGTTTGTAAATAAACTAAGGTATGCAAAAGAAGGGGCCAGGGATATGATGGACAGAGCTTGTGCTGACCTGCCATGGCAGGTCTGGCTTGAAGTAGACGACAAAGATATAGAGATACCAAAAGTATGCCATATTACTTTGTCGATCAAAATAATTGTTCAATTGTATGTTGTTAATGTATTGTCTGATGATGTAATTTAGGATGCTGAGGGTTTGATTGTGCTCAACATTGGTAGCTATATGGGCGGAGTTGACCTTTGGCAAAATGATGATGAACATGATGACGATTTCAATCACCAATACATGCATGATAAAATGCTTGAAGTTGTTTGTGTTACTGGATCTTGGCACCTGGGCAAACTACAGGTTCGAAATTTCAGTGCATCCTTATGTGCCTATTTAATTTTAGGATCAGGTTTATAGTAGGTGGATTATCAAAGACTTGTCATGGTTCTGGGATTTGCAATTTTCATTATGTTGTAGTTGAGTTCCTTAAATATGTTCGATAGTGGTTCCATTTTAATGAGGAGTATCAGATTTCTCTTCTGCAATGCTAATGGATTGCTGTAATATTTTGAAAATTAGTATCTCTAGTTTAAGTGTGATGTTTGTTACATTCCGCAGGAAATAATCTCTTTTTATTTAGGTAAATTTAGGTAAATCTATTTAAAATAGTTCTGTTGCATTAAAGAAAAATTATCTTTGTTAGCTGCTGGTGAGTTAGATGCATGATTGCATTAATGTTATGTTCCGTAGGTAAAAGAACGTCTTTTTTCAGTAAAATTCTATCTATGCTTATAGCATAGCTACCTACAAGAATTGTTACACTGTTTATGGATGATAATGTTGAACTGTTTGCTCTTTCGACTTTAATGAGAATTTAGAGTGCGCAGCTATTGTTTTCTTATCACTTATATAACTCATCACAGAGTCTAATGTAAAACTAAGCTTTGGATTCTTTATACTCCCTCCGTACTGCTAAGGTAGACACATATTTCATTTTTCACACAAATTAAGAATACATATTTAATAGGGTTAATATCAATTTGCAACCTGTACCATACCCCTTTTATCAACTTAATAGGTGTACAATTTTTTTTCGATTGCCAACAGCCGATAAATGTGTAAATTCGTCTAAAGGTTAAAAAAATACAGGTTCCAACTGGTCAATAAAATTGTACAGGTACTATTTGTAAAAAGAGATATAGATGCAGGCGGCAAAATGATATTAACTCTATTGATATAGTCAGAATTCTAAACTTTCTCAATCTCTCCTAATTTACCCTTACAAGAGATGACATAAAAATTAAATGTACATTGAAATTTAAAAAACTTTATCAAATAGGGTCATTTTGGTCCATTGAAAAATAGTTAATGACTATAACAAAGAAACAAGCCTACAATTTGGTAAATACAAAAATGGAACACAGGTCTATCTTAGCGGCACGGAAAGAGTATAATTTACCTTTCTAAGAACACATTAATTCTCTTGCACTTGTTTGAAAAAAGTAGATAGTTTACTGATTTGCAGTAGAACTCGTTTGTAAGAAGTTTTATTCTCATACAACGTTCTTTGTGGAAAATCAACTATAAACCAGTTCTGTCTGTTTGTGCAGGTTGGGCTTTCACAGGCAACTAGGTTAGCACAAGGGAAAGCTATAAGGATACATGTGTCCAGCCCTTTTCCCGTTCAAATCGATGGAGAACCTTTTATCCAGCAACCTGGATGTATAGAAATCACACATCATGGACAGGTATTTATTATGATAGCTAATGGGACCTCATTTATTTTTTAATTTCTTAATTTGTCTATTTATTTATTTGTTGGGGGTATCGTAAATGTGGGATCATGTTTTCCAAAATTTGCATTCCTAATTGATATGTTCTTTGAAGACTTCAAGTGAAAAATACTCATTAAGGTTAATGGTCAATATATATTTAAACCTATTTGACTTTGTTAATTTAGTGGAGTGGCTTTACTAGAATAAAGTTGGATATAGGTGAATGCATCTTCTACATTTCTTTTTTTGAATTTCAGATAGAAAAAAAGACGCACTATAAATAAATTGATGAAAATGGAAAATATGGAACCTACACTTTTTTTTTTCGTTTGTTTCTTTCACCAGATTCACATGTGAAAATATAGAGGATCTGGTTCCAATTGTAGATGGTGGTTCAGATATCATAGGTTTTTTCCTTTTTTGTTGCAAATTGTCATGAACAACATGAGTATTTCACTTGTATGGAATGTATTGATATTTTTATTTATGTAGTTTTATTAATTCAGGGCCTGAAAGATAAAAAAAACTATCAATTAGAGTCCTGAAAGATGGTAAAACTATCAATTAGAGGCGTGACTTCCTATCAATTCAGGACCTGAAAAATAGATTACTATCAATCTAGGACCTTAAAGATAGAAACTACCAGCTTAAGAGTCTTACATTCTAAGACCATGTTTGACATCTTATACTTTCTAGTTATTCAACAATATTTTTTAAAGGGGCTCTCACTGTGAGGTGCAAAATGAGTGATATAATTATTAAGAGGTGCACCCCAAAAAATTCCTTACTCTAAGTTACAAAATTGAATGTAAAAACTCAATGCTACCCTTATTAACCCTTCCCTCTCAAAAATCCACCGGTACTGTTGCAGATTTGCAGCAAGCAAAATCAATTCAACATCAATTCATTCTTCATTGGGGCATTCAGCAACAAAATTCAAAAAACAAAATCAAATATTCTTCATTTTTTTTACGAGGAAAAAATACATTTTTCATTCAGATTTTGTGATTGTAAAGTATGTTTCAGTTCCACTTTTTCAAACAAGAACAAAGAACATAAAAAAATTTCACACAGAAAAATTGAAATAAAATTTACATATCCAAATTCAAAAATTGCAGCTCAAAATTTAAATAAAAATTGCAGATTCTTCCTTCTATCTTATTTCTTTATTTCTATACAAATGCAAAAAAAAATTGCACAAAACACAAAAAATGTTCGTTACAAATGCAAAAAAAAAAAAATAATAATTGCAGGACTTACTTCATTCATCTAATCTGCTATCAATTCTTATTCCTCCTTCATTGGGATTGAATTTTGCCCACCCATCCACAATAATTCCAAGTTGAATAATTGCACAATCATCATTTCTTCTTACTAGTACATTTATTGTCATCAACAAAAGAAATTTGTACAAGCGCAAAAAAACTATTCACCTAGTACAAAAAATATTACACAAAAGCCAAAAGGTAAATGTTATTTGCCCATGGTAATTATCCCTATTCCTATTTCTCAATGAACGGAACAACCCAAAACACACATACAAACCCAAAAGCCACAGAAAAAATCCAACACACATACAAACCCAAAATGAAAAATCCCCACACAATCTATCTCTGTTTCTTTACTCTGGATAACTATAGTATCGGAGATGGGTGTGTGGGCCTTCTGCCAGAGCCTCTTCCACTTTTTTCGATTTGTGTCGCAGATATGCAATTTCGACCACCATCACCACCAACATCACCCCAAAACCGCCGCGGGGAACCCCACCACCAACATCACCAAAAAACCCATTTCCTTTTCCCACCCATCGGCGTCGGCGCGCGCGACCACCTCTATTTACCTTCGTCTGAGGAGCAAGAAGTTGGATGATGGATTTGTAGAGAGAGAATGGGGTAGGTTTTAGAGAGAGTGAGATTAGGATTTGATGTGAGAAAGCGGCTGATCAAAATTAAAATACGAGAGATGAAATAGGGTTAAGGGCATAAAGGGAATTTTAGGTGTGATTTTGTACCTATGAGTACTAAAAAAATTTGATTGTACCTATGAGTAATTATGCTGAGTATTTTGAATCTAAGAGTAATTTTCCCTTTTTTAAATCACAATTTCAAAATAATAAAGATATATTAATTTAAAGAGAGTGGATAAAAATAAGAAAAGAAAGTATAAATTAAAAAATAATGATGTACATTAATAAATAAGGGAATAAACTATAAAATGCAAGATATGGTCTTAATATATTAAAGGGTCTTTAATTGATAGTTATTATCTTTGAGGCTCCACGTTGATAGTTTTCTATTTTCACGTCCTGGATCGATATGAAAAATCTTTCAGATCCTAGATTGATAGTTTTAGCAAATTTCAGACCTAAATCGTCGATTTCCTTTATTTATTTATTCACTAATGTGTTTTGTGAGTAGAATTTTTAAAGCTAGCATTGACAAGACGGAGATGTATGTGTTGTGTTAAATAGGTGTTCATGCTTCGAAGAGCATCAGGGACGGAGGGGCCAAGAGGGCATGCGGCTGCTATAATGACGGAGGTTTTGGTGGACGCTGAATGTAAAGGTGTTATCAATGCTTCTCAAAAGAAATTACTTCTCCAAGAGATTGCCCTTCAGCTAACATGACCTCCTCTTCTCTCCATGTGCATAACAGTAAATTTTGTTTCCGTTTCCATACTAACTCTTGGCCCTTCTAAAAACGGGAAAAAAAAAATTGATTCTTTTGACAAAACAAAGAGTAAAAGTAGGGAAGAGATTTTTCTCGTTTCCACAGTTTTAACTCACAAAGGGCAGAGTACTAGACACTTTCCAAGATTTTCTTTTTTCTTTTTTTCAAAAATATATGTCTTTTCGGCTGTAGTTTCAGACTCTAGTATATAATCGAGTTGAAATATATTTAGAGAAACAGGTATCTGACCATGTTAAAAAGTGCAACTCTTCGCTGTCACCTGAAAATAGTGTTTCTTTCTCATCTGTGTTATCATATTTTGATCTGGAAATTGTTCCATAATGTAATCCCAGGATTTATTCAAATTCGTGTTGTAATGTATTCGTACATGTTTCTTTAATTTTATTCAAGTAGTATCAAATCACACAATTGAATCACATATTGTTTTTGGGGTGTGTTTTGAAACTCTAAAAATAGCTTCCATAATCACTTATTTTCAAAGTTATTTTTCACAGTTTTTTTAAAAAAAAGTGATTCTAGAAGTTGTTTTGTAGGTTTTGAAGGCTAGGTCTTGTATCCATCAGGGTGCACCGTGCACTCATAGTGTATTTTTTAAGCGTGTAACTTGTTATGTTGAAAAGTACTACTTATTTACGCAGAAAATTGCAACTATTAATATGGGAACATTGTTGCATGCTTTTGTTTGGAATAATTGCACATTTTTATTTTGTATTGTTGCACGCTTTTAAAATGCACCATGAATGTAGGGTGCACATGAGACCCACTTGATTTTGAAAACACACCCAAGGTCTATTTAAGGATTCATTTGCAAATTCTATTGAATGACTAGAAATATTTTTTATTTTTAAAAGTTGTCTAATAGTTTTTAAAATAAATGCTTATTATTCTAGTAATATATAAAATAATGACAAGTTAACCTTTACTCCCTCCGTGTGAAATGGAATTATATGAGTTGTTAAACGGATTTTAACGAAAGAGTTCTATTATGGTATAATTTGAGCTGTGACACGGTTTTAAAGAATGCAAATTTTCTTGTGCACCACATGCACCAATAAAATTGGTGTAATTTAATTTTAAAAGATTTTTTTCTAAATTTTTTTTGTTTTAACTTTTTTTTTTTCAATTTTGATTTTCTTTTAACTTTAATTTCAGTTTATATTTTTTTAATATCAGACCCGACCGCAAACCCGGCCCGAGTGGTTCATGGTTCACTCGGCCCAAGTGGTTCATGGTTCACCCGGCCCAAATGGTTCAAATGTGATTTAGGGTTCACTATTTAAGGGTTAGAGTTTAGAGTGCACCATTTTTTATTGGGAGAAAGTCTTGTGTGAAATACTGCACACTAGTGTTATGTGCAATACAACATAAATAAGGCAAAATTTGCCTAAATTTCATGGTCGGTATGGTCGTCGTCGTCGTACGGTTGGGAGGCGGGCAAGGTGGGCGTAGCGGCGGTGGGTTCGTTTTACATAACAACTTGATGTGTTCTACATGAACAAAAAGAGTGTTACCCTATGAGCAAAAAGAAATCTTATATGAACAAAAACCAAGACAAACTCATAAACAAAACCGAAACAAACGGAAAAAGAAATTCTCGGTCAAAATTACAAATTTACATAACAACTTGATGTGTTACTACATGAACAAAAGAGTGTTACCCTATGAGCAAAAGAGTGTTACTACATGAACAAAAACCAGTACAAACGCGAAAAATATCATTAGTAAAAGAGTGTTACTACATGAACAAAAATCAGTACAAACGCATAAACAAACCCAGAACAAACGAAAAAGAAATTTTCAGTCCAAAATTAGAGATTTACATAACAACTTGATGTGTTACTACATGAACAAAAGAGTGTTACTACATGAACAAAACCAGTACAAACGCGAAAAAATCATCAGTCTAAAATTACAGATTGTGAAATTGAGAAGAATATGGAAGAGAAAAAAGAAAAAGAAAAAGAAAAAGAAAAACATGAGAAGAGAGGAGAAGGAAGAACCTGAAAAAGCAGAGTTGTGAAAATCAAACTGAAAAAATTTGGCTGCTACGCGACGCGAGGAAGAAGAAGCCCTGCCCGACCCGCGCGTTCCAGGCCCGCGAAAAAAAAAAAAGCCCAATGAACCTATAATTGCACATATGGTTTGTATGCAATATTGCATATAAGTTTTTGCGTTTTATTGGTGCATGTGGTGCACAGGAGAGTGACTCTTTGAAGAAAGAGTTCTATTTATTTTTCTGGTAATTCAATATTTCAATTGTTAATGAGTTTTGCTCATACTATTTACCTCTATATTATCAATACACAACCACATTATGAACACCTAAATTTTTTTTATTTTTTATTTTTGAAGGGATGAACACCTAAATATTTCCTATCTATACAAACTTCCTGTGAATATTTGCATTTTGGTCGGAATTCCTTTTTTAGCAATTTTACCAAAAATATATCTAGTATCTCTTGGTATACAGTGTCTCGCGTAGGGGTGGGATTCACATAAAAAAGTCTGACACTAGCATTTAATTTTGGGCTTAAGTCTGACTTGTTATCTATCATAAATTTTTTAAAAAGTCTAGACCTGACCTTTTTATTAAATAAGTCTGGTTTGAAAGTCTTTTAAAAGCTTATATAAAAGATTTGTTTTACAACCTTATTATGACTACTATTCATTATAAAAAATTCAAAATCGCACCTATAAAAATTTTAAGTGTACAAATAACAATACTAAGTGTTTCATCAAATCATCAAAATATACTACTACTAGTTATTAGCATTAAATATTATTTATTTTATTAATATACTATTTACAATTATATAATTATATATATACATATATATAGTTAAATGGGTCGGTCTGTTGGGCTTAAAAGGCCTACGAAAAAGCTTAAGTCTGGTCAATTTAACTAAATAGGTTTTTAAAAATGCTTAAGTCTGACTTGATTATTAAATGAGCCGAGCCGAGCTTTAGTAGACCGGGCCGTAGACCTCTATCGGGTAACCTGGTCCATCCCATCCTAGGCGTCAGTGCTCGTGTTAGTGAATAATGATAGTGTCTCAGTCACAAGTGTCTTTAAAAGCAGTGTTTTTATAACCGAACCGATGATCGAACCGGACAGACCACCGATTAGCGGTTCAATCGGTCGGACCGATTCAACCGGTGGTTCAACCGTTGAAATAATTCTTGCCTAATTTTTTTAATATTACTATATTTAGTTAAAAAATAATATAAATATACACTAAAAAAAATTAAATTAATACTCAATAATAAACAATGTCATCAGAAATATATTATTTTGAGTTCAAATCATCCGAAATATGGAAATCCTTATTCTTGACCAAATTCAAATTACAATCATTTCATCTAATTAAATTTTAAATCTCATTTTCACTCTCTCTCTCCTCAAAAAGTCAAAAACTCACCCACTCTTTTCTCTCTCCCTCAGCAGACTTCTCTCCTCCCCCTAGAAACAAAACGTATATATTGTACAAACAAAATAACCAAAATTCAGTTGGCCATTCTCGTCAAACTCGGTCACGGATTTACCTTCAAGGCTTCAACAATAATATTTCACTAAAAAAACCAAGTAAAAGAGATAAAATCCAGTGCGGCCATTATCACTTTCCCCAAAAATTCAGTCGGCCATTATCGGCCACTATCGCTTTCCCCAAAAAGCCCCTCCAAACCCCCCATAAGTCGGCGGTCGACGTCGTTGGCGATCGGCATCGGCGGGCTGAACAGGAAGATGGATGAAGAAAAAGGTCGTGACTGCACGAGATGAAGGTGAATGAACCCTAAAATCTTAATTCCTAATTAATTTCAGATTTTAAAAAAAAAGGAAAAAAAATTAAGAAATAACCGGTCTAACCGGTTTTACAGATTTTTACCGGTTCTGATCGATTTTGATTGGTTCAACCGATAAAACGGTTTTTAGGGGGTTTTCGAATCGGTTTTGGGACCAGTTTTTGGTTCAACCGATCGAACCGGCCGGGCCTGTCCGGTTCTGAAAACACTATTTAAAAGCACTAGTTTTACATATATATAATTTTTTTTAATCGTGGTTATTTTGAGAGAAAAATCTTGTAAAATATAAATATTTAATTATATAATTTTGTGTATTATTATTTGATACGTAACAAATGGAAATAATATATTTTTAGCATAGTATTCTAGGTGTTGTATTTAAAGTATAATAATTTTAAGAGTGATACTTGTATTTGTTACATCGTGCAATTGATATAATTTTAATTTAATTTAGATTTGATCCTGTAAGAATATCAATCTCATGCCCACCCTTCCGCGTGTAATGCGTGTAAAAATATTAATCAGAAGTTTGAAGCCCATCACTTCTTCTTTATCCTATTATTTTTACTTTTTCTTTTTTATCTCGATTATCTATGGCAGGTGCACTGATTGTTTGCACCTAGTCTAATTATTGTAAACTTTTTTCATTTGACTAAGTAGTTTACCAATTAATTTTGATAAAATTGCTGAAAATGCTACTCCTATTTTACATACAAGATATTACTATTATACTTTTCAGTGCAAAACTTTACCATTATACCCTCTCCTCACCATACACACGCACACATTCTCAATTCTTTCAATTTCTCCCCATTTCTCTCAAATCTCACACACCCCAATTTCCACCACCCATTTCGCACACACACACGCCGCCACAACGAAGACCCCAACGCCGCCACCACCACCACCACGACGGCCCCAATGCTGCCGCCACCACAACGACCCCAAAATCAGTAGTGTGAGCCGCCGCCGCCGCCGCGCCACACACCCCACATGGTAAAAAACTCCAAAACTCAACGGATCGACGATGCTGCGACAGATCTGGGCGGATCTGCGGTCGCGATTCAAGTTTTGTGTATGCTGATCCGACCGAAATGGGTCGCCGCCGCCGCCGCCCCCTCCCGGAATCAGTGAATCGGTTTCGTCCAGGCGTGACTCCGATTGCAGAAAAAGAAGTGAGGTGAAGCGGCCGCTTCTTCACAGCAGGATCGAAGGGAGCCTTTATCCTGGACCGGAAATAATGATTCAACATAGCTGCTTTATTTATTTGGTGCTAATTTGGCTTCAGAGTTATTTGCATTTTTTGTTTCCTTACAAGATTTGTTTTATGAGTTTATTTGTGCCTTCTTTTCTGCGTTTTATTGGCATAACAACTTGAATACCTTCTTGCATATATGTATATACATGTATTGATGTATGTGTGTGTATAGAATGAGGGACGACTGTGCATAGGGGATTAAGTAATTCATGATTATTAAATCTTCTGCTGTAAAGGTGTTGTTTGAGGCCACTGAACTGATTATTAAAATTCTCCAACTGGATTCGGATAAGCTAATGCTATTTCGACTTTTCAGTTAAATCTTTTTTAATTAACTTAAAATTTATCATGTTTTTTACCTGCAAAACCCAGATGATTATTGCAATGTTCCAAAGGTGCTTTTTTTTTTTTTTTTTGGGGAGAAAAGGACTTCATTGATATGGAACTGAGTAGTACAAATACAAGTCCATATCTACAGATGATCCACTGCCGAAATAGATCCTAACTCGAACCAATCGTGAGGAACGAGGAGGATATAACCCCAACCAAGGTATTACAAGCACAAGGACAAAGGAAAGTCCCACGTTAATGCTTAAATCGAGTCCGTAAAGATAACCAAGGTTGCGACAACTGACCATAACAACCAAACAGACTAGACCCAAAAAAGGGGAAGACAACAACTGAAATAAACTCACAAAGGAGAAGACCAAACAAACAACTCACATCTAAAAACTTAGACGAAGAAGAACACAACAAAACTAAGACTAGCTAAACAAAAAGAAAAGGATCCTAACGAGGTGCTGCACCACCGTTCACCATAGCTCCGGTGTAAAAGAGCAACCCGTCGGACCGAGAAACCACAACTGAAAAACCTGCCTACAAGAGAGCTTGGGTTTTGCGAGAAAAACGATGGCGGCGGCAATAACTCCGCCGCAATGTAAGAAAAGGCGGTGGAAGGCGGTCTGTGGCGGTAGGAAGGTAGTAGAAAGCCGAGGATTTTTTACTCTAGAGAGTTTTTTAGCACTAGTATCCAAATCCCGGTGCTCTTCGATTAATATTCCTTTTGGTTTTTTTCTGCCTGCATATTGTAGAGGGCAAATTCTCTTGTGCACCACATGCACCAATAAAATTGGTGCAATTTAATTTTAAAATCTCTTTTTCTAATTTTTTTTTAGTTTTAACTTTTTTTTTTCAATTTTAATTTTCTTTTAACTTTAATTTCAGTTTTAGATTTTTTTTATTTATTTTTTTTTTTAAAATTTTTTAAATTTTTTAATACTCGACCCCAAACCCGGCCCTAGTGATTCATGGTTCACTCGGCCCAAGTGGTTCATGGTTCACCCGACCCAAATGGTTCAAATATGATTTAGGGTTCACTATTTAGGGATTAGGGTTTAGAGTGCACCATTTTTTATTGGTGCATGTAATGCACAGGAGAGTGACTAATTGTAGAGTGACTCATTGTAGAGTTGCTCTTTACTGTTTAATTTCATTTTTGTGAAACAGAGTAATTTCATTTTCAACAAAAGAGATTAGAAGATTGTAGAAGTGTTTAGTTAGTTAGTAATTATGTTTGTATTGTTTTGTGATTTTTATTTTAAAGAATTGGACTTTCTGTGTTGAGTAACACATCTGTTATAGCAGGAGCTTTTGTGTGTGTAATTAATTGTGAAACATGGAGTTTCTAAGTATTTTTGGGGTACATAAATTTTTTTTATGGGTAGGCAGAATTTTTAATAAAATGACATATGATTAAAAAATAAATTTGAAATGTGTAGAATTTTTTACGGTTGTACAAAAAAAAAATTTATGAGTGTGCAGAATTATTTTATTGGTGTGTAGAATTGTTAATAAAATGATATATGATTAAAAAATAAATTTGGAGTGTGCAGAATTCTTTATAGGTGTGCTGAATTTTTTATGTGTGTGCATAATTTTTTTACGGGTGTGCAAAATTGTGGGGTGCTCAGAATTTTAAATAAAATGACCGATGTTTAAACAAAAATTGAGTGTGCAGAAATTTTTACGGGTATGTAGATTTTTTAAATAAAAAAATAAATGATTAAAAAAATTGGTGTGTGCAGAATTTTTTTTGGCTAATATTAAAAAAATCAATAAAATAAAATTACAAATAATTAAAAAAATTTAGTAAAATTAAAAATTTCAAATATACAAATGTTTTTGCAAATATTTTATTTCTAAAAAAAAGGATGAATAAATTAAAAATTCAATAAAATTTAAAATTTAAAATTTAAAATATGCATATTATTTTGTAAATAAGGGTAATTTAGACATTTTAATTCAATTTTAGCACCTTAGAGTAAGGACTAAAAAGTAGTGAACCTTATACTAAAGATGTTTTATAAATGGCACCTAAAAGTAATTGCCCCATTAATTTTTGTATTTAGAGTCAAAGTGGCTTACCTCAAGTGGTTAGAGCACTACTACCCAGACCAATAGGTCCTGGGTTCGAGACATGCTGCCCCCCTTTATTGGGATTTAATGGGGATTTTCCACCCTTTATGGGGTTCTACGCCTTATATATGGGGTTCTCCTCCCTCTATGGGTCGGCAAGCTCAAGATCTTGAAGAATGTGGATGAAATTTTAGTGTGAAGTATAGACCATGTTCAAAAATGCTGCTAGCGAGCGAGGTAGAGGGACGGTAAGCTCAAGATCTTGAAGAATGTGGATGAAGTTTTAGTGTGGAGTGTCGACCATGTTCGAAAATGCTGCAAGCGAACGAGCGTTGACCTCCCCCGTTCTCACGCTTGGATTGGAGAAGGTGTTATGGGTCGGAAAGCTCGAGATCTTGAAGAATGTGGATGAAGCTTTAGCGTGAAGTATCGACCATGTTCGAAAATGC
This sequence comes from Stenogyne calaminthoides, assembly GCA_037126765.1. NCBI lineage: Eukaryota > Viridiplantae > Streptophyta > Magnoliopsida > Lamiales > Lamiaceae > Stenogyne > Stenogyne calaminthoides. The sequence goes on from JBBCBC010000028.1 coordinate 12,859,204, forward strand.
TGCAAGTGAGCGAGCGTTGACCTCCCCCGTCCTCACGCTTGGATTGGAGAAGGTGTTGTTGTGGTTCCGGTCGATAAGATGAAAAAAGATGTGTCATATGGTAGAAGGAACACATTGTAATAGATTATACATCTATTTATCACAAAAAAATTGTATTTAGAAAAGGGATAATAAATAATACTACAAGTTTTTTTTTTTTTGAGAAGGGATAATACTATATTTATTAATCAGCAATACCATAAGTAATAATCACCAATACCGCTTGCTATATTAAGCAATACCACAAACAATTATCATAAATACCAAAAACAATAATCAACAATATCGCAAGTATTAATCAGTAATGCCACAATGAATAATAAGCAATATCACAAATAATAATAAACAATACATAAACATTAATTTGTAAGTATCAATCAACAATACTTGAAACATTAATTAGCAATACCACAAGTAATAATAAACAATTTTATGCAATTTTATCGTTGCACCATACAGTATTTTTTAATTTTATATTCAACAAATGACGTCAAAATATGAATATAGTAAAAACATCATATATGAATACTCTATATAGGAATAAACTCTCTATAGTAATAAAAAATCACGGTACCAACACGAGATCAATTATATTTAGGAATAAACTCCACATTGTAATAAGACATATTTTTTTCCAGTCCCGTCTTAAGGATTTATGCCTCCATATAAGAATAAATTACATTATATATAAAAATTTATATATCATTACAGTTAAGATGACCCAAAATATTTATTTATAGTTAATTGTGACGGCATCTTAATTTTATGGTTTGTCACTACATCATTCAACTTGCGTGTACGTAATAACTCGTCCGCATAGACACCTTCTTGGTGTCATTTACTTGAAATAGAAAAAGTGTACTAATTTTATGAAAAATATACATGTATTGAACACATATTTATACACATGTGAGCAATAAACTATTGTTTAGTTCCTAGATACATACATAAGAGTTGATACATATGTATTTTATATACTTTAAAAGTGTGAGTATTTATTTTAGTCAAATTCATATTAATTAGATATATGAATTTGTTAATAAATTTACATACATGCATGTATTATATTGAATGTATTATTTTTTTCAAAAAAAAAATCATTTTTCTGTGTAAAACTCTATTTAAGAATAATCTTCTTATAGTAATATTTTTTCTTGGTCCCGATAATATGATTGTATAGAGTTTTTACTGTATTAATTGATTTTGTTAGTATAATCCTTGGGTTTATCCTACTATTAAAAGAGGTGGAGTTGCTTGAAGAAGCTGCTAGAACACATAATTGTATTTGGGATTTGAAAATTTTTACAAAGAAGACAACAAATTTAAGAATTGGGATGGAGACAACACAGTTTAAAACCTAAGACGATGTTTATCTATGACCAATGACTTTGGTCATGATCATAAAGAAAAAGAAAAGAAAAAAAAGAAAAGAGAGAATGAAATTAATTTTGATGACCAAGGTTGTTGGATGACCTTGGTCATGATCAATTGCTTCAATTTTTTTTTAATATTTTATCTTCTATCTTGACACATGTCATTATCTAATTGGTTCGGTATATTTTGTTTAGATAATTGTAATTTTTCATTTATCCACTTAAAAAAAATCAAAATTCATAAAATAAAATAATCTATAAATAGAGACCACTATTGATATATTTTGAATCACGATCTCAAGCACTCTCTTTTCTCATCTTAATTTGTGCCAAATCTTCTAAATTTTTATCATTTTCTACATGGATCCAAATCATCTCAATTATTCTCACTACTCCCAAAACCATTCAAATTCTCAAAATTATCAAAATTTCGAATCCTTTTTTAATAATGATGATTCCCAATTTTCTCCGAATTTGAACCAAGTTCCTATCTCTGAACAAGTTCAAATATAAAAAAATATCCCTTGCGATTTGTTCGGAAAAAAAGAAAAGAAAAAGGTGGTAAAAACATTGTGGTCCATTAAAGAAGATGTTGCATTAATGTCGTGTTGGTGTTTAATCAGTGAAGATGACATGGTTGGCAACAATCAAAAGGCGGCAAAACAATGGGAACAAATACATGCTATGTACGAAGAAGCTCGAAGAGATAAGCGGAGGAGTTAAATGAAAGAAATATAGAGATGATGAGAAACCGTTTTAAACGAATTAATGAAAGTTGCAACAAGTGGTTGGAAGTATAAAAGGAAGCACATATACGATATAGAAACAGAATGAGCCAAGGGGATATTGAGAAAGAAGCTCAAGAAATTTATTGTCTTGCCTCTAACCACAAGTTTACCGACTTGGTTGTGTTTAACGAAGTTTTGAGTAAACATTCCAAGTGACAAAATAAATTTCGATCGTGCTCCAACGCGTCCCCGTGCTGAAGATGAAGAGGATACTGAAGAAAGTGGTGGTAGCTCAAAGAGATCATGGACCAATAAAGAAGGGCAGTATTCCAACCCTACTAATTCAGAAACTCCAGACAGCGACAGTTTAACTATTCCACGTCTTATAGGTTGAAATAAGACGAAAAAAGAAAAAGGTAAGTTTACAAGCGAATTAATGGACGTTTAAGAATATTTCATCCTAATTAAAAAAAATAATTAAATGCCAACAAATATATGCATAATTAGACATTATTGTCATTTTGTTTGCTTATTCATAGTTAATATTCACTATTACAAAAAATAAATAGAAGGACAAAATAAGAATAAAATCATTTAACTCTATTGGATGGTGCAAAATTACTATTTTATTGAAATAAAATTAATGCTTAAAATAACTTGTAAAATAGGATGGAGGGAGTACTAGATAATACTCCCTCCGTCCCAAACTCATTTGTACAATTTCCATTTCGATCCGTCCAAAACTCATTTATACATTTTTTTAAATGGAAATACTCATTTTAACTCAAACACTTCAAACATTCATTTATTTACAATATATCACTCACGCATACCCTCAACACTTTATCACCTTTAATAAATAGGAAAAAAAAGAGATATACCCACTTTTATTGTATATAAAAGATATCTACCCATTTCATATAAAAAAAGATATGTACCCATTTTTTTAGTAAAACTACATATATGCCCTTATTAGAAAAATGATATATACCCACATGGTCCACATTTTTTTTAAGACTTAATTAAATGATACATTATTTTTATCTTGTTTAATTTTATTAGATATATCCATCTTATTTATTTTTGTTATATCTTAATTTTTTAAATTAGATAAAAAAATATTAAATAATTTATTATAATAAAATTTAATATATTACGTCAATAGATTAAATAAATAAATAATTATTTTATATTAAATTTCTCGTTCTAGTAAGAATAGGAATGACAATTGGTCATTTGGTCATGATGTAATTGAATAAAAATAATATGAAATATAAAATATAATTGGGGGTGAGAACTTCCAAGTGGATGGAAATTTTGGAAAAACCTCTGCTTATTTAGCGATGATAGAGACAAAAATTTCTCGTTCTAGTACGTATAGGAATAACAATTATACAAAAAATTCTCGTTCTAGTTGGAATATGAATGACAATTGATCATGATGTAATTGAATAAAAATAATATAAAATATAAATGGGGGTGAGAGCTTCCAAGTGGATGGAAAATTTGGAAAAACCTCTGCTTATTTAGCGATGATAGAGACAAAAATTTCTCGTTCTAGTACGTATAGGAATAACAATTATACAAAAATTTCTCGTTCTAGTTGGAATAGGAATGACAATTGATCATGATGTAATTGAATAAAAATAATATAAAATATAAATGGGGGTGAGAGCTTCCAAGTGGATGGAAAATTTGGAAAAACCTCTGCTTATTTAGCGATGATAGAGACAAAAATTTCTCGTTCTAGTACGTATAGGAATAACAATTTACAAAAATTTCTCGTTCTAGTTGGAATAGGAATGACAATTGATCATGATGTAATTGAATAAAAATAATATGAAATATAAAATATAAATGGGGGTGAGAACTTCCAAGTGGATGGAAAATTTGGAAAAACCTCTGCTTATTTAGCAATGATAGAGATAAAAATTTCTCGTTCTATACAGAAATTAATGAAGTAGACTATCCAAGTGGTATGAAAAGTTGAAATAAAAATTGAATAGTTATTGAGTGGATAAATACATAAGATAAATTTTGTTAGAGTATACACTTTGATCACAAAGAAAATAGTTTTTTAATCTTCTGTATTAGCTGTTAGTTGATACAGTATTAGTTGTTAGATTAAATAGTATTAGTTGTTAGTCTCAAAGGTATTAGTTACAGTTAGAAACACTCGAGCTCAAACATGAGCCCGCATGCATATGTTCATGCACTCTTCCTCTACACTTGTAACTAATACCTTTGAGACTAACAACTAATACTATGTAGTCTAACAACTAATACTGTATCAGCTAACAACTAATACAGAAGATAAAAAAAACTATTTTCTTTGTGATCAAAGTGTATACTCTAACAAATTTAAGTTGAATTTGTAACGTGACTCATCTTATATAAATCTCTGTGAAATTAATATCTTTTTGGAAAATATTGCAAGATATAATACAAGATGGAAAATTATCTTTTTAAGTTTGATAAGTAATTAATAAGAGTAGGTCTCAGGTAAATTTTATTCATAGTATGTAATTTATATCACTATATTTACAAATTAATATCACTAAACTTATCAACTGATATTATTATACTTATAAACTGAGATCATAACATTAAATATTATAAATATTAATTTATAGGAGTAGTTGTATCAATTTATAAGTGTAATTGTATGAGTTTCATACTATGAACAAGTTTCACAAATACCCATTGCAGAAATGATTGTGACTAGTAACAACAAAATTTAATGCAGAAATGATAGTGAATAGTAACAACAAAATGAATATCCATTGAATAATTACCGCTTCACAATGAATAATTACTTTCTGATTGTGACTAGTAACAACAAAATGAATACCCATTGAATAATTACCGCTTCACAATGAAAAATTACTTTCTGATAGTGACTAGTAACAACAAAATGAATACCCATTGAATAATTACCGCTTCACAATGAATAATTATTTTCTGACAGTGACTAGTAACAAACTAACAACAAAATGAATACCCATTGAATAATTATCGCTTCATAATGAATAATTACTTTTGATTGTGACTAGTAACAATACATCACAGGTCCCCTCAATTACCGCCTATAAATTACATACCCTCGTCCTCAAAATTATTCATCTCATCATATGACGCAAAAGTTGGTCATGACTACAAATACAATGTCCCTAATTACACTTGTGTTATTGCAACTTGCAGCAGGTTTATGCTCAGGATATCCCCGACTCCCGCCACTTACCCCCCTAATTCAGCTACTTCCCCCTCTCCTCGGCAAGATCATGTTGTTGTTCCTAATGATAATGTTATTTCCAAGCCTATCCCCTCTCCTCGTCAAGCTCATGTTGCCGTTCTTAATAATGTTGCTGATCAAGATCATGTTTGAATGAAAATTTGAATGAAAATTTGTGGTAATGTAGAATCACTTTTATTTTAAATAAAAACACTTTTTGAATGTTTGCAAACTCTAAAATTGACTTTCTTAATCACTTATCCATTTAAATATAATATTTGATCAACACACAACTATAATTTTATACATATGTATATATTTTGTATATATATATATATATATATATTCTAGTATAAGGTGGGTAGCTTTTGGATGAAAAATGTTAGTTATTTTTTTTTTCTAATTAAAAGAATATCGTTTTGCCCTTCTTGAAATTGTTTGTTTACATTGACAACCTTTATTAAACAAATTCGACCGGATTTTTTTTTGATAAATCAAATGTAAAAATGATTATTATATAATTAAATACACAACTTTAACTACTAATTTATTAATAAAAACTTAATTATCAAATATTCACGAGCTTTTTTTTAGCTTAATCCATAGTTAATTTTATCAACCTATTTATTATTCATCGATTAATTATAAAAATAAAATTATATATTTTTAAATCCCATATATATCTACTAAATTTTGTAATTCTATTTAAAAAATTGTTTATTAGTATTTTATATTTATAAAATGAATTTAGTATTTGAAATTAAAAATAAAATTAAACTATTAGTATTTTATGTGATAAAACGCGATAAAATAGAATATCGTTATAAAGAAATTGTTTGTTTACATTGACAACCTTTATTAAACAAATTCGACCGGATTTTTTTTTGACATAAATCACAAGGGATTATTACCACCAACTACACAACTTTAACTACTAATTCTAAAAACTACTCCCTCCGTCCCATAGTTAATTTTCTATTTTGAGTGCTCTGGCGAAGAAAAAAAGTATAAAATAAAAAAAAATGGCAATTTTTACTACCAAATGATGGGTATTTGACAAAAAATAGTTAAAACCTTTATGGACAAACAAACTCTTAGGGTGCGTTTGTTTTGGGAATTTAAGTGTCTTGAAAAATAAAAAAAAATCAAAAGTTTTAGAATCCGGCAGACTTTACAAATAAAACCTATATGAATAACAAATATATGTGTTTATTTTGGAATGTGAATAAAGTTTTAGAAATTTAACTTTATGTCAAATAGTAAATATATGTTTATTTTGGAATGTGAATTAATATTATATTATTATATTATATTGAAAAAATTAAATTAATTATTATATTATAAAAAAAGTAAGAAAATGTATTGGAAAGAAAGAATAATAAATTTTATAGATATTTGCAGATGTGCATTAAATGTAGGATTTAAAAACCAGACTTTAAATTTCAAACTCATATGAGACAGAGAGCGCAAAATTCTAAGTCAATCCGTGTAAGTCCCAGAACAAGCACGGCCTTATTTCAAACGGTTGAAAGTTGAAACACTATTTATCATTCCTTCATTAATTTCAAATTCAACTTTATTCCACTACTCTTCTCTTCTTCTTCTCTCTCTAACACCACAACCACCACCATGAAAACCCCCACGCCCAGTGCTGCTGCAGCACCACCACCACCAAAACCCCACCTCTGCTACCGCTGTCATTGCACCACCATCACCCCTAGAACCCCTACCTCCACCCCAAAAACCTCCAGTGCCGCACACGACCATTGCGCTACCACCACCGGCCCGAACCTCCACCCCCACTGCACGCTGCATATGCGCCACCACCTACCCCTATCTCCACCGCACGCTGTCCCATCATTGCACCACCACCAGGCTATTAGGATTTCAGCGAGCATCACCGCTGCCGCCTCGCGCCTCCTAGATGCCTCCTCATGTGATTCACGACGGTGTCGATGCTTTGAAATGTTTGTAGTGAGTTAGGAATTTTCTGATCTGCGACTCAGTGAGTTCGCGTTACTTAGTCGAGTGTGCGATGACGGCGGATTTGTAGTGACAACAACATCGACGGATCTATGATGTTTTGGGCGACATTTTTTGGTGACGGTGGCGGCAGATCTATGTTCGATGGCAGTAGATCTGGTTTCAATCCAAAAATCAGGTAATTATATTATTATTTTGTTATGTAGTATTTATTTAATTTATTTTGATATTCTTTTTTGGGTATTGTGGATTTTTGAATGTGGGTTTAGTGTGAATTTGTTGCTGCCTATTGTAGAATGAAGTGCATGTAGATTTTTGAATGTGGGTTTTTTTTGAATGGGTTTGGTTTGGGTAGATTAATGTCCTCTCTTGAGCAACTATGTTTGTTGGTTGTGAGAAACTATGAACTCTGTTTTTTGTCTGTCGATATTTTTTATGCACTCAAAAACCATATTTTTCAGGCTTTAGGTGTGTGTGATGTGAATTTTGAGTTTAGTGTGTGCGTGTAACAAATATAACAGACTATTACTAATTACTTGCGTATATGGTGGTGAGATGTGTGTGTGATGTGAATTTGGGGTTAGTGCTTCTTTTGTATTTTGTGGTGTTTTGAAAATGTTTGGAGTGTAAGAATTATCTCTGAAAACTACCGATTTTGGATAAGATTTGGTGTGAAAGTTAATGGTTGTGCAGAAAATTGTATTGTTAATTTTTAGTTTTTTTTTTAGTTTGAACAGTTGTGCAGAGTTTTTCCTGAACATGTTCAATTTTTTCTGAACATGTTCAGTTTTTGTGCAGAAATATATGTTATTTATGCAGAAATTGAACCGAACATATTCAGATTTTATGTTTGTTTTTAATTTTTTTTTTTACGATTTTTTGGTTCAAGATTATTTTGGAACTCTATTAATATGTTAATATGTGTTAAAGAATATTAGTTTGATTGATATTTGGGTTTTAATTGAAATTATGTGCATAAATATATTGTATTTTGTACAAAAATTGAACTGAACATGATCACATTTTTTTTTATTTTTTCTTTAGGATTTTTTTGGCTCGAAAATGTAGGGCCCGAAGCAAGAAGGGGTCCAAAAAAGCAAAAACGAAGGGGCCCAAAAAAGCGGGAAACGTCAAGCGAAGGGGCCCAAAAAGTGAAGGGTCCAAAAAGAGAGGCCCGATAAGCGAAGGGGCCAACAAAATTGCCCCCAAAAATAGGAAGAGGTTTTGGGGGAAAATGTGATTCAAAATATTTAAAGGATTCAAAATATGGAGAAAGGGTATTATGGTCTCTTTATAGGTAGAACTAATCTCCAAAATAGTGTTTATAGTTTTTAGATATATGCATTACCAAATTGTAGATACTAATAAGTTACCCAAATCACAAATAATACGAGAACAACATGATTTGATTACATTCCTTAATACGAGAATTTTGTTTGTTTACAGTTTGGGAAGCCGCTTTCAGGATTTCAAATTTCAAATCCTCATTTTTTTATTAAGGTTTCGGTATAGGATTTTAAATCCTCCAAAATTCTACTCTATAACACTTACTCCCCTGTCCCGGTATAAGTTTCTCTTTTCTTTTGGATGTTTTAATTAAGGAATAATAATAAAATAATAAAAATGAAGGGTAGTTTTAAGTATTGAAAAAGTGGAAAAATGTATATGAAGTAATGAGTGGAGTAGTGAGTGACCCATTTTTTGTAATATTGTTTGAAATATAAGAATAAAAACTATGGGCAGTGAAGTTCCTTTTTCCATTTATGAAATGGAAAACTTACAGTGGGACGAATATAAAAGAAAAATAGAAAACTTATAGTGGGACAGAGGGAGTATAATACACCTATATTACATCTTTCAAATATAATTTTCAATATACTATCAATCATCTATCACATAATTATTATTACTAATTCAACTCAATATTATCTCTCATCATTTTTCACTTTATTATTATCATATACTCCCACCGTTCCGGTGTAATTGTCCCAATTTTTTTTTTATTTTGCTTAAGAAATAATAATAAAATAATAAATATGAAGGGTAGTTTTGGCCTTTTGGGTATTGGGAAAGAAGAAAAATTAATGTGGAGTAATGAGTGGAGTAATGAGTGGAATAATGTGTGACATTTTTGTAATATTGTGTGAAAAGTGAGGATAAAAATTATGGGTAATGAAGTTACTTTTTTCTTTTATAGAATGAGAAAATTATAGTGGGACGTCCATAAAAGGAAATTGAGATAATTATAATAGGACAGAGGGAGTATATAATATACACACATACCCTCTCTCATTTTTACTTTATTCTCTCTCTTCATTTTTACAATACAAACACATCAATTATTATACAATCATTCAAAAATTTATATATAGCTTTTTAAAATATTATATTTTTTAATCATCTACCTTTTCAAAATTCAATTCTATCAAATTCTATAAAATTCACTCTCCTAAATATATAATATAAATACAATTTTTACTTTATTTTAAATCATTCTAAATCCTCCTTATAAAATTTCAAATCTCCTCAAAATTATAAACAAACAAGGCTTAACACGAATAGGGGAATTAAGAACGCATTATATGCAACATACCCAAAAACTATCAGCATCTGTTGTGAACCACTCATTTGCTCTGCCACTCAAAACGCCATACTTTTAAGTACTTGTGGTCAAGATTTAATGCTCAAATTTTCACCCCAAAATGAAAAATCTAAGAATGAATGAAACTCAGTTCGAATCCTGGTAAAAAAACACACTCTCAGAGTCCTCCATGATCACCACTAACCCCTACACTTCATCACATTGTTTCACCTCCACTCTCAACAAAATCCACAAACACAATTTTGCTACATTTTACCTGCACACCTTTTCTTCTGTGGCCAACACACGCATCGCCTTGTCTTCATTTGCAAGTGCAGAAACGCCGAAATGGGGCTCCAAAATTAGTCAGGCCCCAAATGGGAATCTTGAAAAAAGCAGGGCCCAGAAGAAGAAAAAGGAAGAAGAAGAAGAAGAAGAAGAAGAAGAAAAAGAAGTGATTTTGGGAGAGAGAAAGGTTAAGTGTGAAGTAGAAGTGATATCTTGGAGGGAGCGTAGAATCAGAGCTGAGGTATCAGTTGATGCTGATGTTGACTCTGTCTGGTCTGCTCTCACTGACTATGAAAGGCTTGCTGATTTCATCCCAAATCTTGTTAGCAGGTAAATTTTGAACAGTATTAGTTGTTTCACGGAAAAGTAATACTTGTTTTCACTTAACAGTATTAGTTGTTTCTATTGAACGGTATTACTTGTTTTCACTTAACAGTATTAGTTGTTTCTATTGAACGGTATTAGTTGTGCACCAGTTGCACAGTGGGACTGGTGTGCACAAATGTGGCTCATTGCTTTGATGTTCATAAAGGATACTGTATGATTTTACTAATTATTGCGGAATTGATGGTGTTATTTGTATGTCATGTAATGTTTCAGTCGGAGAATTCCTTGTCCACATCTTGGGAGGATATGGTTGGAGCAAAGAGGGTTGCAAAGGGCACTGTATTGGCATATAGAAGCTCGTGTCGTGTTGGATCTTCAAGAACTTTTTAACGCTGTATGCAATTCTTATTCAAACAACAATGTGATCAATTTTAACCTTTTATTTATGAAATTGTGGAAATACAAGGGACAAAAGAGTGGAAAAACTGAAAGTATAGGCAGGCTAAATATAGACTCTCCGTTTAATTTTTGATAACACCTTCATGAGAAGAAGATTTGGTATATGGAAAAGACATTTCATTGGCAAAACTTGGTATTGTGCAACTATATTCTATGATAAACTTGCTATACATATGCTGGTATGAATGCATGCATTTCCATATTTCCATCTTACCCATTCTAGTAATTCAGGAAAACGATCGTGAACTTCGCTTCTCTATGGTTGATGGAGATTTCAAGAAATTTGAAGGGAAGTGGACAGTGAAGTCACATAAAGGGTATGCTACAATTCTTTAAATCCAAATATTGGTCCTAAGTTATCGGAGTTGATGGTCTCAGTAGTAGAAACTAAACTCAGAAACTCAATGCTTTAAACCAAACGTGATCACAAACAGACACATTCAAGATTAAACTATGGAAGAAAAGTCTGAAAAGTTTGAACTCAGAATATTTTATTTTTTACAGAAGTGCCTAAAAAGTTTCAATATGCCTCCCCACACTTGTTTCATAACTATTTTTGCTTCTTTTTTCAATCCTTCAATCTTGCAGGACCACAACAACAATTTTGGGATATGAAGTTAATGTTATACCAAGGTTCAACTTCCCTGCAATATTTCTGGAGAGGATTATCAGATCAGATCTTCCCGTAAATCTTCAAGCTTTAGCATGCAGATCTGAGAGCAAGTTTGAAGGAAACCAGAATGTAGTCTTCTTGAATGTATCATCACCAACTTTGCAGGCCCCGTCAACGAAGGAAAAATATGTGAAAGCCAGTTTTGGTCCTTTATCTCCTTGTACTGGAGAGTTAAACAGTAATTGGGGAATCTTGGGGAAATCCTGCCCGTTAGACAGACCATGTGTGGTGGATGAAGTTCACCTACGTAGATTTGATGGCTTATTGGTACGTCGTTTTTGTTTGAGTAACACTTTGGGCCGTATAACTGGTGCGCAACTAATACTGTTTAATGAAGATAACCAATAGTGTTCAGTGAAAACAACCAGTACTGACCAACTAATACGTTTTTGTAAAACAACTAATACCATTTAAAAATACACTTTAGTTGCACGGTACAAAGTACAAACTGGTGTATAGAAGTATTTGCATTTTCTTTTTTGGTTGGTACTTAATTGGTCGTACAATCGTATGGTGAATTAATTCTAACTTGTTGTGAAGGAAAATGGGGGTGTCCACCGTTGCGTTGTTGCCAGCATAACAGTAAAAGCTTCTGTTCCTCAAGTGTGGAATATTCTCACAGCTTATGAAACTCTTCCTGAGTAAGTTATTAGATATATACTTAAAATTAGGAAACTGTAGCTTTATTTTAGCAAATTCTTCATCAGAGTTGCCCTTTTTGTATCTAGTCAACATTCTTCATATTTTTTTCCGAAAATATTGCAGGATAGTTCCTAATTTAGCTATCAGCAAGATATTATCTCGAGATAACAATAAGGTCCGCATTCTTCAGGTAAAAGTATCATTTTCCAGTAAGGAATTTAGAAATATTATTATGTTTCTCAAAGAAAAGAGCTACAAAATTAATGATATTTTTCAGTTGAAAAGCAGAATATGCATGTTATGAATTGTGAAAACAAATAGGTTGTATAGTGCAGGAAGGATGCAAAGGCCTGTTGTACATGGTTCTTCATGCACGCGTCGTTCTTGATTTATGGGAGCATCTTGAACAAGAGATCAGATTTGAGCAGGTCGAAGGCGATTTCCACTCATTTCGAGGAAAATGGATTCTTGAGAAACTCGGTAGTCATCACACACTGTTGAAATATTCCGTGGAGTCCAAAATGCATAAAAACTCCTTTCTTTCCGAAGCGATCATGGAAGAGGTTTGTAGCCTGGGGCCATGTTATTTTAATTTTCATGCATACACCAATGCATGTACGGAAATACATTGTTGAGAAGATTATCGATGTATTTTGCAACATAGCAGGTCATCTATGAGGACCTCCCTTCAAACTTGTGTGCTATTCGAGATTACATAGAAAAAAGAGAGACCGAAAATCAGGAGGACACACTTAGCGGTGAAAGTTTAGTGGAGATAGAAACGGCGCGCGCTTTATCAAATAGTAGCAGCTCCTTCAGTTCCAGTGATTATGATTTCATCGCAGGTTCAGCTAGACAAAGGCCAAAGGTAGAAGGGCTGCAGAGAGACATTGAAGTCCTCAAAACCGAGCTCTTAAATTTCATATCAGATCATGGACAGCAAGGATTTATGCCCATGAGAAAGCAACTAAGGAAGCATGGGAGAGTCGATATTGAAAAGGCAATCACGCGCATGGGTGGATTTAGAAGAATCGCATCGATCATGAATCTCTCCCTTGCGTACAAACAACGAAAACCAAAAGGTTACTGGGACAACCTTGACAATTTGCAAGAGGAGGTTGGTTTCTTGCAAGAATTTCCTTTTTACATCTTCACTCTGATCTATAACAAAAAAAACATGCATATTAACTCTCTCTTTCTCTCTGTTCTTTAAGATTAAACGATTCCAAAGAAATTGGGGCATGGATCCACTGTATATGCCCAGCAGAAAATCCTTCGAACGTGCAGGTAGTCAGCATATTTTCTCTTCTAGTATGCAATGTTCACATGTTATCAATAACATATCATGTCCTTCTTTTACTTCCTATTTGTTAATCTAACTTAAAACGGGGAAAAAGAAAAAGAACGAAACGAAATTAACATATTATCAACTTGTGTAGGATAAGGTTTCTTAACTTAATATACAACATTAAATCACCTTATTTATTATCATGCTATATGTGATTTGCAGTACATTTTCATCACTAATCATAAACAAGTCTCCAAAATGTGATGTTTATTTTATCATAATATAATTTACATTGATCAAGTAAATTGAAACGTGGTATAGGTCGTTATGACATAGCGCGTGCATTGGAGAAATGGGGAGGGCTGCATGAGGTGTCGCGTCTTTTGTCACTGAAGGTAAGGCACCCTAACCGACAACGTTCCCTTGCCAAAGAAAGCAAGGTTGAACCTATGATGGCTAATGCTGTAAATGACCGTGAGAAAACATCTGCAAATACTTATGTTTCACAAGATACACACAACTGGTTACTCAAACTCAAGGACTTCGAAATAGATTGGGTTGAATGAGGAAGATGATGTGAAACAAGCAATTTTTATACTACCCACTTCTAACCAATTCTCTTGCATGTTACTTGTTGTACATATCATTCTCTCATGAATCTACACATGATTTTAGACTAAGACAATAACTGCATTTGTCTTGTAATAGTTGATGTGGTTAAATGCAAGATGCATACTTTGATCATAAGACACATGTAATTAATTCATGTGCTTAACTGCAAGATGTAATTTGTTTCTTCATCATTTTTTTCTAATCCCACTTATTTTCCCTAACCAAAATATCAACAATCCTATGAGATTGGTTCCTAATCATTCCTTCAGCTTAATTATGTGTTAAATTTATTCACCATTGATCGCCATTTTAGGTAGTGAAATCAGAAGAAAGCTCCGCAATGAAGAAGTGGTATATTGATGTTCATGACTTTGAATATTACAGACTGTGGAAATTATATCATCATACAAAATACTAGGATCTTGTTAATGTGTGCTGAAAATATGAACACTAGCTAGCTATCTAGTGTGTTCATCCATATATACAATAAGAGGCACGCTTGTATGAGACGGTCTCACAGTGAGACGGAGCATAAGTTGAGCATTGACGCTTTAATACTTTGGGAGGGATGAGTGTGATTTGTGCTAAGTTGTACCCCGTCTCATGCATGAGACCGTCTTATACGAGTTTTTGTCATACAAATAATATGTTGCGTTAGTAGCATGCTGAAAGCGTGAAGCATACATGTATGACGCATGGGAGGTTTTATTCATGTGCATGTGAGTGCATGAAAGTAAGATTGGGATTGAGGGAGACAAACGTGAAGAGTCATCCAGTTTCAAAGTGGTTTAAGGAGCCGAGAAGTTGTTTATAAGGGTTGATGTTTTGATCTTAGATTAGGCGATGCTGAGTTTGTAGTGGTGTATTTTCTTTAAAAAGCTATTTCATATTTGTTTCTTAAATGCTTGTATGGATTGTAGTATTCCTTGTACTCCAATTAATATGAATGATTTCTTTCCTGATAAAAAAGAAAAATAGATTGTGATTGAGGGTGTAGCAGTCAGTTGCAACATGGAACGAAAGCTCAGAAATGCGGGAGCATTAAGAGCCTTGATGAAAAAGTACGGAAATTGAAGCTAGGTTAGTCAGCCAGGCTAGTTGTTAGGAATTGTTCAGCAAAATTGTGCAGAAACCTCAAGTTGGTGAATTCAGGATGTTAGATAGCTGGTCAAAAGGTTAGATGCTCAAATAGGAGTATTCATTTGAGGGGTAACTCAACTGATAACAAGTAACTTGTTAAGTACCCGAAGACAATAAGTCTGAAGTTAGCTTAACACTTGAAGTGTATTAGTTGTACAAACTACACTGCTTTTCTACGCTAATAGTGGAGTTGTCAAGTATTGAAGAGTCAAGTCTTCTGAAGGCAACTAGACCAAGACATTTTTTCTTAAACATTAAAGTCTGAATAGTAAATGTTTCTTGAGAGATCAACAAAGCATTTGGAGCTGAAGAAATGTCAGAGCTAAAGGTCAAAAGCTTCTTTGTACAAGGTTAGATGTCAACAATGGAGTTTTCATTTAATAGACGTTGGAATCTCACTGAACACTTGGCAGTGAAAGTAATGAGAGCTTGACAACATTGTATCGATACTGAGCCTGACAATGTCAATTCTAAAAAAGTAAAAAGATAATATACGACAAGTCTACAAAAGGTAAAAATTGACATTTAATGCATCATTCCTAAGCCATGCTAGGAGGTGTCTAAAGGATAAAAGAGTCGTCTTTTCCACACACAAAATAGAAATATGAAGGACTATCTCTTCCAATGGGTAGAATTTCAAATTGTCTATATGTACAAAAGGTCTTGACCCAAACAAGGTTGCATGACATAATCAAGCACGGGATATATTCTCATAACACAAGCATATTGCAACATATTTTGAAGCACTCGAAACTACAAGAATTTCCCAAGTGGTTCAACATTGAAGAGAATGTTGGGGAAATTGGTTCTAAAACCAATTAATTGTAAATTTAATTATCATTTAATGAAAATAAATGAGTATTTAATTGTCATTTAATGAGAGTATGGGACACTCATCTTTGACCAATTAAATAAGGGCTTAAACTTTGATTTTCGAAAAATTGAACGACATAGGATCGATTTACTCAAGAAATAGATGATCAATAGTGTCTTTATAATTTTAAAACTGAATTTCGTTGTGTAAGAAATTAAATCACGAAATTGATCAATACAAGACACTTTATGGATTAAGGTGTTGTTGGGAAATGTGAAAATTAACTGAAAGTTAATTATTCCACATTGTATTAATTGAGCTCACGAGTTTGAATTTGAATCGCAATGAATGTAGATGTTTAGAAAATCCAAATTCACTGATGTTTCACATCAGATTGTAACAATCATATGTTGCATGATGTCATTAACCATTAATGATGACATTTCAAAATGAAAATAAATTTGCATGAATGTCATTAAATTGTCATTATGAGCCCGAATTAAAGGTCGTACTGACTCCAACCTGATAGACGTACCTATAAATAGACGACATTTGTTGTTTCTCAATGAGAAAAAATAAGAAAATTGAAGTGAAAAATTCTGCAGATTTATTTCCAAAGTGCATGTATTAATTCGTGCTCATCTCCATATTTGTATAGTTTACAGTCCACTTTTCACATCATTTTCACTTCACAAGAACTCCTTGGCGTTATGGTACTTCTTGACAAAGAGAAGAAAGTCATTTTACCTTTGGGAACATCACGTTAAACTGTGAGCACTAGTCGGGACATGTCCGTTTTGCAGACAAAGGTTTATGCTTGACTTGGATTTGCCTTCTATTCTTGTTTGAGTTCGTAAGATCGTTATTGTTGTTGTACCTGCCAAAGTAGAACACTGCCTTCGAAGGAAACTTGCTGAAAGTGGAAACCCCCCAAATCATGAAAGTTCATTGACTGAGTTTTTACAAGTGTAATCTTTGATTTCTTGTATATTTAGTTTTATGTTTTGTTATTTATTCCACCACGTGTAAGCACATCATTGGTGCTCCTATAAATCAACAATCGAAACGAACATCGAATTTTACGTGTAAAAAATAGTTGCACGGTTCACCTGGTGCATACAAGACTTTGCCAATAATCAAATATTTGATTCAATAATGAGGATTAAGATGTTAAATACGTTGTCAGTTTAGATATGAATGAGGAGACACAAACTCTCCCGTGAAACTTGTTCATAGTATAAAATTGATATCATTACACTTATCAACTGATACCACCACTCCTATAAACTAATACACATAGCATTTAATGTTATGATATTAGTTTACAAATGCAGTGATATCAGTTAATAAGCGTTGTGGTATTAGTTTATAAGTGTAATAGTATAAATTTAATACTATAAATAAACTAGTATTTCTCTCGTGTGATGCATGATTTGAATATTAAAATTTAACGCAAGATAAATTATGATAGGAATTTAAACTAAATTTATTATGTATATATACACATTGATATATATTAGTTTTTTTACTGATACATACATTTTATGAAATAATATATATGTGAATATCTCACAGTAATAAAATAAAATAGATAATTTTTTGATTAAACTCATTACAAATATTACATTTTTTAATGATATTAAAATTTGATAAAATAAAAAAAATTCAACTCATATAGTAAAAAAAATTCATATTCATATTCATTTTTATATTTTAAATTTGAATTTTATTTTTATATATGCAATATGTATGTCATTAAAAATCGTAAAAATATGATTAATTTGACACATAATAGTTAAAAATATATTTGTAACAAAAAAATTATTAAACTTTACAAGTATGAGTGTAAAGTTGTTGTACCCGTGTAGTTAGCCAGCGACCACGTGGCAACCGACCATGACATGACAACAGTGGTCAAACCAAAATAACCATAAATGGTGTCAAGCGCAAGTATACGAGTCGCTGGTGGTCGATTTCGTGGTGGCGACCAGAAGGTTGAGCCGACCAGGCGTTTTATCACACAGAGGCCGCATCCTATCTAGCCCGTGACATATGAAGAGGTGGGCCGGACTAGGCCGGGCTGGCGACCACAAATTAGGTATCTAGGGTTTGTTACACGACCCATTAGGCTTCGTGACCCACATTGTAATCTTATAAATAGGGGTTAACTCCAAGAGCCTAAGGGTTCAAAATCTTATATACAAAATAACATATTCAAGGGAAGAACAAACACAACTCTTCCCCCATTGCACGTGTTCTTTACGTTTCATACTTGTTTCACTGTGTTATTTATTGTTTGTTGCCCTAGACGTAATTTTTAGGTAACAACCATTGACGCTAGAAGGAGGATCCTATTAAAATTCACTTCACTTTTAGTAGATCCTTCACTTGAAAACTTCAAGAATCACCTGTTTGCAATGAAACAAGATGGCAAAATAACCTCCAAGAGTGCGTCCTCCACCGATCCGGCACTAATCAAGAACTTGGAGGACATCAACACCCCGAAAGACGTGAACTTATTTGCGCTTGAATTTGGCGTCGAGCCTGAACCAGTTTAGCCGAACAAGAAAGGCTACATGAAAGCACCTGCCTCGAAGAGAAAGGGCGATCAGGAGGAGGGTAACGGGCATGTGGGCCAGCTTAACGTGCTACACATCCCTTAATACTCGAAGCAATACCGACGCCCTCGAGAGGAATACGAGAGACAGCCCACGAGCCCACGAGCAGCTCCGTGCGGGAGCGTCTGGACGCCAAGGGAGGTCATCGAGACCCTTTCCCAGCCAAATATGAAGGAAACTCCTAGCCTCTTAGACGGGAGATGGAAGTAGATCAACAACCTTGCCACGGGGTCGATCCCCAAGGGTTCGCTGAGGGTCCGAGATGGTCTGCGTTAAGCCATCTAGGCGCGCAGGTTGCCTTTCATCTTCATCAACCCAGGGACGACCAAATCACAGACATCCTCCAGATGGTCAAAGCCTTGCAAGACAACCAAGGTGGGCAACCTGCACTGCTGACTCTGCCGGCCTCGCCACTGGGGCCCGCAGTGACGTTCACCCCAACACAGGTCAAGATAAACACCACTACTTTGGATCGCTACAACGACGACTCTGACCCAAGAGTACATATATGAAAATACACCACCTATATGACGTCAGTGGGCGCTTTTAATGCGACCATGTGTCGTGTATTCCCCCTGCCCTTGGGCGACCAGACCCACAGGTGGTTCACTTCGCTGACCCCACACTCAATCGGGACTTTCGACCAGCTGGTGCAACTTTTTCTTAACCATTGTGCAACAATTTTACCTCACCCTGAGTAGATGACCTCGCCAACAACATGCAAGTCGACGAGTCAAAATCAGCAATAAAAGAAACTGTCGAGAAATCGGACCAATCAGAGTTAGATCCAAGATTGGGAATCTAGCTTGAGAAATTTATAATTTATGGGTCGATTGATGATCCTAGAGAGGGAAAGCAGTGAGCTACCTGGGTGAAGAGCTCGATAAGGTCTAAATAGATACAGCTTGCCCGGATTAGGAGGTCATAATCAACCCCAAGATACCGAACGAGTTTCAGGGGGAATTCATCGACTTTCTCAAAAATAATCTAGACATGTTCGCCTGGTCGCACAAAAATATGGTGGGGATCGACCCCGAGGTCGCCTACCACAGACTCAACATCAATCCCGCCAAGAGGCCAGTCGTGGAGAAAAGAAGAAAGTTCGGCCCAGAAAAATATGCGGCTCTATCCAAGGAAGTAAAAAAGTTATTGGACAATGATGTGATCGAGCAAGTTGACAAGCCACAGTGGGTTTCTAATATCGTGCTTGTCAAAAAATCAAACAATACCTGGCGACTATGCATTGACTTTACAGACCTGAACGAAGTATCCCAAAAGATTTTTTTCCAATGCCGCACACCGATCACCTGATCGACAATACAACCGACCATGAAATGATGTCATTCATGGACACCTTAACGACTATCATTGTTAGGGTTATACTGACAAATATGCTTTGAATGCTACTTATGTATATAAACTGATTCTTGCACTTATTTATGAGAATAATCTTTTTATTACTGTTGCTTTAAGTACAATGAATGTTAAATATTTATTGCATAACCGTTCAGTACTTTACACTGTAGATAATGTGGTGTGTAGAAGATCACAGAAGACCACTTTATCAGTTCCTTGTATATAAGTACAAATGATTCACAAATTAGATGGAATTGAACAATCCATTGGTAAAAGTTGATGTGTAATGTTTGGATTGGTTTGTCTTGACCAATAGGTTACATTAGTACATAATGATGTGCTGAATTGGACCTACAATGAGAAAATTCTTCTAGACTGACTTGAGAAAGAAGAAATAGACTCAATGGTTATTGGTTTCTTAATCTCTATCACTTAAATGAGATTGTATGTAGTTAGTAACTATTGTTTTGATTTATTATGGGTAGCGAATCAATGAGATTCAATACTTTGTATTTTGGGCAATATTATTAATTACATGACATATTGCCAAGATTTAATACAGAGAATTGTGTGCATGGAGAGTCTTGTTTGATTTTGTCCTCTTGGTGGACTCACGAGGTTTATCATATCAAACCTGTACAGTGGATTAATTTCCTGTATGATAATAATGGGTAAGCTATCATTACTCCAAGGAAATAGATGTTAATTAATTAAAGAAATCAGTAGCTTAAATTAATCAATGGACAATGAATCTTAAACACGGGAAATAACAACCGGGAGCCATATTTCGTAATATGGGTTAGAATGGATAGTGCAGTATTAATTATATAGTGGAATGAATTAATTATAATGGGTTGGAAAATATTGGGGCTCAATATTGGTATCCAGACCCATTGGGAGGTCCAATCTTAATTCTCCTAAATGCCCCTCAAGTAGCCCAATATAAGTCCATTAACTAAAGTTGGTTAAAATAAAAGAATTAATTGTTGCAAGAAACAAATGACAGAGAAAATATTGAGAAATATAATTTTGGAAATTATATTTATATTTTCTTTAATTTTTTGAAAATCTTGGGTAAGGAAGAAATAAAGATTTTCTTGGAAAGAAATTATGGAAGGAAGATATGTTTTCTTGGAAAACAAGATCTTCCCATGATTTCAAGAATCTTTGACTTAATCGTCCTTATTAATAAATTTTGAAAATCTCACCTAAAATAAAAAGGAACGAATTTTGTGGAAAAAGATTAATATGGAAGATATATGGAGAAGATATAATTATCTCATGGAGAATAAAATTTTTCCATATCCCATAATTTCCTATCAAAAATTCGTCCAACACTTCTTATAAATAAAGGGGCTGATTTTTCAGCCCCATTTTTCCAAGATACACTATTATTTTTGAAAATAATAAGAGTTGGGCAACAAGAAATTAATTTTTTCCTTGAGTGTTAAGAGTTTGGAGGATCTCCCACCGGATCATCAAACTTGGATTTCGGGAATACTTGAGAAGGTTTCTAGGTTGAATCAAATCACTTCCAACATCTTCTCAACGATGTCTCTCTGATCAAGAGGTAAACGCGTAATCCCTTAGTTCCGCATGTTTAGGGATTTACTGTTTTACCATTATTCAAATTACGTGAATTGCATGATTTAATTATTTAAATCATAGAATTAGATTTATGTGAATTTGTATTTAATTTACGTCCCGAATAGATACTGGCATGTTCAAATAATTTTCCAACAATCATTAGATCGCCATGCATAAGGACGATCAGAAGCACATGTCTTTCCTCACCGAAAAAACGTGTACTGTTTGAAGAGGATGTCGTTCGGCCTGAAAAATGCAAGGGCGACTTATCAGAGAATGGTCAACCACATGCTTTTCGACGAGATCAACAAGACTATGGAGGTGTATGTGGACGACATCGTCGTAAAAAGAGAAAGGAAGGAGGACCATCTCCGGCACCTCGCCCAAACCTTTGCGATTCTGCGAAGATTCAACATGAAACTCAACCCGAAGTAAGATGACCAAGTAATACTATCAATAAGATGACCAAACAAAGTTCAAAAAGTCGCAACATCAATAAGACGGAGAACAAGCAAGGTCGCAAGATTAAAAAATGATCGAAGCATCAAATACACAAGTCACACATAAGTTTGACGATATGAAACAAATGCACAATACAATATCACATAAAAATAAGATGACTAATTCTCAAAGAAAGATGAGCTCGCATTCGAATAAGATGAGTAAGCAAACTTGCATTAATAACGAAAGGCTTTGAAGCTAAGTACATGTTTTTCAAGAAACGATTAGAAAGGCCGACATGGCCGACAAACGAAAAAAGAGAAGGTTTTTGCAAAGGAAGCCGCACAGAGGATGACATGAAGAACACCTTGCTGCTTGGACCTATCTCAGTTACTGGGGGTTGTCCTCGCCCCCTTGTTGCTCTCGGCACCTACGGGCTCTCCACCTACCGCCTCGCCGCCCCCAGTACCGGCTGGCTCCGAGGCAATCTATTCACCAACATCTGCGGCGGCGGCCACCTCCGCTGGCCGCTCCGCGACGTCCACCCTGTTGGAAAATACGGGTGCCCGGATCTATTCGATGTGTATTTAAATACATATTTAAATTATTCAATTATTTACTAACATGAATCAATCCTAAATTAATTCAACATAATAATTAAATAAGCAACAACAACATGCGTACACGTAATCCACGCAAATCCTAAGCATGCGGAATCTAGGAGTTACGATATTACATATCTCTTGTACAGACAACCGTTGAGACGATGGATCAACCCAAAGTACCTTCGCAAATATGTCCCACGTCCACGAACGTAATCCGGTGGAAGGATTCTCACGAACGATTTTAATAAAGGAGAAAACCAAAAATATATGCCACCACCTTTGTGGATTTCTAATTTTTCCAACACATGGAATTGTGTTGGGGATGAAAAATTCATCCCCTATTTATAACAAGGGTTGGACGAAAATTTGGCCATGTTGGGCTATTGGGAAATTTTCTTGCTTCTTCCTCAAGATACAATCTTGAATATATCAAATATATTCTATTTCCCAAAATATCTCCCAACATAATCTTCTCCTCCTTGTCTTTATCTTTTTCGAAAAAATCATATAAATAGGAAGGAATGAGATCTTTTTACCTTTCTTGAATTTATGGGATAAACTTATATCTCAAGAATACTTATTCCATAAGATATTTTCAAGAAAATCAAGAAAATCTTTTCTCTCTCCTACTCACAATTTTCAAAAAATTCAAGGAAAAATAGGGCAATAATATTTTCTTCTCATTTTCATTAATTGGACTTTATATTGGGCTATTTGAGGGGCCTTTAGGATAATTAAGATTGAACTTCCAATGGGCTATTAAACTTTAATATTAAGCCAAAATATTATTCAAGTCCATTAATATTAATTTACTCCACTATAAAATTAATATTGAAATATCCATCTTAATCCATATTACGATGCTTCAATAATATGGCTCCCGGTTAATATTTCTCGTGTTTAAGATTATCTAGGCCACTAATTAATTAAGCCACTGAAAAAGCTTTATATTAATTAACATATTTATCCTTGAAGTAAAAACATCTCAACATTATTATCCATACCGGAAATAAATTTTCACTTGCAAGATTTGGTATGATAAAGCTTCTGAGCCCACCAAGGGGACAAATCAAGCAAGACGTGCTTGCACATGATTCTCCGTATTAAATCTTAGCAATCGTCGTGTAACTAATAATATTGCCCAAGATATAAGGTATCGAATCACGTTGATTCTCTTCCCATCATAAGTCAAAGCAATAATTATTAATTTCACACGATCCTATTTAAGGAACGGAGATTAAGAAATAACAAACCACTGAGGTCTAATTCTTTTATATTCAGTACTGAAGAATTTATCCCCCTGTAGGTCCTATTCAGCGCATCATAATGCACTAGTGTAATCTCTTGGTCAAGACAAGCCAATCTGAGCCTTACATTTCAACATTTCACGATGGATTGTTCATTTTCATCTAGGTTTTGAATTTGTACTTAGTTACGAGGAACTGTTAATTTGATCTTCCGTGATCTGGTATCAACAAATTAACTACAATGTAACACGTATTATTTATTGAACAGGTATGTAGTAAATATATATAACATTCAATCATATTTAATGCAACAGTGATAAATAATTTATTTCAGTAAATAAATAAGAAATTCAGTTTGGTTATACAAAGTAAAAAACATACTTTCCAGTATAACCCCAACAATCTCCCACTTATACTCAAAGTCTGCTTTTAAGTATACTACATCACGTCTCGTGTTCTACGTGACATCTAATGTCACCCACACGAACCTAATAATATTTCTCCTACTTATACTCAAAGCAGATTGGTAATGCTCTTGACACCCATTCCTTCCACATGTCTCTCGAATGTATTATGAGGCAGACCCTTTGTGAATGGATCTGCTAGGTTGTCTTCCGACGCAATCTTTTGCCACCTCTATGTCTCCTCTCTTAATGATTTCTCGTATAAGATGGTATTTTCTTTCTATGTGTTTGCTGACTTTGTGGGCTCTCGGTTCCCTTGAATTTGCAACTGCTCCGACATTATCACAATAAACCGTGATTGTGCTGGGCAAATTCAGAACAATGTCCAAGTTTATTAAAAAGTTCTTGAGCCAAACCGCTTCCTTCGCTGCTTCACAAGTAGCTACGTATTCGGCTTCCATGGTAGAATCGGCGATGCATTTCTGCTTAACGCTTCTCCATGTCATGGCTCCTCCTCCCATGCAAAACATACTACCTGAGGCAGACTTCCTAGAGTCTATGTCTGATTGGAAATCTGAGTACGTGTAACCGATGGGGATTAGACTGTCTGACTGATAAACCCACATTATGTCCCGTGTCCTCTTCAGATACTTCAGAATGTTTTTAATTGTAGTCCAATGCTCTTTCCCAGGGTTACTTTGATATCTTACTACATGCCTACGGCAAAGCAGATATCCGGTCTCATGCACATCATTGCATACATGAGGCTTCCTACAGCTGAGGCATAATGAATGCCCTTCATGTCATCTATCTCTTTCTGTGTCTTGGGACACATTTCTTTGGATAGATGGATTCCGTGTCTGAAAGGTACAAAACCTTTCTTGGAATCTTGCATGCTGAATCGCTTCAAGACAGTGTCTATGTATGAAGCTTGTGAGAGGCCGATCATCCTTTTCCTGCGATCTCGAGTGATCTTGATCCCTAGGATATGACCAGCTTCTCCCAAGTCCTTCATATCAAACTGTTTTGACAGCCATGCCCTTACGTCTGACAACACCTTTACATCATTCTCGATGAGCAGAATATCGTCTACGTATAGTACTAAGAATACCAAGATAGTTCCGTCACACTTTTTATAAACATAACTTTCAAAATTATTTTGATCAAAACCGTAGGATTTTATAACCTAATCAAAACATTGATTCCAAGCACGGGATGCTTGCTTCAGTCCATAAATGGACTTCCTTAGCTTGCAAATCAGATGCTCTTGGCTTTTTTCAATGAAGCCTTCGGGTTGCAGCATGTAGATTTCCTCGTCAAGACTTCCGTTAAGGAAAGCTCTCTTGACATCCATTTGCCAGATCTCAAAATTTAGGTGCGCAACAATCGATAAGAGAATACAGATGGACTTGAGCATGGCTACAGGTGAAATGGTTTCCTCATAATCGATCCCCTCTTTCTGAGTGTACCCTTTCGCCACGAGTCTCGCTTTGAAGGTTTCCACCTTCCCGTCCTATCCTCTTTTTCTCTTGTATACCTACTTGCATCCAATGGGTTTTACCCCATTAAGTGGTTCGACTAGCTCCCACACTTTATTGTGATCCATTGAATCCATTTCGGCTTCCATTGCAGTTTGCCAAGAATCTGCATCCTTGTCTTGGATCGCCTCGTTGTACGACCATGGGTCTAATTCTTCTCCGGAGATCAAGTCTGAAGACTTTCCTATCCCCAAGAATCACTCGGGTTGTCTAACAACCCTCCCACTGCGACGAGGTTCTGGTTGTGTAGGTGTGACGCTTGGTATATCGATTTGTACAGTCGGCAAAGGAGTTGGCCCTCTAAGTTCTTCTAAGGTAATCTCACTTCTAGGATTTCTATCGGTCATATAGTCTTCTTTCAAAAATCTAAAGTGCGTACTGATTATGACCTTTTGATCTTCGGGACCATAGAACATGCATCCTTTAGTTCCTTCGGGGTATCCTATAAACAACCTTAATTCTGAACGTGCATCCAACTTACCGGCTTCCTTGTCCAACACGTATGCCGGACACCCCCAGATGCTCATGTGTCCCAAGCTGGGCTTGCGCCCTATCCACAATTCTCTAGGGGTTTTGGGAACCGATTTGGATAACACTAGGTTTAGAATGTAAGCCGCTGTTTCCAAGGCATAACCTCAGAACGATTTTGGCAAATCCGCATAACTCATCATTGATCTAACCATTTCTAAAAGTGTTTTGTTTCTTCGTTCTGCAACCCCGTTTTGTTGAGGGGTACCGGGTGCAGCCAATTAGGATGCAATCCCTTCGTCTGACAGGTAGTTCAAAAATTCATCGCTGAGGTATTCGCCTCCACGATCAGATCGTAGAAACTTGATACTTTTTTCCTTATGATTCTCCGCTTGAGCCTTAAATTCTTTGAATTTATCAAAGGTCTCAGATTTATGCTTCATTAGGAAAACGTACCCATAGCGTGAGTAATCATCGATAAAAGTAACGAAATACTCGTAGCCACCTCTAGCTTTGATTTGCATTGGACCACACACGTTAGTGTGAATTTCCAACACTTCTTTAGCTCTAAGCCCCTTGGCTCCAAATGCCCGTTTGGTCATTTTGCCCTCCAAACATGATTCGCAGGTTGGAAATGGTTCAATCCGGAGAGACTCCAATGAGCCATCTTGGACCAACCTTTGGATCCTATTCGGATTAATATGACCTAATCTTAGATGCCAAAGCAGTGTCTCATTCACATTAGTCGAACGTTTTCTTTTAGTGCTCGAAACGGTCGATGTGTTATAGGATGCATTTTGTGAGTGGTGCGCATAGTTAATAATATCGAGATTGTTCCGTAAAGTTCAATGACAGATAAACACTTCGTTACGAAAAATAGTAATATGCTTATTAAAACGAACATAATATCCATCAGAAAATAGTTTAGAAACAGAAATAAGGTTTTTCCGAAAAACAGGAACATAAAGAACATCTCTTAAAACTAAACTTCTGTCTTCAAAAGACAGGTGCACGTCTCCCACTGCTTTAGCTGCTACTCTTGTATCATCGCCTAGTGTGATGAAGATCTCACTCCCACTAAATTGTCGGGTCCATTTGAACCCCTACAAAGTGAAACAAACATGATTAGTGGATCCCGTATCTACTACCCACGAATGGTTAGCATACACCACTAAACAAGTTTCGACAACTAGTGCGTGAGAATTACCTTTCTTTCCATTCCGCTTGGGTTTGGAACATGCCGACCTCCAATGTCCTTTTTCACCGCATTCTAAACAATTCCTCTTATTTAGACCTTCAATTTTGATGGAAGTCGAGTAGAAATGGTTTATCCTCTTTGTCTCCTCATCATTCTTACAACCAATTGACCTAGAACGAGAAGAAGACCCATTTGCAACCAAGTTCGTTTTCTTGCACTCCATTTCCTCTTCGACTAAAGTAAGAGCATTTACAAGATCATCCACAATAAATTCCATATCTTCCATTAGATATTCTACATAGGGGTGATCATAACTCTTTGGCAGAGAATTGAGAATGAAATCAACTTTGGTTTTGAAATCACATTTTTCGCCAAGAATTGCAAGCTCCTCAAAAAGGACCATAACCCTAAGAACGTACTCCATTGTGGTCGTTCCTTCTTCCATTTTCAGCTTGACCATGTCATGCTTAATGCTTTGGATCACCATATGGGCCGGATGTGCAAACATTGCTTCGAGATTTTTCATAATGTCTGTAGCTAATTCAAATCCTTGATGAAGGCGTTTCAATAAATCTGACATGTGCGCCAAGATTATGTCCTTTTTCAATTCATTGGCCAACTCCCATTCATTATACTTCATATCTTCCCATATACTAGTATCCTCAGCTGGTTTTTCGGGTTTTGGTGTGTTAAGTACCCATTTGGATTGTTGTGCAATTAGAACAATCATAAGTTTTCGTTTCCAACCAAAATAGTTTTCTTCAGTAAGCAAATTGTCTTCCAGTATATTGAACAGTGGATTAAAAGGTTGCGACATGATGATACTGAAAATAAACATACATCTTGTGTCAATATCCGGATCAACACAAAGAAAATCACATAATTCGATCACATGAATCATATTAAAATCTAAAAAAATAATATGAACATGTATCATCCAACATCTTAAAACAGTTTAAATGAGCCACGTGGGTGGGTCATCATTTAAATCACATTTAAGCAGGTTACAAACAAGAACAGTTACAAACCTTTAATTTAAAAAAAAATTAATAGTTGGCTCCCACATGACCAATATAAAATTGACAGGGACTTCAGAGAAGTATATGCATATCAATTTTATACCTAAGTAATAACCATGATTAAATACAGAATTATTATTTCATTTTGAACGAGCCTCTTGGGAGGGTCATCGTCGCCACTAGTAATAATTCACAATCATCTTTTTGAGAATTTATTCATGTGAAAGCTTTCTTTAGGCCGTCCCTTAGGGGAATTTCTCCAAAAGAATTCCCAAATAAATAAATCATGGAAATCAAATTAATTTGATTCAAAACCAAATTAATTATATAAAACATACTTAGTAATTTTTGAGTTTGAGATTTTTCACAAGCAATATCTCAAGCAAACACATTAAACGAATTTAAACAGAAGCATAAGAAAAAGCAATAAATCAAAACAAAATTAAACACACTGGGCACAAATTATCCAACTGTCATGGTTTAATTTTTTTTGCCTTGATCTTGAGAAATCGTCCGTCTTCAATTTATCCCACTCGTTTGTCTCGAAAAAAAATTCCGTCTCGAATCTCCATGCCAAGTAGCTCGCAGTCGGGATGCACGTTTGCATCTGGCCTGCCACTTGGCCGAGCGACCGCGCCCATGCGCCTAGGCACGGCGCGCGTCGCCCTCGGACCTCGGTAGCCTCGGCATGGCTTCGGTTGGGTCGCGCCTATCGCGGCGTGCACTGTGCACACACACGCCCGCCCATGCCTTTCTCACTTCTCCTCGTCCGCTTCGCACGCTGGCGCCCTCATGTCTTGCCCGTGCCCCAGGCCGCCCGTCGCCCGATCTTTGAAACCCAGATGCGCTGGTGATGTCCGCGTCACGCGTGTGCCTCCCTTGGCATGTTTCGCGCCATGCACGTCACCCGCTTACGGTTTCGGGTCCGTTTCCACTTCTCATCTCCGCCTTCGTCTTCGATCAGGTTACAATTTATTTTACAAAAATAAATAAACCTAAAATCTAGACTAGTCTATTACATTAAACAAATCAAAATAACCTAATCTACTCGTGGATTTTCTCACGAGAAAAATAAATTTGAACGAGTCAAAAAACCAATCATACACATGAAATAAATAAATACATTAAATACCATGACAATTGGATACCTGCAAAACATATTTAACAATTCTACTATCCAATTTTCAATAAAATTTAATGGCCAACACATTTAAATAACAATTTAAATACAGAGCTCGAAACCGAGGCTCTGATACCAGTTGTTGGGAAATACGGGGTGCCCGGATCTATTCGAGGTGTATTTAAATACACATTTAAATTATTCAATTAATTACTAACATGAATCAATCCTAAATTAATTCAACATAATAATTAAATAAGCAACAACAACATGCGTACACGTAATCCACGTAAATCCTAAGCATGCGGAATCTAGGAGTTACGAGATTACATACCTCTTGTAGAGACAACCGTTGAGACGATGGTGTTGGGAAATATGGATCAACCCAAATTGCCTTCTCAAATATGTCCCACGTCCACGAACGTAATCAGGTGGAAGGATTCTCACGAACGATTTTAATAAAGGAGAAAACAAAAAATATATGCCACCACCTTTGTGGATTTCTAATTTTTCAAACACATGGAATTGTGTTGGGGATGAAAAATTCATCCCCTATTTATAACAAGGGTTGGACAAAAATTTGGCCATGTTGGGCTATTGTAAAATTTCCTTACTTTTTCCTCAAGATACAAAATCTTGAATATATCCAATATATTCTATTTCCCAAAATATCTCCCAACATAATATTCTCCTCCTTCTTGTCTTTATCTTTTTCGAAAAAATCATATAAATAGGAAGGAATAAGATCTTTTACCTTTCTTGAATTTATGGGATAAACTTGTATCTCAAGAATACTTATTCCATAAGATCTTTTCAAGAAAATCAAGAAAATCTTTTCGCTCTCCTACTCACAATTTAAAAAAATTTCAAGGAAAAATAGGGCAATAATATTTTCTTCTCATTTTCATTAATTGGACTTTATATTGGGCTATTTGAGGGGCCTTTAGGAGAATTAAGATTGAACCTCCAATGGGCTATGAAACTTTAATATTAAGCCAAGATATTATTCAAGCCCATTAATATTAATTTACTCCACTATAAAATTAATATTGAACTATCCATCTTAATCCATATTACAATGCTTCAATAATATGGCTCCCGGTTATTATTTCCCGTGTTTAAGATTATCTAGTCCACTAATTAATTAAGCCACTGAAAAAGCTTTATATTAATTAATATCTTTATCCTTGAAGTAAAGACAACTCAACATTATTATCCATACCGGAAATAAATTTCCACTTGCAAGATTTGGTATGATAAAGCTTCTGAGCTCACCAAGGGGACAAATCAAGCAATACGTGCTTGCACACAATTCTCCGTATTAAATCTTAGCAATCTTTGTGTAACTAATAATATTGCCCAAGATATAAGGTATCGAATCACGCTGTTCTCTTCCCATCATAAGTCAAAGTAATAGTTATTAATTCCACACGATCCTATTTAAGGAACAAAGATTATGAAATAACGAACCACTGAGGTCTAATTCTTCTATATTCAGTACTGAAGAATTTATCCTCCTGTAGGTCCTATTCAGCGCATCATAATGCACTAGTTTAATCTCTTGGTCAAGACAAACCAATTTGAGCCTTACACTTCAACCTTTCACGATGGATTGTTCATTTCCATCTAGGTTATGAATTTGTACTTAGTTACGAGGAACTGTTAATTTGATCTTCAGTGATCTGGTATAACCAAATTAACTACAATGTAACACGTATTATTTATTGAACAGGTATGCAGTAAATATATATAACATTCAATCATATTTAATGCAACAGTGATAAATAATTTATTTCAGTAAATAAATAAGAAATTCAGTTTGTTTATACAAAGTAAAAAGCATAATTTCCAGTATAACCCCAACACACCCCATCAGAGCCCACTGAGCCACCAGATAATGATCCCCCAGGAGGAACAATCTGAGCCGGATCGGGGAAGAACGAGAGGTCAACTCCCATGTTGATCAGATCGCCAATCTCCAACCACATGTTTGGGTCCGGGGGGCTATCCAACACAAAGGCCTTATACTCGTCCACCAATGCCGAGATGTCCCCTGTTGGATCCTTGCGGCGGACAACCCTGATCACCTCCGCAAAGGCGAGATTGTAGGCGTAGTTCGATGGAGCCTCCTTCCCTGCCTCCATAGCGGCCGCATCAGCAACAACCTTCTCCTCCGCTGCCTTCATCTCAGCTCGGAGGCCCTCATTTTCCTTCCGAAGCACTTTCTCAGACCGGGCCCTAACATCCTCAGCCTCTTGTAATTTGGCGTTGAGGTCAGTGACCTCCTTTACTAGCTCGGCAGCGCAGGTCTCTGCGGCCTTCTGACTCTTGCCATGGCCATGATACTTTTTGACTGCTCCCGGTAGCGGGCATTTCTGAATTATAATATTGAGCCACAATATTATTCAGCCCATTAATATTAATTTATTCCACTATAAAATTAATATTGCACTATCCATCTTAACCCATATTATAGTAATATGACTCTCGGTTATTATTTTCCGGGTTTAAGATTATTTAGTCCATTAATTAATTAAGCCACTGAAAAGCTTTATATTAATTAATATCTTTTCCTTGGAGTAAGGGCAGCACAACATTATTATCCATACCGGAAATTAATTCACTTGCAAGATTTGATATGATAAAACTTTTGAGCCCCACAAGGGAACAAATCAAACAAGACTCTCCTTGCACACGATTCTCTGTATTAAATATTAGCAATTGTCATGTAACTAATAATATTGCCCAAAATACAAAGTATAGAACCGCTCTCTGATTCTCTACCCAACATAGATCAAAACAATAAATATTAATTACACACAATCCAATTTAAGGGACATAGATTAAGAAACCAACAACCACTGAGGTATAATTCTTCATCCCCTAAGTCAGTACGAAAGAATTTATCCTCTCTGTAGGTCCGCTTCAGCGCATCACAATGCACTAGTGTAATCTCTTGGTCAAGTTAAGCCAAACTGAGCCTTACAGATCAACCTCTACCAATGGAGTGTTCAATTCCATCTAGGTTGTGAAAGTGTACTTATTTACAAGGAACTGTTAATGTGATCTTCTGTGATCGGGTATCACCACATTAATTACAATGCAATATGTACTAATATTGAACGGTTTGCAATAAATAATTAACATTCATTCATATTTAAAGCAACAACGATAAAAGATTTATTTTCAGTAAATAAGTGCAAAATTCAGTTTGTTATACAAAGTAAAAGCATACTTTCACGTATAACCCCAACAGAGGAAAGGTTTGCAGCTCGACCCAAAGTCGCTGAGAGTCAATGTTGAGGAATTCAATGTCCCAGAATCCGGCGGGCACCTTTCGAGCTTGTCGGTAGGCCAGTTCAAAGTCCCAATAAATGTCTCTCTTCCATGGGATGAGAGGCCCTGCAAAAATATAAAGAAAATTAGATCAGTATGACTAGTTCATCAGTAAATGAAAGACTTACTCGCATTGCGATTAATGATAACTAGTTGGTATTCGAATGGCTAAAGGAGAGGTGGGGTCCACACTCTGCCACACCCGACCGATGAATCACCACTTAACGTGCCAGTCCTTGATTTTATTCGGAATGCCCGAAATGAGCTGCCTCCCGGCCTGGGCTTTGAAAGTGTGGTGGCCGACATAGTCTTTCTAGGCGACCAAGTTTACTAAGTAATTCATCTCCATCGGGTTGGGCATCCTGTTTAGATCGACCTGCCCTAAATGACCATGATTGCCAAGATAATACTCCAGCTGTTATGGGTGATCTAAGTAATCGTCAGGTCCAGGCGGCGAGTAGGTGCTAGATGCCGGGTGTAGCGGGAAGCGAAGGCCAACTTTCAAGACGGCCTCCTCACTCGACGTGTAAAAGTGGACATCATGCGGGATGGAATACTTATGCTTGATGCCGCACAGGAAGTCCTCGTCGATCGATGAAGCGATCTGGTCAGCTCACCTTTTCAATATCGGGAAAGAGGCTTGCGATAGTGGTGCTGGTCCACATAGATCTGATAGTTGAAGTGATGTGGATGCTCCTCGTCCCGTCTTTCTGGCTGATCGACGATTTTGGGGAGATCCGACGAAGAATTCAAACCTTCTGGGTAAGCTAGAAGGGGCTAATGTCCAGCGGAGGAAGGTGCATCAATTCCTCCAATTCTTCCAAATAAGAGTCATTGGGTTCACCGGCTCCGCGCCATCATTTCTATCGTCGCGTCGATTTTCCCCCAATGACACCGAATAATACATGGGGAAAATGTATATTCCCCCTCGAGAGGAACCCGTAACTGCGGTAGATCAAACGAGTCGCTCCTGAACTGGCAAATTTCTATCGCCGGAAGAGGAGGAGATAACAAAGGGTGTAATGTCAGGAACTATTAGTGAGGTGGGGACTCACTAGAACTGGCCATCGGAAAATCAAAGATAAATTAAGGAGATTACCTGCAAGTCAAAGATGGCAATTTTTGGAAGATGAAGAAGAAAATTTGCAGCAGAGGGGAAGGAATTTTTAAGCGCGAAAGTAAAAATCTTGAAATAAAGAAGTTGTCTTTATATCGAGGGCGGGTGAAGCGCACACGGGCGTGTCAGTTCAGCCACGTCGTTTCGAATTAACGTGCGACACGCGCCGTCATTGCAAATTGCCCAATGTGTTAGCAAACACGTCTTTTGAGGCGTCGATTGAGGAGACTGAGGCAGTAAGCCAAACGACATGCACACGTCAAGGATTGTGTTGTCGATTGCAGGTTACCAGTAAAATAATCAGGTCGCTAGTAGGTAATATCATTCGGCTACCGACCTGAGGGGCAATTGTTGTACCCGTGTAGTTGACCAGCGACCACGTGGCAACCGACCATGACGTGGTAGCGGTGGTCAAACCAAAATAGCCCTCAATGGCGCCAAGCGCAAGTGTATGAGGTAGCTGGTGGTCGATTTCATGGTGGCGAACAGAAGGTTGAGCCGACCAGGTGACGTCCATCACACGGATGTCGTATCCTATTTAGCCCGCGACATATGAAGAGGTGGGCCGGACTAGGTTGGGCTTGACGACTACAAATTAGGTCGCCCGCATATCCAGAGAAAGGTACCAGATCTACGGATAACTATGTAATGAAGATAAGTATGGAAAGAAGATCAATGAGAGAGATTCTCGGCTTTAGTTATGGAAGGTAAAGATCACGCGAATCCTTCAAGATCTCGGTATCTAGGGTTTGTTACACGGCTCATTAGGGTTCGTGACCCACATTGTAATCTTATAAATAGGGGTTAACCCCAAGAGCCTAAGGGTTCAAAATCTTATATACAAAATAATATATTCAAGGGAAGAACAAACACAACACTTTCCTCATTGCACGTGTTATTTAATGTTTGTTGCCCTAAACGTAATTTCTAGGTAATAACAAAAATAAAATACAAAGAACAAAAGGAAGAAGTTCTATTGATTGATATTAAGTAACTCTCTTTTTTAGAGAGTGAAGTACACCATTTCACCATATAATAAGTGTGTCTACACTTACTCAAATATGCATTTGAAATTTTTACAAAACTTCTAAATTCCACTGGAAACTTAGTCGTGAGGGGAGGATAATAAATTGTTGCAAACATTTTTATAGTTGCGTGCAATACCCGACAATTTATCAAAGAAGGGATGCTTGTTATATTAAGAGACACAATATAAATATCGATATGATAGTAGTGTTGAATCAAATTCATTTCTTTCTCACCTCACTCAAAAAAGGGCATTACTCACATATTTAAGGTATATGAGCAATTTCTTAAAATGGGAAATCAAATAGGAAAAATTTCTTATGTAAATTTTTAGGAGGTACAAACGAGATTGTATGTATATCTAAAATTACACGAAAAAATACAAATATATTTATACATTTATAATCATTTTGTACATATTAATAAATTACAATCATGAAATGTCTCTATCAATAAGTTTCCAATCAAATACACCTAGCACTTTTATTCATTCTGTCTAGACACTTAGAGCCCTGCTTGGTATGTCTAATGAATGATAATGATAATGTGTATTATTATGAGGTCAATCATTAAGGACTATTAATTATATTGTTATTGCTTGGTTAGAGTATGCACAATGTGTATCATGCGAGGTGTGTTGAGTAGGTGGGAACAGTCAATTGTTTAATTTTATTTTCATTACTTGTGTATCAAAACTATTAAACAATATTAATAAAAGTGATTCTCATTACCCACTTTTATTACTCTTAATCAAGCGAACCCTTAATTTATTCCACTCCAATTCCTCTTCTCCAAATTCATCTAACCAAACATCTCCCGAGTTTTACTTTTATTAATAAAAAAGGAGAAACGATTCGAGTAAAACGTAGCCATGAGATGACTACCGATAAAAATCCTCTGTTTTTGCGATAATTGAGGTTGGTTGAATCAACAATTATTGTGATATTCCACATCACAAAATTCTGAATAAAAGAGAAAAAAAAATTCGATTGATAGTGATAAATTGATTCTTATAAATGATTGATACAATTGCTAAGGAGGGAGGGAAGGGAGTAATACAATTGCATGCGTGGTTCCCACTTCTCCATTTCCACTGCTGTTGGCCTCAGACTTCCCACCTACAACACAACAGGCGCGCGAATATCGCAATCTCCGTTTGAAAAACAGAGCAATTCTCCCCAAATTAAAATCAATAATTTAACCCCCTTCTTTGTCTTAATCCTACAGTCCAAAACCCATAGAAGAAAAAAAGTGTATGAATGAATGATATTCAAACTCAGACAAAATTCTGAACCCCTGATTCACTGTGTTTCGGATTCTTGCGGAGGTATTGTTTTTCTCCCCCCTTATAATTTTATTATCCCGATTTCGAGTGTAAAGAAATCAAGAAAGGCTCTTTTTGTACAGTGCTATATTTTCAGTGTGAATAAATCAAGAAAGGTTATTTTTTATAGGGATTAGCATTTTTGTGCTTGTGGGTCGTCTCGTTTTGGACGATAAAGTATCATTATTTATGTGGGTCACATTCGTTTTTCCCTTTTTCAGAGAAATTCAAGCTTAATTACAATTGACCCCCCCTCCCCCCAGATCGTTTTCGATTGGACTGTGTGTGTTATATTTATAGTGGTGGGGAATTGAAAGGTTCCCATCAGAGTAGTTGTCTTTAGTTTTGTGCTTTAAGTTTGGCTATGAATGGTTTGTAGTCCAAAATGCAGTTATATCTATTCATGTCATCTTACTCTTTCTAGGGCGTTTTGTTTGAGATTGGTTGGTTAAGGATTGAATTCTAAGCAAAGTTTGATTGATTGTTTACCAGAAACCTCTACTTATCACTTTATTTCGTTGTTTTGTTCTTGAAATTCCCACAGCTTAATCTCAGTACACTAATATGAATTGACAAAGAAGAGGTGGGGTGCTTTAGAGAATTAATTTGATGAAATTGAGGTTATCAGTAAGAGGGTAATTAAGTAATTTCAGATGGACCGGAGGAGTTGGCTGTGGCGGCGTAAGTCCTCGGAAAAAAGTCCCAGTGGTGAAACGGAGAGCTCCGGCTCATTATCTTCGCATTCAGAAAGATTCTCCGATGATCAGGTTTGTAATATTATTTTTTTCCAGCTTTTCAGTTTCAATTGGTTATCTGAAATGTGCATTTTGTTTCTACTGTTTCAATTGATAATCACTAGTTATGTATTTCTGGAATTCCTGCTCTTTTGATCAATGAGGATGAGGTTTTCGACTTCCATTTAGTTGAATTCGATTTATTTTCCAATGAGTTGCATCTATTTCAATACAATCTTCTTCTTTTTCCCTTTGTTTCTTGGATAAATCATACCATGGCTTTTAAACATGGATTTGCTGATAAATGAATCCTTATTTTAATTCTTTTATTGGAGAGATTTAACTTATAAAACTGGGTTCTGTAGTGTTAGGATTTTAACTTCAATTATAGAGAAATTGAAAGAAACAAAATTAAATAACACAGGTTTGGTGACCCAAATCGTCAGGAATGACTACGCCTGGGGGCACTACCAAGCCAGGAGATTTACTAATATTTTCAATGATAACAAATACAATGAATCAGATAGGTATTAATAAGCGAAACTGGGCCGAAACCCTAAAGGTCAATTCTGGTCGAATACTGCCAAAAAAAAGGCCCCAAAAACCCAACATGTAGTCGATCAGGCTCCATAAACCAACACGTAGTCGATCAGGCTCCATAAACCAACACGTAGCTCGCTTAAATAATCACATTTTTGGAAGCTTAATTAAGTTAATAGCTAGTTCACATTTTTGGAATGCTTAATTAAGTTGGTAGCTAGTTCACATTTGCAAGTCATGGAATTGGGTTTATTATGATGAATCATGTACATCAAATGGACCACTTTGTGTGAATAACTTGGACCACAGCTGATACCCTACTACTTTTCTTTTCTTCCCTGTAAAAGAACTCCTTTCCAGCTACTATGTGCCTCCAATTATTAAAATGTCGTCTCATTCTCTTGTCTTTTGGTTACAAACTACCATATGCATCAAATCAGATGAAGAAGATATATATGTCTGTCCCCATGCATTAATTCAACACTATTTTTTAGCTATTTGTCTGCTAACACCTGTCTGTCATCTGTGGCAACCTAAAACAAAATGTGATTACATGAAAAATTTATTATGATTTCGTTTATCTTTGGTAATATCACTATTAGAACCGTCCTTAAGCGTATCCAGTCTCGAAATGTACCTAATGGTGATGATGACGAACTAGAAAAATAGATAGAAAGCCTTGTATAGTTGGAAAAAAAGAAGAAAAGGCTAAATGAGATGTAGTTGTTTTACAGGCTATAAATCACAATATTCAATCCCCTGAAGTCACGTCTAAAGCTGCATCAGACGATGAGAGTGTGAAGAGTCTCTCGGAGAAACTAAGTGAAGCTCTTGTTAAAATCCGCGACAAGGAAGACTTGGTTAAACAACATGCTAAAGTTGCGGAGGAAGCTGTCTCAGGTATCACTCGAACAGACTTGTGACTATGCGTATTGTTTCTTTTCAAGTAACATGTACAAACTTAAACTTCTCTTTTTAAAAATAAATGAGATTTTTGAACTTATTGCAATCAAGTGAAATCAACTAATACTGTTCAATGAAAACAACTAATACTGTTCAGTGAAAACAACTAATACTGTTTAGTGCAAACAGCTAATATTTTTTAGTGAAAACAACTAATACCATTTCAAAATACACACCAGTTGCAACAAAAATTTGCCATACGTGAGATTAGTTTGGGTTCATTGAAATTAAAGAACTGGTGGAATGGTCACTTTGTTGGGCTTTCTTGCTAAAAGTTTTGTTTAGACATAAAACCAATCTGAATTTTCAACTTGCAGGATGGGAAAGGGCTGAGAAGGAAGTATCAGTCCTGAAGATACAAAACGAGTCTTTAACTCATACGAATTTGATCCTTGAGGAGCGCGTTGGCCATCTTGATGAAGCCCTGAAGGAGTGTCTGAGACAGCATAGACAAGCAAGAAAAGAAGAAGAAGACAAGATTCAGAATGCCGTTGCCAATTCCAGTCGTGAATGGGAATCAAACATGTCTCAACTCGAGAACCAGCTCTCTGACCTCCGTACCCAGCTTCAAAATGCTAATGCAAAGCTTGAAGCTGCAGAAAAAGACAAGTCGGCCCTTAAACTCCAACTGCAAATAAGGAGCAGAGAGACGGATTTCACCACTCGTGCTGCCGAAGCTGCTAGCAAACAACATCTTGACAGCAGAAAAAAGGTGGCCATGCTTGAAGCAGAATGTCTCCAGCTAAAGGCACGGGCCCGCAGAGCAACGGATACTGCATCGTCCCTTTATGTTGAATCTTTCACAGATAGTCACTCGGATATCGGGGAGAGGGTCCAAGTCATCGAAGATGACAGCTGTAAAGCGAGTCCGATCGTTCCCTCAGTTGACATTTATTTAATGGATGATTTTCTTGAGATGGAGAGGCTCGCGTCCCTACCTGAGGGTACTAGTGAAACCAGCCCTCCTCGTGGTTTAGAGACTACTCGATTGAGAGATGAATTGGAAGCCATGATAAACCGAACAGCTGAACTGGAGGATACTTTAGAGAATATAACAGCAGAGAAAGCGAGGTTGGAGATTGGTCTCAGTGAGTCCCGGATACAGCTCAAGGCATCAGAAGATCAACTCAAGTTTACAGAGGCGAAGTTAGTGGACATGAAAATACAGCTGGCTCTCGCTAATGAAGACGCAAAAAAAGAAGTTGAGCGTACAAAAGTAGAGCGTGACAACTTAAACACGCTTTTAGATGAAGCAGAGAAGAATCTGGAAAAAGTTCAACATCAGTTGAAGGAAACAAGTCAAGCTAAGTGCATAGTGGAGGTGCAACTTGAGGATGCAAATGTGAAGAAAGAGGAATCGGAGGCACGACTCAAGTTAATGGAACTTGAGCTTGAAAGAAGCGTTAGTGCGTTAGAGAGAGAAGTTGATAAGGAAAAGAATGCATCGAGGGAAGCTGTTTCCAAGTGTGACAAATTGGAAGCTGAAATATTAAGAATCAAATCAGATGCTCAGTTTCAGAGATCAGCAGAGTTTCGAATCAATCAGGTTAATTTACAGTTGCGTCAATTCCTGCGGGAAAATAGTTCCTTATGTCCTCTATGTCTTCCCTGTTTCCGTTTCAGTCCTGTCGGCTTACACGAAATAAAAATGGTCATGCAACTTTTAATTTTGTGACTTAAAACCGGCTGTTAGTGGTGAAACATCTTGTTGACAAATCAGACACTCCTACAACCGGCCATCTGACTAAAATGTTGAAGATTTGAAAGTTACAGGACTACTTTTAATTCATGAAATACGACAGGACTAAAAACTGAAATAAGGGTAACTTACTGGATCTAATGTCTTTATGCCTACTTTCTATTGATATGCATGGATTCTGCAGGATAAAGAAGTGGCAATGGCTGCAACTAAATTCGCCGAGTGTCAAAAGACAATTGCTTCTCTTGGTCGTCAGCTCAAATCTCTTGCCACATTGGACGACTTTCTGCTAGAAACTGAGAGACAAGTGACAGTTGTTTAGAGAAAAGGTATGCCTAATGAGCTCTTCATTTTTGATGGATTTGTTCAGGCTCTCAAGGACTACTTTGCGATGGAAAACTCGTTAACAATTGTGTCCCAAACCAGTCAAAATGTTTGCCATGGAGACCTGATTCCTACCTTACAATAGTATAAACCAGTTTGTTATATTATTCGATAAATCATAGATTAATTGTTTAAATTTAGCACACAAATTATTTAATTAATACTCTAAAGTTTTATGTTTACAAGCACAAGTTATAGAAGGAAGATAAAGTGACTTGATACAACAATTCACTTTGAGTTGATGAGTGTTGATTTTAGATTTAGAGCGTTTGTAAGGCACCATCACTTGTATATCTTTAGGCATATACTTATATGCACCGGTTGCACCGTGGAACTCAATTTCATTTTTAAATGGTATTGGTTGTTTTACTAAAAAGTATTAGTTGGTCAATATTAGTTGTTTTAACTGAACAATATCAATTATATTCATTGGATAGTAATAGTTGTACATCAGTTGTACGGTACAACTGGTGCACCCAAACACCGCAGATCTAGTGTAGCACAAGTGGGTACAAGCCGAGTAAGATTATATTATAAAAATGAAAAGAAAAGGAAAAGGGACAAGAGACATGGGCCCAAAAGTGACCCAAAAACAAAGGCATGTCACAGGCCCAAAAGTGAACAAAGTCCAAGTCCATCAAAGCTGTATAAAAACTACCTAATAAGTCTTTCTAATGATAATCAAATCAAAACAAATCATTTAATATCTACGAGAGTCATCGGCTCAAATCAAATAACCAGTGTCAAATTGGTTCATCACTAATTGCATCTCGGCAGACGCAAAAAGGTCCACAATAGCAATCTATCCTAAAGCGAAATTTGTACTCTTGGAGATCAAATCCCTTGTTCCTCCATCATGTCCAGCGGTTTGCTTCTCAAATTGTAATTCTTCTTTCCAACCTATTCTTTCTTGTCTTTAAGAGCCCTGCTCAACGGATCTCGTGCCCTTTTTTTCTTTCCAATTGACTCATACCTGACACTATTATTAAGCGTTCATTCATAAGATCATTAACGAATCCCTGGATATCAATCAACATCAGTCTCATGATCATCCTCAGCCCCTTCATTAATACCATCTCCCACCTCGATGGGCTAGAATTGCTAAATATATCTATAGTGGATTTATGCAAAGCTCAATGAGCCCCCGAATCCCCAACATTGACAGGAGTAGACCCCACTAAAGGCATCGACTTCGGTAACTTGAACCTTAGTACTCTTTCATGTATCCACCTCATCCAAAGTTTCAAACTAGTTATGAGTTTCTTGTTCCCTAACAATCATAACATTATATGTTGTTGGTTTCGGGGAACTAGAACTAGCGGAAAGTTTCTTACCAACCCAAATCGTGAGATTTCGAGTTGTCCTCTTCAACTGACTGCTCAGATTAATTCTCCACCCATTTTTGTTTTTTGTACCGATACTTCTTTTTTTGGCATGCTGCAGTAGAATGACCAACAATTCCAATATCCTTGCAGGATTTTGGCAAATTCTCGTAATGGACCACAACAAATGAAGCATGACTATCTCACCACCAAAATTCGATCGTTCATGTCCTGAGCTAAATCACTCTCCAAAAGCACTGACTCTAATTAACAAATAGATTTATTCAGAGATTGCTCATCAACTAGGATCGACGTGTCTAGAACTGAGGCCAATGCCCAAGGAACCTTGGGCTTCCAATATTCAATCAGAAGCTCACATAATCTGACTCAAATCTGAACCACCGAAGTGGTAAACGATGTAATTGAAAAGTATCAAAATTCACAATCCAAGACCGATGTTTAAAAATTATGTCACGCTCGTGTAAACATTTGAATTTATATCAAAATAACAGGCAAAATGAACTGTAACCCACAAAATGAAAATAATTTAACTAATAT
The DNA here is from genome assembly GCA_037126765.1 of Stenogyne calaminthoides. Classification (NCBI taxonomy): domain Eukaryota; kingdom Viridiplantae; phylum Streptophyta; class Magnoliopsida; order Lamiales; family Lamiaceae; genus Stenogyne; species Stenogyne calaminthoides. The sequence continues at coordinate 12,901,987 of JBBCBC010000028.1, forward strand.
TCATGCTCTAATTAAAAATAATCTTAGAAATTAATAAAAATAAAAAGACAGAACAATCCACATCTTTTGTTTTCACAAATTCACTCATTGTTCTTTACCTATATTTATCTAAACTCTTTATAATTGTTAAAAATAACTTAATTCATGTTTATGTGGTTCAAATATAAATAGATTTTTGTTAATAAATTTAATATGAATTTGTTGAACATAAACTGAGGGTTATATTGTTCTACGTTGCATGTATATGTTAAATTACTTTAATTAAAATATAGTATTTATAATAGATTGCAGAATGACATATGTTAAAAAATAATTATGAAATACTAAATGTATATGTTAAATTCGTTTAATTAAAATATATTTATAATATATTGCAGAATGACATATCTTAAAAAATAATTAGGGAATAGTACGAGTGATCAACTATTAAATGCTTGTTTGAATACATTTATTGAAATGATGTTTTTTTTTGAAAGGTAAAAGGTATAGTATTATTAATGGGGTACTCGGGGTACCCCAACCCATATACAGAGAAAAAAGACCGAAAAACTGTGCAAATAAAAGGAACAAACCCGACAACCCAACTATAATTTACAAGGAATACAGTATACTGGTTGCTCACTCCAATCATGAAGACTATAGAAAAAAGAGAGAGGGAAGTGAGCTTTGAGCCACTTCCACGAATTAATCTTGATGCATTCGAACGTTGTGGACCAATCCGGAGAAACATTCTTGAAAATCACATTATTCCTAGCCTTCCAGATTCTCCAAGCCACACATTGCCAAATAAGAAGAAAGTATTTCTTGGTTGTCCTGCCCGTACCTCCCGAAACAAAGCTGTTCATATGCTCAACAATTGAAGAATGTGTAGGGGATTGAATTTCCAGCCACTGCCCCACCCGAGCCCAAATATGACAGGCAAAGGGGCATTCCAAAAACAAGTGGTGAACATTTTCCTGACAATTTTGACAAAGAGCACACTCACCATTGTTATTAGGAAGAATACCCCTTTTAGCCAAATTATCCTTGGTAGCAATCCTATTCAACAAAAGCTTCCAAGAAAATGCCAAAACTTTAAGAGGAATAGCCTTCCACCAGATTCTTGACTTATCTACCAAGGGATGTTGCTCATCGTCCGCCTCTTGAATTAAGGAGTTGTACATTGATCTTGTCGAGAATGAGCCGTCTTTAGATCCGTTCCACCTGAACGAGTCCAGATTATCACGATTCACTTGAAACCTGCATAACACCATCCATAATTCCACAAGCAGAAAGAACTCATTAGTATCGAAGCTCCTATCCCAACTAAGACTCCATTTCCACTCCTCCCCATGAAAAACACCACACTCATTGACCATCCTAAATTTCTGAGAAGATAAACTGTAAAGAGAAGGAAACATGTACATTAAACACTTCCCATCACCCACCCAAGGATCCTCCCAAAATCTAACCAAATTACCAATTCCCAACTCAAACCTCATATTATTACAAAAAATAGAACCCTCTACACCCTCAAGAATATTATGAAGATCCCTCCACCAAATGATTTTTTACTATTACGAATCCCTGACCCTCTACCAACAAAAGACCCATATCTAGACCTCAGAACTCTAACCCACAAAGACTCACTCTCATTAATCCATCTCCAACCCCACTTACACATTAATGCCAAATTAAACAACTTCATATCTCTCACCCCAAGCCCCCCCTCAACCTTATTTTTGCACACCCTACCCTACTTAACCCATGCTGTTTTTTTGCGATTCACTTTTCCACCCCAAAGAAAATTTCTTTGGATTTTGGTTATGATATTGATAACACTCACAGGGGCTTTAAAAAATGATAGGTAATAGAGCGGAAGAGCCGAGAGAACCGAATTTAGGATGGTAATCCTTCCTCCAAGAGATAAGTTTCTTCTTTCCCAACCCAAGAGTTTCTTCTTATATCTATCAAACAGAGGTTTCAAAATTGCTTTTTTGATGATTGGCTCCGATAAAAAGAAATTTCAAATAGTTGAAAGGAAGTTTTCCGGTCTTGCACCCAATAATTCCAGCAAACGATTCAAGATCTTGATCACACATATTGATGCCATGGATGGAGCTTTTGGAAAAGTTAATCTTCAATCCGGAAGAAATTTCAAACAACCGAAGCAACCCCTTCATAACTTTAGCGTTCTCCTCTGAAGATTTACCCAGAATGACCGTGTCATCGGCAAACTGTAGATGGCTAACCTGGACTCTATCGTTGCCAATCAAAAATCCTTCAAACAATTGTCTTCTAACCGCTTCATTGAAGAGACAACTAAGACCTTCCGCTGCTAGAAGGAATAAGAAAGGAGACAGGGGGTCTCCTTGCCTAAACCCTCTCTGAAGGGAAAATTCCCCGGACGGGCTCCCGTTCACAAGGACGGACATAGTAGCCGAAGATAGGCAGCCCGTTATCCATTGTCTCCATTTACCACAGAAGTTCATGGCTTCTAACATTTCGTCCAAATACTCCCAATGAATTGAGTCGTAGGCCTTTTCAAAGTCGACTTTAAGGACTAGACCCTGTTTGCCATCTCTCTTCAAAAAATCAACAGATTCGTTTAATATTAGGATGCTGTCCAGAATCTATTTTTTGCCCACAAACGCGCTTTGATTCTCAGAAATGACCTTTCCCATTACTTTGGATAACCTCGAAGCTAACACTTTTGCCAGGATTTTGTAAGTGCACCCAATTAAAGAAATGGGCCTGTAGTCACCTAAGGAAAGATAATTATTTTTCTTCGGGATGAGAGTGACGAAGCTAGGATTTCCCCCTTTGACGATTCAGCCATTTTCATGAAATTCCGAAAAAAATCGCATGATATCCGATTTCAATATATTCCACATACTCTTGATAAACCCAAATGTTAGACCATCGCGACCGACTTTTATTACTACCACATTCCCAGATAGCTTTCTTGACTTCCTCTACAGAGAATGGGCTAGTGAGGATCGAATTGTTGGCTTCGTCGATTCTTTTCGAAATTAGATTTCTTAAGGAGATTCTACAGCGCAGAGGGTTGGAAAACTGATGTTTAAAATGGTTGTGGACATCCATTTTGACCACACTAACATCATCAGACCATTCACCATCAATAACAAGGCCGTCGATATGATTACATTTAATGCGACTATTGATGCATCTGTGAAAGAATGGCGAGTTGACGTCGCCTTCACGAAGCCATTGAATCCTCGACTTTTGGAATGTATAGCTATCCTTGACTTTTTTCAGTTGCCAAGCCACAGATTTTGCTTTCCTCATAGATTGCACTTCAATTTCAGTGAGGTCTCTATCTTCTTGCAATAGATCCAGATTGTGAAAATCTTTCAAGGCTGCTTCAATCTTGGAGTCAATAGTTCCATATTTCTCTTTGCTCCATAATTTGATATCTCCACGAAGCAGTTTTAATTTCTCCTTAACCACGAATCCTCCCCATCCCTGGATTTCATAATTCTTCCATTATCCTCCACGAACTTTTTCAATTCAGGATTACGAAGCCATGCGTTGAAGAAGCGGAATGATTTTGGCCCCCAATTCTGGAATTTATGATTCAGGAAGATAGGGCAGTGATCAGAGCTCCCTTTCGGGAGGCCGAGTAAAATACATCCCTCCCAATCGTTGAACCACTCATTAGAAACAAGAGCTCGATCGATCCTGTTGCAGCATTTACCGTTGAGACGCGACCAAGAGTATTTCCTTCCGCATAAAGGTAGGTCAAGGAGGTTATTCACTGCCATGAATTCGTTGAATTTTCTTGAGCTGGTTGGGGTAATCTGTGATTGCCTATCCTTCCTTTCAGATAAATCTTTAACCTCATTGAAATCACAGATGAGGCACCAAGCTTCAATGTTCGATGTTAACAATTTATGGGATAAATGATTCCACAGCTCAACTTTCCCTCTTAGATCACACGGACTGTATATGTTGGCAATACCGTACTGTTTGCCAGTAGCTATCCATTCGCCTTCCACTCCCACCACCCCATCAGCAATCCAAAAATCAGTTAACTTGAATTTTTCGACTTTCCACGAGATCCATATTCCTCCAGCCAAACCCTGTGCATCTTTCACCCTCCATTCCACATTAGTATTTCCCCAAATAGAATGAATATGCACATTATTATGATCTGTGTACTTTGTTTCTTGTAAACACACCACATCCGGATTGAATTTCCTAATTAACTCACTGATTTCCTTCTTCTTAATTCTCCCACCCAAACCTCTAATATTGTAAGAGACTATCTTCATGAGGAAACTCGATTTTGGATATTCACCTTCCCCAAAAGATCACTCTGGTGCATATCTTTTAATCTGTCCAAAATATGGATTTCATTTTCTTTTGTAATGACACCTAGACTCTTTCCCAAATTCCAAATTTCTTCAGGGCCCATCACCACTTGAACACTACTGCTATTTGAATTATTTGGGTCTACAACAGTTCTATCGAAATTGGAATTCTGCCCAGAAGTATTCACTGACCTGGATTTATTGGTACTCCTTCTTCTAGTTTTCGGTTTCGATGTTTCGCAAGATCCTTTGATGCCGAGGATGAAATTGGACCATTGTAGCTTCTTCTCCCTAATTTCTCTTTTTTTTTTTTCTGTAGTTTGTTCATTCTCTTTCGCCGGGCAATTTTGCATCTTTGCTTCGTTCCAATCTCCTCATTTGATTGATTCTCTTCGAGCACAGGGCCAATGGAGTCGGCCATCTCCTCCAAGGGGCAAGGCAGGCACGGCGTGTGGGATTTACGGGTGTTGAATTCACGACTAAAACGTTGATGTATTTCTACAATTTTCGATGAGGATGTCATAAACTGCTTCCAAAAGAAGAATACTCATGGAATCAATTGTAATTGTAATTTTATTTTATTTTATTTCAGTATTATGTATCTTTTTTGTTCAAATTGCATGGATTTGTGAGACTTTAAGTACTAAATAATATCTTTTTAAATTACTTATGATACCTTTAAAGTTAAAATGCCCCTAAACACAAGTGTTTGTCGGATGTATATATTTTTCTTGCACTACTAGATTATGGGTATAACCTCATCATAATAAATCAAATTCTACTAAATTATATTTACTTTGTCTCTATTTGGATGAATGAATTTGAAATCCGGATTTCAAATACAAATCACCAATCTCCAATGGATTTACAAATACTTAGATTTGAGAGTCTAGTTTAAAATGGAGGGATTTCAAATCCTCATCAAAATCATGTCATTTGTGAAATCCCTCATCTCTACCCCTTTCCTCTCTCTCCCCCCTTCACTCTCTTCTCTTTTCTCTCATCTAAGTATTTGTAAATTAATTGGAGAGTAGTGATTTGTGTGTGAAATCAATGGATTTTAAATCCATCCACTGGGTTTTGTAAACCAAATTTTAGGTTTTAAAATTCTAAATCGGTTTTTAAAAATCACCCCTATCAACCTATAAATTTTAATCATTACACAATCATCTAGTCATTACAATTTTTCCCAACAATAATATAATAACACAACATTATTCATTCTTACACATTAATTTAAAATAAAGTTCATTCAATAATAATATAATAAATAATATGATGTTGGGAGATGAATTTAATAAAGATATATGATTTTGATTAGATCCCAAAACCCCTGAGTATGACATGTTCAGAATGATCTTGATAGTTGAGTTAGGATTCAGTTCTAGAGTATTCGGGATGTTATCTGCAAAATGTATAGTCAGCAGATATAGCTCAGAATAGGTTCTGAAGACTCTGAAGAACTCAGTATGTTTATGAAGAAACTGAAGTTTCAGTATGAAACTGAAGGTTCAAGACTTCGATGTGAAATCGAGATATCAAGACTTCAAGAGATACCGAGGAATCAAGACTTCGAGACGAAGACTCAATATATCGGTCCAAGATAACTATAAAGACTCGAGAAGACTCAAGACTCGAAGACCTCAAGACTCGAAGACTCAAGACGCAAGACCAAGATCAAGATCAAGATTTAAGATCAAGAATATTGAAGGCACAATAATTATCAAGACTTCGAAGGTATTGAATGCTCAAGATGAACCTCAATGTTCTCGAGGCAATCAATATATCTATCCAAGGATGCAATCTTGAGAAAAACGCGATTCCTTAGAAAGTTAGATATTGCCAAGACATTCAAATGCAGACAAAAGGAACTAAGTCAGAAGTGTTGTTAAGGTTATATCAAACTCAGAGTTTGTAACCAAAAAGAGCCGTTGAAGGTGTCTACCTTTAACCGGAGACAAAAGTCAAAAAGAGGAAGACGACATCATACCATAATCGACAATCGACAAAGGACAAGTAGTCAAAAAGATGTCGATGTACAAAAGTTCCAGACTGCAAAAAGTGAAGACCGGCTACATGAAAGGCTATTGTCTAAAACGTGTTAGGGAGTTTCAAACCCTAAATATAGCCGTTTCTCACACACCATAAGAGGGAATTCACGGTCGTTTCTCCAACGGATAGTTTTCAAGAGTGACCTTGGTGTATGCCTATAAATCTTGGTGACCCTCTACATTGTAAGGTTACGGAAATTTATACTAAACTTAAGAGCTCAAACTTATTCTTGCAAAAGTTAAAGCACTTTCGAAAAACTTAGAATTTCCCAAGTGCTTCTATATTGAAGAGAGCTCACTATACTAAGCCTAGCTTGATAAGAATTATCCAAAGCTTAGTCGAGATATCCTAACCCTTTGCATTGTGCTTCATTGTAAAGGATATCTCATCCTAGTTGGAAACCAACCGAGAAACCCCAAACCCTTGAGAAGGTAGTTGGAGTGTGTTTGTTGGTGAGAAGAGTTGTAAAGAGTTAGTAAACTACGCGGAGTAGTCAGAAAACTCTAGAGGAGAAGTTAGTAAGCTACAGGGGTAGTCTGAAAGCTTGTTTGTGTTTGAGTAAGTAAACTACGGAGGTAGTCAGAAAGCTCAAGGTCGGGTTGAGTAAGTAAACTACGTGGAGTAGTCAGAAAACTCAGGACCCGAGTTGAGTAAGTAAACTACGCGAGGTAGTCGAAAAGCTCGAAGTTGATAGTGAATTTCTCGAGGATCCAGAGAGAGTGGATGTAGGAGCTTGAGTCTCCGAACCACTATAATTCTTTGTGTTCTTTATTGCTTTCCTTATCTGTGCCTTAACTTTGCATTGACTTGATTTTGAAAGCATACTTTTCACTGATATTCAGTTGGAATCAATCCACTGAAGTTGCATAAGTGAATCACAACTTAATCACTATTTCATAAAGGGAAGGTTTTCAGCAAAGCTTAAAACGAGTATAAACTAAGGGCCAACCATTCCGCACGACTGAGTAGCTAGAACAGATAGTTACCAAACTGAACTCTCATTTGAGGATTCAGTAAGTTAGTTATCTGATCCAAGCAACTCAGGATCTCTGACACTCAGGACTCAGTTGGGATTATCTGAGGTATCTGAAAGCGGCTTCGATCATCCTTTGTCTCGATGAGACTTTGACTCGGAAGCGATCTGTGCTTCTCAGAACCTAATCTTCAGGATTATCTGACCCAAGCTGACCTCAGTAAAAAAAAGTTTTAAAAACACTGAACACGTGTATTCCCCCATACACGTGTAAGACTCGTTGACCGACCAACAAGTGGTATCGAGCAAAGGGTTCAACTTGACCACTCTTTGTGTTGTTGACCAAAGTTTTATTTTCAAAAATACTTGTGGTCTATCTGAACTGATCTTATTTCCTGAAATTTTTTCTTTTCAAAAGATCAGATAAAATGTGTTCTAAAAAACTTCCCATGTTCTCAGTGGAGAACTATGATCTATGGAGACTGAGAATGCAGGCTCATCTGTATTCCAAACATGAGCGTATGTGGATAGTGGTCTCTCAAGGACCATTCCAATTTACTCTAGTGAATCCCAGAGGAACAGAAGATGAGAGAATCGATCCTAGAGCTGAATTGCCAAAGTCAGATGATCAACTTACTCCTGATCAGAGAAAGTTAGTCAATCTTGACTATATTGCCAAAGATACAATCTATATTACTATTGATGATTGTGTTATGAGGAAGATCTCTCACTGTGAGAATTCAAAGGAAATATGGGATACACTTGCTGAGATTGCTCAAGAAGAAAAGGAGTCTGAAGAAAGTTCCAGCTCCTTAGTAGAAATGTGCTCAGAAAGTGACAGAGATGACATCTGTCTCATGGCTGTAGGAGAGGTAAGTTCTTCTATCTCTGTTGTTGCTCCTACACTAGCACAAGAGTTTTCAAGTTCCACTGAAAAACAATCATTTTTGACTGATGGATTCTTTTGAGAATCGATGAAGGACTATCTTTGTTTTTGCAAGGATCGCTAAATAGAACTCAAGAGCGTAATAAGGAACCGAAAAGTTGAAAAATCTAAAATGGAAAGACTTCTAGCAATATTGAAATCACTTCTCAATTAATGGGAGCTACTGATGAACTGGATATTCTGAAAGTACAACTCTCAGAGAAAGAGAAGTTGATAATGTCCCTAACTGAGAAGCTAGAGAAATCGACTCAAGAGATTCAATTAATCGTAATCGAAGTTCAATGACCTCTCTGAGAAGCATAAAACTCTACAGAACTGTGAGGATAGTGCATAGAAGAAGTTAACTCTATTGAATAATGCATCTAATGTAATAGATGAAATTCAGAGTTACCAAAGATCTGTGACTATAAAAACTGGATTGGGATTTATTCCGGGGGAACCTCACAAGGTCATCTAAATGTTTGCATCAAGTAGCAAGAAGACAATCTTTGTAAAACCGATGGCACCTACACTTCAAATCAAGTAATGCCCAATGTTGTAGACAAGGAAAAAGGACCTATGGTTTCAATAAAAATCAAATGATCAAAGTTAGAAAAGCCCAAACCTCGGTGAAGGCTAGAAAATCTGAAAGGTCGGTTGGAAAGTTTCGAGCAAGTACTTCAAAGCCTCGGGCTAAGAATGCAAACCTTAAAGGCTCCACATCAACCATCGGAGGAATCCTCGGATGAGAAACACTCGTGAGACATTCTCAACCAAGAGACCAAGTCCTCAAGATCTTTGAAAGACCAGTTTTCAAAGACAGCAACCCAACCCCACTTGCCTAAGGGTAAAGGTTACCCGAACCCGAGTCAACAAAGATTTAGACCGGTCACCAGAAGCCAAAAGCAAATGAAATGAAGGCCCGAACCAAAGAAGAATTCAAAAGCCCATGTTCATGCTAAAAAGAACACATACACGTAAAACGCTAAGGCACCCAAATAGTAGATGTGTATGTTGATGTTTATGGAAGACAAATTAGCCACTCTAAAGTGATTAGAGTTGTCGAGCGATTTGGATTCCTAAAGGTACAAACTAACCGAGATAGGACCCTATACAAATTGGGTACCACCAGATCTAATCTGTTTTTCAGGAAAACAGAAAAGGGCACTGAACTGAATGAAGATATCAATAGCCCTGTTGAAAGAAGATCTGAGATTTCATTGTTGGAAGATGAATCTCCTTCATGGACTTCAAGAGAAATCAAGCTGAAGAAGGAACTTCATCAGAGATCATATTGAAGAAGGACATAAGGAAGGAGAAAATTCATACTGATAAGCAAAGAGCTGATATCTTGACTAAACCTTTGGCGGAATCAAGATTTCGTGAACTTTAAGTTGAATTAGGGATGTTAGAACCAGTGTATAGAGTAAAATCAAAAAATTGAAGATTTTCAGATGCATGAAGTTTTCTCAGAATTCTACTGAGAAGCTCAGGATAAAATGGAAATAATGAACTGAGTCTCAAGGAAACTCAGATTTATTGAAGGTCAAGATTTTCGAAAGACACCGAACCAATTCAAGATTTTCGATATTATCTTGACATTTTATCAAGGTCAGTACTCAGTAAGACTGATAGAGGGAAATTAGTCTGAAGAAGTAATGACTCATGCGACTCATTTATTGCTTAAGTGAAATTCAGTAATCATTTGCAATAAATACAAAACACCTGAGGAATGTTTTTGGGCGGGATCGTTTTAAATTCCGAAGAAGGTCAACAGTCATTTAATGCTCTGCTACATTAATGACCAATGAGGATGTTTTGGCGGCTTACTTTTTGGAGATCGTCGGTTCGTATACCCGATTAATCGGAGATTAATCTCAACCATTGTTTCTCACCTAACCAACGCGATTCCCCACGATCTCGAAGCTATATAAACCCCAATAAGCCATTCAAGCCAAAATTTTATCAAACCCTTCATTCCCAAATCCTCTGCAAATAAATTCCCTTTGCCCAGAAATTCCCAAATCCTAAAGCTTCATTTCTTCAATCAATCTCTAAAATGGCTCCAACCTTGTTCGAGAGATTAGCCGAAACCAACAAGCCGTGGTACGAGTTCGTTGTCTCACTCGAAAGCACAACAAACTCAAAGCCAGAAGAGGAGGCTCTGCATATGATTCGATCAAGCTAAACTCACCCAACTAGTCGCAGTTTACCCTGCACTGGAGTTTGCAAAAGAGGTAATTGAATTCATCTATAACTTGAAGATAGATGAAGAGGCCTGTATGCACTCTAAGATTACTGTATCACATTTAGAGCAGTCGTCCAAATACATCGATTTTGAGAGGGATCTGTATATAGTTCAGAAAAATATGAATGATGTTTTTGAGCTCGTGATAGAGGAGAGGATCCTACGATGTATATGTCGGGTAGAGCGAGAGTACTTAGATAGGATTGCTGAGAATCCTGTTAAATTTGAGGTGACATTGCATAAGAAGCACTTAAAGCCACAATATCGTGTGTTGATGGATATTGTGAGCAAGAGCATCATGAGTCTTGCGGGGAGTTTTGAGCGGTCGACTCCGGCTCGGTTGATGGCGGCGATAGAGGCCTCACCCACCACCGACTTCAACCGGGTCAAATTTTTGATTGAGACGGTGAGTGAAAGCGGACCAAAGTTTTGAAGAAGGTTGGACAGGCGATCTCAATAAAAGGCAAGATCCACCATGCCACCAAAATTGCTTATATTTTGGAGATGTGCGAGAGGAGGAGGATATCTTCGCCAATTCGACCCCATTCCCTAAGTCCAAAATTCTCTTTAAGCCCATTCTTTTGCAAAAGAAGCAGCCATCGGGGGAAGAGAGAAAAGAAGGTAGAATCACCAATTCTTGGTGAAAAAGAGACTCAACAAACCGGGGGAAGGTTTTGTTGGAGGCAAAGATGGAGCAGGTGCAAGAATAATGAAGCGTAAGAACCTTGCCCCAAAGCTCGAAGATTGGTGGTTCTCACCGATGAAGATGGCAAAGGATTCGAGGAGATTTAACCCGAGGGCCAAACCGCTCGAGTTCGCCATTGAAAGTTTTGGCTCGGAGTTATCTCAAAGGCACAAGAACGGTCGGGAGGAGCGTCTTCTTCTCGAGGTGCTTGAGACATCTCTAAGTTCGAGATAAAATTTCTCGGAAATTTTCAAAGGAACTCGGGCCTCGAGAGATTCCTATTGAAAAAGTGCCTTACTCGCATGACAGAAGAGCCAACTCGGAACCAATCTGAGGAAGTGTCATTTCCAGGACCCGAACCCACTCGGATGCTGGCGGAGGACTGAGGCACTGACCGCACAACCTTCGAGACTTCGGGGACCGCGAGAATATTCTTGATGAGCTCCTGAGTGATCTACTTCTTGATCCCTCAGCAGAAGCTTCAATTGAACCAGAGAGCCCGAGATGGAAGAAGGGCGAGGCTGAAGAAGGCGAGTGGAGGAGCAAGGGGGAACGATTCATTCTTGACCGCTACCCCGAGCTCAAATCATACCCCGATCTGCAAGATGTTTTCTTGATTAAGGACAACTGTGTTCATCCTCAATCGACTCTTCCCGAAATGCTTGATATTCTTTGCTTTCGGAGGGAAGACCGGTGGAATGAGGAGACGACCTTTCGGACCGACTTCTCGGGGTTCGGAAGGACAAAGCTCGATGAAAAACTCCGATTTTGATGAAATTTGGTTCGGAGGAAGTTAATGAAAGAAAAAGCTATCAAGTTGGTGCCCCAAGCAGCGGAGACAAATCTCAAGATGGAGATGGGGACAAACAGAGAGATGTTGAGAATCAGTCTCAGATGGAAAAGGAGACTTCATTCTTCGATCAACTCCGAAATTGGTCAACCTCGATTTGAAGTTAGCACTCTTGGTACCTTTTTGGCACTATTAACAATTATGCCAAAGTTACTGAAAGTTCTATCTTTAATTCTGAATTGTCTGATAAACAGACTGAGGCTCAGTTGGAGACTGGAGCTCAGGATGATCAAACAGCACAAAAGGTGCAGAAGGTTCCTGAGATTGATCTCACTCCCTTGATGGAGAAACTTGAGAAGGTTGAGCCAATGATGATCAAGATTGCTCAGATGGAAGAAACATTGGCCAATCAAGCTCAACAGATGGAAAGTCTTAGTCACTCTTTAGAGCTGGTGCTAATCCAAAACACTCTGACCTCACAGATGACCTCCATGGAAGATAAGCTGAATGAAAAGCTGGAGGGAGTCAAGGTGAGCTCGATCTTTGAAATGAATCGAAGCACCGAGAGTCAATCCGCATTTCTAGAGGTGAAGTTGGCAGAGAGGAATGAAGTGATGATAAAATCAGCTGTTGAGGAAATGAGCTCATTGCTCATGACCAAGATGACAGAGATGTTCAAAGAAGCACTCTCTGGCCAGTTTACCCACTTATCTGAAGAATTTTCTGTGGCCAAGAACCATCTAAGGAGGCTGGAAGACGAACAAGATTAGATAGCAGGAGAAGTTCGCTGTGTGAGCAAAGAACAATATCACATGGACACAGCACTCTCCAGACTTCTTCCAAATTACGGTGCCAAGAAGGGGGAAAAGGAAGGTGAAGACCTCAGGAAGTTCATGGAACGTGATTTTGGAGAAGAAGGCTCGGAAAGATGTTTTGAAATGTATAATTTAGCCAGAGCCTTAAGAGAAGTCGGGCTTACCGAGAAGTTGAAGTTCGCTCGGGTAGAAAAGCCTTATCTACACTCGAAGTTTAAAGCAAAACCATGCTTGATGTTGCAAGAGAGAAACCGAAAAGCTAGAGCAAAGGTTGGAACAAGCCAGCCAGTTCTTTGATTGCTTATGAAGAGGAAAGCCTTGGGCGTTGTTCAACTCAGAAGAACAAGCGTCTTGAAGGCTTCTAAGCCAATCCAGAGAAAGCTGATTCTGGATGATGAAGAAACGGAAGAATCTGAGTCTCAACCTCAGAAGAAAGTCTTCAACATGAGAGATGCTCTGAAGACACTCCAAATAGAACAAGCTAAGAAAGCTGCTGCTTCAGTCTCAGGAGCATCTGTGATCAGAAAGAAGATAGACGAAGAGCAGAAGCGAAGGAGTGAATTCAGGAAGTTTGCGAGCAAGAGGAAAGGAACATCAAAAGCACTAAAGTGGCCCCACGTTGATAAATGGATGCCTATCAAACTCAACGATATGTGGGAAGAAGTCAAGAGAACCTTCTGGTTCAATTATGATGTTCTCAGGGAATGGAGAGGGGAAAGCTCATATAAGAATGAAGCATTCATTGAATATCTCCTAACCTTCTATCCAAAGTATCTACAGGGCTGGATTAACCTTGCGGATGAAGGAGAGGTACAGATAGTAACCCCTGGTCCATATTCCTATCCTCCTCCAAGACTTGGTAATGGCTTGGTGAATGAAAAGGCCATTACTCAAGAGATTGCTCAGTATGCTGGTCAGTTGGGTCTAACAGGAAACAGTCCGAATACTATTAAGGAGAGAAATGAGCTGAAGAAGAGATTTTTCGGAATGTTCGACCTGGAGGTGCCTGCTGATGAAGTTGAGAATGAAGCAAATCAAGAGCGTAAGATCAAGAGCCAAATCAAGATCAAGATCAAGACTCGAAGATTCTCGTAATCTTTAAATTTTTTGTCTTTTTGATTTTGTTGATAAATTCATTGTAATCTGTAATGGGATACCAATCATCAATGAAGATTTATCATTATGCTCAAAAGATAATATCTCATTATCTTATTTACATGTCTTTTATTTTGATATGCCTGAATGAATGTCTCTGAACTGATTATATGTTGATAAGGGAGAAATTGTCTGAATATGGGGGAAATTGTTTAAGTATTTAGTAATGAACTACTTAAAGAGATTCATTACTGAAGAAATTGCTGAATGATTTAAACTGTTAGGAGTTTCTCTGATTTAAGAAATTGTTGGGAGACAACCAATCTTGTAATAGGATAAACTGAAACCTGAGTATAGGTTATATGTTTGTAACAAGATAGGTTTTGGCATCATCAAAAAGGGGGAAATTGTTGGGAGATGAATTTAATAAAGATATATGATTTTGATTAGATCCCAAAACCCCTGAGTATGACATGTTCAGAATGATCTTGATAGTTGAGTCAGGATTCAGTTCTAGAGTATTCAGGATGTTATCTGCAAAATGTATAGTCAGCAGATATAGTTCAGAATAGGTTCTGAAGACTCTGAAGAACTCAGTATGTTTCAAGAAATCAAGTTTCAAATATGAAATCAAGGTTATGAAGACTTCGATTAGAAATCGAAGCTATCAAGACTTCGATGAGATCTTGAGGAATCAAGACTTCAAAGACGAAGACTCGATTATATCGGTCAAGATAACTATAAAGACTCAGAAGACTCAGAAGACTCAGAAGACCCTGAAGACTCTGAAGACGCAAGACTGAAGACTGAAGATTTAAGATCAAGAATACTGAAGGCACAGTAATTCATCAAGACTCGCAAGAAGGCTTGAATGCTCGAAATGAACTCAATGTTCCGAGGCAATTGAATATATCTATCTGAAGGATGCAATACTGAGAAAAATGCGATTCCTTAGAAAGTTAGATATTGCCAAGACATTCAAATGCAGACAAAAGGAACTAAGTCAGAAGTGTTGTTAAGGTTTTATCAAACTCAGAGTTTGTAACCAAAAAGACCCGTTGAAGGTGTCTACCTTTAACTGGAGACAAAAGTCAAAAAGAGGAAGACGACATCAGACCATCTTACCGACAATCGGATGACAAGTAAGTAGAAAAAAGATGTCGATGTACAAAAGTTCCGCATCGCAAAAAGTGAAGACCGGCTACAAGAAAGGCTATTGCCTAAAAACGTGTTAGGGAGTTTCAAACCCTAAATATAGCGGTTTCTCACACACCATAAGAGGGAACTCACGGTTTGTCTCTCTCCAACGGATAGTTTTCAAGAGTGACCTTGGTGTATGCCTATAAATCTTGGTGACCCTCTACATTGTAAGGTTACGGAAATTTATACGCAACTCAAGAGCTCAAACTTATTCTTGCAAAAGTTAAAGCACTCGAAAAACTTAGAATTTCCCAAGTGCTTCTATATTGAAGAGAGCTCACTATACTAAGCCTAGCTTGATAAGAATTATCCAAAGCTTAGTCGAGATATCCTAACCCTTTGCATTGTGCTTCATTGTAAAGGATATCTCATCCTAGTTGGAAACCAACCGAGAAACCCCAAACCCTTGAGAAGGTAGTTGGAGTGTGTTTGTTGGTGAAAAGAGTTGTAAAGAGTTAGTAAACTACGCGGAGTAGTCGAAAAAACTCTAGAGGAGAAGTTAGTAAGCTCTGAGGGTAGTCCGAAAGCTTGTTTGTGTTTGAGTAAGTAAACTACGGAGGTAGTCAGAAAGCTCAAGGTCGGGTTGAGTAAGTAAACTACGTGGAGTAGTCAGAAAACTCAGGGCCGAGTTGAGTAAGTAAACTACGTGAGGTAGTCAGAAAGCTCAGAAGTTGATAGTGAATTTATCTGAAGATCAGAGAGAGTGGATGTAGGAGCTTGAGTCTCTGAACCACTATAATTGCTGTGTTCTTTATTGCTTTCCTTATCTCGGTAATTAATCATTGCATTGACTTGATTTTGAAAGCATACTTTTCACTGATATTCAGTTGGAATCAACCCACTGAAGTTGCATAAGTGAATCACAACTTAATCACTATTTCATAAAGGGAAGGTTTTCAGCAAAGCTTAAAACGAGTATAAACTAAGGGCCAATCATTCCGCACGACTGAGTAGCTAGAACAGATAGTTACCAAACTGAACTCTCATTAGAGGATTCAGTAAGTTAGTTATCTGATCCAAGCAACTCAGGATCTCTGACACTCAGGACTCAGTTGGGATTATCTGAGGTATCTGAAAGCGGGATCACTGTCTCGATGAGACTTTGACTCGGAGCGATCTGTGCTTCTCGAACCTAATCTTCGAGATTATCGACCCAAGTGACCTCGATGAAAAAAAAGTTTTAAAAACACTGAACACGTGTATTCCCCCCCATACACGTGTAAGACTCGTTTGCACCGGGACCAACATATGACATCACTCACTCTTACACATTGATTTGACATAAAGTTAAATCACTCCTTGCTCAAAAACTCAAAAGAAATATACATAGAATTTCAAAAGTCTTATTTTTCAAAAATTAATTTTTAAATGTCATGTAAAACTAAACATAACCTTACTGTCATATATATATATATATACATATATAATGTACTTAATTGAGTGGGTTACTTTCTAGTACCATTTGACCACTTTTATTGCATATATGTTCCAATTATTATATACATTACTAAGAGGTTCCATTCTATGTTGTTGTTACTTAAATACCCTTAGTTTAGACCTTTAGCTTGTGTCCAAAAGTTGTCTTCCCAAAACACCTGCCAACTGTCTCATCAAATTTAAAAAGTAACCGTTCCCCAATATATTTCTCCCACCTTTTGTCCTTAGTGTTAATCCAACGGTTCCCCATTTTACAACAAAAGAGAGAGATTACTCATTTTAGAGAGAGAAACCTCCTTCGTCGATTTTAGAGAGAGAGAAACTTCCTTCGTCCATTTTTTGAAATGTAAACCAGATTTTAGAGAGAGAAAATCGTGGGCTACGATTCCGGTTGCGTCAGGTTTTGGGTTTCCTGCGAGTTGCGTCCGGTTGCGTCGGGTTTCGGGTTTCCGGTAAGATACTCTCTTTTCGGGCAAAATTTAATTTTTCTATAAAGTTTTTCCGACGAGTTTTTTTCAGTGAGTTTGGTTTTTCCTGCGAGTTTACTTTTTCGGCGAGTTTTTTTCGTGCAACATTTAATTTTTCCGGCGTGTTTGGTTTTGAAACTCACAATAGGGTTTTTTTTTTCAGTTTTGAAACTCACAAAAGGGTTTCCGGCGAGGAACCGGCGAAGAACAATACTATAATCTTTTCAGGTAATTCCATTTTCGTCGCCCCTAACCCCCCATTGTAAGGTAATAGGTATTTGTTCACCTATTAATTCCGTTATTTTTTTAATAAAGCATAGTGGAAGGATATGGGCTCGAGTAACCGTGGTCGTGGTAGATCTAGAGTCGGAAGCTCTTCTAAACTACACAGTGAGAGTGTTTTCTTGTTTATCACTTTTTGTTTTCAGTGATGCTGTTGTTTAATGTTGATCTAGAATTTCAGAATCGATTAATTATTGAAATGGTTGATGCATATATTCATGGTTTTGTGCATATATTCATGTTTTTATAAATATATGCATGTTGTTTTGGGAAAATCAGTACAGTATGCCTGGTAACTTTTTGTATAATTAGTTCGTATGTGAGATTGATTGTATAATCTTTATTATTAGATTTTAAAAAAGACAAAAGAAGGGGACGGAAACGTCCTAGATTAGAAGTTGATTATTCGGAATTCGATTCTTCCACGAATGGTACAAATTTGTTATAAAGTTATCTATAATTCCCCATTCTATGGGTATCAATTAGTCATATTTACTCCCTAACTCGTTTCTTTTGTAATGTTAAGATGTCGTGAAAAAGAGAGTCAAAAGCAGGAATACAGTGGTTGATGATTCGGAATCAGACTCATCATTTAATGGTAAGTATGAAATCTGTTTCTTTTTTTATCAAGCATATATTTAAAAAACGTTTTGACTCGAATCCTTTTTTAATATTACGTGTAGAACATGGAGAAAAAAGGAAGGCAGGGAGAAAAAATGATGTGGATGATTCGGACACAGATTCATCTTTTACATGTATGATGTTTGATATCTGTCTCATGAATTATTATGTTCGATTTGGAACTTAAATATGTGAAAATATTTAATGTTATGTGAAAAAGAGGTCAAGAAAAAGAATGTGAAAAGCAAAATGGATGTGTCTGATTCCTCCGACTCCGAATTTCTGTCTAAGGTATGTTTCAAATTTTATGCGTCTCAAAAATCTGATTCTAGTTCAATATATGCACTTTTATGTGGCATTGTTTAATGAGTTTTGTGTTCTAGTAGATTGCAATAAAAGGAAAACGACCAAGAAGAGTCATCGGCTGCACAAGAAAAGGGGTGATTCATCAGGTTTTTTTATGCAAAATATTTTATATGCACTTCGATATTTTCCAAATATTCATTTAATTGTTGAGACCTTATAGAAAGACTGATTCATATTTTTTCGAACAAACAGATAGTTTTAGCACTGGTGATAAGTGTGAAAAACGGAAAAAAGTATTAGATGTATCTACGTCCGAGAACAGTGACAGTAGTGACGATTATCTGCATAAGAGGAAGCTGAAACCCAAAAATGATTTCAGTAAGTTTAACATTCTTCGTTCCTATGTTTAATTTCTCTCTTACGAATACAATATAAACTTAACAACTGTACATTTGTTTGTTGTAGAGGGCATCAGTAT
The DNA here is from genome assembly GCA_037126765.1 of Stenogyne calaminthoides. NCBI lineage: Eukaryota > Viridiplantae > Streptophyta > Magnoliopsida > Lamiales > Lamiaceae > Stenogyne > Stenogyne calaminthoides. The sequence goes on from JBBCBC010000028.1 coordinate 12,920,674, forward strand.
CGACAAAGGTGTGACATATTACAGGAGCAATTTGAGTACAACTATCGGTTCTCTAATGCAACTGAAATTTTCTGAACAACATCTGAGGGATATAAGAAAGACCGCAACGTGGTTTCTGTTTGATGCCATCCATCGATACGGTGATGCTCATTTGATAAATAGATGTGAGAAGAGTGAAGGAGTCATCCGTAAGATACTGATGTGTGCTGATCAGAAAAAGGGACGCTTCGTTATTGGAGGAGAAGTCATTCATGTGACTGGCAATGATGTCACCCTGGTTTTTGGTGTATGCGGTGGTGATAAGAAAATCCCCTTCAAGAAGAAGGATTGCAGACATACGGCATGGGTACCTCAGAATGCCCCAAAAGGTGGACTTACCAAGACGTACATCCTTAGTAAGATAAAACCTTTGTTGGGTGAAAATGACGAAAATAGCGTAAAGGATGTGGCTCGGTTGATGCAATGCTACTTAATGGCTTCAGTTCTCACCCCTTGCCAAAGTTCATGTATTGCTTGGCATTTGACTGAGTACCTTGAGAATCTTGATGAAGTGTTATTATATGATTGTTCAGATTATGTTGCTGGCGTGCTGATGAAACAGATAAAGAAAACCAAGACAATGAGACTTGGTGGTTGTGCTCTGTTATTACCTGTAAGTCTCCGAAAACACACTTATATCTGATTTTAAAGTAAGGTTACTTAGATACATTTTACTAATTTGGACTGTCGTTTATGTTATGTCTTTTTTGTTTAGTATTGGCTGTGCAAGCATACCAGCTTGGTCAAAAAGAAGGAATCTCGATCACCGGACTTATTCCCTCATTTTCTGAAATGAAATTTGAAAAAACTTCATCCACTTTTTATGAGTGGTTTGGATCTGATCAAACTGAAAGCTGAATATGTGAGAATACTAATTCTTTGTTATATGCGTCAGCAATTTAGAAAATTTGACACTATTACATTGATAAAAAAATATGTTTTTCAGGTTACCAAAAATGTTCTTAAACCAAAGCGTTTTGAGAAGGAACAAATCCGATTGATTGTCGAAGCAGTTTCAAATGGAAATGACTCTGGTTTGAATTGTGACAAGGCATCTAACGAAGGCGAATCTGTTGATGAATTGAATAGAGAGACCCCTGGTGTTGATTATACAGAAGAAACCGCGGATCTTGGTGTTGAAGAAAACGGTGTTCCAGAAGATATGCTTGGGGGAAAAACAACACCACCTCAAGACAATGAAATAATTCACTCAAAACCAGGTTTTTTAGATGCTGATCCAGAAAATTCACAGGACGATTTGATGGGTGCTCCTTCCTACAGTTTACAAATTACACAATTTATTTCCAACACTGCACATAAGGCTGCTGTTTACGAAGTCCCAATTATGAGTGATACTCAGAAAGGTATGAATTTTGTAAGCTTCCAACCCCCACATATTTTTCTGAACATTTGATCCTAACCCATTGTTTCAATCAGGTATGATTTCTGAAGGATGTGTGCCCGCACATAAGCCTGCAGAAGACGAAGTTCCCCCTACGAGTTATGCTGAAAAAGGTTTGTATTTTTTAATCTTAAAAGATTTATGGATCATGTAGTATGTTTCTTAATTTGAATTATGTGTATCTTTTATGGCATGCTTTCCAGGATAATCTTTTATGGATTGTATTATGGATTATGTTGTTACTGTTGGATTATGTTGTTACTTGGATTATGTTGTTTATTACTAGCTTTCCGTGCAGCTCTTATGTATGTGTTTTAGCTAAACAGTCCCTGTTATAATACTAATTTTTTTTCCTGGAATGCATGTATGCGTGGAAATGTGTATATGTGTGCATGCATGTATGCGTGCAATTGTGTATATATGCATGCATGTATTAATTTGTTTAGTATTTCAGGATGTTAAGTTTTCCATTATATATGTTGCTTGTTGGATTTCCCTTTATATATGTTGATGTGTATTTCAGATTTTTAATACTAATGTATCGTTTCCTTACAGATATGAATTCTGAATTCTTTGTGGACGAGGTTGATGATAAGGGGTTGGAGTCTGGGAACAAGGAGACCTTTGAGAAAGGTGTTCGTGAGTCGTCGGGCATGAGCAAAACAACAACTGAAGATGTGCAGTCTGTTGCTGATAATCTGAGCATGAAAACTGAAATGCAGAATTTAAGTCTACGCAATACAATTCTGACTGAAGAGATCGAGAAGATGCATCGATAAAGAAACGATCGTTTGGCAGCACTTGAGGTAGAGATTGCTCAGCTTCGTGCCGAAAATGACAAACTGAGACTTCGAGAGTTTGAAAGCTCGTCTTACACACCGACACATATTTTTTTGGATCCAAAAAATCTAGCTCAAATTGATGAAATCACCAATCTTCACATTTCCAGGCTTGATACGTGTACGCCTGCAAAACCTGTTGAAGTGGACACAGTTGCAACGAAAAAGGGCCGTAACAAGAACGTTTTGTCGCCAAACACAATGACAAAAAGGATCAAAGCAAGAACTCAAATTGGTGATAGGCGGTCAAAGGAGTTGTCGCCACAGCTCAACACAGCAGAGTTAACGTGTGCAAGCAAGCGCACATGCATTGATGTTGAAAACTACACAGCTCACGAAATCCGTGACAATAGGGCAGCCAAACCAATGCCTACTTTGAACCTTGCATATGCAACTGTTAGTAAGATGTCGCCGCATCTAAAAAGTATTTTAAAAACCCGTTGGAATGAAGGCCATGGAGAAGATAGGTAAAACAAAATCTCGAATTTCGTATTCTAAAATCTTCTTTGTATCACTCATAATATTTTTTTATCGTTCCCAGTTTATTATGGAAGGGTTTAAACCAGTTTTCTGAAGTAACAACCGGGGATATTGTGGGTCTAGTCCACCATGGTCCTATGATGGGCAAGGTTTACATTTATTCTAAAAATATTCATTCATTTCTTGGTTTGCAAAACATTAGCACGTGTTACTTAAATCTGAAACCAAATGATATAGGTGATTGACGCATGGGCGGAAATGCTTAAGGAGAATCACAAATTAAAGAAGGGTGTGAAAAAAGTGGCGACATTCATGTCGTGTTGTTGGGGTAAAAAATACATTATCTTTATCGTTATATTAAAACCTGTTTTGTGTCACCTAATATCATTACAATTACTATATTATTGTTAATAATTTCAGTTTAAAAAAACTTTATGTAGGACCTGATTTCAGACAAAAATCTAAATCCAAAGGGAACGTTGAAACGTTTGTTAGATGACGTTATTGAGGGGTCCCTCAACTGCAATTATCTACTTTTCCCGATGAACACTAAGGGTTGCCCAAGGGAAACACGGGATTCAGGCTTTCACTGGACGCTATTGATACTAGACATGACCAAATTCCAGTGGAATTTCTACAACTCCTTTCGTTCAAGAGCTGCCAAAACTGACGTTCATCTGACCAGATCACACGTTGTGGTAATATTTAGTTTCTGTCAATTAAATCCTTGGTTAATGTTATCAGATCTATTATCCATAAACATTCAATAAAACATCAATGTGCTTTTGTTTTCAGATTAAATATGTTGAGAAGAAGTTAAGGGATATTTATCGTAGGAAGAATGCTAAACATCCCTTCTTAGATAATAGTTTCCGATGGCCAGATTCCGCCGAATGCCTACAACAGTCTGAAAGTTTGGTCGATTGTGGAGTAATAGTTTGCATGCATATTGAGAACATCATCCTAAACAAGACTCGTGCGACTGCTGTTTTTAACAAGACGCCTTCTGGATATTATCGTAAGCTGATGGCTGAATTATTCCTTCAAACCCCATCTTCCACCGTTTAACAATTTATGGATTATGTAGTCTGTTTTGGAATTTGCATTATGTGTTGGTTAATCTTTCAAACAAATATTGTTTTGGACATCTCATTATGGATTATGTTGCGACTGTTGGACCATTTAGAATGAGCACTTGTCTATGCTCTAGATCTCATTTAATGTCATTGGAATGTGTCTTATACTTATGAGGCTGTTTGGTATTATGGGTTTTTATATGTTGTTGTTCTGCTCTTATTTATGTGTTGTTTATGTTAAGCAGGCCCTTTGAACCCCTCCCATAATTTTTTGCATGCATGTATGCATGAATTTGTGTATATATGCATGCATGTATATAATTTTTTTAGTTTTTCATGATGTTGGATTATCCCTTATATGTATTGCATGTTGGACATCCACTAAAATACACGAATATAGTAACATATTTATAATATTTACTAATATAGTAATATATGTTTACTAATAAATAATATATTTACTAATATACACGAATATAGTAATATATTTATAATATTTACTGATAAAAATTATACACGAATATATCAGTATAGTATATTCCCAAATTCATAGTGTTCTAGAACACCAGGAAAACCTCAGATGCATGTATAGTCATATATTCATGCATATATGCATGTTCACATGCATAAGTGCATGACAAATTTGTCAAATTTCCCAGAAATAAAGAACACACACGTGTTTGATTATTGGACAAAAAAATGACAGTTGTAATTCGACCGTTTGAAGCAGAAAGTGAAGTTTAATGCTACTTACACAACCTTATTGTTGGTCCCGGTGCAAACGAGTCTTACACGTGTATGGGGGGGAATACACGTGTTCAGTGTTTTTAAAACTTTTTCTTACTGAGGTCAGCTTGGGTCAGGTTGTCCTGATGATTTGGTCCTGAGAAGCACAAATCGCTCTGAGTCAAAGTCTCTTGAGACAGTGATCCTGAGTCGCTTTTCGAAACCTCGGATAATCCCAACTGAGTCCTGAGTTTCAGAGATCCTGAGTTACTTGGATCAGATAACTAACTTACTGAACCCTCAGAAGAGTAAGTTCAGTTTGGTAACTATCTGTTCTAACTACTCAGATGTGCGGAATGGTTGGCCCTTAGTTTATACTCGTTTTAAGCTTTGCTGAAAACCTTCCTTTGAATGGTAATAGTGATTAGGCTGTGATTCAGTTATGCAACTTCAGTGGATTGATTCCAACTAAATATCAGTGAAAAGTATGCTTTCAGATTTAAGTCAATGCAACAATTAAGCACAGATAAAGAAAGCAATAAACAACACAACAATTTATAGTGGTTCGAGACTCAAGCTCCCTCGTCCACTCTCTCGATCCTCGAGAAAATTCACTAATCACTTCACGAGCTTTACGACTACCTCGCGTGGTTTACTTACTCAACTTCGCCCTGAGCTTTACACTACTCCACGTAGTTTACTTACTCAACCCGACCTTGAGTTTTCTGACTACCTCCGTAGTTTACTTACTCAAACACAAATAAGCTTCCAGACTACCTCTGTAGCTTACTAACTTCACCTCTAGAGCTTTCTGACTACTCCGCGTAGTTTACTTACTCTTTACAACTCTTCTCACCAACAATCACACTCAAACTACCTTCTAAAGGGTTTGGGGTTTCTTGGTTGGTTTCCAACTAGGATGAGATATCCTTTACAATGAAGTACAATGCAAAGGCTAGGATATCTCGACTAAGCTTTGGATATATCTTATCAAGCTAGGCTTAGTATAGTGAGCTCTTTTTTCAAATAAAGCACTTGGGAAATTCTTGGTTTTTTTAGAAAGTGCTTCAACTTCTAATAATAAGTTTGAGCTCTTGAGTTGCTTTTCAAATTTTCCGTAACCTTACAATGTAGAGGGTCACAAGTATTTATAGGCATACACCAAGGTCACTCTTGAAAAACTATCCGTTTGAGAGATAACCGTGAGTTTCCTCTTATCTTTGTGTGAGGAACGGCTATATTTAGGGTTTGAGACTCCCTAACACGTTTTTAGGCAATAACCTTTCATGTAGCGGTCTTCACTTTTTTTGATCTGGAACTTCGTGCTTGACATCTTTTTTTCGTGACACATCCTTTGTCGATGTCGATTATGGTACAATCTTTGTCTTCCTCTTTTTGACTTTTGTCTCCGGTTAAAGGTAGTAGACACCTTCAACGGCTCTTTTGGTTACAATCTACGAGTTGATATAACCTTAACAACACTTTAACTTAGTTCCTTTTGTCTGCATTTGAATGTCTTGGCAAATATCTATTCTTCTGAGTAATCGCATTTTCTTCAGTATTGTTTCCTTCAGATAGATATTTTCAGTGCCTCGGAACATTCAGTCTTGAGCATTCATACATTCTTGAGTCTTGATAATTCTTGTGCCTTGATATTCTTGATCTTGATTCTTGATCTTACATCTTTAAGCGTCTTGAGTCTTGAGTCTTGAGGTCTTCCGAGTCTTGAGTCTTGATGTCTTCGAGTTTTTAGATGTATCTTGGTGATATCTTGATTCTTCATGCGAGTCTTGATTCCTCGGTTTCTCAGCGATGATATCTTGATTCTTCATCTTTGAGTCTTGATTCCTCGATTTCTCCTTTGAGTCTTGATTCTCGATTTCTCCTTTGAGTCTTGATTCTCGATTTCTCCACGAGTCTTTTAGATTCTTAGTTTCTCACTGAGTCTTTAGATTCTCAGTTTCTCCTTTTAGTCTTGATTCTCGATTTCTCCTTTGAGTCTTTTAGATTCTCAGTTTCTCACTGAGTCTTTAGATTCTCAGTTTCTCACTGAGTCTTTTAGATTCTCAGTTTCTCACTGAGTCTTTTAGATTCTCAGTTTCTCACTGAGTCTTTAGATTCTCGATTTCTCCTTTGAGTCTTGATTCTCGATTTCTCCTTTGAGTTTTCGATTTCTTCGTTTCATCTTGAAACTTGAAACTTGATTTCATCTTTGAAACTTGGTTTCTTGAAACTTACTGAGTCCTTCAGAATCTTCAGATCCTATCCTGATCTATATCTGCTGACTATACATTTTGCAGATAACATCCTGAATACTCTAAAACTTAATCCTGACTCAACTATCAAGATCATATCTTTATTAAATTCATCTCCCAACAATTTCCCCCTTTTTGATGATGCCAAAACCTATCTTGTTACAAACATTTAACCTAAGCTCAGGTTTCAGTTTATCCTATTACAAGATTGGTTATAACTCTTCAGCAATTTCCTGAACAGAGAATCTCCCAACAATTTCCTAAGTAGAGAATCTCCTAACAATTAGTCTCTTAGCAATTTCTTCAGTAATGAATTTCTTTAAATGATTCATCACTAAATACTTAATTTTCAAACAATTTCCCCCTTAATCACACAATTAATTCAGAGACAATCATTTAGGAATATCAAAATTTAAAAGACATGTAAATAAGATAATGAGATATTATCTTTTGAGCATAAATGATAAAGCTTCATTGATGATGATTTTTGAGTTTACAGCTTACAATGAGTTTATCAAAAGCAAAAAAAAAAAACAAACACAAAAAAGATAGAAAAATTACAAGTGTCTTGGTCGTAAGTCTTGATCTTGATCTTGATTTGGCTCTTGATCTTTTTGCTCTTCAACAGCATTTTCTTCAATTTCATCAGTGGGCACTTCCAGGTTGAACATTCCGAAATACCTCTTGTTCAGTGCATCTCTTTCCTCAATGATATCCGGATTGTTTCCTGTCAAACCCAACTGAGCAACATATTGAGCAATTTCTTGAGTAATGGCTTTCTCATTCACCAGGCCACTATCAAGTCTTGGAGGAGGGTAGGTATATGGACCGGGGGCTACTATCTGCAACTTTCCTTCATCCTCAAGGTTCATCCAGCTTTGGAGATATTTAGGATAGAAGGTTAGGAGATATTCAATGAAAGCTTCATTTTGATCTGAGCTTTCTCCTCTCCATTCCCTGAGCACATCATAGTAGAACCAGAAGGTTCTCTTGACCTCTTCCCAACAATCGTTGAATTTGATAGGCATCCATTTGTCAACGTGTGGCCATTTCAGTGCTTTTGATGTCCCTCTCCTTTTGCTCGCAAACTTTTTGAATCCACTCCTTCGCTTCTGCTCTTCTTCTAATTTCTTCCTGACCACAGGCACGCCTGAGACCGAAGCAGCAGTTTTCTTTGCTTGTTCTATCTGGAGTGTCTTTAGAGCATTCCTTGTGTTGAAGACTTTTCTCTGAGGCTGACCTGCAGACTCTTCTAAATCTTCAATCAATTTTCTTTGAACTGGCTTAGAAGCCTTAGCACACTTGCTCTCAGGTTCAACAATGCCCAAGGCTTTCCTCTTCATAGGCAATTCAGCAGCAGCCTGGCTTGTTCCAACCTTAGCTCTACCACTCAGTTTCTCTCTTGCAACTTCAAGCATGGTTTCCTCAGAAACCTGAGTGTAGATCGGCTTCTTCACCTCACTGAACTTCAGCTTCTCAGTAGCATCGACTTCCTTCAAGGTTTCAGATAGGATATTCTTTTCAGCTTCCTTTTGCACCTTTTTCTCCAAAGTACGTGCCAATAACTTCCTGAGGTCTTCACCTAGCCTTTCCCCCTTCTTGGCACCGTAATTTGGAAGAAGTCTGGAGAGTGCTGTGTCCATATGGTATTGCTCTTTGCTTACACAACGCACCTCTCCTGCTAACTGATCCTGTTCATCTTTTAGCCTCCTGAGGTGGTTCTTTGCCACAGAAAATTCTTCAGAAAGATGAGCAAACTGGCCAGAGAGAGCTTCTTTAAACATCTCTGTCATCTTAGTCATGAGCATTGAGCTCATTTCCTCAATAGCAGACTTGATCAGTACTTCGTTCTTCTCTGCCAATTTCACCTCTAGAAATTCAGTTCTCTCATGGTGCTTCTGTTTAAGTTCAGCACTCAGCTCAGCCTTGACACCCTCCAACTTCTCATTCAGCTTGTCTTCCATGGAGGTCATCTTTGAGGTCAGAGTGTTTTGAATTTGCACCAGTTCTGAAGATGAACTCAGATTCTCCATCTTCTGAGCTTGGCTGGCCAATGTCTCTTCTATCTGAGTGATTTTGTTCATCATTGGCTCAACCTTCTCAAGCTTCTCCATTAAGGGAGTGAGGTCGATCTCAGGAACATTTTGCACCTTCTGTGCTGAATGATCATTCTGAGGTTCAGACACAACCTGAGGGTTGGTCAGCACCTGAGCATCAACTTCATCCTGAGCTCCAGTCTCTAATCGAGCCTCGATCATTCATCGAACAATTGAGTTAAATATAGAAACTTCAACTTTGGCATAATTGTGAATAGTGCCAAAAGGTACTGAAAAAGTCTTAACTTTCGATCCGAGGTTGAATGATTTCGGGTTGATCGGCGGCAAAAGTTTCCTTCTCCATCTGAGACTGATCCTCAGCATCTCCCTGCTGGTCCCCATCTTGAGACTTGTCTCTGCTGCTAGGGGCACCAACTTCAGTAGCTCTCCTCTCAGCTATCTTCTTCTGAACTAGCTCATCAAAATTGGAAATTTTCATCTTGAGCTTTGTCTTTCTGAATCCTGAGAACTCAGTCAGGATAGATGTCTCCTCATTCCACCAGTCTTCCCCTCTGAATACAACAATGTTAAGCATCTCCGGAAGAGTCTGATTGAGGATGAAAACCGTCGACCTTAATCTGAAGAAGATATCTTGCAGATCAGGGAATGAGCTGAGCTCAGGGTAGCGGTCAAGGATGAACCGTTCCCCTTGCTCCTCCACTTTCGGTTTCTTGACCGCCCTTCTTCAATCTCGGGCTGCTCGGGTTCGATCGAAGCATCGGTGAAGGATCAAGAAAAGATCACTCGAGGAGCTCATCAATAATAAGGCTGCTCCCGAGTTTTCAAAGACATCTGAATGTTGTCTTGTCAGGTCCTCGATTTACTTGGTGGGGAAATTGGTGGCATGATCTCAGATTGACTCTGAGTTGGCTCTGCTGTCTGAGCCGACACATCTTTGGTAGGAATCTCTGAGGTCTGAGCTCCTTTAAAAATTTCCTGAGAAATTTTATCGAATCGACGATGTCTCAAGCACCTCGGAAGAAGACACCGCTCCTCGATCTGATCTGTGCCTTAGAGATAACTGAGCCAAGACTTCCAATGGCGATTTCTGAGAGGTTTGGCTCTCAGGTTGAATCTCTTCAGAATCACTGCCATCTTCATCGGTGAGAACCACCATTCTTTTGCGCTTGGGAGCGAGGGTTTTCTTCTTTAATTTCTCACCCTGCTCTTTCTTAGCTTCCAACAACACCTTCCCCCTGGCTAGTTGGGTTTCCTTTTCAGCAGCCGCAACCGGTGATTCCACTTTCTTCTCTTTCTTCCCCTGATGGCCTGCTTCTTCACAGCAATGGGCTTGAAAAGCACCTTGGACTTAGGGAATGGGGTCGAATTGGCAAAGATATCCTCCTCCTCTCTGCACATCTCCAAAATAAATGCTATTTTGGTGGCATGGTGGATCTTGCCTTTGATCGAGATAGCCCCGTCAACCTTTTTTATGACCTTGGCTTGCTCAGTCACCACCTGAATCAAGAATCTGAGCCAGTTGAAGTCGGTGGTGGGTGAAGCTTCGATCGCCGCCATTAATCGGAGCTTCGGGGTACTAATCTGCTCAAAACTCCCTGAATGACTCATAATGCATTTGCTCACAATATCTAACAAAACTCTATATTGTGGCTTCAAATGCCTCTTATGCAGTGTAGCCTCAAATTTTACAGGATTCTCAGTAATCCTATCTAAATACTCCTGCTCTCTACCCAACATATACACAGCAGGATCCTCTCCTCTATCACAAAGCTCAAAAACATCGTTTAAATTTTTCGGAATTATATATAATTCCCTTTCAAAGTCGATGTATTTAGACGAGTGTTCTAAATGTGATACAGTAATATGGGAATTTACACCATCCTCTTCATTTATCTTCAGATTACAGATGAACTCGATTACCTCTTTCGCGTATTCTTGGTCCGGTCGGTTTGCAACAAGATTGGTGAGCTCGGCCAAACGGATCATATGCAGAGCCTCCTCTTCTGGTTTAGAGTTGGTTGTGCTATCGAGCGAGACAACGAACTCGTATTAAGGTTTATTGGTTTCGGTCAAACGTTCGTAGATAGATAGAACCATTTTGAAGGATTTTAGAGAGAATAGGGTTTTTGGAAAGATGAAGCTTTCTGGGGAAAGGGTTTTGATTTTGCAGAGGAAATTTTGGGAACGAAGGGTTTAATAAAAAATTGGCTTGAATGGCTTTCAAAGGATTAAATAGCTTTGAGATCGTGGGAAATCGTACCGGTTAGGTGAAAAGCAACGGTTGAGATTAATCCTCGATTAATCGGGTATGTGAAAGGTCGATCCCCGAAAAGTAAGCCGCCATTTTAACTTCATTGGTGATTAAATGTAACAGAGCATTTAATGACTGTTGACCTTCTTCGGAATTTCAAAGATCCCGCCCAAAAACATTCCTCAGGTGTTTTGTATTTATTGCGAATGATTACTAAGTTTCACTTAAGCAATAAATGAGTCGCATAAGTCATTACTTCTTCAGACTAATTTCCCTCTATCAGTCTTACTGAGTATTGACCTTGATAAAATGTCAGTATGATCTTGAAGTCTTGAATGGGTTCAAGATCTTTCTTTATCTTGACCTTGATGAATCTGAGTTTCCTGAGACTCAGTTCAGTATTTCCATTTTATCCTGAGCTTCTCAGTAGAATTCGAAAAAACTCATGCATCTGAAAACCTTCAATTTTTCAGATTTTACTCTATACACCTGGATCCAACATCCCTAATTCAACCGAAAAGTTCACCAAAACCTTGATTCAACCCAAAGGTTTAGTCAAGATATCAGCTCTCTGCTTATCAGTATGAATTTTCTCCATCCTTATGTCCTTTTTCTCGACATGATCTCTGATGAAGTGATGTCTGATATCCACATGCTTGCATCTGGTGTGCAATACCGGATTTTGTGAAATAGCAATAGCACTATTATTATCACAAAATATTGGTACTTCATTGGCTACAACTTTATAATCCCTTAATTGTTGTTTGAGCCAAAGAATCTCGAAACCGCAGACTTCCCGCAGCCATGTATTCAACTTTCGATAGATCTTGGTTACTCGAGGTCCTGCTTCTTCAAAACCAAGATATCAGCTTACTTCCAAGAAATTGACAAGTTCCTGTAGTGGACTTCCTGTCAATTCTGCAACCTCCATAATCAGCATCTGAGTAACCAGTTAATTCAAGGTTATCATCAGCTGGATACCATAATCCTCTATTCACTGTGCCCTTGAGATACTTTAGTATCTTTTTTGGCAGCCTCCATGTAACAAGCCTTAGGATTAGCTTGGTATCTTGCACATATCCCAACAACAAATGTTATATCCGGCCTACTTGCTGTGAGATAGAGCAATGATCCAATGATTCCTCTATAATCAGTATGACTCACTGATTTACCTTCAGAATCAGGATCCATCTTGTAGTTAGTATTCATGGGAATTCTAACTGCATTGCAATTCTGTACACCATACTTGGCAATCAGATCTCTGGTGTACTTTGCCTGGTTGATGAAGATTCCTTCCTGTGATTGTTTCACTTGAAGACCTAGAAAGAAATTCATCTCACCCATCATTGACATCTCAAACTTGCCTTTCATCAGTGTTGAAAACTTTTCACACAGCTGATGGTTTGGAGATCCAAAACTGATATCATCAACATATATCTGAACCAGTAAGATATCTTCCCCATCTTCTATCCTGAACAGAGTTCTATCAACAGTTCCTTTGACAAAACCATGGTCGATGAAGAAACCGAGAAAGAGTATCATACCATGCTCGGGTGCTTTAAGACCATACAAAGCTTTTCGAGAGCACAGAAACTTGGTCATTCTGTTTGAAACCGGAGGTTGTTCTACATAAACCTCTTCTTTAAGCACACCGCTTCGAAAATGCACATTTCACATCCATTTGATAGATCGGAACTTCATGTGGGCAAACATATGCAAGAAACAATCGATGGCTTCTAGTCTTGCAACAACAGCAAAGGTTTCATCATAATCCAAGCCTTCTTCTTTGGAATAACCTTGTGCAACTAGCCTTGCCTTGTTTCTTACAATGTTGTTGTTTTCATCTCTTTTATTCTTAAATACCCACTTGGTTCCAATGACATTGTGCCTTTTCGTGTCTATCCACTAGCTCCCATACTTCATTCCTTGAGAATTGATTCACTTTCATCTTGCATAGCGAAGAATCCAATGAGAATCTTGTAGAGCTTCACCAATCTCAATGAGGCTCTTTCTCCGACGGAAGCGGCAGAATAGTGCACTCTCACCATGGAACCTTCTTGTTTTGACACCATCGCTTAGATCACCCACAATCGACTTGTAGGATGACTATCTAACCATCTACTTCTAGATGTTCCCCTTCAACAAAGATCCTCAACATTTGAAATGTTAGGTTTAGTTAATTCAATAAACTTCGAGGAACAACGAAAAGGAGAAAGGGAATCATCTTCCTCGGGAAATTCCATTCGAACATTGTCGAGACATTTGTTCCCCCTTTGGTTGATAGATTCGAATTTGCCTCACCGTGACCACATCTTCATTGGCATCACATACCCGAGTCCGAACCGGTGTCTGCTTCGGATTGGTCACCTTTGGTGTGTTGGCTTTCCGAGTCTCACCATCCCGAGTTCCATCCTCGCACTTCTTTATCCGAGTCCGAGTCACTCCAATCATAGAATGTGACCGACTTCTTCTTTTCGTGTTCAATGGATGATTTGTCATTCTTTTTCGTGCTTAATCTGGTGATCCTCTTGGTCGGGTTCTTACGATCATGTTCTGTTTCTTCCAACACAAGTAGATTCATAAAAAACAACATGAGGTGTTTCCTCCACAATAAGAGTCCTACAGGTTGTAAGCTCGAAAGCTTTATCGACTTCGAATATCCTAAGAATATTCCTTCATCAGCTTTACTATCAAATGTTTTCAACTGATCTTTACCATTATTGTGTATGAAACACTTGCAACCAAACACACGAAAGAAAGAAACAAGAGGCTTCCTTTCATTCCAAAGCTCATAAGGCGTTTTGCCTTGACTCTTTGTCAGGATGGATCTGTTCTGAGAATAGCATGCAAATGTTGATGACTTGAATTTCAAAATCTTTTAGGAATATCAGCTTCAGCTATCATAGTTCTTGCAAGCTTTTTTAGAGTCCTGTTCCTTCTTTCAGAGAACACCATTTTGTTGAGGGGTCCTTGCAGCTGATGTTTCATGAGAAATTCCATTTGCTGCACAATAATCAGATATGATATGATTTATAAATTCAGTTCCCTTGTCAGATCTGATTTTGACCACACTCAGATTTTTCTCAATACTGAGCCTTTTCAGTAATTCTGGCAACTTTATCTGAGTCTCTTTCTTACTGAGTAAGAATATGACCCAAATATATCTTGAGTAGTCATCAACTACTACTAGTGTGTATTTCCTGCCATTAGTGCTTACTGGTGTTATAGGACCAAAGAGATCCATATGCAATAACTGAAGTATTCTTTCAGTAGAAACATCTACTTTGCTTTTAAATGATGCTCTAATTTGTTTTCCTTTTTGGCACGCATCACAAATATGTTCCTTACTGAACACTACATTAGGAAACCCTCTCACAAGAGCTTAGCTTGCAAGCTTATTCAGGGTTTTGAAATTCAGGTGATTCATTCTTTTATGCCATAACCAACTGGTATCTGTAGAACTTTTTGCTACCAAACATGTATCTTTAGGAGTTGAACTCCAATCAGCAAGATACACATTTCCTTTTCTAGTACCAGTCAGTAATACTTTCTGTGAGATATCATCTTTCACATAACATAAGTTCTTAGAGAACTCAACATTAAAACCTTTATCACAGAATTGGCTTATTGAAAGCAAGTTATGCTTCAATCCAGATACATATGAAACACCATGGATATGAACTGAGTCGATTTCCAAAGTTCCATATCCTTCAGTCTGTCCCTTAGAGTTATCTCCAAAAGTGATCTGTTCAACATAGTCACTGAGTATCTTCTTGAATCCTGTCATATGTCTTGAGCATCCACTGTCAAGATACCATACATCAGGGGCTTTTTCATCTCTGCTCATCAGTGCTATGTGATCTTTAATCAGCTCAGTGCCCTTGTTTTCCTCTTGAAAAACAAATCAATTCTTAGGTACCCAATTTGTGTAGGGTCCTACAAGGTTAAATTGCCCTTTCGGAATCCAAATCACCTCGACAATTCTAATCACTTTAGAGTGGCTGATCTGTCTTCCATAAACATCTACATACACATTTACTACTCTGGGTGCCTTAGCAGTTTCCTGTGTATGAGTGCTAGCCTTAGCATGAACATGGGCTTTTGAATTTTTCTTAGGTTCAGGCCTTCTGTTCATTTGCTTTGGCTTCTGTCTTGCACCGTCCGAATCTTTGTTGACTTCGGGTTCGTAACCTTTACCCTTAGGCAAGTGGGGTTCGGGTTGCTGTCTGAAATTTTGGTCTTTCACTATACTGAGGACTTGGTCTCTTCAGTTGAGAATGTCTCTGCTGAGTGTTTCTCTTCTGAAGATTCCTCTGATGGTTCAGTGTAGATCCTTTCGGTTTGCATTCTTAGCCCGAGGCTTTGAAGTACTTGCTCGAAATTTTCCAACCGAGTGCTTTCGGTTTTTCTAGCCTTCACCGAGGTTTGGGCTTTCCTACCGATCATTCAGGTTTCTTTGAAACCATGTGTCCTTTTCCCTTGTCTACAACCTTGAGCATTTCTTCATTTTGAAGTGTGGGTGCCACTGGTTTTACAAAGATCGTCTTCTTGCTACTTGATGCATCATTCAGATGACCTTGTGAGGTTCCCCCTGAAATGTATCCCAATCCAGATTTTATAGTAGACAGATCTCCGGTAACTCAATTTTATCTATTACATTAGATGCGATTATTCAATAGAGTTAACTTCTTCATGCACTATCCTCACGGTCTGTAGAGTTTCATGCTTCTCGAGAGGTCATTGAACTTAGTTACGATCACCGAATCTCTTTCAATGGATTCTCTAGCTTTTCGATTAGGGTCACTATCAACTTCTCTTTCTCTCGAGAGTTGTACTTTCGTAACATCCAGTTCATCAAGAGCTCCCCATTAATTGAGAAGTGATTTCGGTTTTTGCTAGAGTCTTTCCATTTAAGATTTTCACCTTGATTCCTTATTCGCTCTTGAGTTTCATTTAGCAGTTCTTGTAAAACAAAGATATTCCTTCATTAGACTTTCAAAAGAATCCATCGAGTCAAAATGATGATTTCTTACATACGTTGAACTTGACAACTCTTGTGCTAGTGTAGGAGCAACAACAGAGAAAGAAGAGTTTACCTCCTCAATGGCCATCGAATACAAATGTCATCACTTTCACCTTTCTCCGAGAATATTTCATCCAAGAGCTAGATCCCTCCTCATAATGTTCTTCTTCTTCGCAACCATGGCCTTTTTTGCTAGAGAACTTCTTGTCTCTTTTTAGCTTGCCTTTCTCTTCTCTCCTTAAGCTTTTCGGATCCGGACAATCATACTGGAAGTGACCTTTCTTTTGACAATTATAGCATCTGTTGGCATCATCATCCTGATCATTTTCTTCTTTGGACTTGGAGTCCTTCCTTTTGGATGAAGATCCCTCAGCTTTCAGGTCCTTCTTTTTCTCAGTTGATCTGTCCTCAGGTTTCTTCTGGTACCTGTGATTCCTGTAATAGTTTTTGTATTTTCCAAATCTACTATTAAGTCTTTTAAACCTCCTTGCCTTCAGTGCTAGCTTTTCCTCAAGCTCATCCTGATTTTTAGCAAGGGAGTTCTCAGACTCTCTAGTTTTACAGGTTTTATCTTTGGCCTTAAAAGCCACATTTTTACTAGATGATGAATCATCTTTGCTGTCAGCCTTTTTAGATTTCTTATCAATTGCAAACTCATAGGCCTTCAGCTCAGAGAAGACTTGTTGATATGGCATTGAATTAATGTTTTTGGTGTTTTCAATCACCACTGCATGTATATCCCATTTCTTAGAAAGACCTCTAAGAATTTTCAATGTAACTTCTCTCTGTGGATATTTCTTTCCAAGTGCATTTAGATCATTCATAATGCTAGTGAATCTGACTTCCAACTTGTCAATAGATTCACCTTCATCCATTTCAAAACTATCAAACTTTCCAATTGCAACTGAAAGTTTGTTTTCCTTGATATGATCTGTGCCTTGGCACATTACAGCTAGTGTATCCCAAATTTCTTTTCTTTGACATGGTGAGAAATCATTCCCATCACACCATCATAATTTGTACTGTATAGTGTGTCTTTAGCAATATAGTCTAGATTGACTAACTTCCTCTCCTCAGGAGTCAGTTGGTCATCAGACTTAGGAAATTCTGCTCTAGGGTAATTTCTCTCATTTTCTGTTCCTCTGGGATTCACCACAGTAAATTGGAATGGCCCTTCAGAGACCACTCTCCACATTCGTTCATGTTTAGAATACGGTGAGCCTCGCATTCTCGATCTCCAAAATCATAGTTCTCCACCGAGAACATGGGAAGTTTCTTAGAAGACATTTTGTCCGAGTCTTTTTAAGAATTCAAAAATAAGATCGGTTCGAGATAGACCACAAGTATTTTTAGAAAATAAAACTTTGGTCAACAAAGCAGGTGGTAAAGTTGAACCACTGCTCTGATACCACTTGTTGGTCCCGGTGCAAACGAGTCTTACACGTGTATAGGGGGGGGAATACACGTGTTCAGTGTTTTTAAAACTTTTTCTTACTGAGGTCAGCTTGGGTCAGGTTGTCCTGATGATTTGGTCCTGAGAAGCACAAATCGCTCTGAGTCAAAGTCTCTCGAGACAAATGATCTGGAAATGCTTTTAAACCTCGGATAATCCCAACCGAGTCCTCGAGTTTGAGAGATCTGAGTTGCTTGGATCAGATAACTAACTTACTGAACCCTCAGAAGAGTAAGTTCAGTTTGGTAACTATCTGTTCTAGCTACTCAGATGTGCGGAATGGTTGGCCCTTAGTTTATACTCGTTTTAAGCTTTGCTGAAAACCCTCCTTTGAATGGTAATAGTGATTAGGCTGTGATTCAGTTATGCAACTTCAGTGGATTGATTCCAACTAAATATCAGTGAAAAGTATGCTTTCAGATTTAAGTCAATGCAAATAAGCAGCGGATAAAAAGAAAGCAATAAACAACACAACAATTTATAGTGGTTCAGAGACTCAAGCTCCTACGTCCACTCTCTCTGATCCTCAGAGAAATTCACTAATCACTTCCTGAGCTTTCTGACAACCTCGCGTAGTTTACTTACTCAACTTCGTACCGAGCTTTACGACTACTCCACGTGGTTTACTTACTCAACCCGACCTTGAGCTTTACGACTACCTCCGTAGTGTACTTACTCAAACATAAACAAGCTTTCGGACTACCTCAGAGCTTACTAACTTCACCTCTAGAGCTTTACGACTACTCCGCGTAGTTTACTTACTCTTTACAACTCTTCTCACCAACAATCACACTCAAACTACCTTCTAAAGGGTTTGGGGTTTCTTGGTTGGTTTCCAACTAGGATGAGATATCCTTTACAATGAAGTACAATGCAAAGGCTAGGATATCTCGACTAAGCTTTGGATATATCTTATCAAGCTAGGCTTAGTATAGTGAGCTCTTTTCGAAATAAAGCACTTGGGAAATTCTTGGTTTTTCGAGTGCTTCAACTTGCAATAATAAGTTTGAGCTCTTGAGTTGCTTTCAAATTTCCGTAACCTTACAATGTAGAGGGTCACAAGTATTTATAGGCATACACCAAGGTCACTCTTGAAAAACTATCCGTTGGAGAGATAGCTTCGTGAGTTTCCTCTTATGGTGTGTGAGGAACGGCTATATTTAGGGTTTGAGACTCCCTAACACGTTTTAGACAATAGCCTTTCATGTAGCCGGTCTTCACTTTTTTTTCGATCTGGAACTTCGTGACTTCCGACATCTTTTTTTTCAACACATCACCGTCGATGTCAGTATGGTACAGTGTTGTCTTCCTCTTTTTGACTTTTGTCTCCAGTTAAAGGTAGACACCTTCAACGGCTCTTTTGGTTACAATCTCTGAGTTGATATAACCTTAACAACACTTTGACTTAGTTCCTTTTGTCTGCATTTGAATGTCTTGGCAAATATCTATTCTTCCGAGTAATCACGTTTTCTTCAGTGTTGTATCCTTCAGATAGATATTTTCAGTGCCTCGGAACATTCAGGTTTATCTTGAGCATTGATTACATTCTTGAGTCTTGATAATTCTTGTGCCTTGATATTCTTGATCTTGATTCTTGGTCTTACGTCTTTAAGCGTCTTGAGTCTTACGAGTCTTGAGACCTACGAGTCTTGAGTCTTCCACGAGTCTTCAACGTCTTCTGAGTCTTTAGATGTATCTTGGTGATATCTTGATTCTTCAAAATGAGTCTTGATTCCTCGATTTCTCAGAGTCTTGATTCTCGATTTCTCCTTTGAGTCTTGATTCTCGATTTCTCCTTTGAGTCTTTTAGATTCTCGATTTCTCCTTGAGTCTTTAGATTCTCGATTTCTCCATTTGAGTCTTTAGATTCTCGATTTCTCCTTTGAGTCTTTTTAGATTCTCGATTTCTCCGAAGTCTTTAGATTCTCGATTTCTCCGAGTCTTTTAGATTCTCGATTTCTCCGAAGTCTTTTAGATTCTCAGTTTCTCACTGAGTCTTTAGATTCTCAGTTTCTCACTGAGTCTTTTAGATTCTCGATTTCTCCTTTGAGTCTTTAGATTCTCGATTTCTCCGAAGTCTTGATTCTCGATTTCTCCGAAGTTTTCAACTTCGGTTCATCTTTGAAACTTGGTTTCTTCGAAACTTCTTGAGTTCTTCGAAATCTTGGATCATATCCCCGATCTATATCTGCGACTATACATTTTGCAGATAACATCCTGAATACTCTAAAACTGAATCCTGACTCAACTATCAAGATTATTCTGAACATGTCATACTCAGGGGTTTTGGGATCTAATCAAAATTATATCTTTATTAAATTCATCTCCCAACACTTATAAATAGAGGGTTCTTTACAAACCAAAATCTAACTTTCACCAAAAATTAATATATGACAAGCTCTAGTCAAAGCACAACATTTGGTAAATATTTGAAGTATAGAGCTGAAGATTGTAAAAAATGTGGTCGAGCAACAAGAATCCATGTTTTGGCATCGGCTTACAATCCCGGTAGGTTGTATTATAAATGCGAAGGAGTTAATTTCTCCCATTGGTGTGTGCCGACCAACTACTTCATTGTGGAACCTGACACCGAAGAGGTTAACAGTGTGCAAATTCATCGTCGTAATACGAATTCAATCAATCGTAGTTGCGATTCCGGCCATGTGAAGATTAATACTATAATGCTTGCAAATATGATGACAATTGATTTAATTTTCTTATTTTGGCAACTGGTCATTAATTTGTTTAAGTAGGAAGATTATCTTTAACCATATTTTTGGTTAAAATTATGCTATTGTGTAACATATATCTTCTTTTATAGCTTGTTTTGTGACGCCTCATTCCAAATGTTCTATGAAGCTTTATAAGATTTAATTTATTTAATGTTTTTAGTTTATATAAATTCAATTTAGTCTATATATTGTTTTTTATATACTACTACATACTTTTGGACCTGCATACATCAACATATATACATAAGTGTGTTTTATACGCTAATAATTTGGGAACTGCATACATGCATGCATTTATATACAAACAGAAAATGGCCTGCAAAAAGGGTTCCCATTCAACCAAAAGCTGATATGTCACTGTTTCACATCATTCCAACACTTTGCATACAAAAAAAGCACCATAGTTAACAAACCTGTAGCAAAAAAGGTGAGTTTTTCCACAACTGGTGAAAAATTGTGTCCTATATATAGTCAACATACTGAAACTTGAATATCAAAGTGTGAATTATCAAGTTTCAGTTAGTTAAGTCATGATTTACCAAGTATGTCCTATGACTAACCACAAAAATTAAAGAACTTAGTATGCATCATCCGGTGGTAATAAACATGTAGTAGAGTCATGATTTGCCAGTGTCCCACATTTGGAGCATACCACAGAGGGCTTCTTCTTTGGGAACTCACCAAATGATGGCTTCCCTTTTTTCATAGGACGACCTGGTTTTTTCTTTAGCACAGGCGGGAGAATCTTGATTTTGTTTTGATCATCAGGCTGAAATTCAAACTTCTCGGTTTTTGGTATTGCATGTAGGTCGTAGTTGTAGCATTCACGGTAGTTCTGGGTGAAAAAATACTCCTCGATATGGGTGTACACAGTTGGACATTTCCTATCAATTCACGGCCCTTTGACATTTCCTATCAACGAACATGTCTTCTACCAAATTAACCTGGCGATGGGTAAGACATAACCAAATAATTACCACTTGGGCAATGGATGACCATCCATGATCGAGAGATGTCTTTTAGACAATTCCACAAATTCTCCTTCGTAGGACACAATGCACCGGTTCACGAGCTGCATTCTTTTCTCCTATCAACTATCCACTTTGATATACCTATTAGATTAAAAAAAAACCAAATAATTTATTGAAAAAATTGATATACATTAGATGACCATCCATGATCGAAGACTACAAATCTTTTATACAATTCCACAATTTGGTCTATCATGTGTGTGATTGGAAGATAGCCTCCTTTATCCATGCATTGAATCTGCTCAAATTTGCATTCGAAGTCAATTCCCCGTATCTTTTGATATGCGGTGAGTGAGCAACTGCCCACTTCTCAAATGGTAAATCTTCCATCCATTCTTCGGCCTTCTTCCCGCCCACGTCTTTAAATACAACCAACATCTCATTAAGTATGCGCACATTTGGTGCGTATGTGCAATTTTTGAAATGAACCCCTAGATTTTCTCGTTGCTCATTCGAATAACCCTTTGTAAATCGTCCCCTCAAGTTAGCTAATAGATGATACAAGCAGAAATAGTGCTGTGGTTTGTCAAAAACCAATGGAAACGCTGCCATCAATCCCGTGTTCCTATCGGATATGTAGCAAATCTCTCTTTCGTGATGTACGTTATCGCGTAGCTTCTCGAGGAACCATCTCCAGTTGTTGGTATTCTCAGCAGAGACAATGGCATATGCAGCAGGGAACAGACCTAAAAAAATTAAATTCGCGTGTCACTTGTGCAGAAACTAAAAATATTTTGCATAATATGATACTGAAAAATGCATAATCTGGATCCCTGCGTAATCTGACAGCTGAAAACTACATAATCTGATACAAAAACTTGGTATACATAATCAGCTTTTTCATTATTTCAACAACAAAAATTGGTTAAAAGCATAAATCAATAGTATAACACTGGACAAAAAACAGAAAACATGCATGTGATTCATTATAAAGCAAAAAAAACAGATTAAATGGAATCTATTTGATTTTTCATACTATAAAGAATCAGGGGGATTTTAGAACACATCACCATTGTTACCATCCTTCGCAGTTGCTATTAGTAGAGTACTCTTTGCACGTCCTTTCATGAATGTCCCGTCTATAAATAGCATTGGACAACACTTTTTGAAGGCATCTAGACACCCCTTAAACGCGATGAACACACGTTCAAAAGCTTGCGTTTTGGGATGACTCTCTAGAGTACTTATCCCAACCATGAGTACTTATCAATATGTTGGTGGATTTCAGAATGTACATCTCAAAAAAGGATTTCTTTATACATTTATAAGTACTTATCAAAAATACCTTCATTTGTTCGTACGACAACGTGGCAGTACTGTTGGGAAATTTATAGTTTTGATAAAAGTTCCAGAAACACATGTAATAGGACCCGGTCAACCAACATTAGGATCGATGTTTATATTATTGTTTATAGAATACCGATTGATAATTATTGATAGAACAACCGATGTAATAGATAGGTCACATATTAAGGGGAATCTCAATATGTATAAGTCGATCCGAAAATCCAAAGAAAGTTCGATATCCCATGCGCCGTAATGCTAGAGAAGAACAAAGATCGATCGATCCCGATCTAGTCGATATCTCACCAAGTCATAAAGCTCAAACTCGTAATGCTTGAAGATCGATGACTTCCGTAAGATCGCACCGTAAGACCTACATCACCGAAGTCCGCTAGTTGAAGCTAAGTCAACCGCACCGTAAGACTCCATCGTAGATCGATTAGCTTCGATCGATCAAATCACCACTAGGTGAAAACCGATGTTTCACCTAATCATACGCCTATGATCCGAACAAAGAAGAATGCCAACCTTAGTTGGAAGAACAAACACCGAAAAAGTCGCGCTCATAACCAATAAGAACAAGACACGATGATCGGAGCCGACAATTAAGGGATTTGATATCGCTTCTCTAACGGCTATAAAATACAAGTTCACGCTTTTCCATGCCGCCTCTCAAGACGCCACATCAATCCTCAAGAACCTTTAATATAGCCCAAATTCAAATTGCTCTCCAACGCCTCTTTGATTTCAAGGTCTATAAATATGGGATCACACTTCAGAGTGAAACACGGAAACACTGAACAATCAAGAAGCTCAAGCAATTATCAGATTTCCGCACGAAGAACACGATCAAGAAGATTATTTTATTAAGTGTTCATCCCATAAGTTCTTAGCAAGAAATCTTTTCATCTAGCTGATAGGCTACCTTAAACACTAGAAAAGATTTCATAGTTGGAACCAAAACAATCTTATCCAAACCCAAGTTAGGTTAAGTTGTTTAGCAAGATTTCAGACTAGGGTTTCTAGTTCTCGATTTCGATCGGTTGAGTGAGAACTCCTTAAATATCCGGCGATTGTCTTGGTTGAACTAACACATAAAACTAAGTTCGCTTGGTTAAGTTGGTGCCCCTTGTGATAGGGAAGAGTGGACGAGGGACCGGTTTGTCCTAACCACTATAAATCTTGTGTGCCTTTTACCGCTTTGATTAACCGCCTACACAATTGCACACAACCTTTAAAGCGCATACATATTCTAAGTTGAGATCAGCTAGCACCAAGCTTCTGATCTGATCAAGCTTGACACTTCACTCAACTGGTTAAAACACTAACTTTGGAATCGATTTATAAAAACCGGTTTTTCACGGTAAAACTTAAGCTTCCGCACACATCGCTTAAACTGATATTACCGAACTAATCCGCTTTCAGCGATTAGTAAGTTGGTTATCACCCCAAACCGATTCACTCAAGACTGACAAAGCTAATCGCCTCACACCGACCAAGACAAAAGTTTTCGTAAGTCTATTCACCCTCCCCTCTAGACTTCGGGCCCTCACTAAACCCGCTTTTGGGACCTACAAGTGGTATCGAGCAAAGTTGGTTCTAATCGACCAATCGACTTTGTGTATCATCGATTCTTGAGGAAGAATCTTTGTGGTCGACTGAACTAATCTTGAAAAACCTTCTTAAAACTCATTCATTTTCCAAAAACACTCAAAGATGGATAACACCTCGTATGTATCATGATCCGCCAAGTTCTCAATCGATGAGTATTCGATTGGGCCATATATATGTCCAACCATCTAGGTTCGATCAAGGCGTAATGATGGAAGTCATTGAAAGAGGACCCATCATCATATATTACGACAACCCCGCAGCTTGGAGGAGATCTAGACTTTGCCCCGGAAGTCTTGTACGTAAAAAGCCCAAATTGATGGATGCAGAGGAAAGGAAATCGCATACTCTAGATACTATCGCAAGGCATATTATCATGAAAACAATGGATAAGGTCACCAAGGAAAAGATTAAGTATCTCAAATCATGCGAAAGCAATGTGGGATACTCGTTGAAATATGCGAGGAAATGACCAGATAAAGGACAAATACTTCACAGTTTAACTCGGTAAAGTTCAAAAATTGAAGATGTCGCCTTTCAACGAAAACCATCAACGAACTCGATGGAAGGATTACTATGTCAATAAACAAGCTTCGAGAACTTGGTAGAGAGATGTCCGATAAAGATATCAACTACAAAATTTTAAGGTCTCTCACCAAGAAATGGGACATGAAGGTCACGTGAATCAAGGATTGCCAAGACATTTCAAAAATGAAGCCAAGTAGCTTGTTATTGAGCCTTAAAGCTCACGAGTTCGATTTAATTGAGAGAGGACAAGCAGATGAAGATGAGGTGTCCGCCGAAGCCTCAACTTCCAAATCAGTTGCTTTTAAGGCAACCAAAGAAGAGATTGAAGACCAATGAGCCCATTGAAACATCATAAGTCGACAGAATAGACGCTTCCGCTACTGTGAAACTAGAGAAATCAAATACTAAACTGGGTAAGTATCAAGATTCTATAAAGATTATCAACATAGCCGAGGAAGAGATAGGAGATCAGACAACAGATCTCCAGAAAGAACCAGATCTGATGATCGGAGAGATCACAGAGATGAAAGGAAAAGGATAATCTATATGATGAGAGAAGAGATAACCAATCGCATGTAAGAAAGCCAGATTACTATCGAAAAGGAAAATCACCGATAGATCATACAGATTTTGTGATTCACCGAAGAAAAAAGGTTTCGTGGATCAAGGAGCGCGTTTCAATTGTGAGAAGCCAGTCACTACAAATAAGCAGACCGCCCGCACTGACGCCAAGAGAAAGGGAAGAAAAGAGGAACATAAGAGAGCAACGGTGACAGGACGTAAAAGCCATGGTTGTTTTACACGCCAGAATTAACGATTCAGATTCCGCCCTCCGAGGACTCGGATACTCCTCTGTAGAAGATTTCCCCGACGAAGAAGAAGGTTGTTGACTTCTATGGAAATGAAGATCCGATATTCTCTTCGATGATGATGAGATCTCGCCTGATGGCCAAGGAGGACCAATCTGAGGTAACCTCCAAACCTCGCTTTGTTCGCTTTACACACCGCTATCATTAGCACACCTTTGGGGAGATTGACCAAGCAAATTCTACTCGAGCAATTGCTTGAGGATCTCTCCAATGCAAAGAGACACTTATGCTATAGTGGAAGTTTAAAATGATAAGTGAGGACCGTAAATAATCACCTTAAAAGAGAATGATCTCAGAAAGCCTCCGAACTTAAATCGGCTAAACCGCTCGGAAGGCAACCGAGGAATTTGAAATTCGAAAGTTAAAGCTTCTGATCAGGACAAGCAGATCAAAGATCACCGACAATTAACAAAAAGAAGAAGTTCGATGACTTCAAAATCCTCGCAAGCAAAATTCGATGAGCTGCTCCAAAAGCATGAAAGTCTAAAATCATCTCGAGGATAATCTGCGTAAGAAAATAGAGGTTTTTACAAAATCATCTAAAACCGCTCAAGACATGAACACCTATTTTCAACAACGACAACAAGAAGGACTTGGGTATGAAAACCCTTCCACATCCTCAAAAGCCCCAGCCGATTCATCTCAAAAAGATGTAATCGACGAAGTTTCACAAAAAGATACACCAAAAGCCAAACATGTATCTAATAAGGAAAAAAACCACCCGAGCAGGTAAGGCAGTGCCTAACCGTAAGGGGAAATGTAAATGGACCCCAATCGGTAAAGCATCAGTCGAGGAATCAATAGAAGAACCCAGTTCTTCTGAAGAGACCTCAACCTGATCAACATATCGAGAATCGAAAAAGACAACCCGTAAAAGGGAAGTCCAATCGAGACCCAATCAAGGTCACCGCCTAATAAGCATGCTTCGTAAACCGCAAAAAACCACCTATGCCAAAAAGATATGAATCTTTTGATGGTAGCGAAAATGATTTTACCCCTATAATCGTAAATCTAGGGTCAGCCGCACTGTAACCACACCGATGAAAAGAAGACAAACATAAAAGATAAATCCCAAGTCTTCTAAGTCACCTGGGTTCACACTAATAATCATACTAATCGAAAAAGCATATAAAGAGACGATGATTATGTTGATAGGTATGGGAGACAAATCAGGCCTTCCGATCTAACCGATCACAATAGAAGTGCTCGCTTGTATGGATCCCCAAAACTAATCCTAACCCCTCGGACCATATCCAAAAGGGGTACCTAAAGCCCGATTTGGGCGCAGGGATCGCGGGGTCCGCCAACAAAGGAGGTGTGCAAACAACTATCCGGCATCAATAGTGGATGCTCAAGGCACATGACCGAAGAAAACATCTCCTCGCCTCTTACATAGAATGTAGAAAGGCCCGCGTGTACTCTTCGGTGATGATAACTTTGGTTATACCAAAGGATTCGAACCTTAGAGAATGATGATGTACAAGTAATCGAGTCTCAGATGTCGAAGGTCCGGCACAACCTACTATCGGTTTCACAATTCGCGACAACGGATTCAAATGTTGAGTTCTCGACCCGACCAATGCACTATCAAGAATCGAGCCACTCAACAGATTTTGCTAACTGGTTCAAGAAAAGGGACGATCTACACAGCTGATTGGAATAGTTGCCCAAGAAATGCATGCCTGATTGTCAAGAGTTCCAAAAGTAGCAGTTGGCTCTGGCACAAAAGAATGAGCCATCTGAACTTTAAAACTCTTAATAAGATAGCAAGGATGTCTCTAGTGGAAGGACTTCCTAATGAAGTATTTTCAAAGGATCGACATGTATCGGGCCGTCGGAAGGAAAAATGTGTCAAAGCTTCATTCAAGGGAATTCCCGACCGCATCCAAAGAGAAAGTATCAGAAATCGCTTCATATGGATCTATTTAGACCCGCTTACACCAAATATCTCAACGGACGAAAATATACTCTGTAATCGTGGATGACTATTCCAAGTTTACGGGTTATATTCTTACATAAGAAGAATGAGACGACAAACGAAGATACCCGAAATGCTAAAAAGATTACAAAATGAGAAGGGTGTCGGTAGTAGTAAAAATCGACGATAAAGGTACAATTTTACAACTCTTTTTTATTACCGATTTTTGCTCTAAGTTTGGTATACAACATGAAACATCACCGCAAGGACGCCACAACAAAATGGAGAAGCGAATCGGAGGAATGAACTCTCAAAAGAAGTTCGCCGCACGATGTTAGTTTAACATGCAATACCAAGCCGCTTTCTAAAGCGTAAGAATCAACACCGCATGCCATACTCGTAACATATGTCTTCTAACTAAGGCTCACTACAAAATACCCTATGAACCGTGGAAGGACGTAAAACCTCGTGTCTCTTACTTCCATGTTTTTGGGTGTAAGTGCTTCATACACAACAATGGGAAGAGTCATTGAAGACTTTTGAGGCCAAGTCGATGAGGGTATATTCTTAGGATATTCCTCATCTAGCAAGGCTTTCGGGGTTTACAAATGCATTTAACCCTACTTGTGGAAGAAAACACCCCATATAGTCTTTGATGAAGCATCTTCCGAACAAGAGAAATCACCTCGTAACAAGATGTACCGATCAACAAGTACCGATGCTCGAAAAATGGATCACCTAATGATCAAGGAAAAAGAATCGAAAACCGTGAATAAAGATACATTCCAGATCTAGCCGATTCACCGATCATTCAGATCCTAAGGTACTGAAAAACGTCGGTGAAAGAAGAAGCCGACATACCGAGATAAGATCAATCGAACCATCCGGCCTCGGGGAACACACCGGTTCCCACGAACGACATCAACACATGATGAGTCCAACATCACCGAGACATGTTCTTATCAAGTGGATCATAATTCTCGCACCACTCCCAAATACTAGTAATGAACCTTTATCGAAAATGGATGATGTTCTCCAAATCGACGCAAATCGTAATGGACTGGATAACCACCATCCAACCGATCGATCATCGGAGACCCATCCGATAAAGTTAAAACTAGACATCGATTGGTGAAAGTGCCATGTATTGTCAAGTATTTGTCTATGAAGGAACCAACAACAATAGAGGAAGCTCTACAAGACGCAAGTCGGATTCTAGCCATGCAGAAGAGCCGAACAGTTAAACAAAATCAAGTTTGGGAAGTGGTAGATGCACCAAATCATCAAGACGAATTGGCACGGGTGGTTTTCAAGAACAAGAGAGATGAGAAAAATGTCATCACCATAAATAAGGCAAGACTTGTTGCTAAGGGGTATTCACAATCGTAAGGAATTGATTATGACGAGACCTTTTGCACCCGCCGCCGCCTAGAAGCCATTTCGGGTCAAGCTTTCGCATATGCCTCCCACAGAGGGTTCACTTTGGTATCGATGGACGAAAAGAGTGCATTTTTAAACGGGGTACTAGCAGAGGAAGTTTATGTCGAACAACCTCCGTGCTTCAAAAAGAACAACCAAGTGTACCATTTACTTAAAAGCTCTTTATGGTTCGAAAACAAGCTCCTCGAGCTTGGTATGATACACTCTCTCGCCTCTTGATCGACAAAGGATTCACTAAAGGAACAAAGGGATGTAACCTTATTCGTAATAGAAGATGGAGAAGATATTCGATGGTTCAGATTCACGTGGATCGACATCATCTTCGGATCTCCTAACAAGAGTCTATGTGAAAAATTCAAAGAAAGTTCGATGCAAGGGAAGTTCGAATGTCCATGATGGGACAGATGAATTACTTTCGGGTCTCCAGGTGAAGCAAAGTGCGTATGAATATTCATCTCGCTAAGCGAAGTACACTAGGAATTTATTGGCTAAGTTTGGAGTTCAAAATTGCAAGGAAGCCAAAATTCCTATGATGACCGGATTCAAGATGGATCCAGATAAGGATGGTCGAAAACAAATCGAAAAGAATATAGGGCTCTCATTGATCTCTACTATACCGACCGCAAGCGGGACCAGATATCACCTTTGGCAAAGGGTGTATGTGCGATTTCGTGCAAATCCAATGCAAAGCCACCTAGAAGCAGCCTAAGCGGATTCTTAAGTATCTGAAGGGACAAGAAACCTTGGTTTATTTTACCCATCGATGATAATCTAGAGCTTAGTGGGTATTCGATTCGATTATGGAGGTTGCAAGATTGACAGAAGTCAACCTCGTGAACATGTCGGTTTTAGGAAGTAAACCGATCTCGTGGTTTTCAAAAGAAGAAACATCGATTCGCGACATCTACTACTTGAAGGTAGTATATGGTCATAGAAGTCATTGCTTCCAAATCGCTTCCGCTTAGTCGGCCGGTGAGGGATTATAACATCGTAGCTAAGAATGTACCTATATTCGCGTGATGAAAATAGTGCTATTGCAATCACTCGTAATCTCGTTCTACATACAAGATGCAAGCATTTGGATGCGACACACCATTTTATAAGAGATCATGTTGAAAAGAAGAATATCGTAATGGAAAAGATTCACACTGATTTACAGAAAGCTGATATTCTAACCAAGCCACTAGCTGAGATTAGATTCAGAGAATTGTGTAATGAGCTAGGGCTTCTGGATCTTGGAGAAAAAGCACCTAAAATGATTGATGGATTGTTCTCTAGAACCAGCTGGTTAAGAGACTAACCAGGCTGAAAGGAATCAGTTGAGTTTGGTATCTCAATCGATCGTAAGATCACCAAGGAACTGATGTGAGAAATCGATCAGTTTTACGAAGTTATCAGATTAAAGGAACTGATCAGATTTAAGGTTTATCAGATTAAAGGAAACGCACAATTTAAAAGGAATATCTGATTAAATCAGTTGGGTTATTTTACATCTTTGTAAGTCTATTTAGCTGATATTCAACAAGCAAGATTCACAGATTAAAGCCTACAATCGCATAAGAAAGCAGAGAATTTACACAACAATGGAATAATAGAACTTTTCATTGATAAATACCCGAAGGTCAGATTACATTACAAGTTACAAATACAAAGGACCCGGAGGTCAGTACATAAGTCATAACCGAAAACCCTAAACCTATAACCCTAAACCCTCATCCTAACCCAAGAAGTGCGGGAGAGAGAGATTTTAAATCTGATGCTCTCATTTTCCCCCACTTAACAAGGGTGAGAAAGGCTTTAAAATAATCCTAAAGCCTCTCGCTGAAGCTAAAACCAATGGAGCGAGAGAGGCCTTGATAGGATTTATAAGCCAGGAGCCCTTAGACCTGAAGTCAATGGACTCTCCAGCTGTTAAATGGAGCACATGTGCCAAGAAATTGGTTCAAAGACCTTATGGGGCACATGTGTCGCATGAAAAAATTGAGTTGATATATGAAGATCAGCTGTTGTCTGATCAAGACCGTATATCAAACTCATGTTTTATATCGATCGAGTCTGTTGATGCTTTTACGCCATAACGATAGACACACAAGGTGCATACGGTTAGGAGAAGTGTCTTCTCGGGCTATGACAAAGAGATCCGCCACCGCAGGGTAAAGGAGCTTGGCAACAATTGTATGTGAAATCTTTGATGACGACGAAAAAAATTGGATAAGGGACACACAAGGTTGATTTGAGAAGTCAAAATCATTGAAAAAGGGGTAAAGGTGTTTGCCTAAGTTTCAATTTAAATAAGGGTTCACCGTAAAAGCATGATTTTACAAAGAAAAAGATAAGTATGGTGAATGGGTTATGTTGTGTAAAACATTGGTCCAATTTATAGAGGCCAAGAAGGGTGCAAATGCAAATTTGATTTCAAAAAGCCTTTTAGAGAAATTTGCATCACAAGGACAAAGGTAGAAATCACGCGATCGATAATTGGATAAATTTACTACGGATTGACATATCAAGATATACGCATTTATAATTACGATGTCAAATCGCGCCAACTTAGGAATAGAGACTACTATTCTAGACTAAGTTTTGGCAAAGAACACTTATCCCAAGAATTGGCTTGATCTCGAGAAGAATCGATTAGGTCAACCAAAATCGACTACATACTGAAATCGATCGATAAGGAAGATCACTTGAACTTGAAACCTCAACAAATCGATATATCACCTATGAGAAAATAAAATATCAGTTGAAGGGGGAACTTCAACCGATCGAGGAGGATCGGAAGGAAATCGACATAAAAATGAAACAGATCGGTTGAAAAGAACAAATTGGGAAATTATAAGGTTTAGGCAGAAAAACTAAGATCAACAAGTGGAATCAACTTCAAGTGGTATTGACTGATTATTATATCACTCAATCAGATACGCCTTTCTTTTCCCTTGTTATTTGCTTATTTATCGGATTTTATCTGTTTTTATTTGCCTTCAGACGATTACACTGTGGTGGACGATCCCCCGCAAATCATTTAATGCGGACGTGGGGTACATGTATTAATTGCTACAAAAATGTGCTTTTAAATCCAAAAGGTTTTCGTACGTGCTTTTCCCAACCATTCGATCAAAACCGCTTAATCTGGATCGTCTATCTTTTCAAACGGTTGATCTTCAATCTTATCTTTTTCCCTCCTCATCTTTATAAGGTTCATCAAAAACCCTACCAGAGTTTTCCAAATCACAAACTTGCGTTTTATTTTCTGAAAACTCTCCAAATTACTTCTTTGCGATTCAAAGCGTTTTTCTTAAAGTATCAAATCCGAAAAATAGAATCTGTTAATTTCTGATAATTTGATGAATCATTCTTTTAAAACCATTGATCTTAAAGATCTTGTCAATCGCTGATATCCAGTATTGTGTTTTATTGTTTCTTGATTTCCGTTTATGTGATATTCTTAATATTTATGCACAATTTTAACCAAATCTATCTTATCTGTAGATGATCACTCACGGTATGGGTAAAATAATGTGCAACTATACGGAACTGACATTAAGGATTCTCGAGGACAAGTTCGTACAATTTGGGGTGACAAAGGATCCTAATCAATGGAAGTAGAGGAAATTCAAGAAAGTTTGACTTGAGAAATATTGTCTTTGCTTTCATCGCAATCTAGTGATGCAGTATGAAGCCCTCGAATTCTTAAGGAATTTAAGGGTGGATACAGATGCTCCAGGAGAAGAACTACTTTCGACAGTCACCGGAGAAGAGATTAGACTGACGAATGCGGATATAACTCGTCTGTTCAGCCTACCAAAAGGACGAATCTCGCCTGCTCACTACAGGGAGAATCAAGATGAGCTGATTAGAAACGAGCTCATCAGAGAGGCCGACAAACATCATACGTCGAAGCTTTGTCGGTTAATGCTCAAGAGGAAATACCGATTGTTGTTTGATATTTTATCAAAAACAATTATGGGTATTTCATTCAAATTTCAGATGCTCTTACATCACTCAAACTGTACAACATGGCTGCAATAATTGATGAAGCCAAGAACATCAATTGGCATGGGTTCCTAAAGGCCATTCTACTCCAAGAGCATGATAAATTTGGAGTTGATGAGTGGAGGTCTATCCAAGAAGAGGGATCAACAATCTCAACAAGGTTGCGCTTATCCTACAAGACAAAATGCCAAATGCCGATGGGAACAGAATGGACTGAAGCCCTACAAGGCATTCCTCTCCACAACTTTAGCCATATTTGGGCCACCAGACGATGATATGCAGCCAACTCCCCCAAAGACTAAGAAGGGAAAAAGCAAGGAAGCAACTTCGCTTACACCGTAAGCCCCCCAAGAAGAAAAAAGAAAACCGGTGAAGGTCCAGAAAAAAGGCCAAGAAGGCGAAGCAAGCCTCCATGACTCGATGCTAGAAGATGAGTCGATGAAGAAACAACGCCAGATCACCACAGACCCACAAAAATCGTGAAAAATCGACAGCAAAGCTTCTCAAGATGAGAGCTCGCCACCATTCATTACGAGGAAGAAGCAC
Organism: Stenogyne calaminthoides; assembly: GCA_037126765.1. NCBI lineage: Eukaryota > Viridiplantae > Streptophyta > Magnoliopsida > Lamiales > Lamiaceae > Stenogyne > Stenogyne calaminthoides. Next base: position 12,954,227 of record JBBCBC010000028.1, read on the forward strand.
TAGATTTAACGATCTTCTTCTCCTCCACCTCGAAATGATTCACCACTCGACTAATGGTCATTGAGCATGTCTCTCCTACTTTTCCACCCGCCCTTGAACTCGAAACTACATCACCACAACTCAACTACATCACCTCGCGAACTCAAATCGCAAAACATTCATGAACTGTAAACCTTACCTGTTGTGGAACCAAAGAATCGCTTCCACAATGTAACCTCTCGCAGTCGAGCCTATCGACAAACTTCCACCCACTCAAGCACCACCAGAAACCTCCACATCTCATCAACCGAATCGATGATAATTCCCGAGTCTAGATCATCAAAGACCATCACAGGAAGATAGTCGAATGCAAATCGAACGAGAAATTGATGAGATGTATCCGTAATCGGTCGCCCATCCTCGCTATTAGAGAATAAGTTATGGAGATCCTCACCGAGAGATCTCGATTAAAAAGCTTCTCGGATTTCATAATGATTATTGAGCAAATGGGCGGTGTTGATGAGTTTGCGATTTTGATTTCGATATGAGGAAATCGCTAACGTAGATCACCAAATGAGCTATTAACTATCAATCTATCAAAGCTCGATCCACACGAAGCCGGATTGATCAACAAGGCGAACCGAGATCGCTTTCAAGAAGCTCCCAAGCAGATGCTACAATGAAGGATACAGAGAGTCGCCGATGATAGTGGAACTGGTGTCGCAGCTTCATGACCAACCACCGAGGCACAAACAATCGAGATCGATCAAGTGACGCAAAACATTCCAACATCACATATAATCACGATCAACTTCAGAGATCGATCTTGTCTCAAAGATCTCCCCGAAGAAGAAATTGAGGGAGTGATAGCCGATCGAGGCGATTGGCCTCAAAGAAATAACAGATCAAAGGGAATTGGCTATTTCCCGCATTGCAACTATCAAAGATCGGGTTCTCCCAAACTTTGACCACCGTATCTGCCGATCTTATAAAATCCGTGGATGACAAGCTGATGCAGGTGGATCAACAACAAATTTCCTTTCTGATGCTCACTGAAAAGCTCGATTTGACGAAGACAAACTTGACAAACCGATCTTTTTACATTTTCTTCTCGCCATCGAATCTGGCCAAGATCGAAATGATCTCGAGGTTCAACTTAACCGCTCCAGCCTTCCAGGATTATCTGTTGCAGATCTCAATAGTAATATCGGTCGGTTTTGGTTCCCTAACTTCCCACTCACAAATGCTTTTTGATCAAACCAAAAAGGGGAAGGACGGATCGAGAAACCAACCGACATGATCGTAACAACGTAAGATCTAATTCAGATTGTTGAAGCTTATGGACAAAGACTAGATCATCCGGATCTCTTTGCTAATGAAGTCTCTCAAAAGATTGAAAAATCAAAGGCAAGAAAGGTAGTCACTGCTGGTGCTTTGACATTACAAAAGGTTCTTCGCTTGGGTGTCGACATCACAACTGTATTTTAATTTACTCGACTAAAATAGTCACAAGAAGCACAATTAGCAGACATCTGCCCGATAAAGAATCGCCGAGAGATCGGCCCAAAGAGCAAAGTTGTCAAGAGGCCCGAAAAAAGCGAAGAAGAAAGAAGGGCGTAAAAAATTGACAGAGGCGTAAAATCAAGAAAAAATTCGGATCGAGAGCGAAGAAAGGAAAGGCCGGAAAATCATTTTAACCTTAACCGCCAAAGAAGAGTTGATGAGATCATTCCAAAAATCGCCGCACATGCTAAGAGGTTTGAGGAATGGAACAAGATCGAAGTGAATGGCTTCGGATGCTTTTGTCCTAAATCTTGTTCCACGAGAAGAATCTCCGGATGATGAATTCCTCAACCGTTAGAAAATAAATATCCGTATTTTCAATTATCCGGAAAATGAGGCCAAACTTATCAATGTAAAAATATCTCGCCAAGAGTATGATCCGATGGATTACTCGAAGAAGGCGGATGGTTCATTTGACAGATTTTCATTTCGAGATTCTACATTGACATCCCGAGCAAAAACGCATATAACCGATCCTCGGCAGACCAATGATGTCAAATGGAAACTATATCGATCTTCAACGTACCTCAAGATCAAAGAGAGATGCCGAAGGATACAAGCCTAAAAAGAGTGAAGAATCGAAGACTTCTCGGGATCACTTTGTTTTTAAATTCAAACTTTTCTCGATGTAACATGTAATCAACATATCTAATGAGAAAAGTTTATTTTCCGATCCTAAGACAAAATCTCATTGTCTTCTTCGATTATGTGCTCTTTATCGCTTCTATATTTATCAACCGTGTTTTTGGTTTCTCGGTGTTTTGGTTTTTATCAAAAAGGGGAAATTGTTGGGAAATTTATAGTTTTGATAAAAGTTCTAAAAACACACGTAATAGGACCAAATCGGACATTGTTGGCCGATCGATGTTTATATTATCATTTATAGAATACCAGTTGATAATTATTGTATAGAACAACCGATGTAATAGATAGGTCACATATTGAGGGGGAATCTCAATATGTATAAGTCGATCCGAAATCCAAAGAAAAGTCGATATCCCATGTGCCGTAATGCTAGAGAAGAACAGAAGATCGATCGATCCGATCTAGTCGATATCTCACCAAGTCATAAAGCTCAAACTCGAATGCTTGAAGATCGATGACTTCCGTAAGATCGCACTGAAGACCTACATCACCGAAATCCGCTAGTTGAAGCTAAGTCAACCCAAGCACCGAAGACTCCATCGTAGACCGATCGATTTCCGATCGATCAAAGTCACCACCAGTGAAAACCGATGTTTCACCTAATCATACGCCTATGATCCGAACAAGAAGAATGTCAACCTTAGTTGGAAGAACAAACACCTAAAAGTGCGTCATAACCAATAAGAACAAGACACGATGATCGGAGCCGACAATTAAGGGATTTGATGTTTGCTCTCTCTAACGGCTATAAAATACAAGTTCACACTTTCGCCATGACGTTCAAGACGCCGCATCAATCCTCGCAAAACCTACCTAATATAGCCCGAAATTCAAATTGCTCTCCAACGGCTCTTTGATTTCAAGGTCTATAAATATGGGATCACACTTCAGAGTGAAACACTAAACACCGAACAATCAAGAAGCTCAAGCAATTATCGATTTCCGCATCGAAGAACACGATCAAGAAGATTATTTTATTAAGTGTTCATCCCATAAGTTCTTAGCAAGAAATCTTTTCATCTAAATTGATAGGCTACCTTAAACACTAGAAAAGATTTCATAGTTGGAACCAAAACAATCTTATCCAAACCCAAGTTAGGTTAAGTTGTTTAGCAAGATTTCGCATCTAGGTTTCTAGTTCCGATTTACGGGATCGGTTGAGTGAGAACTCCTTAAATATCTCGTCGGTGTACTGTGTTGAACTAACACATAAAACTAAGTTCGCTTGGTTAAGTTGGTGCCCTTTGTGATAGGGAAGAGGGACGTAGGACCGGTTTGTCCGAACCACTATAAATCTTGTGTGCCTTTACCGCTTTTGATTAACCGCTCTACACAATTGCACACAACCTTTAAAGCGCATACATATTCTAAGTTGAGATCAGCTAGCACCAAGCTTCTGATCTGATCAAGCTTGACACTTTAGTCAACTGGTTAAAACACTAACTTTGGAATCGATTTATAAAAACCGGTTTTCCACGGGTAAAACTTAAGCCGCGACACATCGCTTAATCCGATAGTTACCGAACTAACTCTCGCTTTTCAGCGATTAGTAAGTTGGTTATCACCAAACCGATTCATTCGCACTCGATCAAAGCTAATCGCCTCACACCGACTGCACAAAATTTTTTCAGAAGTCTATTCACCCCTCCCCTCTAGACTTCTGCCCTCACTAAACCCGTTCGGGACCTGCAAGTACCAACGGAGTAGGTCATAAGACTCGTCATAGCTCCCGTAAATTTCTTTCATTGCAGCTTCATACGTGCGCCATGCTTTCCAGTATGGGAGGTGTAAACCATAACTTAATTGAAGTGTGTTCATGATATCCGTCCCACTAGTTGATGGTTTTACCCTAACATCTTGTTACACAATATTCCCTATTATCTTGGGGCCCAAACGCCTATACTTATCCCCATACAACTTACCGATGCATGAGTGAGCTAGATCGGCTTTTGAAATAATGAATGAACCATTCACTTTTTGTAACTTTGCATGTATGAACCAAGCACAGTTACTAGTATCCCTTTCGCTGCAGATGGCATTTATGTATACTCCAGTGTTTTTTTTGTATTTATACCTAAAACCCAATTGAGACGAGTACTTAATGAGTGTAGTCCTAAACTCGATCGTACCACCCTTAAACACAGTCCCAACACCTTTATCCATGATGTGTGCCCAATGATCAGACAAAAGAGGTTTTTTCGTCACATTGGGACACACATCGTAAGATGGCATACTACCTACCCCATCTTCCCTAACAGATTCTTGTTCACGATTCCTTACACGTTTCTTAGCCTGCTTAAATGGAATTTTGTTCCTAATGGTCTTATTAACACCACAATTACTATTATCATCTTCACTACATGCATCTTCAAAGGACTCAGATTCTGCACTACTGCATGCACATACAAAACTTGGGGGAACATGCATGTAAGAATCTATTGTGTTGCTAACAGTACAAAGATGAACTTGAACAACTTTTTCTGATGAAACTTCACATAGGCTAAACAAATTTCTCAAATCACTATCATTGTCTAGGCTGTAATTTGAAACTGACCCAACATAATAACTCAATGAAAAGGATAAATTTCTAACATCAGGCCACTTAGAAAATACCTGAAAAAGGATTTCATCGTATGCTGCTGATGAATCAATGACAATAAGTTTGCTTACCCCCTGATAATTCAGCGAGAGAAGAATTTGTGAGATTAACATCGCCCAAATCGACCGACACCTATTCGACAATAATCCACCAAAATCACCCTTCTCTCTCTCGCCAAAAATCGACCCAAAATGCCAAAAAAGAAATAACCCAGGTCGACCCTACCAAAAATCACTGTGAAAATCACCAAAATTTGAACAAAATCGGAATCGCCGACTTCCCCCAATTTGGCAAGAAAAAACTCCGAAAAACAAGAAATAAGAAGAGACAAATAAGAAATACAAAGAATTCTGCAATACATACCCACAAGAAATTTGAATTTCAAATTAATCTTGGGCATGTGAAGCTCCGTACGCATTGTCTGTCAATTCCAGCAATTTCTTTCTTGTTTAGGTGAGAGAGAAGCCTGATTCTGAAGAAAGTAACCCACTCCACAATATTTCCGAAAACAGAAAACTCCTGCAACAAAGTCTAATTAAATAAATTGTATTTTTTATTAGTTGTCATATAAGTGGGGGCAATAAAGTCATAACATTATAAATTGGAACCTCCTAATAATTGAAAAAAGTCTTGAAACCTATTAGCAATATTGTGACCAAATTGGAACCTACTAGTAATTTTCTCGTACTCTTAATTCATTGATGTATACGGTAGGATGTAGGTGGGCTATGTGCACATCTTCCCCCTAGAATTCATGTAGGCAACCCAGTGATAATGATATTCTCCGCTTTAATTTTCATCAAGCCCACATGTTGGTTCCAATTGGCAAAATGTCTAGAGGAGGGTGAATAAACATTCTCTTTTTGTAAAATGATCCCTTCATCTCAAACTAACTTGCACATGATTGTCACATAAATTAAGAAAGTTGAGTAATGACTAGGATTTTGAGAGATACTTTTGTAAATATTTATGTATAAAGTAAATAAGTAGGTTGAATTGTATGTATGTGTGGACCCAAAAATAATAACATTTTATGTAAATTTATGAATATTGTGAGGGTGCGCTTTATGGAGGGCTTTCTATTTTAAGAGTGTTCAAGTTATTTTGGAATGTCCGAATAAAAAATGTGTGCAAGTTATTATAGGATGGAGGGAGTAATAATGCAGATAAACTTTTCAAAACAAAAACCTTTCAAAGTTTTAAAAAATAATCAAGCACAAGTGAAAATATCTACTTCAACAACTGTAGACTACTAGAGTCAACAACTGAGTAAGTTATACATGGAAACTTGATTTTCAGTTGGAATTTTTGTGTTGATCAGAGATTTAAGTTGTCAAAGAGCTACATAAAGAGTGTATTTTGAACTTCTAATATGCAGCGAGCTAAAACAATATGAATCTTTTGAAAGCAATGAAGTACTTACCATTTTAAAAAAAATCGACAATTGAGAACTATTTTGAAGTTAGCAGCTAAGGTTTTTAATCAATAAAGCAACCTGTTAAATTAAACAACTATGAAAAAAATGAATTTATGTATCAAACAATATACTACCTCCGTCCTGATTTAGATTATCCATTTACTATTTGGCTCTTGTTTTAGCGAGCGAGTTGTTTATTAATATTTGAAATGATAAAGAGATTTTTAAGGTGGGGTATGATAGTTCAACCCCTCATCTATCCTACACCTCCTTAAAAGTCACTTTATCATTTCATATACTAATAAACAACTCGCTCACTAAAACACGAGCCAAAAGTGAAATGACCAATCAAAAATAGGACGGAGGGAGTATAGTGTTTCAGAGGGTGTATGTAATCTTCATACTTCCACCATCCACTGATGCTGAATTTACTATTTTTCTGGACACCTAAACTATTTTTCTTTTCAATTGAAATTAAATAAACCCCTATTCTTTATAAAATTGAATAATGAAGGGCTTCACTATCCAATTTTATTAAGAGTATGTGTTTATTTGATCTCAAATAATAAGAAAAAGGGATTAGATGTAAAAAAAATATAGTTGAAAGGTCGATTTGATCCCAACTAATAAAATTAGGGGCTAAATTGATATTTTTTCTAAAAAAATAAATCCACGGATAAAATTGTATTGTCACAAACACCCCCAACTTCAAATTGATGTTATATCTTTGGTTACAATTTCTGGATAAATAAATCACAAGGTAGCCATTGTTATTATGGTTACATTGATTTTTCTTTTTTGATCTTACGTGTTATAGAGGGAGACGGGATCGCGTCCCAATCTTCTGGGGGACGTTTATAATTCCTCATCCGTTAAATGCGGACAATGAGACATTCACCTACCACTGCACGACCGAGCTACACATAAGAAATAATAATCTTTTCTTTAATTTGATTTGATAATTATTTTAATTAATTAATAAATAATTAAATTGTATTTGTAGAGGAACCTCAATCGGAGGATAAATGAGTTCCAGACACAGTTCGAGGCTCAGAGAGAGGCACATGTCCAGGCTCAGGCCACTGGGTCACAGATGCCTCCTCCACCACCAGTCAATACTGATCAGATCTACCTCGAGGAGGCCGGAGTCGAAAGAGGATGGATTATCGGAGTAGGTAGGATGTCGCATGCTATACGAGAGTCAAAGATGTTGCCCTGCCCCACACATGCCTTCCGTTCACAGGCGTCGTCATCCTCGACAGCTGCAACAACTTCTGAAACAATAATAGCCGATTATCAGGTCAAAATTGCTATATTGTCTGATTACCTAGAGCCACCACCCAATTTTTTTGAGAAAATGAGCGGTGGTGTTGCTCCAGCTGTCGGAGGTGGTGTTGGTGTTGGTGATGTTGGTCCTGCTGCCGGAGGTGGTGCAACATCAGGAGGTGGTCGTGGTGGTATCGGAACCAGTGGTGGTCGACGGAATACCATCTTCCGACTTGATGATGATGATGAATAGGATTATTTAGTTGATGATGATTATGGTTTTTTTTTTTCTTTTTAATGTTTAACTTGTTTTATTTTGATCAATTTAATTTTAAGTATTTTGAACTATTTAATTTTAAGGTACCTAATAGATTAATTTTAGTTGAAAAATTATCGTATTATAATTACAAATTGATTAGTAATATTCTTAGATTAATTAAAAAGAACTAATTTTGATTATTAAAAAAATTAATAATTAAATGAAAAAACTACAATTACAATTTCATTAGTTAAAAAATAAATATTATATAATTAGAGTACATATTCAATTAATATTATAGCTAAAATTATTTATATAAATCATATAACATAATTAAAATAATTTTAGTATAATTTTAGCTAAAATTAGAGTTCAAATAATATAACATAAATAAAGTAAAAATTAATATAAAAGATAAATCAATTAAATTTACAATTTTATAAGGTTATATAAATAAATAAATTCTTAATTTAAATTAGAAGAAAATTAGAAATTTTGAGGTAACATAATTACAAATGGAAAATAATGTAACATAATTTAATTAGAATTTATTAAAAAAAATTATAATTTTATAACATTAATTAAAGTACATATAAAGAAAAATTGATTAATTTTTTTAAATATGTAATTTGAGTATATATACAATTATCATTGTAAAATAAACGAATGAAAGCAAGTGTCAAAGTGGTTGAGCGCCCACTCCGGCGCCTAACCGACGCGAGTTCGATCCCTCTCGAGAGCGAAATTTGCAATACATTTCTCAAGCCTATACAAGACATATATATAAGGTGGCTCGGGGTTAATACTTAAATAGTTCGTGGCTCGGGTGATTCGACGCCCGCTTAGGCGCCCTAGTGGCGCGGGTTCTGACCACCCAAGCAAAATTTTTTTTTCGAGAAATTCAGAATATGCGACAAAAATTTCCGTCACAAATCCGTTGCAAATTTTAGTCACAAATTGCTTCGCAATTTTTGAAGGTTTTGCGACGATTGAGCGATGAAAAGTTGACCCGAATGAAACTGAATCTGGTTATATTTGCGATGGACTTTTAGATGGTTAAAATATGAGACAGTTTTTGAAAAACCGTCACTAAAATTTGCGATGATGGAATTTGCGACGATTTTTTTTTTCCGTCGCAAATCCGCCATTAAAGGTGTTTGCGATGGTTTTCCCATTGCAAATTATGTCGTTAAACACAGTCTTTTTTATAGTGAAAATTGACTTGGGAAGATATAAACTTACGGTCGAAAGAGATTGACCCTAAATTTTATTTATCGTCATCGCAAAACATAATAGGATTGAAAGTTTCTTCCTCTTAAGTTTTACAGGCATTGTTTGGTTTGAATTACTCAATGTCATTTTTGAGATGAACACCTTATTCCCAGTACTCCTTCTCCAAATTATTTTTGCTTTAGGAATATAATTTTCAAGCTTTGTGACAACCAACCTCATGCCACTACAAAAACCTGACTTTTGGTCAATATTTTCGACAAGCATTATCGGCATTCGCTCCTTCGAAATCAAACGGCGGTTCGATAGTCCTAAACTGAAATGCCCCAAATTTCAAAATAGCAAAGTGAGGTGAGGCGTCCCCAATTTGACATGATATATTACTTGAAGGAAGTTTAAATTGATTAGACAAGATTATTACAAAATAAATCGTTTGAAATTACGTCCGAAGACTTATAACTTAAATATATCATTCGCCATAAATTAATTGTGTCCATCCTCTCCATCCCCTCCTCATGTACTGTCCGAGCTCCTTAAACCTGTATAAATTATAACTGTGGGAGGTGAGTGTTTGAAATACACCCAGTGAGGGTAACACCAATGATAACATTGTTAAATAGTACATGCAAGTAACACATAACATGAAAACAAAACTCATGAGAACACATAATGTATTATTATATCACAAGCATCACCCGATTTGACTTATGTACGGGCATCACCTGGCTTGGCATAACGTACATCACCCGACTTGACTTATATTCGGGTTATATAGGATAAATGGGACATATTCCATATCAATGAGTTAAGAAGTGAGACCTGATTGTCGCACTTCAAAGCTGATATTATAGAGTTAGAGTCGAACATCTCTAACTTCTGAGCTACACTTTAAGCGTCCGACCTAAACGTGATATATGTTGATATCTCAATTTTGAGCTACACTGAGTTATAGGTTGATATCCCAATTTTACCCCTCAATGAGACAAGGAATATAAGCCAATTCATTTGTATTTCAATGCAAGTTATTCATATTTCACACACATAAATGTGTTATTTATGTTCTTTCTTAACACTCTATTGCTTGTTGAACTCGAGATGACTTGAGCGTAGGAGGATCGATGTCGGAGCCCCTTCTAGTTAGATTTCTTGCAGATATTCCGGCGACGTTGACGGGATTTGCTAGTAGCAGTTTCAAGAGTTGTTCGCCTACAAGATGTTACTGCGTTCTCTCCATTTTTAACCTTTGAAGGCTCTGACTAGGTAATTTCTTACCTTGCCTTCACTTTTCTCTTTGTTGTACGCAGAATTTGAACCATCCCGCATCAACGGACTGTTGGAATTTACTAGCACATAATACAGTTAAACATGCGCAGCGGAAAACAAATTCACGAACAACAAATAACAATTGCATAATTGAAATAACCTCCACATGGTATCCATGTAACCCTCGTTCACAAACTTGCACAAATTTGCCAGCGTTGAATCTCTAGATGAACTTGTTAGGAAAATTCTATACTAGAAATTTTATGGAGAAAATAGCTTCTTTTGTATTTTCTGGATCCCCAAGGACTCATATATATAGGTGTGGCTTTGCTTAAAACCTAAGAAATTTCCCAATAGGAAATAAAAGCCCAAATCCATCTTGAATTAAATTCCATAGATTTGTTACCTTGTATATATTTTCCTACAATAATATTCCTTATATTATTTTGGGATTCCTATTTAATTAAATAATAATTATAATAATAATAATAATTCTATATAATTATTATTATTATATTTCTCCATAATTAAATATTACGATCCAACCTAATATTTAATCAATCAACTATAATCTGTAAACGAGAGTTACTTGTTGTGTGACCCATAGGCCCTCATACATCGAGCGGTTAGTCAAACTAACGGTCTTAATTGAATCCTAGACAATAAATCAGTCAGTCTCAATATATGAGGCATGTTGCGAGGAATTGCAACATCCTGTAACATGTGGGCTATTGTGATAATATCATTTCATTTATGAATACTCCGATTAAGTCTAGAACATGATGAAGTGTCTATTCAAATAACTTAATCATATTATCTCATTACACTAATTGATCATGTATGTCACATTTGGACACCATTCCAAATGCGACTTGCATTGACCAATGATTAACGATCCAATTAGTATGAGAAGACGAGTATTCTCTCTAAACCTACTTTTAGGAATGAATCATTTTCTTGGCTCAACTACCACGCACATTCACTTCGTGATAAACCCAATCCATGTCATATCTACCCATGAAGGGTGCAAGCGTCGGTCATGGTCAAAGTTCATCATTCCGCACATGTCGTGCGTATTGACCTCAAGTCAGAGAAATATCACATTGCTCCCACGTGGGTAGACACTGAAGTAGAATTACATCAAATAATTTCTTGGATGGGTATACCAATACCCTCTCAGGTATCTGTGCATCCATCATGAGATACCTAGTATCTCGTAGTAAGTGAGAACTATTACACCCTCTAAGGGTATTATGCAGATTGCACACCAATCTCAAGTGCATCATCAATATCTCATTCTTGATGATCCTCGATCGGGGCTAATTGAGAACCATGTCTAAGTCATCTGAGGTCTCATATCCTCAATGACAACATTGGTTCAAGGGAACACATACATGAATAAATGCAAACAATCAAACATAATATTCAAAAAAGTGTAATGTCATATATTAATATTAAATAAACAATAATATTAAATTTGAATATTATCAAGTATTATGTCCTTTATATTGATTGTCCCTATGACATTAATACTAACAATCTCCCCCTTAGCCTAGAGCCAATCACCCATATGCCTAACCCCAGACCATTAAAATGTCTGGTGTGTATATGAACACTCAGTGCCTTGGTGAAAGGATCTGCCATATTATCTTACGTGGGAACATGTTCTAACTTTATTTCTCATCTAGCAATTATCTCTTGAATCAGATGATAACGTCTCGGTACGTGCTTGTTTATGTTATTGGATCTCGGTTCCTTTGCTTGCGCAACCACACCAGTGTTGTCACAATACAACTTTATTGGACTGTTGACACTCAGAACTACCCCTAGTTCTTTCAAGAAATGTAAAATCCAGACATCTTCTTTCACAACTTCTAATGCAGCGATGTACTCAGCTTCGGTTGTTGAATCTACAGTCGTATTTTTCTTGGAACAATTCCAACTAAACGCCCCACCACTAAGAGTGAAAACGTAACCTGACTGTGACATATACTCATCATAGTCGGACCGAAAACTGGCGTCAGCGTAACCAGTGAGTACTAGTTCTGACTGTCCACCGTAGGCAATAAAACATTCTTTAGTTCGTGTAAGGTACTTCAGAATGTTCTTGACAGCAATCCAGTGAGGCTCACCCGAATTACGTTGGTATCTACCAGTAATGCTGATAGCATAGGCCACATCAAGTCTAGTGCAAGTTATGGCGTACATGATTGACCCAATTGTAGATGCATATGGGACATCCTTCATGTGCTTGATATCAGCTTCATTAGAAGGACAATCCTTCTTTGACAACTTTATCCCATGATTTGCCGGTAGAGAACCTCTCTTAGAGTTCTCTATCGAAAAACACTTCAACACATTGTCTACATAGGTGGACTGTGATAACCCCAACATCCTCTTGGATCTATCTCTATGGATCTTGATCCCTAGAATATAGAAGGCTTCACCAAGATCCCTTCACCATGAAGGTCTTTGACAACCAATCTTTTACGTACTGAATTAACAGGATATTGTCTCCTAAAATAATATGTCATCGACATATACGATAATGAAAATAATATTCTTCCCGCTGCGTTTATGGTAAATGCAAGGATCTTTCAAGTTTCTAATGAAGTCAAAAGACTTGATTGCTTCATCAAATCGGATAATTCAATTCTTGGAAGCTTGATTCAATCCATAAATGAATTTTTTTAGCTTGCATACTAGTTTCGAGTTTGACTTAGATACAAAACCTTCTGGTTGAGTCATAACCATTTCCTTATAAATGTTTTCATTGAGAAAAGCTGGCGGCGGGCGAGGCACTGAAATTCCACCACCCCTAATATTCAGGGGCTGAAAATTAAAAAAAAATTGAGAGATAGAAAAAGATTAAGTAGACCGAGACGAGGGGGAGAACGAGGGAGAGAGAAGAGGAGAAAACAATTTTATGAAAGAGAGTGGAGAGAGAAAAGAGGGGGAGAGAAATAAGAGAATACATTTTCTCATAATTAAGTTAGGAAAGAAGAGAAATAGAAGGAGATATTGCACTGATTATTTGAATTTAAAATAGATTTTGATATTTCAATATATCTAATTAATTTTATGTTATAATAATTTTAATATATTTTATCTGTATCTCAGGCGAAAAAGACGAATGGGATCCCAAGAACAATGGCGAACAACAACACCTTGGCTCTTGGTTGGCGACCCACGTGCAACAATGATCCACTTTCTCAGCAAAACAACTCTGCTCCAGAAATTGCACGCACCAAGTTGTTTTATGAATTTAATTTACATTTATTTTTTTATTTTTGTTAATGTATATGTAGGAGATTAGAATTTACAACTTGCATGCTTCAATTTTTTTAAAAAAAAATTAGGGACTCTTTAGGGAAGAGACAAGATTAGGTGCTGAATCACACACTTCTTATGAGTTTTATCTCGATTCAAAGTGGATTTTTTATCTCTCATAAATATTTAGATGTTAGTTTGGTTGTTGACATTAATATAGCTATTTTGAAGATATAATAATTGATTTTTTTGAAGTCCTTACAGTTTCTTCTATCATTCTTCTTCTATCTATACCTGGAGATTTATGGTTAATTTCAAGCCCTTATTTGCCTGGAGATATTGTGAACGATTCTAAAACATGAATGATTCTTGAAAACATGTTGTTGAAGTATTTGGATCTGAGTTAAAAAAAATATATTTTACTTTTAATTTTAGAAGTTTGAAGCTCGTTCATTTCGATGTGTGATCATCGATATAAAATTTGTTTCCCTTAAGTTTTTCTTTCTCTTTTATTAGTTGTTCATATAGATTGATGTTAGTTTCCCTAATTGCAATTTCAAGATTCCTTAATTGAAGTGCACCACATTTACATTTAGTTATCATACTTTTGACCTCTCAAGGCAAAATTGTAGGCACGTGCATTGAGGGTTGTTTAATTGCAGTGGTCTACATTGAATCAATTCATAGGCTCTTCATCAATAACCTAAATGATTGTGAATTTAGGTTGTTATATTTTTTAAATATTTCTCAATCATTAATGCCAAGCTTTAGATTTCCAACTTGTTGAAAGAATTATCCGATTTTTTGAAAGAATTATTAATTCGAATATCTAACTAGATATAGCTAAGGAAAATAATAATTCGCCTTCAATTTTGATGCCTTATTTCGAAACTATGGCTTAATTGTTTGCAGTGGTAGTGGTGCTTCTTGCATTACAATTGATACTATATTTGTCAATTTGTTTGTTATTTTAATAATGTTCGTTAATCAGCATTTTCTATTCCACTATTTCCTTTCTTTTCTCACTGTTCCAAACAAAGAAAGAGAAGAACAATGCTGAGTGCTATATATATATATATAGCAAGGGTGCAGAACTCGGAAAACGCTAGTCCGGCGGTTCTTGCCCGCCTAGCGCCGCCTAGAATTTCCGCATAGATTTTTTTTTATTTGAAATTTTCACAAGGGTGAAAAAAAAGGTCAATAAAAGTATGTGCATATTGTATTTCAATTTTCAATATTAAAGTCATAGTCATAATTCATAAATGATAAATTATATAAAATCACAAGGTAACAAATTAACCAAGGGTGCAAATTCAACATAAAGTCATAGTCTAAACAATTGTTTCATCAATGACAATAACCAAATTCAACAAAATAAGAACTCAAAAAAGTCTAAACAATTGTTTCATCAATGACAATAACCAAATTCAACAAAATAAGAACTCAAAAAAGTCTAAACAATTGTTTCATCAATGACAATAACCAAATTAAATGGTACGATGATCGGATGATTACTCATCCCCATAAACACGATCATCATCATCATCAAACTCAAACTCAACATCTTTTTCTACTTCCTCATCATCGGAAGAAAAATCATCCTCATCAAGGTCTCTTAGTCGGGTGCTTTTTTGAGGAACATCCTCCATCTCATTCTCCATGAGAACTCGTAGTAGTCAAAGTCATGCTCAATCCCGAACCCGAGGCAATATCTTCCTCCATAACGCCATCATCATCAACACATTCAACCCCACCAATGATCCAATCTTGTGCAAAACTAGTGTCTTCCTTTGCTAGAAGGACTTCTACATCTTTTTCTTTGATCTCATTTTTTTGTTCAACAACTTTGCATTGAATTGGACATACACAAGATTGTTTAATCGTTCGGCTAGAAGCTTATTTCTTTTCTTCGTGTGTATCTAAAAAGATTTAAAAATAAATAATTAATAATAAACTAGTAATTCACGTTCAACAATATTTAAAGCTAAAGAGTCACATAATAATTTAGCACAAGGAAAGTTTACTAACCCCTTCAAAAGCACTCCAATTTCTTTCACAACCGGATGAACTAGTGGTCAAAGAAAGTATTCTCATAGCAAACTTTTGCAAATTAGGAGTGTGCAAACCATACGTTGACCACCAATAGACTACACAAAGAAAATAATATAAAAGTTGTAAATTACTTCAATTTAATGAATCAAAAGTTTAAAACTATAAAATTATTAAATTTTACCTGGATCAAAATTTTCAATGTTTGCTTCGTTGCACTTAACAGCCAACTCTTCTCCAAATAGAGACTCCTTATATCTGTACTTTGGTAGCTCCTCATTCATAATCTGATTTTGCATTTCCAAATCCTGAGGAAACATAGTACTCAAGCAATCAAGAACCGCAGCTACAACATCTGGATCCATGTGAAGAAGGGGATCTCGATAATGGTATAATGGATTCAAGAGATAAGCCGTCAAATAGAGTGAAGTATTGAGCCTATCTTTCATCTTTGCATCAATAATGTCAATGATAGGGTCATAACTCTTAACAATGTTGTTCAAGGATGTTTTAACTTCCTCCTTTGCCTTCAAAAGCTAACCATATACAAAGCCCATAGATGGTTTTTTGTCTCCATCAACAAGTCGAAGCACCTTCACCAACGGGCTGAAAACTTGCAAGCACGAGGAGACACCATGCCAAAATGACATACTCAACACTGTGTTGTAGGCAGTTTTTTCTTTGGCGGTCTTTGCGAATTTGCATTGCTCCCATTCATTGCTCGCAAACATTGCCTTTAATTGAGTCCTTTTCTCGGATAGGCTCTGGAGAGAGAGAAATGACGATGCAAATCTTGTTATTCCGGGTCTAATTATGTCCCTCTTCTTTGTATGCGCCCTCATCATAGCTAAGGTTTTGTGATGAGCATAGATGAAGATAGTCAATGCCTTAGCTTGATCAATTATTTTTTTGAATTTTGGTAGATTTCCAATGCTTTCAAGCATAAGATTCATCGAGTGGGCAGCACACGGGGTCCAAAAAATTTGAGGTCTCTTTAGCTTCAACAATTTTGCAGCTGCCATATTGTTCGAGGCATTATCAGTTACCACTTGAACAACATTTTCTGGACCAACCTTCATCAAGGAAAAAAAAATTAGTACATTAAATAATAAAACATAAATATGAACTTTAATCTTCAAATAATAAATGAGATCACATACCTCTTCAATGCACTTATCGACATAGTCATGGATTACTTGGCCTATATGCGGAGTGTCGGAGAAGTCCTTGGAGGAAATAAAACTAGTGCCAAGTCTGCAATTCACACATAAATTCATTATACTCCTCCTCTTTTTATCACTCCAAGCATCCGTCATAATTGAGCATCCATTGACTTTCCACTCTTCTTCTTGTGGCTTAAGTTTTGCTTTTGTCCTCTCTATCTCTTTCTTCAAGTAAGACTCACTTATTTCGTATCGTGTAGGAGGCTTACACCCTGTTCCATATTGACCAATAGCCTCGAACATCGCCTTGCAACTATCCGACTCGAATACAACAAAAGGAATGCCTTGTTCATAAGCAAATCTACAAACATATTCTTTCACTTTGTCAAGCTTCTCTTTGCAAATGACCTCTTTGATGTTTTGGTCACGCAAGTTCTTTCGATGATTCAAGGCTTCCTCAGGGTTGATTTGTTTTGCAAATTTATCCATAGGTCCAAAGGGCGGGCGCTGCATCTTGGACCCTATGGAGTCTTTCATCATCATCTCTTCATCAATATTAATGTGATCACCTATATCCACCTTCGATCTTAAATCCTCATCTTATTATTTTTTTCTGGCCCTCTTTCTCATTCCATCATTGATTGCATTTCTGCATTTGAGTTGATCATCTTTGGTGGATTTTGTGCATGAAGCCACATTTCTTTTTATGCCCGCAATGTGTTGCTTTAATCTATGAGTTTCTCCACTATTTTTTTTTCCACATAAAATACATTGCACCTTATCCAAATTATTTGGATCTACCAACACACCATACTCCTGCCCGACATCATCTGATTTTCTTTTGAGAGTCTGATTCTCATTCACAGAAGCTGAAGAAGCCGCCATATTCCTATTTCCTAATCAAACCAAAAAAATATCAACAATTAAGCTAACATTCCAATTAGGCAACATATACATGCAGATGCCAATTAGGCAATTAGGCAATTAGGAAATTAAGCAACATATACAATTAAGGAAACTAAGAAGGGACATCTAACATTAATTAATATGTTTTTGGCTGTTTGCTTGTAGGTTGGGCTCTAGTTGCTTTCAACATTAATTAATATGTGTTGGTTCCGGTGCAAACGAGTCTCACATGTGTATGGGGGGGAATACACGTGTTCAGTAATTTTTAAAACTTTTCTTCACTGAGATCAGAAGGGTCAGGATGTCCTGAGAATTTTGCCCTGAGAAGCACAAATCGCCTACGAGTCAAAGTCTCATCGAGACAATGATCCCGAACAACTTTCGAAGCCCTCTTGATCCTCGAGTTTTATTAGAGATCCTGAGAAGCTTGGATCAGATAATTATCTTCTTCAATACTCGATGACAGTTAGTTCAGTTTGGTAACTATCTGTTCTAGCTAATCAAGAGTGCGGAATGGTTGGCCCTAAGTTTATACTCGTTTTAACTTGCTGAAAATCTCTTCCTTAATAAACAATGGTTAAGGCTATGAATCAGTTAATGCACATTCAGTGAATTGATTCCAACTGAATACTAGTAAAAACAGTATGCTTTCAGTGAAAATATGCAGCAGATAGTATGCAGTACAGAAAGCAAACAACACAACAATTATAGTGGTTCAGAGACTCAAGCTCCTACATCCACTCTCTCTGATCTTCAGAGAAATTCCTTAACACACTTCTCCTAAAGCTTTCAGGCTGACTCACTGCAGCTTACTAACTTTTCTACCTTGAGTTTTCTGGCTGACTCACTGCAGCTTACTAACTCAACACACACAAGTTTTCAGACTACCACAAGTAGCTTACTAACTTCTCCTCTAGAGCTTTCTGGCTGAACTCAACTGCAGCTTACTCACTCTTTATAACTCTAACTCACCAACAATTTACACACACTCAAACTACCTTATCAAAGGGTTTGGGTTTGGTTGGTTTCCAACTAGGGTGAGATATCCTTTACAATAAGAACAAATGCAAAGGCTAGGATATCTCTACTAAGCTTTGGATATATTTATCAAATCCAGGCTTAGTGAAATGAGCTCTCTTCAATGTGAAACACTTGGGAAATCTTAGGTTTTTTGAGTGCTTCAATTTCCAAGAATACGAATGAGCTCTGGAGTTGCTTTGATTTCCCGTAACCTCTCAAGGGTGAAGGTCACTAGTATTTATAGGCAACTTCTCCAAGGTCACTCTTTGAAAAACTATTCGTTGGAAGAGATATCATCAAGAGTTTCCTCTTCTGGTTATTGATGAACGACTATTTTGTGGTTTGAACACACCCTTGCATGTTTTAGGAAATATGCAGCCATGTAGCCAATCACCAATTTTTGTGAACTGGAAGATATCAGACCTGACATTTCTTAGTGAGATGTCGCTTTCAGTATCAGTAAAGTAAGCTGCTATTGCCTCCTCATTGGTCGAAGTCTTCCTTTGAGTAGAGATAAACAAACGTCTCTTTTTAAGTTGATCTTTCTGATCTGATATGTTTCTTTTCCACAAATGTGTAACATTCTGTTTGTTTGTACTAGGAATGAACATAACACTATTTCATTAAGATAGTGGTTCAGAGTCCTTTTTGATCAGTACAAAACAGTCTTCAGGATCTTCGGGTCTTCAGGATATTCCTGAGCTACTCAGTATCTTCTGAGTCTTCAGGATACTTCTGATTCTTCAGAGTCTTCAGGATACTTCTGATTCTTCAGAGTCTTCAAAGTCTTCAGGATACTTCTGATTCTTCAAAGTCTCCAGGATACTTCTGATTCTTCAGAGTCTTAAAATTCCCTGATCTATATCTGATGACTATAAATGGTGCAGATAATCTTGATTCCTAGTATCTATTGAAACCTGATCCTGATTCTATACTATCAAGATGTCCTGATACATGTCATATTCAGGGGTTTTGGGATCTAATCAAAATTCTTTATTAAATTCATCTCCCAACAATTTCCCCATTTTTGATGATGCCAAAACCATCTTGTTACATTTAAGAAAACCTAACCTATACTCAGGTTTCAGTTGTCTTTTACATTCAAATGGCATATCAAAGTAAGAACATGTAAAAAGATAATGAGATATTATCTTGAACACAAAAGATAAATTTTTCATTGATGAAAGATAAGAGTTACATTGTACAATGAAAAACAGACATACATAGTCTTCAGTCTTCTTCAATCTCATCTTCTGGTACTTCCAAGCTGAACATCCCATAGTATCTCTTCTTCAATTAATCTCCTTTCTTGATGATTTCTGGATTGTTTCCTGTCAGGCCTAGCTGAAGAGCATACTGAGCAATTTTCTGAGAGATGGCTGCTTCATTCACATGGCCATTTTCAAATCTAGGAGCCGGGTACATGTATGGTCCTGGAGCTACAATCTAAGTGTTGCCTTCATCTGCAAGGTTGATCCATTTCTGCAGATACTCAGGATAAAATGTCAGCAAATATTCAATGAATGCCTCATTCTTGTCTGAGCTGCTCCCCCTCCATTCTCTCAGAATCTCATAATAGAACCAGAAGGTTATCTCAATTTCCTCCCATGCATCATTGATTTGTAAAGGTATCCACTTATCAATGTGCGGCCATTTCCGAGTCTTCTCAGTACCTCTCCTCTTACCAATGAACTTTCTGAATACACCCATTCTCTTCTGCTCTTCTTCCTTTTTCTTCCTGATCAGTGGAGCACCTGAAACAGAAGCAGCAATTCTTTTCTCTTTTTCAATCTGAAGGGCTTTCAGAGTCTTCTTTGTATTGAAGGTCTCTGGTTGTGTATCAGGTTCAGCTTGTTCAGGTTCTTCCTCAGATTCATCAAAGTCTACCACAAGCTTCCTTTGAACAGGTTTTGAAACTTTTGCTTTCTTTTTCCTCTCTTGTTCAACAAAAGCAACTGCTTTTCTCTTCTCAGGTCTAGCTTGTTCTTCCCCTGCCTTGCTTGTTTCAATCTTTTTCCTGTCAAACATCTTTTCTTGTGTGATTTCCTGAACAATCTGTTCTGATGTCTGAGTGAAGCTAGGTTCTTCAGCTTCTTTGAACTTCAATTTCTCTGTGGCTTCAATCTCACTCAGAGCATCCAATATTTTCTTTGCACCAGCTTCTTCTCTGGCTTTCTTCTCCAAGGTCTGTGCCAACAACTTATCCAATTGTCCTTTCGAACTTGGTCTTTCCCCCTTTTTGGCATCATACCTTGGGAGAAGTTGGGATAATGCAGTATCCATATGGTATTGTTCTTTTCCTAAGCTTCGCACCTCCCCAGCCAATTGATCATGCTCATTTTCCAGTCTCATCATGTAGTTTTTGGCCATGGAAAATTCATCTGAAAGTGGAGCAAACTGTTTTGAGAAGGCTTCATGCATCATCTCTGTCATTTTGGACATGAGCAGAGTGCTCATTTCCTCAACATCGGTCTTGATCAATTGCTCATTCTTCTCAACCAGCTTGGCCTCAAGATATGCAGTTCTGGCCTGGTATCTTTTCTCCATATTGGCATTGAGTTCTGTCTTAATTCCATCAATCTTCACATCCAGTGCTGTCATCTTATCTGAGAGTGTTGTTTGAATTTGTAGCATGTCAGGTGATGAGCTCAGATTGTCCAGCTTTTGAGATTGACTTGACAAGGTTTCTTCCATTTGAGTCACCTTCCCACCATTGGTACCACCTTCTTCAGTTCATCCAGGGTTGGGGTGAAATCAATCACTGGAGGTAGTACAACTGTCTCCAACTGAGCTGGGTGCTCCAAATGAGCCTCAGTCAAAATATCATAAACAACAAATTTAAAGCTAGGTACTTCAGTAACTTCGGCATAATGTATAATAGTGCCAAAAGGTACCTGAAGAGTGCTAACTTCAGTCTGAGGTTGTCTGACATCAGCCTGTTCAGCATCAATTTCCTTCTCCATGTGACTCTCAGTGTATTTCTCTTTCTCAGCATCTTTCTGAAATTCCTTTTCTTGCTCAGATTGTTTCTCCCCTTCACCTCCCTGATCCCCATCTTCTTCTTGATTATGAGAACTGGATGCATTTGTTTCAGCAGTCCTCCTTTCAGCTAATTTCTGTTTCACCAGTTCATCAAAATCAGCCACTTTCATCCTCAGCTAGCTTTTCCTGAAACCTGAGAACTCTGTCAGAGCAGCAGTCTCAGCACTCCACCAATCTTCTCCCCTGAAAGAGGCAATGTTCAGCATCTCTGGGAGTGTCTAATTCAGGATATAAATCGTTGTCCTGAGCGTGAAGAAAATATCCTGAAGGTCAGGATAAGCATTCAGCTCAGGGTATCGGTCCAGGATAAACCGTTCCCCCTTGCTTCTCCACCCTGTTTCTTCTGCTTCGCCTTTCTTCAATTCAGGGCTCTCTGGAATATCAGGCTCGGATTGGACGAGTTGAAGTGCTGAAGGGTTAAGAAATAGTTCTTTCAAGAGAGTATCCAAACTTAGCAGATCCTGAGATTCTGTCTGCTCCTGAGGTCCTTTGAAAATCTCCTGAGATATTTTATCAGTGCTCAGGGAAGTTTCAAGTACCTCTGAGAATACATTTTCTTCAGTGTCCTGCTCCTGAACATCTTTTACAACTTCAGCAAGCACCTGAAGTGGAGATTCTTTTTCTTGCTGAGTCTCAGATTGAGTTTCCTCAGGACCACTGGCCTCCTTCTCTGCAATTGTTTGAAGTCTTTTTCTCTTCTGAGGTGCCAATGTCTTTTTCTTCAGTTTATCTCCAGTTTCCCTTTTGATTCTCAGAAGGTCATGAGATTGCTTCGTTCTTTCCTCCTGTCCTGAAGCCTCAGGATATTTTACTGATGGTGTCCTGACAGGCTTCTGGACAATATTATCAATCACAAGATCATCCTGATCAGAACTGGAATCATCCTGATATTCAGATTCCTCCTGAATCATAGAGCTTTGGCTTCCTGATGGAGCAACCTTTCTTTTATGAGATTTAGGCTTTCGGAACACGATCTGAGTCCTAGAAAATTCAACTCCTGTCATTAGAAACATATTCTCTCTGGGCAAGGTTTCGATCAAAAAGCTGATCTTTGTCCCAAACAAGACATTCCCATTTTTAGTGAATGTACCTTCTGCATACTTCAGTTTCTGGTTTTGGTGAAGAATGCAATCCACCAAGAATTTCAACCAGTTGAAGTCCATAGAGGGTGAGTCCTCTATCGCAGCCATGAGCCTCAACTTATTCCTGCTCACCTGTTCCAGACTTCCAGATGTGCTCATCAAGCATTTTGCAACAATGTCGATTAAAACTCGGTATTTGGGCTTTAAACACCTTTTGTGCAATGCACCTTTCAATTCCACCTTAGTTTCTGCAAACCGGTCCAAAATTTCTTGTTCTCTACCAGACATATACAACGCTGGATCTTCTCCTTTATCACTTAATTCAAACTCAGAGTTGATATCATCTAAGGACAGTATTACCTGTTTAGAACAAACCACCCTTGCTTTTGATTTCGCATAAGTTCCAAAACCTAGTTGCGAAACCAGTCCTCCTTGTCCTCCTTCTCGAAGGTTAACCACAAATTGTAACACTTCTTGGGCGAGTTCGGATTCTGGCATATTGCTCACCAGTCGTGTCAATCCAGCCATCCGTAACATGTTTAGAGCCTCTTCTTCTACCTGGGTTGCCTTGTTGTCGATCATGGCTACTACATCTTCAAAGTAAGGCTTCTCTGTTTCTGCGAGAACTTTGATCATCGAGTAGTTAGGAAACTCCACTATGAGAGAAAAAGGTTCTGGTAGTGTATGAAGGGTTGATTTGAAGATTTTGAGGATTTTGAGAATTCGAATCGTTTAAATGTGAGAAATAAATGATTGAGGGCTAACAGTTGGCTTATATATGATCTGTGAAATAAAGATCAATGGTTGTGATTAAATCTTGAAAATATGATGAAGGGTTGAGATTTAATCTGAGATTTATAGAAAATCTCGAGGAAAAAATGGCTATTTTTGGCTATTTTTCTGGACAATAGGCAAGTAGCAGTTTATAGGTTGACAAATGGATGTTTCTCGGAAATCGAGGCGACTGTTCATCTTTTTCAGTCAAAGACATTCCCGCTTTAAAAGTTCAGGTCTTTTGTCATTTATTTCAAATGATTACTGAGTAATCCCCTGTGTAATAAATTCTACTGAATTTAATACATGTGTCAGTATAACTTCAGGATTATTTGAATACATAAACCTTATTGAATAGTGACCTTGACAAAATTTTGTCCTGAGTCTCAGTTTCCATCCTGAGAATATTTTGTCCTGAGTTATTCCCCCTGAATAACTACATGCTCCTGAAGGACTTCTCCCTTCAGCGAAATTCATTCACCTGGATCCAACATCCCTAATTCTACTGATAGTTCCTGAAATCTTGATTCAGCCAAAGGTTTAGTCAAGATATCAGCCCTTTGTTTATCAGTATGAATTTTCCCCATCCTTATATCCTTCTTCTCAACATGATCTCTGATGAAGTGATGTCTGATATCAACATGCTTACATCTGGTGTGCAATACCGGATTTTGTGTAATAGCAATTGCACTATTATTGTTACAAAATATAGGTACTTCATTGGCTATAATCTTATAATCCCTCAATTGTTGTCTGAGCCAAAGAATCTGTGCACAACAGCTTCCTGCAGCCATGTATTCAGCTTCAGTAGTACTGGTTGCTACTGAGGTCTGTTTCTTTGAAAACCATGATATCAGTTTACTCCCAAGAAATTGACAAGTTCCTGTAGTAGACTTCCTGTCAATTCTAATCAGCATCTGAATAACCAGTTAACTCAAGGTTATCATCAGCTGGATACCATAATCCTCTATTCACAGTGCCTTTAAGATATTTCAAAATCTTTTTGGCACCTTCCATGTGACTAGCCTTAGGATTAGCTTGGTACCTTGCACATATCCCAACTGAAAATGTAATATCAGGCCTACTTGCTGTGAGATATAGCAATGATCCAATGATCCCTCTATAATTAGTGTGATTTACTGATTTGCCTTCAGGATCAGGATCCACCTTGTTCTAACTGCATTGCAATTATGTACACCATACTTAGCAATTAGATCTCTGGTGTATTTTGCTTGATTGATGAAAATTCCTTCCTTAGTCTGTTTCACCTGAAGTCCAAGAAAGAAATTCATCTCCCCCATCATAGACATCTCAAACTTTCCTTTCATCAGAGCTGAGAACTTCTCACACATCTGATGATTTGGAGATCCAAATATGATGTCATCCACATAAATTTGAACTAGTAGGATATCCTTCCCATCTTTTATCCTGAACAAAGTTCTATCAACAGTTCCTTTGATAAAACCATGGTCAGTAAAAAAATGAGAAAGTGTATCATACCATGCTCTGGGTGCTTGTTTAAGACCATACAAGGCTTTCCTGAGCCTGTAAACTTTGTCATTCTGACAAAATCCTGAAGGTTGTTCCACATAAACTTCTTCCTTAAGCACACCATTCAGAAATGCACTTTTCACATCCATTTGATAGACTGTGAATTTCATGTGGGCAGCATATGCAAGAAACATTCTGATGGCTTCTAGTCTTGCAACAGGTGCAAAGGTTTCATCATAATCCAAGCCTTCTTCTTGGGAATAACCTTGTGCAACTAGCCTTGCCTTGTTTCTTACAAAGTTGTTATTTTCATCTCTCTTGTTCTTGAACACCCACTTAGTGCCAATCACATTGTGCCTCTTAGGTCTGTCCACTAGCTCCCAACCTTCATTTCTTGTGAACTGATTCAGCTCTTCTTGGATAGCAGTAATCCAGAATGAATCTTGAAGAGCTTCTTCAATCTCAGTAGGTTCTTTTTCAGATAGGAAGCAGCAGAATAGAGCACTTTCACCATGGAACCTTCTTGTTTTAACTCCTTCTGATAGATCACCCACAATCTGACTTGTAGGATGACTATCCAACCATCTTCTCCTGGATGTTCCCCCTTTAGTAGTATCCTCAACATAAAAAATGTTAGGTTTCAGGTAATTCATCAAACTCAAGGAACAACAGAAAAGGAGAGAGTGAACCATCTTCCTCAGGGGAAATTCCATTCAGAACATTGTCAGTGACATTTGTTCCCCCTTGGTTGATAGATTCAGAGTTTGCCTCAGCTGTGACCACATCTTCATCGGCATTACATACCTGAGTCTGAACTGGTGTATGTTCAGATTGGTCAACTTCAGTGTGTTGGCTTTCCTTCAGTGGAGAATTTCCATCCTGAGTCTCACCATCCTGAGTATTTCCATCCTGAGCTTCTTTATCTGAGTCAGATTCACTCCATTCATAGAAAGTGATTGACTTCTTCTTTTCAGGCTCAAAGGATGTTTTATCATTCTTTTTCAGGCCAAGTCTGGTGATTCTCTTGGTTAGATCTCCTGAGTCATGTTCCTGTTTCTTCTGAACACAAGTAGATTCATCAAAAACAACATGAGGTGTTTCTTCCACAATAAGAGTCCTACAGTTATAAACTCTGAAGGCTTTACTGACTTCAGAATATCCTAAGAATATCCCTTCATCAGCTTTGCTATCAAAAGTTTTCAACTAATCTTTACCATTATTGTGTATGAAACACTTACAACCAAACACACGAAAGAAAGAAACAAGAGGCTTCCTTTTATTCCACAGCTCATAGGGTGTTTTACCTTGATTCTTGGTCAGCATGGATCTGTTCTGAGAGTATCATGCAGTGTTAATAGCTTCAACCCAAAATCTCTTAGGTATATCAGCTTCAGCAATCATTGTTCTTGCTGCTTCTTTCAGAGTCCTATTTCTTCTTTCTGCAACACCATTTTATTGTGGGGTCCTTGCAGCTGATGTTTCACGAGTTATTCCATTTGCTGCACAATAATCAGATATAATATGGTTGATAAATTCAGTGCCTTTATCTGATCTGATTTTGACCACACTCAGGTTCTTTTCAGTACTGAGTCTTTTCAGTAATTCTGGCAGTTTTGTCTGATTCTCTTTCTTACTGTGTAAGAATATGACCCATGTGTATCTAGAGTAGTCATCAACTACCACAAGTGTATATTTCCTGCCATTAGTGCTCACATGTGTTACTGGACCAAAGGGATCCATATGTAACAGTTGTACAATTCTGTCAGTAGACACTTCTACTTTGCTTTTGAATGATGCTCTGATTTGTTTTCCTTTCTGACAGGCATCACATACATGATCTTTACTGAACACTTCATTGGGTAACCCCCTCACAAGTGCTAATCTTGCAAGTTTGTTAAGGGTTTTGAAGTTTAAGTGATTCAACCTTTTATGCCACAACCAATTGGTATAAGTAGAACTTTTTGCAACCAAACATGTATCTTTAGGAGATAATTTCCAATCAGCAAGATACACATTTCCTTTTCTAGTACTAGTCAGTAATGTTTGATGTGAAGCATTATCTTTCACATAACATAAGTTCTTTGAGAACTCAACACTGAATCCTTTGTCACAGAATTGACTGATTGAAAGCAAGTTATGCTTTAAACCAGAAACATATGAAACACCATGGATATGAACAGAATCAACTTCTAGAGTTCCATACCCTTCAGTCTGTCCTTTGGAATTGTCTCCAAATGTAATCCGAGGGCCTTTTTGCTCAACATAGTCAGTGAGTAAGTATTTATATCCTGTCATATGTCTTGAACATCCACTGTCCAGATACCATGCAGGTTTTCTACTGAATGTTCAGGTTTTCTAGCCTTTTCCTGAGGCTTGGGCTTTCTTACTTGAACCTTCAGGTTTTCTGAAACCATAGGTCCTTTACCCTTGTCTAAAACTCGGGGTTGTTCTTCAGTGAGAAGATTAGTACATGCCACCGATTTAACAAAGACAGTCTTAGTGCTACTAGAAGAAGCAGCATTCAGAAGACCTTCTGAGGTTCCCCCTGGATTATATCCGAGCCTTTATAGTTGCAGGTCTTTGATAACTCTGAATTTCATCTATTACTTTAGATGCAGAATTCAATAGAGCTAACTTTCTCTACGCACTATTCTTACTTTTCTTTAGAGTTTCATGCTTCTCAAAGAGGTCATTGAACTCAGTTCTGATAAGCTGAATCTCCTCAGTGGATTTCTCTAATTTTCCATTCAGGGTCTCTATCACTTTCTCTTTTTCTGAGAGTTGTACTTTCAGAACATCTAGTTCATCAGTAGTTCCCATTAATTGAGAAGTGATCTCAGCAGTATTAGAGTCTTTCCACCTCAGATTCTCAGCAGTTAGTTCCTTATTCTGCTCTTGAGTTTCTATGAGCAGTTCTTGTAACACAGAATAGTCCTTCATAAGATTCTCAAAAGAATCCATCAGGTCAAAGTTACTGGTTACAGATGAACTTGATAATTAGGTGCTTGTGTAGGAGCAACAACAGAGATAGAAGAATTTACCTCCTCCATAGCAACAAGACAGACATCATCACTGTCACTATCTGAGAATATCTCATCTGAAGAACTGGATCCTTCTTCAGATTGTTCTTCTTTTTCAGCAATCATAGCCTTCTTGCTGGAGATCTTTATGTCTCTCTTGGCTTGTCTCTCCTTTCTTTCTTTGGCACTCAGCTCAGGACAATCATACTGGAAGTGACCCTTCTTTTGGCAGTTATAGCATCTGTTGGTATCATCATCCTGATCAATTTCCTCCTTGGTCTTGGAGTCCTTCTTTCTGGATGAGGAACCTTCAGCTTTGTGGTCCTTCCTTTTCTCAGTGGATCTGTCCTCAGCTTCTGAGTTATTCCTGTTTTTGTACCTGTTGTTCCTGTAATATTTCTTGTATTTTTCATATCTGCTATTGAGTCTTTCAAATCTCCTTGCCAACAGTACTAGCTTATCCTCTTGCTCATCCTGATTTTTGGCAAATGAGTTATTGGATTCTTTAGCTTTACAGGATTTCTCTTTGGCTTTGAAAGCCACATTCTTGCTAGATGAAGAATCATCCTTGCTGTCAGATTTCTTAGTTTTCTTGTCAATCACAAATTCATAAGCTTTCAGTTCAGAGAAAACTTGCTGGTATGGCATAGAATCAATATTCTTGGTGTTTTCAATCACCACAACATGAATATCCCATTTCTTAGATAATCCTCTAAGAATTTTCAGTGCCACTTCTCTTTGTGGGTATCTTTTCCCAAGAGCATTCAGATCATTCATAATGCTAGTGAATCTGACTTCCACTTTGTCAATGGATTCACCATCTTCCATTTCAAAGCTGTAAAACTTTCCAATAGCAACAGAAAGTTTGCTCTCTTTAATATGATCTGTGCCTTGACATATGACAGCAAGTGTGT
This sequence comes from Stenogyne calaminthoides, assembly GCA_037126765.1. NCBI lineage: Eukaryota > Viridiplantae > Streptophyta > Magnoliopsida > Lamiales > Lamiaceae > Stenogyne > Stenogyne calaminthoides. The sequence continues at coordinate 12,983,179 of JBBCBC010000028.1, forward strand.
CCCATATTTCTTTGGCAGTTTCACAGTGAGAAATCATCCCCATAACACCATCGTCAATAGTGCTATATAGAGTATCTTTAGCAATGTAGTCCAAATTTACTAACTTTCTCTCATGAGGAGTAAGTTGATCATCAGGTTTTGGAAATTCATCTCTGGGATCATTCCTCTCAGTATCAGTAATTATGTGATTCACAACAGTGTATTTGAATGGTCCTTCAGAAACCACTCTCCACATTCTTTCATGCTTATAATACAGATGTGTCTGCATTCTCAATCTCCATAGGTCATAGCTCTCAACAGAGAACATAAGAAGTTTCTAAGAAGGTATGATGAATTGAGCCTTGTAATATATCAGCAATAAGATCTATTCAGTAGACCACCAAAGTCTTTCAACAAATAGACTATGGCTACCAAAGAAAGTGGTCAAAATGAACCACTGCTCTGATACCACTTGTTGGTCCCGGTGCAAACAAATCTCACACGTGTATGGGGGGGGGAATACACGTGTTCAGTGATTTTTAAAACTTTTCTTCACTGAGATCAAAAGGGTCAGGATGTCGTGAGAATTTTGCCCTGAGAGGCACAAATCGCCCTGAGTCAAAGTCTACTGAGACAGTGATCCTGAGCAGCTTTCAGAAGTTTCAGATTAGCCCAACTGATCATGAGTTTTATCAGAGATCCTGAGAAGCTTGGATCAGATAATTATCTTACTGAATACTCAGTAGAGTTAGTTCAGTTTTTGTAACTATCTGTTCTAGCTAATCAAGAGCGCGGAATGGTTGGCCCTAAGCTTATACTCGTTTTAACTTGCTGAAAATCTCTTCCTTAATAAACAGTGGTTAAGGGTGTGAATCAGTTAATGCACATTCAGTGAATTGATTCCAACTGAATACTAGTAATAACAATATGCTTTCAGTGAAAATATGCAGCAGATAGTATGCAGTACAGAAAGCAAACAACACAGCAATTATAGTGGTTCAGAGACTCAAGCTCCTACATCCACTCTCTCTGATCTCCAGAGAAATTCCTTAACACACTTCTCCTAAAGCTTTCAGACTGACTCACCACAGCTTACTAACTTTTCTACCTTGAGTTTTCTGGCTGACTCACTGCAGCTTACTAACTCAACACACACAAGTTTTCAGACTACCACAAGTAGCTTACTAACTTCTCATCTAGTGCTTTCTGGCTGAACTCAACTGCAGCTTACTCACTCTTTACAACTCTAACTCACCAACAATTTACACACACTCAAACTACCTTATCAAAGGGTTTAGGTTTGGTTGGTTTCCAACTAGGGTGAGATATCCTTTACAATAAGAACAAATGCAAAGGCTAGGATATCTCTACTAAGTTTTGGATATAATTATCAAATCTAGGCTTAGTGAAATGAGCTCTCTTCAATGTGAAACACTTGGAAAATCTTAGGTTTTTCGAGTGCTTCAATTTGCAAGAATACGAATGAGCTCTGGAGTTGCTTTGATTTCCCGTAACCTCTCAATGGTGAAGGTCTCTGGTATTTATAGGCAACTTCTCCAAGGTCACTCTTTGAAAAACTATCCGTTGGAAGAGATAACATCAAGAGTTTCCTCTTCTGGTTATTGATGAACGACTATTTTGTGGTTTGAACACACCCTTGCATGTTTTAGGAAATATGCAGCCATGTAGCTAATCACCAATTTCTGTGAACTGGAAGATATCAGACCTGACATTTCTCAGTGAGATGTCGCTTTCAGTGTCAGTAAAGTACGCTGCTGTTGCCTCCTCATTGGTCGAAGTCTTCCTTTGAGCAGAGACAAACAAACAACTCTTTTCAAGTTGATCTTTCTGATCTGATATGTTCTTTAATGTCCACAAATGTCTAACATTCTGTTTGTTTGTACTAGGAATGAACATAGTACTATTTCATTAAGATAGTGGTTCAGGGTCCTTTTTGATCAGTACAAAACAGTCTTCAGGATCTTCGGGTCTTCAGGATATTCCTGAGCTACTCAGTATCTTCTGAGTCTTCAGGGATTTTTCAGGATTCTTCTGAGTCTTCAAAGTCTTCAGGATACTTCTGATTCTTCAGAGTCTTCAGGATACTTCTGATTCTTCATAGTCTTAAAATTCTCTGATCTATATCTGTTGACTATACATGGTGCAGATAATCCTTATTTCTAGTATCTATTGAAACCTGATCCTGATTCTATACTATCAAGATGTCCTGATACATGTCATATTAAGGGGTTTTGGAATCTAATCAAAATCTTTATTAAATTCATCTCCCAACAATATGTTTAGTACCATCTCTGCCTAAACTTCACCTTGAATTATGAAGCTTTAAGATTAAATTATTGCTTAGTTCAAATTTAGGCTAACAAAATAACATATCACAGTTTCATAATCTAAGAAGACCCAACATTTACTTGTAATCATACTACAACATTAGTTAATTAACAATACAACTAGCAGTTACCACAACATAAATAATAAACAAATTCGATTCAAGATTGTAACAACCCGAATTCATTTTTAGGACTTATTTGTTTATTTTTCCTAATATGTTTAAATGTTATACTTGTTTTTAATAATATGTATATAAGTTTCTAAAATTTTCAGGTGACAGACGAGCCTTTCAAGCCGAAAAACCCTACTGGCACTTTTTGAGTTTTTATCTGTAAAACAGGCCAGTTGATAATGTTAAAATTTAAAGAATTCAAAATGAGGAAGGAGAACTTCAAATGGAATCCTAAAAATCGTGCGAGTTTAATGGTACGTTTAAAATAATTTTCAGAACCAAAAACCGAACCGAAAAATATCGAAAAATACGCCGTCTAAGCCGAAATCGCGTCTAGAACCGGGACTACCATAATGACAGCCCCAAAATCTTACCAAGTGACCCCCCCCAGAGTAAAGAAATGGATTTGGCCATGAAGCGTCTTGTAACTAGCCCCCCTATGATTCCCATCTCATTAAAGCCTCATCATCACTTCATTAAAGAATGCCAACTCTCCCTTTCCCTCTCTCCCCCTTATATTTTCGACCTCCATCACCACCATCAGCATTATTGGACCCAAGAGTTGTTAAGAGTTGGGTTCTTTATCACCTTAAGTCCCAAAGCCGTCCATGCCAAGAAGGAAACTACAAGGGTAAGTCCAAATGACCTCTTTTCTTAGTTTCATGATCACCCTTTGTCTTGAGCATGAAACCCCTAGAAATGGCATGCTAAGAGCCCCCTCTAATCTTGTTTAAACTTTTAGAATCATGTATAAAGGTTTTATAGGTGATCTCTTATGTGTTTGAGCATGTTTATTTCATTTTTGTGAAAGTTCGATAAAACTGAAAAAGGTTCGTATATGCTACTGCCCCTTTTTGATGTCTTTTGTTCGAAGCCTTTTTGATGTTTTAAAATTGTGGAAAAATTCCTAGATGTATTATTTGTAGTGTAGAACAATATACTAAAAATTGGTTGTCATATAATCTGTCTCCAAGGAGAATAAATTCGTGGAAATTTGTGTGTCTGAGACTACGTAAAACTGGGAGCAGTGAATTTTTTGTATTGTTTTACTTATTTACAAAGATGATAAAATTCTAGGAAAATTTGAGGATGTTAAAATTGATGTCTTTTAAAATCATATCTGAAAATCATATTGTTTTGCTAATAGAATCACGAGATATATCTATTTGAAATTTGTGTGACAAATAATTGGCAAAGGTTGAAACTGTGAGTTCAACAATTTATTTATCCTTGTTTCCATAGCATAAAAATCATGGTAAATATATTATGTCCTCTTACTTGAGTCTAAAGTGGTATATTAAAGTTTAGTGAATTTTAATTAAGTTTCCAGTGGGTTACAAATTTTCATATGAAGTATGTACTGTATGATGTACCCTGTTACGAACCTATTTTTACTCAAAAAACTGGTACCGACCCTTAGCTCAAATTCCTTAGCTTTATAAATTAAAGTTGCTTATTTTTAAGTTTTGTATAACATATTTTAATTTCGTAATTTTTATATGTTTTTCCAGTGAGTTATGATTTTTAGTTTAAAGTGTGCACAATTTTGATGAACTTTTCAATACTCTGATTTAAATCACACATGTACCTTGTTTCCTTAGCTCAAATAAATTTGTGCCCTTGATGAACTCTATTTATTTTCAAAAGATGTATAACATACTGAAATTTCATATTTTTCCAGTAAGTCTAAGTACTCTTTTCCATTTATGCATGATTACATGTTTTTATGCCGAATGAGTAATACTAGGAAGAAGGAATGGTAATACTTTTAGAACCAAGCATGTTTTAGTTTGTTGAATGTTTCATGTTTTCTTTTGTGAATATATTTTTGGATGTTTTACTTGTATTATTAAGTTTTTGATTAGACCCGACCCCGATCTGTGAACCCCTTTCATAAAATAGAGAAATCGTACCGATCCAATAATCGAGTTTCGACGCCCACGTCGAACTCGAAATGAACTCTTATAACTTTTAACTACTAAATGCCTTTTTTATCGAAGAGCCCTTAATTCGATGCGAAACTATTTATTAAATAAAAGGATGAACAATGACTAAACGAACGGATTGTGCTAGGTCCTTGGGGTTAGCTCGGAAGCTTGGAAGTTGTCCCGTGTTCAAAAGCTTTCAAGAAGTTAAAAATTTTACTTGAAAAGTTATCAGGTGGGTGACACTATCTGTATAGCTAGATAATGTTATACGGACTGTTGACAGTTTTCAAAGCAAACTAAATAAGCACTGTTAAAAAACAAATATATATGTTCTCGAAACTTGTGGTTTTGGCAAACAATGCACTGAAAATTATGTGAGTACTAATATGAGTTTTGTGAATATTGGAACATGAACTATATGTGTCGTTTATCAGTTGGGCCTCGTGCCAATGATTTTGGGGATGAGTCCCGTGTGGAGGAATTGGTGGTTTTGCGGAGAGATAAGGAAGCGATGATATAAGGAAGCAAGGGAATATAAGGAAACTATCGGGGGTTGGACGCGGTAGGGCGCCTACCGGTGCCACCCCATTTTGTGTGAATGCTGTGGGATTGGGCGTGGTAGACGCTACCAGTGCCACCCATATGTGTGATTGTTGAATGATATGATTGATGTTATAAATGTTGGATACTGTATGAACTATTAACAAGAAATCGTGAGTAAGTTTTGTGTTATAAAGAGAATGAGTAAAAGCTTATACCATTTTTGGATTTCATCAATCAGATAACATCGTCATGTGTTGCCACCGAGATTTTTTTATCTCACGCCCTTAAACCCCCCTTTCCGTGTTATGATCTTTGAGGGCCGAGGAGCAGCGATGAGGCGACCCGCTTTCCCCACTGTCTTATTCAATAAACAAACTGTTTTCTAAATTCGAATAATATGTCTAATTAATTCTCCGTGGATCTTGTACTAATGATGGTTCTATGTTAAGTATTGAATTTATCTACACACTATTTTTAAACTTGTGTTAATTTTTATTCTGCTGCAACTCAATTTGTTTGTCCTACCTTTTAAAAAAAATTTCTGGCTCAGTTTTACGGTTCACTAAGTGATGACTCGGGTTTAGGGTGTTATGACCTCGGAGGTTAACGTTCTGAATTCCGTGGCATTACAAAGATACTAAAAAGATGAATTACTAGATGCAGAAGAGTGGCGACGGGTGATACGCCGTGAAGCCAAGAGGCACAAAATGGCATGAGTGGCGTAGGGGCACCTGCAAGCGGCGGCGAGTCTCAAGGCAATGAGGCTTTTAGGGATTTAGGGTTCGTGACTGATTCTGAAATCTGAAGTCTGAACACGTTCCTTCTATTTTAAAATTTTAATTAAAATGGATTAAAAAAAAGGGCCCCTTATCTGCCTAGCCCGTTTGGCCGCCTAGGTGGCGCCTAGACCCCAAAACAATTTTTTTTTGCCGTTTCAGTGTAACTCGCGGCGGCGGACGGCCTCCTAGCACCTAGGCGGCCGCCTAGCCCATTTTTTACACCCCTGATATATAGAGTAGTGATATAGAACCAAATAAATTATAGAATATTTTATAATATACTATACCCTAAACCATGAACCTTAAACCCTAAATCATGAACCATTCGGGTCGGGTGAACCATGAACCACTCGGGCTGGGTTTGGGTCTGGCTGGGTTGGGTCCGGGCTAGGTAAATTTTCTTTTGAACTGAACTGAAAAAGTAAAACTGAACTGAAAAAAAAAACACTAAATTTTTTTTTTACCCGGCTTGGACCCAACCCGGCTAGACCCAAAACTTATCCCAGAGATCAAGACTAGAAACCCTAGCTTGAAATCTTGCTCACAAACTTAACCTAACACTCGATTTGGGTAAAGATTTGTATGGTTTCCAACTGGAAATCTATCCTAGTATTTGAGTAGCCTAAAGCTAAAGGATGAGATTTCTTGCTAAGAAACTATGAGATGAACACTTAGAAAATTTGCTTGAGTTCTTGGTGTTCTTGCGGAAATTTGCTTGTAGCTTGAGCTTGATGATAATTTCTGTAACCTTACTCTGAAGGTTTGATCCCATATTTATAGACCTTGAAATCAAAGAGTCGTTGGAGAGCAATTTGAATTTCAGGCTATTTTTGGTAAGTTTGCAGGGTAGATTTGATATGCTCAGAGGCGGTATGACTAATTGAGTGCTACTTTGTCCTTTATAGTCGTTTGACTCTGAAACACCATATCCTGCAATGTCAGTTCCGTACGTGTGTGTCTCGCTCTTATTGGTTATCAAGTACACTTATTCGGCGCTTGATTCACCGACTTAGGTTGACATTCTTCTTGTCTGATAACCTCGTACGTCTTAGGTAAACACTTGGTTGTTACCTGATTGAACTGACTTGATCAGTTCGGACTGATCAGTCTACCTGATTGAGTCTTCTGATGTAAGTTGTCTTAGCACAATTTACTGACTCTTCTGGTGTTCTTCTGATTTAGGTCTTCTTAAGGTCTTCTGGTCTTGTTTGTAAGCTAGTCATCTGATCTTCAAGTCTTCTTATCTTCTGACTGTCTGATCCTCTGATCTTCTGACTGTCTGATCTTCTGATCTTCTGACTGAACCTATACATATTGAGTTCCCCCTCAATATGTGACATATCTATTACATCAAATTTCTATACATTTCAGTTGGTCATCCTATTCTGATATCTAATTCATCAGTCAGCTAACAGATCTGACTGGTCCTATTACATCTGTTTTGGAACTTCCATCAAAACTATAAATTTCCCAACAGTATGGTGTCTCACCATATGAGTTTCGGCAGGTTGTTCTATATGTCCATAGAACTTCTGGGAGCTCGCTAGCGCATTTCCCCTTTTCCTCCTTCTAGTTTTGCTTTCAAGGTGTGCTTGATAATTTTGTTGATGGCTTCGACCTGTCAATTTGACTGGGGATGGAAGGGGGAGGAGAATATTTTTGTGATTTTCCACTAAAAGACATCGATTTTTAGTCCATCGAATTGTTTCCTGTTGTTAGATACGATCGCTTATGGCAGACCAAATCTGCAGATTATAGTCCTCCATATGAACTTGATGATGTGATCTTGGTCTATGGTTGCTAGAGCCTCTGCCTCGGCCCATTTTGTGAAGTAATCTTTCGTGACCAAGGCGTATTTAACTTTTCCCAGAGCTGTTGGGGGTGGTCCAATGATGTCTATGCCCCATTTTGTGAAAGGCCATGGACTGAGGATACTAGTAAGCTCCTCTGGGGCGCCGTTGATTGAAGGTGCAAAAACTTGACATTTTTGGCACTTCCGTGCGTATGTGATCGTATCTCCTCTTAGGGTTATCCAGAAGTAGTCTTGTCTCGTTGTCTTGTGGGTTAAGAATTCTACCCCAGCGTGGTTTTCGCACACTCCCTCGTGTATTTCCTTCAGGTTGGCTTGCCCCTGTTCTGGTGTGACACATTTGAGGAGTGGTGTGCTGAAACCTCGTTTGTATAAATCACCCTCGATGAGGGTGTGCCTTGCTGCTCTCATTTGTAACTGGCAAGCTCTGGTTCTATCTTGCAGTAGGTCGCCGGTTTGTAGGTATTCGATGATGGGTGTTATCTAGCTTTCCTCCTTTGCTGGGGTGTCGAGGGTTGCTATCAAAGTGTGTATATAAGAGGGGTGGGTTAGCTTTGTGGCTGCGACATCCTTCATCTCCGCCAGTCCCTTTGAAGTAACTAAACAAACCAAGGCATCGACTTGTGAGTTTAAATCTCGTGGGACCAATTTCACGTGTATTTGTTCAAACTTTTACAGGAGCATTTTTACGACCTCCTGGTAAGTCGCCATTCTGTCGTCTCGAACCTCATACTCTCCTAAGACTTGGTATGCTACAAGCTGAGAATCGGTGTGGACATGTAGCCTTTTGACGCTCATTGCCATGGACATTTCCAGGCCGTTAATGAGGGCCTCGTACTCGGCTTCATTATTGGTCGTTGGGAAGACTAAAGTTATGGTCTTCTGGAATGAGTTACCCTCAGGGCTAACCAGGACTATCCCCACCCCCTGACTTGTTGGCAGCTGTTGAACCATCCATGAACAATTTCCAGGGTGGCTCGGCCTCGTGGAGCACCGTAAGGTCCTTTTTCTTTTCTCATGACTTTTGTATTGATCTAATTCCTTTCTTATCTTGCAGCGTACCTGTCAAAGGCTAAAGATTTATACTGGGACTTGAACGAGGCCTTCAAGAATGTGCAAGACACACCGCCCGACCTTCGAAATATCGAGTTTCTTAGCTCTAAGCTTCACCGACTTACACTAACACTAACACTAACAGGGGAATACAATCGCTTACGTAAAGAGATGCCACAGATGCCAGATCTTCTCACCATATATCATGGTCGCCCCAGAAGTGCTCGCAAACATCCTCAGCCCATTGCTATTCGTGAAGTGGGAAATCAATATCATTGAGCCATTGCCAATCACAGCGGGGAAAGTCAGGTTCACTCCAGTCACGGTGGACTACTTCACCAAGTGGGCAGAAGTAGAGGCTCTGGTAACCATTGACCAAGACCACGTGATTAGGTTCATATGGAAGAACATAATCTGCAAATTTGGCCTATCCTAGGTGTTGGTCCCGGTGGGAAAACCCATTTTGCGCGTGCGGAAGCAAACATAAAATTTCGATGCATATAAAAACAGGGGTGAAGGAATGGTGATTACCGATTTTTGCGTTTTAAGCTCATGTGTTGTGTTTTTCTTATAATTGAATGCGTATGACAATATAAGAACATAAAGCAGTAAACAACACAACAATGTATAGTGGTTCGGAGGCTCAAGCTCCTACATCCACTCTCCCTGTTCCTAGGGAAATTCCTTCAACTGGACTTATCACCCTCTCGGGTTCGCCTCTTAGATGTTTAACGAGTTCACACTCCTTTGGGACTTATCACCCTCACTCGGGATTGCCTAATCAACTACCTCACTTCACCACTAGTTATCTCTTACGAGAATGGGTTTGGGTTTGGTGTTGTCTCCAACTATGGTGAGATTTTCCCTTACAATGGTTTAGCCTCAATGCTAAGGTTGAGAAAATCTCTCTAAGCTTAAGATACATCGTGGGTAGCTTAGGTTGGGTTTTAGAACACTCTTTGAATATATATGTATATTTACAGACTTGTGTTCTAGGGTGTGAATGCTTTGGGTATAACTCTCTTTGGCTCTGTAGCATCTCGTGCTATATTCTCCACGCATCCACACTTAGAATGATGAAAGACCTTGTATTTATAGTGTGGATTTGAATGTTACCGTTGGAGAGAATCACATTCAAATCCATACTATTCTTGTAAGTACAACAGCTTCTTCAGGCTGGTTGTCTTCCTCTCATTGGTCCACGTCAGCTGATTCTAACGGCTATATTCCTCAGATTCCTCGCCTTGGAATCATTCAGGATTCTCTGAGTCTCAGTGTCTTCAGAGACATACTGAGTCTTCAGTTCTATCTGAGTCTTCAGATTTATCTGAGTCTCAGATTTCTCATCTGAGCCTCAGGTTTATCTGAGCCTCAGGATACTTGATTCAGCAGACTTCTCTTCAGCGGACCTTGTCTGATCAGGCATACTGACACTCAGGCTGACTGGGTTCAGTTCTCTGAATTCAGACATCCTGATCTTCAGGTCACTTTGACTCAGGCTATCTGATTTCTTCTTTGCCTGATCTGATCAGCTCGACTGATCTGATCAACACTTCTTCAGATCAATATCTCAGGATAGCATCAGGTCAGTACATTAGGTTTAGCATATCAGTTTAGCACATCTGATCTCAATCACGTCTGATCTTGATCATCTGCTCATCTTCATATCTGATCTCGATCATGTCTGATCTCTATCAGTCTCATCTGCTCCTCTTCTGATCTGCAACCTTCTTTTCTGATCTTCTGGTCAGTTTCTTTCTGGTCAGCTTGTCTGCTCTTCTGATCACCATATCAGCTCGAGTGTTCTTCTGATCATCTGATCAGGTCTGTTCTGGTCATCTGATCTTCTGATCAACTGGCTTAGCTTTTCTTCTCTTCTGATTTTGCACAGCTCATCAGTTAACTCGGAACTCATCCAACTCATCTGATCTCGATCAGTCTCGTCTGCAGCCTCGTCTGATCTCGATCATCTACGTCTGATTTCGCGAGTTCCCCCTCAATTTTTTCTTTCGTTCCCCCTTAACTTGTTATCTGTAAATTAGCTTCAATAACACAAGTTGATAATGTTTTGGCATAATTCATCAAAACTAAAATATCCCAACAATTTCCCCCTTTTTGATAATGACGCCAAAACATTAAAATATATGCATTTTTAAAGAAACGGGTTTTTCTTTTAAAAAGATCAGTTCAGGTGATCACATTAAAAGTGATCTTTTGAACTCCTGCTCTGATACCACTTGTTGGTACTAGATCAGAGACAGGTTTTAAATAGATATGCTCGGCGATCACATTGAAAAAGTAATCTTTTGAGCACCTGCTCTGATACCACTTGTTGGTTCCAGTGGGAAAACCCATTTTGTGCATGCGGAAGCAAACATAAAATTTTGATGCATATAAAAACAGGGGTGAAGGAATGGTGATTACAGATTTTTGCGTTTTAAGCTCATGTGTTGTGTTTTGCTTATAATTGAATGCGTATGACAATATAAGAACATAAAGCAGTAAACAACACAACAATGTATAGTGGTTCGGAGGCTCAAGCTCCTACATCCACTCTCCCTGTTCCTAGGGAAATTCCTTCAACTGGACTTATCACCCTCTCGGGTTCGCCTCTTAGATGTTTAACGAGTTCACACTCCTTCGGGACTTATTACCCTCACTCGGGATTGCCTAATCAACTACCTCACTTCACCACTAGTTATCTCTTACGAGAATGGGTTTGGGTTTGGTGTTGTCTCCAACTATGGTGAGATTTTCCCTTACAATGGTTTAGCCTCAATGCTAAGGTTGAGAAAATATCTCTAAGCTTAAGATACATCGTGGGTAGCTTAGGTTGGGTTCTAGAACACTCTTTGAATATATATGTATATCTACAGACTTGTGTTCTAGGGTGGGAATGCTTTGGGTATAACTCTCTTTGGCTCTGTAGCATCTCGTGCTATATTCTCCACGCATCCACACTTAGAATGATGAAAGACCTTGTATTTATAGTGTGGATTTGAATGTTACCGTTGGAGAGAATCACATTCAAATCCATACTATTCTTGTAAGTACAACAGCTTCTTCAGGCTGGTTGTCTTCCTCTCATTGGTCCACGTCAGCTGATTCTAACGGCTATATTCCTCAGATTCCTCGCCTTGGAATCATTCAGGATTCTCTGAGTCTCAGTGTCTTCAGAGACATACTGAGTCTTCAGTTCTATCTGAGTCTTCAGATTTATCTGAGTCTCAGATTTCTCATCTGAGCCTCAGGTTTATCTGAGCCTCAGGATACTTGATTCAGCAGACTTCTCTTCAGCGGACCTTGTCTGATCAGGCATACTGACACTCAGGCTGACTGGGTTCAGTTCTCTGAATTCAGACATCCTGATCTTCAGGTCACTTTGACTCAGGCTATCTGATTTCTTCTTTGCCTGATCTGATCAGCTCGACTGATCTGATCAACACTTCTTCAGATCAATATCTCAGGATAGCATCAGGTCAGTACATTAGGTTTAGCATATCAGTTTAGCACATCTGATCTCAATCACGTCTGATCTTGATCATCTGCTCATCTTCATATCTGATCTCGATCATGTCTGATCTCTATCAGTCTCATCTGCTCCTCTTCTGATCTGCAACCTTCTTTTCTGATCTTCTGGTCAGTTTCTTTCTGGTCAGCTTGTCTGCTCTTCTGATCACCATATCAGCTCGAGTGTTCTTCTGATCATCTGATCAGGTCTGTTCTGGTCATCTGATCTTCTGATCAACTGGCTTAGCTTTTCTTCTCTTCTGATTTTGCACAGCTCATCAGTTAACTCGGAACTCATCCAACTCATCTGATCTCGATCAGTCTCGTCTGCAGCCTCGTCTGATCTCGATCATCTACGTCTGATTTTGCGAGTTCCCCCTCAATTTGTTCTTTCGTTCCCCCTCAACTTGTTATCTGTAAATTAGCTTCAATAACACAAGTTGATAATGTTTTGGCATAATTCATCAAAACTAAAATATCCCAACAATTTCCCCCTTTTTGATAATGACGCCAAAACATTAAAATATATGCATTTTTAAAGAAACGGGTTTTTCTTTTAAAAAGATCAGTTCAGGTGATCACATTAAAAGTGATCTTTTGAACTCCTGCTCTGATACCACTTGTTGGTACTAGATCAGAGACAGGTTTTAAATAGATATGCTCGGGCGATCACATTGAAAAAGTAATCTTTTGAGCACCTGCTCTGATACCACTTGTTGGTTCCAGTGGGAAAACACATTTTGTGCATGCGGAAGCAAACATAAAATTTTGATGCATATAAAAACAGGGGTGAAGGAATGGTGATTACAGATTTTTGCGTTTTAAGCTCATGTGTTGTGTTTTGCTTATAATTGAATGCGTATGACAATATAAGAACATAAAGCAGTAAACAACACAACAATGTATAGTGGTTCGGAGGCTCAAGCTCCTACATCCACTCTCCCTGTTCCTAGGGAAATTCCTTCAACTGGACTTATCACCCTCTCGGGTTCGCCTCTTAGATGTTTAACGAGTTCACACTCCTTTGGGACTTATCACCCTCACTCGGGATTGCCTAATCAACTACCTCACTTCACCACTAGTTATCTCTTACGAGAATGGGTTTGGGTTTGGTGTTGTCTCCAACTATGGTGAGATTTTCCCTTACAATGGTTTAGCCTCAATGCTAAGGTTGGGAAAATCTCTCCAAGCTTATGATACATCGTGGGTAGCTTAGGTTGGGTTCTAGAACACTCTTTGAATATATATGTATATCTACAGACTTGTGTTCTAGGGTGGGAATGCTTTGGGTATAACTCTCTTTGGCTCTATAGCATCTCGTGTTATATTCTCCACGCATCCACACTTAGAATGATGAAAGACCTTGTATTTATAGTGTGGATTTGAATGTTACCGTTGGAGAGAATCACATTCAAATCCATACTATTCTTGTAAGTACAACAGCTTCTTCAGGCTGGTTGTCTTCCTCTCATTGGTCCACGTCAGCTGATTCTAACGGCTATATTCCTCAGATTCCTCGCCTTGGAATCATTCAGGATTCTCTGAGTCTCAGTGTCTTCAGAGACATACTGAGTCTTCAGTTCTATCTGAGTCTTCAGATTTATCTGAGTCTCAGATTTCTCATCTGAGCCTCAGGTTTATCTGAGCCTCAGGATACTTGATTCAGCAGACTTCTCTTCTGCGGACCTTGTCTGATCAGGCATACTGACACTCAGGCTGACTGGGTTCAGTTCTCTGAATTCAGACATCCTGATCATTCAGGTCACTTTGACTCAGGCTATCTGATTTCTTCTTTGCTTGATCTGATCAGCTCGACTGATCTGATCAACACTTCTTCAGATCAATATCTCAGGATAGCATCAGGTCAGTACATTAGGTTTAGCATATCAGTTTAGCACATCTGATCTAAATCACGTCTGATCTTGATCATCTGCTCATCTTCATATCTGATCTCGATCATGTCTGATCTCGATCAGTCTCATCTGCTCCTCTTCTGATCTGCAACCTTCTTTTCTGATCTTCTGGTCAGTTTCTTTCTGATCAGCTTGTCTGCTCTTCTGATCACCAAAACAGCTCGACTGTTCTTCTGATCATCTGATCAGGTCTGTTCTGGTCATCTGATCTTCTGATCAACTGGCTTAGCTTTTCTTCTCTTCTGATTTTGCATAGCTCATCAGTTAACTCGGAACTCATCCAACTCATCTGATCTCGACCAGTCTCGTCTGCAGCCTCGTCTGATCTCGATCATCTACGTCTGATTTTGCGAGTTCCCCCTCAATTTGTTCTTTCGTTCCCCCTCAACTTGTTATCTGTAAATTAGCTTCAATAACACAAGTTGATAATGTTTTGGCATAATTCATCAAAACTAAAATATCCCAACACTAGGCAATCGTGAGCGATAATGGAAAGCAGTTTGATGAACTTAAGATAGATGCCTTTTTCTGGAAATGGAAAATTACAAAGCTCTTCTCAACGCCTTACCACCCCAATCAAACGGCCAGGTGGAGGCCACAAATAAAATAATCAAGTACACCTTGAAAGCAAGACTGGAAGGCGCAAAAAAAAAAGGGCGAACGAGTTCCCGACGTATTGTGGTCATACTGGACGACCTGCAGAAACTCGACCGGGAGATACCCTACTCTCTAGCTTATGGCACCGAGGCAGTCATTCCATCAGAAATAAACATGCCAAGCTATAGAACCTCACATGTCGTAACTGAGAATAACGACGTAGCAAGGTAGCTCGACCTCGACCTCCTAGTGGAAAAGGGGCTAGAAGCCAATATGAGGAATGCGAAATACAAGCAGACGTCAGAGAAATTCTACAACTCCAAGGTGAAGCTCCATAAGTTCAAAGAAGGTGACCTCGTCCTCAAGAAAGTACTCGGAATTCCCAAAGGGACATTTGGCCCGATTTGGGAGGGCCCCCTAAGGGTATCACAATGTCTACCCAACGGGGCTTATGAACTCAAAGACCTCGACGGCACGCCGGCCCAATATCCTTGGAATACGACACACTTGAAGAAGTACTATCAATAGAATGCATGCCTATACTATCTTTGTACTTAGCATTTTTTGTGAATAAATAAATAAGCGTATATTCATGGTATACCGGAGGAGGTTGCAGATTTGTTAGAAGACCTCCCAAGGTAAGCTTGAATTTTTGAATCCATAGGTCAGTAAAGTTGCGTCCTGCACAACTCGACTTCACCACGATTTCATAAGATGACAAGAACAAGTTCTCGAAAACATCGCAATAACAATAACACGAGAAGAACGTAAAGTCGCAGGAATTATTCAAGTCACTGGTGAACACATTATACGATAAAAGAGTGCTTTCAATAAAAATAAAGGCCCAAAGGATGATACAAGGAAGGCCCGAAAGCCGATTACAATGCAAGGCCTGAAGGCCGACAAAAAAAAAAGCCAAAACAACCAACATCCCAAGTTCAGATTTTTTTGGCCGCCCTCGGCTAACATAGCCGAGATATCCCCAATCGAGTTAGTAAGGCGGTGGGCCCGTATCGCTTCACCATACGCCATATAATAGGTGAAGTTTATGTTGATCTCATTCCGGTACTCGAAGTCCGCCTTCAAGAACGCCGCATGTTCATCCACTGTCTTAAGGGCCCCCTGCAACCTCACGCTCTCCGCCTTCTGGAGGGCCTCCGCTTCTTTCGCTTGGGTCAGGGCCGTCTCGAGCTCAGTCACCTTCAAAAGAAGTCCGGAATTGGCACTCTCCAGTAGTCTGACTTTCTCCTCTGCCTTCTTCTGGGCATCGGTCAGGGTGATGATGAACTTTCCCTGCTCGGCATAATTCTTATGGAGGTCATTTTCTCGCCTGAGCTCACCTTCAAATGGAGTGGCAGCCTGCTGGAGGAAGACCGAGGCCTGCTGAGTTCGAATCATGGCCGAGTAGAGGTTCCTGGCGACTTTTTGGCATTGAGCGTCAATATCTGCATCGGGTGACCAACACCAGGGCAGGTTCTACATCGCGCGGCCTAGGTATTTGGACCGATTGTCGGGGACCCCTTCCACATCAACATCTTTTGACCGGAGAAAGTCGAGGACACCTTAGACAAACATAACCAGTGTGTGGGTGGTGCTGGCAAGAAAAATCACGAATTAGTAAAAGTGAGAGATAGATGAGCCAGAGGTGGAATGAGAATACTTACTCATTGACATGCTCCTCATCCCAGCCAACCCACAAATGATCATTTGGGTGGTGGCCGACAGTGGGAGGAGGAGGGGTAGTGTGAGTTTTCGGGTGAACCTCAGAGGGCGATCGAGCCCGGGTTTGGTGGCACGGGCCCTCTTCCGAGAGGTCCTCTCGGGGGGCTACATTTCGACCTCCACGTTGTTAGTGTTAGTGTCCTAGAGATAATCTATTGTAAGGACATAATGCTAAGATAATATTCAGTATTGGTTTAATATTATTGTTTATTTAATATTAAATGTATGACATTACACTTATTAGAATATTATGTTTGATTGTTTGAATTTGTTCTTATCTGTGTTCCCATGAGTCATTGCTGTCATTGAGTGTGTGAGAACTCAGATGACCTAAGCATGATTCTCAAATAGCCCCGATCAAGGATCATCAAGACTGGGATATTGATGATACAGTTGAGATTGGTGTGCGATCTGCATCATACTCTTAGAGAGTGTAGTAAGATCTCACTTACTAGTAATTGTTGGTCCCGAAAAAACCCGATTTAAAATTTGTAAAATCTCAATGGGAGGTGACTTTAAATTTTTTGCGAATGTGTTATGCAAATTTGCTAAAGTATATATGACAGTTAATATGAAAGCAAATAAGAACACACATATTTTTATAGTGGTTCGGAGTCCAACTCCTACATCCACTCTTCCTTTTATGGGGCACTTTCTTAACCAACAAATATTTATGGAGCTCTCACTCAACGGGACTTATCTCCCTCACGGGATTGCCTATAGATGCTTAATGAGTTTTCACTCTCTTGAGACTTATCTCCCTCACGGGATTGCCTATAGATGTTTAATGAGTTCTCACTCTCTCGGGACTTATCTCCCTCACAGGATTGCCTACTTAACTACCTTACTTAACCACTAATTCTCTCTCAAGAAAGGGTATGAGTTTGGTGTTATTTCAAACTAGGTGAGATTTTCCCTTACATTGTTTTAGCCTTTAAGCTAAGGTTGGGAAAATATCTATATGCTTATGATATGGCATTTATGATTAGATATAATGAAGAACACTCTTGGGTAAATTTGGATATTTAATGCTCTGTGTTCTTGAATGGAGATGCTTGAATATTTGACTTTAATCTTCACTTTGCAGCATCCTCCATCATCTTCTTTTGAAGATAGTGCAATGTATTTATAGTGTGGATTTGAATATTACCGTTGGAGAGTAAATTCAAATCCATACTATTAGTCTTCCAGCTTTTCTTTGTCCTTTTGCGTTGTTGCTTGCAGCTTTATGTCACATCCATATATGTGTTGTCATCTTCTTATTGAACAACTTTTTGTGAGTCTAACAGATCAAATTTCAGCTCGCCTGATTACTGTTCATCTCTTCTGATTCTGGTCGCCTGATTTCTGGTCGCCTGATCTGATCAGCTCACCTGATCAGATCAGCACAACAGATCAGGTCAGCACTGCATCTGGACTGCAACAACACTGCAACTGGACTGCACGACATCAGGCAGCACGACATCAGGTCAGTTGCATCAGGCAGCACGACATCAGGTTAGCTACATCAGGCAGCATGGCATCAGGTCAGCTGCATCAGGCAACACTGCAGTTTTCTGATTTTCTCTTCTAATTTCTGATTTCTTCTTCACAAATCAGCATGCTTCTTCTTGTTCAGCTCATCAATTTACATGGAACTCATCAGTCTCGTCTCGTTCTGATCAGCCTCATATTCTCTTGATGAGTTCCCCTTCAACTTGTTACCTATAAGAACTTAGCTTGTCATATTACAACGTGTTTTGGCATAATAATCAAAACTAAAATTATCCCAACAATGATATACTGGGTATCTCATGATGGATGCACAAATACCTTAGAGGGTATTGGTATACCCATCCGAGAAACCGTTTGATGTAGTTCCACTATATGTGTCTACGGGTGTCTCGGTTAGTGGGAGCGACTCCTTTGACTTGAGGTCAATACGCACGACATGCGTGGAGTGATGAACTTTGACCATGACCGACGCTTGCACCCTTCCATGGGTAGATATGGCTTGGATTGGGTTCATCACGAAGTGCATGTGCGTGGTAGTTGAGCCAAGAATAGGATTCATTCCTTAAAGTGAATTTAAAGAGAATACTCATCTTCTCATCATAATTGAATTAAAATCATTGGCCAATGCACGTCAACTTGGACTTTGTGGCAAAGTGTGACATAAGTGATCAATTAGTGATTGGAGATAATATGATTAAGTTATTTGAATAGACACTTCATCATGTTCAAGACTAATCGAGTATTCGTAAATGAAAGGAGGAAATCTTAATAGCCCATGTTTCAGTTACAGGTAGTTGCACGTTTCTCGCAACTTATATATCTCATATATTGAGAATGTCAGATTTATTGTCTAGGTTTCAATTAAGACCATTAGTTTGACTAAATCGCTCGATATATGAGGGCCTATGGGTCACACGACAAGTAGTTCCCTTTTACGGATTAAAGTTGGTTGATTAAATGTTAAATTGGATTTAATATTTAATTTATGGAGAATTAATTAATAATAGATTAATTTGAAATTAATTATTATTAATGTTTAATTGAATTGGATTTAATTAAATAGGATTCCCAATAATAATATATGGAATATTATTATAGAATTTAATATATATGGAATCAATTCCGTAGAGATTTGATATACATGAGAATTAAATCCGTAGAGATTTTATATGTGGGAAATAAATCTAAGAGATTTATTTTATAAGATTGGGGATTTTATTTCCTAATCAGGTTAACTTAAGATTTAAGTTGGGCCTCTCCTATATATATGAGCTCTTGGGAATTCATAATACAAGTGTTCATATTTTCTCCATAAAATCTAGAGTTAGAATTTTACTAGCAAATTCGTCTCGGGATTCAATGCTGGCAAATCTGTACAAGTCCGTGAACGGGGATTACGTGGATACCATAGTTGAGAAATTTGCTCTCGAATTACTGTAAGATTTCTTGTTATGTTTATTCGTAATCGTTTATGCAATTATATGTTTGTTGTTGGTGACCTATTTAATTTCGCTGCACATGTATTACGTGTTTACGTGCCTCTATAATCCAATGGTGGTATCAGAGCTTCAGGGGAACTATTTGGTTCCGCTCACTCGTCCCCCTTTTATCGTCTTCCCCAAATTAAGGTTTCCCCTCTGGGGATTCCGCCGCTGCATGTCCCTCACCCCACAAAGACTGGCGTTAGGCACTGCGCCTCGCAACGTGTGCGGGAGCCCGCGACATTGCCCCATCACGAATTTGTCTTCAAGACGTCTTCCCTATTTTAGTATCTATTCAAGGC
The DNA here is from genome assembly GCA_037126765.1 of Stenogyne calaminthoides. Taxonomy (NCBI): domain Eukaryota; kingdom Viridiplantae; phylum Streptophyta; class Magnoliopsida; order Lamiales; family Lamiaceae; genus Stenogyne; species Stenogyne calaminthoides. The sequence goes on from JBBCBC010000028.1 coordinate 13,002,811, forward strand.
GGTACGCCCCTCTATTCGGCTCGTTTCACGACGGTGCGCCCCTGATTCATCCCGATTTTGAGGTGCCAACACTTGGGCATTTTTGAGGCTTGACCGGTGTGTCTTTCTCGATGCATTTCAAGGTGGCATGCCACCGGAATCGAGACAAACCAGTGGCGGCGCGCTGCTGTTTCGATCTTCTTCCTTGTTATCGCTATGGTTTCGAACCAGTTCGATTAAGGTGGTCGCGGCTCCGCACACACCCCTTCCACTTTGTCTTGTTCATGGCGGCGAGTCGCCCATAAGCGATGCGTGGCGGTGGCGACTCGCGCCTGTTCGATTAGCCGTGCTCATCGCGTCTCTTCGCTTGTTTCCGTCGCCCCTATTCTTCGAACTGAATCTGGACTGTTTTTTTTTGTTCTTGTTCAATTAATTGGGACTAATTAATTAGATTAATTTGTTGATGAAACGATGATTATGTTACAGATTAATATAGAATTTGGGTATTTGTGTGTTCGATTTTTCGGATTGGATCTATTTTGGAAAGGGTGATGATGTAGGAGGACTGTTTTGCAAATTTGATTTGAGTTAGGCCCTCCCGTACAATTTTAGAAATTGCACCTGAGCCCCCGGGAATAAAATAAATTAAAATTTAATTTTTGGGAATTTTATTAAATTATTGGTTGGACCAAGACCGATTAATTGTATTAATTGTAATTTTAATAATCTTAAAATTGAGTTTTAAAATTGAACTTAAAATTTGTTTTAAAAGGATTTATTAAAACCCACTGTTAACTTGTTTACTCGTTTAAATTAGTTAACGCGTTTTATAGTCCGCATTATAACTGTTTGGGTAGGCGGTGCCCAGTATTTGTAAGACCATATTAAATGGTTGGGTAGACGGCGCCCAAATATTTATTTGTCCGTATATGTCATATTTGGGTAGGCGGCGCCAGTAATTGCTCATATGTGACGTAGATAACATGATGGATCTCGATTCAACAATTAATACCCCGCCTTTAAAAACGTTCCTCACTAAAATATGGTTTTCTTATTAATTTGATAAGATGTCTTCCATCAAAGTTAAAGGTAAAACGGAGATTTCATTCCAATGAGTATTTAAGGCCCTCATCTTTTGCTCGGATCTACATCTAACGGGACTTTTATAGGGACATGTAATGTCGCCGCTTGATGGTTGTAAACCAACTTAATTTTGTTTTGCTAGCCCTCGCGGGGAGCAAAAGTTAAGGGACATCAGTCGAACTAGGTTTGACAAACTATGAATTGCAGTTTTGCAATTGGTTTGGAGACCTACCAGTTATGCTATTGTAATGATCAGCCCTCGCTGGGATTTTGATAGTAGTAATGTGGACCCTAGTCCATTATAATTTATATTTGATATAAATTCGTACTTTTCCGATGAGGTCGTTAAGTATGTGAAAATAATGGAAGCAAAATAAATTTAAAGGCCATATTTATTTTGATTGCTGGATATTGATCATAGGAATTATGTGTTTAATTCCCGCTTTATTTTATTTCTCTAGGATTGTTGAAATGAATAACTTGTCATTGAGAAGCGTTTTGGAAATGAACAAATTGGCTGGGCCAAACTTTCTCGACTCGCACCGAAACGCTCGATTGGTGCTCAGGCAAGAAAAGATTGAGTACGTGTTGGACACGCCAATCCCTACTACCCCGGAGGCTGGTACTGAAGAAGCTGATGCGTTTAACGCCGCAGCTCAGAAGAAGCATCAAGATGACGCTTCCCAGGCTCAGTGTGTTATGCTACTCGGGATGACTCCCGAATTGCAAAGGCAGCATGAGAAGATGCTTCCCTTCAAGATGATCAAGAATCTAAAGGATCTCTTTGATTTTGAATCTCGTTCCGAGATTTATGAAGTGATGAGAGATCTATTCAGATGTCGACTGTCTGATGGAGGGAAGGTTTCTCCTCATGTGATGAAGATGGTTGGGCTGATCGAGAAACTTGGTCGTCTGGGCATTGAGCTCAAGACCAATGTTGCTGTTTACGCCATTCTTCAGTCGCTTCCCGATTCATATTCGAGTTTCGTGGTAAACTTTAATATGAATAAGACAGAATCGATTATGCCCGAGTTGCATAACATGTTAAAGACCTTTGAGTCTTCCACTGCTAAGGAAAAACCCATGCTCATGGTGAGTGCCTCTACTTCTTCTGCTCTGAAAGGAAAGAAGAAACGAAGGGGCAAGGCAAAGAAAGGCTCCAAGCTAAGCTTCCTTAAGCCCAAAGGTGGAATTCAAAAGAAGGAGAGGGTGGACAAGGACGTATGCCTCCACTGCAAGCAGAAGGGGCATTGGAAGAAGGACTGCAAGGTTCTAGCAGCTGAAAAGAAGACTCAAGGTGTTGGGAGATGAATTTAATAAAGAAGTTTTGATTAGATCCCAAAACCCCTGAGTATGACATGTTCAGGATAATCTTGATAGTCTGTGTCAGGTTTCAGTATAGATTGTTCAGGAAGTTATCTGCACCATGTATAGTCAGCAGATATAGATCAGGTTAGATTTTGAAGTTACTGAAGAAGTCTGAAGACACTGAAGACTCAGATGATACTGAAGACACTGTAAGACTCGTTTGCACCGGGACCAACAAGTGGTATCAGAGCAGTGGTTCATTTTGACCATTTGCTTTGGTAGCCATAGTCTATTTGCTGAAAGACTTTGGTGGTCTATTGAATAGATCTGTTTGCTGATATCTTACAAGGCTCAGTCATCATGCCTTCTAAGAAACTTCCTATGTTCTCTGTTGAGAGCTATGACCTATGGAGACGGAGAATGCAGGCTCATCTGTATTCAAAACATGAAAGAATGTGGAGAGTGGTTTCTGAAGGACCATTCAAATTTACTGTTGTAAATCCCAGAATCACTGATACTGAGAGGAATGAGCCCAGAGATGAATTTCCAAAGCCTGATGACCAACTGACTCCTGATGAGAGAAAGTTAGTCAACTTGGACTACATTGCTAAAGATACTATATATAACACTATTGATGATGGTGTTATGGGGATGATCTCTCACTGTGAAACTGCAAAAGAAATATGGGACACACTTGCTGTTATGTGTCAAGACACAAATCATGTTAAGGAAAACAAACTTTCTGTTGCAATTGGAAAGTTTGATAGCTTTGAAATGGAAGATGGTGAATCCATTGACAAACTTGAAGTCAGATTCACTAGCATTATGAATGATCTGAGTGCACTTGGGAAAAGATACCCTCAGAGAGAAGTGGCACTGAAAATTCTTAGAGGATTATCTACGAAATGGGATATACATGCTGTGGTGATTGAAAATACCAAAAATATTGATTCCATGTCATACCAACAAGTTTTCTCTGAACTGAAAGCTTATGAGTTTGTGATTGACAAAAAAACTAAGAAATCTGACAGCAAAGATGATTCTTCATCTAGCAAGAATGTGACTTTCAAAGCCAAAGACAAATCCTGTAAATCTAGAGAGTCTGAGAACTCACCTGCCAAAAATCAGGATGAGCAGGAGGATAAGCTAGTACTGATGGCAAGGAGGTTTGAAAGACTTAATAGCAGATATGGGAAATATAAGAAATATTATAGGAATCATAGGTACAAGAGAAACTCAGAAGCTGATGACAGATCCACTGAGAAAAGGAAGGACCACAAAGCTGAAGGATCCCCATCCAAAAAGAAGGACTCCAAGTCCAAGGAGAAAAGTGATCAGGATGATGATACCAACAGATGCTACAACTGTCAGAAGAAAGGTCACTTTCAATATGACTGTCCTGAGCTGAGTGCTAAAGAAAGAAAGGAGAGACAAGCCAAGAGAGACAAAAAGATCTCCAGCAAAAAGGCTATGATTGCTGAGGAAGAAGAACAATCTGAAGAAGGATCCAGTTCTTCAGATGAGATATTCTCAGATAGTGACAGTGATGATGTCTGCCTTGTTGCTATGGAGTAGGTAAATTCTTTTATCTCTGTTGTTGCTCCTACACAAGCACATGAGTTCTCAAGTTCAACTGTAAACAGTAATTTTGACCTGATGGATTCTTTTGAGAATCTTATGAAGGACTATTCTGTGTTACAAGAATCGCTCCATCAAAACTCAAGAGCGTAACAAGGAACCGATCGCCGAGAATCAAGTGGAAAGACTCTAATAATGCTTTGAGATCACTTCTCAATTGATGGGAACTATCTTGATGAATCGGATGTTCTGAAAGTACAACTCTCAGAGAAAGAGAAAGTGATAGAAATCCTGAATGGAAAATTAGAGAAATCCACTGAGGAGATTCAACTTATCAGAACTGAGTTCAATGACCTCTTTGAGAAGCATGAGACTCTAAAGAAATGTGAGGATAGTCTTGTGAGAGAAAGTTAGCTCTATTGAATTCTCGCATCTAAAGTAATAGATGAAATTCGAGTTATCAAAGACCAAGAACTATAAAGGCCGGATTGGGATATAATCCAGGGGAACCTCACAAGGTCTTCAATCTTTTTTCTACTAGCACCAAGATCGTCTTTGTTAAACCAAAGTGGCATCAAATCTTCTCAAAGAAACGACTAAGGTTTTTAGACAAGGGTAAAGGACCTATGGTTTTAGAAAAAGCAAGGTTCAGGAAGAAAGCCCAAACCTCGGGAAAAGGCTAGAAAACTGAACACTCAAGAGGAAATTTTCAAAGCCAAGATTTCAAAGCCTCGGGCTAAGAATATTAACTCAAGAGATCTCAAGACCAACCATTAGAGGAATTTTTCGGAAGAGAAACACTCAAATGAGAGATATTCTCAACCGAAAAGACCAAGTCCTCGACATTGAAAGACCCCAATTTCAGTACAGGCAACCTAAACCCCACTTGCCTAAGGGTAAAAGTTTCCTGAACCCAAGTCAGCAGAGACAGAGACCAGCTGCACCAAAGCCAAGGCACGTGAACAAAAGGACTGAACCCAAGAAGAACTCTAAGGCTCATGTTCATGCTAAGGCTGACACTCATACACAGGGTACTGCTAAGGCACCTAGGGTGGTGAATGTGTATGTAGATGTTTATGGAAGACAAATCAACCACTCTAAAGTAATTAGAGTTGTGAGGCAGATTTGGGTTCCAAAAGGTACAGTTAACCTGGTAGGACCCTACACCAAATGGGTACCTAAGAACTGATATGTTTTACAGGTGGAAGAAAAGGGCACTGAGCTGGATGAAGACAACATAACCCTGATGAGTGGAAATGAATTGGCTCCTGCTATATGGTATCTGGACAGTGGATGTTCAAGACATATGACAGGATATAAGCAATTACTCACTGAATATGTTGAGCAAAAAGGTCCTCAGATTACATTTGGAGATAATTCTAAAGGACAGACTGAAGGATATGGAACTCTTGAAGTTGATTCTGTTCATATCCATGGTGTATCATATGTGTCTGGTCTAAAGCATAACTTGCTTTCTATCAGTCAATTCTGTGACAAAGGATTCAGTGTTGAGTTCTCAAAGAACTTATGTTGTGTGAAAGACAATGCTTCACAGAAAATTCTACTGACTGGTACTAGAAAAGGAAATGTGTATCTTGCTGATTGGAGTTCAACTCCTAAAAATACATGTTTGGTTGCAAAAAGTTCCACTGATACCAGTTGGTTGTGGCACAAAAGGCTGAATCACTTAAACTTCAAAACCCTGAACAAACTTGCAAGATTAGCACTTGTGAGGGGGTTACCAAATGAAGTATTCAGTAAAGATCATGTATGTGATGCCTGTCAGAAAGGAAAGCAAATCAGAGCATCTTTCATAAGCAAAGTAGATGTTTCTACTGACAGAATACTGCAACTGTTACATATGGATCTATTTGGTCCAGTAACACCTGTGAGCACAAATGGCAGGAAATATACACTTGTGGTAGTTGATGACTACTCTAGATAAGAAGGAGACTCAGACAAAACTGCCAGAACTACTAAAAAGGCTCAGTACTGAAAAGAATCTGAGTGTGGTCAAAATCAGATCAGATAAAGGAACTAAATTTATCAACCATATTATATCTGATTATTGTACAACAAATGGAATAGATCATAAAACATCAGCTGCAAGGACCCCACAACAGAATGGTGTTGCTGAAAGAAGAAATAGGACTCTGAAAGAAACTACAAGGACAATGATTGCTGAAGCTGATATTCCTAAGAGATTTTGGGCTGAAGCTATCAACACTGTTACTCTCAGAACAGATCCATGCTGACCAAGAATCAAGGAAAAACTCCATATGAGTTGTGGAATGAAAGGAAGCCTCTTGTTTCTTTCTTTCTTGTGTTTGGTTGCAAGTGTTTCATACACAATAATGGTAAAGATCAGTTGAAAACTTTTGATAGCAAAGCTGATGAAGGGATATTCTTAAGATATTCTGAAGTCAGTAAAGCATTCAGAGTTTACAACTGTAGGACTCTTATTGTGGAAGAAATACCTCATGTTGTTTTTGATGAATCTACTTGTGTTCAAAAGAAACAGGAACATGACTCAGGAGAACTGACCAAGAGAATCACCAGACTTAGCCTGAAAAAGAATGATAAAACATCCTCTGAACCAGAAAAGAAGAAGTCAGTCACTTTCTATGAATGGAGTGAATCAGACTCAGACAAAGAAGCTCAGGATGAAAAAACTTAGGATGGTGAGACTCAGGATGTAAATTCTCCACTGAAGGAAAGCCAACACACTGAAGCTGACCAATCTGAACATACACCAGTTCAGACTCAGGTATGTAATGTCAATGAAGATGTGGTCACAACTGAGGCAAACTCTGAATCTATCAACCAAGGGGGAACAAATGTCTCTGACAATATTCTGAATGGAATTACCCCTGAGGAAGATGATTCCCTTTGTCCTTTTCTGTTGTTCCCTGAATTTGATGAACTGCCTGAACCTAACATGTCTGATGTTGAGGATAATATTGAAGGGGGAACATCCAGGAGAAAATGGTTGGATAGTCATCCTACAATTCAGATTGTGGGTGATCTATCAGAAGGTATCAAAACCAGAAGGTTCCATGGAGAAAGTGCTTTGTTCTGTTGTTTCTTATCAGAAAAGGAACCTACTGAGATTGAAGAAGCTCTACAAGATTCATTCTGGATTGTTTCTATGCAAGAAGAATTGAATCAGTTCACAAGGAATGAAGTTTGGGAACTAGTGGACAGACCCAAAAGACACAATGTGATTGGAACTAAGTGGGTGTTCAAGAATAAGAGAGATGAAAACAACAACATTGTGAGAAACAAGACAAGGCTAATTGCACAAGGTTATTCCCAAGAAGAAGGCTTGGATTATGATGAAACCTTTGCACCTGTTGCAACACTAGAAGCCATCAGATTTTTCTTGCATATGCTGCTCACATGAAATTCACAGTCTATCAGATGGATGTGAAAAGTGCATTTCTGAATGGTGTGCTTAAGGAAGAGGTTTATGTGGAACAACCTCCAGGATTTTGTCAGAATGACCAAGTTTACAGGCTCAGGAAATTCTTGTATGGTCTTAAGCAAGCACCTAGAGCATGGTATGATACCATTTCTCAGTTTCTTACTGACCATGGTTTTATCAAGGGAACTGTTGATAGGACCTTGTTCAGGATAGAAGATGGGAAGGATATTTTACTCGTTCAGATTTATGTGGATGACATCATATTTAGATCTCCAAATCATCAGTTGTGTGAAAAGTTTTCCACTCTGATGAAAGGAAAGTTTGAGATGTCAATGATGGGGGAGATGAATTTCTTTCTTAGACTTCAGGTGAAACAAACTAAGGAAGGAATCTTCATCAATCAAGCTAAATACACCAGAGATCTGATTGCAAAGTATGGTGTACAGAATTGCAATGCAGTTAGAATTCCCATGAATACTAACTACAAGATGGATCATGATCCTGAAGGCAAATCAGTAAATCACACTGATTATAGAGGGATCATTGGATCATTGTTATATCTCACTGCAAGTAGGCCTGATATAACATTTGCTTTTAGGATATGTGCAAGATACCAAGCTAATCCTAAGGCTAGTCACATGGAGGCTGCCAAGAAGATTATGAAATATCTTAAAGGCACTGTGAATAGAGGATTATGGTATCCAACTGATGATAACCATGAATTAACTGGTTATTCAGATGCTGACTATGGAGGATGTAGAATTGACAGAAGTCTACCACAGAACTTGTCAATTTCTTGAAGTAAACCGATATCATGGTTTTCAAAGAAAACAGACCTCAAGAGCAACCAAGACTACTTGAAGTCAATACATGGTCACAGGAAGTCACAGTAGCTGCATTCTTTTGCTCGCATAACAATTGAGGATTATAAGATTATAGCCAATGAAGTACCTAAATTTTGTGATAATAATAGTGCAATTGCTATTACACAAAATCCAGTATTGCACACCAGATGTAAGCATGTTGATATCAGACATCACTTCATCAGAGATCATGTTGAGAAGAAGGATATTAGAATGGAGAAAATTCATACTGATAAACAGAGAGCTGATATCTTGACTAAACCTTTGGCTGAATCAAGATTTCAGGAACTATCAGTTGAATTAGGTATGTTGGATCCAGGTGAATAAGGCAAATCTGAAAAATTAAAGGTTCTCAGATGCATGAAGTTTTTCAAGTTTTACTGAAAAACTCAGGATAAAATTGAGAGTCCTGAACACTGAGTCTTGGGAAACTCAGTTATCCTGAAGTTCAAGATTCGAGATTATAATCGACATTTTATCAAGTTCAAAACTCAGTAAGACTGATGGAGAAAATTAGTCTGAAGAAGTTATTGACTCATGCACCACATTTATTGTTTAAACTGAATCTCAGTAATCATTGGCAATAAATGACAAAACACCTGAATAAATAATTGGGCGGGACGTTTGAAATTCTCGAGGAAAGTCAATGGTCTGCAGGAATAGTAATTAAATGCACTGTTCATTAATCACCAATATGGATAAATTGGCGGCTAAGTACTTGCAAAATCGTCCTTTCAAATACTCGTTTTAGCTGGTGTTTAATATCAACCGTCGATTTCTTCATCTATGCAATTTTTCATTAATCAAAATCCTATATCCATCACAAAGAACCCATTCAAGCCTTATTTCAAAAAGCCTTCGTCTTCGCAAACCCTCTGCTTTGAAACCTTCGATTACCCAGAAATCTCATATCTAGAAAACCCTTCACTAAAAATTACCAAAATGACACTCTCTGTATACGACAAACTCGCCATTTCCAACAAACCTTGGTACGAACATGTCATTTCTCTGGAAAGCACATCTAATGCAACTCACGAGGAGGAGGCGTTGCATATGATTTGTTTGGCAAAACTTACTTGTCTGGTCGCAAATCAACCAGATGCTGAATATGAAAAAGAGGTAATTGAGTTTGTTTCTAATATGCAAGGGTTGAAATCTCCACTATAGGTTCTTGCTCAGGTGGTGACAAATGTACAAGAGCAAGAAACTGAGGAACATGTTTTTTCTGAGGTACTCGAAACCTCTCTGAGCTCAGATAAAATTTCTCAGGAAATCTTCAAGGGACCTCAGATCACTACTGAAGAAAGGCCAGCTCAGACTTCAGATCAATCTGAACCTCAGGAGTTGATGAACTTGGATGCACTCCTGAATGAACCATTTCTTGATCCATCAGCACTGGAACTTGTACAATCCGAGCCAACTGCTCCTGAAAGCCGAAGAGACTGAATGGCGGAGCAAGGGGGAACGGTTCATCCTGGACCGATACCCTGAACTGAATGCTTATCCTGACCTTCAGGATATGTTCTTCAGGCTTAGGACGACAGTGTACATTCTAAATCAGACACTTCCAGAAATGCTGAACATTGCATCATTCAGAGGAGAAGAGTGGTGGAATGCTGAGACAGCTGCCCTGACTGAATTCTCAGGTTTCAGAAAAACCAAGTTGAGAATGAAAGTGGGTGATTTTGATGAACTGGTGAAAAAGAAGCTAGCTGAAAGGAAAGCTACTGAAGAAGATGCATCAAGTTCTCATGATTAGAACAGAGATAGGGATCAGGGAGGTGATGCAGAAAAGCAATCTGAGGGGGAGTAGGAACCTCAGACAGATACTGAGAAAGAAAAGGAAACTGAAAGTCAGATGGAGAAGGACACTGATGCTGCATAGACTGATATCACACATCCTCAGACTAAAGTTATAGCATTCTTCAGGTACCTTTTGGCACTGTTATACATTATGCCAAAGTTACTGAAGTTCCTATCTTTAAATCAGTTGTGTATGATATGCAGACTGAGGCTCGTTTGGAGCAACCAGCTCAGTTGGAGACAATTGTTTTGCCTCTAGAGATTGATTTCAATCCAATCTTGGATGAATTGAAAAAGGTGGTGCCAATGGTGGAGAAAGTAAATCAAATGGAAGAAACCTTGGCAAGCCAATCTCAAAAGCTGGAAAATATGAGTTCATCTTCTAACATGCTACAACTACAAACAACTCTTGCAGACAAGATGACTATTTTAGAAGGAAAGATCGATGGAGTAAAAACTGAGCTCAAGGCCGAGATGGAGCAAAGGTACAACGAAAGAACTGCCTATCTTGACACCAAACTGATTGAGAAGAATGATCAGATGATCAAAATAGCTGTTGATGAAATGGGCTCCCTGCTCATGACCAAGATAACAGATATGATGCATGAGGCCTTCTCAAAGCAGTTTGCTCCGCTCTCAGATGAGTTTTCAATGGCCAAGAATTACATGATGCAGTTAGAAGATGAGCATGACCAATTGGCTGGGACAGTACGCAGTATGGGCAAAGAACAATATTATATGGATACTGCATTGACCCAACTTCTCCCAAGGTATGGTGCCAAAATGGGGGAAAGGCCAGTTGCTGGCAAGTTAGATGAGTTGTTGGCACAAACCTTGGAGAAGAAAGCTAGAGAAGAAGTTGAGGCCAAGAAGATATTAAATGCTCTAAGTGAGATTGAAGCCACTGAAAAACTGAAGTTCAAAGAAGCAGAAAAACCTACCTTCACTCAAACATCTGAGCAAACTATTCAGGAAGTAATTGGTGAAAAACTAAGTGATAGAAGGATGGTTGAAACAAGCAAGGCTGGAGAAGATCAAGTCAGAACAGAAAAGAGAAAAGTTGTAGCCTTTGTTGAGCAAGAAAAGAAGAAAAGAGCTAAGGTTTCAAAGCCTACTCAGAGGAAGCTGATAATGGAATTCGAAGAATCTGAGGAAGAAACTGAAACCCATAAAGAAGCCTTCGATACCAAGAAAACTCTGAAAGCTCTTCAGATTGAAAAGGAAAAGAAGACAGCTGCTTCAGTCTCAGGTGCTCCACTGATCAGAAAGAAGAAAGAAGAAGAGCAGAAAAGAAGAGGTGGTTTTAAAAAGTTTCTAAGCAAAAGGAGGGGTACGGAAAAGACTCAGAAATGGCAACATATTGACAAGTGGATGCCTCTACAGTTCAATGATGCATGGGAAGAGATCAAGAGAACCTTCTGGTTCTATTATGAGATTCTGAGAGAATGGAGGGGGAGCAGCTCGGATAAGAATGAAGCCTTCATTGAGTACTTACTGACATTCTATCCTAAGTACCTGCAAAGTTGGATCAACATGGCAGATGAAGGAAATGCTCAGATAGTAGCCCCTGGTCCATACATGTACCCAACTCCTAGGTTTGAGAATGGCTATGTAAATGAAGCAGCCATTTCTCAGGAAATAGTCCAGTATGCCATTCAGCTAGGCTTAACAGGAAACAACCAGAAGCTATCAAGGCAAGAGATGAGCTGAAGAAGAGATACTATGGGATGTTCAACCTGGAAGTCCCAGAGGATGAAGTGGAAGAAGACTGAAGACTTTGTACTTCTGATTTTTTTTTCATTGTAATCTGTAACTCTTATCCTACATCAATGAAAATTTATCTTTATGCTCAAAGATAATATCTCATTATCTTTTTACATGTCTTTAATTATTTGATATGCCTGTTTATTTGGAAATTGTTGGGAGAAATTACCATTTTGGTTTGTAATAGATAAACTGAAACCTGAGTATAGGTTAGGTTTTCTTAAATGTAACAAGATGGTTTTGGCAACATCAAAAAAGGGGAAATTGTTGGGAGATGAATTTAATAAAGAAGTTTTGATTAGTTCCCAAAACCCCTGAGTATGACATGTTCAGGAAAATCTTGATAGTCTGTGTCACGTTTCAGTATAGATTGTTCAGGAAGTTATCTGCACCATGTATAGTCAGCATATATAGATCAGGTTAGATTTTGAAGTTACTGAAGAAGTCTGAAGACACTGAAGACTCAGAAGATACTGAAGACACTGTAAGACTCGTTTGCACCGGGACCAACACAAGGTGTCTCAGCCTCTGGAACAGGTATGTTTGTTATTGAGATAAACATGTCCACAAATGATATTAACTGCTGGGTATTAGATACCGGTTGTGGCTAACACATTTGTACAAATGTGCAGGGTCTCAAGGATAGCAGGGCAGTTAGGCCGGGTGAAGTCGCTTTAAATGTTGGAAATGGAGCAAGAGTTGCAGCTGAACGTGTTGGCATTTACATTTTAGATTTACCCTCTGGTTTTAGACTTGAACTGAATAATTGTTATTTTGTTCCTTCTATTACCCGCAACATTATTTCTATTATGATGTTGGATATTGAAGGTTTTTTCTTCCATTTTTCAAACAATAATTGTTATTTTTCGCTTAATGGTGATGTGTATCGAAATGCTCCTTTACCTAATTGTTTATATTTGTTGCATTGTGAATATAATGTTCTTAATATACAAAATAAAAGACTCAAACTTAGTAATCATGAAAACCCGACTTACTTGTGGCATTGTAGACTTGTTCATGCAAATGAAAAAAGAATTGCAAGGCTAAGAAAGTTAGACTACCTAACCCCGTTCGACTTTGAGTCTTATGGAAATTGCGAATCTTGTCTTAAGGGTAAAATGATCAATAAACCATTTTCTGGGAAAGGAGTTCATGCCAAAGAAGTTCTAGAGTTGATCCACAGTGACGTTTGTGGACCATTGCCCACTCTAGCTAGGGGTCACTTCGGCTACTTCATAACTTTTACTGATGACTTCTCTAGGTTCTGGTATGTGTATCTAATGAAACACAAATCCGAATCTTTTGAGAAATTCGAAGAGTATAAAGCTGAAGTAGAGAAGTATCTTGGTAAGAATATTAAGATTCTTCGATCAGATCAAGGAGGAGAATATCTTAGCCATGACTTCATCGATTATCTGAAGTTGCATGGAATCCAATCACAATGGACTCCTTCTGGCACACCCCAAATGAATGAAGTGTCCGAGAGGAGAAACCGAATCCTGTTAGACATGGTAAGGTCCATGATGAGTTTTTCCTCTCTCCCAACTTTCTTATGGGGATACACGCTCCAAACCTCAATCTACATTCTGAATATGATTCCATCCAAATCAGTTGAGCGTACGCCATACGAGTTATGGCATGGCAAGAAGCAAATTTCTCTCACATAATGACGTGGGGTTGCCCCGCGTTTGTGAAGAAAATGTTCACTGATAAGTTGGAATCAAAAGGTGAAAAGGGTTACTTGTGGGATATCCTAAGGAAACTAGAGGATATTATTTCTATCTCCCTGAGAAACAAACAGTGATTGTTTCTAGGCAGGCCAAATTCCTTGAAGAAGATTACGTCTTCAAGGAACAAGGCCGTAAGACGATAGAACTTGAAGAAATTCAAGAACCACAAATTAACAAGGAGACTGATGTCTTGTCAAAGCAACATGACAAAGAATCAGTGGGAGCATTTAGCAGCTCACATGGTGGAAGTTTTTCACTAAGTGATCCTCTTTCAGCCAGTGGGAGCGTAATTGGAGTTGCATTGCCAGTGCAAGGAACTCCAAGTAGGTTGAATGAGAACAACATAGTTCAAACTCCCGCTCAAGAGGCATCCGAAAGTGTCGCTCTTGAGGCCTCCCCGATCAACGATGAAATTGCTGCACCACAAAATTTTCACGATCAGAATGTGCAGCCTAAACAACCACAACTCTGTAAGTCCACTAGGGTTTGTAATCCACCCATTAGATATTATGGTTTCCTTGTGGAGGAACATGATGACATGGAGATCCCGGATAAAGACAATCCTAGAACGTACACTGAGGCAACATTAGATGTTGACTCAAAGAAGTGGCATGAAGCCATGAAATCCGAGATGGACTCGATGTACACCAATCAAGTCTGGGACTTGGTTTAGTTGTCGAAAGGGGTTAGACCCATAGGTTGCAAATGGGTCTTCAAACGTAAGACTGATGCAAATGGCAAAGTACAAACCTACAAGGCTAGGTTGGTGGCGAAGGTTATAGTCAACGAGAAGGCATTGACTATGACGAGACTTTCTCACCAGTTGCTAAGATCAAGTCCATTTTACTTACGGTAGCAGCACACCTTGATTATGAGATTTGACAGATGGACGTCAAAATAACTTTCCTCGATCGCAACATTGATAATGAAGTGTTTATGACTCAACCGGAGTGTTTTATATCAAAACCAAAATCTAATCTTGTTTGCAAGCTTAAATGATCCATTTATGGATTGAAGGAAGCTTCTAGGAGTTGGAATATCCAATTTGATGAGCCTGTCAAATCATTTTGACTTCATTAGAAATTCGAAAGATCCGTGCGTCTGTCGGAAATGCAATGGAAGAATATTGTCTTCATAGTCATGTATGTCGATGACATACTGATTATGGGAAACAATATCCCACTCATGCAGTCCGTGAAAGAATGGTTGTCAAAGACCTTCATGATGAAGGATCTTGGTGAAGCCTGCTACATCTTAGGGATCAAGATCCATAGGGATAGATCCAAGAAGATGTTGGGGCTGTCACAGTCCACCTATGTAGACAAGGTGTTGAAGCGATTTGCGATGGAGAACTCTAAGAGAGGTTCTCTACCGGAATGTCATGGGATAAAGCTGTCTAAGAAGGATTGTCCTTCCACAGACACTGATATCCAACACATGAAGGATATACCATATGCATCTGCAATTAGTTCCATCATGTACGCCATGACTTGCACTAGGCCAGATGTGGCCTTCGCTGTTAGCACCACTGGTAGATACCAACAGAATCCGGGTGAACCTCACTGGATTGCTGTCAAGAATATTCTTAAGTACCTCAGACGTACTAAAGATTGCTTCCTGGTCTATAGAGGACAGTCAGAGCTAGTTGCCACTGGCTATGCTTGTAACTCCCCGGAATTCAGAACGTTGACCTCCGAGGTCATGACACCCTAAACCCGAGTCATCACTTAGTGAACCATAAAACTGAGCCAGAAAATTTCGTTTAAAAGGTAGGACAAACAAATTGAGTTGCAGCGGAATAAAACTTAACATAAGTTTAAAAATAGAAGGGTAGATAAATTCAATACTTAGTACAGAAACATCATTAGTACAAGATCCACGGAGTATTAATTAGACATATTATTCGAATTTAAAAAATAGTTTTATTTATTGAATAAAGCAGTGGGGGAAGCGGGTCATCTACTGCAGCTCCCGGCTCTCAGCATCATAACCTGAAAGGGGGTTGTTGGTCCCGGTGCAAACGAGTCTTACACATGTATGGGGGGGAATACACGTGTTTAGTGATTTTAAAACTTTTTTTTCACTGAGGTCAGATTGGGTCAGGCTGTCCTGAAGATTTGGTCCTGAGAAGCACAAATCGCCCTGAGTCAAAGTCTACCTGAGACAGTGATCCTGAGCTGCTTTCAGATACCTCAGATAATCCCAACTGATCCTGAGTTTTCAGAGTTACTAAGCTTGCTTGAAATGCTACTCAGATGTGCGGAATGGTTGGCCCTTGGTTTATACTCGTTTTTATGCTTTGCTGAAAACTTCCTTTTTAATGGAATAGTGATTAGGCTATGATTCAGTTATATGCAATATCAGTGGATTGATTCCAACTGAGTATCAGTGAAAATATGCTTTCAGTTAAAGATATGCAACAGTTAATCAAAGCAATACAGAAAGCAAATAACACAGCGAGTTATAGTGGTTCAGAGACTCAAGCTCCTACGTCCACTCTCTCTGACTCTTCAGAGAAATACTAATCACTTCTCAAGGTTTTCTGACTACCTCTGTAGTTTACTAACCTTTCTTCTTCCTAAGATTTTCTGACTACCTCTGTAGTTTACTAACCTTTCTATTTTGAGCTTTCTGACTACCTCTGTAGTTTACTTACTCAAAACACACACAAGCTTTCTGACTATCCAAGATAGTTTACTCACTTCTTCTCTAGAGCTTTCTGACTACCTCAATGTAGTTTACTAACTCTTTACAACTCCAACTCACCAACAATCACACTCAAACTACCTTACAAAGGGTTTGGGGTTTCTTGGTTGGTTTCCAACTAAGATGAGATATCCTTTACAATTAAGAACAATGCAAAGGCTAGGATATCTCGACTAAGCTTTGGATATATCTTATCAAGCCAGGCTTAGTGAATGAGCTCTCTTCGATATAAAGCACTTGGGAAATTCTTAGGTTTTCGAGTGCTTCAACTTGCAATAATAAGTTTGAGCTCTTGAGTTGCTTACAAATTTCCCGTAACCTTCAATGTAGAGGATCACAAGTATTTATAGGCATACACCAAGGTCACTCTTGAAAAACAATCCGTTGGAAGAGATAGCTTCGTGAGTTTCCTCATATGGTGTGTGATGAACGACTATATTTAGGGTTTGAAACTCCCTAGCACTTTTTAGGCAAACAACTTTTCATGTAGCTGGTCATCACTTTTTGCAGTCTGGAATATAGTACTACTGACATGTTTCAGTGACCTGTCGCTGTCAGTGTCAGTAAAGTACAGTGCTGTCTTCTTCTTTTTGACTTTTGTCTCCAGTTAAATGTAGACAAACTCAACGGGTCAATATCTCTGAGTGATATAACCTTAACAACAATTTGTCTTAGTTCCTTTTGTCTACATGAGAATGTCTTGGGCAATATCTATTTTTCTAAGCAATCGCGTTTTTCTCATTATTGTATCCTTCAGATAGATATTTTTAGTGCCTCGGAACATTCAGGTTTATACTGAGCATTCAGTACATTACTGAGTCTTTAGTAATTACTGTGCCTTCAGTATCCTTGGTCTTCAGTCTTCTGTGTCTTCAGAGTCTTCAGTGTCTTCTGAGTCTTCAGTGTCTTCTGAGTCTTCAGAGTCTTCTGAGTCTTCACAGATATGCTGACTGTTTATACTGAGTCTTCATACTGAGTCTTCAGCTTCTCAGTTTCACACTGAGTCTTCAGCATCTCAGTTCCTCACTGAGTCTTCAGTTTATCAGTTTCTCACTGAGTCTTCAGTTTCTCAGTTTCATACTGAAACTTCAGAAACTTCAGTTTCAGTATGAAAACTTCAGTTTCTTCAGAAACTTATTGAGTCTTCAGAATCTAACCTGATCTATATCTGCTGACTATACATTTTGCAGATAACATCCTGAATACTCTAAAATTGAATCCTGACTCAACAATCAAGATCATTCTGAACATGTCATACTCAGGGGTTTTGAGATCTTAATCAAAATCATATATCTTTTATTAAATTCATCTCCCAACAATTTCCCCCTTTTTGATGATGCCAAAACCAATCTTGTTACAAACATATAACCTATACTCAGGTTTCAGTTTATCCTATTACAAGATTGGTTATATTTTCAACAATTTCCCCCCTTAAATAATGAGTCTCCCAATACTATGAATCAGAGAATCTCCCAACAATTACAGAGAGTCTCCCAACAATTATTCTTTCAACAATTTCTTCAGTAATGAATCTTCTTAAATAGTTCATCACCAAATACTTAAACAGTTGATTCAGAGACATTCATTCAGGCATATCAAATATAAAAGACATGTAAATAAGATAATGAGATATTATCTTTTGAGCATAATGATAAGTTTTCATTGATGATTGGTATACCATTACAGATTACAATGAGTCTTATCAACAAAATCAAAAAGACAAAAATTTAAAGATTACAGAATCTTCTGAGTCTTCAGTCTTTAGTCTTCAGATTTGGCTCTTCAGTCTTCTGCACTTCAGTTTGCTTCTTCTTCAATTTCATCAGCGGGCACATCCAGGTCGAACATTCCGAAAAATCTCTTCTTCAGCTCATTTCTCTCCTTGATGATATCCGGACTGTTTCCTGTTAAACCCAACTGACCAGCATACTGAGCAATTTCTTGAGTAATGGCATTCTCATTCACCAAGCCATTACCAAGTCTTGGAGGAGGGTAGGAATATGGACCGGGGGCTTCTATCTGCACCTCTCCTTCATCCGCAAGGTTCATCCAACTTTGGAGATATTTTGGATAGAAGGTTAGGAGATATTCAATGAATGCTTCATTCTGATATGAGCTTTCCCCTCTCCACTCCCTGAGCACATCATAATAGAACCAGAAGGTTCTCTTGACCTCTTCCCACATATCGTTGAGTTTGATAGGCATTCATTTATCAACGTGGGGCCACTTCAGTGCTTTTGATGTCTCTCTCCTTTTGCTCGCAAACTTCTTGAATCCACTCCTTCACTTCAGCTCTTCTTCAGTCTTTTTCCTGATCACAGGTACGCCTGAGACTGAAGCAGCTGCTTTCTTAGCCTGTTCTATCTGGAGTGTCTTCAGAGCATTCTTCGTGTTGAAGACTTTCTTCTGAGGTTGAGACTCAGATTCTTCAGTTCCTTCATCATCCAGAATCAGCTTTCTCTGGATTGGCTTAGAAGCCTTCGCACGCTTGCTCTCAGGTTGAACAATTCCCAAGGCTTTCCTCTTCATAGGCAATTCAGCAGCAGCCTGGCTTGTTCCAACCTTAGCTCTAGCACTCAGTTTCTCTCTAGCAACATCAAGCATGGTTTCTTCAGAAACTCGAGTGTAGATAGGCTTCTCCACCTGAGCGAACTTAAACTTGTCAGTAGCTTCGACTTCATTTAAGGCTTTGGATAGATTATACATTTCAGCATCTTTCTGTGCCTTTTTCTTCAAAGTACGTGCCAATAATTTCCTGAGGTCTTCACCTTCCTTTTCCCCCTTCTTGGCACCGTAATTTGGAAGAAGTCTGGAGAGTGCTGTGTCCATGTGATATTGTTCTTTGCTCACACAGCGCACCTCTCCGGCTATCTGATCTTGTTCGTCTTCCAGCCTCCTGATGTGGTTCTTAGCCACTGAAAATTCTTCAGAGAGATGGGCAAACTGGCCAGAGAGAGCTTCCTTAAACATCTCTGTCATCTTGGTCATGAGCATTGAGCTCATTTCCTCAACAGCAGATTTGATCATCACTTCATTCCTCTCTGCCAATTTCACCTCTAGAAATGCAGTTCTCTCCTGATGCTTTTGTTTCAGTTCAGCACTCAACTCAGCCTTGACTCCCTCCAGCTTTTCATTCAGCTTATCTTCCATGGAGGTCATCTGTGAGGTCAGAGTGTTTTGTATTAGCACCAGTTCTGAAGAGTGACTAAGATTCTCCATCTTCTGAGCTTGGTTGGCCAATGTTTCTTCCATCTGAGCAATCTTGTTCATCATTGGCTCAACCTTAATCTGAAGAAGACATCTTGCAGATCAGGGTATGAGTTGAGCTCAGGGTAGCGGTTAAGAATGAACCGTTCCCCCTTGCTCCTCCACTCACCTTCTTCAGCCTCGCCCTTCTTCTATTTCGGGCTCTCTGGTTCAGTTGAAGCATCAGCTGAGGGATCAAGAAGTAGATCACTCAGGAGCTCATCAAGAATATTCTGCTCCTGAGTCTCAACAGCCTCTGAAGGTTGTGCAGTCAGGTCCTCAGTTTGCATCTGAGTGGGTTCTGAGGCCTGAGCTGGCACGTCCTCAGATTGACTCTGAGTTGGCTCTTCTGCTGTCTGAGCCGACACTTCTTCAGTAGGAATCTCTGAGGCCTGAGTTGGTTTAAAAATTTCCTGAGAAATTTTGTCTGAACTGAGCGAAGTCTCAAGCACCTCAGAGAAGACCTGCTCCTCAGTCTGTTCTTGTGCCTTAGAGATAACCTGAGCCAAAACTTGCAATGGCGAATTCTGAGCGGTTTGGCCCTCAGGTTGAATCTCTTCTGACTCACTGCCATCTTCATCAGTGAGAACCACCAATCTTCTGCGCTTGGGGGCAAGGGTTTTCTGATTTTTCAACTTCTCACCCTGCTCCATCTTTGCCTCCAACAAAACCTTCCCCCTGGTTTGTTGGGTCTCTTCAGCAGTAGCAGCTTTTGGTGATTCTACTTTCTTTTCTTTCTTCCCTCTGATGGCCTGTTTCTTCACAGCAATGGGCTTGAAGAGCACCTTGGACTTAGGGAATGGGGTTGAATTGGCGAAGATATCCTCCTCCTCTCTGCACATCTCCAAAATATAAGCTATTTTGGTTGCATGGTGGATCTTGCCTTTAATCGTGATCGCCCCGTCAACCTTCTTGAAGACTTTGGCTTGCTCACTCACCATTTGAATCAAAAATTTGAGCCAGTTGAAGTCAGTGGTGGATGAGGCCTCGATCGCCGCCATCAATCGGAGTTTCGGGGTACTGATCTGCTCAAAACTCCCCGTAAGGCTCATGATGCTCTTGCTCACAATATCCATCAAAACTCGATATTGTGGCTTCAAGTGCCTCTTATGCAGTGTAGCCTCAAATTTCACAGGATTCTCAGCAATCCTATTTAAATACTCCTGCTCTCTACCCAACATATACATGGCAGGGTCCTCTCCTTTATCACAGAGCTCAAAAACATCATTTAAAATTTTCAGAATAATATATAAATCCCTCTCAAAATCGATGTATTTGGACGAATGCTCTAAATGTGATACGGTAATCGCAGAATGCATACCATCCTCTTCATCTATCCTCAAATTACAGATGAACTCGATTACCTCTTTCGCATACTCTTCCTCCGGTCGGCTTGCGACTAGATGAGTGAGTTTGGCCAATCGAATCATGTGGAGAGCCTCCTCTTCTGGTTTGGAATTGGTTGTGCTATCGAGCGAGACAACGAACTCATACCAGGGTTTGTTGGTTTCAGCTAATTTATCGAAAATTGTAGGAGCCATTTGAGAGATTGAAGAATTTAGGGTTTAGGAAATTTCTGGGCAAATGGATTTTTATTTGCAGAGGATTTGGGAACGAAGGGTTTGATAAAATTTTGGCTTGAATGGCTTATTGGGGAATATATAGCTTCGAGATCGTGCGGAATCGCGTTGGTTAGGTGAAAAACAACGGTTGAGATTAATCTCCGATTAATCGGGTATACGAACAAACGATCTCCGAAAAGTAAGTCGCCAATTTATCCTTATTGGTCAAGAAATGTAACAGAGCATTAAATGACTGTTGACCTTCTTCGGAATTTCAAACGATCCCACCCAAAAACATTCCTCAGGTGTTTTGTATTTATTGCAAATGATTACTGAGCTTCACTTAAGCAATAAATGAGTCGCATGAGTCATTACTTCTTCAGACTAATTTCCTTTATCAGTCTTCTTCGAGTAATCGATATTGATAAAATGTCGAGATGATAATCGAAGTCTTGAATGGGTTCAAGATGCTATCTTCTTTTTGTCGACCTTCAAGAACTGAGTTTCTTGAGACTCGATTCAAGATTTCCATTATATCCTGAGCTTCTCAGTAGAATTCTGAGAAAACTTCATGCATCTGAAAACCTTCAATTTTTCAGATTTTACTCTAAACACCTGGATCTAACAACCCTAATTCAACTGAAAGTTCTTGAAATCTTGATTCAGCCAAAGGTTTAGTCAAGATATCAGCTCTCTGCTTATCAGTATGAATTTTCTCCATCCTTATGTCCTTCTTCTCTCGACATGATCTCTCGATGAAGTGATGTCCGATATCCACATGCTTGCATCTCGGTGTGCAATACGGATTTTGTGAAATAGCAATGGCACTATTATTGTCACAAAATATTGGTACTTCATTAGCTACAACTTTATAATCCCTTAATTGTTGTCTCGAGCCAAAGAATCTAAGCACAAACAACTTTTCTCGCAACCATGTATTCAAATTTTAGTAGTATTGGTTGCTACTAAAGGTCCTGTTTCTTCGAAAACCAAGATATCACCATTTCCTAGAAATTGACAAGTTCCTCAGAGTGGAATTCACGCTAATCCTGCAACCTCCATAATCGAGATCTGAGTAACGGTTAATTCAAGGTTATCATCACCGGATACCATAATCCTCTATTCATCGTGTGCCTTAAGATACTTGAAGATCTTTTTGGCGACCTCCATGTGACTAAATTTTAGGATTAGCTTGGTATCTTGCACATATCCCAACAAAGAAATGTTATATCCTACCTACTTGGCGAGATAGAGCAATGATCCAATGATTCCTCTATAATCGGTATGACTCATTTGATTTGCCTTCGTAATCGATCCATCTTGTAGTTAGTATTCATAGGAATCCTAACTCGCATTGCAATCTCAGACACCATATTTGGCAATCGGATCTCGGTGTACTTTGCACGGTTGATGAAGATTCCTTCATTTGATTGTTTCACTTGAAGACCTGAAAAGAAATTCATCTCTCCCATCATTGACATCTCAAACTTGTCTTTTCATCGATGTTGAAAACTTTTCACACGGTGATGGTTTGAGATCCAAAAATTATATCATCAACATATATCCGAACCAAGAAGATATCTTCCCCATCTTCTATCCCTCAAACGAGTTCTATCAATTCCTTTGACAAAACCATGGCCAAGAAGAAACCGAGAAAGAGTATCATACCATGCTCGGGTGCTTGCTTGAGACCATACAAAGCTTTTACGAGCTCAGAACTTGGTCATTCTTCTGCTTTGAAACCGGAGGTTGTTCAACATAAACCTCTTCTTTAAGCACACCGCTTCGAAAATGCACTTTTCACATCCATTTGATAGACTTTGAACTTCATGTGGGCAAAGATATGCAAGAAACAATCGATGGCTTCTAGTCTTGCAACAAAGTGCAAAGGTTTCATCATAATCCAAGCCTTCTTCTTGGGAATAACCTTGTGCAACTAGCCTTGCCTTGTTTCTTACAATGTTGTTGTTTTTTCATCTCTTTTATTCTTGTTCCCATGACATTCCAATGACATTTCCTTTCAGTCTATCTACTAGCTCCCATACTTCATTCCTTGAGAATTGATTCAAATTTCATCTTATATAGCAAGAATCCAATGAGAATCTTGAAGAGCTTCACCAATCTCAAGAGTTCTTTCTCTCCGATGGGAAGCGGCGAGAATAGTGCACTTTCACCATGGAACCTTCTTGTTTTAACACCTTCGCTTAGATCACCCACAATCGACTTGTAGGATGACTATCTAACCATTTCCTTCTTGATGTTCCCCCTTCAAGAATATCCTCAACATTTGAAATGTTAGGTTCAAATTAATTCAAGAAACTTCGGAAACAACGAAAAAAGGAGAACGGAATCATCTTCCTCGTGGAAATTCCATTGAAACATTGTCGAGACATTTGTTCCCCTTTGGTTGATAGATTCGGGACTTACCTCACCGTGACCACATCTTCATTGGCATCACATACCGAGTCCGAATCGGTGTCTGCTCGATTGGTCACCTTTGGAGTGTTGGTTTTCCGAGTCTCACCATCCCGAGTTCCATCCTCGAACTTCTTTATCGAGTCCGAGTCACTCCAATCATAGGATGTGACCGACTTCTTCTTTTCGTGTTCGATGGATGATTTATCTTTACGTTTCAGGCTTAATCTGGTGATCCTCTTAGTCGGTTCATCTCAAGATCATGTTCTGTTTCTTCCGAACACAAGTAGATTCATCAAAAACAACATGAGAGTGTTTCCTCCACAATAAGAGTCCTACAAATTGAAACTCGAAAGCTTTTTTCGACTTCGAAATATCCTAAGAATATTCCTTCATTAGCTTTTATTGTCAAATGTTTTCAACTCGATCTTTACCATTATTGTGTATGAAACACTTGCAACCAAACACACGAAAAGAAAAAAACAAGAGGCTTCCTTTCATTCCAAAGCTCATAGGGTGTTTTTTGCCTTGACTCTTGGTCAAGATGGATCTGTTCTAAAGTAGCATGCGGTGTTGATGGCTTCAAATTTCAAAACCTTTTAGGAATATCAGCTTCAGCAATCATTGTCCTTGCAGCTTCTTTCAGAATCTCGTTCCTTCTTTCAGCAACACCATTTTGTTGAGGGGTCCTTGCAGCTGATGTTTCATGTGAAATTCCATTTGCTGCACAATAATCAGATATGATATGATTTATAAATTCAGTTCCTTTGTCAGATCTGATTTTGACCACACTCAGATTTTTCTCAATACTGAGCCTTTTTAGTAATTCTGGTAGCTTTATCTGAGTCTCTTTCTTACTGAGTAAGAATATGATCTAAGTATATTTTGAGTAGTCATCAACTACTACCAATGCGTATTTCCTGCCATTAGTGCTTACTGGTGTTATAGGACCAAAAAGATCCATATGCAGTAACTGAAGTATTCTTTCAGTAGAAACATCAACTTTGCTTTTAAATGATGCTCTTATTTGTTTTCCTTTCTGGCATGCATCACAAATATGTTCCTTAGTGAACACTTCATTAGGCAACCCTCTTACAAGAGCTAATCTTGCAAGCTTGTTCAGGGTTTTGAAATTTAGGTGATTCATTCTTTTATGCCATAACCAACTGGTATCTGTGGAACTTTTAGCAACCAAACATGTATCTTTAGGAGTTGAACTCTAATCAGCAAGATACACATTTCCTTTTCTTGTACCAGTCACTAGTACTTTCTGTGAGATGTCATCTTTCACAAAACATAAGTTCTTAGAGAACTCAACATTAAAACCCTTATCACAGAATTGGCTTATTGAAAGCAAATTATGCTTCAATCCAGATACATATGAAACACCATGGATATGAACTGAGTCGATTTCCAAAGTTCCATATCCTTCAGTCTGTCCCTTGGAGTTATCTCCAAAAGTGATCTGTGGGCCTCTTTGTTCAACATAGTCACTGAGTATCTTCTTCAATCCTGTCATATGTCTTGAACATCCACTGTCAAGATACCATACATCAGGGGCCTTTTCATCTCTGCTCATCACTGTCTACAAAGATTGTCTTCTTGCTATTTGATGCAGCATTTAGATGACCTTGTGAGGTTCCCCCTGGAATATATCCCAATCCAGATTTTATAGTGACAGATCTCTGGTAACTCTGAATTTCATCTATTACATTAGATGCATTATTCAATAGAGTTAACTTCTTTTGTGCACTATCCTCACAGTTTTGTAGAGTTTCATGCTTCTCAGAGAGGTCATTGAATTTAGTCCTGATTAGCTGAATCTCTTCAGTGGATTTCTCTAGCTTTTCAGTTAGGGTCATTATCAACTTCTCTTTCTCTGAGAGTTGTACTTTCAGAACATCCAGTTCATCAGTAGCTCCCATTAATTGAGAAGTGATTTCAGTATTGCTAGAGTCTTTCCATTTTAGATTTTCAGCTTTCAGTTCCTTATTCTGCTCTTGAGTTCTATTTAGCAGTTCTTGTAAAACAGCATAGTCCTTCATTAGATTCTCAAAAGAATCCATCAGGTCAAAATGACTGTTTTCAGTGGAACTTGAAAACTCTTGTGCTGGTGTAGGAGCAACAATAGAGAAAGAAAAGTTTACCTCCTCAATGGCCATCAGACAGATGTCATCACTTTCACTGTCTGAGAATATTTTATCTGAAGAGCTAGATCCCTCCTCAGAGTGTTCTTCTTATGCAACCATGGCCTTTTTGCTAGAGAACTTCTTGTCTCTTTTAGCTTGCCTTTCTCTTCTCTCCTTAGCACTCAAATCTGTACAATCATACTGGAAGTGACCTTTCTTTTGGCAATTATAGCATTTGTTGGTATCATCATCCTGATCACTTTCTTCTTTGGACTTGGAGTCCTTCCTCTTGGATGAACATCCCTCAGCTTTCAGGTCCTTCTTCTTCTCAGTTGATCTGTCCTCAGGTTTCTTCTGGTACCTGCGGTTCCTGTAATAGCTTTTGTATTTTCCAAATCTACTATTAAGTCTGTCAAACCTCCTTGCCATCAGTGCTAGCTTTTCCTCAAGCTCATCCTGATTTTTGGCATGGGGGTTCTCAGACTCTCTAGTTTTACATGTTTTATCTTTGGCTTTTAAAGCCACATTCGTACTAGATGATGAATCATCTTTGCTGTCAGCCTTTTTGGATTTCTTATCAATTACAAATTCATAGGCCTTCAGCTCAAAGAAGACTTGTTGGTATGGCATTGAATTAATGTTCTTGGTGTTTTCAATCACCACTGCATGAATATCCCATTTCTTAGAAAGACCTCTAAGAATTTTCAATGCTACTTCTCTTTGTGGATATTTCTTTCCAAGTGCATTTAGATCATTCATGATGCTAGTGAATCTGACTTCCAATTTGTCAATTGATTCACCATCATCCATGTCAAAACTATCAAACTTTCCAATTGCCACTGAAAGTTTATTTTCTTTTATATGATCTGTGCCTTGGCACATTACAGCTAGTGTATCCCAAATCTCTTTAGCAGTATTACAGTGAGAGATCATTCCCATCACACCAGCATCAATTGTACTGTATAGTGTATCTTTTGCAATGTAGTCTAGATTGACTAACTTTCTCTCCTCAGGAGTCAGTTGGTCATCAGACTTAGGAAATTCTGCTCTAGGATCAATTCTCTCATCTTCTGTTCCTCTGGGATTCACCACAGTAAATTGGAATGGTCCTTGAGAGACCACTCTCCACATACGCTCATGTTTAGAATACAGGTGAGCCTGCATTCTTAGTCTCCACAAATCATAGTTCTCCACTGAGAACATGGGAAGTTTTTTAGAAGTCATTTTTATCTGAGATTTTGAAAAATTCAGCAAATAAGATCAATTCAGATAGACCACAAGTATTTTTAGCAAATAAAACTTTGGTCAACAAAGCAGGTGGTCAAGTTGAACCACTGCTCTGATACCACTTGTTGGTCCCGGTGCAAATGAGTCTTACACGTGTATGGGGGGGAATACACGTGTTCAGTGTTTTTAAAACTTTTTCTTACTGAGGTCAGCTTGGGTCAGATAATCCTGAAGATTAGGTCCTGAGAAGCACAGATCGCTCTGAGTCAAAGTCTACTGAGACAGTGATCCTGAGCTGCTTTCAGAAACCTCAGATAATCCCAACTGAGTCCTGAGTGTCAGAGATCCTGAGTTGCTTGGATCAGATAACTAACTTACTGAACCCTCAGAAGAGTAGGTTCAGTTTGGTAACTATCTGTTCTAGCTACTCAGACGTGCGGAATGGTTGGCCCTTTAGTTTATACTCGTTTAAAAGCTTTGCTGAAAACCTTCCTTAAGTGGAATAGTGATTAGGCTGTGATTCAATTACATGCAACTTCAGTGGACTGATTCCAACTGAATATTAGTGAAAAGTATGCTTTCAAATTCAAGTCAATGCAACAGTTAATCACAGATAAAGAAAGCAATAAACAACACAACAATTATAGTGGTTCAGAGACTCAAGCTCCTACGTCCACTCTCTCTGATCCTCAGAGAAATTCACTAATCACTTATGAGCTTTCTGACTACCTCGCGTAGTTTACTTACTCAACTCGGCCGTGAGCTTTCTGACTACTCCACATAGTTTACTTACTCAACCCGACCTTGAGCTTTCTGACTACCTCCGTAGTTTACTTACTCAAACACAAACAAGCTTTCAGACTACCTCTGTAGCTTACTAACTTCTCCTCTAGAGCTTTCTGACTACTCCACGTAGTTTACTAACTCTTTACAACTCTTCTCACCAACAAACACACTCCAACTACCTTCTCAAGGGTTTGGGGTTTCTCGGTTGGTTTCCAACTAGGATGAGATATCCTTTACAATGAAGTACAATGCAAAGGGTTAGGATATCTCGACTAAGCTTTGGATAAATCTTATCAAGCTAGGCTTAGTTTAGTGAGCTCTCTTCACTATAAAAGCACTTGGGAAATTCTAAGTTTTTCGAGTGCTTCAACTTGCAGTAATAAGTTTGAGCTCTTGAGTTGCATATAAATTTCCCGTAACCTTACAATGTAGAGGGTCACCAGTATTTATATGCATACACCAAGGTTGCTCTTGAAAACTATCCGTTGGAGAGATAGCTTCATGAGTTTCCTCTTATGGTGTGTAAGGAACGACTATATTTAGGGTTTGAAACACCCTAACACATTTTAGGCAATAGCCTTTATGTAGCCGGTCTTCACTTTTTGCAGTCTGGAACTTTTGTACATCTGACATCTTTTTCAAACACATCACAAAATTGTCGGTATGGTACGATGTTGTCTTCCTCTTTTTGACTTTTGTCTCCGGTTAAAGGTAGACACCTTCAACAAAATCTTTCTTGCCACAAACTCGAGTTGATATAACCTTAACAACACTTCTGACTTAGTTCCTTTTGTCTGCATTTAAATGTCTTGGCAAATATCTATTTTCTAAGGAATCGCGATCTTCTCAGTATTGCATCCTTCAGATAGATATATTCAATTGCCTCGGAACATTGAGTTTTTATATCGAGCATTCAAGACATTCATCGAGTCTTGATAATTATCGCGGCCTTCATATTCTTGATCTTGATCTTGATCTTGATCTTGCGTCTTGAGTCTTCTCGAGTCTTGAGGTCTTCTTCGAGTCTTGAGTCTTCGAGATATCTTGGACCGATACTGAATCTTCATCTTTGAGTCTTGATTCTTGATTTCATCTTGAGTCTTCATATCTCGTTTCATCTTGAGTCTTGATTCTCAATTTCTCAATGAAGTCTCTTGATTCTCGGTTTCTTCTTGAGTCTTGAAACTTCATTTCTTCTTGAGTCTTCGAAACTTCATTTCATCTTCGAACTTCTTGAAACATTCTTGAGTTCTTCGTCTTCGAATCTATCCTGATCTATATCTGCTGACTATACATTTTGCAGATAACATCCTGAATACTCTAAAACTGAATCTTGACTCAACAATCAAGATCATTCTGAACATGTCATACTCAGGGGTTTTGGGATCTTAATCAAAATCATATATCTTTTATTAAATTCATCTCCCAACACTTACTCAAAACACACACAAGCTTTCTGACTATCTAAGATAGTTTACTCACTTCTTCTCTAGAGCTTTCTGACTACCTCAATGTAGTTTACTAACTCTTTACAACTCCAACTCACCAACAATCACACTCAAACTACCTTACAAAGGGTTTGGGGTTTCTTGGTTGGTTTCCAACTAGGATGAGATATCCTTTACAATTAAGAACAATGCAAAGGCTAGGATATCTTGACTAAGCTTTGGATATATCTTATCAAGCTAGGCTTAGTGAATGAGCTCTCTTCGATATAAAGCACTTGGAAAATTCTTGGGTTTTCGAGTGCTTCAACTTGCAATAATAAGTTTGAGTTCTTGAGTTGCTTACAAATTTCCCGTAACCTTCAATGTAGAGGGTCACAAGTATTTATAGGCATACACCATGGTCACTCTTGAAAAACTATCCGTTGGAAGAGATAGCTTCGTGAGTTTCCTCTTATGGTGTGTGATGAACGACTATATTTAGGGTTTGAAACTCCCTAGCACTTTTTAGGCAAACAGCTTTTTATGTAGCTGGTCATCACTTTTTGCAGTCTGGAACATAGTACTACTGACATGTTTCAGTGACCTGTCGCTGTCAGTGTCAGTAAAGTACAATGTTGTCTTCTTCTTTTTGACTTTTGTCTCCAGTTAAATGTAGACAAACTCAACGGCTCTTTTTGGTCAATATCTCTGAGTGATATAACCTTAACAACACTTTGTCTTAGTTCCTTTTGTCTGCATGAGAATGTCTTGGGCAATATCCATTTTTCTAAGCAATCGTGTTTTTCTCAGTATTGTATCCTTCAGATAGATATTTTCAGTGCCTCGGAACATTCAGGTTTATACTGAGCATTCAATACATTACTGAGTCTTTAGTAATTACTGTGCCTTCAGTATCCTTGGTCTTCAGTCTTCAGTCTTCTGTCTTCTGTCTTCTGTGTCTTCAGAGTCTTCTGAGTCTTCAGTGTCTTCTGAGTCTTCAGTGTCTTCTGAGTCTTTAGAGTCTTCTGAGTCTTCACAGATATACTGACTGTTTATATTGAGTCTTCATAATGAGTCTTCAGTTTCTCAGTTTCACACTGAGTCTTTAGCATCTCAGTTCCTCACTGAGTCTTCAGTTTCTCAGTTTCTCACTGAGTCTTCAGTTTCTCAGTTTCATACTGAAACTTCAGAAACATCAGTTTCATACTGAAACTTCAGAAACTTCAGTTTCATACTGAAAACTTCAGTTTCTTCAGAAACTTACTGAGTCTTCAGAATCTAACCTGATCTATATCTCCCGACTATACATTGTGCAGATAACATCCTGAACACTCTAAAACTGAATCCTGACTCAACTATCAAGATTATCCTAACATGTCATACTCAGGGGTTTTGGGATCTAATCAAAATCTTCTTTTATTAAATTCATCTCCCAACAGGGGTTTAATGGGGCGTGAGATAAAAATCTCAGCGGGCAACCTGTACGCTGTTATACAGATTGATAGGAATTCAAAATAGTAGAAGCTTTTACTCATTCTCTTTATAACACAAAAACTTACTCACGATTTCTTGTTAATAGTTCATACAGTATCCAACATTTATAACACCAATCATATCATTCAACAATCACGCATATGGGTGGCACTGGTAGCGTCTACCAAGTCCAATCCCGCAACATTCCACCAAAATGGGGTGGCACCGGTAGGCGCCCTACCGCGTCCAACCCCTGATAGCTTCCTTATATCCCCTTGCTTCCTTGTATTATCGCTACCTTATATCAACGCTTCCTTATCTCCCCGCAAAACCACCAATTCATTCTCACGGGACTCATCCCAAAAATCATTAGCACGAGGCCCAACAGATAAACAACACATATAGTTCATGTTCCAATATTCACAAAACTCATATTCGTACTCACATGATTTTCATTGAATTGTTTACCAAAACCACAAGTTTCAAAAACGTATCTTTTAACAGTGCTTATTTAGTTTGCTTTGAAAACCGTCAACAATCCATATACCATTATCTAGCTATACAGATAGTGTCACCAACCTGACAACTTTTCAAGTAAAAGTTTTAACTTCTTGAAAGCTTTTGAACACGGCACGACTTCCAAGCTTCCGAGCTAATCCCAAGGACCTAGCACAGTCCGTTAGTTTAGTCATCGTTCATTCTTTTATTTAATAAACGGTTTCGCGTCGAATTAAGGGATCTTCGATTAAAAGGGCATTTAGTAGTTAAAAGTTCTAAGAGTTCATTTCGAGTTCGACATGGGCGTCGAAACTCGATTATTGGATTGGTACGATTTTTCTATTTTGTGAAAGGGTTCACAGATAGGGGTCGGGTCTACTCAAAACTTAATAATACAAGTAAAACGTCCAAACATATATTCAAAAAAGAAAACATGAAACATTCAACAACCTAAAACATGCTTGGTTCTAAAAGTATTATCATTCCTTCTCTCTAGTACTACTCATTTGGCATAAAGACATGTAATCATGCATAAATGGAAAAGAATACTTAGACTTACTGGAAAAATATGAAATTTTAGTATGTTATACATCTTTTGAAAAGGAACATAGTTCATCAAGGGCACAAATTTATTTGAGCTAAGAAAACAAGGTACATTTGTGATTTAAGGCAGAGTATTGAAAGGTTCATCAAAACAGTGCACACTTTAAACTAAAAATCATAACTCACTGGAAAAATATCTAAAAATTACAAAATTAAAATATGTTATACAAAACATAAAAATAAGCAACTTTCATTTAGAAACCTAAGATATTCGAGCTAAGGGTAGGTACCAGGTTTTTTAGAAAAACGGGTTCGTAACAGGGTACGTCATACAGTACATGCTTCATATGAAAATTCGTAACCCACTGGAAACATAACAAAAATTCACCAAACTTTAATATGCCATTTCGGACTCACGTAAGAGAACAAGAAATTTTTTCTATGATTTTAATGCTAAGGAAACAAGGATAAATAAATTGTTGAACTCACAATTTCAACCTTCGTCAATTATTTGTCACATAAAAGACATCAATAGGAATATAATTTTTGGATATAATTTAAAAGACATCACTAGGAATATATCCAAATTTTCCTAGAATTTTATCATCTTTGTAAATAAGTAAAACAATACGAAAGAGTCACTGATCCCAATTTTACGTAGTCTTAGACACACAAATTTTCACGAATTTATTCTCCTTGGAGACAGATCAGATGACCACCAATTTTTAGTAGGTTGTTCTATACTTTAAATAATACATCTAGGAATTTTTCAACGATTTTAAAACATAAAAAAGGCTTCGAACAAAAAGACATCGAAAAGAGGCAGTATCATATATGAACCTTTTTCAGTTTTATCGAACTTTCACAAAAACGAATAAACACGCTCAAACACATAAGAGATCACCTACACAACCTTTATAAATGATTCTAACAGTTTAAAAAAGATTAGAGGGGGCTCTTAGCATGCCATTTCTATGGGTTTCATGCTCAAGACAAGGGGTGATCATGAAACTAAGAAAAAAAAGTCATTTGGACTTACCCTTGTAGTTTCCTTCTTTGTATGGATGGCTTGGGACTCAAGGTGGTAAAGAACCAAACTCTTAATAGCGCTTGGCTCCAAGAATGGTGATGGTGGTGGTGGTGGTCGATCAAGATGGAAGGGAGGGGGGAAAAGGGTGTTCTTCTTCTTCTACTTCTCAAGTTTCTCCATCTTTCTTTTCTCTCTTTGAAGGGAAAAGGAACAAGACTTTGGGGGTGGGGGAGTGTTATGAAAATCTGGTAATGGGGAGGGTGATGGACGAAAATATAAGGGGGAGAGAGGGAAAGCGAGAGTTGGCATGGTTTAATGAAGTGATGATGAGAGGCTTTAATGAGATGGAAATCATAGGGGCAAGTTACAAGACATCACAAGGACAAATCCCATCTCTTTACACTTGCAAGGGGGGCGGCACTTGGGAAGAATTTGGGGCTGCCATTATGGTAGTCCCGGTTCTAGACGCGATTTCGGCTCCGACGGTGTATTTTTGTTAATTTTTGGTTCGGTTTTTGGTTCCAAAAATTATTTTAAACGTACCGTTAAACTCGCACGATTTTTAGGATTCCATTTGAAATTCTCCTTTCTCATTTTGAATTCTTTAAATTTTTGACATTATTAACGGGCCTATTTTACGGATAAAAACCCGAAAAGTGCTAGTAGGGTTTTTTGGCTCGAAAAGCTCGTCTGTCACGTGAAAATTTAGAAACTTGTACACATATTTTTAAAACAAGTATAACATTTAAACACCTTAGGAAAAATAAACAAATAAGTCCTAAAAATGGATTCGGGTTGTTACATCCTACACCCCTTAAAAGAAATTTCGTCCTCGAAATTTACTTACTTATCCCGAAGGCATTGGGGTACTTAGCCAGGATTTCATCCTCTCTTTCCTAAGTGGCTCCCTCCTTTCCATGTCTGCTCCACTGTACTAGTACTAGAGGTACTTCTCGGTTTCTTAGAATGTGGACCTTTCTCCCCAAAATAGTCGCCGGTACTTCCTCGTAAATCAAATCGCGACTCAAACTTAGATCTTTAAAATCGACGACATGGTCCGGGTCGCTTAGGTATTTCCTAAGTGTAGACACATGAAATACATTATGTACTTATGATAACTCTGGCGGTAGGGCTACTCGGTAGGCTACGTCTCCGACTCTATCCAAAATGTCGAAGATCCCTACGAAGTGAGGTTTCAACTTAACTCTCTTGCCAAAACGAATTAGTCCCTTCATTGGTGCGACTCTTAAGAACACCTTATCACTGACTTCAAAGTGTAGATCTTTTCTTCGTGTGTCGGCGTAGGACTTCTGACGGTCCTGAGCTATCTTTATTCTTTCTCTGATCCGGGAGATGGTGTCCACAGATTTCTCCACAAGTTCGGGTCCTAAGATCTTTCGGACTCCGACTTCGTCCCAACAGATAGGTGACCTGCACTTTTTCTCGTAAAGTGCCTCAAACGGTGCCATTTGTATCGTAGCTTGACAACTGTTGTTGTAAGCAAATTCCACTAGAGGGAGATTCGCTTCCCAACTTCCTTCAAAATCCAGGGCGCAAG
Organism: Stenogyne calaminthoides; assembly: GCA_037126765.1. Classification (NCBI taxonomy): domain Eukaryota; kingdom Viridiplantae; phylum Streptophyta; class Magnoliopsida; order Lamiales; family Lamiaceae; genus Stenogyne; species Stenogyne calaminthoides. The sequence goes on from JBBCBC010000028.1 coordinate 13,036,943, forward strand.
CCGTCAACATATCCTCCAAGGTTTGTATTGTACTTTCTGACTGACCATCTGTCTGAGGATGATATGCAGTGCTGAAGTTCAACTTAGTACCCAAAGCTTATTGTAAGCTTTTCCAAAAATTTGAGGTGAAGCGGGGGTCTCTATCTGAAACGATTGAGACTGGTAGCCATGCAGTCGGACTACTTCTGCTATGTACAATTGTGCAAGCTTATCCATCGAGTAGGTCATACATATAGGAATGAAATGGGCTGACTTTGTGAGTCTGTCTATCACAAACCAGATATCATCGTGATTTTTAATTGTCTTGGGAAAGCCCGTGACAAAATCCATAACGATGTTCTCCCGTTTCCATTCCGGTATCTCCAGCGAATTCAGTAATCCTGATGGGCATTGGTGATCTGCTTTAACCTGCTGACAAGTCAAGCATTTTCTCACGAAATGAGCTATCGATCTTTTCATTCCTCTTTACCAAAAGTTCTCCCGTAGTTCCCGGTACATCTTTGTCTCTCTAGGGTGTACGGCGTATGGGGTATTGTGGGCTTTTCTTAATAACTCATTCGGCAGTTGCTCTATCTTCGGCACACAGACCCTGTTCCTGAACATCAAAGTTCCATCAGGACACACGACGAAACCTTGAATGGTTCCTTTCTTTGCTCGTTCCTTCATTTTCTCGAGGAATTTATCACTCTCATGTGCTTCTTTAATTCTTTCTCGCATCGTTGTTTGCACTGTGAGTGCAACTATTTCCGCATTCGCAAAGCAGCGGTTGGAAAATTCCAATTTCAATTGGGAAAAATCTCTGAGTAGTGATTCTTGCTCAGTGGGCATGGCACTGAGTGTCGCACTTCCCTTTCTGCTCAGCGCGTCAGCCACAACGTTCGCTTTCTCGGGGTGATAATGGATAGTGCAATCATAGTCTTTCACCAGTTCAAGCCATCTTCTCTGTCGCATGTTCAATTCCTTTTGCGTGAAGAAGTACTTCAGGCTCTTGTGGTCCGTGTATATTTCACACTTACCACCATACAAGTAGTGTCTCCATATCTTCAGTGCATGAACTATGGCTGCTAACTCCAAGTCATGCGTAGGATAATTCTATTCGTGCGTCTTTAGTTGTCGGGACGCGTACGCAATGACCTTTCCGTCCTGCATGAGGATACATCCTAATCTTGACAAGGATGCATCAGTATAGATTACGAATCGTTCCGAACCATCAGGAATAGTTAGTACCGGTGAGGAGGTTAATCTCTTTTTCAACTCTTGAAAACTTTCCTCACAGGCGGATGTCCAGACAAACTTTTCGCTCTTCTTGGTTAATTGTGTTAGTGACTTTGCAATGCGCGAGAAATCTTGGATAAATCTCCGGTAGTATCCTGCCAAACCTAGGAAACTCTATATTTCGTTGACATTGGTTGGGCCCTTCCAATCTACTATGGCCTCCAACTTTGCAGGATCCATCTCGATTCCTTTCGTCGAGATTATGTGACCTAGGAACATAACTCGACAATCCAAAATTCACATTTTCTAAACTTGGCCTATAATTTCTCACATCTCAGTGTCTCCAAGACAGTCCTGAGGTGTTCTTCGTGTTGCTTTTGGTCCTTTGAGTACACCAATATGTCATCGATGAATACAATGACGAACTGGTCCAAGTACTGGTGAAACACACAGTTCATCAAGTCCATGAAAACTGTGGGTACATTTGTCACTCCGAAAGGCATCACTGTGAACTCATAGTGTCTGTACCATGATCTGAAAGCCGTCTTCGGAATATCACTTCCCTTCACTTTCAGTTGGTGATAGCCCGAACTCAGATCGATTTTTGAGAACACTGTCGCATGTTTCAGTTGGACGAATAAGTCCTCGATCCTTGGGAGATGATATTTATTCTTGATGGTTAGTTAGTTTAACCCTCGGTAATCGATTTACATTCTGAGTGATCTGTCTTTCTTCTTCACAAAGAGTACAGGCGCTCCCCAAGGTGACACGTTTGGACGGATGTACTTCTTATCCATCAGTTCATGTAGTTGCTCTTTTAACTCTTGCAATTCCTTGGGCGCCATTCTGTACGGTGCTTTTGACACAGGTGCAGCACCAGGTGTCAAGTTGATTGTGAATTCCACATGGCGATCTGGGGGGTAATTCGGATAGTTCTTCGGGAAATACGTTAGGGTACTCATTTACGATTCGCACCTCGGCTGGTGTTTTCATATCCTTAGTTATTGTTGAGACGTTGACCAAGTATCCCTGATAATTTCCTCCTCGTATTAGCTTGACAACTTTTATCGCAGAGATTACCCTCATTTCGGTCTTAGTCTTCGTCCCATCAAAGGTGAAATGTTGGTCGTCCATTGTTTCGAAATCTATCTCCCTTTCCGAACACCTTATAGTAGCCTTGTTCCTCCTTAACCAATCCATCCCTAGGATTATATCGAAATCTTTCATTCTTAGAATATGAAGATTTGTTTCTACTTTATGTCCTACAGAACCTTCAGACGGTTCTCGGTTAGCTAGCGTTTTCCTTTTTGGTGGCATCCTAAGAGAGGGTTCAAAAAGTAAAAAAAATATTACTTCATATATGTATGATAAAATTTGAAACAAGAGAATCTAACGTTTAACAGCACGGTACTAAGTCAATCATGCATGGGAGCACTCGGTAAAACCGGAACATACTGTCATGATCAGCAGCACGATTGTTAGGCTACGACGATGCACGTTAGAGAAACAATAACACATGTCGTAAACATTAAGATAAATATAACTGATAGAATAGAATATCCCATGAAGACGCGTGAGACAAAATATATACATACATAATTGAAATGAGAAGGACAAGTTCACAAAGCTAAACTGAGAGAAACGGGTCTCCAACGAAAATTAAAGGATGCGAGACTTCAAAAATATATCAAATATATCATTAAAATAGCTAAAATATACATATTAAGTCAAACTACGCAGGTACACAAGCCGCTACAAAGACCGGTTAAGATTTAGCAAAAAGGGTGGGTTAGAATCTGAGTCGATCGCGAAAGTTTCTAAGTTTTACAAAATACATAAGGGTCACTGGTTACATCCAGGAAACTATCCTCAAAAACTATGTACAACTAAACATCTACTGTGTCCAACCAGTCAGTGGAAGAGCATGCATCAGGGTGGCTGGGTCCAGCCTCAGCATCGTGCTCTCTAGGGGCCAGTGGAATAGGCACCATAAATCGATGTCCTCCATCGGTGCATCATAGCAATCTAGGTCCATGTACCCTCTGACTGGGTCTGACTCCTCGGACGAATCCAACTCCACGGGTTCACCTAGCAATCTACTCTCTCCCAGATGTCCACACCTCGGTGGCGGTGGGTCCTCGCTATCTCTAACCTATAATTCTGGCGCTCCCACAAGCGGGTGACCTCTCGAGTAAGATCGGCTTCTCGATCCTCTAGCTCTCTCATTCGATCCCCCAAGATCAGTAGCTCATGCTCAGTAGCACGTCGGTCCACGCCGATGAGATCAGCTATAGCCGTATGAAAAGCAGCACGACTCATCTCAATACGAGACCTTTCGACGACCTTGGTATCAACATCGATACTATCGACCAAATCATCCATAAAGTCGGTCAGACTGATAAGGTCTGCAACCTGGGAATCAGCGTCCCATAGTGAGTCAAACACCTCACGAGATTGTACCAACCATCGCGGTTGGACTGCATCCCGCAGAAGGACCGTTGTGTCCTGCTCAGTAATCTCAAAGCCCTCACGGACTGCTCGTCCCCTGTATGTGGTAAAGCGGGCCACGAAATCATATATGGACTCATCCTGAAACTGCCTCGTGCTAAGGAAATGGTGAGTAACTGCCATGTCTAAACCTCTATAGTCCCCAACCAAACAGAAAGGTTCTAAGGTCAAAAACGGAAAAAGGAAAATAGTAATAGTATATAGAACGTAAGTAGGTTTGCTCGCAAGAAAGACGTCACATAAGGTTAACACATGTATTACGAGAAATCAAGTAACATGCGCAAAACGGTATGTAAATCAGGCATCAGTTCCCATAGCGTATTCTTCTTTTTCCTTGGGGTTTTACTCGTCTCTTTCAAGACCTTCATATTTTTTTCTTTTTTTTTTTTACATCTTGGTTGTTCTCGTTTGTAAGGGTTTTATTATACAATTTCTCACAAGTCATTCACATACCTCGAGGCTCTTCCGGTACGCTGTGGTAGACAACCTTCCCGCTAGTAACATTTATTAGAATTTATGAAAATTGTCTACTTTCCGAAGTAAAGTTTTGGAGTAAAAAGAAAGTAAGTCATTTGGTCTGGAGTTTTGAACATAAGCTGTGATACCACCTATAATGGCCCAGAATTCATAACGTTGACCTCCGAGGTCATGACGCCCTAAACCCGAGTCATCACTTAGTGAACCGTAAAACTGAGCCAGAAAATTTCTTTTAAAAGGTAGGACAAACAAATTGAGTTGCAGCGGAATAAAACTTAACACAAGTTTAAAAATAGAAGGGTAGATAAATTCAATACTTAGTACAGAAACATCATTAGTACAAGATCCACGGAGTATTAATTAGACATATTATTAGAATTTAGAAAATAGTTTGTTTATTGAATAAGGCAAAGCGTTAAAAGCGGGTCGCTCTCGCAGCCTCCCTACCAAAGATCATAACTCGAAAGGGGGTTTAATGGGGCGTGAGATAAAAAATCTCAATGGTCAGATCTTTATACGATCTGATTGACAAGAATTAAAAATAGTAGAAGCTTTTACTCATTCTCTTTATAACACAAAAACTTACTCATGCTTTCTTGTTAATAGTTCATACACTATCCAACATTTATAACATCAATCATATCATTCAACAATCACGCATATGGGTGGCACTGGTAGCGTCTACCACGTCCAATCCCGCAACATTCCACCAAAATGGGGTGGCAACGGTAGGCGCCCTACCGCGTCCAACCCCCGATAACTTCCTTATATCCCCTTGCTTCCTTATATCATCACTACCTTATATCAACGCTTCCTTATCTCCCCGCAAAACCATCAATTCATTCTCACGGGACTCATCCCAAAAATCATTGGCACGAGGCCCAACAGATAAACGACACATATAATTCATGTTCCAATATTCACAAAACTCATATTTGTACTCACATGATTTTCAGTGCATTGTTTAGAAAAACCATAAGTTTCAAAAACATATCTTTTAACAATGCTTATTTAGTTTGCTTTGAAAACTGTCAACAGTCCATATAACATTATCTAGCTATACAGATAGTGTCACCAACCTGACAACTTTTCAAGTAAAAGTTTTAACTTCTTGAAAGCTTTTGAACACGGCACGACTTCCAAGCTTCCGAGCTACTCCCAAGGACCTAGCACAGTCCGTTCATTTAGTCATCGTTCATTCTTTTATTTAATAAACGGTTTCACATCGAATTAAGGGCTCTTTGATTAAAAGGGCATTTAGTAGTTAAAAGTTATAAGAGTTCATTTCGAGTTCGACATGGGCGTCGAAACTCGATTATTGGATTGGTACGATTTCTCTATTTTGTGAAAGGGTTCACAGATCGGGGTCGGGTCTACTCAAAACTTAATAATACAAGTAAAACATCCAAACATATATTCACAAAAGAAAACATGAAACATTCAACAACCTAAAACATGCTTGGGTCTAAAAGTATTACCATTCCTTCTCTCTAGTACTACTCATTTGGCATAAAGACATGTAATCACGCATAAATGGAAAAGAGCACTTAGACTTACTGGGAAAATATGAAATTTTAGTATGTTATACATCATTTGAAAAGGAACAGAGTTCATTAAGGGCACAAATTCATTTGAGCTAAGGAAACAAGGTACATTTGCGATTTAAGGCAGAGTATTGAAAGGTACGTCAAAACAGTGCACACTTTAAACTAAAAATCATAACTCACTGGAAAAACATCTAAAAATTACGAAATTAAAATATGTTATACAACACTTAAAAATAAGCAACTTTCATTTAGAAACCTAAGACATTCGAGCTAAGGGTCGGTACCAGGTTTTTGAGTAAAAATGGGTTCGTAACAGGGAATTTTTTCACGATTTTAAAACATCAAAAAGGCTTCGAACGAAAAGACATCGAAAAGGGGCAGTAGCATATATAAACCTTTTTCAGTTTTATCAAACTTTCACAAAAACGAATAAACATGCTCAAACACATAAGAGATCACCTACACAACCTTTATACATGATTCTAACAGTTTAAACAAGATTAGAGGGGGCTCTTAGCATGCCATTTCTATGGGTTTCATGCTCAAGACAAGGGGTGATCATGAAACTAAGAAAAAATGTCATTTGGACTTACCCATGTAGTTTCCTTCTTGGTATGGATGGCTTGGGACTCAAGGTGGTAAAGAACCCAACTCTTAACAGCTTTTGGCTCCAAGAATGGTTATGGTGGTGGTGGTGGTGGTGGTGGTGGTCGATTAAGATGGAAGGGAGGGGAAAAAAGGGTGTTCTTCTACTTCTACTTCTCAAGTTTCTCCATCTTTCTTTTCTCTCTTTGAAGAGAAAAGGAACAAGACTTTGGGGGTGGGGGAGTGTTATGAAAATCTGGTAATGGGGAGGGTGATGGACGAAAATATAAGGGGGAGAGAGGGAAAGGGACAGTTGGCATGGTTTAATGAAGTGATGATGAGAGGCTTTAATGAGATGGAAATTGTAGGTCCCGAATGGGTTTCGTGAGGGCAGAAGTCTAGAGGGGAGGGGTGAATAGACTTCTGAAAACTTTTTCGTGCAGATCAGGTGTGATTGCAGTTTGCCTGATCAGAGTGCAAGTGAATCAGTTTGGACTGATATCCAACTTACTGATCGCCTGAGGGCAGATCAGTTCGGTGTCTATCAGTTTAACTGATTGTGCGGAAGCTAGTTTATACCCGTGTGAAAAACCAGTTTATAACAAATCAGATTCCGAAGCTGTTTTCAATCAGATGACTATGGAGTCAATCTGATCAGATCAGTAGCTTGGTGCTAGCTGATCCTAACTCAGAATATGTATGCAGATTTAATCAAGTTGTGTGCAATAGTGTGAAGCAGTTAATCAAACAGGTAAATGCACACAAGATTTATAGTGGTTCGGACAACCAGTCCTACGTCCACTCTTCCCTATCACAAGGGGCACCAACTTAACCAACTGGACTTAGATTATTGTGTTAGTCCAACACATTACACCAACAGATATTTATAGAGCTCTCACTCAACCGATCCCAGAAATCAGAACTAGAAACCCTAGTCTGAAATCTTGCTAAACAAACTTAACCTAACTTTGGGTTTTGGGTAAGATTTGTTGTTTGTTCCAACTTTGAAATCTTTCCTAGTATTTAAGTAGCCTAACAACTAGAGGATAAGATTTCTATGCTAAGAACTATGGGATGAACACTTAGAAAAATAATCTTCAAGGTTGTGTTCTTCGTGCGGAAATTTGACTATAGTATGAGCTTCTTGATAATTTTCGTGTCTTCACTCTGAAGAGTAATCCCATATTTATAGACCTCGAAATCAAAGAGCCGTTGGAGAGCAATTTGAATTTTAGGCTATATTTGGTAGATATGTAGGATTTGATGTGACGTGCTTCTAGGTACGGCATGGCCGAAAGCGTGTATGTCATTTTTTATAGCCGTTTGACCAAGCAACACCAAATCCCGTATTGTCGGCTCTGTTCATACGCGTCTTGTTCTTATTGGTTAACAAAAATACTTTTCAGTGTTTGTTCTACCAACTAAAGTTGACATTCTTCTTGTTCAGATCAACAACGTATGACTTGGTGAAACATCAGTTACCACCTGGTGTGAGCTGACCTGATCAGTTACAACTAATCAGTCTACCTGATAGAGTCTTCTGGTGCCAGTTGTCTTAGCTCAACTAGCAGACTCGACTGATGTAGGTCTTCTGGTCTGATCTTCTGGTAGTCATCTGATCTTCAGATCTTCTAAATTTGTGTTTCATGACTTCACCTGATTATCTGACTTTATCAGATCGTCTGATCTTCTGTCCTTCCCTTGCCTTCTGGCCTGTCGAACTTCAGCTGATCTTTTGTTCTTCTGATCTTTAGATCTGACCTATACATATTGAGGTTCCCCCTCAATATGTGACCTATCTTATACATCAGTTGTTCTATATAATAATTATCAATTGGTCATCTTATCAATTGTCCTATTACATGTGTTTTAGAACTTTCATCAAAACTCTAAATTTCCCAACAATTTCCCCCTTTTTGATGAAACCAAAACACTTGAGAAACCAACACAGTTGATAAATATAAAACAATAAAGAACACATAATCAGAAGACAATGAGATTTTGTCTTAGGATCAAAAAAAGAATAAACTTTTCATTCATCAGATTTATCGATTACATATTACATTAGAAAAGTTTGGGTTTAAATTCAGCTGATCCTAAACAGTCTTCTGATCTTCAATCTCTTGGCTTATATCCCTCTAGCATTTCTCGTTGATCCTGAGGAATGTTGAATATCCGGTATAACTTCCATTTGACATCATTGATCTGTTGAGGATCAGTTATGCGAGCTTTGTTCAGGATGTCAAAATAGAACCTTTGAAATGTCAGTCTGTCAAATGAGCCATCTGTCTTCTTCGAGTAGTCCATCACGTCATACTCTTGACAAGATATTTTCACATTGATTACTCTGGCCTCATTTTCCAGATATTTCAAAAAATCTGGGTGCTTGTTCTCCAACCAGTTGAGAAATTCTGCATCTGGTGATTCTTCTTGTGGCACTAGATCCAGAACAAAAGCATCCAGAAGTCATTCACTTCTGATCTTATTCCATTCCTCGAACCTATCAGCATGTGCAATAGTTTTTGGAATGATTTCATCAACTCTTGCTGGCAACTGAGGTTCTGGTCCAGATTTTCCGGCTTTGCCTTTCTTCGCCCTCGATCTGTATTTCTTTTTCAGGTCTTCTGCCTCTGCCAATTTTTCTGCCCTTCTTTCTTCTTCTCTAATACGAGCTTCTTCAACAATCTGCTCCTTAGACAGTTTCTCAGCCAGTTCCTTATCGGCCTGTATCTGGCTAGCTGTGTTTCTCGTGACTCTCTTAGTCTGAGTGGCTGGTACAGGTTTTGATGTCCCAGCACCCACAGCTAACTTTCTTGCCTTTGACGTCTCCATCTTCCCAGAAATTTCATTAGCAAACAGATCGAGATGGTCTAGTCTCTGGCCATAGGATTCAACTGTCTGAATCAATTCTTCTGTTGTTCTGATAAAGTCAGTTGGTTTCTCAATCTGTCCTTCCCCCTTTGGTTGATGAGATGTAGAGGGTTCTGGTGGTGTCTGAGTAGCTAGATGTTGACTGATTGACTAAATTTGCAGAGGTTCTGTCTAGTTCTGCAGCAGGTGATCTTACTGGTTCGCCAACTGGTGAACTTTCAGGTTCGCGAGCAGGTGAAGGAGAAGGAGAGATATGCTCAGCAGCTAGAAGTCTGAGTGGTGAATCAATGCGAGATTGAGGTGAAGGAGATCGTTCGTCCCTTGCTCTTCCCTCAGATTGTTCTGGCGAGCTCTCAATTTGAGAGGCCTGCCTATCTGATGTTTCAGCAGATCTCTGCTGCGCATCAGGTTGATCTGGTACTCCTTCTTCATCTGACTCGTCTTCCAGAAAAAGAGTCATGGTGGCCTGTTTTACCTTCTTTGGCCTCTTCTCCTGAGCCTTTACCAGTTTTCTCTTCTTCTTTTGAGGAGCATCAGTTGCAGACGTAGCTGCTTCCTTGTTCTTCCCTTTCCTAACCTTAGGGAGAGTGGGCCGCATGTCATCATCTGATGGCCCATAGATGACAGTTGTGGTTGAGAGAAAGGCCTTGTAGGACTTCAGTCCGTTCTGTTGCCATTCAGCATTGGGCATCTTGTCCTTCAGAATGACTGCAACCTTGTTGAGATTGCCGATTCTCTTCTTCAGATAGACTTGTCTCTGTTCACTAACTCCAAACTTGTCATGTTCTTGGAGCAGAATAGCCTTCAGGAAACCATGCCAATTAATATTTTTGGCTTCATCGATAATAGCAGTCATACTATACATTTTTACAGTTGTTAATCCATCTGGGCTGAACGAGATACCCATGATTGTTTTTGACAGAATGTCAAATAACAAACGGTATTTCCTTTTCAACATAGGCCTGACAAAGCCTACGGTCTGGTGTTTATCAGCCTCTCTGAAGAGTTCATTCCTGATCAGTTCGTCTTCATTCTCCCTGTAGTGAGCAGGAGAGATTTTTCCTTTGGGCAGGTTGAACAGTCGAGATATATCATCATTTGTAAGTCTGATCTCCTCTCCATTTACTGAAGATATCAGTTCGTGTCCAGGATTCTCCTCGTCAACCTTCAAATTCCTCAAGAATTCCAGTGCTTCAAACTACATTACTGGATTGCAGTGAGCAACACAGTATTTTTCGAGACCACCCTTCCTCAGAATTTGTTCCACCTCCATTGATTCTGGATCCCGTGTAACACCAAACCTTACAAATTTGTCTTCAACAATTTTGGTTGCCAAATCCGCATAGTTACACATAATTTTGCCCATTCCGTGAGTGACCATCTACAATAAGATAGACTCGATTAAAATTTGTGCATAACCATAAAGATATCATATATTGATTATCATACCTATTCTCAGACCTAGTAATCGATGAATACATACGGATATCAAGAAATGATAAGGCATAACACATGATAACATAAATAGACGTAATCTATATGTTCAATGGATTTTAGGAAAGTAATTCATCAAATAACCAGAAATTACCAGATTCTGCTTTTCGATTTTGAAATAGGTTGAATCACAAGAAACACTTTGAAGCGCAGAAAGGTAATTGTGAGTTTTCAGAGAATAAACTCAAGAATTTTGAGAAAAAAAAATACTCTGGTAGGGTTTTGATGAAGCTTATAAAAGGTAGGAGGAAAAATCGAGACTAGAAGATCAAACGTTTGAAAAGGATAAACGATCCAGATTGAGCGGTTTTGATCGTGTGGTCAGGATATGCACGCGCGATTGCCTTTTGGATTTAAAAAAACATTTAGTGACATTTAATACATATACCCTACGTCCGCATTAAATACTTTGCAGGGTATGCGTCACAAAAGTATGTGTACAGTAAAGACAAATATTATAAGATAATTTCAGATATGTAAGCAGTAAACAAAGAAACAGAAATGCGTATCTGGTTGACTGATATTGTAATCAGTCAATACCACTTGAAGTCTGTCTGTACCACTTGTTGATCTTAGTTTTCTGCCTAATCCTTATAATTTCCCAACTGTCCCTTTCAACTGATCCGCTCCACTTTGCGTCTGATATTCCCTTTTCTGATCCTCCCTGATCAGTTGAAGTTCCCCCTTCAACTGTTATTTCTGAATACTTATTGACTGATTTATCTGATTTGTTGAGGTATCATACTCAACTGATCTTCCTCATCTGATCAGTCTCTTATCTAATCAGATTTCAGTTGACCTAATCTGATTCTACTCAGACAAAGTCAATTCTTGGGATAAGTGTTACCGCCAAAACTTAATCTTGGAAAATTGGATAGTCGTCTCGATTCCCTAAGTCGGCACGATTTGACATTCATAATAATAGTCTAGATACTTTGGGATATCAATCGCCGTAAGCTTATCCAATCATCAGTCGCGTGTTTCCTACGCGCTGTCCTTGTGGTGAAAATTTCTCTAAAAGGCTTTGAGAAATCAAATTTGCATTTGCACCCCTGCTTAGCCTCTATAAATTGGACCAATGATTTACACAACATAACCCATTCACCATACTTATCTTCTTTAAGTGTTGTAAACCATGTATTCCGGTGAACCCTTATTTCCGGTGAAACTTCCGGCAAAAACCTTTAACCCTTTTCAAATGATTTCAGCTTCTCAAATCAACCCTATATGTCCCTTATTACTGCTTTCGTCGTCATCGAAGATTACACATACAATTATTGCCAAGCTTCTCTACCACCGAGGCGGCGGATCTGCTAACGCAAATGAGAAGACACTTCTCCTAACCGTATGCACCTTGTGTGCCTATCGAGATGACGGAATTAGCATCAACAGACTCAGTCTGATACAAAACATGAGTTTGGTATTCGATCTTGATCAGACAACAGCTGATCATCGTATATCAAACTCAATATTTACATGTGACACTTGTGGCCATATGGTCTTTGGACCACATCTTTAGCACTTGTGTCCCATTTAACAGCTGGAGAGCCCATTGATATTTAGGACTAGGGGCTCCTGGCTTAGAAATCCTTCAATGCCGCTCTCGCTCCTAACTCCGAAGCTCTGAGGGTGGCTTTAGGATTATTTCAAAGCCTCTCACACCCCTTTTAGGGTTAAGTGGGGGAAAATGGGAGCATCAGGCTTTAAAATCTTTAAAGCCTCTCCCCCCACCTTCTAGGGTTAGGCTTAGGGTTTTCGGTTTATGGTTTATGTACTGACCTTCGGGTCCTTTTGTACTTGTAACTTGTAATGTAAATCTGACCTCCGGGTCTTTATCAATGAAAAGTTCTATTATTTCATTGTTGTGTATTTTCTATTTCCTTATGCGATTGAAGCTTTAATCTTATGTAACTTGCTTGTTGAACATTAGCTTAATCGACTTACAAAGTATGAAACAACCAAACTGATAAGTTCCTTTAATCTGATAATTCTTTAATTTGATCAGTTCCTTTAATCTGATAAAGCCTTCTCATATCAGTTCCTTGACTGATCTTTTGATCAGTTGAGATACCTAACTCAACTGATTCCTCTTAACCTGGTTAGTCTCTTAACCAGCTGGTTCTGGAGATCAGTCCACCAAACATTTCTGGTGTTTTTTCTCCAAGATCCAGAAGCCCTAGCTCATTGCATAATTCTCTGAATCTGATCTCAGCTAGTGACTTGGTTAAAATATCAACTTTCTGTTTATCAGTATGGATCTTTTCCATTCTGATATTCTTCTTTTCAACATGATCTCTTATAAAATGGTGTCTGACATCCACATGCTTGCATCTTGTATGTAGAATAGGATTCTGAGTGATTGCAATAGCACTATTACTGTCACAGAATATAGGTACGTTCTTAGCTACAATGTTATAATCCCTCAGCTGCTGACTAAGCCAGAGCAGTTGGGAGCAACAGCTTCCTGCAGCCATATATTCTGCTTCAGTAGTAGATGTCGCAACTGATGTCTGCTTCTTTGAAAACCACGAGATCAGTTTACTACCTAAAAACTGACATGTACCTGAGGTTGACTTCCTTTCAATTCTGCAACCTCCATAATCAGAATCAGAATACCCACTAAGCTCTAGATTATCATCTGATGGGTAAACTAAACCAAGGTTTACTGTCCCCTTCAGATACTTAAGAATCCTCTTAGCTGCTTCCAGGTGGCTTTGCATTAGATTTGCCTGAAATCTGGCACATACACCTACTGCAAAAGTGATATCTGGTTTGCTGGCAGTCAGGTATAGTAAAGATCCAATGAGAACCCTATATTCTTTCTGATTAGTTTTTTGACCATTCTCATCTGGATCCATCTTGAATCCAGTCATCATAGGAATTCTGGCTTCCTTACAGTTTTGAACTCCAAACTTAGCCAATAAACTCCTAGGGTACTTCGCCTGGCAGATGAATATCCCTTCTGTACTTTGCTTAACTTGTAGACCCAGAAAGTAACTCATCTGACCCATCATGGACATCTCGAACTTCCCTTGCATCAGCTTGCTGAATTTTTCACATAAACTCTTGTTGGGAGATCCGAAGATGATGTCGTCCAAATAAATTTGAACCATCAGAATATCTACTCCATCTTCTATTCTGAATAAGGTTCTGTCCACTATTCCTTTAGTGAAACCACTGTCTATCAAGAACTGAGAGAGTGTATCATACCAAGCTCGAGGAGCTTGTTTCAGACCATAAAGAGCTTTTTTTAAACGGTAAACCTGGTTGCCATTTTCAAAGCCTGGAGGTTGTTCATCATAAACTTCCTCAGCTAGTACCCCGTTTAAGAATTCACTCTTTACATCCATCTGATACACAATAAACCCTCTGTGGGCAGCGTATGCCAAAAACAGCCGAATGGCTTCCAGGCGAGCGACTGGTGTAAAGGTCTCATCATAATCAATTCCTTCTGATTGTGAATACCCCTTAGCATCAAGTCTTGCCTTATTTCTGGTTATGACATTATTCTCAACTCTCTTATTCTTGAATACCCACTTTGTGCCAATCACATCTTGATGGGTTGGTCTGTCCACCAGTTTCCAAACCTGATTCCTTCCAAACTGTTCCAGTTCTTCTTGCATGGCTAGAATCCAGTTTGCATCTTGTAGAGCTTCCTCTACTTCAGTTGGCTCCTTCAAAGACAAATAACAACAATACATGGCACTTTCACCAATCTGATGTCTAGTTTTGATTCTATCAGATGGGTCTCCGATGATCAGATCAGTTGGATGACTGGTTACCCAGATCCTTCTTTTCTGATTTGCATCTGTTTGGAGAACATCATCCTCTTCTGATAGTAGTTCATTACTAGTGATTGGGAGTGGTGCAGAATTATGATCCACTTGACATGGACAAGTCTCAGTTGATGTTGGACTCATCATGTGCTGATGTCTGTCCATAGGAACGTCAGGTGTTCCCCCTGAACCAGATGGTTCAGTTGATACTGTCTCAGCTATACCAGCTTCTTTATTGACAGTTGTACGTACCTTAGGGTCTGATTGACCTGGTGAATCAGCAAGATCTGGAATATACATTGTTACGTGTTCTGATCCTTTTTCCTTGATACTTAGCTGATCCATTTTATGTGCATCAGGTACCTGTTGATCTAGTACTTCTTGTTCTGAGGCAGATTTCTCTTGTTCAGAAGATGTTTCATCAAAGACCACATGAGGTATTTCTTCCACAACTAGGGTTCGCCTGTTGTAAACCCTGAAAGCCTTGTTGGATGAGAAATATCCTAAGAATATACCCTCATCTGACTTGGCCTCAAAAGTTTTCAACTGACTCTTCCAATTGTTGTGTATGAAACACTTGCACCCAAAAACATGGAAGTAAGAAACACGAGGTTTTCTGCCCTTCCACAGTTCATAGGGTGTTTTGTAGTGGGCCTTAGTCAGAGAGCATCTGTTCTGAGTGTGGCATGCAGTATTGATGGCTTCTGCCCAGAAATGGCTTGGTGTTGAATGTTCAGCTAACATAATGCGAGCAGCTTCCTTGAGTGTTCTGTTTCTCCGTTCTGCTACACCATTCTGTTGTGGCGTTCTTGCAGCTGATGTCTCATGCTGTATATCAAACTTAGTGCAAAAATCAATAATAAAAGAGTTCAGAAATTCTGTACCTTTATTTGATCTGATTTTCACTATACTGATACCCTTTTCGTTTTGTAGTTTCTTGAGCAGCTCAGGTATCTTTGCTGTTGTCTCATTCTTCTTATACAAGAATACAACCCAGGTAAACTTAGAATACTCATCCACGATTACCAGAGTATATTTGCGTCCGCTGAGACTGACTGGTGTAACTGGTCCAAATAAATCCATATGGAGCAGTTGCAATACTCTGCTGGATGCTGGTCCAGGGATTCCCTTGAATGAGGCTTTAACCTGTTTTCCCTTCTGACATGCGACACATGTCTGATCCTTAGAGAATACCTCATTCGGAAGTCCCTCAACCAATGACATCCTTGCTATCTTTTGTGCCAGAGCCAGCTGCTACTTTTGGAACTCTTAACAATCAGGCATGCATTTCTTGGAAAACTGTTCCAATCTGCTGTATAAATCGTACCTTTCCTTGAACCAGTTAACAAGATCTGTTGAGTAGCTCGATTCTTGATAGTACATTGATCAGTCGAGAACTCAACACTGAATCCGTTGTCGCAGAATTGTGAAACTGATAACAGGTTATGCTTTAAACCTTCGACATACAAGACTCCCGTAACCTGTACATCAACATTCTCTAAGGTTCCGAATCCTCTGGTAAAACCAAAGTTATCATCACCAAAGAGTACACACGGGCCTTCTTGTTCTGTGTAAGAGCTAAGGAGATGTTTGCTTCCAGTCATATGCCTTGAGCATCCACTATCGATGTACCAGATAGTTGCTTGTACACCTCCTTTGTTGGTCAAACCCACGCGAACCTGCAATCAAATCAGGCTTTAGGTACCCCTTTTAGATTGGGTCCTGAGGGGTTAGAGTTGGTTTTAGGGATCCATACAAACAGGGCACTTGTATTGTAATCAGATAGATCAGAAGGTCTGATTTGTCTCCCATAAACATCTACATAATCATACATCTCTTCATATGCATTCTGATCAGTATGATTATTTGTGCGAGCCTTGAGTGAATCAGAAGACTTGGGATTTTTCTTTGATGTTTGTCTTCTTTTAACCAGTGGGGCTCAGGTGCAGCAGCCCTAGGTTTCTGATTGTAAGGGTAGGTACGACTGCTACCATTAAAAGATTTTTATCTTTTTGGCATAAATGGTCTTAGCAGTTTACCTTTAGCTTGCTTGTTAGGCAGCTGATCCTGATTAGGTTTCAGATTAGATTTCCCTTTGACAAGTTGTCTTTTCTGATACCTAATCTGCTGATCAGGTTGAGGTCTCTTCAGAAGAACTGGGTTCTTCTGTTGATTCCTCGACTGATGCTTAATCAGCTGGGCACTTGCCTTGCTTGTTCAGCAAGTCTCTTTCCCTTATCAGATACATATTTTGCTTTTTGTGTATCTATATCAGAAACTCGTTTGATTACACCTTTTTGAAGTGAACCAGATGGAGCTTTTGAGGATGTAGAAGGGTTTTCATACCCAATTCCCTTCTTATTAGTTTTCGTTCGAAAATAGTTGTTCATATCCTGAACGGTTTTCTAAGATTTCGTGAAAACCTGTATTTTCTTACGTAAACTATCCTCAGTTAATTTCAGACTCTCATGTAGTCGGAAGAGATCATCAAACTTGGCTTGTAGGATTTTAAAATCATCAGCTTGCTGTTTATTGATAGCTAGATGTTCCTTAATCTGATTCTCCTGATCAGAAGAGTTAAATTTCAGAACTTTCAGTTCTTCAGTTATCTTCTGAGCAGCTTCAGCTGATTTTAGTTCAGTTGTTCTACTGACAGCATTTTCCTTAACAAGCTGAGTATTTTCAATCCTTAGCTTATCGTTTTTGGCTTCCACTATCGTATAAGTGTCTACTGCGTTAGAGAGATCATCAAGCAATTGCTCAGAATAGAGCTGCAAGTCAATCTCTCCAGCAGGTGTGTTAATCATAGCTGATGTGGAAACAGAAAGAGCAGAAGGTTTAGAGGTTACCTCAGATTGGTCTTCCTCCTTAGCTATGAGACAGATGTCTTAATTAGATGAGAACATCAGATCATCGTAGTGATAGAAATCATCAGCGTTGCTTATCAGACAAAAGTCCTCTACTGATGAGTAGCCAGAATCCTCAGAAGGCAGATAAGAATCATCGATCTCAAATGTATCAGCAACCATGACTTTTTTGTCTCTGTATCTTTGTTCTCGTCTGTTCCGCTTGTCTTCTCTTTCTTTTGGAGTCAGGTCCGGGCAATCTGCGCTGTAATGACCTGGTTTCTCACAGTTGAAACATGCTCCACGATCCACGGAACTTCTTCTGTCAGGTGAGTCATTCCGTCTGTAGAATCTGTCAGGTGACTTACCTGTCTGATTGTAATCAGAATTTCTTCTCTCAGATCTGTTGTCTCTTCTTTCATCAGACCAATCATCTCTCTTCTTATCTTCTCTGCGATCCTTTTTGTGATCATCTCTTCGGTCATCAGTTCTGGTCCTTTCTGGAGATCTGTTAGCTGGCCTCCTATCTTTTCCTCTGTTGTTTTGATAATCCCTGTAAAATCTACGATACTTGCCAAGTTGAATGTTAGATTTTTCAAGTTTTCTGGTTAGCAAAGCAATATGTCCAGTTTGGCTTATAATATTTCCAACTGGTTCAGTAGACTTTGAGTTGCTGCTGGCTGCTTTGAATGCAACTGATTTTGATGTGGCAGGTGTGGCTTCAGCAGGCGACTCGTCTTCTTCTTCTTGCCCTCTTTCGATCAGATCGAACTCATGAGCTTTAAGACTCAGGAACAGGTTGCTTGGCTTCATCTTAGCAATATCTTGACAATCCTTTATTACAGTGACTTTCATATCCCACTTCTTAGTCAGAGATCTCAAGATCTTGTAATTGATGTCTTTATCTGACATTTCTCGTCCAAGTTCCCGAAGCTTGTTAACTGACATGGTGATTCTTCCATCGAGCTCATTGATGGTTTCATTTGGTAACATCTTAAGTTTCTCGAATTTCACCAGTTCAGCTTGCAGTCTGCTATCTTTAATTAGATCATTTCCTACACACATTTCAGCAAGCGTATCCCACATCTGTTTGGCTGTCTTGAGATACTTTATCTTTTCTCTGGTTATCTTGTCCATGGTCTTCATGATTATGTGCATGGCTATTATATCCAGAGTGTACAACTTTCTCTCTTTAGCATCCATCAGGGCGGGACTCTTTCTGACAAGACTTCCAACTGCAAAATCTGGATCACCTCCAACAGCTGGGTTGTCATGATAGATGATGATGGGTCCTCGTTCAAGAACTTCCATCATCCTGCTGCTTATTGATCCCAGATGGTTGCTCATGTATATCGTCCAGTCTGCATACTCATCAATGGAAAATTCCATGCTGATCGTGTGTTTGAAAACAGATGAGATTTGAAAAGGTTTTCCAAGATCAGTTCAAGTGACCACAAAGATTCTTCCTCAAGAACCGATGATATTCAAAGCCAGTGGTCTGGAGAACCACTGCTCTGATACCACTTGTAGGTCCCAAATGGGTTTCGTGAGAAGTCTAGAGGGGAGGGGTGAATAGACTTCTAAAAACTTTTTCGTGCAGATCAGGTGTGATTGCAGTTTGCCTGGTCAGAGTGCAAGTGAATCAGTTTGGACTGATATCCAACTTACTGATCGCCTGAGGGCAGATCAGTTCGGTATCTATCAGTTTAACTGATTGGGCGGAAGCTAGTTTATACCCGTGTGAAAAACCAGTTTATAACAAATCAGATTTCGAAGCTATTTTCAATCAGATGACTATGGAGTCAATCTGATCAGATCAGTAGCTTGGTGCTAGCTGATCCTAACTCAGAATATGTATGCAGATTTAATCAAGTTGTGTGCAATAGTGTAAAGCAATTAATCAAACAGGTAAATGCACACAAGATTTATAGTGGTTCGAACAACCAGTCCTACGTCCACTCTTCCCTATCACAAGGGGCACCAACTTAACCAACTTAACCAACTGGACTTAGATTATTGTGTTAGTCCAACACATTACACCAACAGATATTTATAGAGCTCTCACTCAACCGATCCCAGAAATCAGAACTAGAAACCCTAGTCTGAAATCTTGCTAAACAAACTTAACCTAACTTTGGGTTTTGGGTAAGATTTGTTGTTTGTTCCAACTTTGAAATCTTTCCTAGTATTTAAGTAGCCTAACAGCTAGATGATAAGATTTTTGTGCTAAGAACTATGGGATGAACACTTAGAAAAATAATCTTCAAGGTTGTGTTCTTCGTGCGGAAATTTGACTATAGTATGAGCTTCTTGATATTTTCCGTGTCTTCACTCTTGAGAGTAATCCCATATTTATAGACCTCGAAATCAAAGAGCCGTTGGAGAGCAATTTGAATTTCCGGCTATATTTGGTAGATATGTAGGATTTGATGTGACGTGCTTCTAGGTACGGAATGGCCGAAAGCGCTTATGTCGTTTTTTATAGCCGTTTGACCAAGCAGCACCAAATCCCATATTGTCAGCTCCGTTCATACGTGTCTTGTTCTTACTGGTTAACAAAAACACTTTTCAGTGTTTGTTATACCAACTAAAGTTGACATTCTTCTTGTTCAGATCAACAACGTATGACTTGGTGAAACATCAGTTACCACCTGGTGTGAGCTGACCTGATCAGTTACAACTGATCAGTCTACCTGATAGAGTCTTCTGGTGCCAGTTGTCTTAGCTCAACTAGCAGACTCGACTGATGTAGGTCTTCTGGTCTGATCTTCTGGTAGTCATCTGATCTTCAGGTCTTCTGAATTTGTGTTTCATGACTTCACCTGATTATCTGACTTTATCAGATCGTCTGATCTTCTGTCCTTCCCTTGCCTTCTGGCCTGTCGGACTTCAGCTGATCTTTTGTTCTTCTGATCTTTAGATCTGACCTATACTTATTGAGGTTCCCCCTAAATATGTGACCTATCTTATACATCAGTTGTTCTATATAATAATTATCAACTGGTCATCTTATAACTGGTATTAAAAACATCAGTCAGCTAACAGGTCTGACTGGTCCTATTACATGTGTTTTAGAACTTTCATCAAAACTCTAAATTTCCCAACATAAATCATAGGGGCTAGTTACAAGACATCACAAGGCCAAATCCCATCTCTTTACTCTTGCAAGGGGGGCGGCACTTTGGCAGAATTTGGGGCTGCCATTATGGTAGTCCCGGTTCTAGACGCGATTTCGGCTTCGACGGTGTATTTTTGATATTTTTCGGTTCGGATTTTGGTTCTGAAAATTATTTTAAACGTACCGTTAAGCTCACACGATTTTTAGGATTACATTTGAAGTTCTCCTTTCTCATTTTGAATTCTTTAAATTTTTGACATTATCAACGGGCCTATTTTACGGATAAAAACTCGAAAAGTGCTAGTAGGGTTTTTCGGCTCGAAAAGCTCGTCTGTCACCTGAAAATTTAAAAACTTGTACACATATTTTTAAAACAAGTATAACATTTAAACACATTAGGAAAAATAAACAAATAAGTCCTAAAAATGGATTCGGGTTGTTACAATGTTGACGCAAGTTTCCAATCTGATTGTGATGATTACAAATCTCAGTCAGGCTATGTGTTCACTCTCAATGGTGGGGCGGTTAGTTGGAAAAGTTCCAAACAAGAAACTACCGCGGACTCAACAACCGAAGCTGAGTACATTGCTGTGGCGGAAGCTGCCAAAGAATCTATCTGGATAAAACAATTCTTAAGTGAACTAGGGGTAGTTCCGAGTGCCAGCAATCCAATAAAGTTGTATTGTGACAACACTAGTGCGGTTGCGTAAGCTAAGGAACTGAGATCCAATCACTTGATAAGAGAGATAATCGCTAGAGGAGAGATAGAGTGAAAGCGTGTCCCCACAGAAGATAACCTAGCTTATCCTTTCACCAAAGCTTTGAGTGTTCATGTACACACTAGACATTTTGATGGTCCAGGGGTTAGACATGTAGGTGATTGGCTCTAGTTCAAGTGGGAGATTGTTAGTGTTAGTGTCCTAGAGACAATCTATTGTAAGGACATAATGCTAAGATAATATTCAGTATTGGTTTAATATTATTGTTTATTTAATATTAAATGTATGGCATTACACTTATTAGAATATTATGTTTGATTGTTTGCATTTGTTCTTATCTGTGTTCCCATGAGTCATTGCTGTCATTGAGTGAGTGAGAACTCAGATGACCTAAGCATGATTCTCAAATAGCCCTGATCAAGGATCATCAATAATGGGATATTATTGATACAATTGAGATTGGTGTGCGATCTGCATCATACTCTTAGAGAGTGTAGTAAGATCTCACTTACTACGAGATACTGGGTATCTCATGATGGATGCACAAATATCTTAGAGGGTATTGGTATACCCATCCGAGAAACCGTTTGATGTAGTTCCACTATATGTGTCTACGGGTGTCTCGGCTAGTGGGAGCGATGCGATACTCCTTTGACTTGAGGTCAATACGCACGATATGTGTGGAGTGATGAACTTTGACCATGATCGAAGCTTGCACCCTTCCATGGGTAGATATGGCTAGGATTTGGTTCATCACGAAGTGCATGTGTGTGGTAGTTGAGCCAAGAATAGGATTCTTTCCTCAAAGTTGATTTAGAGAGAATACTCATCTTCTCATCATAATTGGATCAAAGTCATTGGCCAATGCACGTCAACTTGGACTTTGTGGCCAAGTGTTGGGAAATTTATAGTTTTGATAAAAGTTCCAAAACAATTGTAATAGGACCAGTCAGACCTATTAGCTGACTGGTGTTTTAGAAATCAGAAATAGGATGACCAACTGATAATTATTGTATATAGCAACTGATGTAATAGTATAGGTCACATATTGAGGGGGAACTCAATATATATCAGGCAAGTCTGAAGATCTGAAATACCTGATAATCTGGTATAGATCAGGTAAAGACAGGAAGACAAGAAGACCAGAAGATCGACGTCCAAAAGTTAAGAAACTGATTTGTCAGTTTCTACCAGATCAGAATTAATCTGAAGAAGAGAACGAAGATCATGTAAGAAGATTCAAGACCTGATAACCTGCTATATAGAAAACATCAGATGTGTCAGTAAGTTAGGCTAAGACAACTTACATCAGAAGACTCAACAAGGTAGACTGGTCAGTTTCATCTGATCAGGTCAGTTCAATCAGGTGTTAACCTAGTGTTTACCTGAAATGTACAAGTTCATCAGACAAGAAGAATGTCAACCTAAATTGTAGAATCAAAGCGTCGAATAAGCGTACTTGACAACCAATGAAAACAAGACACGTATGTACGGAGCTGAGACTGTGGGTCAGAGCGTTTCAGAGTCAAACAGCTAGAAAGGACAAGCTTATATGCTTTTGGCCATGCTTTCTCTGTGCATATCAACTCTGCACTGCAAACCTACCAAATATAGCCCGAGATTCAAATTGCTCTCCAACGGCTCTTTGATTTCAAGGTATATAAATATGGGATCAAACCTTCACAGTAACAACGGAAATTATCATCAAGCTTAAGCTACAAGCAAATTTCCGTAAGAACACCTAGAACTCAAGCAAATATTCTAAGTGTTAATCCCATAGTTTCTTAGCAAGAAATCTCATCCTTTAGTTTTTTGCTACTCAAATATTAGGATAGATTTCCAGTTGAAAACCATACAAATCTTTACCCAAACCGAGTGTTAGGTTATGTTTGTGAGCAAGATTTCAAGCTAGGGTTTCTAGTCTTGATTTCTAGGATAATTTGAGTGAGAACTCTATAAACATCTGTTTGTAAGGTGTTTGGACTAACACGTTAAACTAAGTCTAGTTTTGTAAGTAAGTGCTCCTGGACTGGGAAGAGTGGACGTAGGACAAGTTGGTCCGAACCACTATAAATCTTGTGTTGTTTTATCTGTCTTACACTTAGCACACAACTGATTTGGTAAAACTGACATGTATATTCTGAGAGGAGATCAGATTAGCTTCAAGCTATTGATTTGATCAGTCAGACAGTTTGTGTTCTGATCTGATCAGAAAACCTTGGAATCTGATTTATTCAAATTGGTTTTTCTACACGGGTTAAAACTAGCTTCCGCACTTCAGTTGACCTGATAGACACCGAACTGATATGCTTCACAACAATCAGTAAGTTGGATATCAGATCGTACTGATCTTCACTCGCACTCTATATCGGTTAACTTGCCATCACAACTGATCACGTGAAAAAGTTTTGGAAGTCTATTCACCCATCCCCTCTAGACTTCCACCTCACGAAACCCGTTCAGGACCTACAAGTGGTATCAGAGCAGTGGTTCTAAGGATCACTGGCTTTGAGTATCATCGGTTCTTGAGGAAGAACCATTGTGGTCACTGGAACAGATCTTTGAAAAACCTATTTTAAAAACTTATCTATTTTTAAACACACATATTCAACATGGATAACACATCTAGGATGTATCATGATCTGCCTAAGTTCTCTATTCATGAGTATGCTGACTGGACCATTCTCATGAGCAACCATCTGGGTTTGATAAGCAACAGAATGATGGAAGTTCTTGAACAAGGACCCATCATCATTTATTACATCAACCCATCTGAAGGAGGTGATCCATCACATCCAACTAGTGCAACAATCAGAAAGAGTCCTTCACTGATGGATCTTGACTAAAGGAAATTGTCCAATCTGGATACTGTAGCCAGACATATCATCATGAAGACGGTGGACAAGACAACTCGTGAGAAGATCAAATATCTTAAAAATGCTAAGCAGATGTGGGACACTCTTGCTGAGATATGTGAAGGAAACGATCTGATTAAGGATAGCAGACTACAAGTTGAGCTTGTAAAGTTTGAGAAACTCAAGATGCTACCAAATGAAACCATAAATCAGCTTGATGGAAGAATCACCATGTCTGTCAACAAGCTTCGTGAACAAGGACGAGAAATGTCTGATAAAGACATCAACTACAAGATCTTGAGGTCCCTGACCAAGAAATGGGACATGAAAGTAATTGTGATAAAAGATCTAAGCATATTAGGGGGCCTCACCGAGAGGTCGCATATTAGGGGACCTTAAGGGAGGTCTCTTCCAGGTCTAGTCCTGCTCGCTTGGGCCGCCTCTCTTCCCTGTTAGGTAGAACTCCGGTTGCCTCGTCATTATCTTCGGCCAGGGGGCTGAAGAGTGAATACATGTCTACAACAATTGCTCCTCAGGTTATCAATTCGAGCTGTAAGCTTTCGAGCTGCGGGCTGGATAGAAATCCTGACTTTAATACTGTTCGAGCTCTAATTTCCCGACTTTTGACCTACTGAAATTGTCGGACTTTCTGCCTTGTTGACACAAAATAGTTTCTCGATACAACAAAGAGGTGACGTTTGGGCGACTGGCAATGATTACTTATGCCATTTCTCTACCAATCAGATGCCACTGTGCCTGACGTGTGGTTCCCGTATGAAGTTCACGTGTCTCGAAGATCTCAAAATGTACCAAAACGCCCAGCCAAAACTTTGCACAAACTGCCAAATGAACCCCGTTTTAGTTCTATAAGTACCTCCTCATTCGGTTTCTCCTCACTTTTGTTTTCGTGCTAAAATTTTTTTGCCCTTCTCTGCAAACCCTAATCAGGTAATCCTCCTCTTCCTTCTCCTTTCAACCATGGTTCGAGGTCATCGCACCAGTGCCCCACCGACTGCCATTGAGCCCGAGCCCTTTGTGGTTTCGTCCTCCTCAGAGGATGAGCCGTACTCCTTGTGCCGCCGTGGAACTTCTACCCCAGCCAGCGTCGGTTCGTCTTGCAGGAGGGTCGTCATCTATCAGGAATCCATTTTGGAATCTTCAAGTGGCGGCCATCGCGAGGACGACGATAGCGATGGGGGGGAGTCGGGCCCCGACTAGGCATATATGGAGGAATTGGGGGACATTGAACATCCTTTGGACATGAGCCCCCTCTGTACCATATTGTCGAAAATACCATCTCCTTCATATCTGTCGCCACTGCCGAGTATCTCTTCCCCGGGTCGGTCCATCTGAGTGGACGCTTTGCACGAGTACTTTTTTATCTTCGACGATTATTTGTCGAGGTACCCCTATAAGAGGCCAGCCCTCGAGCACCGACCTACCGGTCCCTCCCAGTACATTATGTTCGGAGATAAATTCCAGTTCCGGGGGAGCGAGGACTATCTCCAAGGCATCCACCACAAATACAAGGTGCCCCAGGATGTGCATTTCTATGCCCCCCAGAAGAACGAGAGGGCCAACTAGCCACCTGCCAGCATGATCACCATTAACAAGCCATTTATATATGTGAGTATGTATATATATAGGTATGAATATATACATACATATACATAAATATATATAACATATAAATTATTGTAGCCCCGCTGGAGTTTGAAATGAATTCCGTTCCTGTACGAGACTTTGGAGTGCTCGCAGGTGAATTGTGTGGTAATCCCTTTTTTAAGGGTTTATGCAAGAAGTAAGAACTTGGAGTTGTTTTAATTAGACCTCCAAATTTAGACCTCAAAATGGGATCCCACATGTCCCCGCCTTTTAATATATACCAAAAAGTGCCCATTGTAGTATACATTAAAAGGAAGTCAATGAAATAAACCTGCACGAGGGGCCGAAATGTTTCTGGGATTTGGGCCAAAACATTCCTGCAACTTGGCCCCAACTGTTCATGAAGACTAAAAAATCTGGGCCCAACACTTGAAACTGGGTCACGCCCAATTCACCCAGTCGCGTTTCCTCAGACGCCGAATTAGGGCGAAACACAGTGTTTGATTTCTGGGTGGTGGCGCTGAATTGCGTGTTCAATTTGAGGCGGTGGACCTTTGTGCGTGATGGAGATGGCGAATGCCTGCACTGATTTGTGGTGGCAGAGTGAGTGTTGACGAACTGGTGCAGCGGCGGCACTGTAGGCATCTCGGCCACCGCGGCTTTGTGCCGTTTATTTCGGATAGAGGATGAGTGATGGAGCGATTCCTGCTCCAATGATTTCAGACGACAACGGGCTTCGGGGCGACGACGGTTGTCTGGTTGCGGACTATGACACACGGTGGAATCGGCGGCCCGAATCCCATGGTGCTGTGGAGGTTCGGCGGTGAATCGCGGCCATTGCAGAGGATTGTCGGGAGACGAGTCGCGCGGTGGGGCTTGGTGATCCAGCGATTTTGGTGAAGATGAATCGATTGGGGATTTTGGCGCAATTTCAGGCGAATAGTTTCTGGATTTTCTTTGCAGATGAATGTTGGCAATGATGGCTTAAGAATGAGTCATTGATATTTAATGCAGTGGTGATCTCAGAAAACTCGGCAGGGGAGTTGGATTTTTGGCCAAGCAGCGTCTGGCATGGAGTTATGAGTGTATGGAGAAAACTGAATCCAACGTGTTCGAGTTAATTGATAGAATTGGTAGTGATGGTGACCATCTGATGTGGGTATTTTCTGGATTTTTGTAGGTTAGGGTTCCAACAAAATATGCAGTGAAATTTGTTGAAGTTCCACAGACGGCGCCAATTGTTGTAACCTGAAAATAATAATCGGACAACAAATAAATGATAAACAAACGGATCAATGATATAATGTAAAGAGTAAGGGATTTGTTGACCCAGTTCGTCAAGAATGACTACATCTGGGGGCATGCCAAGCCAGGATATTTCACTATGAGCTTTCTACGTATTTTTGTGCTCTACTTTCTCTTGGGGTTTGTCCCCTATTTATAATATTTACAAGGTACAAATATAAAAACCCTAATGGGCCTCTAAATGGGCCCTACAAAATGGTAAATATAAGATACAGTGAATCTTCGTCTGGATCTTTAACAGATATGCAAGATCTTCTATTTCCTTTCTTATCTTCATTTTGATACTCCTGCCGACCTCACCCACAGAACGACCTTGAGGGAAGTCGTCCGGTTAGGCGAGCTCGACTTGTCTTCATCCAACATTGGCCGACCTCTCCTGGAAGCGACCTCGGAGGAGGCTGCTCGCCCTGGCGAGCTTGACTCATCTTCTTCCTTGTTCTGCTGCCAGGTCGCCCTATGGGGGCCGACCTCGGCTCTTCGTACTTTACTGCTAAACCATGTTGCCACGTCATCAATATTCGCCATGTAGTCGTTGGCCGACCACACGGCTACAACAATTGCCCCCAAGAGCGAACTTCGACTTTGTTCGGAGGTTGGTCTTAATCTCCACTTCAACAAGATTTATCTGATCGCCGCACTTGAGGTCGCATACTTTGCCCCCATGTATGCCTGGAATGCCTTCATGAGGTCTTAATCGTTCAGACTTTGATGGTAACACTTCTGGTACTAAGTTTGGATCCTCCACCGTGCCCCCGGGTTGGGGGATCTTTCCCGTGCTTGATGCTCGTCAAGAAGTTGGGCTCATCGAAAGTCTCTTGCAATATGTTGCGATTGCTTGTTAAGTTGGTCGTGTGATCTTGGACATACACCACCGACTATGAATTCTTGCCTATGTTCTGATCGTCTTATCTTATGCGATATAACTGAACTATGTTTTAACCGTCTTATCTTATGCGGCGTGACTAAACTTTGGCTTAGCTGTGTTACAGTGTTGTCTTTGAGAAGGCCGTCGTGCAAGGTACATGACCAATTCGAGAAGCGACCTTGTTGACGTGAGTTCTAGAGATCACTTCCTGTCGTAGTAGGTCGTCTTACGCGCTTAGCGACCAACCTTGTGACCCGACCATTGTCGCTCAGGTCGCTTATAATGTGATCCTGGTTGACTTGTGTAAACAATCGAACATATCGAGACAATAGACTTGAACTTTGGCATCAAAAGAGATGCTCTTTGCTGAATTGACGGAATACACCTCGTCGAGTTAGCGGAAAGCCAATGCCGAATAGGCGGGCAGGTCAACGCCAATAATGGCGGACGAAGTCATTGCCATTAAGGCAGACAGGTCAACACCGACAAAGGCGGACCAAGCCGACCTCGGAAGGTTGGTAGGTCCAAGCCGATGAAGGCGGACGATCTCAGCGCCGTGAAGGCAGAGAATACTTCTCTAAATCAGCGGAATACACCTCACCGAGATAGCGGAAAGCCGCCGCTGATAAGGCGGGCAAGTCAACGCCCATAATTGCGGACGAAGTCATTGCCATTAAGGCAAACAGGCCAGCGCCGACAAAGGGGGACCAAGCCAACCTCGAAGAGGTGGCAGGTCCAAGCCGATGAAGGCGGACGATCTCAGCGTCGAGAAGGCAGAGAATACTTCACTAAATCAGTAGAATACACCTCGCCGAGGTAGCGAAAAGCCGACGCCGATAAGGCGGGCAAGTCAATGCCCATAATGGCGGACGAAGTCATTGCCATTAAGGCAAACAGGCCAGCTCCGACAAAGGTGGACCAAGCCGACCTTGAAGAGGTCGCAGGTCCAAGCCGATGAAGGCGGACGATCCCATCGCAGAGAAGGCGGAGAATACTTCGTTAAATCGGCGGAATACACCTCGCCGAGGTAGCGAAAAGCCGACGCCGATAAGGCGGGCAAGTCAATGCCCATAATGGCGACGGCACTACCATCAAGGCAAATAGGTCATTATGACAAAGGCGAAACCGTTTAATTTTGAAGAGGTGGCAGGTCCATGCCGATGAAGGCGGACGATCTCATTGCCGAGAAGGCGGAAAATACTTCGCTAAATCGGCGAAATACACCTCGCCGAGGTAGCGGGAAGCCAACGTCGAAAAGGCGGGCAAGTCAACGCTAATAATGGCAGACGAAGTTATTACCATTAAGGCAAACAAAGCCAACCGGCAAAGGCGCATTTCGTCGACCTTGAAGAGGTGGCGTGTCCATGCCGATGAAGGCGACGATCTCATCACGAGAAGGCGGAGATTTTGCTAACCCCATTAATACACCTCACCGAGATAATGGAAAGCCGTCGGGGGGAAAGGTGGGGCGTGTCGATGCTAATGAAGGCGACGGTCATTGCCATTAAGGCGTATGGTGTCAAGGTCTTGACAAAAGGCGCATCAAAGCCGACTTGAAGAGGTGGCAAGTCCATGCCAATGAAGGCGGACGATCTCATATCGCCGAGAATAGCGGAGAAATTTGCTAAATCGCGGAATACCTCGCGAGATAGCGGAAAATGACGCGCCCGAAGGCGGGTCGGTCGACGCCAATGAAGGCGGACAAAGTCATCGCCAAGAAAGCGGAAGTGGCATGGTTTGTTCGATCACTTCTTCTTGGGAGTAACCTTGTGCAACTAGCCTTGCCTTGTTTCTTACAATGTTGTTGTTCTCATCTCTCTTGTTCTTGAACACCCACTTAGCTCCAATCACATTGTGCCTCTTAGGTCTGTCCACTAGCTCCCAAACTTCATTTCTTGTGAACTGATTCAGCTCTTGTTGCATAGCAGTAATCCAGAAAGAATCTTGAAGAGCTTCTTCAATTTCAGTAGGTTCTTTTTCAGATAGGAAGCAGCAGAATAGAGCACTTTCACCATGGAACCTTCTTGTTTTAACTCCTTCTGATAGATCATCCACAATCTGACTTGTAGGATGACTATCCAACCATCTTCTTCTGGATGTTCCCCCTTCAGTAGTGTCCTCAACATCAGAAATGTTATGTTCAGGTAATTCATCAAACTCAGAGAACAACAGAAAAGGAGAGAGAGTGAATCATCTTCCTCAGGGGAAATTCCATTAAGAACATTGTCAGAGACATTTGTTCCCCCTTGGTTGATAGATTCAGAGTTTGCCTCAGCTGTGACCACATCTTCATCGGCATTACATACCTGAGTCTGAACTGGTGTATGTTCAGATTGGTCAGCTTCAGTGTGTTGGCTTTCCTTCAGTGGAGAATTATTGTCCTGAGTCTCACCATCCTGGGTATTTCCATCCTGAGCTTCTTTGTCTGAGTATGATTCACTCCATTCATAAAAAGTGATTAACTTCTTCTTTTTAGGCTCAAAGGATGTTTTATCACTCTTTTTTCAGGCTAAGTCTGGTGATTCTCTTGGTCAATTCTCCTGAGTCATGTTCCTGTTTCTTCTGAACACAAGTAGATTCATCAAAAACAACATGAGGTGTTTCTTCCACAATAAGAGTCCTACAGTTGTAAACTCGGAAGGCTTTACTGACTTCAGAATATCCTAAGAATATCCCTTCATTAGCTTTGCTATCAAAAGTTTTCAACTGATCTTTACCATTATTGTGTATGAAACACTTACAACCAAACACACGAAAGAAAGAAACAAGAGGCTTCCTTTCATTCCACAACTCATAAGGTGTTTTGCCTTGAATCTTGGTCAGCATGGATCTGTTCTGAGAGTAGCATGCAGTGTTGATAGCTTCAGCCCAAAATCTCTGAGGAATGTCAGCTTCAGCAATCATTGTTCTTGCAACTTCTTTCAGAGTCCTATTTCTTCTTTCAGCAATACCATTTTGTTGTGGAGTCCTTGCAGCTGATGTTTCATGAGCTATTCCATTTACTGGACAATAATTAGATATAATATGGTTGATAAATTCAGTGCCTTTATCTGATCTGATTTTGACAACACTCAGATTCTTTTCAGTACTGAGTCTTTTCAGTAATTCTGGCAGTTTTGTCCGAGTCTCTTTCTTACTGAGTAAGAATATGACCCATGTGTATCTAGAGTAGTCATCAACTACCACAAGTGTATATTTCCTGCCATTAGTGCTCACAGGTGTCACTGGACCAAAGAGATCCATATGTAACAGTTGTGATCCAAGCTTCTCAGGATCTCTGGGCTAATCTGAAGCTTCTGAAAGCTGCTCAGGATCACTGTCTCAGTAGACTTTGACTCAGGGCGATTTGTGCTTCTCAGGGCAAAATTCTCAGGACATCCTGACCCTTCTGATTTCAGTAAAAGAAAAGTTTTAAAAACACTGAACACGTGTATTCCCCCTCCTCATACACGTGTAAGACTAGTTTGCACCAGGACCAACAAGTGGTATCAGAGCAGTGGTTCATTTTGACCACTTGCTTTGGTAGCCATAGTCTATTTTCTGAAAGACTTTGGTGGTCTACTGAATAGATCTTACTGCTGGTATCTTACAAGGCTCATTCATCATGTCTTCTAAGAAACTTCCTATGTTCTCTGTTGAGAGCTATGACCTATGGAGATTGAGAATGGAGGCACATCTATATTCTAAGCATGAAAGAATGTGGAGAGTGGTTTCTCAAGGACCATTCAAATACACTGTTGTGAATCCCAGAATCACTGATGGTGAGAGGAATGACCCCAGAGATGAATTTCCTAAACGTGATGACCAACTTACTCCTGATGAGAGAAAGTTAGTCAATTTGGACTACATTGCTAAAGATACTCTATATAGCACTATTGATGATGGTGTTATGGGGATGATTTCTCACTGTGAAACTGCCAAAGAAATATGGGACACACTTGCTATCATGTGTCAAGGCACATATCATATTAAAGAGAACAAACTTTTTGTTGCCATTGGAAAGTTTGATAGCTTTGAAATGGAAGATGGTGAATCCATTGACAAACTGGAAGTCAGATTCACTAGTATTATGAATGATCTGAATGCTCTTGGGAAAAGATACCCACAAAGAGAGGTGGCACTGAAAATTCTTAGAGGATTGTCTAAGAAATGGGATATACATGTTGTGGTGACTGGAAACACCAAGAATATTGATTCTATGCCATACCAGCAAGTTTTCTCTGAACTGAAAGCTTATTAATTTGTGATTGATAAGAAAACTAAGAAATCTGATAGCCAAGATGAATCTTCATCTAGCAAGAATGTGACTTTCAAAGCCAAACAGAAATCCTGTAAAGTTAAGGAGTCTGATAACTCACTTGCCAAAAATCAGGATGAGCAAAAGGATAAGCTAATACTGTTGGCAAGAAGGTTTGAAAGACTCAATAGCAGATATGGAAAATATAAGAAATACTATAAGACAACAGGTACAGGAACAGGAATAACTCAGAAGTCGAGGACAGATCCACTGAGAAAAGGAAGGACCACAAAGTTGAAAGATCCTCATCCAGAAAGAAGGACTCCAAAACCAAGGAGGAAAGTGATCAGGATGATGATACCAATAGATGCTATAACTATCAAAAGAAAGGTCACTTCCAGTATGATTGTCCTGAGCTGAGTGCCAAAGAGAGAAAGGAGAGACAAGCCAAGAGAGACAAAAAGATATCTAGCAAGAAGGCTATGATTGCTGAAGAAGAAGAACAATCTGAAGAAGGATCCAGCTCTTCAGAAGAGATATTCTCAGATAGTGACAATGATGATGTTTGTCTTGTTTCTATGGAGGAGGTAAATTTTTCAATCTCTGTTGTTGCTCCTAAACAAGCACCCGAGTTATCAAGTTCATCTGTAACCAGTAACTTTGACCTGATGGATTCTTTTGAGAATCTTATGAAGGACTATTCTGTGTTACAAGAACTACTCATAGAAACTCAAGAGCAGAATAAGGAACTGACTGCTGAAAATCTAAGGTGGAAAGACTCTAATACTGCTGAAATCACTTCTCAATTAATGGGAACTACTGATGAACTAGATGTTCTGAAAGTACAACTCTCAGAAAAAGAGAAAATGATAGAGACCCTGAAAGGAAAATTAGAGAAATTCACTGAGGAAAATCATCTTATCAGGACTGAATTCAATGACCTCTCTGAGAAACATGAAACTCTAAAGAAAAGTGAGGATAGTGTGCAGAGAAAGTTAGCTCTATTGAATTCTGCATCTAAAGCAATAGATGAAATTCAGAGTTATCAAAGACCTGCAACTATAAAGGCTGGATTGGGATATAATCCAGGGGGAACCTCACAAGGTCTTCTGAATGCAGATTCTTCTAGTAGCACTAAGACTGTCTTTGTTAAACCGGTGGCATGTACTGATCTTCTTATTAAAGAACAATCCCGTGTTTTAGACAAGGGTAAAGGACCTATGGTTTCAGAAAAACTAAAAGTTCAGGATAGAAAGCCCAAACCTCAGGAAAAGGCTAGAAAACCTGAACACTCAGTAGGAAATCCTCAGGCCAGTACTTCAAAGCCTTGGGCTAAGTATACCAACCTGAAGAGATCTACACTGAACCATAAGAGGAATCTTCAGAAGAGAAACACTCAGCAGAGATATTCTCAACTGAAGAGACCAAGTCCTCAGGATATTGAAAGACCTCAATTTCAGTACAGGCAACCTAAACCCCACTTGCCTAAGGGTAAAGGTTTCTTGAACCCAAGTCAGCAGAGACATAGACCAGTTTCACCAAGGCCAAAGCATTGGAACAAGAGGCCTGAACCTAAGAAGAACTATAGGCTCATGTTCATGCTAAGGCTGGCACTCATACACAGGGTACTGCCAAGGCACCTAGGGTGGTGAATGTGTATGTAGATATTTATGGGAGACAAATCAGCCACTCTAAATTAATTAGAGTTATCAGGCAGATTTGGGTTCCAAAAGGTACAGCTAACCTGGTAGGACCCTACACCAAATGGGTACCTAAGGCCTGATCTGTTTTTCAGGTAAAGGAAAAGGGTACTGAGCTGAATGAAGACAACATAGCCCTGATGAGTGGAAGTGAAGTAGCTCTTACTGCATGGTATCTGGACAGTGGATGTTCAAGGCACATGACAGGATATAAACAATTACTCACTGACTATGTTGAGCAAAAAGGCCGTCAGATTACATTTGGAGATAACTCCAAAGGACAGACTGAAGGATATGGAACTCTCAAAGTTGAATATGTTCATATCCATGGTGTATCATATGTTTCTAGTTTAAAGCATAATTTGCTTTCTATCAGTCAATTCTGTGACAAAGGATTCAATGTTGAGTTCTCAAAGAACTTATGTTATGTGAAAGATAATGCTTCACAACAAATATTACTGACTGGTACTAGAAAAGGGAATATGTATCTTCCTGATTGGAGATCAACTCCTAAAGATACATGTCTGGTTGCAAAAAGTTCTACTAATACCAGTTGGTTGTGGCACAAAAGACTGAATCACTTAAACTTCAAAACCATGAATAAACTTGCAAGATTAGCTCTTGTGAGAGGGTTACCTAATGAAGTGTTCAGTAAAGATCATATATGTGATGCATGTCAGAAAGGAAAACAAATCAGAGCAACATTCAAAAGCAAAGTAAAAGTTTCTACTGACAGAATACTGCAATTGTTGCATATGGATCTCTTTGGTCCATTAACACCTGTGAGCACCAATGGCAGGAAATATACACTTGTGGTAGTTGATGACTACTCTAGATACACTTGAGTCATATTCTTACTCAGTTAGAAAGAGACTCGGACAAAACTACCAGAATTACTGAAAAGACTCAGTACTGAAAAGAACCTGAGTGTGGTCAAAATTAGATCAGATAAAGGCACTGAATTTATCAATCATATTATATCTGAATACTGTGCAGCAAATGGAATAACTCATGAAACATCAGCTGCAAGGACCTCACAACAGAATGGTGTTGCAGAAAGAAGAAATATGACTCTGAAAGAAGCTGCAAGAACAATGATTGCTGAAGCTGATATTCCTAAGAGATTTTGGGATGAAGCTATCAACACTGCATGCTACTCTCAGAACAGATCCATGCTGACAAAGAATCAAGGAAAAACACCTTATGAGCTGTGGAATGAAAGGAAGCCTCTTGTTTCTTTCTTTCGTGTGTTTGGTTGCAAGTGTTTCATACACAATAATAGTAAAGATCAGTTGAAAACTTTTGATAGCAAAGCTGATGAAGGGATATTCTTAGGATATTCTGAAGTCAGTAAAGCCTTCAGAGTTTACAACTGTAAGACTCTTATTGTGGAAGAAACACCTCATGTTGTTTTTGATGAATCTACTTGTATTCATAAGAACCAGGAACATGACTCAGGAGATCTGACCAAGAGAATCACCAGACTTAGCCTGAAGAAGAATGATAAAGCATCCTTTGAGCCTGAGAAGAAGTCAATCACTTTCTATGAATGGAGTGAATCAGACTCAGACAAAGAAGCTCAGGATGGAAATACTCAGCATGGTGAGATTGTTGGGAAATTTGTATTAAGTTTTGATGGAAGTTCCTAAATAGGTTGTAATAGGACCAGTCAGATCTGTTAGCTGACTGATGATTTAGAATCAGATTAAGATGACCAGCTGAAATGTATAGATAGCTGATGTATAAGGTAGGTCACATATTGAGGGGGAACTCAATATGTATAGGTCAGGTCAAATTATCAGATGACCAGATAAGGTCAGATGATCAGAAGACTAAACAAGTCAGAAGACAAGAAGAAGTCAGATGATCAGGTGAAGACATAGAACAAACGCTGAAGTGCTGTACTTGTGAAACCAATGAGAGAGCGACACGTACGCAAAAAGGGCTGACACTGCGGGATTCGGCGTTGCAAAGTCAAAACGGCTACAAAAGACACTATTCACGCTTTCGGCCATGCCGCCCCTGAGCACGTCAAATCAATCCTGCAAATTTACCAAATATAGCCGGAAATTCAAATTGCTCTCCAACGGCTCTTTGATTTCGAGGTCTATAAATATGGGATTACTCTTCAGAGTGAAACACAAAAATTATCAAGAAGCTCATACTATAGCAAAATTTTCACACGAAGAACACAAACTTGAAGATTATTTTTTTAAGTGTTCATCCCATAGTTCTTAGCACATAAATCGTATCCTCTAGATGTTAGGCTACTTAAATACTACGATAGATTTCAAAGTTGGAACAAACAACAAATCTTACCCAAAACCCAAAGTTAGGTTAAGTTTGTTTAGCAAGATTTCAGACTAGGGTTTCTAGTTCTGATTTCTGGGATCGGTTGAGTGAGAGCTCTATAAATATCTGTTGGTGTAATGTGTTGGACTAACACAATAATCTAAGTCCAGTTGGTTAAGTTGGTGCCCCTTGTGATAGGGAAGAGTGCACGTAGGACTGGTTGTCCGAACCACTATAAATCTTGTGTGCATTTACCTGATTGATTAACTGCTTTACACTATTGCACACAACTTGATTAAATCTGCATACATATTCTGAGTTAGAATCAGCTAGCACCAAGTTACTGATCTGCTCAGATTGACTCCATAGTCATCTGATTGAAAATAGCTTAGGAATCTGATTTGTTATAAACTGGTTTTTCACACGAGTATAAACTAGCTTCCGCACAATCAGTTAAACTGATAGACACTGAACTGATCTGCCCTCATGCGATCAGTAAGTTTGATATCAGTCCAAACTGATTCACATGCACTCTGATCAGGTAAATTGCAATCACTCCTGATCTGCACGAAAAAGTTTTCAGAAGTCTATTCACCCATCCCCTCTAGACTTCTGCCCTCACAAAACCCATTCGAGACCTACAAGTGGTATCAGAGCAGTGGTTCTACAGACCACTGGCTTTGAATATCATCGGTTCTTGAGGAAGAACCTTTGTGATCACTGGAACTGATCTTAAAAAACCTTTTCAAATCTCATCTGTTTTCAAAATCACGATCAGCATGGATAATACTTCGGGTATGTATCATGATTTGCCTAAATTTTCCATTGATGAGTATGCAGACTGGACGATATACATGAGCAATCATCTGGGGTCAATAAGCAGCAGGATGATGGAAGTTCTTGAACGAGGACCCATCATCATCTATCATGACAACCCAGCTGTTGGAGGTGATCCAGACTTTTCAGCTGGAAGCCTTGTCAGAAAGAGTCCTGCCCTGATGGATGTTGAAGAGAGAAAGTTGTACACTCTGGATACAATAGCCAGGCACATAATCATGAAGACCATGGACAAGATAACCAGAGAAAATATAAAGTATCTCAAGACAGCCAAACAGATGTGGGATACGCTTGCTGAAATGTGTGTAGGAAATGATCTGATTAAAGATAGCAGACTGCAAGCTTAACTGGTGAAATTTGAGAAACTTAAGATGCTACCAAATGAAACCATCAATGAGATCGATGGAAGAATCACCATGTCAGTCAACAAGTTACGGGAACTTGGAAGAGAAATGTCAGATAAAGACATAAATTACAAGATCTTGAGATCTCTGACTAAGAAGTGGGATATGAAAGTCACTATAATAAAGGATTGTCAAGATATTGCCAAGATGAAGCCAAGCAACCTGTTCCTGAGTCTAAAAGCCCATGAGTTCGATCTGATCGAAAGAGGGCAAGAAGAAGAAGATGAGTCGCCTGCTGAAGCCACACCTGCCACATCAAAATCAGTTGCATTCAAAGCAGCCACCAGCAACTCAAAGTCTACTGAACCTATTGGGAATATTATAAGCCAAACTGAACAAATTGCTTTGCTAACCAGAAAACTTGAAAAATCTAACATCCAACTTGGTAAGTATCGCAGATTTTACAGGGATTATCAAAACAACAGAGGAAGAGATAAGAGGCCAGCTGACAGATCTCCAGAAAGGACCAAATCTGATGACCGTAGAGAAGATCGCAGAGAAGATAAGAAAAGAGATGATCGGTCTAATGAAAGAAGAGACAACAGATCTGAGAGAGGAAACTCAGATTACAATCAGACAGGTAAGTCACCTAACAGATTCTACAGACGAAATGACCCACCTGGCAGAAGGAGTTCTGTGGATCGTGGAGCATGTTTCAACTGTGAGAAACCAGGTCATTACAGCGCAGATTGCCCGGACCTGACTCCAAAAGAAAGAGAAGATAAGCGGAACAGACGAGAACAAAGATACAAAGACAGAAAAACCATGGTTGCTGATACATCTGAGATCGATGATTCTTATCTGCCTTCTGAGGATTCTGGCTACTCATCAGTAGAGGACTTTTGTTTGATAAGCAACGCTGATGATTTCTTCCACTACGATGATCTGATATTCTCTTCTTGATGATGAAATCTGTCTGATGGCCAAGGAGGAAGACCAATCTGAGGTAACCTCTAAACCTTCTGCTCTTTCAGTTTCCACATCAGCTATGATTAACACACCTGCTGGAGAGATTGACTTGCAGCTCTATTCTGAGCAATTGCTTGATGATCTCTCTAACGCAGTAGACACTTATACGATAGTGGAAGCCAAAAACGATAAGCTAAGGATTGAAAATACTCAGCTTGTTAAGGAAAATGCTTTCAGTAGAACAACTGAACTAAAATCAGCTGAAGCTGCTCAGAAGATAACTGAAGAACTGGAAGTTCTGAAAGGTAATTCTTCTGATCAGGAGAAGCATATTAAGGAATAGCTAGCTATCAATAAACAACAAGATGACGATTTTAAAATCCTACAAGCCAAGTTTGATGATCTCTTCCGACTACATGAGAGTCTGAAATTAACTGAGGATAGTTTACGTAAGAAAATACAGGTTTTCACGAAATCTTCAAAAACCGTTCAGGATATGAACAACTATTTTCGAACAACAACTAATAAGAAAGGAATTGGGTATGAAAACCCTTCTACATCCTCAAAATCCCCGTCTGATTCAGTTCAAAAAGGTGTAATCAAATGAGTTTCTGATATAGATACACATAAAGCAAAATTTGTATCTAATAAGGGAAAGAGACTTGCTGAACAAGTAAGGCAAGTGCCCAATCGGAAAGGGAACAAAAATGGACCCCAACTGATTAAGCATCATCTAAGGAATCAACAGAAGAACTCAGTTCTTTTGAAGCGACCTCTACTTGATCAGCAGATTAGGTATCAGAAAATACAACCGCTAAAGGGGAAATCTGATCTGAAACCTAATCAGGTCAAGCTGCCTAACAAGCAAGCCAAGGGTAAACTGCTGAAACCAGATATGCCAATAAGATATGAATCTTTTAATGGTAGCAGTCGATAGCAGTTTAATGGTAGCAGCCAATAAACTGCTGCACCTGAGCCCCACTGGGTTAAAAGAAGACAAACTGCAAGGAAAAATCCCAAGTCTTCTGATTCACCCAAGGCTCGCACAAATAATCATACTGATCAGAATGCATATGAAGAGATGTATGATTATGTAGATGTTTATGGGAGACAAATCAGGCCTTCTGATCTATCTGATTACAATAGAAGTGCCCTGTTTGTATGGATCCCTAAAATCAACTCTAACCCCTAAGGACCCAATCCAAAAGGGGTACCTAGAACCTGATTTGATTGTAGGTTCGCGTGGGTTTGGCCAACAAATGAGGTGTACAAGTAACTATCTGGTACATCGATAGTGGATGCTCAAGGCACATGACTGGAAGCAAACATCTCCTTAGCTCTTACACAGAACAAGAAGGCCCGCGTGTACTCTTTGGTGATGATAACTTTGGTTTTACCAGATGATTCGGAACCTTAGAGAATGATGAAGTACAGGTTACTAGAGTCTCGTATGTCGAAGGTTTAATGCATAATCTGTTATCAGTTTCACAATTCTGCGACAACCGATTCAGTGTTGAGTTCTTGACTGATCAGTGTACTATCAAGAATCGAGCTACTCAATAGATCTTGTTAACTGGTTCAAGGAAAGGTACGATTTATACAGCAGATTGGAACAGTTGTCCAAGAAATGCATGCCTGATTGTTAAGAGTTCCAAAAGTAGCAGTTGGCTCTGGCACAAGAGAATGAGTCATCTGAACTTTAAAACTCTCAACAAGATTGCAAGGATGTCTTTGGTTGAGGGTCTTCCGAATTAGGTATTCTCTAAGGATCAGACATGTGTCGCATGTCAGAAGGGAAAACAGGTTAAAGCCTCATTCAAGGGAATCCCTGGACCAGCATCCTGCAGAGTATTACAACTGCTGCATATGGACTTATTTGGACCAGTTACACCAGTCAGTCTCAGCGGACGCAAATATACTCTGGTAATCGTGGATGATTATTCCAAGTTTACCTGGGTTGTATTCTTGTATAAGAAGAATGAGACAACAACAAAGATACCCGAGCTGCTCAAGAAATTACAGAATGAGAAGGGTGTCAGTATAGTGAAAATCAGATCAGATAAAGGTACAGAATTTCTGAATTCTTTTATTACTGATTTTTGCACTAAGTTTGGTATACAACATGAGACATCAGCTGGAAGATCGCCACAACAGAATGTAGTAGCAGAGCGAAGAAACAGAACACTCAAAGAAGCTGCTCGCACTATGTTAGCTGAACATGCAACACCAAGCCATTTCTGGGCAGAAGCCATCAATACTGCATGCCACACTCAGAACAGATGCTCTCTGACTAA
This sequence comes from Stenogyne calaminthoides, assembly GCA_037126765.1. NCBI lineage: Eukaryota > Viridiplantae > Streptophyta > Magnoliopsida > Lamiales > Lamiaceae > Stenogyne > Stenogyne calaminthoides. The sequence continues at coordinate 13,077,402 of JBBCBC010000028.1, forward strand.
GGCTCACTACAAAACACCCTATGAACTGTGGAAGGGCAGAAAACCTCATGTTTCTTACTTCCATGTTTTTGGGTGCAAGTGTTTCATACACAATAATGGGAAGAGTCAGTTGAAGACTTTTGAGGCCAAGTCAGATGAGGGTATATTCTTAGGATATTCCTCATCTAGCAAGGCTTTCAGGGTTTACAACAGGCGAACTCTAGCTGTGAAAGAAACACCTCATGTGGTCTTTGATGAGACATCTTCTGAACAAGAGAAATCTGCCTCAGAACGAGAAGTACCAGATCAATCGGTACCTGATGCACAGAAAATGGATCAGCTAAGTATCAATGAAAAAGGATCAGAACACGTAACAGTGTATATTCCAGAACTTGATCTTGCTGATTCACCAAGTCAATCAGACCCTAAGGTACGTACAACTGTCAATGAAGAAGCTGGTACAGCTGAGACAATATCAACTGAACCATCTGGTTCAGGGGGAACACCTGAAGTTCCTACGGATAGACATCAGCACATGATGAGTCCAACATCAGCTGAGACTTGTCCATGTCAAGTGGATCATAATTCTGCACCACTCTCAATCACTAGTAATGAACTACTATCAGAAGAGGATGATACTCTCCAAATTGATGCAAATCAGAAAAGAAGGACCTGGGTAACCAGTCATCCAACTGATCTGATCATCGGACACCCATTTGATAGAGTCAAAACTAGACATCAAATTGGTGAAAGTGCCATGTATTGATGTTATCTGTCTTTGAAGGAACCAACTGAAGTAGAAGAAGTTCTACAAGATGCAAACTGGATTCTAGCCATTCAAGAAGAATAGGAACAGTTTGAGAGGAATCAGGTTTGGAAACTGGTGGACAGACCAACCCATCAAGATGTGATTGGCACAAAGTGGGTATTCAAGAACAAGAGAGATGAGAATAATGTCATAACCAGAAATAAGACAAGACTTGTTGCTAAGGGGTATTCACAATCAGAAGGAATTGATTATGATGAGACCTTTGCACCAGTCGCTCGCCTGGAAGCCATTCGGCTATTTCTGGCATATGCTGCCCACAGAGGGTTTATTGTGTATCAGATGGATGTTAAGAGTGCATTCTTAAATGGGGTACTAGCTGAGGAAGTTTATGTTGAACAACCTCCAGGCTTTGAAAAAGGCGACCAGGTGTACCGTTTAAGAAAAGCTCTTTATAGCTTGAAACAAGCTCCTCGAGCTTGGTATGATACACTCTCTCAGTTCTTGATAGACAGTGGTTTCACTAAAGGAATAGTGGATAGAACCTTATTCAGAATAGAAGATGGAGAAGATATTCTGATGGTTCAGATTTGTGTGGACGACATCATCTTCTGATCTCCCAACAAGAGTTTATGTGACAAATTCAGCAAGCTGTTGTAAGGGAAGTTCGAGATGTCCATGATGGGTCAGATGAGTTACTTTCTGGGTTTACAAGTTAAGCAAAGTACAGAAGGGATATTCATCTGCCAGGAGAAGTACACTAGGAGTTTATTGGCTAAGTTTGGAGTTCAAAACTGTAAGGAAGCCAGAATTCATATGATGACTTGATTCAAGATGGATCTAGATGAGAATGGTCAGAAAACTAATTAGAAAGAATATAGGGCTCTCATTGGATCTCTACTATACCTGACTGCCAGCAGACCAGATATCACTTTTGCAGTAGGTGTATGTGCCAGATTTCAGGCAAATCCAATGCAAAGCCACCTGGAAGCAGCTAAGCAGATTCTTTAGTATCTGAAGGGGACAGTAAACCTTGGTTTATTTTACCCATCAGATGATAATCTAGAGCATAGTGGGTATTCTGATTCTGATTATGGAGGTTGCAGAATTGACAGGAAGTCAACCTCAGGTACATGTCAGTTTTTAGGTAGTAAACTGATCTCGTGGTTTTCAAAGAAGCAGACATCAATTGCAATATCTACTACTGAAGAAGAATATATGGCTGCAGGAAGCTATTGTTCCCAACTGCTCTGGCTAAGTCAGCAGCTGAGGGATTACAACATTGTAGCTAAGAACGTACCTATATTCTGTGACAGTAATAGTGCTATTGCAATCACTCAGAATCCTGTTCTACATACAAGATGCAAGCATGTGGATGTCAGACACCATTTTATAAGAGATCATGTTGAAAAGAAGAATATCAGAATGGAAAAGATCCATACTGATAAACAGAAAGCTGATATTTTAACCAAGCCACTGGCTGAGATCAGATTCAGAGAATTATGCAATGAGCTAGGGCTTCTGGATCTCGGAGAAAGTGCACCAGAAATGTTTGGTGGACTAGTCTCCAAGACCAGTTGGTTAAGAGACTGACCAAATAGAAGAGATTGTGTTCTAGAGAGATATCAGATTGAAGAGCATCGAGGAGTTTTTGATCCTCATGAAATCTCTGGACTCTGACTTTTTTGTAGATCTGGAGATGAAGTGTTTGGAGAGTGCTAGGATTGATAGCGTTGTTGAGTTGGCCTCTGAAGATGATATCAGATGGTTAATTCATGATAGGTTTGGGATTGCTAAAAATAAGAAGGAGACTGTACAACCTCCTTCTCATACAAATCTTGAGGGAGCTGCCGATGAACCAAGAGTGGGTGTTGCAGATGAGACCCAGCTTGGCAAGGCATCAACATATGACCAGACTGCTATGATGAGCTCCGATACCCTAGATCTTAGTTTGAGAAAATTCAGGATGGGGTAAAGGCTGCCATTGAAGAGAAATTCACAGCTCTCACAGCAAATCTGATGAAGCGTTTTGAAGAAGAGCAAACGAATCTGGTTGACAGAGAACGGAAGCTCACAGTTGAGAAGCTCACACAGATGCATAATGTCATCCTTTCTGATGTGATGCAACTGGTTAACCCTCTTGCTGAGAAGCTCACTCTCCAGTCTGATAAACTCAAAATTTAGACGTACATGCGTCTGGGCATCCCTGGAGAAGACTGACACTCACATGGATATGGGTTGGAAGCATTTTGTGGCTTCTACAGAACGAGCCAAGAAGGATATTGAATTTGCGAAGATTTCTAGCACCTGCACCTTCTGCAACCGCTCAGATCACTCCTCTTGCTGTTGAGGAACTCAGGGAGGAGATGACAAGGCAGTTTAATGCTCTGAATCACAGGTTGTCCAAACTTTTTGATGAAACCAAAAAGGGGGAAGGACAAGAGAAAGAAGAAAAACAGTTACAGATGGTAACCATTGTGTCTTTACCAGAAGCCACTGTATCTGACTTGCCTGAAGCCACTCCATCTACTGATCTTGTTACTCCACCTGATGTTGCTGAACTAAAAGAGACTGTGGAGCAACATAGCAAAGATCTCAAGGATCAAAAGAAGGAGATAACTGAGCTGAAGATTGCTCTTTCTGGTGTTACTGCCAGAGTGGATAAGATTGAAGACTTCTCTTCTTCTGTACAACAAAGGATGATTTCTGATGATCAGGCCAAGAGCCTTGAACTTGCGAAGAAACTTGCAGAAGAAGATGAATCTGAGAAGACTCTGAAGAGAAAGAAAGGTAAGGGCAAGATGACGAAATCTACTGCTGAAGTTCGGAGACAAGGGCAAATATCCTCTACCAAGATCCAGAAAGAAGGAAGCTGCCATTAAGAAGCAGAAGTTGGTATAAGCTAAAGGACTAAACATCGCATACATTCGAAGGAAGATAAAGAAGGAAGCTGCAGCAGAGGATATTGCCTGGAAAGAGAAAGCCTTTCCGACACCAGTTAAAGACATCCTCTGTGCCCGGCTAGATCTGCTTCCAGAATGGGATCAGATCAGAGCAGAATGGTTGTGTGACGTGTACATCTTGGAGATAATTTCGATTCATAAAGACCAGGCTGAAAATGATGATGAATTCCGGAACTGGTTAGAAATGAAGTACCCAGACTTCTACCAGATTGTGATGAAGGAAGGGAAGATCATGACATTGATACCTAAAGCTCCTCCCTTCGAACAACTTCTCCCACCTATGCATCCAGATAACAAGCTCGATACTCTCAAATTCAAGGATGCTTACTATGGATTTGCTGACAAAGGAGGGATTCACAGAAGAGAAGATCTGGGCAAGCTGATGCAAATGATGTACAAGATGTTTGGTATTCCCAAAGAACTTCAAAAAGTTCAAGTACTCCTGAAGAAGACAACTTGGAATCAGATGATAGGTACATTTTATGTAATCTGTAATGCTCACACCTATCTGAATAAAATATTCTATCTTTCTGATTCTAAGACAACATCTCATTGTCTTCTGAAGTGTGTACTATTTTACATTATCTGCATTTTTATTTATGTTATCTGTTTTTCTGATTAAGTGTTTTGGTTCCATAAAAAGGGTGAAATTGTTGGGAAATTTGTATTAAGTTTTGATGGAAGTTCCAAAACAGGTTGTAATAGGACCAGTCAGATCTGTTAGCTGACTGATGATTTAGAATCAGATTAAGATGACCGGCTGAAATGTATAGATAGCTGATGTATAAGGTAGGTCACATGTTGAGGGGGAACTCAATATGTATAGGTCAGGTCAAATTATCAGATGACCAGATAAGGTCAGATGATCAGAAGACTAAACAAGTCAGAAGACAAAAAGAAGTCAGATGATTAGGTGAAGACATAAAAGCTCAAGTTCAGAAGACCTGAAGATCAGATGACTCAAGAAGACCAGAAGACCAGAAGACCTACATCAGCCGAGTCTGCAAATTGTGCTAAGCCAATCTACATCAGAAGACTCTATCAGGTAGACTGATCAGTTATCTGATCAGGTTAGCTCACACCTGGTGTTAACCAAATGTTACACCAGATCATACGAATCTTCTACAAGATGAATGTCAAACATTAGTTGGTAGAACAAAGGCTGAAGTGCTGTACTTGTGAAATCAATGAGAGAGCGACACATACGCAAAAATGGTTGACACTGCGGGATTCGGCGCTGCAAAGTCAAAACGGCTGCAAAAGACACTATTCACGCTTTCTGCCATGCCGCCCCTGAGCACGTCAAATTAATCATGTAAATCTACCAAATATAGTCGGAAATTCAAATTGCTCTCCAACGGCACTTTGATTTCGAGGTCTATAAATATGGGATTACTCTTCAGAGTGAAACACGGAAATTATCAAGAAGCTCATACTATAGCAAAATTTCCGCACGAAGAACACAAACTTGAAGATTATTTTCTAAAGTGTTCATCCCATAGTTCTTAGCACAGAAATCTTATCCTCTAGCTGTTAGGCTACTTAAATACTAGGATAGATTTCAAAGTTGGAACAAACAACAAATCTTACCCAAAACCCAAAGTTAGGTTAAGTTTGTTTAGCAAGATTTCAGACTAGGGTTTCTAGTTATGATTTCTGGGATCGGTTGAGTGAGAGCTCTATAAATATCTGTTGGTATAATGTGTTGGACTAACACAATAATCTAAGTCCAGTTGGTTAAGTTAGTTAAGTTGGTGCTTCTTGTGATAGGGAAGAGTGGACGTAGGACTGGTTGTCCGAACCACTATAAATCTTATGTGCATTTACCTGATTGATTAACTGCTTTACACTATTGCACACAACTTGATTAAATCTGCATACATATTATGAGTTAGGATCAGCTAGCACCAAGTTACTGATCTGATCAGATTGACTCCATAGTTATCTGATTGAAAACAGCTTAGGAATCTGATTTGTTATAAACTGTTTTTTACACGGATATAAACTAGCTTCCACACAATCAGTTAAACTGATAGACACCGAACTGATCTGCTCTCATGCGATCAGTAAGTTGGATATCAGTCCAAACTGATTCACTTGCACTCTGATTAGGCAAACTGCAATCACTCAGTATCTGCACGAAAAAGTTTTCAGAAGTCTATTCACCCCTCCCCTCTAGACTTCTGCCCTCACAAAACCCGTTCGGGACCTACAGAGACTCAGGATGGAAATTCTCCACTGAAGGAAAGCCAACACACTGAAGCTGACCAATCTGAACATACACCAGTTCAGACTCAGGTATGTAATGCCGATGAAGATGTGGTCACAGCTGAGGCAAACTCTGAATCCATCAACCAAGGGGGAACAAATGTCTCTGACAATGTTCTGAATGGAATTTCCCCTGTGAAAGATGATTCACTCTCTTCTTTTCTGTTGTTCCCTGAGTTTAATGAACTGCCTGAACCTAACATTTCAAATGTTGAGGACACTATTGAAGGGGGAACATCTAGGAGAAGATGGTTGGATAGTCATCCTACAAGTCAGATTGGGGGTGATCTATCAGAAGGTGTTAAAACAAGAAGGTTCCATGGTGAAAGTGCTCTATTCTGCTGCTTCCTATCTGAAAAAGAACGTACTGAGATTGAAGAAGCTCTTCAAGATTCATTATGGATTACTGCTATGCAAGAAGAACTAAATCAGTTCACAAGAAATGAAGATTGGGAGTTAGTGGATAGACCTCAGAGGCACAATGTGATTGGAACTAAGTGGGTGTTCAAGAATAAGAGAGATGAGAACAACAATATTGTGAGAAACAAGGCAAGGTTAGTTGCACAAGGTTATTCCCAAGAAGAAGGCCTTGATTATGATGAAACCTTTGCACCTATTGCAAGACTAGAAGCCATCAGATTGATTCTTGCATATGCTTACCACATGAAATTCACAGTCTATCAGATGGATGTGAAAAGTGCATTTCTGAATGGTGTGCTTAAAGAAGAGGTTTATGTGGAACAACCTCCTGGTTTTAGACAGAAAAACCAAGTTTACATGCTCAGGAAAGCCTTGTATGGTCTTAAACAAGCACCCAGAGCATGGTATGATACACTTTCTCAATTTCTCACTGACCATGGTTTTACCAAAGGAACAATTGATAGAACCTTGTCCAGGATAGAAGATAGGAAGGATATCTTACTAGTTCAGATTTATGTGGATGACATCATATTTGGTTCTCCAAATCATCAGATGTGTGAGAAGTTTGAGATGTCTATGATGGGGGAGATGAATTTCTTTCTAGGACTTCAGGTGAAACAATCTAAGGAAGGAATATTCATCAATCAAGCAAAATACACCAGAGACCTGATTGCTAAGTATGGTGTACAGAATTGCAATACAGTTAGAATTCCTATGAATACTAACTACAAGATGGATCCTAATCCTGAAGGCAAATCAGTAAATCACACTGATTATAGAGGGATCATTGGATCATTGCTATATCTCACAGCAAGTAGGCCTGATATTACATTTGTTGTAGGGATATGTGCAAGTTACTAAGCTAATCCTAAGGTTAGTCACGTGGAGGCTGCTAAAAAGATTCTGAAATATCTTAAAGGCACTGTGAATAGAGGATTATGGTATCTAGCTGATGATAACCTTGAATTAACTGGTTATTCAGATGCTGATTATGGTGGATGTAGAATTGATAGGAAATCTACTACAGGAACTTGTCAATTTCTTGGAAGTAAACTAATATCATGGTTTTCAAAGAAATAGATCTCAGTAACAACCAGTACTACTGAAGCTGAATACATGGCTGCTGGAAGCTGTTGTGCACAGATTCTTTGGCTCAGACAACAATTGAGTGATTATAAAGTTGTAGCCAATGAAGTACCTATATTTTGTGACAATAATAGTGCAATTGTTATTACACAAAATCCGGAATTGCACACTAGATGTAAACATGTTGATATCAGACATCACTTCATCAGAGATCATGTTGAAAAGAAGGATATCAGGATGGAGAAAATTCATACTGATAAACAGAGAGCTGATATCTTGACTAAACCATTGGCTGAATCAAGATTTCAAGAACTATCAGTTGAATTAGGCATGTTGGATCAAGGTGAATGAATTTCACTGAAGGGAGAAGTCCATCTGGGGCATGTAGTTATTCAGGAGGAATAACTTTGGACAATATTTTCTCAGGATGGAAACTGAGACTCAGGATGAAATTTTGTCAAGGTCAGTATTTAGTAAGGATTATGCATTCGAAATAATCCTGAAGTAATACTGATACATGCATTAAATTCAGTAGCATTTATTACACATGGGATTACTCAGTAATCATTTGAAATAAATGGCAAAAGTCCTGAACTTTTAAAGCGGGAATGTTTGAAGTGTCTTTGATTGAAAAAGACGAACAGTCACCTCGATTCCCGAGAAACAACCATTTGTCAACCAATAAACTGCTACTTGCCTATTGTCCAAAAAATTAGCCAAAAATAGACTTTTTCTCTCGAGATTTTCTTTAAATCTCAGATTAAATCTCAACCATTCATCATATGTTTCGAGATTTAATCACAACCATTGATCTTTATTTCACAGATCATATATAAACCAACTTTTAACCCTCATTCGTTTATTTCTCACATTTAAACGATCCGAATTCTCAAATCCTTAAACCTTCAAAATCTTCAAACTCTTCATATACACTACCCAGAAATTATTCTGCAATGGAGTTCCCAAGTTATGCCATGATTAAGAATCTCGCCGAGACGGAGAAACCTTACTTTGAGCATGTGGTGGCAATGATCGATAATAAGCTATCAAAGTGGAAGAAGAAGCTCTAAATATGCTTCAGATGGCCCGCTTATCACTTCTGGTAAGCAATATGCCAGAGTTGGAACTTGCAAAGGAGGTGCTGCAGTTTGTGGTCAATCTGCGTGAAGGAAACAATGGCGGACTGGTGTCGCAGTTATGCTTCGACACTTATGCGAAGTCCTGGGCAGAGGTGGTACGCACTTTGGAGGTAAATCTATCTTTGGATGACATTAATTCACTCTACGAGTTAAATGATAGAGGCGAGGATCCTGCGCAATATATGGCTGGGAGTGAGCAAGAGATTTTAGACAGATTTGCGGAAACCAAGGCAGAGTTGAAAGGTGCTTTGCACAAATGGTGTTTAAAACCTAAATACCGAGTTTTGATTGACATTGTTGCAAAGTGCTTGATGAGCACTTCGGGGAGTCTAGAGCAGGTGAGCAGGAACAAGCTAAGGCTCATGGCTGCGATAGAGGATTCACCCTCTATAGAATTCAACTGACTGAAATTCTTGGTGGACTACATCCTTCATCAGAATCAGAAGCTAAAATACGCCAAAGGGGAATTTACCCAAGAATGGAAAGGTTCTGTTTTGGGACAAAGATCAGTTCATTGATCGAAACTCTATCCCGGGAAGAAATGTTCTTGATGGGCGGTGTTGAGTTTTCAAGAACTCAATCATGTTCAGCAAGCCCATGACCCAGAAGAAGAAGGAAAGAAGCCAGAGCTCAATAGTTTAAGAGGAATCTGAGGATTAGGACGATTCAAGTTCTGATCAGGATGACGGTGTGATTGCTTAGGTTGTCCAAAAACCAATCAGGACAGCATCAGTAAAACATCCTGAGGCTTCAGGACAGGAAGAGAGGAGGAAGAAATCCCTTGATTTACTGAGGGTAAAGACGGAGACTGGAGAGAAGCTGAAGACAAAGACCATGGTTCCTCAGAAGAGAAAGAGGCTTTAGACTATAGCCGAGAAAGAGGCCAGTGAAGATGAAGAAATTCATACTGTGGCTCAGCAAGGAATAAAATCTCCACTACAGATGCTTGCTCAAGTGGTGAAGAACGTTCAGGAGCAGGACACTGAAGAAAATGTATTCTCAGAGGTACTTGAAACTTCCCTGAGCACTGATAAAAAAATATCTTAGGAGATTTTCAAGGGACCTCAGGAGCAGACAGAATCTCAGGATCTACTGAGTTTAGATACTCTCCTGAAGGAACCCTTTCTTGACCCTTCCGCACTACAAATCATCCAATCAGACCCTGATGTTCCAGAGAGCCCTGAATTGAAGAAGGGTGAAGCTGAAGAAACTGAATGGCGAAGCAAGGGGGAACGGTTCATCCTGGACAGATACCCTGAACTGAACGCATATCCTGACCTTCAGGCTCAGGACAATGGTCTATATCCTGAACCAGACACTCCCGGAGATGTTAAATATTGCCTCCTTCAGAGGAGAGGAGTGGTGGAGTGTCGAGACTGCTGTGCTGACAGAGTTCTCTGGCTTCAGGAAAACCAATCTCAGGATGAAAATTGCTGATTTTGATGAGCTGGTGAAGAGAAAGGTGGCTGAAAAGAAGAATGCTGAGGTTGATGCATCCAGCTCTCTAGATCAGGAAGGAGATGGGGATCAGGACGGAGAAGGTGAAAAGGATGTTGAGAAAGAGAAACAAACTGAGAGTCACATGGAGAAGGAAATTATAGTTGAACAGCCTGATGTCACACAACCTCAGACTGAAGTTAGCACTCTTCAGGTACCTTTTGGCACTGTTATACATTATGCTGAAGTTACTGAAGTATCTAGCTTTAAATTAGATGTTTATGATATGCAGACTGAGGCTCAGTTGGAGCAGACAGCTCAGGTGGAAACTATTGTACAACCTCTAATGATTTACTTAACCCCAATCATGGATGGACTGAAAAAGATAGAGCCAGCCATGGAGAAGATGACTCAGATGGAAGCAACATTGGCAAGTCAATCTCAAAAGTTGGAGAATCTAAGTTCATCATCTGATATGCTGCAAATTCAGACAACACTTACAGATAAGTTGACTATTCTTGATGAAAAGATTGATGGAGTCAGGACAGAACTTAATGCCAACATGGAGCAGAAGTACCAGGACAGAACTACATATCTGGAGGCTAAGCTGATTGAGAAGAATGAACACTTAATTAAATCAGTTACTGAGGAAATAAGCAATCTGCTCATGACCAAAATGACAGAGATGATGCGCGATGCCTTCTCAACATAGTTTGCTCCACTTTCAGATGAATTTTCAATGGCTAAGAACTACATGATGAGGCTGGAAGATGAGCATGATCAGCTGGCTGGGGAAGTTCGCAGTTTAGGCAAAGAACAGTGCTATATGGATACTGCATTGTCCCAACTTCTCCCAAGGTATGATGCCAAAAAGGGGGAAAGACCAGTTGCTAAGGGTAAATTAGATGAGTTGTTGGCATAAACCTTGGAGAAGAAAGCTAGAGAAGAAACTGAGGCAAAGAAAATCATGGATGCTCTAAGTGAGGTTGAAGCCACTGAGAAACTGAAGTTCAAAGAAGTTGAAGAACCTGGCCTCACTCAGACATCAGAACAGATTGCTCAGGAAATCTTAGAAGAGAAAATGATTGAAAGGAGGAGGATTGAAATGAGCAAGGCAGGAGAAGAGCAGGCCAGACCAGAAAAGAGGAAAGCAGTTGCTTTTGTTGAGCCAGAGAAGAAGAAGAGAGCAAAGGTAACAAAGTCTGTTCAAAGGAAGCTAGTAGTTGAATTTGATGAATCTGAGGAAGAACCTGAGGAAGCTGAACCTGATACACAACCAGAAACCTCCGATACTAAGAAGACTCTGAGAGCCCTACAAATTGAAAAGGAGAAAAGAACTGCTGCTTCAGTATCTGGTGCTCCATTGATTAAGAAGAAAAATGAAGAAGAGCAGAAGAGGAGGGGTGTGTTCGGGAAATTCATTGGAAAAAGGAGAGGTACTGAGAAAACTCAGAAATGGCCGCACATTGATAAATGGATGCCTATCCAAATGAATGATGCGTGGGAAGAGATAAAGAGAACCTTCTGGTTCAGACAAGAATGAAGCCTTCATTGAATATTTTATAACATTCTACTCAGAGTACTTGCAAAAATGGATCAACTTGGCAGATGAGAACAATACTCAGATTATTGCTCCAGGGCCATACATGTATCCAGCTCCAAGATTTGAGAATGGCTATGTGAATGAGGCTGCCATCTCTCAAGAAATTACTCAGTATGCCCTCCAGCTAGGCCTAACAGGAAACAACCCAGAGATCATCAAGGAAAGAGATGAACTGAAGAAGAGGTACTATGGGATGTTCAACTTGGAAGTAAAAGAGGATGAGATAGAAGAAGACTGAAGACTATGTACTTTTGTTTAAATTTCTTTTGGTTTTCATTGTAAAATGTAACTCTTATCCTTCATCAATGAAAAGTTTATCTTTTGTGGTTGAATAAGATAATATCTCATTATCTTTTTACATGTTTGTACTTATCTGATATGCCATTTTAATGTAATAGTTAATTGAAACCTGAGTGATAGGTTAGGTTCTCTTATGTAACAAGATGGTTTTGGCATCATCAAAAAGGGAGAAATTATTGGGAGATGAATTTGAATAAAGATTTTGATTAGATCCCAAAACCCATGAGTATGACATGTTCAGCATATTTTGGTAGTATAGAATTAGGATCAGGTTTCAATAGAAATTATGACTCAGGATTATCTACACCATGTATAGTCAGCAGATATAGATCAGGGAATTTTAATGTACTGAAGACTCAGAAGAATCCTGAAGGTTCAGAAAAACACTGAGTAGCTCAGGAATATCCTGAAGACCTGAAAATCCTGAAGACTGTTTGTGCTGATAAAAAAGGACCCTGAACAACTATTTTGATGAAATAGTGTTATGTTCATTCCTAGTACAAACAAACAGAATGTTAGACATTTGTGGACATTAAGGAACATATCAGCTCAGAAAGGTCAACTTAAAAAGAGCCATTTTGTTTGTCTTTGTTCAAAAGAAGATTTCAACCAATGAGGAGGCAACAACAACGTACTTTACTGACACTGATAGCGACATCTCACTGAGAAATGTCAGGACTGATATCTTCCAGTTCACAGAAGTTGGTGATTGGCTACATGGCTGCATATTTCCTAAAACATGCAAACGTGCGTTCAAACCTAAAAATAGACGTTCATAAATAACCAGAAGAGAAAACTCTTGATACTATCTCTTCCAACGGATAGTTTTTTAAGAGTGACCTTGGAGAAGTTGCCTATAAATACCAGTGACCTTCAACATTGCAAGGTTACGGGAAATCAAAGCAACTCCAGAGCTCATTCGTATTCTTGCAAATTGAAGCACTCGAAAAACCTAAGATTTCCCAAGTGTTTCACATTGAAGAGAGCTCATTCACTAAGCCTAGATTTGATATATATCCTAAGCTTAGTAGAGATATCCTAGACTTTGCATTTGTACTTATTGTAAAAGGACATCTCACCCTAGTTGGAAACCAATCCAACCCAAACCCCTTTATAGGTAGTTTGAGTGTGTGTTTGATTGTTGGTGAGAAAGAGTTGTAAAGAGTAAGTAAGCTGTAGTTTATTCAGCCAGAAAGCTCTAGAGAAGAAGTGAGTAAGCTATTTTAGACAGTCAGAAAGCTTGTGTGTGTTGAGTTAGTAAGCTGCAGTAGTCAGCCAGAAAACTCAAGTAGAAAAGTTAGTAAGCTGTTGTGTTCAACCTGAAAGCTTTTGGTGATAGTGTGTTAAGGAATTTCTTTGAAGATCAGAGAGAGTGGACGTAGGAGCTTTGCCTCTGAACCACTATAAATTGTTGTGTTGTTTGCTTTCTGTACTGCATTCTATCTGCTGCATATTTTCACTGAAAGCATACTGTTTTCTTGATATTCAGTTGGAAACAATCCACTGAACTTGCATAGAACTTGATCACAGCCTTAACCATTATTTTGACTAAGGAAGAGATTTTCAGCAAGATAAAATGAGTATAAACTTAGGGCCAACACATTTCGTACTCTTGATTAGCTAGAACAGATAGTTACCAAACTGAATCAACTCTATCTGAGTATTCAGTAAGATAATTATCTGATCCAAGCTTCTCAGGATCTCTGATAAAACTCAGGATCAGTTGGGCTAATCTAAAGCTTCTGAAAGCTGCTCAGGATCAGTGTCCCAGTAGACTTTGACTCAGAGCGATTTGTGCTTCTCATGGCAAAATTCTCAGGACATCCTGACCCTTCTGATTTCAGTAAAAGAAAAGTTTTAAAAACACTGAACACGTGTATTCCCCCCCCCATACACCTGTAAGACTCATTTGCTCCGGGACCAACAAGTAAATCCATACTATTCTGTAGCTTCTGCAGCTTTTTCAGATTGGTTGTCTTCCTGTTGGGAGATGAATTTAATAAAGAGTTTTGATTAGATCCCAAAACCCCTGAGTATGACATGTTCAGGATAATCTTGATAGTCTGAGTCAAGTTTCAGTATAGAATAGTTAAGGAAGATATCTGCACAATGTATAGTCAGCAGATATTAATCAGGATTTGATACCAAAGACTCAAGTAGACCTGAATGCTCAGAAGATACTGAAGAACTAAAGACTCAGAAGATACTGAAGGTTCAGTAGTTACTGAAGACTCAGGTAGACCTGAATGTTCAGCAGCACTGAAGAAATAGTTATCTGAATATATGCAAAACAGAGGAAAAACGCACATTTACAAAAGAATAGATATTGCCCAAAACATTCAAGAGCAGACAAAAGGAACTAAGTCTAAGTGTTGTTTAAGGTTGTCTCATTCAGAGAGATTGACCTAAAAAGAGCCGTTTTGTTTGTCTACATTCACTGAAGACAAGAACCAATTAGAGGAAGACAACACCGTACTTTACTGACACTGAAAGTGACAGGACACTAAATTTTGTCAGTAGTACTATGTTCCAGACTGTAAAAATTGGTGATTGGCTACATGGTTGCATATTACCTAAAACATGCAAGGGAGTGTCAAACCCTAAAAATAGTCGTTCATCAATAACCAGAAGAGGAAAACTCTTGATGCTATCTCTTCAAACGGATAGTTTTTCAAAGAGTGACCTTGGAGATGTTGCCTATAAATACTAGTGACCTTCAACATTGAGAGGTTACGGGAAATTACAGCAACTCAAGAGCTCATTCGTATTCTAGCAAATTGAAGCACTCGAAAAAACCTAGAATTTCCCAAGTGTTTCACATTGGAGAGAGCTCATTCACTAAGCCTAGATTTGATAGATATATCAAAAGTTTAGTAGAGATATCCTAGCCTTTTCATTTGTTCTTATTGTAAAGGATATCTCACCCTAGTTGGAAACCAACCCAAACCCGTTTTGATAATGTAGTTTGAGTGTGTGTGATTTGTTGTTGAGTTAAAGTTGTAAAGAGTGAGTAAGCTGCAGGTTAGTCAGCCAGAAAACTCTAGAGGAGAAGTTAGTAAGCTACTAGTGGTAGTCTGAAAACTTGTTTGTGTTGAGTTAGTAAGCTGCAGTGAGTTAGCCAGAAAACTCAAGGTAGAAAAGTTAGTAAGCTGCAGTGAGTCAGCCTGAAAGCTTTAGAAAGTGTGTTAAGGAATTTCTCTGAAGATCAGAGAGAGTGGATGTAGGAGCTTGAGTCTCTGAACCACTATAATTGTTGTGTTGTTTGCTTTTTGTACTTCATTATATCTGTTGCATGGTTTTTTCACTGAAAGCATATTTTACTGATATTCAGTTGGAATCAATCCACTGAAACTGCATCAAATTGATCACAGCCTTAACCACTATTTTACTAAAGAAGAGATTTTCAGCAAGTTAAAATGAGTATAAAATTAGGGCCAACCATTCCGCACTCTTGATTAACTAGAACAGATAGTTACCAAACTGAACTAACTCTACTGAGTATTCAATAAGATAATTATCTGATCCAAGCTTCTCAGGATCTCTGATAAAACACAGGATCAGTTGGGCTAATCTGAAGCTTCTGAAAGCTGCTCAGAATCATTGTCTCAGTAGACTTTGACTCAGGTCGATTTGTGCTTCTCAGGGCAAAATTCTCAGGACATCCTGACCCTTCTGATCTCAGTGAAGAAAAGTTTTAAAAATCACTGAACACGTGTATTCCCCAGCCCCCCCATACATGTGTGAGACTCGTTTGCATCGGGACCAACAAGTGGTATCAGAGCAGTGGTTCATTTTGACCACTTGCTTTGGTAGTCGTAGTCTATTTGCTGAAAGACTTTGGTGGTCTACTGAATAGATCTTATTGTTGATATCTTACAAGGCTCAGTTCATCATGCCTTCTAAGAAACTTCCTATGTTCTCTGTTGAGAGCTATGACCTATGGAGATTGAGAATGCAGGCACATCTGTATTCTAAGCATGAAAGAATGTGGAGAGTGGTTTCTGAAGGACCATTCAAATACACTGTTGTGAATCCCAAAATTACTGATACTGAGAGGAATGATCCCAGAGATGAATTTCCAAAACCTGATGACCAACTTACTCCTGATGAGAGAAAGTTAGTCAATTTGGACTACATTTCTAAAGATACCTTATATATCACTATTGATGATGGTGTTATGGGGATAATTTCTCATTGTGAAACTGCCAAAGAGATATGGGACACACTTGCTATCATGTGTCAAGGCACAGATCATATTAAAGAGAACAAACTTTATGTTGCTATTGGAAAGTTTGGCAGCTTTGAAATGGAAGATGGTGAATCCATTGACAAACTGGAAGTCAGATTCACTAGCATTATGAATGATCTGAATGCTCTTGGGAAAAGATACCCACAGAGAGAAGTGGCACTGAAAATTCTTAGAGGATTGTCTAAGAAATGGGATATACATGTTGTGGTGATTGAAAACACCAAGAATATTGATTCCATGCCATACCAACAAGTTTTCTCTAAACTGAAAGCTTATGAGTTTGTGATTGATAAGAAAACTAAGAAATCTGATAGCAAAGATGAATCTTCATCTAGCAAGAATGTGGCTTTCAAAGCCAAAGAGAAATCCTGTAAAGCTAAAGAGTCTGATAACTCACTTGCCAAAAATCAGGATGAGCAAGAGGATAAGCTAGTACTGTTGGCAAGGAGGTTTGAAAAACTCGATAGCAGATATGGAAAATACAATAAATATTACAGGAATAACAGGTACAAAACAGGAATAACTCAGAGGCTGAGGACAGATCCACTGAGAAAAGAAAGGACCACAAGACAGAAGGATCTTCATCCAGGAAGAAAGACTCCAAGACCAAGGAGGAAAGTGATCAGGATGATGATACCAACCGATGTTGTAACTGCCAGAAGAAAGGTCACTTTCAGTATGACTATCCTGAGCTGAGTGCCAAAGAAAGAAAGGAGAGACAAGCCAAGAGATTCAGAAAGATCTCTAGCAAGAAGGTTGTGATTGCAGAAGAAGAAGAACAATATGAAGAAGGATCCAGTTCTTCAGATGAGATATTCTCATATTGTGACATTGATGATGTCTGCCTTGTTGCTATGGGAGGTAAATTCTTCTATCTCTGTTGTTGCTCCTACACAAGCACCTGAGTTTTCATGTTCATCTGTAACCAGTAACTTTGACCTGATGGACTCTTTTGAGAATCTTATGAAGGACTATTCTGTCTTACAAGAACTACTCTTAGAAACTCAAGAGCAGAATAAGGAACTGACTGCTGAGAATCTGAAGTGGAAAGACTCATTTGCACCGGGACCAACACTTTCTCTCATTGGTCCACGTCAGCTGAATCTAACGGTTATAATCTTCAATATTCTGATCCTCACCTTTCTCGAACTCAGGCTTCTTTGGACTCGAATTTTAACTTCAAAGAGACTTCTCTTGATGGACCTTGTCCGATCGAGCATCTTGACACTCGTGCTAACTAGCGAGTTCAGCTCTTCTAACTTCAGACTTCCTGACCCTCATGTCACTTTCACTCTCTGACCCTCAGATCACTTGACTCAGGCTATCTGATCAGTGGCGTTCTGGTTCTCAGTGAACATGTCTTCAGAGGACTTATCTTCAGGCGACTTGTCTTTTGAGGACATCAGATCAGGTGACTTCTTCTTTCAGTGAACTTGTCTTCAGTAGACTTGTGCACTTCATCTAAACCATCAGTCTTGTTTGATCTTTGTTCAACCTTATCTGATCTCGATCACGTCTGATCTCGATCAGTCTCATTTGCTCCTCTTCTGATCAACACCTCCTCTTCTGAACTTCTGGTCAATTTCATCTGATCAGCTTATCTTTTCCGGTTATCTGATCAAGCAAACATATTTTCTGATCAGGTCTTTTGGTCATCTGATATATGTCTTCTGATTTCAGTTTTCTGATTTCTTCTTGTTCGATCGATCAAATTCCGATCGATCAAGATAACATCAGTCGAGATATCGAGTCAACTTTTGTCTCGTTTCGGTCATCCGATCGACTTTGTCGACTCTCCTTCGATTAGGCGGCTTAACTTTTCTTCTTCTTCTGATTTTGCTCAGCTCATTAGATAACTCGGAACTCATCCTACTCATCTGATCTCGATTAGCCTCGTCTGCAGCCTCATCTGATCTCGATCATCTTCGTCTAATTTCATGAGTTCCCCCTTAACTTGTTCTCTCGTTCCCCCTCAACTTGTTATCTGTAGATTAGCTTAAATAACACAAGTTGATAATGTTTTGGCATAATTCATCAACACTAAAATATCCCAACAATTTCTCCCTTTTTGATAATGACGCCAAAACATTAAAATACATGCATTTTTACAGAAAGTGGGTTTTTCAAAAAGATCAGTTCAGATGGTCACATTGAAAATAGTGAACTTTTGAACTCCCGCTCTGATACAAATTGTTGGTCCCGGAAATACCATGTAATGTATATAAAACAGGGGTGAGGGAGTAGTGATACCAATTTTTTCTTTGAAACAGATGTGTTTTGCTTATAATCAAATGCATATGGCAAGTAAGAACATTAAGCAGTAAATAACACACGATTTTATAGTGGTTTGGAGTCCAACTCCTACATCCACTCTTCCCTATCAGCAGGGGCACCAACTTAATCAATTGGACTTAGTTTAACGTGTTAGTCCAACACAATACAGATGTTTAATGAGTTCTTACTCTCACGGGACTTAATTCCCTCACGGGATTGCCTACCCTCCCTTTCGGGATTGCTTAGATGTTTAACGAGTTCTCACTCTCACCCAGAATTTAAGTTAGTCCAACTAACTTAAATCCTTTGCTTAACAAAACTTACCCTAACACTCGGTTTGGGTATAAGATTGTTTGGTGTCCAACTAGGGTGAGATTTTCCCTTACATTTGTTTAGCCTCAATGCTAAGGTTGGGAAAATCTCTCTAAGCTTAGGATATTACATTTGTGCTTAGATCTAGGATAGAACACTCTTGAATATATGCGTGTATTTCTTGCTCAGTGTTCTATGGTGGAAATGCTAGATGATTTGGCTCTGTAGCTCAATGGTGTTTTCACGCATTTCACACACTGAATAATGAAGGAAGAACTTGTATTTATAGTGTGGATTTGAATGTTACCATTGGATGGAGTGACATTCAAATCCATTCGATTTTGTAGCTTCTGCAGCTTTTTCAGGCTGGTTGTCTTCCTCTCATTGGTCCACGTCAGCTGAATCTAATGGCTATAATCTTCAGGATTCTGATCCTCAGCTTTCTCGAACTCAGGCTTCCTTGGACTCAGGATTCTTGACTCAGTGGACTTCTCTTCAGTGGACCTTGTCTGATCAGGCATACTGACACTCAGGCTAACTGAGTTCAGCTCTTCTGACTTCAGACTCCCTGACCCTCAGGTCACTTTCACTCACTGACCCTCAGATCACTTGACTCAGGCTATCTGATTAGTGGCGTTCTGGTTCTCAGTGAACATGTCTTCAGAGGACTTATCTTCAGGCGACTTGTCTTCTGAGAACATCAAATCAGTTGACTTCTTCTTTCAGTGAACTTGTATTCAGTAGACTTGTGCACTTCATTTAAACCATCAGTCTTGTTTGATCTTTGTTCAACCTTATCTGATCTCGATCATGTCTGATCTCGATCAGTCACATCTGCTCCTCTTCTGATCAACAACCTCCTCTTCTGATCAGCAACCTCCTCTTCTGAACTTCTGGTCAGTTTCATCTGATCAGATTATCTTTTCTGGTCATCTGATCAGGAATGCATATTTTCTGATCAGGTCTTCTGGTCATCTGATATCTGTCTTCTGATTTCAGTTTTCTAATTTCTTCTTGCTCGATCGGATCGACAACATCAGTCATCATATCGAATCGGCTTATGCATTTCCGTCATCCGATCGACTTATGCGCTCTTCTTCCGATTAAATCGGGCTTAGCTTTTCTTCTTCTTCTGATTTTGCTCAACTCATCAGTTAACTCAGAACTCATCCTACTCATCTGATCTCGATCAACCTCGTCTGCAGCCTCATCTGATCTCGATCATCTTCATCTGATTTCATTAGTTCCCCCTTAACTTGTTCTTTCGTTCCCCCTCAACTTGTTATCTGTAGATTAGCTTAAATAACAAAAGTTGATAATGTTTTGGCATAATTCATCAAAACTAAAATATCCCAACATTAGTATTTTTAATTAATACTTAATATTAATAGTATACCATAAGTAGGTTGGTATTTTAGTAAAATGAAATTACTTTATATTTCCACATACATTATGAGAATTATAAAGAGATTTCCCTGCTATTTCACAAATTAAAAAAAAAATCTAATATATAAAATTAAAAGACTAAGAAGATAAAATTACCTTTATTTGGGATTAAAACGTCAATTACGCCAGTACATGATTGCTCGTGTTGATTCAGTGTCTCTTTTTTTTCCTTATTCCTAACCTTTGTTCTGTATTTGAAATAGCATGAGTGGTGAATTATTTATACAAGTGTGATTAGCTCATGGTATGCATGACTATTCATATCTAGTCAATATGTTTAAGTAGTCATATATATATTAGGTGTCCTTATCCACATTTTGCTTTATCACTTTCATTTTATTTATTTTTTTACTTCCTAGCTACGTTTACTACTATCCCTTATCTATTTACCTTATTTTAACTTACTAGCTACGTTTTCTTACTATTCCTTATCTATTTATTCAATTTTATTATATATATATTGTTGGAAAATTTGTATTTTAGTTTTGATGGAAGTTCCAAAACAGGTTGTAAAAGATTAAGATGACCAGCTGATGTAAAAGATAATTCACGTATTGAGGGGGAACTCAATATGTATAGGTCAGGTCGAAGTATCAGATGACCCAGATAAGGTCAGATGATCAGAAAGCTAAGAACAAATCAGAAGAAAAGAAGTCAGAAGATCAGGTGAAGACAGAAGACACTGAAGACTCAGATGAACCTGAAGACTCAGGTAAACCTGAAGACTCTGATGAACCTGAAGACTCAGATGAACCTAAAGACTCAGATAAACCTGAGGACTCAGTAACAAACCTGAAGACTCAGTATGACTGAATACACATAGGCTTAGAGTCACCTGAAGATCAGAAGACTACCAGAAGACCTGAAGACCTATATCAGCCGAGTCTGCATATTGTGCTAAGACAATCTGCATCAGAAGACTCTACAAGGTAGACTGATCAGTTATCTGATCAAATAAGCTCACACCTGGCGTCAACCAAAATGGTACACCAGACAAGACGAATATTCTACAAAAGGAATATCAATCGTCTAACGGACAAATACTGAAGTGCCGCCTCATGAAGCCAAAGAGAAAGCGACACGTGCACAAAAAGTGCAGATAATGCGGGATTCGACGCTACGGACATAAACGGCGCTAATCATGCCTATGGCCAAGCCGATATTCGGAGCACGTCACAATCATATCCTACAACCTACCTAATATAGCCCGAAATTCAAATTGCTCTCCAACGGCTCTTTGATTTCGAGGTCTATAAAATGGGATCGATCTTCAAAATTGAAGAACACTAAGAATGAACAAGGAGACACCGCAAAAGAAGCAAAAAACTACAGCAAAATCTTCGCTCGAAGAACACAATATTTGAAGATTATTCTTAGAGTGTTCATCCCATAGTTCTTAGCAAGAAATCTATCCACTAGCATTTGGCTACATAAACACTAGGATAGATTTCCAGTTGGAACCACAACAAATCTTTACCCAAACTCAAAGTTAGGTTAAGTTTGTTACCGCAAGATTTCAGACTAGGGATTCTAGTTTTCTTATTTCTGGTTCGGTTGAGTGTGAACTCAATAAACATCTGTTGGGTGTTGGACTAACACATAAAACTAAGTCCAGTTGGTTAAGTTGGTGCCCCTGTGTTAAGGGAAGAGTGGACGTAAGACGGGTTTCGTCTGAACCACTATAAAATCTTGTGTGCATTTACTTGCTTTCTTTATTGCTTTACACTATTCACACAACTGAGTTTAAAACTGCATACATATTCTAAGTTAAGAACAGTCTGTACCAAGCAACTGATCTGATCAGGTTGACACCTTAGTCAGCCGGTTGAAAACTGACTTAAGAATCAGATTTGATAAAACTGGTTTTTCACACGGGTATTTACAAGTTTCCGCACTCTCGGTTAAACTGACAGATATCAAACTGATCTGCCCCCAGGCACTCAGTAAGATTGAACATCAGTCCAAACTGACTCACTAACACTCTGATCAGGAAATCTGCAATCACACCTAATCCGCACGAAAAGTTTTCAGAAGTCTATTCACCCCTCCCCTCTAGACTTCTGCCCTCACAAAACCCGTTCGGGACCTACAAGTGGTATCAGAGCAGTGGTTCTACAGACCACTGGCTTTGAGTATCATCGATTCTTGAGGAAGAATCTTTGTGGTCATTTGAACAGATTTTGAAAAACTATTTTCAAAACTCATTCGTTTTCAAAATCACTCAGCATGGATAATACCTCTGGTATGTTTCATGATTTGCCTAAGTTTTCAATTGATGAGTATGCAGATTGGACTATATACATGTGCAACCATCTGGGATTGATAAACGGCAGAATGATGGAAGTCATTAAACGAGGACCCATCATCATATATCACGACAACCCAGCGGTTGGAGGAGATCCAGATCATGCACCTGGAAGTCTTGTTCGAAAAAGTCTAGCCCTGATGGATGCAGAAGAAAGAAAGTTGAATACTCTAGATACAATCGCCAGACATATAATCATGAAGACGATGGATAAAGTCACCAAAGAGAAGATAAAGTATCTCAAAACAGCGAAACAAATGTGGGATACTCTTGCTGAGATATGTGAAGGAAACAATCAGATCAAAGACAACCGACTACAAGCTGAACTGGTGAAGTTCGAAAAGCTCAAAATGTTGCCCAACGAGACCATCAACGAGCTCGATGGGAGGATCACCATGTCAGTAAACAAGCTACAAGAACTTGGAAGAGAGATGTCAGACAAAGACATCAATTATAAGATCTTAAGATCTCTCACCAAGAAATGGGACATGTAAGTCACGGTAATCAAGGATTGCCAAGACATTTCCAAGATGAAGCCAAGTAGCTTATTCCTAAGCCTTAAAGCCCATGAGTTCAATTTAATCGAAAGAGGGCAAGCAGATGAAGACGAGACGCCTGCTGAAGCCTCAACCTCCACATCTAAATCAGTTGCATTCAAAGCAACCAGCAGCAGATCAAAGGCCACTGAACCTGTTGGAAACATCATAAGCCAAGCAGAACAGATCGCTCTGCTTACCAGGAAACTTGAAAGATCGAATATTCAACTTGGTAAGTATCGCAGATTCTACGAGGACTATCAAGACAACAGAAGAAACAGGAGGCCAACTGACAGATCACTAGAAAGGAATATATCTGGTGACCGAAGGGATCACAGAGATGATAAAAGAGATGATCGGTCAGACGAGAGAAGAGATAACAGATCTGACAGAAGGAGTTCAGATCCTACAGAATAAGTGTCTCACCTGACAGAGGAAGTTCTGTGGATCGTGGATCATGCTTCAACTACTTGAAACCAGGTCACTACAGCTCCGACTGCCCAGACCTGACTCCCAGAGAAAGAGAAGAGAAGAGGAACAAAAGAGAACTACGCTTCAAAGACAGAAAAGCCATGGTTGCTAACACATCAGGAATTGATGATTCCTATCTGATTTCTGAGGATTCTGGCTACTCATCTGTAGAAGATTTATGTCTGATAAGCAGTACTGTTGATTTCCTTGACCATGAAGATCTGATATTCTCTTCAGATGACGATGAAATCTTCCTGATGGCCAGGGAGGAAGACCAATCTGAGGTAACCTCCAAACCTTCTGCTTTTTCAATTTCCACACCAGCTATTATTAGCACACCTGCTGGAGAGATTGACTTGCAGTTATACTCTGAGCAATTGCTTGATGATCTCTCTGATGCAGTAGACACTTATACAATAGTGGAAGCTGAAAATGACAAGCTAAGGATCAGAAATAATCAGCTTGTTAAAGAGAACGCTGTCAGTAAAGCAGCTGAACTGAAATTATCTGAAACTGCTCAGAAGGTAACTGAGGAACTTAACGTTCTGAAGGTTAAATCTTCTGATCAGGTGAAGCAGATCAAAGATCAGCTAGCAATCAACAAACAACAAGCTGATGATTTCAAAATCCTACAAGCGAAGTTTGATGAGCTATTCCGATTACATGAGAGTCTAAAATCTACTGAGGATAGTTTGCGCAAGAAAATAGAGGTTTTCACGAACTCATCAAAAACCGTTCAAGATATGAACACCTATTTTCGAACGCCGACTAACAAGAAGGGAATTGGGTATGAGAACCCTTCTACATCCTCTAAAGCCCCGTTTGATTCGCTTCAGAATGGTGTAATCAAACGAGTCTCTGACAAAGATACACAAAGAGCTAAACATGTATCTGATAAGGGAAAAAGACCTGCTGAGCAAGTAAGGCAAGTGCCTAATCAGAAAGGGAACAGAAATGGACCCAAACTAATTAAGCATCAGCCGAGGAATAAACAGAAGAACCCAGTTCTTCTGAAGAAACCTCAACCTGATCAGCAGATTAGGTATCAGAAGAGACAACCTGTAAAAGGGAAATTTAATCTGAGACCCAATCGAGGTCAGCTGCCTAATAAGCAAGCTATAGGTAAACTGCAAAGACCATCTATGCCAAAGAGATATGAATCTTTTAATGGTAGCAGTCGTACCTACCCTTATAACCAGAGACCTAGGGCTACTGCACCTGAGCCCCACTGGGTTAAAGGAAGACAAAATATAAAGAAAAATCCCAAGTCTTCTGATTCACCCAAGGCTCACACGAATAATCATACAAATCAGAAAGCATATAAATAGACGTATTATTATGTTGATATGTATGGGAGACAAATCAGACCTTCTGATCTATCTGATTACAATAGAAGTGCCCTGTTTGTGTGGATCCCTAAATCCACAACTAACCCCTCAGGACCCAATTCCAAAGGGGTACCTAAAGCCTGATTCGATTGCAGGTTCGATTGGGACTGGCCAACAAAGGAGGTGTACAAGCAACTATCTGGTACATCGATAGTGGATGCTCAAGGCATATGACTGGAAGCAAACATCTCCTTAGCTCTTACAAAGAACAAGAAGGCCCACGTGTACTCTTCGGTGATGATAACTTTGGTTTTACCAAAGGATTCAGAACCTTAGAGAATGATGATGTACAAGTAACTGGAGTTTCGTATGTCGAAGGATTAAAGCACAATCTACTATCACTATCACAATTCTGCTACAACGGATTCATCGTTGAGTTCTCGAGTGACAAGTGTACAATTAGGAATCGAGCTACTCAACAAATCTTGCTAACTGGTTCAAGGAAAGGCACGATCTACACAGCAGATTGGAACAGTTGCCCAAGAAATGCATGCTTAATTCTTAAGAGCTCCAAGAGTAGCAGTTGGCTCTGGCACAAAAGATTGAGTCATCTGAACTTTAAGACTCTTAACAAGATAGCTAGGGTGCCTTTGGTTGAGGGACTTCCGAATGAAGTATTCTCAAAGGATCAGACATGTGTCGCATGTCAGAAGGGAAAACAAGTTAAAGCTTCATTCAAGGGAATACCTGGACCAGCATCCAGTAGAGTACTGCAACTGCTCCATATGGATCTATTCGGACCAGTTACACCAGTCAGTCTCAGTGGATGCAAATATACTCTGGTAATCGCGGATGATTATTCCAAGTTTACTTGGGTTATATTCTTATACAAGAAGAACGAGACAACGACAAAGATACCCGAGCTGCTCAAGAAACTACAAAACGAAAAGGGTGTCAGCATAGTAAAAATCAGATCAGATAAAGGTACATAATTTCTGAATTCTTTTATTACTGATTTTTGCACTGAGTTTGGTATACAGCATGAAACATCAGCTGCAAGAACCCCACAACAAAATGGAGTAGCAGAACGGAGAAACAGAACTCTCAAGGAAGCTGCTCGCACTATGTTAGCTGAACATGCGACACCAAGCCGTTTCTAGGCAGAAGCCATCAATACTGCATGCCACACTCAGAACTGATGCTCTCTGACTAAGACTCACTTCAAAACACCCTATGAACTGTGGAAGGGCAGAAAACCTCGTGTTTCATACTTTCATGTTTTTGGGTGCAAGTGTTTCATTCACAACAATGGGAAAAGTCAGTTGAAGACTTTTGAGGCCAAGTTAGATGAGGGTATATTCTTAGGATATTCCTCATCCAGCAAGGCTTTCAGGGTTTACAACAAACGAAACCTAGTTGTGGAAGAAACACCCCATGTGGTCTTTGATGAGACATCTTCTGAACAAGAGAAAGCTGCCTCAGAACAAGCCGTACCAGATCAACCTCTACCTGATATGCTGAAAATGGATCAGCTAAGTATCAAGGAGAAAGAAGCTGAACACGTAACAGTGTATATCCCAGAACTTGATCTTACTAATTCAACAGGTCAATCAGACCCTAAGGTATGCACAACTGTCAGTGAAGAAGCTGGTACAGCTGAGACAGTATCAACTGAACCATCTAGTTCAGGGGGAACTCCTGAAGTTCCTACGAACAGACATCAGCACATGATGAGTCCAACATCAGCTGAGACATGTTCTTATCAAGTGGATCATAATTTTGCACCACTCCCAATCACTAGTAATGAACTACTATCAGAAATGGATGATGTTCTCCAAATAGACGCAAATCAGAGTAGAGTCATCCAACTGATCTGATTATCGGAGACCCATCTGATAGAGTCAAAACTAGACATCAGATTGGTGAAAGTGTCATGTACTGTTGTTATCTGTCTTTGAAGGAACCAACTACAGTAGAGGAAGCTCTACAAGGCGCAAGCTGGATTCTAGCCATGCAAGAGGAGCTGGAACAGTTTGAGAGGAATCAAGTTTGGAATCTGGTGGACAGACCAACTCATCAAGACATGATTGGCACGAAGTGGGTATTCAAGAACAAGAGAGATGAGAATAATGTCATAACCAGGAATAAGGCAAGACTTGTTGCTAAGGGGTATTCACAATCAGAAGGAATTGATTATGATGAGACCTTTGCACCAGTCGCTCGCCTAGAAGCCATTCGGATGTTTCTGGCATATGCTACCCACAGAGGGTTCATTGTGTATCAGATGGACGTAAAGATTGCATTCTTAAATGAGGTACTAGCAGAGGAAGTTTATGTTGAACAACCTCCAGGCTTTGAAAAAGGCAACCAAGTGTACCGTTTAAGAAAAGCTCTTTATGGCGTGAAACAAGCTCCTCGAGCTTGGTATGATACACAACGGATTCACTAAAGGAATAGTGGACAGAACCTTATTC
Organism: Stenogyne calaminthoides; assembly: GCA_037126765.1. Taxonomy (NCBI): domain Eukaryota; kingdom Viridiplantae; phylum Streptophyta; class Magnoliopsida; order Lamiales; family Lamiaceae; genus Stenogyne; species Stenogyne calaminthoides. Next base: position 13,104,758 of record JBBCBC010000028.1, read on the forward strand.
AGAATAGAAGATGGAGAAGATATTCTGATGGTTCAGATTTACGTGGACGACATCATCTTCGGATCTCCCAACAAGAAGCTGTGTGAGAAGTTCAGCAAATTGATGCAAGGGAAGTTCGAGATGTCCATGATGGGTCAGATGAATTACTTTCTGGGTTTACAAGTCAAGCAGAGTACATAAGGGATACTCATCTGCCAGGCGAAGTACACAAGGAATCTACTGGCCAAGTTTGGAGTTCAACATTGTAAGGAAGCCAGAATTCCCATGATTTCCGGTTTCAAGATGGATCCAGATGAGGACGGTCAGAAAAATAATCAGAAAGAATATAGGGCTCTCATTGGATCTCTACTATACCTGACTGCTAGCAGACCAGACATCACTTTCGCAATAGGTGTATGTGCCAGATTTCAAGCAAATCCAATGCAAAAGCCACCTAGAAGCGACTAAAAAGCGATTCTCAAGTATCTGAAGGGGATAGTAAACCTTGGTTTATTTTACCCATCAGATGATAATCTAGAGCTTAGTGGGTATTCTGATTCTGATTACGGAGGTTGCAGAATCGACAGGAAGTCAACCTCAGGTTCATGTCGGGTTTAAAAATAAAAATCATCTCTTGGTTTTCGAAGAAGCGGACATCGATTCGCGACATCTATTACTGAAGCAGAATATATGGCTGCAGGAAGCTGTTGTTCCCAACTGCTCTGGCTAAGTCAGCAGCTAAGGGATTACAACATCGTAGCTAAGAACGCACCTATATTCTCGCTGACGATAATAGTGCTATTGCAATCACTCGTAATCTCGTTCTACATACAAGATGCAAGCACGAGGATGTCGGACACCATTTTATCGAGATCATGTTGAAAAGAAGAATATCATAATGGAAAAGATCCATAATCGACAAGCGAAAAGTCGATATTTTAACTAAGCCGCTTAGTCGAGATCGATTCGAGAATTATGCAACGAGCTAGGGCTTCGGATCTCGAGAAAGTGCACGAAATGGTTGGTGGATCGATCTCGTAACCGATTAAAAAAGACTAACCAAAGAAGAGGAATCGATTGAGTTAGGAATCTCAACCGATCGAATCGACTGATTTAGGAGCCGATCCGGTTCGGATAAGGAGCAGATCGAAAGTCGACAAGTAGCCGATCCGAGTGCGAGATAAGGAGCGGATCGAAAAGTCGGACAAGTAGCCGATCCGAAGTTCGCATAAGAAGCGGTCGATTCAAGATATATCGACAAGGGGAACCGATCCGATTAGAAGATTACTTTATAAGTCAATTAAAGCTGCAGTAAACAAGCAAGTCGTACAAGTTGAAAGCTACAGATCGCATAAGTCAGAAGAGGCAACACAACAATGAAATAACAGAATTTTTCATTGATAAGGACCCGGAGGTCAGATTTACAAGTTACAAGTGATATCACAAGCTACCTACAAGCTATCTTCAAGTGGTATTACAAGCTACAAGTACAAGAAGACCCGGAGGTCGCTACATAAACCATAAACCATAAACCCTAAGCCAACCCAAGGCAGGGAAGGAGAGAGAGAGATTTTAAGAGTTGATGCTCTCATTTTTCTCCGACCCAGGGGGCGCAGAGAAGCTTCTAGAATCCTGAAAGCCACTCTTAGAAGCGAGAGCGGGCCTTGAAGGATCTTTATGCTAGGAGCCCTTAGACCTAAAATCAATGGGCTCTCTAGCTGTTAAATGAGACACAGTGCCACAAGTTTGGTCACAAGGACCAAACAGACACTAGCGTCGCATGTAAATATTGAGTTTGATATATGAAGATCAGCTGTTGACTGATGCAGACCATATACCAAACTCATGTTTTGTTTCAGACTGAGTCTGTTGATGCTAATTCCATCATCTCGATAGGCGCACAAGGTGCATACAGTTAGGAGAAGTGCCTTCTCATTTGCCTTAGAAGATCCGCCTCCACGGTGGTAAAGAAGCTTTGCATTGATCGTATGTGTAATCTTAGATGACGACGAAAGCAGTGTGAAGGAACACACAGGGTTGATTTGAGAAGCTGAATTCATTGGAAAAGGGTTAAAGGTTTTCACCGGAAATAAGGAACTCATCGGAAAAGCATGAAGTATATGCTAAAGAAGATGAATGGTTTATGTTGTGTTGTTTGCCTAATCACCCTAGGCTAATTTATAGAAGGAAATTAGGGGTATAAATGCAAATTTATTTTCTCAGAAGACTTTAAGAGAAATTTACATCGACAACGCGTAAGGAACACGCGGCTAATGGTTGGATGAGTTGACGGTGTGAGTTATCACAGCGTATCTATGTCATTATTACGGAATGTCAAATTGCGCCGATTTGGGAATCGAGGCGACTTTTTGACTCCCCGAAGTAAATGTTTTGGCGGGAGTAAACTTCAGTGCATAGTAAATGCGGGCTGATTAGAAGAAGATTGAAGATAAGAGTATCAGATAAGTGGATTAGATAAGTGACGAAGTGTTTCAAGCAAGAATCTGATCAGATGAGTGGAATATTGTTGGGAAATGCATAAGGCTACCATCAGTAAGGTCAACAAGTACCAGATCAGATCACAGTGGTAACTGGTTGATTACAATATCAATCAGTCGGATACGTTCTCTTATTTATCCCTTTCTGAACTTCTTATATGCGTTATTTAAATAAATTGGTTTTTACTCTGTTATCACTTTATGACGCATGCTCTGCAAATCTTTTAATGAGGACTTGGGAATGTGTTTTTAATGCATTTTATTGCGAATTTTTGAGTCCGAAATACGAGAAGACTACTTTTCTCAACCGTGTGATCAAAATACTTTTTGGCCGACTAATCTCAGCCACTGATTTCAAAACACGGATACTTGAGTACTTTGGAAAGTTGTGCAAAAAGGTTTTCCCTCGTATTCTATAAAATCCAAATCTTTCTCAGAAAACTTCTTTCCACTACTTCGTTTTCTCAAAGCTCTTAAAAGATCAAAACTTTCTTAATCTTCAGAAAATTACCTTCAAAATCATTTGATTCTACTTTTACGATTTCTCAAAACCTCGAATCAATTTCTGGTAATTTCTCGTTTATATACTGCATTATTTCAATTCACTCTGGTACCTAGGTCTACAAGTCGTGATGATATGTTTCTGTAATTTTTATAAGATCTATACGCTTACTTGCTAAATTGATGCTTAGATTACTGGTTTGACTGAATTTATTGAAATATCTTACTCAAACTAAACATCAATTTGCATATTGTACAGAAATGACATATCTTGTTCCATGACCGGGCCAAGGGAAAAAGTTCTGCAACTTTGCATCGATGAAGAAAGACATCATTGATGAGAAGTATGTAGTATTCACCATCACCTCAGAACCTGAATCGCTGGAAATTCTGGAGTGCTTGCGAGCGTGTGGGCTAGAACGATATTGCTCTACACATCAGAACATCGTCCACACCCATGAAGCCCTGGAGTTTTTATACAATCTACAAAGGCATGAAGACATTGATGCTGACCTGATTTCTTCCGTTGGCGGATTGGAAGTGCGAGTGTCGAATGACGATCTCCAGAGGATATTCGGCCTAACTCGAGGAAGCATCAATCCAGAAACCTACACGACTGATGTAGGAGAAAAAGAATTTCTTGAAGCCGAGTTGTTGAGACCAGCAAACAAGGAGAATACAACAAACGTCAAGCCTCCTATCTGAAGAGGAAATATCGCCTTCTCCTTGAGATCGTTCAGAAGGTGATCATGTGCTCAACTTACAATCTTGATGCTGTCACTTCCTATAAGATCAGTGTCATGGCTGCAATAATAAAGAAGGCTTCAGATATAGATTGGTTGGGTATGGTCAAGACACGACTGAGGAAAGACTCCGGGAAGTTCGAACTGACCCAGAGCAATGTAGTGTGCTTATCTTCCAAGTGCTCCTTCATACACAATATCTCAATCATTCTGTCAGATAAGCTGCCACAGAACTATGAATGGAATGAGAATGGAGCGAAGATATATCAAGCAAAGCACAAGACCATATTGGGCAAGGATGAATCCCTACCTGGACAATCTGATGAAGATCCACCTCCTTATGTGCCCAAACCCAAGGTAGAAAAGAAGGGAAAAGATAAGGCAACTGCATCTTTTGAAGCGCATGGAACGGCCATTCCAGAAAAGAGGATGAAGAGGAAGGATATGGCCAAGAAACCAGATGCTCAGCAGAAACGTCAGAAGAGAGTGACTTCTCCTCTGAAGACTGCTCCAAGTTCTGCCCAGCAAGTTAGCAGAACGAAGGATCTGATGCAAGTGGAATCAGAAGAGGAGATAGCAGTCCGCTCTGAGCCCACTCCCAGAGAAGTAAGGGAAGAGCAGATGATCGCAGCAGAAGGAGAGAAATCTGTCAGAGGGACAGAAGTGGAGCAATCTGAGGAAGAATCACCATCTGATTCTCTGCCTCTCACCACGATCTTCCAGAGAGCAAGATCGCCAATGCCCACTTCCAAATCCCCATCACCCTCTCCTCAAAAATCATCACCACCACCCTCTCCCCACAAAACCTTCTCACCCTCACCCTCACCTATCAGATCACCCAGATCTCCCACACCACAAATCAATGAACCTGTTCAGGAAATTGAACACCCTCAAAATGCTGAAAACGAACCACAAATATCCCAATCTCCATACAAGTCACAAGCACCTGAGAGATCTGACAAGCGAGTGTCCATCTCTCATAATACCTTCAATACTAGAACCGTGCTTGCTTCACCTGTTTCAGAAAGCCCCATCATAAGGATAATGAAGCAACAGATCAAGGAGTATCTGCTGGATCTATGCCTTGAATTGGATCAACATCCTGGCATCCAGCAACAAATAGAAGAGATTGTGTTCTGGAGGGATATCAGACTGAAAAGCATTGAAGAATTTCTGATTCTCATGACAACTCTGGGAACATATTTCTTTATAGACATGGAGATGAAATGCTTGAACACTGCTGGGATTGAAAGCGTTGTTGAATTGGCATCTGATGATGATATCAGATGGTTGATTCAATGAAAAGGTTCTAATTGCGATAATGAGGAGGAAACCGTTCAACCTCCTACAGATCATGAGGGAGCTGCCAATGAACCAAGAATGGGTGCTGCAGATGAGACCCACTTGGCAAGGCTTCAACATCTGACCAGACTGCTACGTTGAGCTCTGATACCCTAGATCTTTATACTGAGAAGATTCAGGATGGGATCAAGACTGCTATTGAAGACAAATTCCAAATACAAAGCAGATCTGATGAAGCGATTTGAAGAAGAGCAAGCAAAACTAGTTGACAGAGAAAGAAGTCACACAGTTGGGATGCACAATGCCATCCTCTCTGAAGTAATGCAACTAGTTAACCCTCTTGCCGAGAAGCTCAATCTCCAGTCTGACAAACTCAAAGTTCAGACAGATATGCTCGATCGCATTACGTACTATTGGAGAATGTCCGGGCATCTTTGGAGAAAACCCGACAACCACATGGATATGGGTTGGAAACACTTTGTAACCTTCGCAGAACGAGCATGACAGGACATCAAAGTTGCTCTCGACGCTTCTTGAAACTCGCGACTTTTCGCCACCGCTCGGATCACTCCTCTTGGCCGAGAGGAACTCGGAGGGAGATCACACGGCAATTCAATGCTCGAATCAAGAGAATGTCCAACCTCTTTGATGAAACCAAAAAAGCGGGAAGGACAAGAAAATAAAGAGAAGAATAAAAAACAGACACAGTTGGTAACAATTACATCTCTACCAGAAACGACTGTATCTGACTTGCCAGCCACTCCATCTATTGATCTCAAGGTCAAGTAAAAGAAACCGTGGAGCAACATAGCAAAGAGATCAATGAAAGGTAAAATTGCTCTTTCGAGAGGTTATTGCCGAGTCGACAAAGATTGAAGACTTTTCTTCGTTCGTACAGAAAAGAATGGAAACTGATGATCAGGTCAAGAGACTTGAACTCGCTAAGAAATTAGCTGAAGAAGACGAACAAGAAGAATCTGAGCAGACTCTGAGGAGAAAGAAAGGCAAAGGAAAGATGATGAAAGCAATCATGAAAGATCGTAGACAAGGCCAACTATTCTCTACCAAAGCGATGACTCTCAACAAGTTCAAGAGCAAACAAGACAGAGAATTAGAGAGGCCGCCATCAAGAAGCGAGATTATCGAGGCTAAGGGACTGAACATCGCTTACATCCGAAGGAAGAGGAAGAACGAAGCTGCAGCAGAGGTGATTGCTTGGGAGAAGAATACCCTTCCAGCACCTGTTAAAGACATCCTCTGTGCACGGCTAGATCTGCTTCCAGAATGGGATCAGATCAGAGGAGAATGGTTATGTGACGTATACATCCTAGAGAAGATTCTGATTCATCAAGATCAGACTGAAAATGATGATGAATTCCAGAACTGGTTAGAAACGATGTATCCAGACTTCTACCAGACGGTGATGAAAGAAGGGAAAATCATGTCACTAATACCTGAAGCTCCACCCTTTGAACTACTCCTTCCACCTTTCCGTCCAGACAAAAAGCTAGATGCTGTAAAGTTCAAGAATGCCTACTATGGATTTGCTGAAAAATGAGGGATCCATAGAAGAGAAGATCTGGACAAGCTGATGCAAAGGATGTACAAGATGTTTGGCATCCCCAAAGAGCTGCAAATGTTCAAGTACACCTGAGGAAGACAACTTGTAATCAGATGATAGGTACGCTTTTCATGTATTCTATAATGCACACACCTATCTGAATGAAATATTTCATCTCTCTGATTCTAAGACAACATCTCATTGTCTTCCGAAATATGTACTGCATTTCATTATCTGCATTTCTATTCGTGGTATTTGTTTTTCTGATTAAGTGTTTTGGTTCCATCAAAAAGGGGGAAATTGTTGGGATATTTGTATTTAAGTTTTGATGGAAGTTCCAAAACAGGTTGTAATAGGACCAGTCGGACCTGTTAGCTGACTGATGACTTAGAATTAGATTAAGATGACCAGCTGAAATGTATAGATAGCTGATGTAAAAGATAGGTCACATATTGAGGGGGAACTCAATATGTATAGGTCAGGTCGAGGTATTAGATGACCCAGATAAGGTCAGATGATCAGAAGGCTAAGAACAAATCAGAAGAAAAAAAGTCAGAAGATCAAGTGAAGACAAAAGACACTGAAGACTCAGATGAACCTGAAGACTTAGATAAACCTGAGGACTCAGTAACAAACCTGAAGACTCAGTATGACTGAATACACTGAGGCTCAGAGTCACCTAAAGATCAGAAGACTACCAGAAGACCTGAAGACCTATATCAGCCGAGTCTGCATATTGTGCTAAGACAATCTGCATCAGAAGACTCTACAAGGTAGACTGATCAGTTATCTAATCAAATCAGCTCACACCTGGCGTCAACCAAAATGGTACACCAGACAAGACGAATCTTCTACAAAAGGAATATCAATCGTCTAACAGACAAATACTGAAGTGCCGCCTCGCAAAGCCAAAGAGAAAGCGACACGTGCACAAAAAGAACTGATAATGCGGGATTCGACGCTGCAGACATAAACGGCGCTAATCATGCCTACGGCCACTCCGATATTCGGAGCACGTCACAATCATATCCTACAGCCTACCTAATATAGCCCGAAATTAAAATTGCTCTCCAACGGCTCTTTGATTTCGAGGTCTATAAAATGGGATCGATCTTCAAAATTGAAGAACACTAAGAACAAACACGGAGACACCGCAAAAGAAGCAAAATCTACAGCAAAATCTCCGCTCGAAGAACACCATATTTGAAGATTATTCTTAGAGTGTTCATCCCATAGTTCTTAGCAAGAAATCCTATCCACTAGCATTTGGCTACATAAACACCAGGATAGATTTCCAGTTGGAACCACAACAAACTTTTACCCAAACTCAAAGTTAGGTTAAGTTTGTTACCGCAAGATTTCAGACTAGGGATTCTAGTTTCTGATTTCTGGTTCGGTTGAGTGTGAACTCAATAAACATCTGTTGGGTGTTGGACTAACACATAAAACTAAATCCAGTTGGTTAAGTTGGTGCCCCTGTGTTAAGGGAAGAGTGGACGTAAGACGGGTTTTGTTTGAACCACTATAAAATCTTGTGTGCATTTACTTGCTTTCTTTATTGCTTTACACTATTCACACAACTGAGTTTAAAACTGCATACATATTCTAAGTTAAGCTCAGTCTGCACCAAGCAACTGATCTGATCAGGTTGACACCTTAGTCAGCCGGTTGAAAACTGACTTGAGAATCTGATTTGATAAAACTGGTTTTTCACACGGGTATTTACAAGCTTCCGCACTCTCAGTTAAACTGACAGTTATCAAACTGATCTACCCTCAGGCACTCAGTAAGATTGAACATCAGTCCAAACTGACTCACTAGCACTCTGATCAGGAAATCTGCAAATCACACCTGATCCGCACGAAAAGTTTTCAGAAGTCTATTCACCCCTCCCCTATATACTTTTGCCCTCAAAAAATCCGTTCAGGACCTACACACAGTAAGCGTCCCTTGTCGAAGATTTATGAACTCGGATTCCTTTTGGTCTCGCAGTGCTTGTGGGAAATAACGCCTTAAAACAGCTTCTTTAAAAATTTTCCAAGTCAGGGCACGCCTTCCTTCAGGTGTTAAAGTGCACTCGTAAGATTCCCACCACTGAGCAGCATCTTCAGCCAGTTGCAATTGTGCGCAGGACACCTTCTGTGCTTCAGTCAATTCCATTAGTCGATAAATACGCTCAATTTCTGCCAACCATTCTTTTGTGGCCACGGGCCCTTCTTTTCCTTTAAACCGTGGTGGTTGAAAATGCCAGAATTATTTCACGACATCAATAGTTTTAGGTTCTCTTGCAGGTGTTGGTGTCTGTTGCTGAACTAGTCCTTGTAACGAGTTGAAAAACTATTTTGCTATATCTGCCCCTGAACTTGTGTTTCTTGGGGCGGGTTGTTCATCCGGTACTTCCATTGGTGGATTCACTCGTGGTCGTCCCCGCTTAGGCATAGTAATAAACTGTTTAGGATTCGCATCATTATTGAGAAACAAACTATTGATGTAAATATATAAAAATAAAAGGATGCAGCTATATTAATAAGCAAACTACGAAATTTTTATTATAACATATGCCGCTTAACGAGACAAAATATCATAAGTTAGTACATCTATGTGTCTAAGGACTTCATGTTCATGCGGGGAAAATATGAACATATGTCTACTGAGTCTGAGACCTCTGCTATATAGAATGAGGTCTGATAGTTAACTATCCGATAACCATATATATTTCTATTACATAGAAAGTTTATTCTCTCATCTCTCGTCTAGTTGGGGGGCGACTCGGTCCTGCTTCATCTCCTCCAAAGTTCTCTCCATGCCTCTCTTGGCCATGATCCTCAAACCGAGTATAACTTAGATAAACAATGAACATAAATGTGTAAAGCTCCTTTCACTCTTCTCCCTCAATCTCGTTTCGCTTGCTGAAATCTCACTAAAGAACTTTGTTGGGAGATGAATTTAATAAAGATATATGATTTTGATTAGATCCCAAAAACCCCTGAGTTTGACATGTTCAGAATGATCTTGATAGTTGAGTCAGGATTCAGTTTTAGAGTATTCAGGATGATATCTGCAAAATGTATAGTCAGCAGATATAGATAAGATTAGGATCTGAAGATCCTGAAGACTCAGTATGTTTAAGAAACCAAGTTTCAAGACTCAAGATGAAAACTAAGAATCAAGACTTCGAGATGAAATCGAGAATCAAGACTCAAGATGAAATCGAAAAATCAAGACTCAAGATGAAGACTCAAGATATCACCAAGATATCGTCAAGACTCGAAGACTCAAGACTCGAAGACTCAAGACTCAAGACTCGAAGACCAAGAAGACTCAAGACTCAAGACGCAAGATCAAGATCAAGATCAAGATCGAAGATCAAGAATATCAAGGCACAAAGAATTATCAAGACTTCGAAGAATGTAATCAATACTCGAGATAAACTCAATGTTCCGAGGCAATCAATATATCTATCTCAAGGATGCAATCTTGGTAAGATCGCGATTCCTTAGAAAATAGATATTTGCCTAGACATTCAAATGAAGACAAAAGGAACTAAGTCAGAAGTGTTGTTAAGGTTATATCAACTCAGAGTTTGTAACCAAAATAGCCGTTGAAGGTGTCTACCTTTAACTCGAGACAAAAGTCAAAAAGAGGAAGATAACATCGCATTTTCATCGACAATCGACAAAGGACAAAGGTTTGAAAAAAGATGTCAGAAGTACAAAAGTTCCAGACTGCAAAAAGTGAAGACCGGCTACATGAAAGGCTATTGCCTAAAACGTGTTAGGGAGTTTCAAACCCTAAATATAGCCGTTCCTCACACACCATAAGAGGAAACTCACGAAGCTATCTCTCAAACGGATAATTTTCAAAAGTAACCTTGGTGTATGCCTATAAATCTTTGACCCTCTACATTGTAAGGTTACGGAAATTTATAAGCAACTCAAGAAGCTCAAACTTATTATCAAGAAAGTTAAAGCACTCGAAAAACTTAGAATTTCCCAAGTGCTTTTATATTGAAGAGAGCTCACTAAACTAAGCCTAGCTTGATAAGACATATCCGAAGCTTAGTCGAGATATCCTAGCCTTTGCATTGTACTTCATTGTAAAGGATATCTCATCCTAGTTGGAAACCAACCGAGAAACCCCAAACCCTTGAGAAGGTAGTTGGAGTGTGTTTTGTTGGTGAGAAGAGTTGTAAAGAGTTAGTAAACTACGCGAGTAGTCGTAAAGCTCTAGAGGAGAAGTTAGTAAGCTACAGAGGTAGTCTGAAAGCTTGTTTGTGTTTGAGTAAGTAAACTACGGAGGTAGTCAGAAAGCTCAAGGTCGGGTTTAGTAAGTAAACTACGTGGAGTAGTCAGAAAGTTCAGGGCAGAGTTGAGTAAGTAAACTACGCGAGGTAGTCAGAAAGCTCAGAAGTGATTAGTGAATTTCTCTGAAGATCAGAGAGAGTGGACGTAGGAGCTTGAGTCTCTGAACCACTATAAACTGCTGTGTTGTTTATTGCTTTCTTTATCTGTGCTTAACTGATTGCATCACTGAGTTTGAAAGCATATTTTCACTGATATTTCAGTTGGAATCAATCCACTGGAAGTTGCATGTAATTGAATCACAGCCTAATCACTATTTCATTAAAGGAAGGTTTTCAGCAAAGCTTTAAAACGAGTATAAATTAAAGGGCCAACCATTCCGCACATCTGAGTAGCTAGAACAGATAGTTACCAAACTGAACTTACTCTTCTGAGGGTTCAGTAAGTTAGTTATCTGATCCAAGCAACTCAGGATCTCTCTACACACGTGTCTCTCGGTTGGGATTATCCGAGGTTTCTAAAAGCGACTCGATCACTTTGTCTCGATGAGACTTTGACTTAGAGTGATTTGTTCTTCTCAGGACCTAATCTTCAGGATTATCTAACTCAAGTTGACCTCAGTAAGAAAAAGTTTTAAAAACACTGAACACGTGTATTCCCCCCCCCATACACGTGTAAGACTCGTTTGCACCGGGACCAACAAGTGGTATCAGAGCAGTGGTTCAACTTGACCACCTGCTTTGTTGACCAAAGTTTTATTTGCTAAAAATACTTGTGGTCTATCTGAATTGATCTTATTTGCTGAAATTCTTAAAAGACTCAGTTAAAAGGTCTTCTAAGAAACTTCCCATGTTCTCAGTGGAGAACTATGATTTATGGAGACTAAGAATGCAGGCTCACCTGTATTCTAAACATGAGCGTATGTGGAGAGTGGTCTCTCAAGGACCATTCCAATTTACTATGGTGAATCCCAGAGGAACAGAAGATGAGAGAATTGATCCTAGAGCAGAATTTCCTAAGTCTGATGACCAACTCGACTCTGAGGAGAGAGAAAAGTTAGTCAATCTAGACTACATTGCAAAAGACACACTATACAAAGACAATTGATGATGGTGTGATGGGAATGATCTCTCAACGCAATCTTGCCAAAGAAATTTGGGATACACTAGGCAGAATGTGCCAAGGCACGATCATATCAAAGAAAACAAACTTTCAGTTGCAATAGGAAAGTTTGATAGTTTTGAAATGGAAGAAGGTGAATCAATTGACAAATTGGAAGTCAGATTCACTAGTATTATGAATGATCTAAATGCACTTGGAAAGAAAAATGCACTTAGAGTTGTTAGGCAGATTTGGATTCCAAAAGGTACAGCTAACCTTGTAGGACCCTACACAAATTGGGTACCTAAAAATTGATCTGCTTTTCAGGAGGAAAACAAGGGCACAAAGCTGATTAAAGATCACATAGCACAGATGAGAAGAGATGAAAAAGCCCCTGATGTATGGTATCTTGACAGTGGATGCTCAAGACATATGACAGGATTCAAGAAGATACTCAGTGACTATGTTGAACAAAGAGGCCCTCGGATCACTTTTTGGAGATAACTCCAAGGGACGATCAAGGAAATGGAACTTTGGAAATCGACTCGGTTCATATCCATGGTGTTTCATATGTATCGGATTGAAGCATAATTTGCTTTCAATAAGCCAATTACGTGATAAGGGTTTTAATGTTGAGTTCTCTAAGAACTTATGTTATGTGAAAGATGATACAACACGTAAAAAATATTCTTGGTGGTACAAGAAAAGGAAATGTGTATCTTCTTGATTGGAGTTCAACTCCTAAAGATACATGTTTGGTTTCTAAAAGTTCCACAGATACCCGATTGGTTATGGCATAAAAGAATGAATCACCTAAATTTCAAAACCCTGAATAAGCTTGCAAGATTAGCTCTTGTAAGAGGGTTGCCTAATGAAGTGTTCAAGAAGGAACATATTTGTGATGCGTGCAAAAAAGGAAAACAAATTAGAGCATCATTTAAAAAGCAAAGTAGATATTTCTCTTGATGAGAACACTTCGATTCATCGCATATGGATCTTTTTGGTCCTATAACACCAAAAGAAGCACTAATGGCGTGAAATACACATTGGTAGTAGTTGATGACTACTCAAGATATACTTGGGTCATATTCTTACTTCAAGAAGAAAGAGACTCGAATAAAGTTTGCCATAATTCTTGAAAAGGCTCAAGATTGAGAAAAATCTGAGTGTGGTCAAAATCGATCGACAAAGGAACCTGAATTTATAAATCATATCATATCGATTATTGTGTAGCAAATGGAATTTCACATGAAACATCAACCAGAAGGACCCTCAACCAAATGGTGTTCTTTGAAAGAAGGAACAGGACTACGAAAAGAAGTTCGCAAGGACAATGATAAATTTGGTGATATTCCTAAAAGATTTTTGAAATTTGAAGTCATCAACACCGCATGCTACTCTCGAAACATCCATCTTGACCAAGAGTCAAGGCAAAACACCTTATGAGCTTTGGAATGAAAGGAAGCCTCTTGTTTCTTTCTTTTCGTGTGTTTTGGTTGCAAGTGTTTCATACACAATAATGGTAAAGATCGATTGAAAACATTTGATAGTAAAAGTCGATGAAGGAATATTCTTAGGATATTCTAAAGTCGATAAAAGCTTTCGAGTTTACAACCTGTAGGACTCTTATTGTGGAGGAAACACCTCATGTTGTTTTTTATGAATCTACCTGTTCGGAAGAAACAGAACATGATCTTGAGATGAACCGACCAAGAGGATCACCAGATTAAGCCCGAAAAAGAATGACAAAACATCCAATTGAACACGAAAAGAAGAAGTCACCACTATCTATGATTAGAGTGACTCGGACTCGGATAAAGAAGTTCAGGATGGAACTCGAGATGGTGAGACTCGGAAAGCCAACACACCAAAGATGACCAATCTAAAATGCATACACCGATTCGGACTCGGTATGGGATGCCAATGAAGATGTGGTCACAAATGAGGCAAATTCTCAATCTATCAACCAAAGGGGAACAAATGTCTCGACAATGTTCAATGGAATTTCCCCGAGGAAGATGATTCCCTTTCTCCTTTTCTGTTGTTCCCTCGAAGTTTATTGAATTAACTCAACCTAACATTTCAAATGTTGAGGATCTTTTTGAAGGGGGGAACATCAAGAAGGAAATGGTTAGATAGTCATCCTACAAGTCGATTGTGGGTGATCTAACGGAAGGTGTTAAAACAAGAAGGTTCCATGGTGAGAGTGCACTATTCTCGCTGCTTCCTATCGGAGAAAGAACCTCTTGAGATTGGTGAAGCTCTACAAGATTCTCATTGGATTCTTGCTATGCAAGATGAAATAATCAATTCTCAAGGAATGAAGTATGGGAGCTAGTAGATAGACTGAAAAGGCACAATGTCATTGGAACCAAGTGGGTTTTTAAGAATTAAAGAGATGAAAACAACAACATTGTAAGAAACAAGGCAAAATTTAGTTGCACAAGGTTATTCCCAAGAAGAAGGCTTGGATTATGATGAAACCTTTGCACTGTTGCAAAAGACTAGAAGTCATCGATTGTTTCTTGCATATCTTTGCCACATGAAGTTCACAATCTATCAAATGGATGTGAAAAGTGCATTTCGAGCGGTGTGCTTAAAGAAGAGGTTTATGTGGAACAACCTCCTGGTTTCAAACAGAATGACCAAGTTTACAGGCTCAGAAAAGCTTTGTATGGTCTCAAGCAAGCACCCAGAGCATGGTATGATACTCTTTCTCAGTTTCTTACTGACCATGGTTTTGTCAAAGGGACTGTTGATAGAACTCTGTTCAGGATAGAAGATGGGGAAGATATCTTACTGGTTCAGATATATGTTGATGATATCATTTTTGGATCTCCAAACCATCAGCTGTGTGAAAAGTATTAGCAAGATTGTCATCACTAGAATTTTACCTGATTAAAAATAACAATTTATCAGATCAAGATAATATAGATCTTATAACCAACAAGGGAAGTAACATGCATGTCTACAGCAAGAACAGAACATGGTTATTAGTGATTTAGTATGAACACCATATCGACACATTTCAACATTTTGACAAGAAGCAATAATAGTTTTACTACCTAAGGTTATGTATTCTTTTAAACACATGATAAGTACTCCATAGCAACACAAAAATCTCATTTATTTCTCGACAAAAAACAGCAGAATGGACTTACCCTTAAACAAGTCGAGTTACTCAAGTAACTAATGTAACACTGCATAGAAACTTTTGGATCAAACACAAACCCCAGTATATATATAGATCCAAAAGTACACCGTCTTTTATTAAGAATCAAGGAAATTCAACGCCTTCCATATATATATCCAAGTATGTGGTTTAATTTTCATTTATTTTAAGCAAATATTATACGTGGTACAAGAAAATCCAGCACCAAACTTAGAATTCAAGCACATACCAAATTCAAAACCGAGTATTCCTACAAGATTTCCAAAAGCCCCGAGTAAACCCTAGAAAAATCCGCCGTTCCCATTTTTATCCTCCAATCATATCCATCCACTAAACATGCCGTCAATCACCAAATTGAGCTGCGGAATATCAGTATCTCGGCTATTTTTAATTTTTCGAGGGGTAAGCACATTTCAAAAAAAAGAAAATAAAAAGAAGGGAAGACGAAAACCACGTAAAGGGGAATTAGGGTTCTTGTTCGGGCTTGCGTGAGGTGTTGGATTAGTTCGGCCGGATGTAGAAGTGATATCCGTGAGATTATCAGTAGATATCGCAGAAATTTTTGGAGAAAAGCCAGAAAATTAGGTGCGAGAAAAGTGAGTATAAACCTCCGAAAGGAAGAATTCGATTTCTTGAAATCGAAATAGCAATGAATCGAATCGGAAAACTCCAAGATTTCAGTAAGATCGTAACCTAACTTTGCGATTTTGGATCAATTATGATCACAAAACGGATACCGTATGAATATGAGAAATAAAGAACAACGGCTATTAATCAGACAGTATTAGTCTATCTGCGCTAAAGTATTAGTTTTCAATTCTGACTTATGTTGACCGGTGTAAATTTAAAGAAATAAAAAATATATAATCTTTTTCCTTCCTGTTGGCGGGAAAATGGGACTTTCTTGCTCTTATATAGCAAGTATAGATGCAACTTTTTTATTCTCTTTACCTCGGCCTCTATTTCTTCCTTTTAAAATCAATTTTTTTAATAAACATTATAAATGAATATTTATATTATATATTTTTTATCTATTTACTTTGTAAGTTTAAAGAATAATTAATTATAACGATTTTTTTACAAAAAGTTCTAAAAGCTTTATTCACATAAATCTTATGGTGAACTCCGTAAGATTGTTTAACATTTATTAGTATCACGATTTACTAGTTTAGTGATTTTGAAAAGAATAACACTTAAAATCAAGTAATCTTTAGAGAGAGAGAGACTCGTGTAAGAAATTTACATAAAACATTAGTGCAAATTGGGAAGGAGCTGAAAATTCGAAGATCCTTCGTAGGTCGAAGCGGATCATATGAATTTTCCCCAAAAAATTGTGGTAAGAAAAAATAGAAAAATTCGCTCTCAGATCTATGTTACTATAAAGGCAAACTATTGTTAATATAAGGACAAGTATGTGTTATTGTAATGACATGTAACATGTTGATGTTGCACGGATGTTGTTTCATATGTTGGACAACATTCTGCACAACATCATAAATTTGCCCTTTCTCCTAACACTGACTCCGTTTTTACAGATGTGTTTTTCTATGTTTCCTACATTGCAGGTTGAAGACAAATTCGGATATTGTCAAGCGGTTGCACTGTGGTGGAGTGAGAATAGAAAGATCATGGGTGGTTATACCAAGATCATGGAGACAGTGGAGGAGATGTTTAAGGCTATCCAAGCCAAGTGGATAGAACAATGCAGTTGATCTCCAAGTCTATAAATACACTGCATTGGTTGACATTCAAGTTTGAGGAAAAGTGAAATATCATTTGCTCTACTCCAAATTTTAAAGAGTAACATCCGAGACACAACCGAGAGAACAACCGAGTGATTGTTTCTTGTAGGAGTGTGAGGGTCGATGTTATTCTATTTGTACTAGTCGAGGGAATACAATCTCTCCCATCAGTATTGATTTTATCTTATTAGATCAAGTTTTAGGTTAAATAAGATCACTAGTACTTGATTGAATAGATTGATTTTTGGTGTGTGATTTTTCACTACACCTTTTAGGATCTTGTAAAAGGTTCTTTTGTATCTCACTACTTTTATAGTGAGGTTTTTAACCATGAGGTTCGTATAGTCTGGATTACAGACTATACAAAATTTTTAAATCCTTTGCACTGCGTTTTTATACTTCCGCTGTCACATGTTGTTTTACATGTTGCATAACATTTTTAACAACACTTTGAAAATACACTCACACACACTGTCAGTTGGCGTCAGAGCCATAAACTTGATACACTAAGTTAAAGGTTCTGTGTTTTAAAGTGTATTTTTGCAATGGAATACCCACTGACTCCTTCTTTAAAACCTCCAATTTTGGATGGATCAAATTATCCCTACTGGAAACCTAAAATGCGCATGTACATTAAGTCTATAGATGAGAGAGCATGGTGTAGTGTGTTATCTGGTTGGAATCCACCAAAGACATTTGATGATAAAGATGGAGAATCGCAAGTCAAAAAGGAGATTGATTGGTCCAATGATGAATTCACATCGGCCAATTTCAATTCTAAAGTCCTTAATGCGATATTTACTGCTACTGATGTTTAAACTGATATCTAATTGTGTTTCTTCTAAGGATGCATGGGAAATATTGCAGGAACATTGTGAAGGATCAGAAAGTGTTCGAAAGATTAGACTTCGAATGTTGGGAACCAAGTTTGAAAACTTGAGGATGAAAGATGATGAAATCATTTCATCATACAATGAAAGGATAAGTGAGATTTGTAATGATTCACACTCACTTGGTGATCCAATTCCTAACACTCGATTAGTCAATAAAATACTTAGAATTGTTCCTAAACGATTTGATGCTAAAGTATGTGCAATAGAAGAGGCTAAGAACACTGATTTATTGAGTCAAAATAAGTTGATTAGTATTTTGAAAACTTATGAGATTAACTCAAATATGTTAGATGATGATAAATATGAGAAAGATAAATACAAGAAAGTACTTGCTTTTAGAGGTGAAACTTCTAAAAATGTTGGGAAACATCCTAATGTAACTGAAGTTGATTCTGATGATGATGTTTCTGATTTATGTGATGAAAATGTTTCTGAACAATTTGCTCTTATCACTAAGCAATTCAAATCTTTTCTAAAAGGAAAGTTCAGAAAACCAAATGGTAATTTTCAACCAAGAGATAGAAATAATCAGAATACTTCTCCCTCTGATAAAAAGCTTGTTCCAAGTCAGCCCTCTAGTTTCAATCAATCTAGACAATCTACTAAGGATAACAAGTTCAAATATGATCCTGAGTACAGAAAAAATGTTAAATGTGATCAATATTCTGGATATGGTCATTATGCTAATGAATTTGCTAATACTATGCTTAGGAAAAATATGAACTTTAATGCTACCTTAAGTGATGATTCTGATGATGAGACTGATGCTGGTAAATGTGAACTAAGTGCTATGTCTGCTAGAATAGTTTATGATGATACATTTGATGATGATCTCGATGATTATTGGTCTGAAGCAGATTTAGATGATAACACAACATCTGAAACAACATTCAGTAAATATGATTCTGAGATTAACTGTTTTGCTGGAACTATTCTGAATGGTGAAACTTCAAATTCTGTTGAATGTAACTCTGAATATCTAAAGTTTAAAACTGATTTAGAAACTCAAAAACAGGTGTTGAGTTCCTTATCTTTAGAAAATTCAGATTTGAAAGAGAATCTTTTGAAACTTGAAGTTCTCTTAACTAGAAAAGATGTGGAAATTTCTTCTTTGAAAAATGAACTTAAGTATACTACTCTAAGTTTTAAAAAGTTTTCTGCAAGCACTGCTGAATTGAATGATGCTTTAATGATTGGAAGATCAAGCAATGTTGGTCTTGGTTTTGAGAAAACTACTGAAGATGCTCCAATCTCCAATAAACATATTTCTTTTTGTAAAATAAGGAACTTGTTTGACAAAACCTTTGAATCTTAAACAAAATAAATATGTTGGATTATTTGAAGAGTATGTCTATTTTTATTGTACTGGAGTAGGTCACATTCGTCTATACTGTTCTAAGTTAAGAAGAGATTTAAAAGCTAGAATTGTTTTACCTGATAAAATTGAACACCCTATAAAACAGGTTAACAACACTAAGAAGTGGATGCATAAGAACATGTCATGTAATGTTGTGTATATATCTTTGAAAGCATGTGTTCCTGGATCTTGGCACTTTGATAGTGGTTGTTCTAGACACATGACTGATCAAGTTAATCATTTGTCTAATTAACATCTTGTGATGGTGGTCATGTTACCTATGGTGGTGGTTCAAAAGGTAAAGTTGTTGGTAAAGGAACCTTGAATGTTCCTGGATTTCCTAAGTTGACAAATGTGTTACATGTAAAAGGTTTCTTTCTAATATGATTAGTATTAGTCAGTTATGTGATGATGATTTACATGTAAAATTTGACAAAAATTCATGCTATGTACTTGACAAAAATGATGATTGCCTAATGACTGGTGAAAGATCTGGTGATAATTGTTATTTGATTGGTTCAAACCATACTTGTAAAAGTGTTAAAGCAGATGATATTTTTCTGTGGTATCAAAAACTTGGTCATGTTAATTACAGAAGTATTTAGAAATTGCATAGACTAGGTGCTACTGTTAGTTTGTCTGATCTAAACTTTGAAAAAGGAAAAATCTGTGGACCATGCCAGATAGGTAAGCAAGTAAGGACAACACATCAAATGTTGTCAACATGTACAACAAATAGGTGTTGTGAGTTGATTCCTATGGATCTAATGGGCCCAATGGAAACAAAAAGTTTAGGTGGAAAGAGGTATTCCTATGTTCTTGTAGATGATTATTCTAGATATACTTGGGTTATTTTTCTAAAAGAAAAATCTGATACCTTTTCTGAGTTCAAAATTCTTTACAAAAGGTTTAAAACTATTTTATTTTTAAAGATCAGTAGAATAAGGTCTGATCATGGAAGAGAATTTGAAAATAGTTCTTTTACTGATTTTTGTGAAAAGAAATGTATTTTACAAGAGTTTTCTTCACCTAAAACTCCTCAACAAAATGGGATTGCTGAAAGAAAGAATAGAACTTTGCAAGAAATGGCAAGAGTTATGCTAACCTCAAACAGTTTGTTTAAGAAATTCTGGGCAGAAGCTTTAAATATTGCTTGTCACATTGTGAATAGAGTGTATATTCGTTCTAGTAGTAATTGTACTCCCTTTGAATAACAAGAAACCAAATTTGAAATACTTTCATGTTTTTGGTTGTGTTTGTTACATTTTGAATGATAGAGATCAGTTGCACAAGTTTGATTCAAAGAGGAATAAAGGATTTTTCTTAGGATATTCTAAGAATAGCAAGGCATATAGAATCTATAACTTGAGAACTGATACAATGCAAGAATCTGTTAATGTGGTATTTGATGAACTTGCAAGTCTTGCAGGTAAAAGTGTTGAAGATAATGTATCAGATTTGATAGAAGTATCCAAAGATACTGATGACACTGAAGATAGTAAGGATGTTGATCAGAATGTTCCTTCGACATCTGATACAACATTACCCAAAAGTTCAGATACTGAAAATCTGTCATAAGAATCACAATATCCAAAACATTTGGTTCCCTCAACAAAGATAATGGAAAGTCATCCATCAGATCAGATCATTAGAGAAGCTACCACTGGTGTACAAACTAGAAGAAGAATGAGTATTCACATCAATAACTTTGTAAGATCAATTTGCATGTCATCCATATGCAATCAGGTAACTTTTGAGTGTTATCATTCTGCAATTGAGCCTAAAAATGTGAAAGAAACTCTTAATGATGAAAACTGGATAAATGATATGCATGAAGAGCTTAATCAGTTTGAAAGAAATGATGTTTGGACACTTGTACCTAGACCTAATTCTGATATTAATGTTATAGGAACAAAGTGGATTTTCAAGAATAAAATTGATGAATCTGGTAATATTGTGAGAAATAAGGCTAAATTGGTTTCTCAAGGTTATACTCAGATTGAAGGAATTGCCTTTGATGAAACATTTGCTCCTGTTGTTAGAATATAATCTATTAGATTACTTCTTTCTATTGCATGTTTCATTAACATTAACTTGCATCAAATGGATGTTAAAGCTTCATTCTTGAATGTAATTTTGACTGATGAAGCTTATGTTGAACAACCTCAAGGTTTTGAGAGTCTAGAATTTCCTGATCATGTTTACAAGTTAAAGAAAGCTTTGTATGGTCTTAAACAAGAACCTAGAGCTTGGTATGGTAGACTTACTGATTTCTTACTTGAATTTGGATTTTTGAGAGGTGAAGCTGATAGAACCTTGTTCATTAAAAATTCTAAGAACGATATCATGGTTGCTCAAATATATGTTGATGATATTGTATTTGGTTCAACTTGTAATGATATGATCGATAGTTTTGTTAAATAAATGACCTGTACTTTTGAAATGTCCATGGTTGGAGAACTAAATTTCTTTTTAGGTCTTCAAATCAAACAGATGAAAGATATAATTTTCTTTTCTCTTGGTCTTTGCTATATCTGAAAATAAACACTAGATGTTGTGGCAAATGTTTCCAACATTTGAAGCAACATTGTGGTTCTGATAATGAGTTTGTCTACTGTATTTGCTTATTTTGAACTTTAAATGATATTGTTTTGATCGTATTGTTTGAATCATGGTTTAGATACAGAGTCCTGGACATATATCTCTTAAATGCATTAAAAATAAAGCACAACTTAGATGTGTAATCACTGAGTAACTATGGGACATGGAGCTCGCTACTACGATGTTCTTTTTTCAAAAGGTGATTAAATATACATCCATGTTAGTTCACAATCTGCTGAGTAATTATGGGGCACAGAGCTCGCTACTACGATGCACTCTCTTGAAAATTCTAAATATGCAACACTTTGATGATGAATTTCATGCAAAATTGAGTGTTGAGATATATGTGTGCCGACATTTTGTGAAACCTTAAGTGATTCAAACTTTATCTATCATACATGATTTGTTTAATGTTCTTGGTAAGTCGAGTTTGTGGATTGAATGAGTTATTTGAACTGTTTTTTTTTTGTCAATTTAATTTTGGATATGGTTCCTGGTTTTGAAAATCTTTTTGGCGGTCTCTTACACATCACACGATCACATAACTTCAACATAGTGGGTGGTTACATTATTCCACTCATTATTCGGTTTTTGTGGGTTTGTGTAATAACCTCCCTGCTTTAATTTCTACTTAAGGTCGAATTG
Source organism: Stenogyne calaminthoides (assembly GCA_037126765.1). Lineage (NCBI taxonomy): Eukaryota > Viridiplantae > Streptophyta > Magnoliopsida > Lamiales > Lamiaceae > Stenogyne > Stenogyne calaminthoides. The sequence goes on from JBBCBC010000028.1 coordinate 13,127,154, forward strand.
TTTGTGTTGTTTGATGCCCAAAGCTGAAATCTTTGTTGTTGCGCATAGGATTCAAGGTTTGTTTGATTTACACTTGTGTTATTTCATTAATTTCGGTCATATGCTTTACTTTTCCCTCCTATACTTCATATAACATTATTTTAATACTGATGTATTATTTGATTGGATGTTCAGGTGGTGAGATGACCGATAAACAAAACCCTTCGACTCCTTCTCCTGTTCATTCTCACTCACACGCGAACTCTTCTTTAGAAAACTCTCATTCACACCTTTCTTCTCCATAAAATTCGAACCCTTTGAACTTGCTCGCAGAAATGGCCGCACAAAACCCAGATAATGATTCCACAAATGTTGGTGGATCATCGTCTTCATCCCTACCTAAACCTCCTGCTCTTCACATTCCGGATTCTTCTCCTAAATCCCTTGTTGATCTTCTTGTTAAACAAGTTGTGGAACTAAACCCAATAGTTTTGCCTAATATCTATGTTGGTTCCAGACTGATCAATGTGTCTGATTATGTTGATCTCACTGCAAAACCATTAGCTACAGAAATCCCTAATGAACCTTCTCATAAACCCGTTGAAACTACCACTCAAACAACTGATGTCAAAATGCATGATGCTGATTCCTCCAATTCAGAAGGAATGGGGGAAAAATTGAAGAATATTCAGCTGAGGACGAAGCAGTTATCCCCTAGAAGAGGTGGAAAATGGGGAAAGAGGAGAGTCTCACAGAGAAACCTTGGTAAGAAGGTGGACTACACCGGGAAACGTCCTAAGTGGACTGATGGTGGTACTGATGATCCTATCACTGTAGAGGATTCAGATGAAGAGATGAAAATTCCAAAAGTTCCTATTGATGAGCCAATAGACTCAGATGATGACTTAACAATGGAGAAATTGATGGCAAAGAAAGAGAAATGAACCAAAAGGAGAAATGAACCATCTGTGAATGTTGCTCCTGATGCTGTAGAACCATCTAAGGATTCTGAGATAGATGATTTTCAGAAAGAGAACTCTGAGAAAGAGGAAGCTGAGACAGACGATTTTGAGGAAGAGAACCTTGAAGCAGAAGATCCTGAAGAAGATGACTTTGAACCAGAGGAGCCTGAGAAAGCTGATGATGAAGTTGCTCCTGAATTTGACCACTCATATGACTCTGATGAGGTACTTATGTCTGATTCTGACCCTAACGATAAGGTGGAGCATGATAGGAAGTCTGTTGTTGTGAAAACCATGCTTAAGAGGTTTATAGTTGATGAAAGGATCATAAAAATGCCCGACTTTGAAGCTAATAACTTGATTGGTTTCTTAGAGAGTAGATCTCTATTGCATGCTCTTCAATATGCAAAATCTTATTTTGTTGCTTGGGTTGCTGACTTCTATGCCAATTTGTAAAAGAGTTGTGTGAATAGGCAGTCTTCAAATTATGGGAAAGTCAGATTTAGGTACAATGTTGTTACCATTACCTCTAGGCTTATAAAACATCTTCCAGAAAACAAGACAGATGGAGGATGATACTGGTGAATTGGAAATTGGGGAAGTAATGTCTATCATTACTGGTGGTAAGTATCCTGAATGGACTTTGCAATTCTCTGCTGCTAAACTGACCTCCTTATACTCTGTGATGCATAAGCTGCTAGTGTCTAACTGGATGCCTTCCAAGAACTCCACTGTGCTGAAAAAAGAACAAGCATTCCTGTTGTACAAGATTGTTCATCTGAACAAGTTCAATATGGGACAGATCATATTTGACAATATGGTATCTTATGCTGGTAAGCATGCTGATGGTGGAATCTGCCCATATCCAAGCTTGATTTGTCAATTCTTGGAAAGATTGGAGTTTGAGAGACCCAGAGGTGAAAGGATTGGTGGTTATATTCCAAGTTTTGGAATTTCCCATGTACTAAAGGCTGAAAACCACACAATTGATCTACCCTTGAAAGATCCTGCACAGCAAACAGAAAATGTTGCCCATTCTATTGGCAACATTCCATATAACATCACTAGACGTGCTGGTATCCCTTCTATTACTTTTTCAAATTCTTTCATTTCTGATCAAATTAAATCCATCCAGCAAAACATAGATGCTCTGGTTATACAACAAACCTTCTGGAGAAGCCTGTTTTCTACTCCAACAGGGGGAGGATCACCTGATGATGGACCTAATGATGGTGGTGATGATGGAGTTGGTCCATCTGGCCATGCAGGTGAGAAGGATGATCAACCAGATGCTGCTGATAATGTTTAAGATGATGCTGAGGATGATGATGGTGCTGCTGCACAAGATGAACGGAATGATGCTGAAGACAGAGAGGCTGATGATGTTGTCCAAGATGTTGTTTATAATGCTATAAAGGAAGTTGTGGAGGAAGCACTTGAAGTTGATGCTGCTGCTGAACAGATGGTACCTAATGAAGCTGAACCAGTTGAAGATGTAGCTGTTGAAGATGATAGCTTTGTTGATGTTGTACGGATGTTGTTTCATATGTGTTGTACTCGGTTTTTAACTCACATCCAACAAGTATTAATGATTAAACAAGGAGGAATAATGGCGATAACTAATTAACAACACCGGAATTTGATTACCCAGTTCGTCTTTTGAATAAGACTACGTCTGGGGGCTCCCCAGCCAGAAATATTTTATTACTCTTTATCTGCCTAATGATCTGAGATTGCTCTCTTTTTTACAATGAAAGATACATGAAGTATATATAGACAAAGAACTAGGTTAAGAATCTTCATGGGCTTCCTCCGTGGGCTTGCTAGGGCTTCGGCCGCCAAGGCTAGGGTTTCCTTAGTTAATGCGCGAATCCCGCTCCTGGATCAACTTGTCGTGCATACGCTCTACGATATCTGCACCATTAACTACTCATATCTTTTCCATATTTATCCCTCCACCGACTTCGGGCTAAAGTCGCCTCCGACCTGCATACCTTCTAAGTCGCCTTGCGACTCACATGGCCCAGGCGAGGTCATCCCAAATGATATAGACATGGCGGACAGTCGTTCACGTAATCAGGTCGGGAGCCAGATTAATCCATGTCACAACAATTGCCTCTAAAGTCGAGGTCGCGTGCTCGCGTCGTGGCCTTGACTTGACTCGTTATTCTATCGACCTGTCGCAAGTCGATCTTGTGAAGTGTTCCTGAAGCGAATCATCATTCTTGGGGAGGCAAATCATCGCCTCAATTCCTTGAATCGATGCGAGAGATTTGATGGATTTGTCATGATGGCAAGGCAGATAAGTGACGTCGACCGCCGCAAATTGGCCCAACTGGTGACCGCGGTGTTAACCACGCACGATCTCCGCGACTTCATTTTTCTGAACGGGCCTATAGTTCGCCCAAATTACACTTTGGCCCCTCCCCTTTTCTATAAAAGGGTGAGGGTTTTGAGCTATTAAACCCTTCTTTGCCTTCATCCATTCTTGAGACTCGGTGCAATTTTCCGGCAGCTTCACGAGATTCCGACGAAGATTGACCCAGGTAAAAATTCAATTCCTCCTCAACTCTTCACTATGGCTACCGATCCTTTGACGACATATTCTGCCCCTCGACCCTCGATTCCATCGTCCTCGGATGAGGACAACATTGTCTTAGATCAGCTCCGCCGCCATCGTGGTTCTAGTTCCGCTGCCGTCGATGTGGGGGGATCCCCGACGGCAAGTGTCCCGAGCTATAATCGGGACAACGGGGGTAATGACGATGAGTGATTTTTGGCAGAGTTGGACGAAATCACCCACCTTCACGCACTGAATCTCAGCCCTCTTCGTGCCGCCACGTCGGAGAGGATGGCGGCAGCGGGTCCCTCTGCCCCGGCTCGAAATTACGGAGCCTTTGAGAAGGTCTTTGATTATAACTCCTACCAACTTCGAGCTCCATACAAGCGACCTGAGCGCAGCTACCGAAAGTTGGTCAGGTCGAATTTTGTGGCATCTCACAAAAAATATCGGTTGGTTTTGTCTGATCGACATGTGCGTTCTCTTCGTTGCTTATACAAGGTGCCCCGGGACCGGGATGTGCACTTCTATGGAGCGACCTCCGACGAAAGTGCCAACCAGCCACCGCCAGGGATGATTCCAGTGAACGAACATACCATGGAGGCCGGAATTTGATTCCCGTTACATCCGGTTATTTCTCATCTGCTTGCGGCCTGCAACCAAAGCTTTATGCAGATCACTCCGAACGGTTGGAGCTATATTCTCTCCACCATGATGGTGTTGGGACAGGCCGGGCTATATCGGTTGCCGAACCCTGGTGAAATATCTTATGTGATGACGCCCATTGCCCAAGCCGGAGGCTACAACGACGTGCGACTTCGTAAGGGTAGGGAGCTCGTAAGTGGGATCCCCAACAAAGTCGATGGCTGGCATAGAAAGTGGTGGTTCGTCGGAGGGGCGTGGGAGTCTGTGGATCCTACAAGCACCCTGCCTATACACGTCCCGACAGACTATGCAAATCGAATCGAACACTGTAAATCTAATGCTTTTGGTTCCGAGGTCGTACTGATCTAATTCTACTTTTCTTTTGCAGTGTTCACACCTCAGTCTACCGATTTGTATTGGGACTTCTTGGAGGCTTTCAACCTAGTTTGCGATACCCCTCCGAGTTGTCGAGACGCCAACGCCAAGGCCGGCCTGTACACATATCCCTGTCATCTCAAGATTCCTTGTAAGTAATTGTCACCACTTAGAAGCTTTTATTCGAGACTTATATGACTGGATTTCCCTGTGTGCAGTTCCTACTATCCCAATTTACCGACGTCAACCGCCCGCCTCTGTGATGGCTACTCGCAAGAAATCAGTGCTCGGCCAGATGAAGCATGCGACGGTCAGTGATGCTCCTCCTCCAAGCTCGTCCCCTTCTGGTCCTTCTGCCTCTGAGAGGGGAAAGAGGAAGTCCACGGGGTCGACTCCGTCGGATTACGACCCTGCTCGGAAGAAGGTGAGGAGGAGATAGGCACGTACCGATCGGAGATAAACTGGGGACTCGAAAGGTCGCCGCTTCGCCCGACCTTAGCACCCGCTCCAGAGAGAGTTCGTTATCCGGAGGATGACTCCTGGTTGGGCTGGGATGCGGATCGGGTGAATGAGTAAGTTTAGTCACATGACCTCTTCCTTTTTTTTGAACTCTTTATGTACCGGCCTTCAGGCCTCAGTCTATCAATGGAAGTTTTTCTTTTTCCTCCCTTTATTGTGCCGACTTGATTTCCTCATGCGACCTTGAGTTTGCTTTAATCCTCGTCGTCTTATTGTTTATGCGACTTGATGCCGAATATTGCAGTAGTCATCTTACAAAGTTGAGGGTAATCACACCTCGCTGGGTTGTGATTTTGCCTCCAGTGTGTCGAAATTCGGACCTCGGGTGATTCATATACTTTTATACGTGATCCCCTCGGTTTTGACATAGGAATTTTGAAAAGAAAAACAAACATTGTTATTGATCGGTACACTTTGTTTACATAGATGTGAACCTACTGATAATATCTCCTCAGGTGAGTCGCATTCCATGGGTATTGAGTCTTGGTACCTTCTGGTCTTTCGAGCTCATATGCTCCATTTGGCAGGACCTTCGAGACTTTGAACGGCCCCTCCCAGTTCGGACCAAGGGTACCCTTCGATTCCCCAAATATTTTCTTCAGCACCAAGTCTCCTTCCTTGAACTGTCGAAGCCGCACTTTAGAATTATAGTATCTCTCTGACCTTTGCTTGTATCTTGCATTTCTCATGTTGGCCTCTAAACGCTTCTCTTCGAGTAGGTCTAGATTTCTGGCCAAGGCCTCGTCGTTGTGGTCGGAGGCGATCTGGCTTGTGCGGAGATTCGGAAAATTAACTTCTGTGGGTACGACTACCTCGGTTCCGAAAGCCAGTGAGTAGGGAGTTTCTCCTGTTGAATTTCTGCAGGTCGTCCTGTATGCCATAACACGTCCGGGAGCTCGCTCGCCCATTTTCCTTTTCCTCCCTCAATCTTGGCCTTGAGTGTGTGCTTGATGATTTTGTACACAGCTTCGACCTTGTCGTTCGATTGGGGATGGTATGGAGTTGAGAAGAGCTTCGTGATCTTCCATTTTTTGAAAAAATTGTCTATTTTGAGGCCGTCAAACTGTTTTCCATTGTCAGATATGATCGTCTGCGGTAATCCGAATCTGCAGATGATGTTCCGCCATATGAATTTGATGACGTGATCTTGGTCTATAGTTGTCAATGCCTCAGCCTCGACCCATTTCGTGAAGTAATCTACCACTACCAGGGCGTATTTGACCGAGCTTGGAGCTGTTGGGAGTGGCCCAATGATGTCTATCCCCCACTTTGCGAATGGCCAAGGACTGAGGATGCTTGTAAGTTCCTCTGGGGCGGCTTTGATGGAAGGGGCATAGATTTGACATCTGTGGCACTTGCGGGCGAAGATGATAGCATTGGCTCGTAGAGTTGGCCAAAAATATCCCTGCCTTGTGGTCTTGTGGGCCAGCGATTCTCCCCCGGCGTGGTTTCCGCATACCCCTTCGTGTATTTCGTGTAGGACAACTTGCCCTTGCTCTGGTGTGATACATCAAAGTAGGGGTGTGCTGAAGCCTCGTTTGTATAATTCATCATTGATCATTGTGTACCGCGTGGCTCACAGTTGTAGCTACCGAGCTTGAACCCGATCAGTTGGCAGGAGACCAATTTTCAAGTATTCAATGATGGGTGTCATCCAGCTCAATGTCGGGGTTTCTAAGGTCGTGACTCTCGCGTGTGCGGTGAATGGGTGGGAAAGTGTCGTGATGGTGACATCCTTCATTTCTGGTGATCCTTCGAAAGTCGCTAGCCGTGCTAAGGCGTTAACTCGCGAATTATGTTCTCTCGGGATTAGTTTGACATGGACCTGTTTGAATTTTTGACACAATATCTTTACGATCTCTTGGTAAGCTGCCATCCTGTCATCCCGTGCCTCGTATTCCCCCGAAACTTGGCAAGCTACAAGCTGGGAGTCTATGTGAACCTGCAGTCTTTTAACGCCCATGGCAGTCGACATCTCTAGGCCGCTGATGAGTGCCTCATATTCGGCCTCATTGTTTACCGCGGGAAAGTCGAAGGTAATGGTTTTTTGGAAAGAGATGCCCTCCGGACTTATCAAAACCAAGCCGGCCCCCGACTTGTGGGAGGTCACTGACCCATCCACAAATAACTCCCATGGCGGGCTGTTTGAACACCCTGCCTCTGAAGGGAAGGTAAGCTCGACGATGAAATCGACTAGCGCCTGGGCTTTGATGGCAGGCCGGGGTGCGTATGTTACTCCGTACTGTTCGACCTCGATGGCCCATTTGAGGCATCAACCCATTGTATCAGGTCGGTGAAGGACATTCCTTAGGGGTGTGGAGGCGAGGACTTCGACCTGGTGATCAAAAAAGTATGGCCTTAGTTTTCCCACACTCATGACCAGCGTGTATGCCAGTTTCTCTAGTACCGGATACCGCTGCTCGGTTTCGTTCAGTGTTTGACTGACAAAGTAGATCAAAAATTCATTCCTGTCTTCCACTCAGACGAGTACCGCGCTTAAAGCTATTTTCGAGGTCACGAGGTATAGGAAGAGTTTCTCCCCTGGAACCGGTTTTGATAGGATGCTCAAGCTTTAATTTTATCAAGAGCCTCCTAGCTTTCAGGTGTCCATTTGAACTTTGATTGCTTTCGGATTGTGTCGAACGGTGGCTTGCACTTATCCCCCATTCGGGAGATGAACATGTTCAAAGCGGCCAGACAACTTGCGAGTTTCTGCACCTCTTTCACGTTTCGAGGTGCTCCCATTTCTAATATGGCCTTGAATTTTGTGGGGTTAGCCTCTATTCCTCTCTGCTGACCAGGTGTCCCAAGAATTTCCCAAATTCGACCCCAAAATTACATTTCTTGGGGTTGAGCCGCATGTTGAATTTTCTCAGGACGTCAAAAGTTTGTGTCAAGTGCGTAAGATGGTCTTCTGACTTCAGACTCTTGACGACTATATCATCCACGTAAACTTCTATCGATTTGCCAATGAGGTCGGCAAACATGTGGTTGACAAGTCTTTGATATGTTGCCCCTGCGTTCTTTAAACCGAAAGACATTCTTTTCCAACAATAGATATTCTTTTCCATCAGGAATGAGGTATGTTGTCGGTCTGGCTCGTGCATAGCTATCTGATGATAACCTGGAAAGGCGTCCATGAATGACATCATCTCGTGACCCGCTGTGTTGTCTATCAAGTGGTCAATGTGGGGCATGGGGAAGAAATTCTTTGGACAAGCACTGTTGAGGTCAGTGAAGTCGATGCATAGTCGCCAAGTTCCGTTCGACTTCTTCACCAATACTTCTTCTAATAACTTCTTCACCTCTTTCGCTAAAGCTGCATACTTCTCTGGGCTGAATTTTTGCCTTTTCTGGGCTATCGGCTTCCGATTTGGATCAACATGTAATCTATGACATGCGACTTTTGGGTGGATCCCCACCATGTCTTTGTGCTACCATGCGAAGATGTCTAAGTTCTTTTTAAGAAAGTCGATGACTTTCCCCTTCAGGTTGTTTGGTATTTTGGAACCTATGATTACTTCTAGATCCGGTCGGGCTGGGTCTATCTTGACTTTCTCGAGATCTTCTCCTGTGATGGCCTTTGAAGCATCTTGTCGGGGGTCGTCGATCTCTGCTTCAAGCAGAAACTCTTCCGGTTCAGGTCCCATTCTCGGGTCGAGGTCGCTGTGACTTATTTTCTTATTCACTCTTTTATTATTCAATTCTTCACATTGTTTCTCACTATCTATTACAAGTATTTATTTGCTAGATATCAATGCAGAATTGAAAAGAGATGAAGAATAAATCAAACAACCTCTTGCATCAACTTGGTCACCTTTAACGGTGCCGACTAGCCCACTCTTTGTGGGGAACTTCACACAAAAATAAATAGTTGAGGATGCAGCCTCGAATTCATACTCAAACGACCTCCCAAGAAAGCCGTTATAGGAACTAGGGAGGTTGACAACTAGAAAATCTAACAACCTAGTTGCCCTAACCTCACTGTTCAAAGTAGAGACTAACACGACGGCCAGTCGAATCATCCCTGACGGCTTCACTGTTGCATCACCGAAGCCTTTCACGACGTGGTCGCATAGGGTGACGTAGGCATCATAGTCCCCGAGTTGATCCAGAGTTTTCTTAAAGAGAATATTGCATAAGGCACCCCCGTCCACTAGCAGCCAGCACACAGTAGTTCCCATGATGTTTGATTTGATCACAAGGGGATCGACATTCGGGTAGACTATACCAGCTTTATCCTTCTTGGTGAACTCGATCGTGTTGGTTTCTTCCCCCACTGTAAAGACTGGCAGCACCATTTTCTTGGCATTCTCTATCTCCCTTATTTCGGCCTTCATCCTCCGTTTGGAAGAGGAAGTCGAAGAGAGTCCTCCAACTGTGTCAAGTGGGGAGAGGGACCTCCCACGTTCTCGGGCATGGGCGGGATAGGTCGTTCCCCCTGCCCTATTCCCTGGTCGGCATTTCTGGGGGCGGGCTCCACCTGTCGGGGATGATCTGCCTGTTGGCGACCTCTTTGAGCTTGATCATAGTCCCTCTGAGGTCGCTTGACAAACTCGTCCAACAAACCATCTTCGTACAGCCTCCAGAGTTGGGAGAGTAGATCCTTGCATTCGCTTGTGTAGTGGCCTACCTGTTCGTGAAAATGGCAGAACTTGTTGGGATTTAGCTTGCCATTGTTCTTGATGGGGCGAGGTGGAAGGAGTAATTCCCGCTCTCTGATCTGATTGTAAACATGTCCGAGAGTCATGCCCAATGCTTCCATCAGCTTGACTGGGATGTTCTCTTCGAAGGGCTTGAAGTTGTCGGTTGTTGGGATTAGGGTGCTTTGTAGTCCCCCCGGCTTTCTTGGAACTTTTCCTTGGATCTGCAACTTCCTTATTATCGAAGAGTCGAGATTCCAGTAGCTCTGATGTGTGGATCAAGTCGCTAGCTCCCCTCCGGAAGTCAACATAGCTAGTCGGATATTCGGCGGTCATGTGCCGCCAAATCTTGGTTCCTTTCCTGAGGCCGGAGACGGCCCCAAGCAGTTTCGCCTCATCCCCTATGGGGTCTCCTTCAAGTATAAGTTTATCGATCCTTTCAATGTAAGACCGATCTGACTCTGTATCACCTTGTTAAGTATTCATTAGGCGCTGCCTGGTCACAGGTCGGGGTGCCAAAGCCGTGAAGTGGGTCAAGAACAGCCTGGCGAGCTGTTCAAAAGTGTCCACCGAGAATGGTGGTAGCGAGGTAAACCATAGAGGCCATGTAGGAATTGTACTTCGCCACGTGGACTCTTGGGTCTGTGCTTCCACTATAGCGATCTAAGGTCGCTATGCTGATCTTTCTCTGGGTAGGCGCCATAGTAAACATGGCCCCGAGTGGAGAATCCGAGATGGTGAGGTTATGGTCTGTTCCAGCTGCCCATTTTGATTTTCCACTCGTTCAAGAAGTTGCTGGACCGTCTGGGTCAGTGCCACGACCTGAGTGTTGCGATGATCCCTAGCTGGAAAAACCACCGGAGGATCGCCGTGGTGGACAGCTGAACCCCTCGGCAATTTGTCGTGGGGCAGGTTCAGAGCCAGCGTGAGGTCGCGCTCCACCTGATCAGCATGTCGAGCCTGAGACTGGGCCTCATCCTCGACGACCATCGGGACTTTTTGAACCCCTAGATCCCCAAGCCGGTTGAACACATTGTCTGACCCCGCCGGTCTCTCCAGGAGTCAACGATTACGGACGATAGCGTGCTTTGCCGGGTCGTATGCTAGTTGGCCCATTGAACGTCCCTTTCTGGCTAGGTCGCCCTTATTCTTTGAAGTTCTGGCATCCTGGGCGACCTTTTTGATCGGGGGTTGTTCTTCTTCACCGTCGAAGGCGAGGCGTTTCTTGTTGAGGACGGCCATTACGACCTTCGCGTCATCTGGTGTTTGGACCAGATTCCACCAGTCAGGAGTGATCAACGGAGCCGCGGGGCGGGTGGCTCAGAGAGGCTGCAATACCATCACGGGCATCCACTTCATGTCCGGTAGGGTTACCTTGGTTGATCGCCATTGCTTGATCGGAAAGGTAGGTCTTCTCAGGAATTGGTGTAATTCTTCAAGAAAATGTTCCCACAGACGGCGCCAATTGTTGTACCCGGTTTTTAACTCACGACCAACAAGTATTAATGATTAAACAAGGAGGAATAATGGCGATAACTAATTAACAACACCAGAATTTGATTACTCAGTTCGTCTTTTGAATAAGACTACGTCTGGGGGCTCCCATGCCAGGAATATTTTATTACTCTTTATCTTCCTAATGATCTAATATTGCTCTCTTTTTTACAATGAAAGATACATGAAGTATATATAGACAAAGATCTAGGTTAAGAATCTTCATGGGCTTTTTCTGCGGGCTTGCTAGGGCTTCGGCCACCAAGGCTAGGGTTTCCTTAGTTAATGCGCGAATCCCGCTCCTGGATCAACTTGCCATGCATACACTCTACGATATCCGCACCATTAACTACCCATATCTTTTCCATATTTATCCCTCCACCGACTTCGGGCTGAAGTCGCCTCCGACCTGCATACCTTCTAAGTCGCCTTGCGACATACATGGCCCGGGCGAGGTTGTCCCAAATGATATAGACATGGTGAAGCCGTTCACGTAATGTAGGTCCCGAACGAGTTTTGTGAGGGCAGAAGTCTAGAGGGTGGGGGTGAATAGACTTCTGAAAACTTTTTGTGCAGATCAGGTGTGATGGCAGTTAGCCTAATCAAAGTGCGAGTGAATCATTTTGGGCTGATAACCAACTTACTAATCGCCTGAAGGCAGATCAGTTCGGTAACTATCAGTTTAACTGATGTGTGCGGAAGCTAAGTTTTACCCGTGTGAAAAACCAGTTTTGATAAATCAGATTCCAAAGTTAGTCTTTTAACTAGTTGACTGAAGTGTCAAGCTTGATCAGATCAGAAGCTTGGTGCTAGCTGATCTCAACTTAGAATATGTATGCACTTTAAAGGTTGTGTGCGATTGTGTAGACAGTTAATCAAAACAGGTAAAGGCACACAAGATTTATAGTGGTTCGGACAAACCAGTCCTACGTCCACTCTTCCCTATCACAAGGGGCACCAACTTAACCAACTGGACTTAGATTTTTGTGTTAGTCCAACACAGTACACCGACAGATATTTAAGGAGTTCTCACTCAACCGATCCCAGAAATCAGAACTAGAAACCCTAGTCTGAAATCTTGCTAAACAACTTAACCTAACTTGGGTTTGGATAAGATTGTTTTGGTTCCAACTATGAAATCTTTTCTAGTGTTTAAGATAGCCTATCAGCTAGATGACAAGATTTCTATGCTAAGAACTTATGGGATGAACACTTAATAAAAATAATCTTCTTGATCGTGTTCTTCGTGCGGAAATCTGATAATTGCTTGAGCTTCTTGATTGTTCAGTGTTTCCGTGTTTTCACTCTGAAGTGTGATCCCATATCTATAGACCTTGAAATCAAAGAGCCGTTGGAGAGCAATTTGAATTTCAGGCTATATTTGGTAGGTTTGCAGGATTGATGTGACGTGCTTCAGGAACGGCATGGCTGAAAGCGTGAATCTTGTATTTTATAGCCGTTAGAGAGAGCAGCATCAAATCCCGTAATTGCCGGCTCCGATCATACGTGTCTTGTTTTTATTGGTTAACAGACGCACTTTTCAGTGTTGTTCTTCCAACTAAGGTTAACATTCTTCTTGTTCAGATCATCGACGTATGATTAGGTGAAACATCAGTTTTCACCTGGTGAGCTGACCTGATCAATCAAGGCTGATCAGTCTACCTGATGGAGTCTTCTGGTGCCGGTTGACTTAGCTTCAACTAGCAGACTCGGCTGATGTAGGTCTTCTGGTCTGATCTTCAAGTATTCTGAGTTTGAGCTTCATGACTTCAGCAGAGATATCTGACTTGATCAGATCGATCTGATCTTCTGTTCTTCTCTTGCATTCTGGCTTGTCGGATATCAGCTATTCTTTGAATCTTCAGATCTGACCTATACATATTGAGGTTCCCCCTCAATATGTGACCTATCTATTACATCAGTTGTTCTATACAGTAATTATCAACTGGTATTCTATAAACGGTAATATAAACATCAGTCAGCTAACAAGTCTGACTGGTCCTATTACATGTGTTTTTGGAACTTTTATCAAAACTAATTTCCCCCTTTTTGATAAAACCAAAACACCTGAGAAACCAAACACAGTTGATAAATATAGAACAGTAAAGAGCACATAATCAGAAGACAATGAGATTTTGTCTTAGGATCAGAAAATAAAATTTTCTTTCATTAGATTTGTCGATTACATATTACATCAGAAAAGTTTGAATTTAAAGCAGCTGATCCTAAGTAGTCTTCTGATTCTTCAGTCTCTAGGCTTGTATCCTTCTGGCATTTCTCTTTGATCTTGAGGGATGTTGAAAATCTGGTATAGTTTCCATTTGACATCATTGATCTGCTGAGGATCAGTTATGCGTGCTTTGCTCAGGATGTCAAAATAGAACCTTTGAAATGCCAGTTTGTCAAATGAGCCATCTGCCTTCTTTGAGTAATCCATCACATCATACTCTTGGCGAGATATTTTTACATTGATTAATTTGGCCTCATTTTCCAGATACTTCAGAAAATCTGGATATTTGTTTTCCAACCAGTTGAGGAATTCATCATCTGGAGATTCTTCTCGTGGAACAAGATCAAGAACAAAAGCATCCAGAAGCCACTCACTTCTGATCTTATTCCATTCCTCAAACCTCTTAGCATGTGCAACAGTTTTTGGAATGATCTCATCAACTCTTGCTGGCAGCTGAGGTTCTGGTACAGATTTTCCAGCCTTTCCTTTCTTCGCTCTCGATCTGAATTTCTTCTTCAGATTTTCTGCCTCTGCCAATTTATCTGCCCTTCTTTCTTCTTCGCTTTTTCGGGCTTCTTCAGCAATCTGTTCTTTGGACAGTTTCTCAGCCAGTTCCTTATCGGTCTGTATCTGGCTAGCTGTGCTTCTTGTGACTATCTTAGTCTGAGTGGCTGGTACAGGTTGTGATGTCCCAGAACCCGCAGCAGCTAACTTTCTTACCTTTGACTTTTCCATCTTTTCAGAGACTTCGTTAGCAAAGAGATCCAGATGGTCTAGTCTTTGTCCATAGGCTTCAACTGTCTTAATTAGGTCTTCTGTTGTTCTGATCATGTCAGTTGGTTTCTCACTCCGTCCTTCCCCCTTTTCGGTTTGATCAAAAAGAGCTGTGAGGTGGGAAGTCAGGGATCCAAAACTGACTGAAATCGCCCTATTGAGATCTGCAACAGATAAACCTTGAACTTGAGCAGTTAGATGGTGAACCTTCGAGATCAACTCAGTCTTGACAGATTCCATGGCAGTAGAGAGTGTAAAAATCAGTTTGTCAAGTTTCTCTTATGTCAATTCTAGCTTTTCAGTGAGCATCAGAAAAGAAACTTGTTGTTGATCCACCTGAATCAGCTTGTCATCAACGGACTTTATAAGTTCGGCAGACACGGTGGTCACAGTTTGGGAGAACTGATCTTTGATTGCCTCAATCTGGGAAATAGCCAATTCCCTTTGATCTGTTATTTCTTTGAGGCCAATCTGCCTCTGATCAGCTATCACTCCCTCAACTTCTTCTTTCAGGAGATCTTTGAGACATGATCTGATCTCCTGAAGTTGATCAGCGGTGATGTGAGATGTAGGAATGGTATGCGTCACTTGATCTGTTTCAGTTGTTTGTGCCTCCAGTGGTTGGTCATGAACTGCAGCACCAGTTCCACTATCATCGGCAGCCTCTCAGATCCTTCATTGTAGCATCTGCTTCAGGAGCTTCTTCAGCAGTCTCCGGTTCGCCTTGATCAGTTAACCCCAGCTTCCTGTGGATCAGAGCTTTGATAGATTCAGCAGTTATCAGCTCAGCTGGTGATCCTACTTTAGCAGATTTCCTCATATCGAAATCAAAATCTGCAAACTCATCAGCACCGCCCATCTGTTCAATAATCATTATAAAATCTGAGAAGTTTTTTAATCGAAGATCTCTCCAGGTGAGGATCTCCATAATTTCCTCTAATAATAGCGGGATGGGCGACCCGATTACGGATATATCTCATCAATTTCCTGTTCGATTTGCATTCTGACCATTTTCCCTGTGATGGTCTTTAATGATCTAGACTCAGGAATTGTCTGTCCAGATTCAGGTTGATGAGATGTGGAGAGTTGTGGTGGTGCTTGAGTAGGCGGAAGTTGGCTGATTGGCTCGACCTGCAGAGGTTCCTGCGATTGGAGTCAAAAGCTGGTTCCACAACAGGTAAGCTTTACGGTTCATGAACGATGTAGTTTCGTGTTCATGGGCGGTGGGAGAGAAGGAGAAACATGCTCGGCAGCCCAATGAGTCCGAGCGGTGAATCGGCTCTAGTTGGAGGAGAAAGAGATCGTTAAATCTCGGCTTCTTCCTCGAGAATGTTCTCGGCGAGCTCTCGGCTTGAGAAGCCTGCCTGTCTGATTTTTCACCTGATTTTTGTGGTGCATCAGGCTGATCTGGCTCTCCTTCTTTATCTGACTCATCTTCTAGAAGCAGAGTCATGGAGGCCTGCTTCGCCTTCTCCGGCCTCTTTTCCTTGGCCTTCACCAGTTTTCTTTTCTTTTTCTGGGGGGCATCTGGTGTAGAAGAGGTAGCTTTCTTGCTCTTTCCCTTCTTCGCCTTTGGGGGTGGGCGCATATATCATCGTCCAGTGGTCCAAATATGGTCAAGTGGTGGAGAGGAAAGCCTTGTAGGACTTCAGTCCATTCTGGTCCCATTTGGCATTTGGCATTTTGTTCTTTAGGATAACTGCAACCTTGTTGAGATTGCTGATCCTCTTCTTCAGATAGACCTCCTCCATTCATTAACTCCAAATTTCTCATTTTCTTAAAGTAGAATGGCCTTTAGGAACCTATGCCAATTGATGTTCTTGGCTTCATCAATTATTGCAGCCATGCTGTACAGTCTGACGGATGTAAGAGCATCTGGGCTGAACGCAATACCCATGATTGTTTTTGACAATATGTCAAACAACAGTCGGTATTTCCTCTTGAGCATTGGTCTGACAAAACCTGCGGTCTGATATTTGTCAGCCTCTCTGAAGAGTTCGTTTCTGATCAGCTCATCTTCATTCTCCCTGTAGTGAGCAGGCGAGATTTGTCCTTTTGGCAAGTTGAACAGACGAGTTATCTGGTTGACTGATATTGCAATCAGTCAATACCACTTGAAGTTGAATCCACTTGTTGATCTTAGTTTTCTGCCTAAACCTTATAGTTTCCCAACTGTTCTTTTCGACTGATCCGCTTCATTTTAAATTCGATTTCCTTCGATCCTCCTCGATCGGTTGAAGTTCCCCCTTCAACCGATATTTACATTTCTCATAGATCGATATATCCGATTTGTTGAGGTTTCAAGTTCAACCGATCTTCCTTATCGATCGGGCCAGATGTAATCGATTTTTTGGTTGACCTAATCTGATTCTTCTCAGATCAAGCCAATTCTTGAGATAAGTATTACCGCCAAAACTTAGTCTAGAATAGTAGTCTCTATTCCCTAAGTTGGCGCGATTTGACATGCGTAATTATAGTCTGTATATTTCGATATGTCAATCCGCCGTAAATTTATCCAATTATCAGTCGCGTGATTCCTACACGCTATCCTTGTGATGCAAATTTCTCTAAAAAGGCTTTTTGAAATCAAATTTGCATTTGCACCCTTGCTTGGCCTCTATAAATTGGACAAATGTTTTACACAACAAAACCCATTCACCATACTTATCTTCTTTGTAAAATCATGCATTACGGTGAACCCTTATTTCCTATTGAAACTTCCTAAAAAAACCTTTACCCCTTTTTTCAATGATTTCAACTTCTCAAATCAACCCCGTGTCCCTTTATCACCGTTTTTAAATGCATCAAAGATTTCACATACAATTGTTGTCAAGCTTCTACCACCACCAAATGGATCTGGCTTGTCATGAATCGAGAAGACACTTCTCCTAACCGTATGCACCTTGTGTGTTTATCGAGATGACGGAACTAGTATCAACAGACTCAGTCTGATATAAAACATGAGTTTGATATACGGTCTTGATCAGACAACAACTGATCTTCGTATATCAACTCTATTATTTCATGTAGCACATGTGCCCATAAGGTCTTTGAACCAATTTCTTGGCACATGTGCTCCATTTAACAGCTGGAGAGTCCATTGACTTCAGGTCTAAGGGCTCCTGGCTTAGAAATCCTATCAACGCCGCTCTCGCTCCACTGGTTTTAGCTTCAGCTAGCGGCTTTAGGATTATTTCAAAGCCTCTCTCACCCTTGTTAAGTGGGGGAAAATGAGAGCATCAGATTTAAAATCTCTCTCTCTCCCGCTCTTCTTGGGTTAGGATGAGGGTTTAGGGTTATAGGTTTTGGGTTTTCGGTTATGACTTATGTACTGACCTCCGGGTCCTTTGTACTTGTAACTTGTAATGTAACCTGACCTTCGGGTCTTTATCAATGAAAATTTCTATTATTCCATTGTTGTGTAAATTTTCTACTTTCTTATGCGATTGTTGGCTTTAATCTGTGAATCTTGCTTGTTGAATATCAGCTTAATCGACTTACAAAGATGTAAAATAACCAAACTGATTTAATCAGATAATCCTTTTAAATTGAGCGTTTCCTTTAATCTGATAAACCTTAAATCTGATCAGTTCCTTTAATCTGATAACTTGTAAATCTGATCGATTTCTCATATCAGTTCCTTGACTGATCTTCTTATCAGTTGAGATACCAAATTCAACTGATTCCTCTCAACCTGGTTAGTCTCTTAACCAGCTGGTTCTGGAGAACAATCCATCAAGCATGTTGGGATATTTTAGTTTTGATGAATTATGCCAAAACATTATCAACTTGTGTTATTGAAGCTATTTTACAGATAACAAGTTGAGGGGGAACGAGAGAACAAATTGAGGGGGAACTCACGAAATCAGATGTAGATGATCGAGATCGACGAGGTTGTGTATTTAGACCGACGAGATCGATGAGTAAGATTAGTTCCGAGTTAACCGATGAGCCGAGCAAAATCAAGAAGAAGATAAGTTAAGCCGTGATCGAAGATCGGATGACCGATGACCCGATCGATGTCGAATGCAGACGACGATGATCGGAAGAATGGCGATTTAGCCGATATGGTGATCGGAAGAGCGCATGTTCGATCGAAAGAAACAAAGCCGAAGATCGAAGAGAAGGTTGCAAATCGGAAGAGGAGCGATGAGATCGATCGAGATCGACGTGATCGAGATCGATATGAAGATGAAGCGATGATCAAGATCGACGTGATTGAGATCGGATGTGCTAAACCGATATGCTAACCTAATATGCTAACTCGATGTACTAATCTGATGCGTATAAACCGATATGTTGACTGATGCTATAATCGATCCGATCATGTGAGCCGATCAGATCGGAGCGATAAGAAATCGATATCGAAAACCGTAAATCAGATATCGATCAAAGCGTAGAAGTCATCCAAGAGAAGTCATCCGTCATGTTCATCGAGAATCGAATGCTACCGATGATCGGTTAAGCTTGAGTGCTAGTGACTGAGGGTCGATGTCTCAAGTCAAGAATCAACTCAACGGCTGAAAGTGTCAAGATATTCGATCGCATAAGGTCCGTGAAGAGAAGTCTCATTGAATCAAGAAACCCGAGACTCAAGATGTCATCGGACACCGAGGCTCGAGAGACCAAGGCTCGACCTGAGAACTGAAGACTCTGAGACTCAAAAGAATCTGAAGAATATAGCCGCGTTAATTCAAATTGACGTGGACCAATGAGAGGAAGACAACCACTGAAAAAGCCGCAAGAAGCTACATAATAGTATGGATTTGAATGTGACTCCATCCAATCTGAACATTCAAATCCACACTATAAATATAAGTTCTTCCTTCATTATTTGTGTGGATGCGTGGAGAATATAGCACGAGATGCTACAGAGCCAAAGAGAGTTATACCCAAAGCATTCCCACCCTAGAACACAAGTTTGTAGATATACAAATATGTTCAAAAGTGTTCTAGAACCCAATCTAAGCAACCCACGATATATCCTAAGCTTAGAGAGATTTTTCCAACCTTAGCATTGAGGCTAATCAAATGTAAGGGAAAATCTCACCATAGTTGGAAACCAAACAAACCTTACCCAAATCAGTCGGTTAAGTTTGTAGGCGAGTGTGAACTCGGTAAACATCTAGCAATCCCGAAAGGGAGGTAGGCAATCCCGAGTGAGGGTGATAAGTCCCGTTGGAGTGTGAACTCTGTAAACATCTGTAGGTAATCCCGTGGAGGGTGATAAGTCCCGATTGAGTGAGAGCTCGTTAAATATCTAGAGGTGAACCCGAGAGGGTGATAAGTCCAGTTGGAAGGAATTTCCCTAGGAATAGGGAGAGTGGATGTAGGAGCTTGAGTCTCCGAACCACTATACATTGTTGTGTTGTTTACTGCTTTATGTTCTTATATTGTCATATGCATTCGATTATAAGCAAAACACAACACATGAGCTTAAAAGTAAAAAATTGGAATCACTCTGCCCTCACCCCTGTTTTATATGCATCGCTATTAAAATGTTTTACTTCCGCACGCGCAAACTGGGTTTTCAACCGGGACCATCAAAGCATTTTAGGTGCTTTTTCTCCAAGATCCAGAAGCCCTAGTTCATTGCACAATTCTCTGAATCTGATCTCAGCTAGTGGCTTGGTTAGAATATCAGCTTTCTGTAAATCAGTGTGAATCTTTTCCATTCTGATATTCTTCTTTTCAACATGATCTCTTATAAAATAGTGTCTGACATCCACATGCTTGCATCTTGTATGTAGAACAGGATTCTGAGTGATTGCAATAAAGACTATTATCATCACGAATATAGGTACATTCTTAGCTACAATGTTATAATCCTCACCGCCGACTAAGCGAGCGGTTGGGAGCAACAGCGACTTCCTGCAGCCCATATATTCTCGCTTCAAGATAGTAGATGTCTTAAATCGATGTCCGCTTTTTTGAAAACCACGAGATCAGTTTACTTCCTAAAAACTGACATGTTCCTGAGGTTGATTTTCTATCAATCTTGCAACCTCCATAATCAGAATCA
The DNA here is from genome assembly GCA_037126765.1 of Stenogyne calaminthoides. Taxonomy (NCBI): domain Eukaryota; kingdom Viridiplantae; phylum Streptophyta; class Magnoliopsida; order Lamiales; family Lamiaceae; genus Stenogyne; species Stenogyne calaminthoides. Next base: position 13,147,357 of record JBBCBC010000028.1, read on the forward strand.
GAATACCCACTAAGCTCTAGATTATCATCTTATAAGTAAAATAAACCAAGATTTACTGTCCCCTTCAGATACTTAAGAATCCGCTTAGCTGCTTCTAGGTGGCTTTGCATTGGATTTGCCTGAAATCTGGCACATACACCTCTCCGCAAAGGTGATATCCGGTCTGGCCGGCGATTAGGTATAGTAGAGATCCAATGAGAGCCCTATATTCTTTCTGATTTGTTTTCTGACCATCCTCATCTGGATCCATCTTGAATCCAGTCATCATAGGAATTTTGGCTTCCTTGCAATTTTGAACTCCAAACTTAGCCAATAAATTCCTAGTGTACTTTGCTTGGCGATGAATATCCCTTACGCACTTTGCTTCACCTCGACACCCGTAGTAATTCATCTGTCCCATCATGGACATCTCGAACTTCCTTGCATCGGTTCTTTGAATCTTTCACATAGACTCTTGTTGGGAGATCCAGAAGATGATGTCGCCCACGTGATCTGAACCATCGTAATATCTTCTCCATCTTCTATTCTCGAATAAGGTTACGTCCCATTGTTCCTTTAGTGAACCCACTTGTCTATCAAGAACCGAGAGAGTGTATCATACCAAGCTCGAGGAGCTTGTTTTGAACCATAAAGAGCTTTTCTTAAGCGGTACACTTGGTTGCTCTTTTGAAGCACGGAGGTTGTTCGACATAAACTTCCTCTGCTAGTACCCGTTTAAAAATGCATTCTTTCCGTCCATCCGATACCGCAATGAACCCTCTTGGGAATCATATGCCGAAAATGACCGAATGGCTTTAAAGCGGCGGCGGTGCAAAGGTCTCATCATAATCAATTCCTTCCGATTGTGAATACCCCTTAGCAACAAGTCTTGCCTTATTTCGTGATGACATTTTTCTCATCTCTTTGTTCTTGAAAACCCACTTCGTGCCAATTACGTCTTGATGATTTGGTCCGTCCCACCCGTTCCCAAACTTAATTTCTCTCGAATCGTTTCTAGCTCCTCCTGCATGGCTAGAATCCGAATTAAGGTCTTGTAGAGCTTCCTCTATTGTTGTTGGTTCCTTCATAGACAAATAAACAACAAATACATGGCACTTTCACCAATCGATGTCAAGTTTTAACTTTATCGAGATGGGTCTCCGATGATCGGTCGGTTGGATGATAGGTTATTCAGTCCTTCATTTACGATTTGCGTCGGTTTCGAGAACATCATCCATTTCTGATAAAGGTTCATTACTAGAGACTGGGAGTGGTGCAGAATCATGATCCACTTGATAAGAACATGTCTCGGTGATGTTGGACTCATCATGTCTTGACGTCGTTAGTGGGAACTTCAGTGTTCCCCTGAACCGGATGGTTCGATTGATCTTTATCTCACCGCATGCCGGCTTTCTTCATCGGCAGTTTTTTAGTACCTTAGGATCTGAATGATCCGGTGAATCAGCTAGATCTGTAATGTATACCGTTATTACGATTTACGATCCTTTTTCCTTGATCGTTAGCTGATCCATTTTCTGAGCATCAGGTGCAGAGTTGATCGAGTGCGTCTTGTTCTGAGGCAGATTTCTCTTGTTCAGATGATGCTTCATCAAAGACTACATGGGGTGTTTCTTCCACAACTAGGGTTAAATGCATTTGTAAACCACGAAAAGCCTTGCTAGATGAGGAATATCCTAAGAATATACCCTCATCTGACTTGGCCTCAAAAGTCTTCAACTGACTCTTCCCATTATTGTGTATGAAACACTTACACCCAAAAACATGGAAGTAAGAAACACGAGGTTTTCTGCCCTTCCACAGTTCATAGGGTGTTTTGTAGTGAGCCTTAGTCAGAAGACATCTGTTCTGAGTATGGCATGCAGTGTTGATTATACGCCTAAAACGGCTTGGTATTGCATGTTCAGCTAACATCGTGCGAGCAGCTTCTTTGAGAGTTATGTTCCTCCGTTCTGCTACTCCATTCTGTTGTGGCGTCCTTGCAGCTGATGTCTCATGCTGTATACCAAACTTAGAGCAAAAATCAGTAATAAAAGAGTTCAGAAATTCTGTACCTTTATCTGATCTGATTTTTACTACACTGACACCCTTCTCATTTTGTAATCTTTTTAGCAGCTCGGGTATCTTCGTTGTCGTATCATTCTTCTTATGTAAGAATATAACCCAGGTAAACTTGGAGTAGTCATCCATGATTACCAGAGTATATTTATCATTTACATTGAGATCGACCGGTGTAACTAGTCCAAATAGATCCATATGAAGGCATTTTGCGATCTCTGCTTGGATGCGGTCAAAATTCCCTTGAATGAAGCTTTGACCTGTTTTCCCTTCTGACATGCAGCACATGTCTGATCCTTTGAAAATACTTCATTCGGAAGTCCTTCCACTAGAGACATCCTTGCTATCTTATTAAGAGTTTTAAAGTTCAGATGGCTCATTCTTTTGTGCGAGCCAGCCAACTCGCTACTTTTGGAACTCTTGACAATCGAGCATGCATTTCTTGGGCAACTGCTCCAATCACCGTAGTAGATCGTCCCTTTCCTTGAACCCGTTAGCAAAAAATCATTGAGTGGCTCGATTCTTGATAGTGCATTGATCGATCGAGAACTCAACACCAATCCGTTATCGCAGAATTGTGAAACCGATAAAAGGTTGTGCTTTAGACTTTCGACATACGAGACTCCAGTTACTTGTACATCATCATTCTCTAAGGTTTCGAATCCTTTGGTATAACCAAAGTTATCATCACCGAAGAGTACACGCGGGCCTTTATGTTCTATGTAAGAGTTTGGAGATGTTTGCTTCCAAATCATGTGCCTTGAGCATCCACTATTATCGATGTACCCGGATAGTTGCTTGCACACCTCCTTTGTTGGCGGACCCACGCGATCCTGCAGACCAAATCGGGCTTTAGGTACCCTTTTTGATTGGGTCCCGAGGGTTAGGTTTAGTTTTGGGGATCCATACAAACGAGCACTTCTATTGAGATCGGTTAGATCGAAGGCTGATTTGTCTCCCATACCTATCAACATAATCATACGTCTCTTTATATGCTTTCTGATTAGTATGATTATTAGTGTGAACCTTGGGTGACTTAGAAGACTTGGGATTTAACTTTTACGTTTGTCTTCTTTTCATCGATGTGGTTACAGTGCGGCGACCCTAGATTTACGATTATAGGGGTAGGTAATGATTTGCCACCATCAAAAGATTCATATCTTTTTGGCATAGGTGGTTTTTTGGTTTACTGAAGCATGCTTATTAGGCAGCTGACTTTGATTGGGTCTCAGATTAGACTTCCCTTTTACAGGTTGTCTTTTCTGATTCCTGATCTGTTGATCAGGTTGAGGTCTCTTCAGAAGAACTGGGTTCTTCTGTTGATTCCTCGGCTGATGCTTTACCAGTTGGGGTCCATTTCTGTTCCCCTTCTGGTTAGGCACCTGCCTTACCTGCTCAACCGGTCTTTTTCCCTTATTAGATACATGTTTGGCTTTCGGTGTATCTTTGTCAGAAACTCGTCTGATTACACCTTTTTGAGATGAATCAGCCGGGGCTTTTGAGGATTTGGAAGGGTTCTCATACCCAAGTCCCTTCTTATTAATCGTTGTTCGAAAATAGGTGTTCATGTCTTGAACGGTTTTAGATGATTTTGTGAAAACCTCTATTTTCTTACGCAGATTATCCTCAGATGATTTTAGACTTTCATGCATTCGAAAATGCTCATCAAATTTTACTTGAAGGATTTTGAAGTCATCAGCTTGCTATTTTTTAATAGCCAGCTGATCTTTGATCTGCTTCTCCTGATCAGAAGCTTTAACTTTCAGAATGTTAAATTCCTCGATTGCCTTCGGCGGTTTAATGATTTAAGTTGAGGCTTTCTTGAGATCATTCTCTTTAGCAAGTGATTATTTACGATCCTCGACTTGTCATTTTAAACTTCCACTATAGCATAAGTGTCTCTTTGCATTGGAGAGATCCTCAAGCAATTGCTCGAGTAGAGCTGCTTGGTCGATCTCCCCGGGTGTGCTAATGATAGCGGTGTAAAGCGAACAAAGCGAGTTTTGGAGGTTACCTCGATTGGTCCTCCTTGGCCGCCGGCCGAGATCTCATCATCATCTGAAGAGAATATCGATCTTCATTCTCATAGAAGTCAATAAAGATTTCTTGTCGTAGGCCAAATCTTCTCTGAGAGGAGTATCCGGAATCCTCGGAGGCGAATCTGAATCGTCGATTCGGGACGTGTCGACAACCATGGCTTTCTGTCCTGTCTGTTGCTCTCTTACATTCTTCTTTTCTTCCCTTTCTCTTGGCGTCAGTCCAGGCGTCTGTATTTGTAGTGACCTGGCTTCTCACAGTTGAAGCAAGCTCCTTGATCTACGGAACCTTTTCTTCCAGGTGAATCACTCCGTCTGTATGATCTATCAGGTGACTTCCCTTTCTGATAGTAGTCTGAGCTTCTTCTGTCTGATTGGTCATCTCTTCTCTCATCATTTAGATTATCTCTTTTTCTTTCTTCTCTGTGATCTCTTCGATCATCAGATCTGGTTTTTCTGGAGATCTGTTGGCTGATCTCCTATCTCTTCCTCGGCTATGTTGATAATCTTTATAGAATCTTCGATACTTACCAAGTTGAATATTTGATTTTTCTAGTTTCCTGGTAAGCAGAGCGATCTGTTCTGCCTGACTTATGATGTTTCCAACGGGTTCATTAGTCTTTGATCTGCTGCTGGTTGCCTTAAAAGCAACTAATTTTGAAGTTGAAGCTTCAGCGGGCACCTCATCTTCATCAGCTTGTCCTCTTTCAATTAAATCAAACTCGTGAGCTTTAAGGCTCAAGAACAAGCTACTTGGCTTCATTTTTGAAATGTCTTGGCAATCCTTGATTACCGTGACCTTCATGTCCCATTTCTTGGTGAGAGACCTTAAAATTTTGTAGTTGATATCTTTATCAGACATCTCTCTACCAAGTTCTCGAAGCTTGTTTATTGACATTGTAATCCTTCCATCGAGTTCGTTGATGGTTTTCGTTGGCAAAGACATCTTGACTTTTTCGAACTTCACCGGTTAAACTGCGACATCTACCGTCTTTTATCCGGTCATTTCCTCGATAATTCAAATTAGAGTATCCCATTGCTTTTCGCAGTTTGAGATATTTAATCTTTTCCTTGGTGACCTTATCCATTGTTTTCATGATAATATGCCTTGCGATAGTATCTAGAGTATCTGATTTCCTTTCCTCTTGCATCCATCAAGGTGGGCTTTTTCGTACAAAGAATAAATGATCTCCTCCAACTTCTGGGTCCTCTTTTCGATGAATTCCATCATTCTCCGCCGCTTATCGAACCTAGATGGTTGGACATATATATGGCCCAATCTGCATCACGATCGATTGAGAACTTCGTCGATCATGATACATACCTGAGGTGTTATCCATGCTGAGTGATTTTGGAAAAAGAATGAGTTTTAAGAAGGTTTTTCAAGATCTGTTCAGTTGACCACAAAGATTCTTCCTCAAGAATCGATGATACACAAAGTCGATTAGTGCAGAGAACCAACCGCTCACGATACCACTTGAAGGTCCCGAACGGGTTTGTGAGGGCGTAAGTCTAGAGGGAGGGTGAATAGACTTAAAAAACTTTTTGTCTTGATCGTGTGATGGCGATTAGCTTTGATCAAAGTGCGAGTGAATCGGTTTGGGGCGATAACCAACTTACTAATAGCTTTGAAGGCGGATCGGTTCGGTAACTATCGGTTTAACGACAAAAGTGCGGAAGCTAAGTTTTACCCGTGTGAAAAACCAGTTTTGATAAATCAGATTCCAAAGTTAGTCTTTTAACTAGTTGACTGAAGTGTCAAGCTTGATCAGATCAGAAGCTTGGTGCTAGCTGATCTCAACTTAGAATATGTATGCGCTTTAAAGGTTGTGTGCGATTGTGTAGACAGTTAATCAAAGCAGGTAAAGGCACACTAGATTTATAGTGGTTCGGACAAACCAGTCCTACGTCCACTCTTCCCTATCACAAGGGGCACCAACTTAACCAACTGGACTTAGATTTTTGTGTTAGTCCAACACAGTACACCGACAGATATTTAAGGAGTTCTCACTCAACCGATCCCAGAAATCAGAACTAGAAACCCTAGTCTGAAATCTTGCTAAACAACTTAACCTAACTTGGGTTTGGATAAGATTGTTTTGGTTCCAACTATGAAATATTTTCTAGTGTTTAAGATAGCCTATCAGCTAGATGAAAAGATTTCTATGCTAAGAACTTATGGGATGAACACTTAATAAAAATAATCTTCTTGATCGTGTTCTTCGTGCGGAAATCTGATAATTGCTTGAGCTTCTTGATTGTTTAGTGTTTCCGTGTTTTCACTCTGAAGTGTGATCCCATATTTATAGACCTTGAAATCAAAGATCCGTTGGAGAGAAATTTGAATTTCAGGCTATATTTGGTAGGTTTGCAGGATTGATGTGACGTGCTTCAGGAACAGCATGGCTGAAAGCGTGAATCTTATATTTTATAGCCGTTAGAGAGAGCAGCATCAAATCCCGTAATTGCCGACTCCGATCATACGTGTCTTGTTTATATTGGTTAACAGACGCACTTTTCAGTGTTGTTCTTCCAACTAAGGTTGACATTCTTCTTGTTCAGATCATCGACGTATGATTAGGTGAAACATCAGTTTTCACCTGGTGAGTTGACCTGATCAATCAAGGCTGATCAGTCTACCTGATGGAGTCTTCTGGTGCCGGTTGACTTAGCTTCAACTAGCAGACTCGGCTGATGTAGGTCTTCTGGTCTGATCTTCTGGAAGTCATCTGATCTTCAAGTATTCTGAGTTTGAGCTTCATGACTTTAGCTGAGATATCTGACTTGATCAGATCGATCTGATCTTCTGTTCTTCTCTTGCATTCTGGCCTGTCGGATATCAGCTATTCTTTGAATCTTCAGATCTGACCTATACATATTGAGGTTCCCCCTCAATATGTGACCTATCTATTACATCAGTTGTTCTATACAGTAATTATCAACTGGTATTCTATAAACGGTAATATAAACATCAGTCAGCTAACAGGTCTGACTGGTCCTATTACTCGTGTTTTTGGAACTTTTATCAAAACTATAAATTTCCCAACACATAATCAGGCCGGGAGCCGGATTAATCCATGTCACAACAATATGTTGGACAACATTCTGCACAACATCATAAACTTGCCCTTTCTCCTAACACTGACTACGTTTTTACAGATGTGTTTTTCTATGTTTCCTACATTGCATGTTGAAGATAAATTCGGATATTGTCAAGCGGTTGCACTGTGGTGGAGTGAGAATAGAAAGATCATGGGTGGTTACTCCAAGATCATGGAGATAGTGGAGGAGATGTTCAAGGATATCCAAGCCAAGTGGATAGGACAATGCAGTTGATCTTCAAGTCCATAAATACACTGCCTTGGTCGACATTCAATTTTAAGGAAAAGTGAAATATCATTTGCTCTACACCAAACTTTAGAGAGTAACATCCGAGACACAACCGAGAGAACAACCGAGTGATTGTTTCTTGTAGGTCCCGAACGGGTTTTGTGAGGGTAGAAGTCTAGAGGGGAGGGGTGAATAGACTTCTGAAAACTTTTCGTGCGGATCAGGTGTGATTTGCAGATTGCCTGATTAGAGTGCTAGTGAGTCAGTTTGGACTGATGTTCAATCTTACTGAGTGCCTGAGGGCAGATCAGTTTGATATATGTCAGTTTAACCGAGAGTGCGGAAGCTTGTAAATACCCGTGTGAAAAACCAATTTTATCAAATCAGATTCTTAAGTCAGTTTTCAACCGGCTGACTAAGGTGTCAACCTGATCAGATCAGTTGCTTGGTGCAGACTGAGCTTAACTTTAGAATATGTATGCAGTTTTAAACTCAGTTGTGTGAATAGTGTAAAGCAATAAATAGCAAGTAAATGCACACAAGATTTTATAGTGGTTCAGACGAAACCTGTCTTACGTCCACTCTTCCCTTAACATAGGGGCTCCAACTTAACCAACTTAACCAACTGGACTTAGTTTTATGTGTTAGTCCAACACCCAACAGATGTTTATTGAGTTCACACTCAACCGAACCAGAAATCAGAAACTAGAATCCCTAGTCTGAAATCTTGCGATAACAAACTTAACCTAACTTTGAGTTTGGGTAAAGGTTTGTTGTGGTTCCAACTGGAAATCTATCCTGGTGTTTATGTAGCCAAATGCTAGTGGATAGGATTTCTTGCTAAGAACTATGGGATGAACACTCTAAGAATAATCTTCAAATATGGTTGTTCTTCGAGCGGAGATTTTGCTGTAGTTTTTGCTTCTTTTGCGGTGTCTCCGTGTTCGTTCTTAGTCTGACTCATGCCTTCTTCAATTTTGAAGATCGATCCCATTTTATAGACCTCGAAATCGAAGAGCCGTTAGAGAGCAATTTGAATTTCGGGCTATATTAGGTAGGCTGTAGGATATGATTGTGACGTGCTCCGAATATTGGCGTGGCCGTAGGCATGATTAGCGCCGTTTATGTCCGCAATGTCAAATCCCGTATTGTCAGCCCTTTTTGTGCACGTGTCGCTTTCTCCTTGGCTTCGCGAGGCGGCACTTCAGTAATTTGTCCGTTAGACGATTGATATTCCTTTTGTAGAAAATTCGTATTGTCTGGTGTACCATTTTGGTTGACGCCAGGTGTGAGCTGACTTGATCAGATAACTGATCAGTCTACCTTGTTGAGTCTTTTGATGCAGATTATCTTAGCTCAATATGCAGACTCGGCTGATATAGGTCTTCAGGTCTTCTTGTAGTCTTCTGATCTTCAGGTGACTCTGAGCCTCAGTATATTCAGTCATACTGAGTCTTCAGGTTTGTTACTGAGTCTTCAGGTTTATCTGAGTCTTCAGGTTCATTTGAGTCTTCAGGTTCATCTGAGTCTTCAGGTTCATCCGAGTCTTCAGTGTCTTCTGTCTTCACCTGATCTTCTGACTTCTTTTCTTCTGATTTGTTCTTAGCCTTCTGATCATCGGACCTTATCTGGGTCATCTGATACTTCGACCTGACCTATACATATTGAGTTCCTCCTCAATATGTGACCTATCTTTTACATCAGCTACCTATACATTTCAGCTGGTCATCTTAATCTGATTCTAAGTCATCAGTCAGCTAACAGGTCTGACTGGTCCTATTACAACCTGTTTTGGAACTTCCATCAAAACTTAAATACAAATTTCCCAACAATTTCCCCCTTTTTGATGGAACCAAAACACTTAATCAAAAAAACAGTTACCACGAATAGAAATGCAGATAATGAAATGCAGTACATATTTCAGAAGACAATGAGATGTTGTATTAGAATCAGAGAGATGAAATATTTCATTCAGATAGGTGTGTGCGTTATAGAATACATGAAAAACGTACCTATCATCTGATTCCAAGTTGTCTTCCTTAGGTGTACTTGAACATTTGCAGCTCTTTGGGGATGCCAAACATCTTGCACATCCTTTGCATTAGCTTGTCCAGATCTTCTCTTCTATGGATCCCTTCTTTTTCAGTAAATCCATAGTAGGCATTTTTAAACATTACAGCATCTAGCTTTCTGTCTGGACGCAAAGGTGGAAGGAGTAGTTCAAAGGGTGGAGCTTCTGGTATTAGTGACATGTTTTTCCCTTCTTTCATCACCGTCTGGTAGAAGTCTGGATGCATCGTTTCTAACCAGTTCCGAAATTCATCATCATTTTCAGTCTGTTCTTGATGAATCAGAATCTTCTCCAGGATGTATACGTCACATAACCATTCTCCTCTGATCTGATCCCATTCTGGAAGCAGATCTAGCCGTGCACAGAGGATGTCTTTAACAGGTGCTGGTAGGGCATTCTTCTCCCAAGCAATTTCCTCTGCTGTAGCTTCGTTCTTCCTCTTCCTTCGGATGTAAGCGATGTTCAGTCCCTTAGCCTCTGCTAACTTCTGCTTCTTGATGGCGGCCTCTCTATTTCTCTATCTTGTTTGTTCTTGAACTTGTTCAGGAGTCATCTGGCTTTTGGTAGAGAATAGTTGGCCTTGTCTCTGATCTTCCGCAGTTGCTTTCATCATCTTGCCTTTGCCTTTCTTTCTCCTCAGAGTCTGCTCAGTTTCATCTTGTTCGTCTTCTTCAGCTAATTTCTTAGCGAGTTCAAGGCTCTTGGCATGATCATCAGTTTCCATTCTTTTCTGTACGAACGAAGAAAAGTCTTCAATCTTGTCGACTCTGGTAATAACCTCTGAAAGAGCAATTTTCTGCTCAGTGATCTCTTTGCTATGTTGCTCCACAGTTTCTTTCACTTCAGCAACGAGATCAGTAGATGGAGTGGCTGGCAAGTCAGATACAGTGGTTTCTGGTAGAGATGTAATTGTTACCAACTGTGTCTGTTTTTCTTTCTTCTCTTTATTTTCTTGTCCTTCCCCCTTTTTGGTTTCATCAAAGAGGTTGGACATCCTGCGGTTCAGAGCAATGAATTGCCGTGAGATCTCCTCTCTGAGTTCCTCTATAACAAGAGGAGTGATCTGAACGGTGGCAGAAGGTGCAGGTTTCAAGAAGCGTCTGAGAGCAACTTCGATATCCTGTCTTGCTCGTTCTGCAGAAGCTATAAATTGTTTCCAACCCATATTCATGTGGTTGTCAGTTTTCTCCAAAGATGCGCAGATATTCTCCAATAGTACATGTGTCTGATCGAGCATATCTGTCTGAACTTTGAGTTTGTCAGACTGGAGATTGAGCTTCTCGGCAAGAGGATTAACTAGTTGCATAACTTCAGAGAGGATGGCATTGTGCATCCCAACTGTGTGACTTCTTTCTCTGTCAACTAGTTTTGATTGCTCTTCTTCAAATCGCTTCATCAGATCTGATGTGAGCACTGCAAATTTGTCTTCAATAACATTCTTGGTCCCATCCTGAATCTTTTCAGTATAAAGATCTAGGGTATCAGACCTCATCGTAGCAGTCTGGTCAGATGTTGAAGCCTTGCCAAGTCAGGTCTCATCTACAGCACCCATTCTTGGTTCATCGGCAGCTCCTTCATGATCTGTAGGAGGTTGAACGGTTTCCTCCCTGTTATAAGCAATTTCAAACCTTTCGTGAATCAACCATCTGATATCATCATCAGATGCCAATTCAACAGCACTTTCAATGCTTTTCAGTGTGATATCCCTCCAGAACACAATCTCTTCTATTTGTTGCTGGATGCCAGGATGTTGATCCAATTCAGGGCATAGATCCAGCAGATACTCCTTGATCTGTTGCTTCATTATCCTTATGATGGGGCTTTCTGAAACAGGTGAAGCAAGCACGGTTCTGGTATTGAAGGGATTATGAGAGATGGACACTCGCTTGTCAGATCTCTCAGTTTCTTGTGACTTGATTGGAGATTGGGATATTTGTGGTTCATTTTCAGCGTTTTGAGGGTGTTCAGTTTCCTGAACAGGTTCATTGATTGGTGGTGTGGGAGATCTGATAGGTGAGGGTGAGGGTGAGAAGGTTTTGTGAGGAGAGGGTGATGGTGATTTGGAAGTGGGCGTTGGCGATCTTGCTCTCTGGAAGATAGTGGTGAGAGGCAGAGAATTAGATGATGATTCTTCCTCAGATTGCTCCACTTCTGTCCCTCTGACAGATTTCTCTCCTTCTGCTGCGATCATCTGCTCTTCCCTTACTTCTCTAGCAGTGGGCTCAGAGCGGACTGCTATCTCCTCTTCTGATTCTACTTGCATCAGATCCTTCGTTCTGCTAACTTGCTGGGCAGAACTTGGAGCAGTCTTCAGAGGAGAAGTCACTCTCTTCTGACCTTTCCGCTGAGCATCTGGTTTCTTGGCCAGATCCTTCCTCTTCATCCTCTTTTCCGGAATGGCCGTTCCCTGCGCTTCAGAAGATGCAGTTGCCTTATCTTTTCCCTTCTTTTCTCCCTTGGGTTTGGGCACATAAGGAGTTGGATCTTCATCAGATTGTCCAGGTAGGGACTCATCCTTGCTCAATATGGCCTTGTTCTTTGCTTGATATATCTTTGCTCCATTCTCATTCCATTCATAGTTCTGTGGCAGCTTATCTGACAGAATGATTGAGATTTTGTGTATGAAGGAGCACTTGGAAGATAAGCACACTACATTGCTCTGGGTCAGTTCGAACTTCCCCGAGTCTTTTCTCAGTCGTGCCTTGACCATACCCAACCAATCTATATCTGAAGCCTTCTTTATTATTGCAGTCATGACACTGATCTTATAGGAAGTGACAGCATCAAGACTGTATGTTGAGCACATGATCACCTTTTGAACGATCTCAAGGAGAAGGCAATATTTCCTCTTCAGATAGGAGGCTTTGACGTTCGTCGTGTTCTCCTTGTTTGCTGGTCTCAACAACTCGGCTTCAAGAAATTATTTTTCTCCTACATCAGTCGTGTAGGTCTCTGGATTGATGCTTCCTCGAGTTAGGCCGAATATCCTCAGGAGATCGTCATTCGACACTCGCACTTCCAGTCCGCCAACGGAAGAAATCAGGTCAGCATCAATGTCTTCATCCCTCTGTAGATTGTATAGAAACTCCAGGGCTTCATGGGTGTGGACGATGTTCTGATGTGTAGAGCAATATCGTTCTAGCCCACACGCTCGCAAGCACTCCAGAATTTCCAGAAACATATAATCACGACTTGTAAACCTTGGTCCATAGTGAATTGAAATAATGTAATATTTAAACGAGATATTACTAGAAATTGATTCGAGGATTTGAGAAATCGTAAGAAAAAAATCAATTGATTTCAAAAGTAATTCTCTGAAGATTATGAAAGTTTTGAGCTTTTAAGAGCTTTGAGAAGACGAAGTAGTGGAAAGAAGTTTTCTGAGAAAGATTTGGATTTTATAGAATACGAGGGAAAACCTTTTTGCACAACTTTCCAAAGTACTCAAGTATCCGTGTTTTGAAATCAGTGGCTGAGATTAGTCGGCCAAAAAGTATTTTGATCGCACGGTTGAGAAAAGTAGTCTTCTCGTATTTCGGACTCGAAAATTCGCAATAAAACTCATTAAAACCACATTTCCAAGTCCGCATTAAAAGTTTTGCAGTGCATGCGTCATAAAGTGAAAACATAGTAAAAACCAATTTATTTAAATAACGCATATAAGAAGTTCATAAAGGGATAAATAAGAGAACGTATCTGACTGATTGATATTGTAATCAACCAGTTATCACTGTGATCTGATCTGGTATTTGTTGACCTTACTGATGGTAGCCTTATGCATTTCCCAACAATATTCCACTCATTTGATCAGATTCTTGCTTGAAACACTTCGTCACTTATCTGATCCACTTATCTGATACTCTTATATGATACTCTTATCTTCAATCTTCTTCTAATCAGCCCGCATTTACTATGCACTGAAGTCTACTCCCGCCAAAACATTTACTTCGGGGAGTCAAAAAGTCACCTCGATTCCCAAATCGGCACGATTTGACATTCCGTAATAATGGCATAGATACGCTGTGATTACTCACACCATCAACTCATCCAACCATTAGCCGCGTGTTCCTTACGCGTTGTCGATGCAAATTTCTCTTAAGGTCTTGTGAGAAAATAAATTTGCATTTATACCCCTAATTTCCTTCTATAAATTATCCTGGGATGATTAGGCAAACAACACAACATAAACCATTCATCTTCTTTAGCATATACTTCATGCTTTTCCGATGAGTTCCTTATTTCCGGTGAAACTTTCGGTGAAAGCTTTAACCCTTTTCCAATGAATTCAGCTTCTCAAATCAACCCTGTGTGTTCCTTCACAGTGCTTTCGTCGTCATCGAAGATTACACATACGATCAATGAAAAGCTTCTTTACCACCGTGGAGGAGGATCTGCTAAGGCAAATGAGAAGGCACTTCTCCTAATCGTATGCACCTTGTGCACCTATCGAGATGACGGAATTAGCATCAACAGACTCAGTCTGAAATAAAAGATGAGTTTGGTATACGATCTCGTGTATCAAACTCAATATTTGCATGTGAGACTAATGTCCGTTTGGTCCTTGCGACCAAACCTGTGGCACTGTGCCCCATTTAACAGCTGGAGAGCCCATTGATTTTAGGTCTAAGGGCTCCTAGCTTAAAGATCCTTCAAGGACCGCTCTCGCTCCTCACTTCGAAGCTCTAAGAGTGGCTTTCAGGATTCTAGAAGCTTGTCTGCGCCCCCTGGGTCGGAGAAAAATGAGAGCATCAGCTCTTAAAATCTCTCTCTCCTTCCCTGCCTTGGGTTGGCTTAAGGTTTATGGTTTATGGTTTATGTAGCGATCTCCGGGTCTTCTTGTACTTGTAGCTTGTAATACCACTTGAAGATAGCAAGTAGGTAGCTTGTGATATCACTTGTAACTTGTAAATCTGACCTCCGGGTCTTTATCAATGAAAAATTCTGTTATTTCATTGTTGTGTTGCCTCTTCTGACTTATGCGATCTGTAGCTTTCAACTTGTACGACTTGCTTGTTTACTGCAGCTTTAATCGACTTATAAAGTAATCTTCCAATCTGATCAGTTCCCCCTTAATCTGATATATCTTGAACTGATCTGCTTCTTGTCTGAACTTCAGATCAGTTACTTGTCTGACTTTCTGATCTGCTCCTTATCTGCACTTCAGATTGGCTACTTGTCTGACTGTCTGATCAGTTGAGATTCCTAACTCAATTGATTCCTCTTAACCTGGTTAGTCTTTTAACCAACTGGTTCTGGAGATCAGTCCACCAACCATTTCTGGTGCATTCTCTCCGAGATCTAAAAGCCCTAGCTCGTTGCATAATTCTCTAAATCTGATCTCAGCTAGCGGCTTAGTTAAAATATCAGCTTTCTGCTTGTCAGTATGGATCTTTTCCATTCTGATATTCTTCTTTTCAACGTGATCTCTGATAAAATGGTGTCTGACATCCACGTGCTTGCATCTTGTATGTAGAACAGGATTCTGAGTGATTGCAATAGCACTATTACTATCACAGAATATAGGTACGTTCTTAGCTACGATGTTGTAATCCCTCAGCTGCTGACTTAGCCAGAGCAGTTGGGAACAACAGCTTCCTGCAGCCATATATTCTGCTTCAGTAGTAGATGTCGCAACTGATGTCTGCTTCTTCGAAAACCAAGAGATCAATTTATTTCCCAGAAACTGACATGAACCTGAGGTTGACTTCCTGTCGATTCTGCAACCTCTGTAGTCAGAATCAGAATACCCACTAAGCTCTAGATTATCATCTGATGGGTAAAATAAACCAAGGTTTACTGTCCCCTTCAGATACTTGAGAATCTGCTTAGTTGCTTCTAGGTGGCTTTGCATTGGATTTGCTTGAAATCTGGCACATACACCTACTGCAAAAGTGATGTCTGGTCTGCTGGCAGTCAGGTATAGTAGAGATCCAATGAGAGCCCTATATTCTTTCTGATTAGTTTTATGACCGTCCTCATCTGGATCCATCTTGAACCCGATCATCATGGGAATTCTGGCTTCCTTACAATGTTGAACTCCAAACTTGGCCAGTAGATTCCTTGTGTACTTCGCCTGGCAGATGAATATCCCTTCTGTACTCTGCTTGACTTGTAAACCCAAAAAGTAATTCATCTGACCCATCATGGACATCTCGAACTTCCCTTGCATCAATTTGTTGAACTTCTCACACAGCTTCTTGTTGGGAGATCCGAAGATGATGTCGTCCACGTAAATCTAAACCATCAGAATATCTTCTCCATCTTCTATTCTGAATAAGGTTCTGTCCACTATTCCTTTAGTGAATCCGTTGTCTATCAAGAACTGGGAGAGTGTATCATACCAAGCTCGAGGAACTTGTTTCAGGCCATAAAGAGCTTTTCTTAAACGGTACACTTGGTTGCCTTTTTCAAAGCCTGGAGGTTGTTCAACATAAACTTCCTCTGCTAGTACCCCGTTTAAGAATGCACTCTTTACATCCATCTGATACACAACGAACCCTCTGTGGGCAGCATATGCCAGAAACAACCGAATGGCTTCTAGGCGAGCGACTGGTGCAAAGGTCTCATCATAATCAATTCCTTCTGATTGTGAATACCCCTTAGCAACAAGTCTTGCCTTATTCCTGGTTATGACATTATTCTCATCTCTCTTGTTCTTGAATACCCACTACGTGTCAATCACGTCTTGATGAGTTGGTCTGTCCACCAGTTTCCAAACTTGATTCCTCTCAAACTGTTCCAGCTCCTCTTGCATGGCTAGAATCCAGCTTGCGTCTTGTAAAGCTTCCTCTACTGTAGTTGGTTCCTTCAAAGACAGATAACAACAGTACATGGCACTTTCACCAATCTGATGTCTAGTTTTGACTCTATCAGATGGGTCTCCAATAATCAGATCAGTTGGATGACTGGTAATCAAGGTCCTTCTACTCTGATTTGCGTCTAGTTGGAGAACATCATCCATTATTGATAGTAGTTCATTACTAGTGATTGGGAGTGGTGCAGAATTATGATCCACTTGATAAGAACATGTCTCAGCTGATGTTGGACTCATCATGTGCTGATGTCTGTTCGTAGGAACTTCAAGAGTTCCCCCTGAACCAGATGGTTCAGTTGATACTGTCTCAGCTGTACCAGCTTCTTCACTGACAGTTGTGCGTACCTTAGGGTCTGATTGACCTGTTGAATCAGCAAGATCAAGTTCTGGGATATACACTGTTACGTGTTCAGCTTCTTTCTCCTTGATACTTAGCTGATCTATTTTCTGCGTATCAGGTAGTGGTTGATCTGGTACGGCTTGTTCTGAGGCAGCTTTCTCTTGTTCAGAAGATGTCTCATCAAAGACCACATGGGGTGTTTCTTCCACAACTAGGGTTCATTTGTTGTAAACCCTGAAAGCCTTGCTGGATGAGGAATATCCTAAGAATATACCCTCATCTGACTTGGCCTCAAAAGTCTTCAACTGACTTTTCCCATTGTTGTGAATAAAACACTTGCACCCAAAAACATGGAAGTATGAAACACGAGGTTTTCTGCCCTTCCACAGTTCATAGGGTCTTTTGAAGTGAGTCTTAGTCAGAGAACTTCTGTTCTGAGTGTGGCATGCAGTATTGATTGCTTCTGCCCAGAAACGGCTTGGTGTCGCATGTTCAGCTAACATAGTGCGAGCAGCTTCCTTGAGAGTTTTGTTTCTCCGTTCTGCTACTCCATTTTGTTGTGGCGTTCTTGCAGCTGACGTTTCATGTTGTATACCAAACCCAGTGCAAAAATCAGTAATAAAAGAATTCAGAAATTATGTACCTTTATCTGATCTGATTTTTACTATGCTGATACCCTTTTCATTTTGTATCTTCTTGAGCAGCTCGAGTATCTTTGTCATTGTCTCGTTCTTCTTGTATAAGAATACAACCCAAGTAAACTTGGAATAATCATCCACGATTACCAGAGTATATTTGCGTCTACTGAGACTGACTGGTGTAACTGGTCCGAATAGATCCATATGGAGCAGTTGCAGTACTCTACTGGATGCTGGTCCAGGTATTCCTTTGAATGAAGTTTTAACTTGTTTTCCCTTCTGACATGCGGCACATGTCTGATCCTTTGAGAATACTTCATTCGGAAGTCCCTCAACCAAAGGCACCCTAGCTATCTTGTTAAAGAGTCTTGAAGTTCAGATGATTCATTCTTTTGTGCCAGAGCCAACTGCTACTCTTGGAACTCTTAACAATTAAGCATGCATTTCTCGGGCAACTGTTCCAATCTGTTGTGTAGATCGTGCCTTTCCTTGAACCAGTTAGCAAGATTTGTTGAGTAGCTCGATTCCTAATTGTACACTTGTCACTAGAGAACTCAACGCTGAATCCATTGTCGCAGAATTGTGATACTGATAGTAGATTGTGCTTTAATCCTTCGACATACGAGACTCCAGTTACTTGTACATCATCATTCTCAAAGGTTCCGAATCCTTTGGTAAAACCAAAGTTATCATCACCGAAGAGTACACGTGGGCCTTCTTGTTCTTTGTAAGAGCTAAGGAGATGTTTGCTTCCAGTCATGTGCCTTGAGCATCCACTATCGATGTACCAGATAGTTGCTTGTACACCTCCTTTGTTGGTCAGTCCCACGCGAACCTGCAATCGAATCAGGCTTTAGGTACCCCTTTGGAATTGGGTCCTGAGGGGTTAGTGGTGGATTTAGGGATCCACACAAACATGGCACTTCTATTGTAATCAGATAGATCAGAAGTCCTGATTTGTCTCCCATACATATCAACATAATCATACGTCTCTTTATATGCTTTCTGATTTGTATGATTATTCGTGTGAGCCTTGGGTGAATCAGAAGACTTGGGATTTTTCTTTATATTTTGTCTTCCTTTAACCCAGTGGGGCTCAGGTGCAGTAGCTCTAGGTCTCTGGTTATAAGCGTAGGTACGACTGCTACCATTAAAAGATTCATATCTCTTTGGCATAGATGGTCTTTGCAGTTTACCTATAGCTTACTTATTAGGCAGCTGACCTCGATTGGGTCTCAGATTAGATTTCCTTTTTACAGGTTGTCTCTTCTGATACCTAATCTGCTGATCAGGTTGAGGTTTCTTCAGAAGAACTGGGTTCTTCTGTTGATTCCTCGGTTGATGCTTAATCAGTTGGGGTCCATTTTAGTTCCCTTTCTGATTAGGCACTTGCCTTACTTGCTCAGCAGGTCTCTTTCCCTTATCAGATACATGTTTAGCTTTTTGTGTATCTTTGTCAGAGACTCGTTTGATTACACCCTTCTGAAGTGAACCAAATGGGGCTTTTGAGGATGTGGAAGGGTTCTCATACCCAATTCCCTTCTTGTTAGTCGGCCTTCGAAAATTGGTGTTCATATTTTGAACGGTTTTTGATGACTTCGTGAAAACCTCTATTTTCTTGCGCAAACTATCCTCAGTAGATTTTAGACTCTCATGTAGTCGGAATAGCTCATCAAACTTTGCTTGTAGGATTTTAAAATCATCAGCTTGCTGTTTGTTGATTGCTAGCTGATCTTTGATCTGCTTCTCCTGATCGAAGATTTAACCTTGAGCGTTAAGTTCCTCGATTCACGTTCGGCGGTTTGGTGATTTCGATTCAATTTGCTTTCTTGACAATTCTCTTTATCAAGCTGATTATTTCTAATCCTTAGCTTGTCATTTTCAACTGTCTACTGCATCAGAGAGATCATCAAGCAATTGCTCAGAGTAGAGCTGCAAGTCAATCTCTCCAGCAGGTGTGCTAATAATAGCTGGTGTGGAAATTGAAAAGCGGGGAGGTTTTGAGGTTACCTCAGTTGGTCTTCCTCATCGCCATCGGTGATTTCATCGTCATCCCCAGAGAATATCGATCTTCATGTTCGAGGAAATCAACAAAGATCTTATCGAGCAGACGAAGTCTTTTTACGGATGAGTAGCGGAATCCTCGGAAAGCGATAGGAATCATCAATTCCTGTTGTGTCAGCAATCATGGCTTTTCTGTCTCTGAAGCGTAGTTCTCTTTTGTTCCGCTTCTCTTCTCTTTATCTGGGAGTCAGGTCTGGGCAGTCGGAACTGTAGTGACCTGGTTTCAAGCAGTTGAAGCATGATCCACGATCCACGTAACTTCCTCTCGCTGGGTGAGACACTTCGCTCAGTAGGATCTGTCGGGTGACTTTCCTTTTCGATTGTAGTCCCGAACTCATGCATCGGGATCTGTTATCTCTTCTCTCGTCTGACCGATCATCTCTGTGATCCCTTCGGTCATCAGATCTATTCCTTTCTAGTGATCTGTCAGTTGGCCTCCTGTTTCTTATGTTGTCTTGATAGTCCTTGTAGAATCTACGATACTTACCAAGTTGAATATTCGATCTTTCAAGTTTCCTGGTAAGCAGAGCGATCTGTTCTGCTTGGCTTATGATGTTTCCAACAGGCTCAGTGGTCTTTTATATGCTGCTGGTTGCTTTGAATGCAACTGATTTAGATGTGGAGGTTGAGGCTTCAGTAGACGTCTCGTCTTCATCCGCTTGCCCTCTTTCGATTAAATCGAACTCATGGGCTTTAAGGCTTAGGAATAAGCTACTTGGCTTCATCTTGGAAATGTCTTGGCAATCCTTGATTACCGTGACTTTCATGTCCCATTTCTTGGTGAGAGATCTTAAGATCTTATAATTGATGTCTTTGTCTTACATCTCTCTTCCAAGTTCTCGTAGCTTATTTACTGACATGGTGATCCTCCCATCGAGCTCATTGATGGTCTCGTTGGGCAACATTTTGAGCTTTTCAAACTTCACCAGTTCAGCTTGTAGTCGGCTGTCTTTGATCTGATCATTTCCTTCGCATATCTCAGCAAGAGTATCCCACATTTGTTTCGTAGTCTTGAGATACTTTATCTTCTCTTTGGTGACTTTATCCATCGTCTTCATGATTATATGTCTGGCGATTGTATCTAGAGTATACAACTTTCTTTCTTCTGCATCCATCAGGGCTGGACTTTTTCGAACAAGACTTCCAGGTGCATGATCTGGATCTCCTCCAACTGCTGGGTTATCGTGATATATGATGATGGGTCCTCGTTCAATGACTTCCATCATTCTGCCGCTTATCGATCCCAGATGGTTGCACATGTATATAGTCCAATCTGCATACTCATCAATTGAAAACTTAGGCAAATCATGATACATACCAGAGGTATTATCCATGCTGAGTGATTTTGAAAACGAATGAGTTTTGAAAAATAGTTTTTCAAGATCTGTTCAAATGACCACAAAGATTCTTCCTCAAGAATCGATGATACTCAAAGCCAGTGGTCTGTAGAACCACTGCTCTGATACCACTTGTAGGTCCCGAACGGGTTTTGTGAGGGTAGAAGTCTAGAGAGGAGGGGTTTCGTGCGGAAGCTTGTAAATACCCGTGTGAAAAATTAGTTTTATCAAATCAGATTCTTAAGTCAGTTTTCAACCGGCTTGTTGGGAGATGAATTTAATAAAGATATATGATTTTGATTTGATCCCAAAACCCCTGAGTATGACATGTTCAGAATGATCTTGAAAGTTGAGTCAGGATTCAGTTTTTAGAATATTCGGGATGTTATCTGCGCAGAATGTATAGTCGTGAGATATAGTTCGAGGATAGTTCTTGAAGACTTCGATGGGATCTTGAAAATCGAAGACTCTTCGAGAAGACTCGATTACATCGGTCAAGATAAACTACAAAGATTCAGAAGATCCTGAAGACTCAGAAGACCACAAGACTCGAAAGACTCAAGACACAAAAGATCAAGATCGAAAACTAAAGATCAAGAATCTTGAAGGCACGCGATAATTCAAGACTTCGGTAAGAAGGTAATCAATGCTCGATATGAACCTGAATGTTTCGAGGCACTGAATATATCTATCTGAAGGATGCAATACTGAGAAGAACGCGATTCCTTAGAAAATAGATATTTACCAAGGCATTCAAATGCAGACAAAAGGAACTAAGTCAGAAGTGTTGTTAAGGTTATATCAAACTCAGAGTTTGTAACCAAAAAGAGCCGTTGAAGGTGTTTACCTTTAACTGGAGACAAAAGTCAAAAAAAAGGAAGACAACAATGTACCATACTGACACTGACAGTGACAGGTCTCTGAAAAAGGATGTCAGATGTACAAAAGTTACAGACTGCAAAAAGTGAAGATCGGCTACATGAAAGGCTATTGCCTAGAAAGTGTTAGGGAGTTTCAAACCCTAAATATAGCCGTTTCACACACCACAAAAGGGAACTCACGAAGCTGTATCTCCAACGGATAGTTTTCAAGAGTGACCTTGGTGTATGCCTATAAATACTGGTGACCCTCTACATTGTAAGGTTCACGGAAATTTATACGCAACTTAAGAGCTCAAGCTTATTCTTGTAAAAGTTAAAAGCACTCGAAAAACTTCGAATTTCCCAAGTGCTTCAATATTGAAGAGTGCTCACTATACTAAGCCTAGCTTGATAAGAATTATCCAAAGCTTAGTCGAGATATCCCAACCCTTTGCATTGTGCTTCATTGTAAAGGATATCTCATCCTAGTTGGAAACCAACCAAGAAACCCCAAACCCTTGTGAAGGTAGTTGGAGTGTGTTTGTTGGTGAGAAGTGTTGTAAAGAGTTAGTAAACTACGCGGAGTAGTCAGAAAACTCTAGAGGAGAAGTTAGTAAGCTACAGGGGTAGTCTGAAAGCTTGTGTGTGATTGAGTAAAGTAAACTACGGAGGTATTCGAAAAACTCAAGGTCGGGTTGAGTAAGTAAACTCGTGAGAGTAGTCGAAAAACTTCAGGGCGAGTTGAGTAAGTAAACTACGAGGTAGTCAGAAAGCTCAGAAGTTGATAGTGAATTTCTCTGAAGAGTCAGGGAGAGTGGACGTAGGAACTTGAGTCTCTGAACCACTATAATTGTTGTGTTCTTTATTGCTTTCCTTATCTGTGCTTATCTGTTGCATTGACTTGTTTTTGAAAGCATACTTTTCACTGATATTCAGTTGGAATCAATCCACTGAAGTTGCATAAGTGAATCACAGCCTAATCACTATTTCATAAAGGGAAGGTTTTCAGCAAAGCTTAAAACGAGTATAATCTAAGGGCCAACCATTCCGCACGACTGAGTAGCTAGAACAGATAGTTACCAAACTGAACTCTCTTCTGAGGATTCAGTAAGTTAGTTATCGATCCAAGCAACTTCGGGATCTCTCGACACTCGGGACTCGGTTGGGATTATCGGAGGTTTTACGAAGCATTTCGGGATCACCGCCTCGATGAGACTTTGACTCGAGCGCGATCGTGCTTCTCTGAACCTAATCTTCAGGATTATCTGACCCAAGCTGACCTCAGTAAGAAAAAGTTTTAAAAACACTGAACACGTGTATTCCCCCCCATACACGTGTAAGACTCGTTTGCACTTGGACCAACAAGTGGTATCAAAGCAGTGGTTCAACTTGACCACCTGCTGTGTTGACCAAAGTTTTATTTTCAAAAATACTTGTGGTCTATCTGAGCTGATCTTATTTGCTGAAACTTTTTATTTTTCAAGAGATCAGAAAAATGTCTTCTAAAAAACTTCCCATGTTCTCAGTGGAGAACTATGACCTATGGAGACTGAGAATACAGGCTCATCTGTATTCCAAACATGAGCGTATGTGGAGAGTGGTCTCTCAAGGACCATTCCAGTTCTTGTAGTGAATCCCGGAGGAAATGAAAGATGAGAGAATTGATCCTAGAGCGGAATTTCCTAAGTCGATGACCAACTCGACTCTGAGGAGAGAAAGTTAGTCAATCTAGACTACGTTGCAAAAAGACACACTATACAAACACAATTGATGATGGTGTGATGGGAATGATCTCTCAACGTAATCTTTGCTAAAGAGATTTGGGATACACTAATTTGTTATGTGCCAAGGCACGATCATATAAAAGAAAAC
The DNA here is from genome assembly GCA_037126765.1 of Stenogyne calaminthoides. Classification (NCBI taxonomy): domain Eukaryota; kingdom Viridiplantae; phylum Streptophyta; class Magnoliopsida; order Lamiales; family Lamiaceae; genus Stenogyne; species Stenogyne calaminthoides. Next base: position 13,170,774 of record JBBCBC010000028.1, read on the forward strand.
AAACTTTCAAAGGGCAATTGGAAAGTTTGATAGGTTTTGAAATAGATGATGGTGAATCAATAGACAAACCGGAAGTCGATTCACTAGCATCATGAATGATCTAAATGCACTTGGAAAGAAATACCCACAGAGAGAAGTTGGATTGAAAATTCTTAGAGGTCTATCTAAGAAATGGGATATTCATGCGTTGGTGATTGAAAACACCAAGAATATTAACTCAATGCCTTACCAACAAGTCTTCTCCGAAATTTGAAAGCCTATGAATTTGTAATTGATAAGAAATCCAAAAAGGTCGACAAAGAAAGATGATTCTTCATCGAGTAAGAATGTGGCTTTAAAAGCCAAAGATAAAACAATAAAACTAGAGAGTTCGAGAACCCCCATGCCAAAAATCGGGATGAGCTTGAGGATAAGCTAAGACCGATGGCAAGAAGGTTTGATAGACTCAATAGTAGATTTGGAAAATACAAAAAGCTATTACAGAACCACAGTGCCGAAAGAAACCCGAGGATGATCAACCGAGAAGAAGAAAAAGACTCGAAAGTCAAGGATCTTCATCCAAGAGAAAGGACTCCAAGTCCAAAGAAGAAAATGATCGATGATGATGATGCCAACAGATGCTATAAGCGCCGGAAGAAAGGTCACTTCCAAAGATGATTGTCCGGATTTGAGTGCTAAGGAGAGAAGAGAAAGGCAAGATATAAGAGACCGAAGTTCTCAAGCAAAAAAGGCCATGGTTGCGAAGAAGAAGAACACTCTGAGGAGGGATCTAGCTCTTCGGATGAGATATTCTCGATACGATGAAAGTGATGACATCTGTCGATGGCCATTGAGGAGGTAAACTCTTTTTTCTCTCATTGTTGCTCCTACACTAGCACAAGAGTTTTCAAGTTCCAATCGAAAAACATTTTTGACTTGATGGATTCTTTTCGAGAATCGATGAAGGACTATCTTTGTTTTGCAAGGATCGCTAAATCATACTCAAGAGCGAGAATAAGGAACCTGGCCCAAAATCTAAAATGGAAAGACTCTAGCAATATTGAAGTCACTTCTCAATTAATGGGAGCTACCGATGAACTGGATGTTACGAAAGTACAACTCTCGAAAAAGAGAAGTTGATAATGTCCCTAATCGAAAAGCTAGAGAAATCCATTGAAGAGATTCAAATAATCGAAATCGAGTTCAATGACCTCTCTCGAGAAGCATAAAACTCTACAGAATCATGAGGATAGTGCATGAAGAAGTTAACTCTATTGAATAATGCATCTAATGTAATAGATGAAATTCAGAGTTACCAGAGATCTGTGACTATAAAATCTGGATTGGGATACATTCCGGGGAACCTCACAAGGTCATCTAAATGTTTGCGTCAAGTAGCAAGAAGACTATCTTTGTAAAACCAAGGGCACCTACACTTCAAACTCAAGAAATGCCCAAGGTTGTAGACAAGGAAAGGGATCTATGGTCTCAATGAAACCGAATGATCGGGTTAAAAGCCCAAACCTCGGTGAAGGCAAGAAAACCCGAGCGATCGATGTTTCAGTAAATACTTCAAAGCCTCGGGCTAAGAATGCAAACCCGAAAAGGCTCCACATCGAACCATCGAGAGGAATCCTCGATGAGAAACACTCAAAGAGAGACATTCTCAATCAAGAGACCAAGTCCTCGGTATCTTTGAAAGACCAGATTTCAAAGATGCATAACCCGAACCTCACTTGTCTAACGGTAAAGGTTATCTCAACCCGAGTCATCAAAGATTTAGACCGGGTTGCACAAAAAGCCTAAGCATCCGAATGTAAGGCCCGAACCAAAGAAGAACTCTAAGGCACATGTTCATGCTAAAGCTAGCACACATATACGTAAAAAACCGCTAAGGCACCCGAGTAGTGGATGTATATGTTGATGTTTATGGAAGACAAATTAGCCACTCTAAAGTGATTAGAGTTGTCGGCGATTTGGATTCCGAAGGTCTGTAACCTCGTAGGACCCTACACAAAATGGGTACCTAAGAATTGATCTGTTTTTCGAGGAAAAAACAGGGGCACTAAGTCGATGAAAGATCACATGGCAATCGATGAAAGCAGAGATGAAAAAAGCTCGATGTATGGTATCTTGACAAAGGATGCTCAAGACATATGATAGGATTCAAGAAGATGCTCAGTGACTATGTTGAACAAAGAGGCCCACAGATCACTTTTGGAGATAACTCCAAGGATGATCAAGGATATGGAACTTTGGAAGTCGACTCGATTCATATCCATGGTGTTTCATATGTATCCGGATTGAAGCATAACTTGTTTGTCAATTAGCCAATTTCTGTGATAAGGGTTTCAATGTTGAGTTCTCCAAGAACTTATGCTTTGTGAAAGATGATACATCACGTAAAGTATTATCGACCGGTACAAGAAAAGGGAATGTGTATCTTGGCCGATTAGAGTTCAACTCCTAAAGATACATGTTTAATTGCTAAAAGTTCCACAGATACCAGTTGGTTATGGCATAAAAAAAGAATGAATCACCTAAACTTCAAAACCCCGAACAAGCTTGCAAGATTAGCTCTTGTGAGAGGGTTACCTAATGAAGTGTTCAAGAAGGAACACATTTGTGATCGTGCGAAAAGAAAACAAGTCAAAGCATCATTTAAAAAGCAAAGTAGAAGTTTCTCTTGAGAGAATACTTCACTTTTGCATATGGATCTGTTTGGTCCTATAACACCGGTGAGCACTAATGGCGGAAAGTACACATTGGTAGTAGTTGATGACTACTCAAGATATACTTGGGTCATATTCTTACTCAAGAAGAAAGAGACTCGAATAAAGTCGCGAGAATTCATCGAAAAGACTTCGATTATTGAGAAAAATCGAGTGTGGTCAAAATCGATCGATAAAGGAACCGAGTTTATAAATCATATCATTTTCGATTATTGTGCAAAGAAATGGAATTCTACACGAGACATTAGTTTGCAGGACCCCTCAACAAAATGGTGTTCTTTGAAAGAAGGAATGAAACTCCGAAAGAAACTGCAAGGACAATGATAAATTTGAAGTTGATATTCCTAAAAGATTTTGAAATTTGTCGCCAACACCGCATGCTACTCTCGAGAATAGATCCATGCTGACAAAAAGTCAAGGCAAAACGCCTTATGAGCTTTGGAATGAAAGGAAGCCTCTTGTTTTTTTCTTTTCGTGTGTTTTGGTTGCAAGTGTTTCATACACAATAATGGTAAAGATCGATTGAAAACATTTGATAGTAAAAGTCGATGAAGGAATATTCTTAGGATATTCTAAAAGTCGATAAAAGCTTTCAGTTTACAACCAGTAGGACTCTTATTGTGGAGGAAACACCTCATGTTGTTTTTGATGAATCTGTTTGTGTTCAGAAGAAACAGGAACATGATGCAAATGAACTGACTAAGAGGATCACCAGATTAAGCCTGAAACAGAAAGATAAATCATCCACTGAACCTGAAAAGAAGAAGTCAGTCATTATCCATGATTGGAGTGACACAGACTCAGATAAAGAAGTTCGGGATGGAAATCGATGGTGAGACCCGGAAAACCAACACTCCAAAGGTGACCAATCAAAGCAGACACGATTCCGGACTTAGGTACGTGATGCCAATGAAGATGTGGTCACAGCTGAGGCAATTTCTGAATCTATCAACCAAAGGGGAACAAATGTCTCTGACAATGTTCTGAATAGAATTTCCCCTGAGGAAGATGATTCCCTTTCTCCTGTTTTGTTGTTCCCCGAGTTTGTTTGATTTAATCGAACCTAACATTTCAAATGTTGAGGATACCACTGAAGGGGGAACATCAAGAAGGAAATGGTTAGATAGCCATCCTACAAGCCAGATTGTGGGTGATCTAACTGAAGGTGTTAAGACTAGAAGGTTCCATGGAGAGAGTGCATTATTCTGCTGCTTCCTATCAGAGAAAGAACCTACTGAGATTGGTGAAGCTCTACAAGATTCTCACTGGATTACTGCCATGCAAGATGAACTGAATCAATTCTCGAGGAATGAAGTATGGGAGCTGGTAGATAGACCAGAAAAGCACAATGTCATTGGAACCAAGTGGGTTTTCAAGAACAAAAGAGATGAAAACAACAACATTGTGAGAAACAAGGCAAGGCTAGTTGCACAAGGTCATTCCCAAGAAGAAGGCTTGGATTATGATGAAAACTTTGCACCTATTGCAAGACTAGAATCCATCAGATTGTTTCTTGCATATGTTGCCCACATGAAGTTCACAGTCTATCAGATGGATGTGAAAAGTGCATTTCTGAACGGCGTGCTTAAAGAAGAGGTTTATGTGGAACAACCTCCTGGTTTCAAACAGAATGACCAAGTTTACAGGCTAAGAAAAGCTTGGTATGGTCTTAAGCAAGCACCAAGAGCATGGTATGATACTCTTTCACAGTTTCTTACTGACCATGGTTTTGTCAAAGGAACTATTGATAGAACTCTGTTAAGGATAGAGGATGGGGAAGATATCTTACTAGTTCAGATATATGTTGATAACATCATTTTTGGATCTCCAAACCATCAGTTGTGTGAAAAGTTTTCAACACTGATGAAAGGCAAGTTTGAGATGTCAATGATGGGAGAGATGAATTTCTTTCTAGGACTTCAAGTGAAATAATCAAAGGAATGAATATTCATCAACCAGGCAAAGTACACCAGAGATCTGATTGCCAAATATGGTGTACAGAATTGCAATGCAGTTAGAATTCCCATGAATACTAACTACAAGATGGATCCTCGATTTCAAGGCAAATCGAGAAGTCATCATCGATTATAGAGGAATCATTGGATCATTGATCTATCTCACAGCAAGTTGGCCGAATATAACATTTGTTGTTGGGATATGTGCAAGATACCAAGCTAATCCTAAGGATAGTCACATGGAGGCTGCCAAAAAAGATACTGAAATATCTTAAGGGCACAGTGAATAGAGGATTATGGTATCCAAATGATGATAACCTAGAGTTAAGTGGTTACTCGGATGTCGATTATGGAGGATCTTGAGACTTTGAGAAGTCCACTTGGGAACTTGTCAATTTCTAGGAAATAAGACATATCTTGGTTTTCGAAGAAAGCAGACCTCGATAGCAACAAGTACTCTTGAAGTTTGAAATATATGGTCTGCGAGAAGTCATTGCGGCACGATTCTTTGGCTCAGACAACAATTGAGGGATTATAAAGTTGTAGCCAATGAAGTACCAATATTTTGTGACAATAATAGTGCCATTGCTATTTCACAAAATCCGTATTACACACCGATGCAAGCATGTGGATATCGACATCACTTCATCGAGAGATCATGTCGAGAAGAAGGACATAAGGATGGAGAAAATTCATACTTGATAAGCAAAAGAGCTGATATCTTGACTAAACCCTTGTTGAATCAAGATTTCAGAACTTTCAAATTGAATTAGGGATGCTAGAACCAGGGTATAGAGTAAAATCTTAAAAATTGAAGGTTTTCCGATGCATGAAGTTTTCTCCAAATCCTTCGGAGAAGCTTCAGGATAAAATGGAAATCTTGAATCGAGTCTCGAAAAAACTCGAAGAAAGATATCTTGAACAAATTCAAGACCAAAGATTATCTTGACATTTTATCAAGATCAATTACTCGAAGAAGACGATAGAGGGAAATTGGTCTGAAGAAGTAATGACTCATGCGATTCATTTATTGCTCAAGAAAATTCAGTAATCATTCGCAATATATATAAAAACACCTGAGGACTGTTTTCTTTGGGCGGGATCGTTTTAAATTCCGAAGAAGGTCAACAGTCATTTAATGCTCTGCCACATTAATGACCAATGAGGACGTTTTTGGCGACTTACTTTTTCGAGATCGTCGGTTCAGATACCCGATTAATCGGAGATTAATCTCAACCGTTGTTACGCGCACCTAACCAACACGATTCCCCACGATCTCAAGGCTATATAAACCCCAATCAGCCATTCAAGCCAAAATTTTATCAAACCCTTCGTTTTCAAATCCTCTGCAATTAAAAATCCCCTTTGCCCAGAAATTCTCCAAACCCTAAAGCTTCCCTTCTTCAATGAAACTCTAAAATGGCTCCAACCCTGTTCGAGAGATTAGCCGAAACCAACAAGATGTGGTACGAGTTCGTTGTCTCACTTGAAAGCACAACTAACTCAAAGCCAGGAGAGGAAGCTCTGCATATGATTCGATCGCTAAACTCACTCAACTAGTCGCAAACCCACCGCACCGAGAGTTTACGAAAGAGGTAATCGAATTCATCTCAGAATTTGAAGATAGATGAAGAGGGTCAGATGCATTCTAAGTTAATCAGATCACACTTAGAGCGATCATCCAAATACGCCGATTTTGAGAGGGATCAGATATAGTTCAAAAATCAATGATGTTTTTGAGCTCTGTGGATAGAGGAGAGGATCCTCTGACGTATATGTCGTCGGGAAGAGAGAGCAGAGTACTTAGATAGGATTGCTTTGAGAACCCCGTTAAGTTTGAGGCGACAATTGCATAAAAAGGCACTGAAGCCACAATATCGTGTGTTGATGGATATTGTGAGCAAGTGCATCATGAGTCTTCTTGGGAGTTTTGAGCGGATAAGTACCCGGCTCGGTTGATGGATGGCGATATAAAGCTTCACCCACCACAAATTTCAATCGGGCCGAAATTCTGATCCGCATAAAGTGAGTGAAAGGCACCAAAGTTTTGAGGATTTATTGATGGGGTGATCTCAATCAAAGGCAAGATCCACCATGCCACCAAAATAGCTTACATTTTGGAGATGTGCAGAGAGGAGGAGGATATCTTCCCCAATTCGACCCCATTTCCTAAATCCAAAATTCTCCCTAAACCTATTGCTGCAAGGAAGCAGGTCATCATGGGGAAGAGAGAAAAGAAGGTAGAATCACCTTCTGCAGTTGCTGAAAAAGAGACCCAACAAACTAGGGGGAAGGTGTTGTTGGAGGCAAAGATGGAGCAAGGAGCAAAAATGTTGAAACAGAAGAATCTTGCTCCAAAACGCAGAAGATTGGTGGTTCTCACCGATGAAGATGAAAGTGATTCTGAAGAGATTCAATCTGAGGGCCAAACTGCTCAGAGTTCACCATTACAAGTGTTGGCTCAGGTTATCTCCAGGACACAAGATCAGACTGAGGAGCAGGTCTTTTCTGAGGTGCTCGAGACATCGCTCAGTACAGATAAAATTTCTCAGGAAATTTTCAAAGGAGCTCAGACCTCAGAGATGCCTACCTCGGTGTGCGGTGCTCGATAGAAGAGCCCGGCCGAGTCGATCCGAGGATGTGAAAGCTCGACCGACGAGCCAACTCGTGACTCAAACGAGGATATACCATTCAGTCTCGTAACCCACTCGGATGCAAACTGAGGACCTGACCGCACAAACTTCAGATGCTGTTGAGACTCAGGAGCAGAATATTCTTGATGAGCTCCTGAGTGATCTACTTCTTGATCCCTTAGCAGAAACTTCAAATGAACCAGAGAGCCCGAGATGGAAGAAGGGTGAGGCTGAAGAAGGCGAGTGGAGGAGCAAGGGGGAACGGTTCATACTTGACCGATACCCTGAGCTCAGCTCATACCCTGATCTGCAAGATATTTTCTTCAGATTAAGGACAACTGTGTTTATCCTCAATCAGACCCTTCCCGAGATGCTTGATATTGCTGCTTTTAGAGGGGAAGACTGGTGGAATGAGGAGACAACCTTTCTGACCAACTTCTCAGGGTTCAGAAGGACAAAGCTCAGGATGAAAAACGCCGATTTTGATGAGTTGGTTCAGAGGAAGTTGGCTGAGAGGAGAGCAACTAAAGTTGGTGCCCCAAGCAATGAGACAAATCTCAAGATGGAGATGGGGACCAACAGGGGAGATCTTGAGAACAGCCTCAGAAGGAAAAGGAGACTTCTGTTGCTGATCAACCTGGATCTAGTCAACATCGATCAATATAGTACTCTTCGGATCGAGGCGCAAATTGAGGTCGAGCTCGAATGAAGTCAAGCTCAAGATGATCGAGAAGAAAGACAGAGGTGCGAGAAGATTCCTGAGATTGATCTCACTCCCCTGATAAAGAAACTTGAGAAGATTGAGCCAATGATGATCAAGATTGCTCAGATGGAAGAGACGTTGGCCAATCAAGCTCAAAAGATGGAAAGTCTTAGTCACTCTTCAGAGCTGGTGCAAATTCAAAACACTCGACCACCCGGATGACCTCCATGGAAGAAAAAGTTGAATGAGAAGTTTGGAGGGAGTCAAGGCCGAAAGTTAAGTGATAAATCGAAGCGTAAACACCAGAAAGTTCTCGATTTCCTAGAGGTGAAACCGCGTAAAAGAATGAGGTGCTAATCAAGTCTCGCTTGTTGAGGAAATGAGCTCAATACTCATGACCAAGATGACAGAGATGTTCAAAGAAGCATTCTCTCGCCGGTTTGCCCACTTATCTCAAGAAGTGTCGCGACCAAAACCATCTAAGGAGGCCGGAAGACGAACAAGATCGAGATAGCGTGAGAGATTCATTGTGGTGAGCAAAGAGCAATATCACATGGACACAAAGACTCTCCGTGCTTCTTCCAAATTACGGTGCCAAGAAGGGGAAAAAGGAAGTCAAGATCTCGTAAAGTTCATGGCACGTACTTTGGAGAAGAAGGCTCGAAAAGATGCTTGAAATGTATAATCTAGCAAAAGCCTTTAAAGAAGTCGAGCTCTTGAGAAGTTGAAGTTCGCCGGTAGAAAAGCCTATCTACACTCGAAGTTTCGAGCAAGCTATGCTTGATGTTGCAAGAGAGAAACCGAAAAGCTAGAGCAAAGGTTGGAACAAGCCAGCCGCCTTTGAATCGCCTATGAAGAGGAAAGCCTTGGGCGTTGTTCAACCCGAAAAGCAAACGTCAAAGGCTTCTAAGCCAATCCAGAGAAAAATCGATTCGGATGATGAAGAAACAAACAACAACCGGGAATCTGAGTCTCAACCTCGGAAGAAAGTCTTAAACACGAGAAATGCTCAAGACACTCCAAGAAGAACAAGCTAAGAAAGTTCTTTCGCTTTGTCTCGTGAACGCCTCTGGATCGAAAAGAAGATAGACGAAGAGCAGAAGCGAAGGAGTGATTTCAGGAAGTTTGCGAGCAAGAGGAAAGGAACATCAAAAGCACTAAAATGGCCCCACATTGATAAATGGATGCCCATCAAACTCAACGATATGTGGAAAGAGGTTAAGAGAACCTTCTGGTTCAATTATGATGTTCTCAGAGAATGGAGAGGGGAAAGCTCAGATCATAATGAAGCTTTCATTGAATACCTTCTTATCTTCTATCCAAAGTATCTACAGAGCTGGATTAACTTTGCGGATGAAGGAGAGGTACAGATAGTAGCCCCTGGTCCATATTCCTATCCACCTCCAATACTTGATAATGGCTTGGTGAATGAGAAGGCCATTACTCAAGAGATTGCTCAATATCTTTGATCGATTGGGTTTAACAGAAACAAATCAGGACATCATCAAGGAAAGAAATGAAATTTGAAGAAGAGATTTTTTAATGTTTGACTGGAGGTGCCCGGCCATGATGTTGAGAATGAAGCAAATCAAGAGCGAGAAGATCAAGAGCCAAAATCGTAAGATCAAGATCAAGACTCAGAAGATTTTGTAATCTTTAAATTTTTGTCTTTTTGATTTTGTTGATAAACTCATTGTAATCTGTAATGGTATACTCATCATCAATGAAGATTTATCATTATGCTCAAAAGATAATATCTCATTATCTTATTTACATGTCTTTTATTTTGATATGGGGAAATTGTTTAAGTATTTGGTAATGAACTAGTTAAAGAGATTCATTACTAAAGAAATTGCTGAATGATTAAACTGTTGAGAAACTCTGAAATTGTTTGGAGATTATCTGATTTAAGAAATGATTTGGGAGACAACCAATCTTGTAATAGGATAAACTGAAACCTGAGTATAGGTTATATGTTTGTAACAAGATAGGTTTTGGCATCATCAAAAAGGGGGAAATTGTTGGGAGATGAATTTAATAAAGATATATGATTTTGATTTGATCCCAAAACCCCTGAGTATGACATGTTCAGAATGATCTTGAAAGTTGAGTCGATTTGCTTTTTAGAATATTCAGGATGTTATCTGCGAATGTATAGTCGGCAGATATAGTTCGATAGTTCTTGAAGACTCGAGGATCTTGAGTAATCAAGACTTCAATGAGAAGACTCAATACATCGGTCAAGATAAACTACAAAGATTCGAAGACCAAAGACTCGAAGACCTCAAGACTCGTAAGACTCAAGACACAAAGATCAAGACCGAGAAACTAAAGATCAAGAATATTGAAGGCACAAAATTCATCAAGACTCGATAAAGGTCTTGAATGCTCAAGATGAACTCCTAATGTTTCGAGGCACTGAATATATCTATCTGAAGGATGCAATACTGAGAAGATCCCGATTCCTTAGAAAATAGATATTTGCCAAGACATTCAAATGCAGACAAAATGAACTAAATCAGAAGTGTTATTAAGGTTATATCAAACTCAGAGTTTGTAACCAAAAAGAGCCGTTGAAGGTGTTTACCTTTAACTGGAGACAAAAGTAAAAAAAAAAAGGAAGACAACACTGTACCATCGATAATCGATAAAGGATGTGTCTCTGAAAAAGGATGTCAGATGTACAAAAGTTCTAGACTGCAAAAAGAGAAGACCGGCTACATGAAAGGCTATTGCCTAGAAAGTGTTAGGGAGTTTCAAACCCTAAATATAGCCGTTTCACACACCACAAAAGTGAACTCACGAAGATGTCTCTCCAATGGATAGTTTTCAAGAGTGACCTTGGTGTATGCCTATAAATACTGGTGACCCTCTACATTGTAAGGTTACGGGAAATTTATACGCAACTTAAGAGCTCAAGCTTATTCTTGTAAAAGTAAAAAGCACTCGAAAAACTTCGAATTTCCCAAGTGCTTCAATATTGAAGAGAGCTCACTATACTAAGCCTAGCTTGATAAGAATTATCCAAAGCTTAGTCGAGATATCCTAACCCTTTGCATTGTGCTTCATTGTAAAGGATATCTCATCCTAGTTGGAAACCAACCAAGAAACCCCAAACCCTTGTGAAGGTAGTTGGAGTGTGTTTGTTGGTGAGAAGTGTTGTAAAGAGTTAGTAAACTATGCGGAGTAGTCAGAAAACTCAAGAGGAGAAGTTAGTAAGCTACAGGGGTAGTCTGAAAGCTTGTGTGTGATTGAGTAAGTAAACTACGGAGGTAGTCAGAAAACTCAAGGTCGGGTTGAGTAAGTAAACTACGTGGAGTAGTCGAAAAACTTCGGGGCGAAGTTGAGTAAGTAAACTACGAGGTAGTCAGAAATCTCAGAAGTTGATAGTGAATTTCTCTGAAGAGTCAGGGAGAGTGGACGTAGGAGCTTGAGTCTCTGAACCACTATAATTGTTGTGTTCTTTATTGCTTTCCTTATCTGTGCTTATCTGTTGCATTGACTTGTTTTTTAAAGCATACTTTTCACTGATATTCAGTTGGAATCAATCCACTGAAGTTGCATAAGTGAATCACATCCTAATCACTATTTCATAAAGGGAAGTTTTTCAGCAAAGCTTAAAACGAGTATAATCTAAGGGCCAACCATTCCACACGACTGAGTAGCTAGAACAGATAATTACCAAACTGAACTCTCTTCTGAGGATTCAGTAAGTTAGTTATCCGATCCAAGCAACTCGGGATCTCGACACTCGGGACTCGGTTGGGATTATCCGAGGTTTTCGAAAAGCGACTTCGGGATCACTTTGTCTCGATGAACTTTGACTCGAGCGATATGTGCTTCTCGAAACCTAATCTTCGAGATTATCGACCCAAGTGACCTCGAAGAAAAAAAGTTTTAAAAACACCGAACACGTGTATTCCCCCATACACGTGTAAGACTTCGTTTGCACGGGACCAACACGGTGACTAAGGTGTCAACTTTGACGATCGATTGCTTGTGCGGTCGAGCTTAACTTTAGAATATGTATGCAGTTTTAAACTCAGTTGTGTGAATAGTGTAAAGCAATAAATAGCAAGTAAATGCACACAAGATTTTATCTTGGTTCGCATTTAAACCCGCCTTTACGTCCACTCTTCCCTTAACACAGGGGCACCAACTTAACCAACTGGACTTAGTTTTATGTGTTAGTCCAACAGCCAACAGATGTTTATTGAGTTCACACTCAACCGAACCAGAAATCAGAAACTAGAATCCCTAATCTGAAATCTTGCGGTAATAAACTTAACCTAACTTTGAGTTTGGGTAAAGGTTTGTTGTGGTTCCAACTGGAAATCTATCCTGGTGTTTATGTAGCCAAATGCTAGTGGATAGGATTTCTTGCTAAGAACTATGGGATGAACACTCTAAGAATAATCTTCAAATATGGTGTTCTTCGAGCGGATTTTCTTTGTAGTTTTTGCTTCTTTTTACTTTTGGTGTCTCGTGTTTCGTTCTTAGTCTGACTCACGCCTTCTTCAATTTTGAAGATCGATCCCATTTTATAGACCTCGAAATCAAAGAGCCGTTGGAGACCAATTTGAATTTCGGGCTATATTAAGTAGGCTGTAGGATATGATTGTGACGTGCTCCGAATATCGGCGTGGCCGTAGGCATGATTAGCGTCGTTTATGTCCACAAAGATCCGAATCCCGTATTATCGGCTCTTTTTTGTGCACGTGTCGCTTTCTCCTTGGCCGAGGCGGCCTTCATAATTTGTCCGTTAGGCGATTGATATTCCTTTTGTAGAAGATTCGTCTTATCCGGTGTACCATTTTGGTTGGCCGCCCGGTGTGGTGACTTGATCGGATAAGCGATCGGTCTACCTTGTTGAGTCTTGATGCAGTTGTCTTAGCTCAATATCTTGGACTCGGTGATATAGGTCTTGGTCTTCTTGTAGTCTTGATCTTGGTGACTCGAGCCTCGGTGTATTCGATCATCTTTGAGTCTTGAGGTTTATTCTTGAGTCTTTAGGTTTATCTGAGTCTTGAGTTCATCCGAGTCTACAGTTCATCCCCGAGTCTTGAGGGTTCATCCGAGTCTTGAGTTCATCCGAGTCTTGATGTCTTCTGTCTTCACCGATCTTGACTTCTTTTCTTGATTTGTTCTTTGCCTTCGATCATCGACCTTATCTGGGTCATCGATACTTCGACCGACCTATACATATTATGCGGTCCCGCAGGTTAGTGAGGGCGTAAGTCTAGAGGGAGGGTGAATAGACTTACGAAAACTTTTGTGCGGTCGGTGTGAGGCGATTAGCTTTGTCGAGTCTTGAGTGAATCGGTTTGGGCTGATAACCAACTTACTAATCGCTGAAAGCGGTCGATTCGGTAACTATCTGTTTTTAAGCGATGTGTCGCGGAAGCTTAAGTTTTACCGTGTGAAAAACCGGTTTTGATAAATCGATTCCAAAGTTAATCTTTTAATCACCGATCAAGTGTCAAGTTTGATCGGATCGAAGCTTGGTGCTAACTGATCTCAATTTGGAATATGTATGCGCTTTAAAGGTTGTGTGCGATTGTGTAATCAGTTAATCAAAGCGATAAAGGCACACAAGATTTATAGTGGTTCGGACAAACCAGTCCTACATCCACTCTTCCCTATCACAAGGGGCACCTACTTAACCAACTGGACTTTGTTTTATGTGTAAGTCCAACACAGTACACCAACTAGATGTTTAAAGAGTTCTCACTCAACCGATCCCAGAGATCAGAACTAGAAACCCTAGTCTGAAATCTTGCTAAACAACTTAACCTAACTTGGGGATTTGGGTAAGATTGTATTGGTTCCAACTATGAAATCTTTTCTTGCGTATAAGCAGCCTAACAGCTAGATGAAAAGATTTATATGCTAAGAACTTTATGGGATGAACACTTAATAAAAATTAATCTTCTTGTTCGTGTTCTTGTGCGGAAGTCTGATATTAGCTTTGTCTTCTTGATTGTTCAGCGTTTCCGTTGTTTCACTCTAAAGTGTAATCCCATATATATAGACCTTGAAATCAAAGAGCCGTTGGAGAGCAATTTGAATTTCAGGCTATATTTGGTAGACTTCCAGGCTTGATGTGACGAGCTTCAGGAACGGCATGGCCAAAAGCGTGAATTTGTACTTTGTAGCCAAGTTCTGAGAGAGGTAGCATCGAAATCCGCATTTGCTTGGCTCCGATCATCGTGTCTTGTTCTTATTGGATAGCGGACTCCACTTTTTCGGTGTTGTTCTTCCAACTAAGCTTGACATTCTTCTTGTTCGGATCATCGACGTATGATTAGGTGAAACATCGATTTCACTGGTGAAATGACCTTTATCGAATCGGTGGTCGGTCTACGATAGAGTCTTCGGTGCCGGGTTGACTTAGCTTCAACTAGCGTAGACTTCGGTGATGTAGGTCTTCTTCGTCCGATCTTCTGGAAGTCATCTAATCTTCAAGTATTCTGAGTTTGAGCTTTATGACTTCAGCTGAGATATCTGACTAGATCAGATCGATCTGACCTTCTGTTCTTGTTTTGCATTCCGGCCTGTCGGATATCAGTTGTCTTTTGAGTCTTCAGATCTGACCTATACATATTGAGTTTCCCCCTCAATATGTGACCTATCTATTTCATCAGTTGTTCTATACAATCATTATCAACTGGTCTCCTATAGCAGGTAATATAAACATCAGTCAGCTAACAGGTCTGACTGGTCCTATTACATGTGTTTTTGGAACTTTCATCAAAACTATAAATTTCCCAACAATTTCCCCATTTTTGATGAAACCAAAACACTTTGAGAAACCAAAACAGTTGATAAAAAATAGAACAGTTAAGAGCATATAATCAGAAGACAATGAGACTTTGTCTTAGGATCAGAAAATAAACTTTTCTCATTAATGAATGTTGATTACATGTTACATCAGAAAAGTTTGAAAATAAGAACAGCTGATCCTGAGTAGTCTTCTGATTCTTCACTCTTTAGGCTTGTATCCTTCTGGCATCTCTCTTTGATCTTGAGGTACGTTGAAAATCTGATAAAGTTTCCATTTGACATCATTAGTCTGCTGAAGATCAGTTATATGCGTTTTGCTCAGGATGTCAAAATAGAATCTTTGAAATGCCATCATTCAAATGAGCCATCCGCCTTCTTCGAGTATTCCAACGGATCATACTCTTGGCGAATTATTTTTACATTGATAAGCTTGGCCTCATTTTCCGGATACTTGAAAAATCCGGTATTTATTTTCTAACCATTGAGGAATTCTTCATCATGAGATTCTTCTTGTGGAACAAGATTAAGAACAAAGGCATCCGAAGCCATTCCTCGATCTTATTCCATTCCTCAAATCTCTTAGCATGCTTATGCTTTTTGGGATGATCTCATCAACTCTTCTTTGGCGGCTTAGGTTACGTATGGATTTTCCAAATTTCTTCCTTTCTTCACTCTCGATCTGAATTTCTTGTTCAGATTTTCTGCCTCTGCCATTTTTTCTGCCCTTCTTTCTTCTTGGCATTTTTGGGCTTCTACAGCTATCTGTTCTTTGGACATCTTTCCAAAGATGGTCCGAGTTTGTGATGTCCTCAAGACTTTTGTTATGTCGATGGTTTCTCAATCATCCCTTCCCCCTTTTTGGTTTGATCAAAAAGAGTAGTGAGGTGGGAGGTGAGAGAACCAAAGTTGATCATGATCGCCTTTGTTGAGATCTCACCGAGATATGCCTTGAGTCTGAAAGTAGGTTAGATTTTGAATCTTCGATATCATTTCGATCTTGGCCAGATTCCATGGCGATGGAGAGTGTTTTAATCGGTTTGTCAAGTTTCTCTTCATCAATTATAGCTTGTCGGTGAGCATCGAAAAAAAACTTGTTGTTTATCCACCGAGTCGGTTTGGTATCAACGGTCTTTATCGATCACCGACGCGATGACACCTGATTTGGGAGAACCGATCTTTGATTGCCCCAATATTGGAAATAGCCAATTCCCTTTGATCGATATTTCTTTGATGGCAATCGCCTTTGATCGCCTATCGATCCCTCAACTTCTTCTTTTTCGGAGATCTTTGAGACAAGATTTGATCTCCGAAGTTGATCAATAGTGGCGTGTGATGTTGGAATGTTGGGTGTCACTTGATCTCATTCGGTTGTTTGTGCCTCCAAAGTGGTTGGTCATGAATCGCAAAGACCAGCTCCACTATCATCGGCAGCTCTGTATCCTTCATGATGGCATCTGCTTTGAGAGCTTTGTCGCCATCTCCGCCTAAATCTGTTAAAACCCTAGCTTCCTCGTGGATCGAGCCTTGACAGATGAAGATTATCACCACCGGTGATCCCACTTTAGCAGATTTCCTCATGTCGAAAATCGAAGTCTCGCAAACTCATCTGCACCGCCCATCTGCTCAATAAATATTATAAAGTCCGAGAAGCTTTTTTAATCGAAGATCTCTCCGTGAGGATCTCCAAAACTTCCTCTCGTATGGCGGGTTAGGCGACGATTACGATACGACTCATCAATTTCTCTTTTCGATTAGCATTCGATCAATTTCCCAATTATGATCTTTGTTGATCTGGACTCGAGAATTGTCGATCCGTTTCGATTTGATGAGATGTTGAAGGTTACGGTTGTGCTTGAGTCGGCGGAAGATGGGTGATTGGTTCGACTGCAGATATTCTTTGTGGGAAGCAGAGCTTTACGGTTCCTACAACATTAAGCTTTACGGTTCGCGAATGATCTTGATTCGGAGTTATTTGGCGGGTGGAAGAATAGGAGAGTCATGCTCGTGACCATTAGTCTGAGTGGTGAATCACTTTCGAGCTTGAGGAGAAGGAGATCTATCGGCTTGTGCTTCTTCCTCGAGAATGATCTGGCGAGCTCTCGGTTTGAGAAGCCGGCCGTCGATTTTCACTTGATTTTGTTGTTGCTCTGGATCGCTTCGGAGCTCTTTCTTCATCGACTCATCTTCAAGCATCGAGTCATGGAGGCTTGCTTCGCCTTCGTCGGCCTCTTCTCCTGGGCCTTCACCAGTTTTCTTTTCTTCTTCTGGGGGGCATCTGGTGTAGATGAAGTTATCTTCTTGTTTTTTCCTTTCTTAGACTTTGGGGGGGTTGGCCGCATATCATCGTCTGGTGGCCCAAAAATGACTGAAGTGGCTGTGAGAAAGGCCTTATAGGACTTCAGTCCATTCTGTTCCCATTTGGCCTTTGGCATTTTATCCTGTAGGATAACTGCAACCTTGTTGAGATTGCTGATATTTTTCTTCAAAAATACCTGCCTCCACTCATCAACTCCAAATTTATCATGTTCTTGGAGTAGAATGGCCTTCAGAAACCCATGCCAATTGATGTTCTTAGCTCCATCAATTATTGCGACCATCTTTGTCATATTTGACGGATGTAATAGCATTCGGGCTTGAATGCAATACCCATAATTGTTTTTGACAATATGTCAAACAACAATCGGTATTTCCTCTTGAGCATTGGCCTGACAAAACCTGAC
Organism: Stenogyne calaminthoides; assembly: GCA_037126765.1. Lineage (NCBI taxonomy): Eukaryota > Viridiplantae > Streptophyta > Magnoliopsida > Lamiales > Lamiaceae > Stenogyne > Stenogyne calaminthoides. The sequence goes on from JBBCBC010000028.1 coordinate 13,188,279, forward strand.
GTATGATGTTTGTCAGCTTCTCTGAAGAGCTCTTTTCTGATCAGCTCATCTTCGTTCTCCTCAGAATGAGCAAAAGAGATCCGTCCTTTTGGGTAAATTTGAGCAGGGCGTGTTATATCCTCATTCGACAGTCTGATTTCTTCTCCGGTGACTGTCGAAAGTAGTTCTTCTCCTGGAGCATCCGTATCCACTCTTAAATTCCTTAGGAATTCTAGTGCTTCATCTTTGCATCACCGGATTGCGTTGAGCGTATAAAATTTCTCAAGGCCTTTTTTTTTAAATTGCTCGACCTCCATGGATTCCGGATCCTGAGTGATATCGAACTGAACGAACTTATCATCCACAATCTTTGTTACCAGTTCTGCATAGTTGCACATTATCTTACCCATACCGTGAGTGATCATCTACATATAAGATAGATTTGGTTAAAAATTGTGCATTAATACAAAGAATATCACACAAGCGGAAACTAAGAGACAATAAAGCATAACATAGGATAAAAACATTTAAGATCTATGGATTAAAAAAAAAAATATCAAATAAACATAGATTACCAGATTCTGTTTTTCGGAAAGATGATTTTGAAACATAGGAAAACACTTTGAATCTGAGAGAAGTAATCTGGAGTTTTCAGAGAATAAATCGCAAGTTTGTGAAATGGAAAACTCTGGTATGTTTTTTATGAACTTTATAAAGACGAGGAGGGAAGAAGAAAACACGATTTTGAAGATCAACCGTTTGAAAAGATTGAACGCTTCAGATTAAGCGGTTTTGATCGTATGGTCAGGAAAAACACGTACGAAAACCTTTTGGATTTAAAAGCACATTTAGTAGCAGTTAATACATGTTCACCACGTCCGCATTAAATGATTTGCAGGAAATACGTCACAAGGATAATGGGTACAGTAAGGGAAGTGATATCAGATAAGATCCGATAAATAAGCAAGGAACAAGAGAAAAGAAAAGCGTATCTGGTTGACTAATGTTGTAATCAGTCAATACCACTTGTCCATGTTGATTTCACTTGTTGATCTTAGTATTCTGCCTAAGCCTTAAAATTTCCCAACTGATCCTTTTAGCTGATCTTCTTCATTTGCATCTGATCTGTTGAAGTTCCAAGCTCAACTTGATCTTTCTTGAATACGTCTGATTTCTCTTCTGATCCTCTTTGATCAGTTGAAGTTCCCCTTTCAACTGATATTTCAGTTTTTCCCATAGACTGATGTATCTGATTTGTTAGAGTTTCAAGCTCAGATGATTTTCCTCATCTGATCAGCTTCGTATGTATCAGATTTTGGTTGACCTAATCTGATTCTTCTCAAATCAATCCAATTCTTGGAATAAGTGTTACCGCCAAAACTTAGTCTAGAATAGTAGTCTCTATTCCCTAAGTTGGGGGGTTTGGCATGCGTAATTATCGTCTGAATCTTTCGATATGTCAATCCGCCGTAAATTTATCCAATTATCGATCGGCGTGATTCCTACATGTCCTTTTTGGTGCGATTTCTCTAAAAGGTTTTGAGAACTTCGAATTTGCATTTGCACCCTTGCTTGGCCTCTATAAATTGGACCAATTGTTTTACACAACATAACCCAATCACCATACTTATCTTCTTTGTAGAATCATGTATCTGGTGAACCCTTATTTCCGTGAAAAACTTCCCAAGAAACACCTTTACCCCTTTTTCAATGATTTCACTTCTCAAATCAACCCCAATCGTCCCTTATCACTGTTTTCGTTATCATCAAAGATTTCACATACGATTGTTGCAAAGCTTCTCTACCACCATGGCGGCGGGCCTGCTGTTGCAACTGAGAAGACACTTCTCCTAACCGTATGCACCTTGTGTGTCTATCGTTATGATGTAACTACCATCAACAGACTTAGTCTGAAAATGAACGTGAGTTTGATATGCGATCTTGATCGACCAACAACCGATCTTCGTATATTAACTCACCATTTAACTGTTTGGAGAGCCTAACTCTCTTTCTTAGGGCTCTGGCTTAAAAAAATCTATCAAGGCATTTGTCGCTCCCTTTGGTTTTAGCCCATTTAGCGGCTTTAGGATTTCTTTAAAGCCTCTCTCACCCTTGTTAAGTGGGGGAAAATGAGAGCATCAGATTTAAAATCTCTCTCTCCCCTGCTCTACTTGGGTTAGGATGAGGGTTTAGGGTTATAGGTTTAGGGTTTTTGGTTATGACTTATGTACTGACCTCCGGGTCCTTTGTACTTGTATCTTGTAATGTAATCGACCTTGGGTCTTTATCAATGAAAAGTTCTATTATTCCATTGTTGTGTAAAATTCTCGTATCCTTATGCGATTTTAAGCTTTAATCTTGTGAATACCACTTGTGAATCTTGCTTGTTGAATATCAGCTTAATCGACTTACAAAGTGTAAAATAATCCAACTGATTTAATCAGATATTCCTTTAAAATTGTGCGTTTCCTTTAATCTGATAAACCCTAAATCTGATAACTTGTAAAACTGAGAAGTTCCTTTGAATCTTGTTGGATTTCAGCTTAATCGACTTACAAAGTATAACCGAACAGTTTAATCAGATAATCCTTTAAACGATCAGTTCATTTAATCTGATAAACTTTAAATCTGATCGGTATCTTCTCATATCAGTTCCTTGACTGATCTTCTGATCAGTTGAGATACCAAAATCAACTGATTCCTTTCAGCCTGGTTAGTCTCTTAACCACCGGTTACGAGAACAATCCATCAAACATTTTAGGTGCATTTTCTCCAAGATCCAGAAGCCCTAGCTCATTGCATAATTCTCTGAATCTGATCTCAGCTAGTGGCTTGGTTAGAATATCAGCTTTCTGTATATCAGTATGAATCTTTTCCATTCTAATATTCTTCTTTTCAACATGATCTCTTATAAAATGGTGTCTGACATCCACGTGCTTGCATCTTGTATGTAGAACAGGATTCTGAGTGATTGCAATAAAGACTATTATCATCACGTAAAATAGGTACATTCTTAGCTTCAATGTTATAATCCCTCACCGCTTTGCCTAAGCTAGAAAGCGATTAGGGAACAACGACTTCTGCGACCATATATTACTCGCTTGAAGAGTAGATGTCGCAATCGATGTCTCGCTTTTTGAAAACCACGAGATCGGTTTACTTCCTAAGAATTGACAAGTTCTGAGGTGGATTTTACATCAATCTTGCAACCTCCATAATCGAATCGAATACCCACTAAGCTCTAGATTATCATCGATGGGTAAAATAAACCAAGGTTTATTGTCCCTTCAGATACTTAAGAATCCGCTTAGTCGCTTCTAGGTGACTTATCATTGGATTTGCACGAAATCGCACATACACCCTCTTTGCGAAGGTTATATCCGCCCGCTTTGGTAGTCGGGTATAGTAGAGATCCAATGAGAGCCCTATATTCCTTCCGATTTGTTTTTCGACCATCCTCATCTGGATCCATCTTGAATCCATCATCATAGGAATTTTGGCTTCCTTACAATTTTGAACTCCAAACTTAGCCAATAAATTCCTAGTGTACTTTTGCTTTTGAGATGAATATCCCTTCGCACTTTGCTTTACTTGAAGACCCGTAGTAATTCATCCGACCCATCATGGACATCTCGAACTTCCCTTGCATCGGTTTTGTTTGAATCTCACATAGACTTTTGTTGGGAGATCCGAAGATGATGTCGCCCACGAGATCCGAACCATCGAAATATCTTCTCCATCTTCTATTCTCGAATAAGGTTACGTCCCATTGTTCCTTTAGTGAACCCACTTTTCGATCAAGAACCGAGAGAGTGTATCATACCAAGCTCGAGGAGCTTGTTTTGAACCATAGAGAGCTTTTCTTGGGCAAGACACCGTTTGCCCTTTTCAAAGCACGGAGGTTGTTCGACATAAACTTCCTCTGCTAGTACCCCGTTTAAGAAAAGCACTCTTTACGTCCATCCGATACCACGATGAACCCTCTGTGGGAAGCATATGCCGAAAAAACCCGAATGGCTTCTAGACGAGCGACTGGTGCAAAGGTCTCATCATAATCAATTCCTTCTGATTGTGAATACCCCTTAGCTACAAGTCTTGCCTTATTTACGGTGATGACATTTTTCTCATCTCTTTGTTCTTGAATACCCACTTCGTGCCAATTACGTCTTGATGATTTGGTGCATCTACCGTTCCCAAACTTGATTTCTCTCTCGAATCGCTCAAGCTCCTCCTGCATTGCTAGAATCCACTTTGAGACTTGTAGAGCTTCCTCTATAGTTGTTGGTTCCTTCATAGACGATATAAAAGAATACATGGCACTTTCACTGTCGATGTCTAGTTTTAACTTTATCGGATGGGTCTCCGATTATCGATCGGTTGGATGACCGGTTATCCGTGTCCTTCGCTACGATTTGCGTTGTTTTGGAGAACATCGTTCATTTCTGATAAAATTTCATTACTAGCGATTGGGAGTGGTGCGAGTTATGATCCACTTGATAAGAACAAGTCTCGGTGATGTTGGACTCATCATGTGATGATGTCGCGTTAGTGGGAACTTCAGTGTTCCCCCCCGAACCGGATGGTTCGGTTGATCTTATCTCCAGATGTCGACTTCTTCACCGGCGAGTTTTTAGTACCTTAGGATCTGAATGATCCGTGAATCAGACTAGATCTGGAATGTATACCGTTCACGGTTTCGATTATTTTTCCTTGATCATTAGCTGATCCATTTTCTCGAGCATCGGTACTTGTTGATCGGTACATCTTGTTCTTGAGGCGATTTCTCTTGATCAGGAAGATGCTTCATCAAAGACTACATGGGGTGTTTCTTCCACAAGTAGGGTTAAATGCATTGTAGACCACGAAAGCCTTGCTAGATGAGGAATATCCTAAGAATATACCCTCATCCGACATGGCTTCAAAGGTTTTCAACCCGACTCTTCCCATTGTTGTGTATGAAACACTTACACCCAAAAACATGGAAGTAAGAGACACGAGGTTTTCTGTCCTTCCACAGTTCATAGGGCGTTTTGTAGTGAGCCTTAGTCAGAAGACATCTGTTCTGAGTATGGCATGCAGTGTTGATTATTACGCGAAAACGGCTTGGTATTGCATGTTCAATAACATCGTCGAAAGCGAACTTCTTTGAGAGTTCTGTTCCTCCGTTCATTTCTCCATTTTGTTGTGGCGTCCTTGCGGTGATGTTTCATCTTTGTATACCAAAACTTAGAGCAAAAAATCAAATAAAAGAGTTCGAAATTGCATACCTTTATCGATCGATTTTTACTACTGTTCGACACCCTTCTCATTTTGTAATCTTTTTAGCATTTCGGGTATCTTCGTTTAAAGTCTCATTCTTCTTATGTAAGAATATAACCCAGGTAAACTTGGAATAGTCATCCACGATTACCAGAGTATATTTGCGTCCGTTGAGATTGACTGGTGTAACTGGTCCGAATAGATCCATATGAAGCATTTTCGCGATTCTCTTTGGATGCCGGTCCGGGAATTCCTTTGAATGAAGCTTTGACCTGTTTTCCCTTCTGACATGCAGTACATGTCTGATCTTTTGAAAATACTTCATTCGGAAGTCCTTCCACTAGAGACATCCTTGCTATCTTATTAAGAGTTTTAAAGTTCGGATGGCTCATTCTTTTGTGCGAGCCAACTCGCTACTTTTGGAACTCTTGACAATCGGGCATGCATTTCTTGGGCAACTGTTCCAATCCAATCACCGTAGATCGTCCCTTTCCTTGAACCATTAGCAAAATATGTTGAGTGGCTCGATTCTTGATAGTGCATTGGTCGATCAAGAACTCAACACCGAATCCGTTAATCGAGAATTGTGAAACCGATAATAGGTTGTGCTTGGACCTTCAACATACTGAGACTCCGATTACTTGTACATCATCATTCTCTAAGGTTCAACCCTTTGGTATACCCAAAGTTATCATCACCGAAGAGCACACGCTGGCCTTTTCGTTTCTATGTATGAACCGAGGAGATGCTTGCTTCTGTCATGTGCCTTGAGCATCCACTATCGATGTACCGGATAGTTGCTTGCACACCTCCTTTGTTGGCGGACCACGAGAGATCCTGCAACCAAATCGGGCTTTAGGTACCCCTTTTGGATTGGGTCCCGAGGGTTAGGATTAGTTTTGGGGATCCATACAAAGCGAGCACTTCTATTGTGATCGGTTAGATCGAAGGCCTGATTTGTCTCCCATACCTATCAACATAATCATACGTCTTTGTATATGCTTTTCTCGATTTGTATGATTATTAGTGTGAACCTTGGATGACTTAGAAGACTTGGGATTTATCTTTTCTATTTGTCTTCTTTTTTATCCGATTAATGGTTCGTGCATCGACCCTAGATTTACGATTATAGGGGTAGGTACGATCGCTACCATCAAAAGATTCATATCTTTTTCGGCATAGGTGGTTTTTTTGCGGTTTACGAAGCATGCTTATTAGGCGGTGACCTTGATTGGGTCTCAGATTGGACTTCCCTTTACAGTTGTCTTTTACGATTCTCGATCTGTTGATCGAGTTGAGGTCTCTTCGGAAGAACGGGTTCTTCGGTTGATTCCTCGATCGATGCTTTACCGATTAGGGTCCATTTACATTTCCCCTTACGGTTGGGCATCCGCCTTTACCCGCTCAACCGGGTCTTTTTCCCTTATTAGATACATGTTTGGCTTTTGGTGTATCTTTGTCCGAAACTTCGTCTGATTACACCTTTTTGAGATGAATCGATCGGGGCTTTTGAGGATGTGGAAGGGTTCTCATAGCCAAGTCCTTCTTGTTAATCGTTGTTCAAAAATAGGCGTTCATGTCTTGAACGGTTTTAGATGATTTTGAAAAAACCTCTATTTTCTTACGCAGATTATCCTCGATGATTTTAAACTTTCATGTTTTTGGAACAAATCATCGAATTTTGCTTGCGAGGATTTTGAAGTCATCGAACTTCTTTGTTTATTATTGCCGTGATCTTTGATCTGCTTCTCCCGATCGAAGCTTTAACCGAGAATTTTAAATTCCTCGGTTGCCTTACGGCGGTTTCACCGATCTAAGTTCGGAGGCTTTCTTGAGATCATTTTTCTTTAGCAAAGTGATTATTTACGGTCCTCGACTTATCATTTTCAAATTTTCCACTATAGCATAAGTGTCTCTTTTGCATTGGAGAGATCCTCAAGCAATTGCTTTCGAGTAGAGCAGTCAATCTCCCCAAAGCGGTGTGCTAATGATAGCGGTGTAGAAGCGAACAAGGCGGTTTTGGAGGTTACCTCAGATTGGTCCTCCTCGCCATCGAGCGAGATCTCATCATCGTCTCAAGAGAATATCGGATCTTCATTTCATAGAAATCAACAAAGACTGGCGATCGATCGAAGTCTTCTACAAAGGAGTATCCAGAGTCCTCAGAGGGCAGATAGGAATCGTCAATTCTGACGTACCCGGCAACCATAGCTCTTACGTCCTTATAACGTTGCTCTCTTACATTCCTCTTTTTTCTTCCCTTTCTCTTGGCGTCAGTGCAGGCGGTCTGCGCTATAGTGACACAGCTTCTCACGATTGAAACACGCGCTCCTTGATCCACCGAACCTTTCCTTCCGGGTGAATCACTCCGTCTGTATGACCTATCGGTGACTTCCTTTCGATAGTAGTCTGAGCTTCTTCCATCTCGTGGTTATCTCTTCCTTCCTCAGTCTGATTATCTCTTTTCCTTTCATCTCTGTGATCCCTCCGATCATCAGATCTGGTTCTTTCTAGAGATCAGTTGGCTGATCTCCTATCTCTCCCTCGGCTATGTTGATAGTCCTTATAAAATCTTGATACTTACCAAGTTGGACGTTAAACTTCTCAAGCTTCTGAGTAGCGAGCGTCTGTTACGCTTTGACTTATTATATTCCCCAACGAGTTCGTTGGTCTTAGATTCTGCTTCTTTGGTTGCCTTAAAAAAGCAAGCCGATTTTTGAAGTTGAGGCTTGGCGGGCACCTCATCTTCATCGAACATCCTCTTTCAATCAAATCGAACTTCGTGAGCTTTAAGGCTCAAGAACAAGCTACTTGGCTTCATTTTTGAAATGTCTTGGCAATCCTTGATTACTGCGGACCTTCATATCCCATTTCTTGGTGAGAGACCTTAGGATTTGTAGTTGATATCCTTATCGACATCTCTCTACCAAGTTCTCGAAAAACTTGTTTATAGACATTGTAATCCTTCCATCGAGTTCGTTGATGGTTTTAGTTGGGCAAACATCTTGATTTTTGAACTTCACCCGGTTAAACTTGTAGACTACCGTCTTTTATCTGCTCATTTCCCTCGCATATCTCGGCCCGAGTATCCCACATTGCTTTTCAGATTTGAGATACTTAATCTTTTCCTTGGTGACCTTATCCATGGTTTTCATGATAATATGCCTTGCGATAGTATCTAGAGTGTCGCGACTTTCTTTCCTCTTGCATCCATCAAGGCCGGGCTTTTACGCACAAGACTTCCGGTGCAAAGTCGGATCTCCTCCAACTACTGCGGGGTTGTCGTAGTATATGATGATGGGTCCTTTTTCGATGACTTCCATCATTACGCCTTGATCGAACCTAGATGGTTGGACATATATATGGCCCAATCTGCATACTCATCGATTGAGAACTTTGGCGGATCATGATACATACCGAGGTGTTATCCATCTTTGAGTGATTTTGGAAAATGAATGAGTTTTAAAAACGGTTTTTCAAGATCGATTCGATTGACCACAAGGATTCTTCCTTAAGAATCGATGATACACAAAGTCGATTATGCAGAGAACCAACCGCTCGATACCACTTGCGAGTCCCCGAACGGGTTAGTGAGGGCGAAGTCTAGAGGGGGGGTGAATAGACTTAAAAACTTTTTGTCTTGATCGGTGTGAGGCGATTAGCTTTGATCAGTCTTGAGTGAATCGGTTTGGGTGATAACCAACTTACTAATCGCTGAAGGCGGGTCGATTCGGTAACTATCAGTTTAACTGATGTGTGCGGAAGCTTAAGTTTTACCCGTGTGAAAAACCAGTTTTGATAAATCAGATTCCAAAGTTAATCTTTTAATCGGTTGATTTGAAGTGTCAAGTTTGATCGGATCAGAAGCTTGGTGCTAATCGATCTCAATTTGGAATATGTATGCACTTTAAAGGTTGTGTGCGATTGTGTAATCAGTTAATCAAAGCGATAAAGGCACACAAGATTTATAGTGGTTTTAGACAAACCAGTCCTACGTCCACTCTTCCCTATCATAAGGGGCACCTACTTAACCAACTGGACTTTGTTTTATGTGTAAGTCCAACACAGTACACCAACTAGATGTTTAAAGAGTTCACACTCAACCGATCCCGAGATCGAGAACTAGAAACCCTATGCGAAATCTTGCTAAACAACTTAACCTAACTTGGGGGTTTGGGTAAGATTGTATTGGTTCAACTATGAAATCTTTTCTTTACATTATAAGCGACCTAACGGTACTAGATGAAAAGATTTCTATGCTAAGAACTTTATGGGATGAACACTTAATAAAAATTAATCTTCTTGTTCGTGTTCTTGTGCGGAAGTCTGATATTAGCTTTGTCTTCTTGATTGTTCAGCGTTTCCGTTGTTTCACTCTAAAGTGTAATCCCATATATATAGACCTTGAAATCAAAGAAGAGCCGTTGGAGAGCAATTTGAATTTCTGGCTATATTTGGTAACTTCTGGCTTGATGTGACGAGCTTGAGAACGGCATGGCCAAAAGCGTGAATTTGTACTTTGTAGCCGTTCTGAGAGAGGTAGCATCGAAATCCGCATTTTGCCGGGCTCCGATCATCGTGTCTTGTTCTTATTGGATAGCAGACTCCACTTTTTCGGTGTTGTTCTTCCAACTAAGCTTGACATTCTTCTTGTTCGAGATCATCGACGTATGATTAGGTGAAACATCGATTTCACGGTGAAATGACTTCGATCGATGCGAATCGATCGATCTACTGATAGAGTCTTCACGGTGCCGGTTGACTTAGCTTCAACTAGCGGATTTCGGTGATGTAGGTCTTCCGTCCGATCTTCCGAAGTCATCGATCTTCAAGTATTCTGAGTTTGAGCTTTATGACTTCAGCTGAGATATCTGACTAGATCAGATCGATCTGACCTTCTGTTCTTGTTTTGCATTCCGGCCTGTCGGATATCAGTTGTCTTTTGAGTCTTCAGATCTGACCTATACATATTGAGTTTCACCCTCAATATGTGACCTATCTATTTCATCAGTTGTTCTATACAATCATTATCAACTGGTCTCCTATAGCAGGTAATATAAACATCAATCAGCTAACAGGTCTGACTGGTCCTATTACATGTGTTTTTGGAACTTTCATCAAAACTATAAATTTCCCAACATATTGAGTTCCCCCTCAATATGTGACCTATCTTTTACATCAGCTATCTATACATTTCAGTTGGTCATCTTAATCTGATTCTAAGTCATCAGTCAGCTAACAGGTCTGACTGGTCCTATTACAACCTGTTTTGGAACTTCCATCAAAACTTAAATACAAATTTCCCAAAATTTCTTGTAGGAGTGTGAGGGTCAATGTTATTCTATTTGTACTGGTCGAGGGAAATACAATTTCTCCCATCAGTATTGATTTTATCTTATTAGATCAAGTTTTAGGTTGAATAAAATCACTAGTTACTTGATTGAATAGATTGGTTTTTGGTGTATGGTTTTTCACTACACCTTTTAGGATCTTGTAAAAGGTTCTTGTGTATCTCACTAAATGTTATAGTGATGTTTTTAACCATGAGGTTCGTATAGTCTGGATTACAGACTATACAAAATTTTGAAATCCTTTGCACTGCATTTTTATATTTTCGATGTCATATATTGTTTTCCATGTTGCATAACATTTTCAACAACACTCTGAAAATACACGCACACACACTGTCATAACACATACTTATCTTTTTCGGTACACATATTTCTTCTTATAGTAATACATGTAAGATACTGAAAATAGTGTTACTATATGAACACAAGTGTGTTACTATAAGGAGAATTGTGCATTGTTGTTTGAACAAAACGTCACTCCCTCTGTTTTTATATGTTTCTCCCTTTAACTTGATCTGTGAAATATTATATATATAAGTATTTGCGATTTTTAGAAAATGATTATTCATATGCTAAACATATTCACATGATACTCATAATATTTAATTGTATGAAATGTGAAAAAAAACTTAACTTATAAACTTATTACCTCATTTTCTTTTAACTTTCTTTTCTTTCCTCTTGAGAGATCCTATAAAATATTTTACGAGAAAGACTACTGTAAGTTGAGAAGGGGCTGAAATCTCGCAGATCCTTCACAGGTCAAACGGATTTTCCTAAAATATTTGCGCAAATGCAAAACATAAAACTCGCTCCTAGGTATGTGTTATTATAAGTCAAACATGTGTGGGTTATTGTAAGAACAAGTAACATATACTAGCCCTTTTTAGTACATATTTGTCCTTATAGTAACACATGTATGATATTGAAAATTATATTACTATATGAACATAAACGTGTTACTATAAAGAGAAAGTTGTGTTACTGTATGAACAAAACGACACTCCCTCAGTTTCATCTGCTTCCCCCTCTGTTTTCATCCACTTCTTTCTCTAATTGGGTCATATTTCACGAATTCTTTCTCTAATTGGGTCATATTTCACGAATCCTTGATCAACAAAATAATTTATATAAGTGTGGGTTATTTTTTAGGTTTTCTTTTACCACTTTTTTTCTTTTCTGGTTTTCTTTTTCTTTTACCTTTTTTTTTCATTTTCTATTATTTTTACTGTTCTTTTTTTTTTCTTCTATTTTCTTTTTCTTTTACCTTTTTTCTCCTTTTATCATTCTTTCCCAGCAAATTTTTTATTTGGACCCATTTGTTTTAAAAATCTATTTGGATATAATGAACCTCTATAATTTTTTATTTATTAGTACTAGATTTTGCTATCCGAGCGCCGGAAATTCCAATATAATATCCACATAAATTTTGCACAAATAACTGTTACAAATAATGGAGTATTTCTATTACAAATAACTGTTGTTGGATGGGTGTTTCTTACGTCAGTCAAGGTATCGTACTGATTAACAATAGTCAGTTAATTTGAGTCATTAGATTTAAAATCAAAAGGCTTAAATTTAATGACCTGCAACGTGTTGTACTATGTGACCATCGTACTGCATCGTACTATATGTCGAATTATGTCGTACTGTTATAATAAATTAAATAATTTAAAATATACAAGTATCAATTTATAAATTTGTACTTATAAGATTTTTTATAAACAAATATATATATATATATATATATATATATATATATATTTCATTCTTCTTTTTTTGAAAGATATTTCATTCTTCTTCCTCGTGAGTTATTTCATTCTTCTTCCCAGTGAGTAAAAAAAAAAAACACAATAGAACAGAACAAAACATAACATATTTTTTATAAAAATCGTTCTTCTTCCTCCTGAGTTAAAAACTGAACAATTTTTTTTTTATAATCCGTCGCTATCTCCACCACCATTACGCCGCTATCCTCCGCCACTAGTACTGCCGCAATCTTCTGTGTTCGTCAAAGTAGGGTCACGAATAATTTAATTTTTTATTGTTATCTCTTTTCTTTTTTTGACATATTTTACTGTTTGTGGCATTTAATCATACCCAAAAGAGATTTTTGCCATCTTAAGCTGCTTGATTCTCAAAGCTTCTGAAGGTTATGATGATAACGCAGTACGACCAAATGAGGATGCAACTCTGCAGCATCTATACCTTCTTACATTTGTACTGAAACTAATGAGCATATCATTGCTACAAGCTATACGGTTTTTAAGGCATAGGGATGATTCTCAGTGCTGCCGTCGACGGCTTGGTGCCTTGGCGGAGGAGGCGACGACTTAGTGTCGTGGTGGAAGAGTTGGCGGCGGCGACGGCTTAGTGCCATGGTGGAAGAGTTGGCGGCAACAACGACTTAGTGTTAGTGGACGAGGCGACAACACTAGGAATAGTTTTTTTTTCTTTTCGAAGAGTTTCACGCTTTGACCAAATTTTGGGGGAAGAAGATGTATCAATTTCATTTAATTTGTTTTCATTTTTCGGATTAAGTGAGTTAAGAGGGGATTAATCTGTTTCATTTAATCTATTTTCATTAAGGATTAATCTAATATTTTGTAGGAGGATATAATGGTAAATTAAAAAAAGTAATTTAAAAATATTAAATAAGTACAACAGTAGTTGATTAAATGCGACGACCGAAATACGACGTCATGTGTGACGATTTTTTAAGTCGATTTGTTGTCGGTCGAGATGACACTCATTTGTTGTAAAAACACCCTTGTTGGATTTGCTCCTACTTAAAGCACCCTCTTTCTATTTTTTTTCTTCTTTGTTGTTCAAATTGGCGAAAGCTCCTGGATACTGATATCTCGTTCTTGTTATTATGCTTTGGTGTTATTGGAAATTGATGGCTAGGATGCATAATCTGACTTTAGTAGATGGTGTTTGATTTTTTGGTGGATAGTTTTTAATTATTTTGGGATTGATTTATATTTATTTAATTTAAAGTTCTGATAAGTTGAGATGATGTCCAGAACAAATGCATCCAAGAGTCATTCTACTATGATCTTTAACCATTCCCTCATCCTTTCTTCATATTTATCATTTTTGGGAATGATGTCTTCAACCTTGGCTAGAATCAAGGGCTCAACAATCTTTTTCCCAACTTGACCCTTCTTCTCCTTGGCGGCATATCTTTTCTTCAGACCCTCAGCATCACCTAGCTTGTCTAATCGCCTTTCTACCTCACTCAGACGAGCTTCTTCATCTAGTTGCTCCTTAGTCAGTCTGACTGCCAGTTCTTTATCAACTTCAATCTGTGTTGTAACACTCCTAGTTATCCTTTTGGATTGAGTCTGAGCTGGTGGTGGAAGCGGTGCAGTCTTTGATGATCCAAATGGTCCAGCTTTTCCAGCAGCTTGTCTTTGTTTGGACTTTTCCATCTTGGCAGATACCTCATCAGCAAACAGGTCTAAGTGGTCAAATCTTTGTCCATATGATTCAACGGTCTGAATCAAATCTTCTGTTGTAGTGATGATATTGACTGGTTTCTCACTCTGTCCTTCCCCCTTTTTGGTTTAATCAAAAAGAGCGTTGACATGAGAAGTCAGAGAGCCAAAGCTAACTGCGATATCTTGATTGAGGTCTTGCACTGAAAGTCCTGCAAATTGAACTGTCTGTTCTTGAATTTTACTCATTAGTTCAGACTTCGCAGCCTTAATTGCATTTGAGAAGGTGAGAATCAGTTTATCAAGCTTCTCCTCCGTCTTTTCCAGCTTTTCTGTGGCCATTAGGAGAGAGACTTGAAGTTGATCAACTCTAGAAACCTTCTCACCAAAAGACTGTTTGAATTCCCCATTTAGTTCATCTACTGTTTTTTGGAATTGATCCTTCAAGGCTTCAATCTGGGAAATGGCAAACTCCCTTTGATCCTTCAGTTCCCGAATACAAGCTTGGCGTTGATCAGTTATTGTATTGCTAATAGAATTTGCCAATACTCCCTCAACCTCTTCTTTCAACAGATCCTTAAAGCATGATCTGATTTCCCGTAGCTGATCTTTGGTAATGTGTGTAGCAGGGACACCTTGTACGAACAGATTTGTTGGGATTTGAGCAGTTACATCAGTTGCTTTAGCCTCTAGTGGCTGGTCTTGAACTACATCACCGAGACCACCTTCATCGGCAGCTTCCACATCCTTCATAACAGTATCCTTCTTGGAAGTTCCTTCATCAGAAGCCAAAACAATCTTCTCCAATGTCTTACCCAGCTTCCTGTAGACTAAGGTCTTCACTGCCTCTTCAGACATTAGCTCAACTGGTGATCCTACACCAGCTGCCTTCTTCATATCAAAGTCAAAGTCGGCAAATTCATCTGGTCCTCCCATATGTTCCATCAGAATAATGAAGTCTGAAAAATTCTTCAGTCTCAGATCTCTCCAAGTGAGGATTTTCATCACTTCATTCTTTATCCTTGGATGAACTTCCAACTCCGAATAAAGTTCATCAAGTTCCCGTTCCACCCTTAGTCGAATCATTGCCCCAGAAATTATCTTCCCAGCTTTGGATTCTGGAAGAGATTCTGGTTGGACTGCAGATGTAGGTGGTTCTTCAGGTTGCGCCTCAGGGTGAAAAGACTCATCAAGTAGTTGATTAGCAGTGGATTTTTCCGGTATGGGTTGCTGATCTTGTGGCTTCTGAGTTGATGAGTGTTCTGGCGGGGGCGGTTGAGCAACTTGTTCTTGACTTGGTTGAGCGGCAGATTTAACATGTATAGAAGGTGATCTGGTTTGCTCAACTCTTGGAGATGGAGATAGAGAAGGAGAAGGAGTCATGCGCTGGGCAGATGGCGATCTGGCAAGTGATTGTGCGCGTGACTGAGGCGAAGGTGATCTTGCCTTTTCCTTTTTTCCTTTTTCTTGCTCTCCTTCTGATTGCTCAGGTGTGCTTTCCACTTGGGATCTAAGTCTTTCTGACTGCTCTGTTGATTTTTTCTTTGATGCGACAGACTTATTACCAGGACCACTTCCTCCTTGCTCACCAGTTTGTTCTGCTTCTTTTTCTTCATCTGACTCCTTTTCCATAAAGAGAGTCATAGGTGCTTGTTTCATTCTCTTCGGCCTCTTTGCCAGTTCCTTTGTTAGCGTCCTTCTCTTCTTGGGTTGAGCTGCCTTAGGTTCTCCCTGTTCTTTCACAGCTCTTTTCTTCCTCTCCGCTTTGGTCATATCATCGTCAGGTGGACCAAAAATTGTAGAAGTATCTGTGAGAAAAGCTTTGTAGGCTCTCAGTCCGGCTTGATCCCAATCTTCTCTAGGAAACTTATCCCTTAGAATGACGGTGACTTTATTCAAATTGGTGATCCTTTTGGTCAGAATAACCACCCGATTCACTTCCTGGAATTTATCCTTCTCTTGAACAAGGATCGCCTTCAGATATCCCAACCAGTTGATATTTGGTGCATTATCAACAATAGCAGCCATGGAGTGCAATTTGGCGTAAGTTAAGTCGTCTGGGCTGAAAGAAATCCCCATTATTGTTTTGGAGACTATGTCGAAGAGCAGTCTGTACTTGCGCTTTAGCATAGGCTTGACGAAATTGGTTGTCTGAGATTTATCTGCTTCCCGGAAGAGTTGTTCTCTTATCTGAGCCTCTTCGTGTTTGTGATATAGAACAGGTGAAATCTTTCCCTTTGGAAGTCCAAAGATTCGGATCAGATTAGCATCCGTGATGTCGAAGATTTCACCATTCATCGTCGACTCAAGCTCGTGATTAGATTTGACCCACAACTTGTGTAGAAACTCCAGGGCTTCAACCTGCATCACCGGATTGGCGCGAGCAGAGCAGAACTTCTCCAGTTTACAAGTTCGAAGAAGATCTAATATCTCCCTGGATTCTAGATCCCTCGTTGTATTGAAGACCACATACTTGTCTTCGACAATTTGATTTGTAAGGGATGGATAGTCACAGATAACTTTACCAGAACCATGGGTTGCCATTTCTGCAAATATATTAAGTATTAGATCTATTTTGACATAGCGCAATAGAGTAGATAAAGCACTAAATAACACTTTGATCACACTATATTGTGCATACACATATAGACTCACTGATTATAGTGTCAATAAAATCGTGATGCATCAAAAACAGAATATGCACACATAGATTCATAAGGCATTTGCAGCAATTCTATCATTTGACATATGATCAGTAAATACCCAAAAACATTTTAGAAGACATACTCTAAAACACACGCAATTACCATAAATTTGCGAAGAAAGAGGAGAAAACGTAGAAATCGCGTTTGAGTGTTCTGCAAAAATGCAGAGTAAATGCAGAAATTTTGTTAAGAGTATTTGGAAAATTTAGGGCTAGAAGGATTTCAAAGTGTGTGACCATGTCTATATATAGAATTGGAGGGAAAGAACCTTTTAGAAAATCAAGATTGGAAACCGAAGAGTCTAATCAAGATGGGCGGTCGAGATTAGGCGGTTTGTTTTAAATAAAATCGTGCGGTCAAGAATTTTATTGCGGCAACTTTTCGATTTAAAAAATCACAATAAATAGCAATTAATATATATTCCCCACGTCCGCATTAAATGCTTGCAGGGCGTGCGTCATATAAATACGTGTACAATAAAAACAAATAAGATCAGATTATTGCATATAAGTAATCAGAAAGACAAAAGAGCAGAAATGCGTATCTGATTGACTTATATTGTAATCAGTCAATACCGTATGTAGTTTGTTCAGGTCTGACTGATTTATGTTGATCTTAAGTTTTGCCTAATCCTTGACAAATTTTCCCAAGAATGTTTCCTTTCCTGATCAGTTTCCAACTGATCTTCTCTTATCAGTTGAAGTTCCCCCTTCAACTGTTATTCCTTATCTGATCAGTTCCCAGCTGATCTTTTCTCATCAGTTGAAGTTTCCTCTCTCAACTGATTTCTTTCTTCTGGTCAGTTTTTTAACTAATTGGTCTTAGAGACTAGTCCACCAAAGAATTCTGGTGCACTTTCTCCTAAGTCCAGAAGCCCTAACTCAACTGATAGTTCTCTGAATCTGACTTCAGCTAGTGGCTTGGTTAAGATATCAGCTCTCTGCTTATCATTATGGATCTTTTCCATTCTGATGTTCTTCTTTTCCACATGATCTCTTATGAAATGATGTCTGACGTCCACATGCTTGCATCTTGTATGTAAAACTGTGTTCTGAGTGATTGCAATAGCACTATTACTTTCACAGAATATGGGCACGTTTGTAGCTACAATGTTATAATCCCTCAGCTGCTGACTAAGCCAGAGCAGTTGGGAGCAACAGCTTCCTGCGGCCATGTATTCTGCTTCAGCAGTATACGTGGCAACAGATGTTTGTTTCTTCTTAAACCAAGAGATCGGTTTACTTCCTAAGAACTGACATATACCTGAGGTTGACTTTCTGTCTATTCTGGAACCTCCATAATCAGAATCAGAATACCCACTAAGCTCTAGATTATCATCTGATGGGTAGAATAAACCGAGGTTTACTGTCCCCTTCAGATACTTAAGAATCCGCTTAGTTGCTTCCAGGTGGCTTTGCATCGGATTTGCCTAAAATCTAGCACATACACCTATTGTGAAGGTTATATCTGGTCTGCTGGCAGTCAGGTATATCAATGATCCAATGAGAGCCCTATATTCTTTCTGATTAGTTTTCTTACCATTTTCATCTGGATCCATCTGTTGGGATTATACTGGAAAGTATGCTTTTACTTTGTATAATCAAACTGAATTTCGGACTTATTTACTGAATTAAATTGTTTATCACTGATGCTGTGAATATCATCGATGTTACATATATTTACTGCATAACTATTCAATAAATAGTACGTGTTACATTGTAGTTAATTTAATGATACCAGATCACAGAAGATTAAATTAACAGTTCCTTGTAACCAAAAGTACACCATTCACGACCTAGATGGAAATGAACAATCCATCGTGAAAGGTTGAAGTGTAACGCCCAGATTGGCTTGTCTTGACCAAAGAGATTACACTAGTGCATGTCAAGTGCACTGAAGAGGACCTACAGGAGGACAAATTCTTCAGAACTGAACTAGGAAGAATTAGACCTCAGTGGTTCGTTATTTCTTAATCTTCGTCCCTTAAATAGGATCACGTGTGGTTAGTAAGTATTGCTTTGACTTATTACGGGTAGAGAATCAACGAGATTCAATACTTTATATCTTGGGCAATATTATTGGTCACATGTGTGGCTAAGATTTAATACGAAGAATCGTGTGAAAGTACGCTTGTTCGATTTGCCCCCTTGGGAGGTTCATAAGTTTTATCATACCAACTCTTGCAAGTGGAACTAGTTTCCGGTATGAGTAATAATGTTGAACCGTTCCTTTACCAAGGACAAAAATATATTAATTAATGGAAAGCTATTTCAGTGGCTTGAATTAATTAATGGGCTAGATAATCTTAAACACGGGAAATAATAACCGGGAGTCATATTGACTATAATATGGGTTAAGATGGATAGTGCAATATTAATTATGTAGTGGGATTAATTAATATTTATGGGCTTGAATAATATTGTGGCTCAATATTGATAACTCAAGATCCATTGGAAGGTCCAATCTTAATTCTCCTAAAGGCCCCCCAAGTAGCCCAACATAAAGTCCAATAACTGGAAAAGGTGCTTAAAAATAAAATAAATATTTGTTGCTAATTTTCCTCATTTTCCGAAAATTGTGAATAAAATGGGAGAAAGATTTTCTTTGAATTTTGTTATGGAATGAAGATGTGTATTCTTGAAATACAAGATTATCTCATTAAATTCAAGAAATCTCCCACTTGGTTATTCATATGTATATTTCGAATTTTTTGAATAATTAAGGGAAATAAATATTTTCTTGATTTTCTTGAAAAGATATTATGGAAGATATGTATTTTTTGGAATGCAAGAATATCTCATAAATTCAAGAAGATCCAAATCTTGGAATCTTGATCCTTAAATTTTGAAAATTCCATAACAAGATGAGGTGGGATTTTTTGTGGAATATTTTAATTATGGAGAAAAGAATATAAGAGATATATTCAAGATTTCTTGGAGATCAAGAAAAAGATTTTCCCATCTTATTCAGGCACAAAATTTCGACCAACACCCCTCTATAAATAGGGGATGAATGTTTCATTCCCTAAACACACGAAAATTGGTTTTTCGGAAAAATATCAGCGTCGATAAAATATCAAATATTTTGGAACGTCGACAGATTGTATATTTTTGAAAAACGTCAATTGTGAGTGTGCAATTCCATGTGCTGGAAAAATTAGTAAATCCACAAAAGTGGTGCAACAAATTTTTATTTTTCCATTTAGTTAATTGTTCGCGAGCTTCCTTCCACCGGATTGTGAGCAAGGACTAGAGAATACTTGTGATGGTTTTTTGGTGTGTTTTCATCGACGAGGCCATCGCCATTCCAAGAGGTAAGTTCACGTAAACTCGTAGTAATTCCGCATGCGTAGGATTTATGTGAACTGTTTATATGCATGATTTGTTATTATTTGAATTAATATAGGATTAATTCATGCTAGTAATAATTGTTATAATTAAATTTGTATTTAAATATTCATCCCGAATAGATCCAGGCAATTAGTTCCCCAACACCATCTTGAATCCAGTCATCATAGGAATTTTGGCTACCTTGTTGTTCTGAACTCCAAACTTAGCCAACAAATTCCTAGTATACTTTGCCTGACAGATGAATATTCCTTCTGTACTATGTTTAACTTGAAGACCTAGGAAATAATTCATCTGACCCATCATGGACATCTTGAATTTCCCTTGCATCAGTTTGCTGAACTTCTCACATAAGCTCTTGTTGGGAGATCCGAAGATGATATCATCCACATAGATCTGAACCATCAGAATGTCTTCACCATCTTCTATTCTGAACAAGGTCCTGTCTATGATACTCTTAGTGAATCCACTGTCTACCAAGAACTGAGATAGTGTATCATACCAAGCTCGGGGAGCCTCTTTCAGGCCATAAAGAGCTTTTCTTAAACGGTACACCTGGTTGCCTTTTTCAAAGCCAGGAGGTTGTTCAACATAAACTTCCTCCGCTAGCACCCCGTTTAAAAATGCACTCTTTACAACCATCTGATACACAATAAATCCTCTGTGGGCAGCATATGCCAGAAACAGACGAATGGCTTCCAGGCGAGCGACTGATGCGAAGGTCTCATCATAATCAATCCCTTCTGATTGTGAATACCTCTTCGCAACATGTCTTGCCTTATTTCTGGTGATGACGTTATTCTCATCCCTCTTGTTCTTGAACACCCACTTGGTACCAATCACATCTTGGTGAATTAGCCTGTCTACAAGTTCCCAAACTTGATTCCTCTCGAACTGCTCAAGTTCTTCTTGCATAGCTAGAATCCAACTGGCATCTTGTAGACCTTCTTCTGTTGTGTGGTAGGTTCCTTCAAAGACATATAGCAACAATACATAGCACTTTCACCAATCTGATGTCTAGTTTGGACTCGGGCATTAGGATTGCCGATTATCTGGTCAGTTGGATGGTTATTCAACCAAGTCCTTCTTTCCTGATTTATATCAGTTTGGACATCATCATCTTCATCTGATATTGAGTCACTAGAAATTGTGAGAGGTACATTAATAGGATCAACTTGGCATGGACATGTCTCAACTGATGTTGGAATCATCATAGGCTGATGTCTGTCCGCCGGAACATTAGGTGTTCCCCCTGAACCAGATGGTTCAGTTGTTACTGTCTCAGCTGTACCAGCTTCTTCATTGACAGTTGTACATACCTTAAGGTCTGACTGACCTGGTGAATCATCAAGATCAAAGTTAGGAACATTCACTGTAACATGATCTGATCCTTTTTCTTTGATACTTAACTGATCCATTTTCTGAGCATCAGGTACATCTTGTTCTGGTACGGCTTATTCTGCAGCAGATTTCTCCTAATCGGATGTTGACTCATCAAAGACCACATGAGGTGTTTCTTCCACAACTAGAGTTCGTCTGTTGAACACCCTGAAAGCCTTGCTGGTTGAGGAATATCCTAAGAATATACCCTCATCTGACTTGGCCTCAAAGGTTTTCAACTGACTCTTCCCGTTGTTGTGAATGAATCACTTGCACCCAAAAATATGGATGTAAGAAACACGAGGTTTTCTACCATTCCACAGTTCATAGGGTGTTTTGAAGTGAATCTTAGTCAGAGAACATCTGTTCTGAGTGTGACAAGCAGTGTTGATTGCTTCTGCCCAGAAATGGTTTGGAGTTGCATGTTCAGCCAACATTGTGCGAGCAGCTTCTTTGAGTGTTCTGATTCTGCGTTCTGCTACACCATTCTGTTGTGGTGTTCTGGCGGCTGATGTCTCATTCTATATACCAAACTTAGTGTAAAAATTAGTTATAAAAGAGTTCAGAAACTCTGTACCTTTATCTGATCTGATTATCACAATACTGACACCCTTCTCATTTTACAATTTCTTGAGCAACTCAGGTATCTTTGTTGTAGTTTCATTCTTCTTATACAAGAATACAACCCAGGTGAACTTGGAGAAATCATTCACTATCACTAGAGTGTATTTGCGTCCGCTGAAACTAATTGGTGTAACTGGTCCAAACAAATCCATGTGGAGCAGTTGCAATACTCTGCTGGATGGTGGTGAAGGAATCCCTTTGAATGAAGCCTTGACTTGATTTCCCTTCTACCATGCGACACATGTCTGATCCTTAGAGAAAACTTCATTCGGGAGCCCTTCAACCAAGGACATCCTTGCTATCTTGCTAAGAGTTTTAAAGTTCAGATGACTCATTCTCTTGTGCCAGAGCCAACTGCTACTTTTGGAACTTCTAACAATCAGGCATGCATTTCTTGGACAACTGTTCCAATCTGCAGTGTAGATCGTTCCTTTTGATCAGTTGAGAACTCAACACTGAATCCGTTGTTGCAGAATTGTGAAACCGATAACAGGTTGTGCTTTAATCCATCGACATACGAGACTCCAATAACATGTACATAATCATTCACTAAGGTGACAAACCCTCTGGTAAAACCAAAGTTATCGTCACCAAAGAGTACACGTGGGCCTTCTTGTTCTATGTATGAACTGAGTAGATCCTTGTTGCCTGTCATGTGCCTTGAGCATCCACTATCAATGTACCAGATAGTTGATTGTACGCCTCTTTTATTGGTCAAACCCACGCGAACCTGCAATTAGATCAGGCTTTAGGTACCCCAGTAGGATTTGGTCCTAAGGTGTTAGTGTTACCTTTCGGGATCCAAATAAACAGGACACTTCTATGGTAATCATCAAGATCAGAAGGCCTGATTTGTCTCCCATAAACATCTACATAATCATACATCTCTTCATGTGCATTCTGATCAGTATGGTTATGAGTGTGAGCCTTAAATGAATCAGAAGACTCGGGATATTTCTCGTTAGTCTGTCTTTTTTTAATCCAGTGGGGCTCAGGTGCAGCTGTCCTGAATTTCTGGTTAAAGGGATAGGTACCACTACTACCATCAAAAGATTCATATCTTCTTTGCATAGATGGTTTAGTCAGTTTACCTTTAGCATGCTGGTTAGGCAACTTGACCTGATTAGGTTTCAGCTGGGACTGTCCCTTGCTAGATGGTCCATGCTGATACCTAGTATGTTGATTAGGTTGAGGTCTCTTCAGAAGAATAGGGTTCTTCTGTTGATTCATCAGCTGACGCTTAATCAGTTGGGGTCCATTTATGTTCCTTTTCTGATTAGGCTTCGGCCTTACCTGATCAACTGGTTTCTTTCCCTTATCAGATGCAGATTTAGCGTGATGTGCATCTTTACCAGAAACCATCTTTGATTCACCTTTTGAGGATGAACCAATTGGGACATGTGAGGATCCATAAGGGCCTTCAAACCCAATACTCTTCTTATCAGTTGGCTTGCGATAGTAGTTGTTTAGATTTTGAAGTCTTAGATGAGTTTGTGAAAACTTCTACTTTCTTTCGCAAACTGTCCTCACTGATTTTTAGATTCTCATGCAGTCGGAAGAGTTCATCCAACTTAGCTTGAAGAACTTTGAGATTATCAGCTTGTTGTAGGTTGAGAGTCTGTTGTTCTTTGATCAGTTTACCTTGATCAGGAGTACTAACTTTCAGAAACTCCAGTTCTGCGGTCATCTTCTGAACAGTCACAACTTATCTCAGTTCAGCAGCTCTACTTACCTCTTTATCCTTGACAAGCTAAATATTCTCAGCCCTTATCTTATCGTTCTCAGCTTCCACTAATGTATAAGTGTCTACTGCATTAGAGAGATCATCAAGCAATTGCTCATTGTAGAGTTGCATGTCAATCTCTCCAGCAGGTGTGCTCAGCAGAATAGGTGCGGAAACAGAAAACACTGAAGGTTTAGAGATTACCTCAGTTTGATCAGCTTCTTTGGCCATGAGACAAATATCGTCATCAGATGAGAATATCAGATCGTCGAAATCATCAGTTGTTGTCATCAGGCATAAGTCCTCGACAAATGAGTCACTAATACACATTTGGCCTTGGACAGCTGTTAAAATAGCCCTTAGAGAGCGGTTATAACAGCTGTCCAAGTAACAGATGTCCAAGCTTGGACAGCTGTTAAAAAACCGCTGTCTAAAAAAAAGACTTAGACAGCGATTTTGAACCGCTGTGCAAGATTGCAGCTTAGACAACGGTTTTCAACCGCTGTCCAAATTCCTCCCTTGGAAAGCGGTTTTAAACCGCTGTCTAATATATATTTTTTTTAAAAAAATTGATTTTTAGGCACGGACCCACCAAGCATCTCATATATAAGCCACCAATCTCCCAATTAATTGAGGCAATTATTCGCTCCCATGGGGGACCGAACACGGGACCTTGGGCGCCTGGGCGGGGATCAATTCCGCTCGGGCACTAGCTTTCTTGCGTTTACTTAATGAAATTAATTCTATATGTCCTAGAATTCATTTTTTTTTACAATTTTTTTTAAAATTCTTTATTTCAATTATCTTATTTATTAATTCAATCACACTTTTATATATAATAATAATTTTTTTATATAAATTTAAATTAAATTATATTAAAATTATATTTTTTACTTGTTTTTTTTAAAAAGTACACTACGTACCTTTCTTTTAAACTTGTAATACTTTTCCTTCTAAACAAGTAATATACTTTTTTTTATCTTAATATGTAATATTTTTCTTTAAACAAGTAATACTTTTTCTTCTAAACAAGTAATATATATTTCTTTAAACAAGTTATACCTTTCTATTTAAACAAGCTAGTAATACTTTTCTATTTAAACAAGTAATTCTTTTCTTTAAACAAGTAATACTTTTTCATCTAAACAAGTAATATTTTTCTTGCGTTTATTTAATGAAATTAATTCTATATGTTCTAAAAATCGTTTTTTCTTATAATTTTTTTTAAAATTCTCTATTTCAATTATCTTATTTATTAATTCAATCACATTTTTATATAATAATTTTTTTACATAAATTTAAATTAAATTAAATTATATTATATTATATTAAAATTATATTTTTTACTTGTACTTTTTTTAAAAAAAGTACTACCTTTCTTTTAAACTTGTAATAATTTTCCTTCTAAACAAGTAATACTTTTCTATCTAAATAAGTAATATTTTCCTTTAAACAAGTAATACTTTTTCATCTAAACAAGTAATACTTTTCTTTAAACAAGTTATATCTTTCTATCTAAACAAGTAATACTTTTCTATTTAAACAAGTAATATTATGAACAAATTTTACATAAGAGTTTGTGTTAATCTCATTATATACGATGAATATTAAAAAGAAATAACACGAGAATTTAAAGAATAAAATATTTGAACTGTACCTAAAAAGAATTTACAAATTAAAACAAAAAAATAAAACAAAAAATAAAAGCTTTACAAAAAAATAATAATAATAATAATTCACTTGGAGAGCGGTTATGAACCGTTCTCCAAGCTTTACCTTGGACAGCGGTTCAAAACCGCTCTCCAATTACCCTTGCACAGCGATTATGAACCGCTGTCTAAGCTTTGATCTTTGTTTTTTTTTTAATAGAACCGCTCTCCAAGGAACCACTTGGAGAGCTGTTCGAAAAAAGGGTTGTCCAAGTGGAGCTCTATCCAGAATCATCTGATGGCAGGTAGGAATCATAGATACCTGATGTATCAGCAACCATGATTTTTCTATCTCTGTACCTTTGCTCTCTTCTATTCCGCTTATCTTCTCTTTCTTTGGGAGTCAGGTCAGGGCAATCTGCGCTGTAGTGACCTGGTTTCTGACAGTTGAAACAAGCTCCAGGTTCCACGGAATTTCTTCTCCCAGGTGAATCTCTTCTTCTGTATGACCTGTCAGGAGACTTACCAGCTTGCCTATAATCAAAATTTCTTCTATCTCATCTTTCCTCTTGTCGGTCATCATTTCGATCATCTATTTTCTATGCGATCGTCTCTTCGATTATCTCTTCTGTCATCAGAACGATTTCTCTCTTGTGATCTATCAGTTGATCTCCTATCTCTTCCTCTGCTTTGTCTGTAGTCATGATATAATTTATGATACTTTCCTAGTTGAACATTGGATCGTTCATGCTTTCTGGTCAGCAAAGCAATCTGTTCTGCCTGACTTATGATATTTCCTATTGGTACAGTAAACCTCGAACTGCTGCTAGCTGCCTTGAATGCAACTATTTTTTATGTGGCAGGTGTAGCTTCAGCAGGTGACTCGTCTTCTTCTTGACCTCTTTCAATCAGGTCGAATTCATGAGCTTTTAGACTCAGAAACAGGTTGCTTGGCTTCATCTTCGCAATATCTTGGCAATCTTTTATCACAGTTACTTTCATGCCCCATTTCTTGGTCAGGGACCTCAAGATCTTGTAGTTGATGTCTTTATCAAACATTTCTCGTCCTAGTTCACGAAGCTTGGTGACTGACATGGTGATTCTTCCATCAAGCTGATTTATAGTTTCATCTGGTAGCATCTTGAGTTTCTCAAACTTCACCAGTTCAGCTTGCAGCCTGTTGTCCTTAATCAGATCGTTTCCTTCACATATCTCAGCAAGAGTATCCCACATCTGCTTAGCAGTCTTAAGATACTTGATCTTCTTACGTGTTATCTTATCCACCTTCTTCATGATGATATGCCTGGCTACAGTATCAAGATTAGACAGTTTCCTTTCTTCAGCATCCATTAGTGAAGGACTCTTTCTGATTCTAGCTCCAGTTGGATGTGCTGGATCACCTTCTTCAGCTGGGTTGTTGTAATAGATGATAATGTGTCCTTGTTCAAGAACTTCTATTATTCTGTTGCTTATCGCACCCAAATGGTTGCTCATGAGTATGGTCCAATCAGTATACTCATCAATGGAAAACTTAGGCAGATCATGATACATCCCAATTGTGTTATCCATGCTGAATACGTGAGTTTAAAAACAGATGAGTTTTAAAACAGGTTTTTCAAAGATCTGTTCAAATGACCACAATGGTTCTTCCTCAAAAACCGATGATACTCAAAGCCAGTGGTCTGTAGAACCACTGCTCTAATACCACTTATAGGTCCCGAACGGGTTTTAGTGAGGCAGAAGTCTAGAGGGGAGGGGTGAATAGACTTCTGAAACTTTTTTGTGAGATCAGGTGTGAAAGTAAGTTTCCTGATCAGAGTGCGAGTGAATCAGTATGGACTGATATCCAACTTATTGATCGCTTAAGAGCAGATCAGTTCGGTGTCTATCAACTTAACTGATTGTGCGGAAGATAAGATTAACCCGTGTGAAAAACTAGTTTTTCAAATCAGATCCTAAGTTTTCTGAAACAGATAAGATGACGAAGTGTCAAACCGACGATTAGATCTATTCTTAGAATATGCATGCATGTTTGAATATCGGTCTATTATAGAATATGCATAAAGCAAAGATTTATAGTGGTTCGGACAACTTGTCCTACGTCCACTCTTCCCTATCAGCAGGGGCACCAACTAAACCAACTGGACTTAGATTAATGTGTTAGTCCAACACAATACAACAGATGTTTCAAGAGTTCTCACTCAACTAATCCCAGAAGTCAAGACTAGAAACCCTTACTTGAGATCTTGCTAAACAAACTTAACCTAACACTTGGTTTGGGTATAAGATTTGAGTTGTTCCAACTGGAATTCTATCCTATCTTATGAGTAGCCTAAAGCTAAAGGATAAAAATTCTTGCTAAGAACTATGGGATGAACACACTTAGAAATATTCTTCAGTTCTTGGTGTTCTTCGTGCGGAAATGGCTCGTGGTTGAGCTTTGAATTATTTCTGTATCCTTACTCTGAAGGTTTGATCCCATATTTATAGACCTTGAAATCAAAGAGTCATTGGAGAGCAATTTGAATTTCAGGCTATTTTTGGTAGCTTGCAGGCGTGATTTGACGTGCTCAGGGGTAGCATGGCTATATGTGTGCTTCTTTGTCCTTCTGGTCGTTTGACTCTGAAATACTCCATATCCTGCATTGTCAGTTCCGTACGTACGTGTCTCGCTCTCATTAGTTGTCAAGCACCCTTTTTCGGTGCTTGATTCACCAACTTAGATTGACATTCTTCTTGTCTGATGGACTTGTACGTTTTCAGTAAACACTGGGTTACACCTGACTGAACTGATCAGATCAGTTACAACTGATCTGTCTACCTGGTTGAGTCTTCTGATGTAAGTTGTCTTAGTCCAACTTACTGACTCATCTGATGTTGTCTATGTAGCAGGTCATCAGGTCTTGAAACATCTTACATGATCCTCGTTCTCTTCTTCAGATTAATTCTGATCTGGTAGAAACTGACAATCAGTTTCTAGGTTTCTGGATGTCGATTTTCTGATCTTCATGTCTTCACCTGATCAATACCAGATTATCAGGTATTTCTAATCTTCAGTCTTGCCTGATACATATTGAGTCCCCCCTCAATATGTGACTTATACTATTACATCAGTTGTTCTATACAGTCATTATCAACTGGTCACCTTAACCTGATTTCTAGATCATCAGTCAGCTAACATGTCTAACTGGTCCTATTACAAGTGTTTTGGAACTTTCATCAAAATTATAAATTTCCCAACACTAATCTATTCCATCAGCTGTCTAACATGTTCAGCTAGTTTCCTAACTCTTCATCAGTCGACTAACAGGTTCGACTGGTCATATTACAACTGTTTTGGGACTTCCATCAAAACTATAAATTTCCCAACAAGTTGGGTCCGAGTTCTAAATATACACACTGCATTAGACGAAATCAAGTGAGCAAGATTGATATACCAATTACTCTTCTCCAAATTTCAGAAAGTAGTATCCAAGACACAACCTTGAGTGTTTTGTACATCTAGGAGTGTGAAGGTCGATGTTATTTATTTGTGTTGGTCGAATGTATTCCAACATTCCTATCAATAATGTGTTTGTCTTACTAGCATGAGTGTTAAGTTGAATAAGATCACTAGTCATTCGTGTAAAATGATTGTTTAGGGATGTGTGTTTTTACACATATCTTTTGGGGTCTTGTAAAAGGTCTTTATGTGTGTCATTACTCATTATAGTGAAGTTTTTAGCCACGAGGCTCGTATAGTCTGAATTAAGACTGTACACAATTTTGAAAATTCTTAGCAAAGTGTTTTTAAGACTTTCGTTGTTTATGTAGAATATTGTAGATTTTCTCCAATTATTATTTTTGCATAATTTGTGATGTGTACATATCCTTTCCATATTCTTTTTATTTCTACTATGGATAGGCAAGTCATTTACGGGATTTGTTTCCCAAGTCAAACATTCCCTCTTGTATATATTCACACGCGTACAGTGAATGAAAACTAGTACAGCAGCAAATATTTTCATGTACCGGAGCAAGTTCGATCCAACAAAACACTGTGAAAATTACATATTGCTGACTCTTTTTTTTTGGTCATCAAATATGATAAAATTTGGAGACGACAAATCTGTCGCATCCGTTACGGTTGATGTTATGTCACCCTTCTATATCCATCCGTCTAATAACCCAGGCCATATTTTTGTTAGTGAAATTCTTGGCGATAATAATTACGGTGATTGGGCTAACGAGATGAGTAACGCCCTATTCGCCAAAAATAAATTTGGTTTTGTGGATGGTTCCATTCCAAAGCCTGAAGAGAAGTCGCCAGAGTTTATGCTGTGGAAAAGATGTAATGCAATGGTTCGTGGTTGGTTGAACAGCGCCATGAACAAAGAGATATGAAGCAGTGTGAAATACGCAAAGACGGCACAAGAGATCTGGGAAGATCTCGAGGAGCGATTCGGAAAGGAGAGTGCGCCTAGGGCATACGAATTGAAGAGAACCCTAACGCACACTAGACAAGAAAATATGTCAGTTTCGGCTTATTACACAAAATTACGATCTCTTTGGGAAGAGATACAATCCATATCTCCTATGCCTAAATGCAATTGTGGAAAGTGCACATGTGATGTTTCCAAGCAGTTTCAAGTGATGCGTGAGAAGCAACAATTATACGAGTTTCTCATGGGACTCGATGAATGTTTTGGGACTGTAAAAATGCAAATTCTCATCACTAAGCCCACACCAAGCTTAGGCACGACTTATCACTTAGTTGCTGAAGATGAGGCGCAGAGAAACATTACAGCCTCCCGCAAGCCTGAAGTTGAAGCTGCTGCCTTCCAATTAAAAACGCAGCGCACTTATGGAGATAACCAAGATAAAAGAGGTGGAGAACGTGAGAAGTCGAAGTGCAGTAACTGTGGGCGTTTTTATCACACTAAAGAAACTTGTTATGAGTTAATTGGATATCCCAAAGGAGTAGGAAAAGGGATGGCAAACAAACGTTGAACAGGGTCAGAAAGGAGTTGTACAAGTAGGGTCGGTTGACAGCCCAGTACCCGGCCTTAGCCAAGAACAATACTTGCGATTTCTGCAATACTTTGGGGGTGATGGTGAAAGTTCGAAGGAAAGCCCAACGCAGAATCAACCTAATGTGAACATGTCGGGTAAGCTAAATTTAAACAGGTCCTGGATCATTGATTTCGGGGCGACGGAACATATAACTTTTGATGCAGGAATGCTTGTGAATCAGCAAAATTATGAAGCTGGAATTCCCGTGCAAATTCCAAATGGTGACAATATTCCGGTTAAGAGTATTGGAAATGCTTGTTTACCGAATGGGTTGAAAATTAATCATGTTCTAAATATTCCAGATTTTAAGCGTAATCTGCTTTCTGTCAGCAGATTGAAGAAGGAGATGAATTGTGTATTGACATTCTTCTCGGATTTTTTGTACTATGCAGGACTTACCTTCGAGGAACCTGATTGGAGTGGGTAAAGAATGCAATGGTCTATATTATTTGGAGCCGGTGATGAGTGGAAGTGTGGCATTCTCGGTTGCAGTTGAACCAAAGATTTGGCATCAAAGGTTAGGGCATGCTTCTGAAGCAAAGCTCCGGCATATTTGTTCTTTAGATTACAAAAATAATTAGGGTCATTGTGATTCGTGTTTACGTGCGAAACAAACTCGACTACCTTTCGCTCTCAGTTCTATAAAAACTAGCTCTTATTTTGAGTTGTTGCATTGTGACATCTGGGGTAGTTACAAAACTACATCATTCTCTGGTGCACATTATTTTTTATCAATTGTCGATGATTATAGTAGAGCAGTGTGGATGAAACGGAAATCTGAAGTGGCTCATTATTTGATTATGTTTTGCAATATGGTGCAAAGACAATTTGATAAAAATGTGAAACATATTAGGGCTGATAACGGTGTAGAATTTTAGTCGAGTTGCATGAAGGACTATTATGCTAAAAATGGGATAGTGTTGGAAACATCTTGTACGGATACACCCCAACAAAATGGGGTAGTGGAAAGAAAGCATAGACACATCCTTGAGGTAGCTAGAGCCCTTTGATTTCAAGCTGGCTTAGCTGTTGATATTTGGGGTGAGTGTGTGCTCACCGCTACTTATATCATTAATCGTTTGCCATCTAATGTGATAAAGAACAATACACCTTGTGAGATCTTATTAAAGAAACAACCCACATATGATCATATGCATGTTTTTGGGTGTCTTGTATATGCACATGATAATAGGCAAGGAAAGGACAAGTTTAATGAAAGGGGGAGACCTTGTGTTTTTGTGGGATACCCCAATGCACAAAAGGGATATCGAGTCTATGACTTAAAGGATGGAAAAATTTATACCTCAAGAGATGTTACCTTTTTTGAAAAACAATTTCCCTTCAAGCAACGATTGATGACTACTGGTAGAGATGATGATGCCAATACTTGGAGAGATCATGAATGGGAAATTGATTGTGAACTCCCAGCTATTGGGCCTATTAATAATGAAAAGGGCCAACATGATCACCATATTGAGCAGCCTAAATGTGTTCATGATGAGGTTCAAGGCACTGAGAATGAAGGGGCTCGATCCACCGAATTGAACTCTGATATTGTCCCGCATGTAGAGGCTGTTCCAGGTAATATTGAGAATGAGACCGCAACTCAAGCAGAGCTTCCGCAAAGCGATGGTATTCGAAGAAGTGAACGGACATGGTACAAGCCCAAGCTCTTAGAGAGTTATGAAACTGACTTGCCACCTTCCATGGACCATTCGCGACCCACATCCGATTCGGGCACCTCGACTGTACACCCTCTATCTCATTTTGTGTCTTATAGAAATTTTTCTGATACTCATAAATCTTTTTTAGCGGCTATCACCTCCCATGATGAGCCAAAGTTTTTTCACCAGGCTGTAAAGAGTCCTACATGGCGCGAAGCTATGAAAAAGGAAGTAGAGGCTTTGGAGGCAAATGAAACCTGGACATTGGAAAACCTTCCACCAGGAAAGAGAGCCATTGACTCAAAATGGGTGTACAAGATTAAGTACAAACCCAATGGTGAAATAGAGCGATACAAGGCTCGTCTTGTTGCTAAGGGATACACGCAGATTGAGGGAATTGACTTCCATGAAACATTTGCTCCCGTGGCAAGACTTGTTACTTTTAGAAGCTTGTTAGCCGTGGCGGAAAGAAAAATTGGGTTATTCATCAGCTAGACGTGAACAACGCCTTCCTACACTATGATCTAGTAGAAGAAGTCTACATGAAAATACCACAAGGTTTTTACAAAGAAGGTAACACTCGTGTTTGTAAACTTCGTAAGTCGTTGTATGGTCTCCGCCAAGCCTCTCGGAATCGGCACAAAAGGTTTACACGAGCCCTTATTGAGATAGGTTTTCGTCAATCTAGAGCAGACCACTCGTTGTTCATTGTTGAGAAGGGAACTACTTATCTTTTGGCTCTAATTTATGTGGATGATGTCATCCTTGCCGGAAATGATGACGATGCGATAAAAGACTTGAAACTCTTCCTTGATCGTCGATTTAGCATCAAGGATTTAGGACCTTTGAAGTATTTTTTGGGTATCGAGGTGGCTCGTTCTTCAGAAGGAATCTTAGAAGAAAGTGGGATGCAAGGGGGTCGTCCTAGTGCGTTTCCCATGGAACAAAATCTTAAGTTCGTTCCAAATGATGATACCCCCGAGGTTGATGCCCCTCGCTTTCGTCGCCTTATTGGGAGACTGCTCTATCTCACCGTGACGCGGCCAGACATTACTTTTGCGGTAAATCTCCTCAGTCAATTCATCAGTAGACCACGAAAATCTCACCTTGATGCAGCCACACGAATACTCCGCTATTTAAAACACTAATACACATTTGGGCTTGAATAATTTGTGAAAAATGACATTGAGAGTCAAGTTATAACCGCTCTCAAGTAATAAATGTCCGTCCAAGCTTGGATACGGTGATAAAAACCGTTGTCCAAGAAATCGCACTTGAACAGCGGTTTTCAACTGCTGTCTAATATATATATTTTTTTAAAAATCGATTTTTAGGCACTGACCCACCAAGCATCTCATATATAAGCCACCAAGTCTCCCAATTAATTGAGGCAATTATTCGCTCCCATGGGGGACCGGACCCACCAAGCATCTCATATATAAGCCACCAAGTCTCCCAATTAATTGAGGCAATTATTCGCTCCAATGGGGGACCGAACACGGGACCTTGGGTGCCTGAGCGGGGATCAATTCCGCTCGGACACTTGCTTTCTTGCGTTTACTTAAAGAAATTAATTCTATATGTTCTAAAAATTATTTTTTCTTAGAATTTTTTTTAAAATTCTTTATTTCAATTATCTTATTTATTATTTCAATCACATTTTTATATAATAATTTTTTTATATAAATTTAAATTTAAATTAAATTAAATTAAATTAAAATTATATTTTTTACTTGTACTTTTTTTTAACTACCTTTCTTTTAAACTTGTAATACTTTTCCTTCTAAACAATTAATACTTTTCTATCAAAATAAATAATATTTTTCTTTAAACAAGTAATATTTTTTCATCTAAACAAAGTAATACTTTTCTTTAAACAAGTTATACATTTCTATCTAAACAAGTAATATTTTTCTATTTAAACAAGTAATACTTTTCTATCTAAACAAATAATACTTTTCTATTTAAACAAGCAATATTTTTCTATCTAAATAAGTAATATTAATTTTTCTTTAAACAAGTAATATTTTTTCATCTAAACAAGTAATACTTTTCTTTAAACAAGTTATATCTTTCTATCTAAACAAGTAATATTTTTCTATTTAAACAAGTAATACTTTTCTATTTAAACAAGTAATAGTATTTTTCTATCTAAATAAGTAATACTTAGACAAAATTGAATTAATTTATAAGAATATTAAATATTATAGGTATTAATTTATAAGAATTAATAGTGATACAAGTTCTACATAAGGGTTTGTGTTAATCTCATTATATAAGATGAATATTAAAAATAAATAACACGAGAATTTAAAGAATAAAATATTTGAATTGTACATAAAAATTTTTTACAAAAACAAAAAAATAAAACAAAAAATACAAGCTTTACAAAAAAAATAAAAAAAATAATAATTCACTTGGAGAGCGGTTATGAACCGCTCTCCAAGCTTTACCTTGGACAGCAGTTCAAAACCGCTCTCCAAGTATTTTTGACAATGTTTATGAACCCATTGTCTAGCTTTTGATCTTGGATGCGGTTTTTTTCACGTTTTTTTTTTTTATTTTAATAGAACCGCTCTCCAAGGGATCACTTGGAGAGCTATTCGAAAAAAGGGCTGTCCAAGTGGAGCTCTCCAAACTCAAATGTGTAGTAGTGAAAATGACACCTGGTCAAGGAATTTTCCTACCTGCTGGTGGAGATATGACACTGGAGGCATATTGTGATGCCGATTGGGAAGGTTGTACTGTGACACGTCGATCTAGTTCTGGGTATTTTATTTCCCTTGGTGGATCCCCAATTTCATGGCGGACTAACAAGCAGTCTGTGGTAGCTCGCTCATCCGTTGAGGCTGAATATCGAGCAATGGCTACAACTGTTTGTGAAATATTATGGTTACATTGGCTTCTACATGATCATCGAGCACCTCAACAAGGTCCCAAGCCTCTCTTCTATGATAATCAGGCAGCTCGTCACATCGCCAACAACCCAGTTTACCATGAACGAACAAAGAACATTGAAATGGATTGCTATTTTGTTCCTGAGCGTGTTGAGATGAAAGAAATTGAGCTATGCACGATTTCAACGAATCAATAAGTGGCGGACATCTTTACTAAAGCTCTTGGTAGTGAACAATTTCAATTTCTTGTCAGCAAGTTGGGTGTTCAAAACCTACGCGACACAACTTGAGGGGGAGTGTAGAATATTGTAGATTTTCTCCAATTATTATTTTTGCGTAATTTGTGTTGTGTACATATCCTTTCCATATTCTTTGTATTTCTAGTTTGGATAGGCAGTCATTGACGGGATTTGTTTCCCAAGTCAAACATTCCCTCTTGCATATATTCACACGCGTACAGTGAATGAAAACCAGTACAGCAGCAAATATTTTCAGTTTATTTGTTGTTTTATATGTTGCATAACATTTATAACAACACTATAAAAAAAATATCACGCACACACATTTTCAGAATGTATTTTTAAAGCATTATATTTTTTAAGGAAACTATAAGTGATAATTTAAGGACAAGGTAATATTTCATTTTCGCACCAAAATGCATTCCATTAGATGGTCCAACATAATTTTTATTTTATTTTTTATAAAGAATCGCTCAAGTTAGTAAGAAACTTTTGGACAATTGTTCACCAAACAATGCCCTTTCCATTGTCAACAAATCAAACTCAAAACAAACACATCTTCTTAACTAGATACATGCATTTGTTTTTCATAGTATATATCGACTAATTGACACTCACACTGTATAAGCTACCTCCTCATAGGACATATCTTTAATACTTTCTTCCTGCCATTAATTAGTGGGACATCATATTTTCCATTTATGTTTCAAATACCCATGTTAATTTGACCAAATTATTAGAGAATTAAACGTTAATTTTCAGAAAATTAAACGTGATACGGTCGTTTTACTCACGGAGTACATGATCGTGGTATATTAAGAATCTCAAAATCGAATTCCGGTAAGTGAGAAATTAATACGAGAAGTTGAGACGTCGAACCTCTAGTGAGAGAATTTTTTGTGGTGGAGAAGACTAAGAGTAGTCTTTCCAACTTATCCCACATAGAAAACAACGAAGGAAAGTTCCTTGTATAAAGATAGACATAAGTTCATGATCTTCAAAATAGATGCATGGAGACCCTTATCCATGGACCACACACACGCACTGTTCGGGCCTGGGTTCGTTGTTCTTGGCAATTGGGCTTTGGGGCCCATCTATTCTTTTGGAAACCCAAAAACTCCAATTGGTTCAATTTCTTTTGGACCGGATTGATTGGGTGGCCCATTCGAATTTGGGCCGACCCAGAAGATGTGAACTTATCCAACGAGCTGGTGGACTCGATCCATGCCTATCCGAGATTCGAAATTCGATTGGACGTCTCGTGGCTTTCACGCTAAGTCGTGCAGTCAATAACCGCCCACTAATTCGTGGGTTTCCCGTGTTCTCCTCAACCTCCCAGGGTGTATCCGCGTCTATATTTTGAACTTTCTCGGTTTTCTTAGCCACTTCACGCATACTGTGAAACACTGCCCTTTTGCATACTTCTTTCTGCAACCCTGTACCAAAATCGCTCCGCTCATAATTCCGATTATGTTCGCTGTTGTTTTCTTTCAGTGGTGCTACTGAATTAAAACTTTGAAATCGTTTTATCTTTGTGGACGACATACAATTCATGTGAGCACTAATCAGGACGTATTTTGTATCGTGGGAATTTTTTTTTCCTGACTCGATTTCTGTTTGTTTATCCGTATGTTTTCGTAAAGCATTGCAATACTCACCGTTAATAAAATATATGTCGACTAATTGACATTCACACTGTATAATCTACCTCCTCATAGTACATATCTTCATTACTTTCTTCCTGCCATTAATTAGTGGGACATCATGTTTCCATTTATGTTTCCCATTTATGTATATAGAACATCTAATTTAAACCCTCTTTAAATTGCATATATTTTGTGGTGATAAAAAAAGCGTACAATATCATATATTAATTCACGAGTACTGCCCTTGTAGTTTACGGGGTAAAAGAAACTCGAGTCAGTAGTGAATCAACGATCCTCTTCCACCAATGATCTAATTAAATGTAATTTATTCTTATTTACATACATATGTAACGTATTTATTTTTCTTAAAAAGTAATTTCTTTACATGCATTAAGTTTGATGGAAATGAATTCCAAGATAATTTTTCTTTTATACCTAGATAAATGTTTTTTTTTATCGGAGAAGAGAGATGGCTTTCCAAGATTTTTTTTTTAATTCTTAGATTAATATGATCATGAATTTTCTCCACTAATAAAATCAGGCTGATTAAATAATTTATTTCGTTTATTTACAAGAAACGTAAGTTAGATTCGATCAATATAATAAACAAATAATAAATAAATAAATAAATATGATTACTTTTGCAGTGTTAGGCAGTTTCTGGGAAGAAAATATCGTGTTCATATTATGTCATGACTTTCGGTTAGCTTCGCTGCATGCGTCACATTTATAAAAAGAAAAACTATCAGATTCATATTGCATTTCATAGAGTGATAGAGCTTTAGAATTTGTCTGCCTTTGTATCCCATTTAGATTTTAAAGTCAAAGATTGCTGTATTGAATGTACGATTTCTAAGGAGCTTTGAATATAGAACCACTAATTTTTATTGCACGTAATGTTCATTGAATTTTTTTGTCAAAAAGACATGAGTAGGTCTGTGAGCACTGCAAAATGTACTCCCCCTTTCCCCTTACTTTATGGGCTCCTTCCTTTTCGATATTCAAATCTTATGTCACGTTTGTTTTCGGCTTGGGGGTGGATCGGGCAAATTCGAATGAAGAATAAAGTTGGATGGGGCAAATTTTATGAATAGTAATTTTAGTTTGTTTTGTGTTGAATGTGATATGGATAGATAAAGTTTTATGTCAAATTAATAATTTTTAATTATGATGATGTATTATTTTATAATTATTATTTAGTACGATAATGATTACTCCCTTCGTCCCAAATTTAATGGTAAAGTATCCATTATTTTTGTCTCAAATTTAATGGTAAAGTTATTTACACACTTTATCACTTTATTATATAAAATATTAATAAACAACTCTTTCTACCCCCAATTACCCATCACTTTATCACTTTAACATATAAAATATTAATAAACAACTCTTTCTACCCACCACTTTATCACTTTATCACAATTCCACTAAATGCTTATGAACAATCAAAATACAATAGAGTTTGGGACGAAGGAAGAATATGAAAGAAAAATATAAGAAAAGTAGGAGAGATAATGAATTGTTGTAAGAAAAATATGAGAAGAAATGAGTTAGTGTAAAAAAAATAGTGATGTGATAGTTGTAGGGTATATGTGTATAATAGGGGTGCTGTGCAAATCCAAAAAACGACCGGGATGGGGGGAAGTCCTTCCCCCTTCTGGATCCCCCAGTGGAAAACAAACATGCCCTAACACTTTTTTTATTGGCTTGTATGCGTTCAGGTGCACCGCACACTCATAGTGTATTTTAGAATTGTGCAACTTGTTATATTAAAAAATGTAATTTGTTTATACTGAAACGTGTAATTAATTTTTCATATTAATAGTTGCACCGTTCAGTGTAAACAAGGTGTTTCTTTCAGTATAACAAGTTACACGATTTTAAAATGCACTAAGAGTGAATGCACATGAGACTCACTCTTGTTTATTAAGATTTTTTTTAAAAAAAAAAAAAAATTAAGTTCATTTAGACATTACCATGCACTTAGTAAAAAAAATCGGGGATCTTTTCCTTATGCAATCATTACAATTTTCAACAGTTCTGACTTGGAATTAAAAATTGAGATATGAATACTTTTAGCAAGTTCGATCTAGTTATATAAAATACGTCTAAAGTTAAAGAGAACCAATATGGTAAAGACTTAAAAATCCAATTCAAACTTATGCCCAAGGCCTTCGGTATTTATAGGCAACTCTTAAGAGTCACTCTTGAAAAACTATCCGTAGGAGATATAGTCATCTTGAGTTTCCTCTTATGGTATTAGTTGAATGGCTATTTTAGGTCTTGAACAAGTCCTTGCATGGTTTGGGTAACATGCAGTCGAGCTAGCCATTCATTCGTTCTGCAGACTGGAACACTACAGATCTGACTGTGCTCAGTGAGATGTTGCTTTCAGTGTCAGTGTCGTATGTTGTTGGTATTCTCTGACTGGTCCTTAACTTCAGTGTTCAGAGACAAACTAAACGGCTCTTTTGAAGGTCAACTCCTCTGAGTAAGACAACCTTAAAAAACACTTAGTTCCAATTCCTTTTGTCTGCAAGATACTTAGACATAACATTTATTTCCAATAAATGTTTAGGACTTTTGGCTCCGTCCATATATCTTCAGCAAGATAGTCTTCGGTCCTTCAGGCCTTCAGCCTTCAGGTCATTGAGTTCCCCCTCAATGTGTGCAGTCTTTAGTGAAAAGCATAATACTTAACTATCCGAACTAATATCCGCTGACTATACAATTTGCAGATACTTTCTGAACACTTAACATATCTAAAACTTAAACTGGCTATCAATATATTCTGAATATGTCATACTTTGGGATCTAATCAAAATTTTCTTTATTAAATTCATCTCCCAACATTTATGAATGTAAGTTTAGTGTTCTTCCATGTAAATGCTTGAAGATCTTGCTTGCTCATTCGTTAGCATTTTCCATTATCTAGTATTGAAGATAGAATTTGTATTTATAGTGAGTGTGAATTTGAATGTTGTCGTTGGAGAGTAAATTCAGATATATACTAATTTTGGTGTGTAATCTTCCTTGTGATTTGTTGTGAAGATGATTTTTACCATATAGGGTAGCTTCCAATTTTTCCTTGTCCTTTTGCACCGTTGCGCTGTAGACTTCAGTTTTATATCAATTTTCTTACAACTGATGTCGACTTTTTATTGCTCCACATCAGATGATTAAGTACAATAGTCAATGCATCTATAGCTGACTTTGATTCATCTTCCAGGTGACATTAACTCAGCTACCAACTGGTTTTTAACTCAGGTACCAGCTAATGTTTAACTGAGCTTCTCAAATGAGTTCTAAAAGACAAGTTCATCTTATTAGCTGACTTAAGTTAAGATTACAAGACGAGTCTTAGTTAGATTGTGCTTAGAAAACAAACTAATTAATCCTCAAGGTGGTCTATTATACTTCAGGTCGTCGGGTCTTCAAGTTGATCTTCCATTGATACTCGTCTTCCTTGGTAACTCATCTTCCTTAGATGGTCTTCTTTTGATCTTCATATTTCAAACTTAAATTATAAGATGAATTCCCCCCTCAACTTATTACCTATAAATATAAAACTATGTTCAAAAAATAAAATATAAACTTACCAAGGGACCATCTCACATTCATTCCGTACGATGATGGAAAAAAATATTATTTTTCAGTAGAAACTAATAATATTTGAAGATAAAAAAAGTATCTCTTATGTTCTCAGATAAATTTTATCGTATTGTTTTAAAAAGCGACCAATATTTTTTATCTTTAAAGTGATACTTTTTTATTGTTGAAAAGTAATACTCTTTTCATAGACGTATGAAACACATTTTGTGAGACGATCTCAAACAAGACATGACCTTTTAAAACATAAACAACATATTAGACCAGAAGAATTGATGTTTGTGCAAAGAAAAATTCATGCCACTACAAGAAATGAAAAATGGCTGCGAAAATTTTGGTTGTTGACTAAAATATTTCACCGAAAACATTATCACAATCCATTTACATCTTAGTGATGAATAATTTATACATAGTCACAAATACGACTAAATTAATAATTAATTTTTCAGAAATAATTTGTATCTTGGTATTCTCATCAGTGTGAAGCCTAATGACTCTCGAGTTTGTGATCTTGTTGTTTCGATATTCAAAAGAAAGTTTAGCATCTGTGAAAGAACAAAAAATTGTCCTTGGCAGGGAGGGTTAACCTTATAAATTTAGTGTTGAACTCGCTACCTCTTCCATTTATCCTTTTACCAATCCCCACCTAATATTATATGTTTGCTTTCCAGCCGAGTTTGAATCACAATTGGTCCCATAAGTTTGGCCTCAAATAGATTTAGTCCTGTAAATTTTTTTGTCGTCGATTTAGTCCCAATAACTTTGACAATGTCCAACTTTAGTCCCAAATTTAGTCGGAAAACTCAAAATGACGTCGTTTTGTCGTTTTAATTTGGGGTTTTCAACGGACGTTGTGACTAGACTGCCATGTATATATATATATTTAGCAATTGAAATTTTAGGCATATAATTTTTTTTTAAAAAATAAACTTATAACTGAAACAAAATTGACGATATTAGTCAAACACACTTAAAAAAAATATATGGCAGTACATGTGGCAGTCCAATCACAGCATCCACGCGAATGCCCAAAATTGAAATGGCAAAACGACGTTGTTTTGAGTTTCCCGATCGATTTGGGATTAAAATTGGACATTGTCAAAGTTATTGGGACAAAATCGATGACAAAAAAATTTATAAGACTGAATCTATTTGAAGCTAAAGTTATAAGATTATTTGTGATTCAAACTCCTTTCTAGCCTCTAGAGACGGTTCCTTTGGGTGAGCATATGTAATGAGAGAACAAAAATCTCTCGTGTCGTATAGGAAACTGTGTGTTTGAGTAAGGAAAAAGCGAGGTAGAGAATTAGTAACATCAATAGTTTTAATATAACTCATCTTGGAAAATGGTGTTGGCGCCTTCTAATCGAGGATAATAACATATGACATAGAGTCTTAGGGCATGTTTGTTTTGAGACTATTCCGGACGGACTTTGGACTTTACAATTCCACACACCTATTTAATACAAATATTAAAATCAAGATTTCAAAATCAAATTTAAAACCTAATCTAAACCCTACATCTGCACCTATTCTCATTAATAATAATATTATCACTTTTACACAATTTCTATCACAATACTCAATTATTCAATCATTACTATAATAATATAATAATACAAATCAATCAACTTTTTTACAATCCTATATAATCCTACCCTATAAAATCTCAAAACAAACATACAATTTTACTATTAATTAGGATTTTAAAATCTTAGATTTCAATGTCCAGAATTTCCCCCGCCCACTATAAGCCCAAAACAAACACACCCTTAGGCTCCATTTGGATGGGGGGATTTGAAATGAATAGATTTGAAAAATAACAAAGGTTAAAATGTATAAATTTCAAATCATGAATTGTCGAGATAAGAGAGAAGGAAAGAGAGTGAACGGGGGAGAGAGAGAGAAGGGGTAGAGTGGAGGGGATTTCAAATGACTAGGTTTTGAGGAGGATTTTAAATCCCTCCATTTTAAACTAGATTCTCAAATTTAAGTATTTTTAAATCCATTAGAGAGTGATGATTTGTGAGTGAAATCCATGGAAAATAGAGTGAACGGGGAGAGAGAGGGAAGGGGTAAAGTGGAGGG
Organism: Stenogyne calaminthoides; assembly: GCA_037126765.1. Classification (NCBI taxonomy): domain Eukaryota; kingdom Viridiplantae; phylum Streptophyta; class Magnoliopsida; order Lamiales; family Lamiaceae; genus Stenogyne; species Stenogyne calaminthoides. The sequence continues at coordinate 13,230,931 of JBBCBC010000028.1, forward strand.
GATTTCAAATGACTACGTTTTGAGAAGGATTTGAAATTCCTCCATTTTAAACTAAACTCTCAAATTTAAGTATTTTTAAATCCATTGGAGAGTGATGATTTGTAAGTGAAATCCATGGATTTCAAATCCATCCATCCAAATGGAGCCTCAATGTCTAGTGTGGAATTTTATTCTAGTGAGGGAGTGAGGATTTCGATGTTGGAAAGGCTAGTGTGAAGAAGAAGATGTCAGAATGGGTGAGACTGGTTTAGGGAGAATGTGACTAGATGTGGAGAAAGGATCATTTTTTGTGGAATAAATGGGGCGATGATAGGGCCTTAATGCAAATTGTTTCTTAGATTGTTCATGATTTCTTTAGACAAAGGGAAAATGGTTGAATAGATGAGCGAACGGAGGGAGGATGGGTTATGGAGTGGAGACTGGATTGGATAAGAGATTTTTTTTAATGGGAACTTGGCTTATTTATTTCTTTGATGGTTATTATCAACATGTTTAAACCTAAGGTGGGTGTTAGAGATGGTTAGAAGTGGAACCTGAAAGCCAACGGTTCTTTCTCAGCTAAATCAATTTTCATGTTTCTTGACAACAAAGGTGGAATTAACGAGGAAAATGATATTTTTTTATTCAAACTTAGATAAAAGTTAAATATTCTTGGAAAGATAATGCTTCGCGTGGCGAGTGTTTAAAGGAAGAGTTTCTATGAGGTCAACTTGTTGAAACGAAGTGTCAACTTGAGAAATAATGTATGCCAATGCAGAAGAGAATGATAATTGCATTCTCTTCGAATGCTTTATTGTTGTCAAAATATGGTCGAGAATCTACAATTGACTCGAGATTTATTGGTCAACTTTGAGCAACATCTTAGTATGAGGTCTCGAGGTATTCATTCAGGGACTTGGGGAAGCCTTTGGCTTAGTACTACTTAGGTGATATGAAAGCTTAGAGATTGTATTTTCTTTAATAACTTGTGAAAGAACTAGAAGAAACTTTTGATCTTATTTATTTAAGAGATTAAAACTGGGCAAGGCGGAGAGGAGGAGCTAGGTTTCTTTTAGTTTTTGCAATTGAATTTCAAACTCAATTGTATGTCTTGAAAGTATGAGTTAGATTCGTTTTTACTGTATTGTTTTTGTAGGTTTTTTATACATGTTCATCCTTTGGTCGTAAAGGATTAAAGTATCCCTTGTACTCCTTAATTTATTTCTTTTATTTTTTTTGTTCAGAAAAAAATACATCATCAATAATTGAGGTGACCAATGATTCATTTGGACCTCCACATGATATTTGTTGGGATATGAATTGAATAAAGATTTTGATTAGATACCAAAATTCTTGAGTAGATGAATATAAAAAAATCTTAATAGAAACGACCAGACTTATCTGTCAGGCTAGTTGGCCTAGTTTAAAAGTACTGTACTTGTATAGTTAGCAGACTTATCATTCATGTTATATTTACATGTTAGGATTTGCAGATGAAGGCATTGAATAAGACATCTGAAAAGATATGAAAATATGACGAAGGAACAAACCTGTAAACAAGACCATTAAGTCTAAAGAACAGAAGACCTTGAGACATCCCTTGTAATCTATCAACGGAAATGTTTAGAGAACACTAGATCTGAAGATTGAAAAAGTCAAGTCATCTAAAGGATAGAAGACCTGAAGACCAGTGGCAGACGTAGGATTTTAGGACTAGGGGTTGTTGGGGAACGTTTTGACCGGATCTATTCGAGGTGCAATTTAAATACTAATTTAAATAAATAATTTACTACTAACATGAATTAACTTATTAATTCAAATAGCAAATACCAACAACAAACATGCGTACAATTTATTTCACGTAAAGACCTACACATGCGGAATCTAGGAGTTTTTATGCGAAACGTACCTCTTGAAGAGACAACCTTTGAGACGATGAATAACCCCAAATGTCTTCTCAAGTATATCCCAAGTCCTTGCTCGTAATCCGGTGGTAGATTCGCACGAACAATTTTAAACAAAGCAATAAAGAAAAAAATATTGCACCACCTTTGTGGATTTCTAATTTTTTCAAGACTGAAATTGTGTTGGGGATGAAAAAAGCATCCCCTATTTATAAGAGTAGGAGGGGCCGAAAATTTGATGTAATTAGGGTTCATGGGAAATTTCCTTGTATCTTCTTCAAGATACAATCTTGAATATATCTCATATATTCTATTTTCCATAGATAATCACAAAAGATCTTTTCCTCCTCATCTTATGGAATTTTCGAAAATAACAAGTAAAGAAACAAGATTTGGTATTTCTTGAATTTATGAGATAATCTTGTATTCCAAGAATACTTATCTTTTTCCATAAAATCTTTTCAAGGAAATCTTTTCTCTTCTTTTCAACATATTTTTTGACAAATATAGGAAAAATTGCAATAATATTTTTCTTTTATTTTAATCACTTTTTCATTAATTGGACTTATATTAGGCTACTTGAGGGGTCTTTAGGAGAATTAAGATTGGACCTCCTAATGGGCTCTGAATTCCAATATTGAGCCTCCTCGAGTCCGGCAATCTTTGAGGCCATTTTCCCCACTTGCTCCTCAGCTCGGGTCATAGCAATTTTCAGCTCGGCGGCCTCTTTTCTATGGCGAGCTTCCACGGCTTTAAGCTAACCCTTGTTGGGGAATTAATTGTCCGGATCTATTCGGGATGAATATTTAAATACTAATTTAATTCTAATAATTATTTCTAGCATGAATTAATCTTATATTAATTCAAATAATAATTCAACAACAAATCATGCATATAAACAAGTCACATAAATCCTACGCATGCGGAATTGCTAGGAGATTACGTGAACTAACCTCTTGGAGTGACAACTGTTGAGAAGATGGATATCCCGTTCACACGAACAAACCCATAGAGCCTTCTCAAGTATTCCCTCGTCCTTGTTCACCAATCCGGTGGAAGGATGCTCGCGAACAACTAACAAAAGGAAAAATAAAATTATGTTGCATCACCTTTGTGGATTTCTAATTTTTCCAACACATGAAATTGCCTTGGGGATGAAACATTCATCCCCTATTTATAAGAGGGAGGGTGGTCGAAAATTTTGGTGTGAATAAGATGGGAAAATCTTTTTCTTGATCTCCAAGAAATCTTAAATATATCTCATATATTCTTTTCTCCATATTTAAAATATTCCACAAAAAATCTCACCTTCTCTTGTTATGGAATTTTCGAAAAATAAGGGACCAAGATTTACATGATTGGGACCTTCTTGAATTTATGAGATATTCTTGTATTCCAAGAATACATATATTCCATAATATCTTTCCAAGAAAATCAAGAAAATATTTTCTTCCTTATTTTACTCATAATTTTCAAAAATTACAAATAAATAGCCAAGTGGGAGATTTCTTGAAATCAATGAGACAAACTTGTATTCCAAGAATACTTATCCTCATTCCATAACAAAATTCAAAGAAAAATCTTTCTCCCTCTTTTATTTATTTATTTTCGAAAAATACAGAAAAATTAGGCAACAATATTTTATTTTATTTTAAACACCTTTTTTAGTTATTGGACTTTATCTTTGGGCTACTTGAGGGGCCTTTAGGAGAATTAAGATTGGACCTTCTAATGGACCTTGAATTTTCAATATTGAGCCACAATATTATTCAAGCCCATAAATATTAATTAATCCCACTACATAATTGATGGTCCCGGTTGAAAACCCATTTTGCGCGTGCGGAAGCAAACATTTCATTTCGATGCATATAAAACAGGGGTGAGGGCAGAGTGTTTCCAATTTTTAAACTTTGGAGCTCATGTGTTGTGTTTTGCTTATAACCAGATGCATATGACAAGTAAACATAAAGCGATAAAACAACACAAACAATATATAGTGGTTGGACAACCAGTCCTACATCCACTCTCCCTCTCTAGGGAAATTCCTTCAATCAGGACTTATCACCCTCCACTTGATTGCCTATAGATGTTTAACGAGTTCACACTCCAACGGGACTTATCACCCTCTACGGGATTGCCTATAGATGTTTAACGAGTTCACACTCCAACGGGACTTATCACCCTCTACGGGATTGCCTATAGATGTTTAACGAGTTCACACTCCAACGGGACTTATCACCCTCTACGGGATTGCCTAACAACTACCTCACTTCACCATGGGGTTTGGATTTGGTGTTGTCTCCAACTATGGTGAGATTTTCCTTTCAATGATTTAGCCTCAATGCTTGGGTTGGGAAAAATCTCTCTAAGCTAAGATACATCGTGGGTTGCTTAGGTTGGGTTCTAGAACACTCTTTGAATATATTTGTATATCTATAGACTTGTGTTCTAGGGTGGAAAAACTAACTCTAATTGGCTCAGTAGCATCGTTCTTATCTTCTCATTTCCGCTTTTCACTTCCACACCGATAATGAAGGAAGAACTTGTATTTATAGTGTGGATTTGAATGTTACCGTTGGAGAGAATCACATTCAAATCCATACTATTCTCTTCTCAGAGGTTCTGCGACTTTTCGGTTTGGTTGTCTTCCTCTCATTGGTCCACGTCGGTTGATTCTAATCGGCTATATTCCTCGGATTCCTCGCCTTGGAATCATTCAGATTCTCTCGAGTCTCGGTGTCTTGATTACATCGAGCCTTGAGTTACTTGATTGACCGACTTCTCTTGGCCGGACATTATCGATCGGGCATCTTGACACTCGAAAGCTGCGAGTTCAACTCTTCCGAATTCGGACATCGACCCTCGGTCACTAACTTTTCGAGCTAGCGATCATCGGCGTTACGATTCTCGGTGAGTATGACTTGATGACTTCTCTTCTTGATGACTTCTTTCTTTGATCGGTATCTGATTTACGGTTTCGATATCGATTTCTTCTCTTTGATCGTCGGCTCACATGATCGGTCGATTATAGCATCGAGTTAGCATATCGGTTTATCTGCATCAGTTAATACATCGAGTTAGCATATTAGGTTAGCATATCGGTTTACTTTGTCGATCTCAATCACGTCGATCTTGATCATCGCTCGTCTTCATATCGATCTCGATCCGCGTCTAATCTCGTCCGGTCTCATCTGCTCCTCTTCGATCTACAACCTTCTCTTACGATCTTACGGTCGGTTTCTTTCGTCGGCTTATGCGCTCTTCGATCACGGATCGGCTCGTCATTCTTGATCATCGTCGAGGTCATCTGGTCATCGATCTTACGATCGGTACGGCAAAGCTTTTCTTCTCTTCTTTTTTTGCTCGGCTCATCGATTAACTCCGAACTCATCTTACTCATCCGATCTCGATCGGTCTCGTCTCTGACCTCGTCGATCTCGATCATCTGCGTCCCGATTTAAATGAGTTCCCCCTCAACTTGTTCTTCGTTCCCCCTCAACTTGTTATCGTAAATTAGCTTAAATAACACTGAAGTTGATAATGTTTTTTGGCATAATTCATCAAAACTAAAATATCCCAACAATTTCCCCTTTTTTGATAATGGCGCCAAAACATTTAAAAATATGCATTCTGAGAGATCGGGTTTTGTTTTTAAAAGATCGATTCGGTGGTCACTTTGAAAATCGGTGACTGTTGAACTACCCGCTCGATACCAATTGTTGGTATCGATTCGAGATGGGTTTTAAAAATAGATCAACTCGAAGCATCACATTGAAAAGGTGATCTTTTGAGCTCCAACTCGATACCAATTGATGGTCCCGGTTGAAAACCCATTTTGCGCGTGCGGAAGCAAACATTTCATTTCGATGCATATAAAACAGGGGTGAGGGCAGAGTGTTTCCAATTTTTAAACTTTGGTGCTCATGTGTTGTGTTTTGCTTATAACCAGATGCATATGACAAGTAAACATAAAAGCGATAAACAACACAAAGAATATATAGTGGTTCGGACAACCCGGTCCCTACATCCACTCTCCTCTCTAGGGAAATTCCTTCAATCGGGACTTATCACCCTCCACGGGATTGCTTATAGATGTTTAACGAGTTCACACTCCAATCGGGACTTATCACCCTCTCTGGATTGCCTATAGATGTTTATACACTCCATGTTATCACCCTCTACGGGTTCCTATAGATGTTTAACGAGTTCACACTCCAACGGGACTTATCACCCTCTACGGGATTGCCTAACAACTACCTCACTTCACCATGGGGTTTGGATTTGGTGTTGTCTCCAACTATGGTGAGATTTTCCCTTACAATGATTTAGCCTCAATGCTAAGGTTGGGAAAATCTCTCTAAGCTTAAGATACATCGTGGGTTGCTTAGGTTGGGTTCTAGAACACTCTTTGAATATATTTGTATATCTATAGACTTGTGTTCTAGGGTGGGAAAGCTTAACTCTAATTGGCTCTGTAGCATCGTTTCTATCTTCTCATTTCCGCTTTTCACTTCCACACCTGATAATGAAGGAAGAACTTGTATTTATAGTGTGTATTTGAATGTTACCGTTGGAGAGAATCATATTCAAATCCATACTATTCTCTGTAGGTTCTGCATCTTTTCCAGGCTGGTTGTCTTCCTCTCATTGGTCCACGTCAGCTGATTTTAACGGCTATATTCCTCAGATTCCTCACCTTGGAATCATTCAGATTCTCTGAGTCTCGGTGTCTTGATTAAATACGAGCCTTGAGTTTACTTGATTCACCGACTTCTCTTGGCCGGACCTTATGCGTCGAGCATCTTGACATTCGAGCTTCTTGAGTTCACTCTTACGAATTCGGACATCGACCCTCGGTCACTAACTACACTCAAGCTAACCGATCATCGGCCGTGTTACGATTCTCGATGAGTATGACTTGAATGACTTCTCTTACGATGACTTCTTTCTCGATCTGGTATCTGCATTTACGGTTTCGATATCGATTTCTTCTTTTTTGATCGGTCGGCTCTATGATCGGATCGATATAGCATCGAGTTAGCATATCGGTTTATCTGCATCATTAGTACATCGTTAGCATATTAGGTTAGCATATCGGTTTAGCACATCGATCTCAATCACGTCGATCTTGATCATCGCCTTTCGTCTTCATATCGATCTCGATCCGCGTCGATCTCGTCGATCTCATCCGCTCCTCTTACGATCGCAACCTTCTCTTACGATCTTACGGTGATTTCTTTTCGATCGAACATACGCTCTTGATCACGGATCGGCTAAATGCATTCTTCGATCATCCGATCGGTCATCTGGTCATCGATCTTCGATCGGTGGCTTAGCTTTTCTTCTCTTCTGTTTTTGCTCAGCTCATCAGTTAACTCCGAACTCATCTTACTCATCCGATCTCGATCAGTCTCGTCTGCAGGCCTCGTCGATCTCGATCATCTACGGCCGATTTTCGTGAGTTCCCCCTCAACTTGTTCTTTCGTTCCCCCTCAACTTGTTATCTGTAAATTAGCTTAAATAACACAAGTTGATAATGTTTTGGCATAATTCATCAAAACTAAAATATCCCAACAATAATTAATATTGCACTATCCATCTTAACCCATATTACTGTTAGTATGACTCCCGGTTATTATTTCCCGTGTTTAAGATTATCTAGTCCATTAATTAATTTAAGCACTGAAATAGCTTCATATTAATTAATATATTTTTCCTTGGTTCAAGAACGACTCAACATTATTATCCATACCGAAAACTAATTCCACTTGCAAGATTTAGTATGATAAAACTTTCGAGCCTCCCAAGGGGACAAATCAAACAAGACGCACTTGCACACCGATTCTCCGTATTAAATCTTAGCAATCGTCGTGTAACTAACAATATTGCCCAAGATACAAGGTATTGAATCACATTGATTCTCTACCCATCATAAGTCAAAGCAATAGTTATTAATTCCACACGATCCTATTTAAGGGACTGGATTAAGAAATAACTAACCACTGAGGTCTAATTCTTCTGTATTCAGTTCCGAAGAATTTATCCTCCTGTAGGTCCTATTCAGCGCATCATAATGCGCTAGTGTAATCTCTTGGTCAAGACAATCCAATCTGTGTCTTACACTCCAACCTTTCACAATGGATTGTTCATTTCCATCTAGGTTGTGAATTATGTACTTTTAGTTACAAGGGACTGTTAATTTAATCTTCTGTGATCTGGTATCACTAAATTAACTACAATGTAACACGTACTATTTATTGAACAGTTATGCAGTAAATATATGTAACATTCAATGATATTTAAAGCAGAAGTGATAAATAATTTATTTCAGCAAATAAGATAGAAATTCAGTCTGGTTATACAAAGTAAAAGCATACTTTCCAGTATAACCCCAACAACCCTCGAGGTCGGAAACCTTCTGGGCAAGTCGGGAACTGGAGGTCTCCGCTTTCTTTTGTGCCTCACAAGCCGCAATCAGCGACTTGCTCTACTCGATGTACAGCTCGAGCTGCTTCTCCAGTTTGCGCAGTTCGCTCTCGGATTGGTCGTACGTCCTCTTAAGGTACAATACCGATTACTGGGTGCGAACCATGGTAGAATAGAGATTCCCGGTTACCCTCTGGCGGGTAACATTGGTGTTGTCTTCAAGGGTCCAACACCGGGGCATATTCTTCATGGCCCTACCCATGTAGCTCGGCCACTGGTCGGAAATGCCCTCCACCCCGACATCGCCCGACCTCAAAAAGTTGATGACCTCGGGAGCAAAGGTGATCTCCGGGCTGCAAAGAAATATGAATCAGTGAGAAAAGTAATAAGCATACCCAAAAGACAGAAGATCGAGGAACTTACTCTTTGACCCGCTCCTCGTCCCATCCTACCCATGAGTTATCTTCGGGGCCCCGGCCTTCGGTAGGGCAGGCGTGCCAACTAGGCCACAGGATGTGGGGTCGACGGTTGTTGTCAGACTCGCTTCCTCGAGGATGCTTTCGCGTGCGCTGGAGTGTAGGAGAGGCAGCCGCCGCGTGCCCCTTCGCCTTCTCAACGGCCGAAGGACCCTGGGCACAGGAGGGGGCATGCAGCGACCTCCGACCTGTGCTTCATTTCTCCCAAAATTGATTTCTTACGGCTTGCCATCACAGCGTCGGAAGGTTTTCGCCGGTAGATGGGGAATTCTTCAACTACAGATAAAAACTCGGGTTCACAAATCGTAAAAAAGGAAAGCCTTTTGTACGAAAAGTCAGAGTAACTCACGGGGAATCTTCAAATGGTTGGGGTACGTATACAACTCGACCCGAAGTCGCTGACGTTCAGTGCTAAGGTACTCGATGTCCCTGAAGTGAGCTTCAATATTCTGCAATTTCTCGAAAGCCTCGGTGAAATTCCAATACAACACTTTAGCCGGGGACACGTACCACTAATACACAAAAAAGCCCTTAGAGAGCGGTTATAACAGTTGTCCAAGTAACAACTGTCTAAGCTTGGACAACTATTAAAAAACCGCTGTCCAAAAGTTGGGCTTGGACGGCGGTTTTCAACCGCATTGCAAGAGGGGGCCTTGGACAGCGGTTATTAACCGCTGTCTAACTTTTTTATTTTTTATAATTTCGTTTATTATGTTAGATAGACACCGGTTATTAACCGCTGTCCAATATCTTTTTTTTTTAATTATTAATTTATATTTTAAAAATCCTATAATAAAACTATAAACCAAAACTTATATATACGTCTAATACCATAAACCATAAACCAAAAATCCTATAATAAAACCATAAACCAAAACTTATACCACACATATATATACCAAAACATCAAATAAATAAACATACACATCATGAAATAAATAAACATACAATCATAAACATACGTCCAATACACCAAAAACATGAAATATATATCACCACAAATATATAATTTAATTACATGCTACCAAAATTTCAAACAACGATCACTCAATATCGTATGAATATAAGAATCGATTGTAAAGGTACCTCATCCAATCGTTTTTCCATTTCTCCAGTCTTTTCTTAGAGTAAGACTTGAGCTCACGTTCATAGACAAACTGCAAACAACGAATCAATCAATATAGTATGAATTTTTATTCAAACAATAATAATTTATATAAATTGATAAATTGACTTACATTGAGAGGAATGTTCGTTAGAGAAGCGCGAATTATATCTTCAATAAAGAAACACACAAAATGTCCACAATGTTCATTATCTCGTTGCCTCGGAACCTATTGATTAACAATTATAATCACGTATTACAATTATGATTTCTTTCTATTAATTTGATAATTTACTAAATTAAATTTACCTTAATGTTAATCAAGTTCACTTTATTTAACTTAGATCTTGAACCTTGACTCTGAAGGCGACTCCGATACATCGTCATCACACTATTATTATTATAATTAAAAAATAAAAATAGATTAAATATGCATAATTTTAAAAGTAAAACAAATCATTGTATAGAATATTAAAAATGAACTTACGACTTCCATATATGAAAACGAGATCGTATGCGATTTGAATAAACTCCATCCCGAAATGGGTCCATAAAATACACACTTAATGTATTCATGTGTATGGCGACCAGCACCCAATGGTTCCTATATTATATTGAGAATATTAAAATTAACTGAAAATTTAGCATATATATGTGCAAATATTATAAACACGAATACAAATTTTAACGAAATGTTTATCACTCACCCCACATTTGTTGGCCAAAAAATGAGATGATCGCTCCCAGTTTGATTCAAAGATATGATTAACTAACCCATCCATGGTCATGCCTATCACCCAATATGCAAGACACCTAGGGGGAGACGAAGGAATACATTCCACTTGCTCGGACATCTCTGGAGAGATATATCTCACCCAAATATCTTTAACCAACATATATACGCTAATTAATATTTAAAAAAAAAAAAAAATTAAACTATCTGAAAAGTGAATATTGAGAATTAGTAAACACATACGAGGTAAAGGGCTATGGTGGTTGCACTCAACCACTTTCGTCATTCAAGACTTCAAGACATGTTCCTCATTTGACGAATTCTTGGAAAGTATTCGATGAAAAAAGAGCAAGCATGGGAACTGTGGCGATCTCGAAAGCATTAGACGATACCATCCGGTGCACCCTAGATCATACATAATCATCGTGATCTAAGTCTCCAAATATGGGATAACCAAGTCTGAGCGCATGGAGTCCTCGTTCTCCCCCTCGACCGCCTAAGACACCCCCTCGATTTCTCTTTAGCCTTTTGTGGTGATTTCTTCCGAGGCATTTGTGGTGTCGGTCATTCTACAATTAATTTGCAATATTATTTAGAACCACAAATAAGATAATGAACTTTAATAACATATATTTTACCCTCATGGTCTTTAGAGACCAAGTTGCTCGGCCACTCGATGAAGTGCCCGGATTACGTTTCCGATCGTGACGGCTTCATAGATTGGTTTAGGCACCTGGCAAATCCTCTTGTCCGATTCTGGGTACATCGAGTGTGACCCTCACGAAACCGGGAGAGATGGGATGACCATGAATCATTCCATGGGAGCCATCTGCAATGTTCATGTGGCCACCAACCGATCGGGATCCTCCAAATAAAAAAAGGTAGAAAAAAGGTCGTTGGGTCGCTCAATAAGATATTTAGTTAGAAAATTTTTAATACACTAGTCTTTAATTAAAACAAATGTGAGACATGCATATCGATACACGAGAGACGTTTTGAAGTGCCTCAATAAAGTCGTCCCTAGGGTTAGTGAAAACATAGCATTAGCGACACTATGTTCACAGCTTGCTCCACTCGACGACATTCCGTGGCTCGTTCTTCTCTCGGACCTCAAAAGTTCCACATCTTTAGACAACTTGGCAACCTGTTCCGTTAGTATACCCACCATATTCATGGCTTGAAGACCAGGTGACATTGCTAACGATGTCTTCGTCATGCCATATCCGACACTCCGTAAGTGGCCGAGATGCTCCTGGCGACCTATAGCCCGTCCAAACAGATCATCAGGGCCGATAATGTGGATGTCATCGGGCGTCATGGTCTGAGATAGACGCTCCTGAATCACAAAAACAAAAGATTATTATTTAATTATTTGTTTATAAATAATAGTTTGTAATTGAAAGATAAATTAATGGATAGATTACCACTTCTTCGATGATGCGCTGTGCACTGGGATCGTGAATATTCCCATCTCGACCCTTTCTGATAGTCTGAAATAAGTCGAAACAGGTAACAATAGGCTCACTCTCCAGTTTTTCTTCTTTCTTCTTTCTACGATAGTGATGAACGTGTCCCTTTATTAGATATATTAAAAGTGAATATATAAAAAAAATTAAAAGTTAGGATTTTGATCTCACCATATTTTCTCTTATTCGTGCATAACCTTTGTTCGAGCCACGATATCGCGCCTCCATCGACTTGGCTTGATCGCAATTTTTATTACTTCGATTCTACAGTATAATAGAAATATGATAAACACTGAAAAACTATATGTATTAGAAATTGAGGAAATGACATTGATCAATTTTACTTGGAAATCATCCTCCATAGCTCTGCTCACAAACTCCTCCCAGTATGGAGCTACCATAGGGCTATTCTAATACGCTGGAGGCGGACTAGTCAAGTAAAGACCAGTTTCCGGATCTCGTGTGTTACTTCTCAACCAAGTCCAAAAATTCTTGGCCATTACTCCAGCTTGCGACAATATTTGCTTCTTCTTTGTGTGGTCAAGATCTCTGAATGTAGTCTATACGCATATAACATAACAATTTAGTAAATTTAAGGGTCATACTACAATTTTCATTAAATATATAATTAACATACCGTAAGTTCGTCCCATATTCTTTCCTTCAAAGGAGTCAGTTTAGGGCTACACCAGTCCTTGGCTGGCAGCACGATAGGGATCACACTCCTGACTGCAGCTCCAATGTAGAAGGACAACGACTCACTCTCTTTTCCTATTGCCTGTCCAAACTCATTGAACGATAACTGCAATGACATAGTATTTAATTATGTTCAACGTTCAATCAATATATTTATCGATTTCAAACTGTTCAATTGTAATAAAATTACCTGAAGTGTTTTCCCCTTGCTACGAGCTCTCTTAATAGATGACATGGTGACTATACCTCGAGTGCGCTTCTCCCCGGAGCTACTAGTGGTGGTGGAAGCATCAGTGTCACACTCTCTCAAGTCATCAGGATGTTGTCGATCATATGCACCATGATCATATGCGCCATGATCTCCATCAGAATATCCATCATCATCTCCGGAATATGGCAAATGAGTCATGATCCTGTAAAGCAGAAGAAACAACATTTAATAAACAAAAAACAAACAATATTCAAAACTATGCTTAAATCCTCACACAAGCATATTATCAAACACCTTGAGTGCATCAATTGTTCATATCTAAATTAGCATAAAAAATTAAGCCAAGCCACACAATATATATTCATCTCTAACAAGTTGTTCATCTCTAACACTAACAACATTAATCCTAATAAATTAACACTAATTTATGTTTAAATCCTCGCACAGCATATTATCAAACACCTTGAGTGCATCAAACACCAATATATATACAACAATATACATACACCAATACATACAACATGATATATATACACCAATATACATGATATACATATATACACCAATATACACACACCATACATACAATTAAACAAAGCCACTAACAACAATTAAACAAAGCCACACAATATATATATATAAACAATTAACAATATATAAACCAAGCATCAATTGTTCATCTAACAACAATTAATCCTAACAAATTAGCTAATTAATCAAACCAAACACAATTATATAAATATTTAATCCTAATATATATATACATACTAACATATATATACATATACACAATATTAATTCAATATATATATATACTAACATATATATACATACATATATATATATATATAGAAAAAGAAAAATTACCTATGGAAGGAGAAAGCTAGGCGGCGGCGGTGGTAGGGGAGCTTGGGAACAAGGCGACGACGGCGGCGGTAGGGGAGGACACACGGCTGATGGTTCAATTTGGGGGAGAGGGAGGAGGAGGCTAGGACTTCTGGTTCGCGATTTGGAGCTAATGGGAAGGCGACGACAGCGGTGGAAGGGGAGAACGCACGACGGAGTTCGATTTAGGGTAGAGGAAGGAGGCCGGGCTTCGATATCAGCTGCAGGTTTAATTCACGATTTTGGGAAAATTTCCTTTGGTTCGCGATTTGGGTGTATATATATTAATTATCCGACCTCTTGAACAACGATTCGAACCGCTGTCCAAACTATCTCCTTGACAAATTGTTCAAAACCGTTGTCTAAAACATTTACACAGCGGTTCTAAACCGCTTTCTAATTGTTGTACTTGGACAGCGGTTTTGAACCGCTGTCTATTTTTTTTTTATTATTTTTAATTAAAATCGCTCTCTCAAAGTCAGTAGCTTGGAGAGTTTGTTTAAAAAAAAAGGGTCATCCAAGTCTGCACCGTGAAAGCTTAAATGTGTAGTAGTGTACGCTGCAAGACAATAAGAAGAATTAGATCAGTACAAAGTCGCATAAATGAAAGAGAGTCTTACGGTGTTCAACTCGGATTGCATAGTCCATTGGCACACGAATGGCTAAGGGGCTCAAAGGATCTGCAGACTCCCATGCCCCACCGATAAACCACCACCTCTGATGCCAGCCTTTGACCTTGTTCGGAATACCGCTCCCGAACTCTTTTTTTTTTTTTTTTGACAACATTGTAACCACCCGACTAATGGATGGGGGACAACAGGTAGTTCAACTCCCCGAGAGTTGGCATCCTGTATAGGTCGCCCTGCCCCAATACGGTCATGGTGGAAAAAATAAAACTCCACCCGTTAGGAGTTATCTACATAATGCTCTGATTCCAAACCGCCAGAAGGTGGGAGATAGCCAGGTGGAGAGGAAATCGGATACCAGCCTCCATCGAGTGTTCATTGATTGTGACCTTCCCCACAAGCGGCTGGTCGGCCCTCTCTTCCTTGGCAGGCCTGTAAAAATGCACATCCTGAGGGACCTTATACCAACGATGGAGCGAACACACGTACCAATCCGACAAATAAGACCGGTATTTCTCATCGGAGGCCACAAAGCCGGTAACTATGCCACGTCGGTGAACCCGGGCAGGTCGCTTGTACAGAGCCCGAGAGGCATAGGCATCATAGTCGAACCCCTCTCGAGAGGCATCGCCTCCACGTGCCAAATCCGATGGCCTAGCAACTTGCACCCTCGCAGGCACACGGGCCTGAATGGGGCTAACGTCCACTGGAGGTAGGTGAATGATGTACTCAAGCTCCGCCATGAACAAGTCGTCAGGCTCTACATCATTCCCATCATCGTCCATCGTGAGAAGGCCCCTCTAATACAATCGAAGAGATGGCCCCTCGATAACTCTGGCGATGAATTAATGGAATGTCATCCTCTAAAGAAGACGAAGCAACAAGCGACTGAGGACCAGGAGTCGAAGACGGATTTGCACCCTTAGCCATCGAAAGTTGTAGGTAGAGTATAACACGAGCGAAGAATTACCTGAGAAATGACGAATGAAGCCCTTGCAAAAAAAAATACACTCGAAGAAGACGAAGATGGAAAAGTCCTTCGAATTAGAAACCCCCATCTATTATAAGCGAAGGGAAGGGTCAAAATGCAAATAAAACAAGTCTCAAGCCCCTACCGAAAGAATAACATGGAAAGTCGCACGTGGTATCCACCTCGACTTCCCATTCGAACAAGTCGCGGTGCCCACGTCATCATGACCCGATAGCCTGTCACGTCGATTCGCGTAATCGAGGAGATTTTTCACCTGCCCGAGGATGACGTTGCACCCAGGTCAAACCCTAGGTTGTGAAGTCGCTAGTCGGGATACTATTATTCAAGTCAAGGCCTAGAAGCAAAGCTCAAGACCTCAACTTGAGGGGCAATTGTTGTAACATGAATAAAATTAACTCGGGTAGAAGTCGCGAAGCTGACAGGTCGCCGTCTGGCGACTAGGAAGAGCGACTTGGGGCAAGACCCCAGAAGCCAGAAGTCGCAAGATCCAACCAATATTAGGCAAACTCCAGACAAACCGCAGGATCCGTCCATGAAGCTCGGTCCGCGAATGGCGCCCACTGACCAAGACGACCATTGACCCGGCAAGGTGGAATTCTCGAATAGCGGAATTGAAGCCCCATTAATGACATACCTTAAATGTAATCGGCCACTCATAGGTGGGAAATCGTGTATAAATAGGCCTCAAGGGCCACACTTGTAAGAGGTTGGAATTTTTAGTCTTTAGCAGATACTATAGTGAAATCTTCTTGGCTTGGTTCGCCCCCAGACATAGTCTCGTTAAAGACGAACTGGGTAAATAAATTTTGAGTGTTCTTTAGCTTTTCCATTTCATTATTCATTATTTATTTTACTTGTTGGCCGGAATATTAAACCAGGCACAACAATTTCCAAGGATTCGGGATCGGTCGTATTAGTGAAGATGACATATTTTTCGCCGATGATATTCTTCACCATTGAAGCATAGTTGTAGACCATTTTTCCCATTCCTCTTTTTGCTACAAGTTTTGGTGCCATTTCTGTACAAAGGCAACAATTAGTTCATGTATATGTGTATAATATGACGAATAAACCTATACAACACATGAACAATAAAAAACTCAAGTTTTAGTATTCAAATTTTAACACCAATACCAGTATACATGTAGCAGATCTATATGCCCAGAAATTTAGATCCACAGGTTTGAAGTATGAATATGTAAAGCATAAACCTATGAAACTAGCAGTTATAATGCACATAATCATCTAAAAACTTTAATTACATAGATCAAAGCAATAAATATTAATCACACAAAATCCTATTTAAGGGACAAAGATTAAGAAATCAACAACCACTGAGGTCTAATTCTTCATCCCGTAAGTCAATACGGAAGAATTTATCCTCTCCGTAGGTCTGCTTTAGCGCATCATAATGCACTAGTGTAATCCATTGGTCAAGATAAGTCAATCTGAGATTTACACATCAACCTATACCAACGGAGTGTTCAATTCCATCTAGGTTGTGAAGATGTACTTATTTACAAGGGACTGTTAATGTGATCTTCTGTGATCGGGTATCATCGCATTAACTACAATGCAATATGTACTAATATTGAACGATTTTCAATAAATAAATAACATTCATTCATATTTAAAGCAATTGCAATAAAAGATTTATTCTCAGTAAATAAGAGTACATTAGTCTGTTATACATACGTAAAAACATACTTTCACGTATAACCCTAACAATAAATGAATTTAATACAAGTTTCCCACATCCACATTTAATGTTTGCAGGCGTGACGTCATAAAGTAATGCGCACAGTAATGATGAAAACAGAAAGGATAAGCACAAATAAAAGGAATCAGAAAACATATCTAACTGACTGATGTTGTAATCAGTCAGTTACCATTTGTTTTGATCCATCTCGACTGATTTCTGTTGACCTTCCTGATTGTTGCCTAATCTTCAAAATTTTCCCAACAATGTCTGCTTTTCTGATCAGTACCCTACTAATCCTTTCTTATCAGTTGAAGTTCCCCCTTCAACTGATATCACTCCTCTTATCAATTTCTTAACCAACTGGTCTTGGTAACCAGTCCACCAAAGAATTCATTCAGCTAGTGGTTTGGTTATGATGTCAGCTCTTTGCTTATCAGTATGGATCTTCTCCGTTCTGATGTTCTTCTTCTCAACATGATCTCTGATAAAGTGATGCCTGATGTCCACATGCTTACACCTTGTATGCAGAACTGGGTTCTCAGTGATTGTAATAGCACTATTACTGTCACAGAAGATAGGCACATTCTAGCTATAATGTTATAATCCCTCAGCTGCTGACTAAGCCAGAGCAGTTGGGAGCAACAGCTTCCTGCGGCAATATATTCTGCTTTAGTAGTAAATGTGGCAATGAATGTCTATTTCTTTGAGAACCAAGAGATCAGTTTATTGCCTAAGAACTGATATGTTCATGAGATTGATTTTATGTCTATCCTACAACCTCCACAATTTGAATCAGAATACCCAAAAAGCTCTAGATTATCATCTGATAGATACCATAAACCAAGGTTTACAATTTCCTTCAAATACTTAAGAATCCGCTTAGCTGCTTCCAGGTGACTTTTCATTGGATTTGCCTGAAATCTGGCACACACACCTACTGTAAAGGTTATATCCGGTCTACTGGCTGTAAGGTATAACAATGATCCAATGAGAGCCCTATACTCTTTCTGATTAGTTTTCTGACCATTCTCATCTGGATCCATCTTGAAGGAAGTCATCATAGGAATTCTGGCAGTCTTGCAGTTTTGAATTCCAAACTTAGCCAACATGTTTCTGGTGTACTTGGCCTGACACGTGAAGATTCCTTCAGTTCTCTGTCTGACTTGAAGACCTAGAAAATAGTTCATCTGACCCATCATGGACATCTCAAATTTCCCTTGCATCAGTTTGTTGAACTTCTCACATAAGTTCTGATTAGGAGATCCGAAAATGATGTCATCCACATAGATCTAAACTAACATTATATCATCTCCATCTTCAATTCTGAACAGGGTTCTGTCTATTGTACCCTTCGTAAACCCATTGTCTATCAAGAACTGGGACAATATATCATACCAAGCTCTGGGAGCCTGTTTAAGTCCATAAAGAGTTTTTCTTAAACGGTACACCTGGTTGCCTGTTTCAAAACCAGGATGTTGTTCAACATAAACTTCCTCCGCTAGTACCCCGTTTAAGAAGGCACTCTTTACATCCATTTGATACACAGTATGTTGGGGTTATACGTGAAAGTATGCTTTTACTTTGTATAACCTATGTATTAAACACTTATTTACTGAAATAAATTGTTTATCACTGTTGCTTTAAATATGATTGAATGTTATATATATTTATTTCAAACCGTTCGTAGCAAGCGTTACATTGTAGTTAACGTGGTGATACCAGATCATAGAAGATCACGTTAACAGCTCTTTGTATACGAGTGCGTGTTTCACAACTTAGATAGATCCGAACAATCTATTGGTAGAAGTTGATGTGTAAGGCTCAGATTGACTTGTCTTGACCAAGAGATTACACTAGTGCATTTGATGCGCTGAAGCGGACCTACCGAGAGGATAAACTCATTCGCACTGACTTAAGGGATGAAGAGTTAGACCTCAGTGGTTGTTGATTTCTTAATCTCTGTCACTTAATAAGGACTGTGTGTGATTAGTAGTTATTGCTTTGACTTATAAATGGGAAGAGAATCATTGCGACTTCGATACCCTATATCTTGGGTGTTGGTCCCGGTGCTAACGAGTCTCACACGTGTATGGTGGGGGTATACACATGTTCAGTAATTTTTCAAAATTTTTCTTCACTGAGGTCAGATGGGTCAGGTTATCCTTATATTTTTGTCTTGAGAAGCACGGATTGCCCTAAGTCAAAGTCTACTGAGACAATGATCCTGAGCTGCTTTCAGAAGCTTCAGATTAGCCCAACAGATCCTGAATTTATCAGAGATCCTGAGGAGCTTGGATCAGATAATTATCTTACTGAACATTCAGTAGAGTTAGTTCAGTTTGGTAACTATCTGTTCTAGCTACTCAAGTGTGCATAATGGTTGACCCTAAGTTTATACTCGTTTTAGCTTTGCTGAAAAATCTTCTTCCTTTAATAAAACAGTGATTAAGGCTGTGACCAATTTTATGCAGTTCAGTGGATTGGTTCCAACTGAATATCAGTGAAATATGCTTTCAGTGAAAAACATGCAACAGATAAAATGCAGTACAGAAAGCAAACAACACAGCAATTATAGTGGTTCAGAGACTCAAGCTCCTACGTCCACTCTATCTGATCTTCAGAGAAATTCCTTAACCACTTCCTAAAGCTTTCAGGCTAACTCACTGTAGCTTACTCACTTTTCTACCTTGAGTTTTCTGGCTGACTCACTGCAGCTTACTAACTCAAACACACACAAGTGTTCAGACTACCACAAGTAGCTTACTAACTTCTTCTCTAGAGTTTTCTGGCTAACTCACTGTAGCTTACTAACTCTTTACAACTCTAATTCCTTAACAAAGGGTTTGGGTTTTGGGTTGGTTTCCAATTAAGGTGAGATATCCTTTACAATAAGAACAAATGCAAAGGCTAGGATATCTCTTCTAAGCTTTGGATATAACTTATCAATTCTAGGCTTAGAATAGTGAGCTCTCTCCAATGTGAAACACTTGGGAAATTCTAGGGTTTTTGAGTGCTTCAATTTGCAATAATACGAATGAGCTCTTGAGTTGCTTTGAAATTTCCCGTAACCTCTCAATGTAGAGGGTCACTGGTATTTATAGGCAACTTCACCAAGGTCACTCTTTGAAAAACTATCCATTGGAAGAGATAACATCATGAGTTTCCTCTTCTGGTGTTTGATGAACGACTATTTTTAGGGTTTGAACACTCCCTTGCATGTTTTAGGAAATATGCAGTCATGTAGCCAATCACCAATTTTTGCAGTCTGGAACTTTGTACTACTGACATAATTCAGGGTCCTGTCGCTTTCAGTGTCAGTGAAGTACAATGTTGTCTTCCTCTGATTGGTTCTTGTCTTCAGTGAATGTAGACAAACAAAACAGCTCTTTTTGGTCAATCTCTCTGAATGAGACAACCTTAAACAACACTTAGACTTAGTTCCTTTTGTGTGCACTAGAGTGTTTTGGGCAATATCTACTTTTCTGAACATGTGCGTTTTTCTCAGTTTTGTAGTGTTTCAGATAGATATTATTCAGTGCCTCTGAACATTCAGGCTATACTGAGTATTCAGTATCTTACTGAGTCTTCAGTAACTACTGAGTCTTCAGTGTCTTCAGCAACTTACTGAGTCTTCAATGTCTTCAGTAATTTCTGAGTCTTCATTCCTTCAGCATCTTCAGTACCTTTTTGAACATTCAGTTCTACTGAGTCTTCAGTTCTACTGATTCTTCAGTTACTCAGTACCTTCTGAGTTCTTCAGTAGCTTTAAGATCTAACCTGATCTGTATCTGCTAACTATACATTGTACAGATATCTTCCTGAACAATCTATGCTGAAACCTGACTCAGACTATCAAGATTATTCTGAACATGTCATACTCAGGGGTTTTTGGGATCTAATCAAAACTTCTTTATTAAATTCATCTCCCAACAATTTCCTCATTTTTGATGATGCCAAAACCATCTTGTTACATTTAAGAAAACCTAACCTATCCTCAGGTTTCAGTTTATCTATTACAAACCAAAATGGTATTTCTCCCAACAATTTCCTAAACAAACTGGCATATCAAGTAATTAAAGACATGTAAAAAGATAATGAGGTATTATCTTTTGAGCATAAAAGATAAAATTTTATTGATATAGGATAAGAGTTACAAATTACAATGAAAATCAAGAATAAATCAGAAGAACAAAGTCTTCAATCTTCTTCCACTTCATCCTCTGGCACTTCCAGGTTGAACATCCCGTAGTATCTCTTCTTCAGTTCATCCCTTGCCTTGATGATTTCAGGGTTGTTTCCTGTTAGGCCTAGCTGGATGGCATACTGGGTTATTTCCTGAGAAATGACTGCTTCATTCACATAGCCATTCTCAAACCTAGGAGCTGGGTACATGTATGGACCAGGGGCTACTATCTGCGTGTTTCCTTCATCTGCCATGTTGATCCAACTTTGCAGGTATTTGGGATAGAATGTCAGTAAGTACTCAATGAAGGCTTCATTCTTATCCGAGCTACTCCCCCTCCATTCTCTCAGAATCTCATAATAGAACCAGAAGGTTCTCTTGATCTCTTCCTATGCATCATTGAACTGTATAGGCATTCACTTGTCAATGTACGGTTACTTCTGAGTCTTTTCCGTACCCCTCCTTTTGCTTAAAAACTTTTTAAAACCACCTCTTCTTTTCAGTTATTCTTCTTTCTTCTTCCTGATCAGTGGAACATCTGAAACTGAAGCAGCAGTCTACTTCTCTTTTTCAATCTGAAAAGCTTTCAGAGTTTTCATGGTATCGAAGGCTTCTCTCTGAGTCTCAGTTTCTTCCTTTTCAGCTTCTTCCTCAGATTCTTCAAATTCCATTATCAACTTCCTCTGAGTAGGCTTTGAAACTTTAGCTCTTTTCTTCTTTTCTTGCTCCACAAATGCAACAACCTTTCTCTTTTCAGGTTTGACTTGCTCTTCACCTGCTTTGCTTGTCTCAATCATCCTTCTATCACTCAGTTTTTCACCAATTACTTCCTGAATGGTTTGCTCAGATGTCTGAGTGAAGGTAGGTTTATCTGCTTCTTTGAACTTCAGTTTCTCAGTGGCTTCAATCTCACTTAAGGCATCCAAAATTTTCTTTCCTTCAGCTTCTTTTTGAGCCTTTCTCTCCAAGGTTTGTGCCAACAACTCACTTAATTTGCCACCAGGCCTTTCCCCCTTTTTGGCACCATACCTTGGGAGTAGTGAGTCAGTGCAATATCCATATAGTATTGCTCCTTGCCCATACTGCGTACTGCCCTTGCCAACTGATCATGCTCATCCTCTAGCCTCATCATGTAATTCTTGGCCATTGAGAATTCATCTGCGAGTGGAGCAAACTGCTTTGAGAACACTTCATGCATCATGTCTGTCATCTTGGTCATGAGAAGGGAGCCCATTTCCTCAACAACTGTCTTGATTATCTGATCATTCTTCTCAATCAGTTTAGCTTCAAGGTAAGCAGTTCTGATTTGATACCTTTGCTCCATCTCTGCATTGAGCTCAGTTTTGACTACATCAATCTTTCGTTCCAAAGTAGTCATTTTGTCTGCAAGAGTTGTTTGTAGTTGCAGCATGTCTGAAGATGAACTCAGATTTTCCAACTTTTGAGATTGACTTGCCAAGGTTTCTTCAATTTGAGTCACTTTCTTTACCATAGGCACCACCTTCTCCAATTTATTCAGGATAGGACTGAAATCAATTTCTGGAGGCAAAACAATTGTCTCCAACTGAGCTGGTTGCTCCAATCGAGCCTTGGTCTGCATATCATACATAACATATTTAAAGATAGGAACTTCAGTAGCTTTGGCATAATGTATAATAATGCCAAAAGATACCTGAAGAGTGCTAACTTCAGTCTGAGGATGTGTGATATCAGTCTGTGCAGCATCAGTGTCCTTCCCCATCTGACTTTCATTTTCCTTTTCTTTCTCAGTATCTGTCTGAGGTTCCTTCTCCCCCTCAAATTGCCTTTCTGCATCACCTCCCTGATCTCCATCTTTGTTCTGATCATGAGAACTTGATGCATCTACTTTTTCAGTATCTTTCCTTTCAACTAACTTCTTTTTCACCAATTCATCAAAGTCAGCAGCTTTCATCCTGAGCTTTGTCTTTCTGAAGCATGAGAATTCAGTCAGGGCAGCTGTCTCAGCATTCCACCACTCTTCTCCTGTGATTGATGCGATGTTCAACATTTCCGGAAGTGTCTGATTCAGAATGTATACTATCGTTCTGAGCCTGAAGTGCATATCCTGAAGGTTAGGATGAGCATTTAGCTTAGGGTATCGGTCCAGGATGAACCGTTCCCCCTTGCTCCGCCATTCAGTCTCTTCGGCTTCTCCCTTCTTCAATCTTGGGTTTTCAGGAGCTGTTTGCTCAGATTGTACAAGTTCCAGTGCTGATGGATCAAGAAAATGTTCATTCAAAAGCGCATCCAAGTTCAGCAATTCCTGAGGTTCAGACTTATCTGAAGTCTGCGCTGGTACTTCTTCAGTATAGATCTGAGGTCCCTTGAAGATTTCCTGAGAGATTTTGTCTGAGCTCAGAGATGTTTCAAGTACCTTAGAGAAAACCTGCTCCTTAGTTTCTTGCTCCTGCACATTTGTTACTACCTGAGCAAGAACCTGAAGTGGAGATTTCAACCCTTGCTGGCCTTCCGGTTGAGTTTCTTCTATTTCACTGGCCTCCTTTTCCGCAATTGTTTGAAGCCTTCTGCACTTCTGAGGAGCCAGTGCTTTCTTCTTCAGATTCTCACCTTTCTCTCTTTTAATTTGCATCAGGGCTTTCCCCCTAGCTTGTTTGGCTTCTTCATTAGTTTTCTCAGTTGATTTATGAGAAGTCTGTCTTGTTTCCCTGACTTGCTCCACCACTGTTGTATCTTCCTCAGTTTCCTCTTCGGCAGTCTCCTCCTGAGACTCAGTGTTTTTCTCTTTCTTTCCTCTCAAAGTCTTCTTCGTTGGTTTGAACATGATTTTTGACTTTGGAAAGGAAGTGGAATCGGCAAAAATGTCCTCCTCTTCTCTGCACGTTTCCAAGATAAATGCAATCTTGGTTGCATGTAGAATTTTTCCCTTGATAACTACAGAGCCATTCACCTTCTGAATTTGTTTGGCTTGATCACTCACCACCTTGATCAAATAGTGCAACCAATTGAATGCCTTAGTAGGTGAATCTTCAATCGCCGCCATTAGCCTTAACTTAGGCGTGCTTATCTGTTCGAAACTACCAGATCTACTCATGATGCATTTGCTTACAATATCCAACAATACTCGATATTTAGGCTTCAAATGCCTCTTATTCAAAGTAGCTTCAAACTTTACCGGATGCTCAGTAAATTTATCCAAGTACTCTTGTTCCCTACCCATCATGTAAACCGTAGGGTCTTCACCTCTATCACTTAACTCATATATGGCATTCAGATTCTTAGGAATAATATATAATTTCCTAACAAAATCCACATATTTTTTACTATGTTCCAAATGCAACACCGTAATCTTAGACTCTATGCAATTTTCGTCATCCAATTGCATATTTGAAACAAACTCAATTACCTCCTTGGCATATTCAGCATCTGGTTGATTTGCGATCAGACAAGTAAGCTTTGCCATACGAATCATATGCAACGCCTCCTCCTCGTGAGGTGCATTGGATGTGCTTTCAAGAGAAACAACATATTCGTACCATGGTTTGTTGAAAATGACGAGTTTGTCGTATACAGAGAGTGTCATTTTTTGGTGATTCTGAGTGAAGGGTTTTTGAGATAAGAGATTTCTGGGTAATCGAAGGTTTTGAAGCAGAGGGTTTGTGAAGACAAAAGCCTTTTTGAAAATAGGGCTTGAATGGGTTCTTTGTAATGGATATGGGATTTTGATTTATGGAAAATCGCAAAAAAAATCGACGGATGAGATTAAACACCGGCTAAAATGGGTATTTGAAAGGACGGTTTCGCAAATACTTAGCCGCCAATTTATCCTTTTTGGTGATTAATGAACAATGCATTTAATTACTATTCCTGCAGATCATTGACTTTCCTCGAGAATTTCAAAAGTCCCGCCCAATTATTTCTTCAGGTGTTTTTGTCATTTATTGCCAATGATTACTGAGATTCAGATAGACAATAAATGTGGTGCATGAGTCAATACTTCTTCATACTAATTTTCTCCATCAGTCTTACTGAGTTTTGACCTTGATAAAATGTCAGTATAACACTGAGTACTGAACTTCAGGATAACTGAGTTTCCCAAGACTAAGAATTCAGGACTCTCAATTTTATCCTGAGTCTTTCAGTAAAACCTGAGAAAACTTCATGCATCTGAAAACCTTCAATTTTTCAGATTGCTTTATTCACCAGGATCCAACATACCTAATTCAACTGATAGTTCCTGAAATCTTGATTCAGCCAAAGGTTTAGTCAAGATATCAGCTCTCTGTTTATCAGTATGAATTTTCTACATTTTGATGTCTTTCTTCTCAACATGATCTCTGATGAAGTGATGTCTGATATCAACATGCTTACATCTAGTGTGCAATACTGGATTTTGTGTAATAGCAATTGCACTATTATTATCACAAAATATAGGTACTTCATTGGCTATAATCTTATAATCCCTCAATTGTTGTCTGAGCCAAAGAATCTGTGCACAACAGCTTCCTGCAGCCATGTATTCAGCTTCAGTAGTACTGGTTGCTACTGAGGTTTGTTTCTTTGAAAACCATGATATCAGTTTACTTCCAAGAAATTGACAAGTTCCTGTGGTAGAATTCCTGTCAATTCTACATCCTCCATAATCAGCATCTGAATAACCAGTTAATTCAAGGTTATCATCAGCGGGATACCACAATCCTCTATTCACAGTGCCTTTAAGATATTTCAGAATCTTTTTGGCAGCCTCCATGTGACTAGCCTTAGGATTAGCTTGGTATCTTGCACATATCCCAACAGCAAATGTTATATCAGGCCTACTTGCTGTGAGATATAGCAGTGATCCAATGATCCCTCTATAATCAGTGTGATTTACTGATTTGCCTTCAGGATCAGGATCCATCTTGTAGTTAGTATTCATGGGAATTCTAACTGCATTGCAATTCTGTACTCCATACTTTGCAATCAGATCTCTGGTGTATTTTGCTTGATTGATGAATATTCCTTCCTAGTTTGTTTCACCTGAAGTCCAAGAAAGAAATTCATCTCCCCCATCATTGACATCTCAAACTTTCCTTTCATCAGAGTAGAAAACTTTTCACACAACTAATGATTTGGAGATCCAAAAATGATGTCATCCACATAGATCTGAACTAGTAAGATATCATTTCCATCTTCTATCCTGAACAAGGTCCTATCAACAGTTCCTTTGATAAAACCATGGTCAGTAAGAAACTGAGAAAGGGTATCATACCATGCTCGGGGTGCTTGCTTAAGACCATACAAGGCTTTCCTGAGCCTGTAAACTTGCTCATTCTGACAAAATCCTGGAGGTTGTTCCACATATACTTCCTCCTTAAGCACACCATTCAGAAATACATTTTTCATATCCATATGATAGACTGTGAATTTCATGTGGGCAGCATATGCAAGAAACAATCTGATGGCTTTTAGTCTTGCAACAGGTGCAAAGGTTTCATCATAATCCAATCCTTCTTCTTGGGAATAACCTTGTGCAACTAGCCTTGCCTTGTTTCTCACAATATTGTTGTTTTCATCTCTCTTATTCTTGAACACCCACTTAGTTCCAGTCACATTGTGCCTTTTAGGCCTGTCCACTAGCTCCCAAACTTCATTCCTTGTGAACTGATTCAATTCTTCTTGCATAGCAACAATCCAGAATGAATCTTGTAGAGCTTCTTAAATCTCAGTAGGTTCCTTTTCTGATAGAAAACAACAGAATAAAGCACTTTCACCATGGAACTGTCTTGTCTTTACTCCTTCTGATAGATCAACCACAATCTGACTTGTAGGATGGCTATCCAACCATTTTCTCCTGGATGTTCCCCCTTCAGTAGTGTCCTCAACATCAGAAATGTTAGGTTCAGGCAGTTCATCAAATTCAGGGAATAACAGAAAAGGAGAAAGGGAATCATCTTCCTCAGGGGAAATTCCATTTAGAACATTGCCATAGACATTTGTCCCCCCTTGGTTGATAGATTCAGAGTTTGCCTCAGCTGTGACCACATCTTCATCGGCATTACATACCTGAGTCTGAACTGGTGTATGTTCAGATTGGCCAGCTTCAGTGTGTTGGCTTTCCTTCAGTGAAGAATTTTCTTCCTGAGTCTCACCATCCTGAGTTTTTTCATCCTGAACTTCTTTGTCTAAGTCTGATTCACTCCATTCATAGAAAGTGACTGACTTCTTTTTTTCAGGTTTATCGGATTTCTTTTTCAGGCTAAGTCTGGTGATTCTCTTGGTCAGTTCTCCTGAGTCATGTTCCTGTTTCTTCTGAACACATGTAGATTCATAAAAAACAACATGAGGTGTTTCTTCCACAATAAGAAACCTACAGTTGTAAACTGTAGGTCCCGAACGGGTTTCGTGAGGGCAGAAGTCTAGAGGCGAGGGGTGAATAGACTTCTGAAAACTTTTTCGTGCAGATCAGGTGTGATTGCAGTTTGCCTGATCAGAGTGCATGTGAATCAGTTTGGACTGATATTCAATCTTACTGAGTAGCTGAGGGCAGATCAGTTTGATATCTGTCAGTTTAACTGATAGTGCGGAAGCTAGTTAATACCCGTGTGAAAAACCAGTTTTATCAAATCAGATTCTCAAGTCAGTTTTCAATCGGCTGACTAAGCTGTCAACCTGATCAGATCAGTTGCTTGGTGCAGAATGATGTTAACTTAGAATATGTATGCAATTTTAAGCTCAGTTGTGTGTAATAGTGTAAAGCAATAAAGAGCAAGTAAATGCACAGAAGATTTTTATAGTGGTTCAGACAATCGGTCCTACGTCCACTCTTTCCTATCACAAGGGGCACCAACTAAACCAACTTAACCGACTGGACTTAGTTTAATGTGTTAGTCCAATACCCAATAGATGTTTATCGAGTTCACACTCAACCGATCCCAGAAATCAGAACTAGAATCCCTAGTCTGAAATCTTGCAAAAACAAACTTAACCTAACTTTTGAGTTTGGGTAAAGATTTGTTGTGGTTCCAACTGGAAATCTATCCTAGTATTTATGTAGCCAAACGCTAGAGGATGAGATTTCTATGCTAAGAACAATGGGATGAACACTTAAGAATAATCTTCAAATTTGATGTTCTTCGAGCAGAAATTCTGCTATAGCTTTTGCTTCTTGATAATTTGTGTTATTTCCGTTGTTCCGCTTTTTGGTTATGTTCTTCACTTTTGAAGAGCAATCCCATTTTATAGACCACGAAATCAAAGAGCCGTTGGAGAGTAATTTGAATTTCGGGCTATATTTGGTAGGTTTGTAGGATTTGATGTGACGTGCTCCGAATATCGGCGTGGCCGAAGGCATGATTAGAGTCGTTTGTCTCCGCAACGTTTAATCCCGCATTGTCAGCTCTTTTTGTGCACGTGTCGCTTTCTCTTTGGTTTTACGAGTACGACACTTCAGTATTTGTCCATTTGACGTTTGATATTCCTTTTGTAGAATATTCGTATTGTCTGGTGTACCATTTAGGTTGACGCCAGGTGTGAGCTGACCTGATCAGACAACTGATCAGTCTACCTGATAGAGTCTTCTGATGCTGATTGTCTTAACACAATTTGCAGACGCGGCTGATGTAGGTCTTCTGGTCTTCTAGTAGTCTTCTGATCTTTAGGTTACTCCGACTCTCAGTGTTTTCAGTGTCATACTGAGTCTTCAGGTTTCTCTGAGTCTTCAGGCTTATCTGAGTCTTCAGGTTTATCTGAGTCTTCAGGTTTATCTGAGTCTTCAGGTGTCTCTGAGTGTTCAGGCTTATCTGAGTCTTCAAGTTTATCTGAGTCTTCAGGTTTATCTGAGTCTCAGTGTCTTCTGTCTTCACCTGATCATCTGACTTCTTCTTGTCTTCTGACTTGTCTTAGTCTTCTGATCATCTGACCTTATCTGGTCATCTGATAATTTGACCTGACCTATACATATTGAGTTCCCCCTCAATATGTGACCTATCTTTTACATCAACTATCTATACATTTCAGCTGGTCATCTTAATCTGATTCTAAGTCATCAGTCAGCTAACAGATCTGACTGGTCCTATTACAACCTGTTTTTGAACTTCCATCAAAACTAAATACAAATTTCCCAACAATTTCCCCCTTTTTGATGGAACCAAAACACTTAATCAGAAAAACAGATAACATGAATAGAAATGCAGATAATGTAAAACAGTAATTTCTTCAGAAGACAATGAGATGTTGTCTTCGAATCAGAGAGATAGAATATTTCATTTAGATAGGTGTGTGCATTACAGAATACATAAAACGTACCTATCATCTGATTCCAAGTTGTCTTCCTCAGGTGTACTTGAACCTTTGAAGTTCTTTGGGGATACCAAACATCTTGTACATCCTTTGCATTAGCTTGTCCAGATCTTCTCTTCTATGGATCCCTCCTTTGTCAGCAAATCCATAGTAGGCATCCTTAAATTTGACAGCATCTAGCTTGTTGTCTGGACACAAAGGTGGAAGGAGTTGTTCAAAGGGAGGAGCTTCAGGTATCAGTGACATGATCTTCCCTTCCTTCATCACCGTCTGGTAGAAGTCTGGGTACTTCGTTTCTAACCAGTTCCGAAATTCATCATCATTTTCTGTCTGGACTTGATGAATCGAAATCATCTCCAGGATGTATACGTCACACAACCATTCTGCTCTGATTTGATCCCATTTTGGAAGCAGATCTAGCCGGGCACAGAGGATGTCTTTTACTGGTGCCGGAAAGGCTTTCTCTTCCCAAGCAATCTCCTCTGCTGCAGCTTCATTCTTTCTCTTCCTTCGGATGTATGCGATGTTTAGTCCCTTAGCCTCTGCTAACTTCTGCTTCTTGATGGCAGCCTCTCTTATTCTCTGTCTGGTTTGCTCTTGAATTTGTTCAGGAGACATCTGGCTTTTGGTAGATGATAATTGCCCTTGTCTTTGAACTTCAGCAGTAGCTTTCACCATCTTGCCTTTGCCTTTCTTTCTCTTTAGAGTCTGCTCAGGTTCATCTCGATCGTCTTCTTCTGCTAATTTCTTAGCGAGTTCAAGGCTCTTGGCCTGATCATCAATTTCCATTCTTTTTTGTACAGACGAAGAGAAGTCTTCAATCTTATCGACTCTGGCAATAACATCTGAAAGAGCAATCTTCTGCTCAGTGATCTCTTTGCTATGTTGCTCCACAGTTTCTTTTAGTTCAGCAACAAGATCAGTAGATGGAGTGGCTTTAGGAAAGTCAGATACAGTGGTTTCTGGAAAAGATGCAATAGTTACCAACTGTGTCTATTTTTCTTCTTTCTCTTGTCCTTCCCCCTTTTTGGTTTCATCAAAGAGGTTGGACAGTCTGCGATTCAGAGCAATAAACTGCCGTGTGATCTCCTCTCTGAGTTCCTCAATAGCAAGAGGATTGATCTAAGCGGTGGCAGAAGATGCAGGAGTTAAAAAGCATCTGAGAGCAAATTCGATGTCCTTTCTTGCTCGTTCTGTAGAAGCTGCAAAGTGTTTCCAACCCATATCCATGTGGTTGTCAGTCTTCTCCAGGGATGCCCAGACACTTTCCAGTAGCACCTGTGTCTCATTGAGCATGTCTGTCTGAACTTGAGTTTATCAGACTGGAGATTGAGCTTCTCGGCAAGAGGATTTACTAGTTGCATCATATTAGAAAGGATGGCATTGTGCATCTGTGAGAGTTTCTCAGCTGTGAGACTCCTTTCTCTGTCAACCAGTTTTGTTTGCTCTTCTTCAAACCGCTTCATCAGATCTGCTGTGAGAGCTGTGAATTTGTCTTCAATAGCAACCCTTACCCCATCTTGAATCTTCTCAGTATAAAGATCTAGGGTATCAGAGCTCAGCATAGCAGTCTGGTCAGATGTTGAAGCCTTGCCAAGTTGGGTCTCATCTGCAGCACCCATTCTTGGTTCATCGGCAGCTCCCTCAAGATCTGTAGGAGGTTGAACAGTCTCCTCCCTATTATCAGCAATCCCGAACCTATCATGAATCAACCATCTGATATCATCCTCAGAGGCCAATTCAACAGCACTATCAATCCCAGCATTGTTCAAGCAATTCATCTCCAAGTCTACAAAGAAATCAGATCCCAGAGTCTTCATGAGGATCAGAAACTCCTCGATGCTTTTCAATCTGATATCCCTCTAGAACACAATCTCTTCTATCTGATGCTGGATGCCAGGATGTTGATCTAATTCTGGGCACAGGTCCAGTAGATACTCCTTGATTTGTTGCTTCATAATTCTTATGATCGAACTTTCAGAATCAGGTGAAGCAAGCACGGTTTTGGTATTGAAGGGATTATGAATGACTGACACACGCTTGTCATATCTCTCAGGTTATGGTATCTTGTTTGGAGATTGGGAGTGAGATGGGGATATTTGTGGTTCAGGTTCGTTTTCCACTTGTTGAGGGGGTTCAGTTTCCTGAACAGGTTCAATGGTTGGGGGAGTGGGAGATCTGGGTGATCTGACTGGTGAGGGTGAGGGTGAGAATGTTTTGTGAGGAGAGGGTGGTGGTGATGATTTTTGAGGAGAGGGTGATGGCGATTTGGAAGTGGGCGTAGGCGATCTTTCTTTCTGGAAGATCTTGGTGAGAGGCAGAGAATCAGATGGTAATTCTTCCTCAGAGTGCTCCACTTCAGTTCCTCTGACAGCTTTCTCTCCTTCTTCTTCGATCATCTACTCGTCCCTTACTTCACTGGCAGTGTGTTCAGAACTGACTGCTATCTCTTTTTCTGATTCAACCTGAATCAAATCCTCCGTTCCGTGAACTTGCTGAGCAGAACTAGGAGCAGTCTTCAGAGGAGAAGTAACTCTCTTCTGATGTTTTCGTTGAGCATCTGGTTTCTTGGCCAGATCCTTCCTCTTCAACCTCTTCTCTGGAATGGTCGTTCCCTGCGCTTCTGAAGATGCAGTTGCCTTTTCTTTTCCCTTATTTTCTCCATTTGGTTTGGGCACATAAGGAGTAAGGTCCTCATTATATTGACCAGGCAGAGGCTCATTCTTGCCCAAGATGGCCTTGTGCTTTGCTTGATACATCTTCGCACCATTCTCATTCCATTCATAATTCTTTGGCAGCTTGTCGGACAGAATGATTGAGATTTTGTGCATGAAAGAGCACTTGGAAGATAAGCACACTTCATTCCTCTGGGTCAGATCGAACTTCCCTGAGTCTTTCCGCAGTCTTGCCTTGACCATACCCAACCAATCCATATCTGAAGCCTTCTTGATGATTGCAGTCATGACACTGATCTTATAAGAGGTGACAGCATCAAGACTGTAGGTTGAGCACATAATCACCTTCTGAACGATCTCTAGGAGAAGGCGATATTTCCTCTTCAGGTAGGAGGCTTTGACATTCGTTGTATTCTCCTTGTTTGCTGGCCTCAACATCTCGGCTTCAAGAAAGTCCTTCTCTCCTACATCAGTCGTGTAGGTTTCTGGGTTGATGCTTCCTCGAGTGAGACCGAAAATCCTCTGAAGGTCATCATTCGACACTCGTATTTCTAATCCACCAACGGAAGAAATTAAATCAGCATCAATGTCCTCGTCCTTCTGTAGATTGTACAGAAATTCCAGGGCTTCATGAGTGTGGACTATGTTCTGATGTCTAGGGCAATATTGTTCAAGACCACACGCTTTCAAGCACACCAGAATTTCCAGCGATTCAGGATCTGAGGTGATTGAAAATACTACATATTTCTCATCAATGATATCTTTCTTCATTGATGCGAAGTTGTAGAACTTTTTTCCTTGGCCCTGTCGTGCAACAAGATATGCCATTTCTGTATGATACGCGAATTGATGTTAGTTTGAGTAAATTATTTCAATAATCTCAGTCAAACCAGCAATCTTAGCATCAATTAAGCAAGTAAGCATATAGATCGATGCAGATAGAGATTACAGAAATATAGCAGCACGACTTGTAAACCTAATGACCAGAGTGAATTGAAATCATGCAGTACTTAAAAGAAAAATTACCAGATATTGATTCGTAGGATTGAGAAATCGTGAAAAAAAAAAGAATCAATTGATTTTGGAAAGTAAATTTCTGAAGATTTTGAAAGTTTGATCTTTTAAGAGATTGAGAAGACGAAGTTGTGGAAAGAAGGTTTTCTGAGAAAGATTTGGATTTATAGTATGCGAGGGAAACCTTTTTGCACAACTTTCCAAAGGTACTCAAGTGTCCGTGTTTTGAAATCAATGGCTGAGATTAGTCTGCCGAAAAAGTTTTAATCGCACGGTTGAGAAAAGTAGTCTTCTCGTATTTTGGACTCGAAAGTTCGCAATAAAACGCATTAAATACCCATTCCCATGTCTGCATTTAATGTTTTGCAGTGCATGCGTCACAAAGTTAAAACAGAGTAGAAACCAATTTATTTAAATAATGCATATAAGATGTTCAGAAAGGGATAAATAAGAAACGTATCTGACTGATTGATATTGTAATCAACCAGTTACCACTGTGATCTGATCTGGTTGGCTTGATTATTGTTGACCTTACTGATGGTAGCCTATACCTTAGCATTTCCCAACAATATTCCACTCATCTTATCAGATTCCTGTTTGATCCACTTCGTTACTTATCTGATCCACTTATCTGATCCTCTTCATCCTTCAGTCTTCTTCTATTCAGACCGCATTTCCTATGCACTTAAGTCATACTCCCGCCAAAACATTTAATTCGGGGAGTCAGAAAGTCACCTCGATTCCCAAATCGGTGCGATTTGACATTCTGTAATAATGGTATAGATACTCTGTGATTACTCACACCGTCAACTCATCCAACCATCGGCCGTGTGTTCCTGACGCGTTGTCAATGCAAATTTCTCTTAAGGTCTTCTGAGAAAATAAATTTGCATTTATACCCCTGTTTTTCTCCTATAAATTGGCATGGAGTTTTAGACAAATAACACAACATAAACCATACATCTTCTTTAGCTTATACTTCATGCTTTCCGATGAATCCCTTTCCGGCAAAAGCCTTTAACCCTTTTTCCATTAATTTCAGCTTCTCAAATCAACCCTGTGTGTTCATTCACACTGCTTTCGTCGTCATCGAAGATTACACATACGATCATTGCAAAGCTTCTTTACCACCGTGGCGGCGGATCTGCTATAGCAAATGAGAAGGCACTTCTCCTAACCGTATGCACCTTGTGTGCCTATCGAGATGACGGAATTAGCATCAACAGACTCAGTCTGATACAAAACATGGGTTTGGTACACGGTCTGGATCAGGCAATAGCTGATCTTCGTATATCAAACTCAATATTTGCATGCGACACTAGTGGCCTTTATGGTCTTTTGACCAAACTTTTGGCACTTGTGTCCCATTTAACAGCTGGAGAGCCCATTGATTTCAGGTCTAGGGGCTCCTGGCTTAGACATCCTTCAAGGCCGCTCTCGCTCCTCACTCCGAAGCTCTGAGGGTGGCTCAGGATAATCTTAAAGCCTCTC
The DNA here is from genome assembly GCA_037126765.1 of Stenogyne calaminthoides. Taxonomy (NCBI): domain Eukaryota; kingdom Viridiplantae; phylum Streptophyta; class Magnoliopsida; order Lamiales; family Lamiaceae; genus Stenogyne; species Stenogyne calaminthoides. The sequence continues at coordinate 13,265,753 of JBBCBC010000028.1, forward strand.
ACGCCCCTTTTAGGGTCGGGGGATAATGAGAGCATCAAGCTCTAAAATCTTTAAAGCCTCTCTCCCCTTCCCTTCCTAGGGTTAGGCTTAGGGTTTATGGTTTATGTACTGACCTCAGTGTCTTCTTGTACTTGTAACTTGTAATGTAAATCTGACCTCCGGGTCCTTATCAACGAAAAGTTCAGTTATTTCATTGTGTTGCCTCTACTGACTTATGCGATTTGTAGCCTTAAACTTATACAACTTGCTTGTTGACCGTAGCTTAATCGACTTATAAAGTATAACCTTCCAATCTGATCAGTTCCCCCATAATCTGATATATCTTAAACTGATCAGTTCCTTGTCTGATCTTCAGATCAGCTCTTTGTCTGATCGTCTGATCTGCTCCTTGTCTGATCGTCTGATCAGTTGAGATTCCTAACTCAACTGATTCCTCTTAACCTGGTTAGTCTTTTAACTAACCGGTTACGGAGACCATCCACCAAACATTTCGTGCACTTTCTCCGAGATCCGAAAGCCCTAGCTCATTGCATAATTCTCTCGAATCGATCTCTCGCTAGTGGCTTAGTTAAAATATCGACTTTTACGCTTATCGGTATGGATCTTTTTCCATTCTTATTCTTCTTTTTTTCAACATGATCTCGATAAAATGATGTCTGACATCCACATGCTTGCATCTTGTATGTAGAACAGGATTCTGAGTGATTGCAATAGCACTATTACTGTCACAGAATATAGGTACATTCTTAGCTACAATGTTGTAATCCTCACTTGACTTAGCGGAGTAGTTGGGAACAACGACTTCTTCGCAGCCCATATATTCCGCTTCATAGTAGATGTCGAATCGATGTCCGCTTCTTTTTGAAAACCAAGAGATCGGTTTATTACCTAAAAACTGACATGTACCTAAGGTTGACTTCCTGCCGATTCTGCAACCTCCGTAATCAGAATCAGAATACCCACTAAGCTCTAGATTATCATCTGATGGGTAAAATAAACCAAGGTTTACTGTCCCCTTCAGATACTTAAGAATCCGCTTAGCTGCTTCCAGGTGGCTTTGCATTGGATTTGCTCAAATCGCACATACACCTCTTTTGCGCAAAAGTGATATCCGGTCTGTTTTGGCGATTAGGTATAGTAGAGATTCAATGAGAGCCCTATATTCTTTACTCGATTAGTTTTCGATCCGTCTCATCCGGATCCATCTTGAATCCAAATATCATGGGAATTTTGGCTTCCTTACGCTTTTGAACTCCAAACTTAGCCAATAAGTTCCTAGTGTACTTCTTTGGCGTATGAATATCCCTTCAGACTCTGCTTGACACAGAGACCCGTAAAGTAATTCATCCGACCCATCATGGACATCTCGAACTTCCTTGCATCAACTTGCTGAACTTCTCACATAACTTCTTGTTGGGAGATCCGAAGATGATGTCGTCCACATAAATCTGAACCATCAGAATATCTTCTCCATCTTCTATTCTGAATAAGGTTCTGTCCACTATTCCTTTAGTGAAACCGCTGTCTATCAAGAACTAAGAGAGTATATCATACCAAGCTCGAGGAGCTTGTTTCAGGCCATAAAGAGCTTTTCTTAGACGGTACACTTGGTCGCCTTTTTCAAAGCCTGAAGGTTGTTCAACATAAACTTCCTCAGCTAGTACCCCATTTAAGAATGCACTCTTTACATCCATCTGATACACAATGAACCCTCTGTGGGTAACATATGCCGAAAACAAATTAATGACTTCTAGGCGAAGGATCGGTGCAAAGGTCTCATCATAATCAATTCCTTCTGATTGTGAATACCCCTTAGCAACAAGTCTTGCCTTATTTCTGGTTATGACATTATTCTCATCTCTCTTGTTCTTGAATACCCACTTTGTGCCAATCAAGTCTTGATGAGTAAGTCTGTCCACCAGTTTCCAAACTTGATTCCTTTCAAACTGTTCCAGTTCTTATTGCATGGCTAGAATCCAGCTTGCGTCTTGTAGAGCTTCCTCTACTTCAGTTGGTACCTTCAAAGACAGATAACAACAATACATGACACTTTCACTAATCTGATGTCTAGTTTTGACTCTATCAGATGGGTCTCCAATGATCAGATCAGTTGGATGACTGGTTATCCAGGTCCTTCTTTTATGATTTGCATCTGTTTGGAGAACATCATCCTCTTCTGATAATAGTTCATTACTAGTGATTGGGAGTGGTGCGGAATTATGATCCACTTGATATGGACATATCTCAACTGATGTTGGACTCATCATGTGCTGATGTCTGTCCGTAGGAACTTCAGAAGTTCCCCCTTAACCAGATGGTTCAGTTGATACCGTCTCATCTTCACTGACAGTTGTGCGTACCTTAGGGTCTGATTGACCTGGTGAATCAGCAAGATCAAGTTCTGGGATATACACTGTTACGTGTTCATATTCTTTCTCCTTGATACTTAGCTGATCCATTTTCTGCGTATCAGGTACCGGTTGATCTGGTACTGCTTGTTCTGAGGTAGCTTTCTCTTGTTCAGAGGATGTCTCATCAAAGACCACATGAGGTGTTTCTTCCACAACTAGGGTTCGTTTGTTGTAAACCCTGAAAGCCTTACTGGATGAGGAATATCCTAAGAATATACCCTCATCTGACTTGGCCTCAAAAGTCTTCAACTGACTCTTCCCATTGTTGTGTATGAAACACTTGCACCCAAAAACATGGAAGTAAGAAACACGAGGTTTTCTGCCCTTCCACAGTTCATAGGGTGTTTTGTAGTGAGTCTTAGTCAGAGAACATCTGTTCTGAGTGTGGCATGCAGTATTGATGGCTTCTGCCCAGAAACGGTTTGGTGTCGCATGTTCAGCTAACATAGTACGAGCAGCTTCCTTGAGTGTTCTGTTTCTCCGTTATGCTACTCCATTTTGTTGTGGCGTTCTTGCAGCTGACATCTAATGCTGTATACCAAACTAAGTGCAAAAATCAGTAATAAAAGAGTTCAGAAATTCTATACCTTTGTCTGATCTGATTTTCACTATGCTGACACCATTTTCGTTTTGTAGTTTCTTGAGCAGCTCAGGTATCTTTGTTGTTGTCTCATTCTTCTTATACAAGAATACAACCCAGGTAAACTTGGAATAATCATCCACGATTACCAGAGTATATTTGCGTCCGCTGAGACTGACTGGTGTAACTGGTCCAAATAAATCCATATGGAGCAGTTGCAATACTCTACTGGATGCTGGTCCAGGTATTCCCTTAAATGAGGCTTTAACTTGTTTTCCTTTCTGACATGCGACACATGTCTGATCCTTTGAGAATACCTCATTCGGAAGTCCCTCAACCAAGGACATCCTAGCTATCTTGTTAAGGGTTTTAAAGTTCAGATGACTCATTCTTTTGTGCCAGAGCCAACTGCTACTTTTGGAACTCTTAATAATTAGGCATGCATTTTTTGGACAGCTGTTCCAATCTGCTGTGTAGATCGTGCCTTTTCTTGAACCAGTTAGCAAGATTTGTTGAGTAGCTCGATTCCTTATCGTACACTGATCACTCGAGAACTCAACACTGAATCCGTTGTCGCAGAATTGTGATACTGATAGCAGGTTATTCTTTAAACCTTCGACATACGAGACTCCAGTAACTTGTACATCATCATTCTCTAAGGTTCCGAATCCTTTGGTAAAACCAAAGTTATCATCACCAAAGAGTACACGTGGGCCTTCTTGTTCTTTGTAAGAGCTAAGGAGATGTTTGCTTCCAGTCATGTGCCTTGAGCATCCACTATCGATGTACCAGATAGTTGCTTGTACACCTCCTTTGTTGGCCAAACCCACGCGCGAACCTGCAATCGAATCAGGTTTTAGGTACCCCTTTAGAATTGGGTCCTGAGGGGTTAGAGGTGGTTTTAAAGATCCATACAAATAGGGCACTTCTATTGTAATCAGATAGATCAGAAGACCTGATTTGTCTCCCATAAACATCAACATAAACATACGTCTCTTTATATGCATTCTGATTAATATGATTATTCGTGCGAGCCTTGAGTGAATCAGAAGACTTGGGATTTTTCCTTATAGTTTGTCTTCTTTTAACCCAGTGGGGCTCAGGTGCAGCAGCCCTAGGTCTCTGGTTATAAGGGTAGGTAAGACTGCTACCATTAAGAGATTCATATCTTTTTGGCATAGATGGTCTTGCCAGTTTACCTTTAGCTTGCTTGTTAGACAGCTGACCTTGATTGGGTTTCAGATTAGATTTCCTTTTGACAGGTTGTCTCTTCTGATACCTAATCTGCTGATCAGGTTGATGTCTCTTCAGAAGAACTGGGTTCTTCTGTTGATTCCTCGGCTGATGCTTAATCAGTTGGGGTCCATTTCTGTTCCCTTTCTGATTAGGCACTTGCCTTACTTGTTCAGCAGGTCTCTTTCCCTTATCAGATACATATTTTGCTTTTTGTGTATCTTTGTTAGAGACTCGTTTGATTACACCCTTTTGAAGTGAACCAAATGGGGCTTTTGAGGATGTAGAAGGGTTCTCATAACCAATTCCCTTCTTGTTAGTCGGTGTTCAAAAATAGGTGTTCATATCTTGAACGGTTTTTGAAGATTTCGTGAAAACCTCTATTTTCTTGCGTAAACTATCCTCAGTAGATTTCAGACTCTCATGTAGTCGGAAGAGTTCATCAAACTTAGCTTGTAGGATTTTGAAATCATCAGCTTGTTGTTTGTTGATTGCTAGCTGTTCTTTAATCTGCTTCTCCTGATCAGAAGATTTAACCTTTAGAACTTTCAGTTCTTAAGTTACCTTCTGAGCAGCTTCAGCTGATTTCAGTTCAGCTGCTTTACTGACAGCATTTTCTTTAACAAGCTGAGTATTTTTTATCCTTAGCTTATCATTTTCAGCTTCCACTATTGTATAAGTGTCTACTGCGTTAGAGAAATCATTAAGCAATTGCTCAGAGTAGAGCTGCAAGTCAATCTTTCCAGCAGGTGTGCTAATTATAGCTGGTGTGGAAATTGAAAGAGCAGAAGGTTTGGAGGTTACCTCAGATTGGTCTTCCTCCTTAGCCATCAGACAGATTTCATCATCTGAAGAGAATATCAGATCTTCATGGTCGAAGAAATCATCAGCATTGCTTATCAGACAGAAGTCCTCTACTGATGAGTAGCCAGAATCCTCAGAAGGTAGATACGAATCATCAATTCCTGATGTGTCAGCAACCATGGCTTTTCTGCCTCTATAGCGTTGCTCTCTTCTGTTCCGCTTCTCTTCTCTTTCTCTTGGAGTCAAGTCTGGCCAGTCTGCGCTGTAGTGACCTGGTTTCTCACAGTTGAAGCATGATCCACGATCTACGGAACTTCTTTTGCCAGGTGAGTCACTCCGTCTGTAGGATCTGTCAGGTGACTTTCCTTTCTGATTGTAATCTGAACTTCTTCTCTCCGATCTGTTGTCTCTTCTCTCATCTGACCGATCATCTCTTTTCTTATCTTCTCTGTGATCTCTTCGGTCATCAGATCTGGTCATTTCTGGAGATCTGTCAGTTGGCCTCCTATTTCTTCCTCTCCTGTCTTGATAGTCTTTGTAGAATCTGCGATACTTACCAAGTTGAATGTTAGATCTTTCAAGTTTCCTGGTAAGCAAAGCGATCTGTTCAGCTTGGCTTATTATGTTTCCGAGTGGCCTTTGATCTGCTGCTGGTTGCTTTGAATGCAACTGATTTTGATGTGGAGGTTGTGCCTTCAGCAGGCGACTCATCTTCTTCTTCTTGCCCTCTTTCGATCAGATCAAACTCATGGGCTTTAAGAATTAGGAACAAGCTACTTGGCTTCATCTTGGTAATATCTTAGCAATTCTTGATTACCGTGACTTTCATGTCCCACTTCTTGGTGAGAGATCTCAAGATCTTGTAATTGATGTCTTTATCTGACATCTCTCGTCCAAGTTCTCGTAGCTTATTTACTGACATGGTGATTCTCCCATCGAGCTCATTGATGATTTCATTTAGCAACATCTTAAGCTTCTCGAACTTCACCAGTTCAGCTTGCAGTCTGCTGCCTTTGATCTGATCATTTCCTTCACACATCTCAGCAAGCGTATCCCACATTTGCTTAGCTGTCTTGAGATACTTTATCTTTTCTTTGGTGATCTTATCCATCGTCTTCATGATTATATGCCTGGCTATTGTATCCAGTGTATACAACTTTCTTTCTTCTCGTGCATCCATCGTAGGCGGGACTCTTTTCGGACAAGGCTTCCAACCGCAAAAAATCGGATCACCTCCAACAAATTTGGTTGTCATGATGGATGATGATGGGTCCTCGTTCAATGACTTCCATCATTCTGCCGCTTATTGACCCCAGATGGTTGCACATGTATATTGTCCAATCTGCATACTCATCAATGGAAAATTTAGGCAAATCATGATACATACCAGAGGTGTTATCCATGCTGATAGTGATTTTGAAAACGAATGAGTTTTGAAAATGGTTTTTCAAGATCAGTTCAAGTGATCACAAAGGTTCTTCCTCAAGAACCGATGATACTAAAAAGCCGATTGGTGCAGCCAGAACCACCGCTCGATACCACTTGTAGGTCCCGAACGGGTTTAAATGGGCAAAAAGTCTAGAGGGGAGGGGTGAATAGACTTCTGAAAACTTTTTCGTGCAGATCAGGTGTGATTGAAGTTTGCCTGATCAGAGTGCAAGTGAATCAGTTTAGACTGATATTCAATCTTACTGAGTACCTGAGGGAAGATCAGTTTGATATCTGCCAGTTTAACTGATAGTGCGGAAGTTAGTTAATACCCGTGTTAAAAACCAGTTTTATCAAATCAGATTCTCAAGTCAGTTTTCAATCGGTGACTAAAAGTCATCAACTTTGATCGGATCGGTTGCTTGGTGTGCGATGATGTTAACTTAGAATATGTATGCAATTTTAAGCTCATTTGTGTGTAATAATGTAAAGCAATAAAGAGCAAGTAAATGCACACAAAAATTTTATAGTGGTTCAGACAATCGGTCCTAAGTCCACTCTTCCCTATCACAAGGGGAACTAACTAAACCAACTTAACCGACTGGACTTAGTTTAATGTGTTAGTCCAACACCCAACAGATGTTTATCAAGTTCACACTCAACCGATCCCACAAATCAGAACTAGAATCCCTAGTCTGAAATCTTGCAAAAATAAACTTAACCTAACTTTTGAGTTTGGATAAAGATTTGTTGTGGTTCCAACTGGAAATCTATCCTAGTATTTATGTAGCCAAATGCTAGAGGATGAGATTTCTATGCTAAGAACAATGGGATGAACACTTAAGAATAATCTTCAAATTTGGTGTTCTTCGAGCGGAAATTCTGCTATAGCTTTTGCTTCTTGATAATTTACGTTATTTCTGTTGTTCCGCTTTTCGGTTCTGTTCTTCACTTTTAAAGAGCAATCTCATTTTATAGACCATGAAATCAAAGAGCCGTTAGAGAGCAATTTGAATTTCGGGCTATATTTGGTAGGTTTGTAGGATTTGATGTGACGTGCTCCGAATATCGGCGTGGCCGAAGGCATGATTAGCGTCGTTTGTCTCCACAGCGTCAAATCCCGTATTGTCAGCTCTTTTTGTGCACGTGTCGCTTTCTCTTTGGTTTTACGAGTACGAAACTTCAGTATTTGTCCATTTGACGTTTGATATTCCTTTTGTAGAATATAAGTATTGTCTGGTGTACCATTTTGGTTGACGCCTTGGTGTGAGTGACTTTGATCGGATTAACCGATCGATCTACGATAAGTCTTCGATGCAGTTGTCTTAGCACAATTTGCAGACTCGGCTGATGTAGGTCTTCTGGTCTTCTGGTAGTCTTCTGATCTTTATGTTACTCTAACTCTCAGTGTTTTCAGTGTCATACTGAGTCTTCAGGTTTCTCTGAGTCTTCAGGCTTATCTGAGTCTTCAGGTTTATCTGAGTCTTCAGGTTTCTCCGAGTCTTCAGGCTTATCTGAGTCTTCAGGTTTATCTGAGTCTTCAGGTTTATCTAAGTCTTCACGTTTATCTGAGTCTCAGTGTCTTCTGTCTTCACCTGATCATCTGACTTCTTCTTGTCTTCTGACTTGTCTTAGTCTTCTGATCATCTGACCTTATCTGGTCATTTGATAATTTGACCTGACCTATACATATTGAGTTCCCCCTCAATATGTGACCTATCTTTTACATCAGCTATCTATACATTTCAACTGGTCATCTTAATCTGATTCTAAGTCATCGATCGACCAATGAGATCCGACCGGTCCTATTACAACCTGTTTTGGAACTTCCATCAAAACTAAATACAAATTTCCCAACATAAACTCTGAAGGCTTTACTGACTTCAGAATATCCTAAGAATATCCCTTCATCAGCTTTGCTATCAAAAGTTTTCAACTGATCTTTACCATTATTGTGTATGAAACACTTGCAACCAAACACACGAAAAAAGAAAAAAACAAGAGGTTTCCTTTCATTCCACAAACTCATATGGAGTTTTTCCTTGATTCTTGGTCAAGATGGATGCGTTTCGAGAGTAGCATGCGGTGTTGATAACTTCAAATTTCAAAATCTCTTAGGAATATCGGCAAAGAATCATTGTTCTTGCGAACTTCTTTAAGAGTCCTATTTCTTCTTTCAAAGAACACCATTCTATTGTGGGGTCCTTGCGGTGATGTTTCATGGGTTATTCCATTTGCTGCACAATAATCAGATATGATATGATTGATAAACTCAGTTTCTTTATCTGATCTGATCTTGACCACACTAAGATTCTTTTCATTACTGAGCCTTTTCAGTAGTTCTGGCAGTTTTGTCCGAGTCTCCTTCGTACTAAGTAAGAATATGACCCATGTGTATCTAGAGTAGTCATCAACTACCACAAGTGTATATTTCCTGCCTTTTGTGCTTCTACAGTGTTCTTGGACCAAAGAGATCCATATGTAACGCTTTTAGTATTCATCAAGAGAAACATCTACTTTGCTTTTGAAAGATGCTCTGATTTGTTTTCCTTTCTGACAGGCATCACAAACATGATCTTTACTGAATACTTCATTTGGTAACCCCCTCACAAGTGCTAATTTTTAAAGTTTGTTCAGGGTTTTAAAGTTCAAGTGATTCAGTCTTTTGTGCCACAACCAACTGGTATCAGTGGAACTTTTTGCAACCAAACATGTATCTTTAGGAGATAATTTCCCATCAGCAAGATACACATTTCCTTTTCTAGTACCGGTCAAGAAAATTTTTTCGTAAGTATTGTCTTTCACATAACATAAGTTCTTTGAGAACTCAACACTGAATCCTTTGTCACAGAATTGACTGATAGAAAGCAAGTTATGCTTTAAACCAGACACATCTGAAACACCATGGATATGAGCAGAATCAACTTCAAGAGTTCCATATCCTTCAGTTTGTCCTTTTGAGTTGTCTTTAAATGTGATCTGAGGGCCTTTTTGCTCAACATAGTCAGTGAGTAGTTGCTTACATCCTGTCATATGTCTTGAACATCCACTGTCCAGATACCATACAACAGGTGCCAATTCATTTCCACTCATCAGTGCTATGTTGAATTCATTCAGCTCAGTGCCCTTTTCCTTTACGAAAAATGACGGTTTTTAGGTACCCATTTGGTGTGGGGTCCTACCAGGTTAGCTGTACCTTTTGGAACCCAAATCTGCCTGACAACTCTAATTACTTTAGAGTGGCTGATTTGTCTCCCATAAACATCTACATACACATTCACCACCCTAGGTGCCTTGGCAGTACCTTGTGTATGAGTGCCAGCCTTAACATGAACATGAGCCTCTGAGTTCTTCTTGGGTTCAGGCTTTTTGTTCAAGTGCCTTAACTTTGGTGCAGCTGGTCTCTGTCTCTGCTGACTTGGGTTCAGGAAACCTTTACCCTTAGACAAGTGGGGTTTAGGTTGCCTGTACTGAAATTTGGGTCTTTCAGTAATCTGAGGACTTAGTCTTTTCAATTGAGAATATCTCCGCTGAGTGTTTCTCTTCTGAAAATTCCTCTGATGGTTCAGTGCAGATCTCTTCAGGTTGATATTCTTAGCCTGAGGCTTTGAAGTACTGGCCTGAAAAATTCCTACAGAGTGTTCAGGTTTTCTAGCCTTTTCCTGAGGTTTGGGCTTTCTTCACTGAACCTTCAGTTTTTCTGAAACCATAGGTCCTTTACCCTTGTCAAAAACTCTGGGCTGTTCTTCAGTAAGAAGATTAGATGCCACTGGTTTAACAAAGACAGTCTTGGTGCTACTAGAAGAAGCATTCAGAAGACCTTGTGAGGTTTCCCCTGGAATGTATCCCAATCCAGCTTTAATAGTTGCATGTCTTTGATAACTCTGAATTTCATCTATTACTTTAGATGCAGAATTCAATAGAGCTAACTTTCTCTGCGCACTATCCTCACATTTCTTTAAAGTTTCATGCTTCTCAAAGAGGTCATTGAACTCAGTTCTGATAAGTTGTATCTCTTTAGTGGATTTCTCTAATTTTCCATTCAGGATCTCTATCACCTTCTCTTTTTCTGAGAGTTGTACTTTCAGAACATCCAGTTCATCAGTAGTTCCCATCAATTGAGAAGTGATCTCAACATTTTTAGAGACTTTCCACTTCAGATTTTCAGCAGTCAGTTCTTTGTTCTGCTCTTGAGTTTCAGTGAGCAGTTCTTGTAACACAGAATAGTCCTTCATAAGATTCTCAAACGAATCCATCAGGTCAAAGTTACTGTTTACAGTTGAACTTGAGAACTCATGTGCTTGTGTAGGAGCAACAACAGAGATAGAAGAATTTATCTCCTCCAAAATCATAAGACAGACATCAACACTGTCACTGTCTGAGAAAATCTCATCTGAGGAACTGGAACCTTCTTCAGAATGTTCTTCCTCTTCTGCAATCATAGCTTTCTTGCTGGAGATCTTCCTGTCTCTCTTGGCTTGTCTCTCCTTTCTTTCTTTAGCACTCAGCTCAGGACAGTCATATTGAAAGTGACCTTTCTTCTGACAGTTGTAGCATCTGTTGGTATCATCATCCTGATCACTTTCCTCCTTGGTCTTGGAGTCCTTCTTCTTGGATGAGGATCCTTAAGCTTTCTGGTCCTTCTTTTTCTCAGTGAATCTGTCCTCAGCTTCTGAGTTTCTCTTGTACCTGTGATTCCTGTAGTATTTCTTATATTTTCCATATCTGCTATTGAGTCTTTCAAACCTCCATGCCATCAGTACTAGCTTATCCTCTTGCTCATCCTGATTTCTGGCAAGTGAGTTTTCAGACTCTCTAGCCTTACAGGGTTTATCTTTGGCTTTAAAAGTCACATTCTTGCTAGATGAAGAATCATCTTTGCTATCAGATTTCTTAGTTTTCTTGTCAATCACAAACTCATAAGCTTTCAGTTCAGAGAAAACTTGTTGGTATGGTATGGAATCAATATTTTTGGTGTTTTCAATCACCAGAGCATGTATATCCCATTTCTTAGATAATCCTCTAAGAATTTTCAGTGTGACTTCTCTCTGTGGGTATCTTTTCCCAAGAGCACTCAGATTATTCATGATGCTAGTGAATCTGACCTCAAGTTTGTCAATGGATTCACCATCTTCCATTTCAAAGCCATCAAACTTGCCAATAGCAACAGAAAGTTTGTTTTCCTTAATATGACTTGTGCCTTGACACATAACAGCAAGTGTGTCCCATATTTTTTTTGCAGTTTCACAGTGAGAAATCATCCCCATAACACCATCATCAATAGTGTTATACAAAGTATCTTTAGCAATGTAGTCCAGATTGACTAACTTTCTCTCATCAGGAGTCAGTTGGTCATCAGGTTTAGGAAATTCATCCCTGGGATCATTTCTCTCAGTATCAGTGATTCTGGAATTTACAACAGTAAATTTGAATGGTCCTTCAGAAACCACTCTCCACATTATTTCATGTTTTGAATACAGATGAGCCTGCATTCTCAGTCTCCATAGGTCATAGCTCTCAACAGAGAACATAGGAAGTTTCTTAGAAGGCATGATGACTGAGCCTTGTAAGATATCAGCAAAATGGATCTATTCAGTAGACCACCAAAGTCTTTCAGCAAATAGACTATGGCTAACAAAGCAAGTGGTTAAAATGCACCACTGCTCTGATACTACTTGTTGGTCCCAGTGCTAACGAGTCTCACACGTGTATGGGGGGAATACACTTGTTCAGTGATTTTTCAAACTTTTTCTTCACTGAGGTCAGATGGGTCAGGTTATCCTAATATTTTTTTCCTGAGAAGCACGTATTACCCCGAAATCAAAGTCTCATCGAGACAATGATCCCGAAATTTAACTTTCGGAAGCTTCAGATAGCCCAAACCGATCCTGAATTTATCGAGAGATCCTCGAGGATCTTAGATCGATAATTATCTTCTTGAACATTCAAGAGAGTTAGTTCGATTTGGTAACTATCTCGTTCTAGCTACTCAAGTGTCTTGGAATGGTTGGCCCTAAGTTTATACTCGTTTTAGCTTTGTTTGAAAAAATCTTCTTCCTTTAATAAAAAAGCTGTGATTAAGGTCGACCAATTTTATGCGATTCGATGATTGGTTCCAACCAATATCGATGAAAAACATGCAAATGTATAAAATGCAAAGATGTAAAGCAAACAACATAGCAATTATAGTGGTTCAGAGACTCAAGCTCCTACGTCCACTCTCTCTGATCTTCAGAGAAATTCCTTAACCACTTCCTAAAGCTTTCAGGCTAACTCACTGTAGCTTACTCACTTTTCTACCTTGAGTTTTCTGGCTGACTCACTGCAGCTTACTAACTCAAACACACACAAGTGTTCAGACTACCACAAGTAGCTTACTCACTCTTTTCAACTCTAACTCACAAACAAAATACACACAAACTACCTTAACAAAGGGTTTGGGTTTTGGGTTGGTTTCCAACTAGGGTGAGATATCCTTTACAATAAGAACAAATGCGAAGGCTAGGATATCTCTTCTAAGCTTTGGATATAACTTATCAAATATAGGCTTAGAATAGTGAGCTCTCTCCAATGTGAAACACTTGGGAAATTCTAGGGTTTTTGAGTGCTTTAATTTTCAATAATACGAATGAGCTCTTGAGTTGCTTTGAAATTTCCCGTAACCTCTCAATGTAGAGAGTCACTGGTATTTATAGGCAACTTCACCAAGGTCACTCTTTGAAAAACTATCCGTTGGAAGAGATATCTTCATGAGTTTCCTCTTCTGGTGTTTGATGAACGACTATTTTTAGGGTTTGAACACTCCCTTGCATGTTTTAGGAAATATGCAGTCATGTAGCCAATCACCAATTTTTGCAGTCTGGAACTTAGTACTACTGACATAATTCAGGGTCCCGTCTGCTTTCAAAGTCGATGAAATCTGATGTTGTCTTCCTCCTGGTTGGTTCTTGTCTTGATGAATGTAGATAAACAAAAACGGCTCTTTTTGGTCAATCTCTCTGAATGAGACAACCTTAAACAACACTTAAACTTAGTTCCTTTTGTCTGCACTAGAGTGTTTTGGGCAATATCTACTTTTCTTAACATGTGCGTTTTTCTCAGTTTTGTAGTATTTCAGATAGATATTATTCAAATTGCCTCACGAACATTCAAAGTTATCTTGAGTATTCAAGATATCTTCTTGAGTCTTCAAGAATCTCTTGAATCTTCGATGTCTTCAAAGAACTTTCTTGAGTCTTCAATGTCTTCAGTAATTTCTGAGTCTTCTGTAATATCCGAGTCTTCATTCCTTCAAAGATCTTGATTACCTTTTGAACATTGAACATTCTTCGATTCTCTTGATTCTTGATTACTCAAGACCTTCGTTTCTTCAAGAACTTTAAGATCTAACCTGATCTATATCTACTAACTATACATTGTGCATATATCTTCCTGAACAATCTATGCTGAAACCTGACTCAGACTATCAAGATTATCCTGAACATGTCATACTCAGGGGTTTTTGGGATCTAATCAAAACTTCTTTATTAAATTCATCTCCCAACATTGGGCAATAATATTAATTACACGACAGTTTCTAAATTAATACAGAGAATCATGTGCTTGCAAAAGTCTTGCTTGATTGGTCCCCTTGGTGGGCCCGGAACCTTTATCATATCAAATCTTGCAAGTGGAATTAATTTTCCCAGATGGATAATAAAAATTTGGTCAATTTGTCCTTACTCCAAGGATAAAGATATTAATTAATATAAAGCTTTTCAGTGGCTTAATTAATTAATGGACTAAATAATCTTAAACACGGAAAATAAAAATCGGGAGCTATATTACCGTAATATGGGTTAACATTGGATAGTGCAATATTAATTATATAGTGGTATTAATTAATATTAATGGGCTGAATTATATTGTGGCTCAATATTGGAATTCAGAAGTCCATTGGAAGGTCCATCTTAATTCTCCTAAAGGCCCCTCAAGTAGCCCAATTAAAGTCCAATAAATAAAAGATGCTTAAAATAAAATAAATTATTGTTGCAATATCTCCTCAATAATTTCGAAAATAATTAAAGAAAGAGGGAGAAGATTTTTCTTGAAAAGATTTTATGGAAAGGAGATAAGTATTTTTGGAATACAAGATTATCCCATAAATTCAAGAAAACTCTCACTTGGTCTCTTTAATTGGAAATTTTTTAAAATTTAGGGGATAAGAAGGGGTAAAAGATTTTCTTGATTTTCTTGAAAGGATTTTATGGAAAAAGATATGTATTCTTGGAATACAAGAATATCTCATAAATTCAAGAAAGATCCAATCTTGAAATCTTCCTTCTTATTTTTCGAAAATAAGGATTAAATAAGGGTGTGAGATTTTTGCGGAAAAATACACATGGAAAGAAGAATATATTGGATATATTCAAGATTTCTTGGAGATCAAGAAAAGATCTTTCCTAACCTTATTTGGACTCCAAATTTTCATCCCCCCCTATGATATAAATAAGGGGATGAATTCTTTTCTTTCCTCTAGTGTTCCATACGTTGAAAATATTAGAAATCCACAAAGGTGGTGCAACAATATTTTTATTGTCCTTGTTTTATAAATCGTTCATCGGAGAACCTTCCACCGGGGTTATTGGACGAGGACTTGGGAATACTTGAGAAGGACTTTTGGTGGGTATCTAGATACTTGATCCTGTCTGTCTCAGATCATCTCTCCAACGGGTACGTTTACGTAAACTCCTAGAAATTCCGCATGCTAGGATCTTTTATGTGAAATTTTATTTGCATGTTGTTGTTGGATTAATTATTATTTGAATTCACTTAGGTAAATTCATGCTAGTAATAATTGTTAATTTAAATTTGTGTTTATGAGGTCATCCCGATAGATCCTGGCATATGTTATCTCAACACAGTAAACCCTATGTGGGCAGCATATGCCAGAAACAGCCGATTGGCTTCAAGGCGAGAGACTGGTGCAAAGGTCTCATCATAATCAATCTCTTCTGATTGTGAATACCCCTTTGCAACAAGTCTTGTCTTATTTCTGGTAATCACATAATTTTCATCCTTCTAGTTCTTGAAGACCCACTTAGTACCAATCACATCTTGGTGAGTTGGCCTGTTTACAAGTTCCCAAACTTGATTCTTTAAATTGCTTCAGTTCTTCTCTCATGGCTAGAATCCAGTTGGTATCTTATAGGGCTTCTTGTGGTGTGGTAGGTTCCTACAAAGACAGATAACAATAATACATAGCACTTTCACCAATCTGATGTCTAGTTTGGACTTGGGCACTAGGATTGTCGATTATCTAGTCAGTCGGATGGTCTTTCAACCACTTCTTTCCTGAGTTATATCAGTTTGGATATCATCATCCTCATCTGATATTGAGTCACTAGAGATTGAGAGAGGTACAAAAGTAGGATCCACTTGGCATGGACATGTCTCAGCTGGAGTGGGACTCACCATGTGCTGATGTTTGTCCACCGGAACATCAGGTGTTCCCCCTGAACTAGATGGTTCAGTTACTGTCTTAGCTGTACCAGCTTCTTCATCGACAGTTATACGTACCTTAGGGTCTGATTGACCTGGTGAATCAGCAAGATCAAAGTTAGGAATGTATACATGTAATGCCCCGGTATTCAGAAAGTCGACCTCCGAGGTCTCGACGTCCTAAACCCGAGTCATCACTTAGTGAACCATAAAACCGAGCCAGAAAATTTCTTTTCAAAAAAAAGACAACGAACTTAAATATAATAAGTTGCAGCCGAAGATCTTACATATTGTTCATTATAGAAAGATAATCATGTTTTTTTTTTACTTAACAAAATATCGTTATCCAATTTCTGACAAAAACCTCCCGACAAGTCTTGGGCACGACTCTCGAGGTATCATAGTAATAGAGTTTCAACAGGAAATACAAATTAACATATTGTCTTAATTAGAAAATGATTCTTTTTTTTTATATAAGGCTGGAGTGGAAAGCGGATTGTCTACTGCAGCTCCCGGGCCTCCGCATCATATCCTGAAAATGTTTAATAAGGGGGCATGAGATAAAAATCTCAGTGGGAAACTTGTACACTGCTATACAGATTGTCAGGAGATCTGAATAATAAGGCTTTTACTCTTTTGCTCTTGATTTCGTTCTTATTCATAAGTACCAGTTTTAGGATAAGACCTTTCATATAAAATCAAAACATAAAAATAACTCATATCACATATACGGGATGGGACGGATAACCTCCTATCGCGTCCGATCCCCAACACATTCAAACAAGTGGGGCGGCACTGGAAGCATATACCACGTCCGACCCCCATTTAACTTCCTTATATCCCCTCGTTTTCTTCCTTATATCCCCTCATTTGCTTCCTTATATCCCCTCATTTTGCTTCTTTATATCCCCTCATTTGCTTCCTTATATCTCCTCATTTTGCTTCCTTATATCCCCTCATTTGCTTCCTTATATCCCCTCATTAATAAAACACAATCACGTGCATAACTCACATTCATAAAAATAAAACACATGTTCATATTCGTGCATTTGCATATTTGAAAAGATGTATTCATGAGATCATTTGTATCTTTCGTTAATATTTATTACGTTTGTTTCAGAAAACTGACAACAGTCCACATAACATTAACTAGCTATACAGATAGTGTCACCTACCTCGAAACTTTTGAGATAAAGCTTAACTTCTTGATAGTTTAGAACTTCAAGGTGACCTCTGAGCCTCCAAATCGAGCCGCACTTTATCTAGCACAGTCCGTTCATTTAGTCTTGTTCATTCTTTTAGTTCATTAATCAGTTTCGTATCATACTTAGGGCTTTTCGATAAAAGGAGGGTACTTGATTTGTTAAAACAGCCTTACGAAGTTTAGTTTGAGTTCAATGGGGGTGTCGAGACTCATTTCTTTAGTCGACAAGTTATCCTAGTGTACTATGGGTCCACAAACGGGGTTTTGGGTCTTTCGGGTCTGTACTATACTCAAGGATACAAATAAAACACTTAGTCACATAATCACAAGACAAAACTTAAATCATTCAATCAATCTAATGCATGCATGTTTCTAAGAGTTTAATCATTCATTACTTCTAGCACTACCCATTCAATAAAAAGACATATTCATGCATAATTATAAAAATACACTTAGACTTACAGAAAAATTATGAAATTATAGTATGTCATATATATTTTAACATAGAACAAAATTTATTAAGGGTTCACATTCATTTGATTATGTAGATAAGGTACATTGGTAGCTAAAGATAATATATCACGGATTCTTCAAAAACAGTGCACTCTTTAATCCAAAATTCATAACATTTTGTAAAAACATCTAAAAATCATGAATTTAAAATATATTATATACCATTCAATAATAAACAACCTTTATTTATAAACCTAAATCATTTGAGCTACAGATAATTACCATAATATTGATTAAAAATGGGTTTGTAACATGGTTCGATACACAGTGCATATTTCACATAGAAATTTATAACTTATTAAAATATTAGGATAAAATCACCAAACTTTTATTAACCATTATAAAGACAGTGGAGAAAATTACCAAATTTTATCAAGTTTTAAACACAATAATAAAAGGGTCAAATAATTTTTTTAAAATATAGAATCAATCTTCGTCGGACATTAACCACATCATAATAAAATAGACATATCTCAGTATACACTGATCAAAACATTATTATTTTTTGAAAGGTTGTTAAATAAAGGAATATAAACATCCCCAAATATTTCTAGAGTTTTATAACCATTTAAGATATAAAAAATAATTTAAATGAGTCAATGCTCCCAGTTTCACGTAGTTTCAGACATGCAAATATCTACGAATTTATTCTCCTTACACAGAGATTGGATTATTACCAAATTTTTATAGTTTGTTCTAAACTTCAAATAGTACATCTAAGAATTGTTTAACGATTTTAAAATATCATTAAAGTATCTAAATAGGTTTTCCAAAAATGAGGCAGTAGCATTTCTGAAGTTTCATACACATTTTCTAACTTTCACATATATGGCTAAACATGCTCAAATGCACAAGATATCACCAATAAAAACTTCATACATGATTTTCACAGATTAAACAAGCTTAGGGGAGGTTCTTAGCATGTCATTTCTAAGGGTTTTCATGCTCAAACAAATTATGATCATAACATCAAGATTAAAGGTCTCATTGGTGCTCACCCTTGTAGTTTCTTTCTTTTGGAGGGGGGTTGAGGACTTTTGATGGAAAATCCTACTTCTAACACCTTCCTAGCTTCAAGATGGTGGAGGAAGGACTCCTCCTTTGGGTGGTGATGATCGGTCAAGAGCAAGAAAGGAGGGGAAAGCTTCTTCTTCCTTCAAACTCTCAAACTCTCTCAACTTTCTCTCAATATTTTCTTTCTATGAGAACAAAAGAACCAAGGCTTTCTCTAAGGGAATGAAGGTGGAATAAGTAAGGATAGAAGAGGGGAGGGCTCGGTCAAAGGTGGCAAGAAAGGAGAGTAAAGAATGATGGGAGGTAGTAATATGTCAAGAGTAAGCATGGCTCAAATAGTGTTCTTATTAAGTGTAAAAGACACCCACTTGATGGTTGCTGATTTTTGGGCATATTTTGGACGAATTTAGGGGATTTTATGCAGATTGTGGGCTGCCAATTATGGTAGCCTTGATTCTAGATGCGATTTGGGTTCCGTCGGTGTATTTTCTGTATTTTTCGGTTCGGTTTTCGGCTCCGAAAATTAACAAAACTGCACGATTAAAATCGCACGATTTTTCTTGGTTTCAAAAAAAATTCTTCTTCATCCTTTTAAATTCTTTAAATTTTAACATTATTAAACGGACCCGATTTATGGATAAAAACTCGGAATGTGCTAGTAAAGTTTCCGGTTCGAAACGCTCGTCTGTCACCTGAAAAAATTATGTAACTCGCATACACATATTTAAGACAAGTATCTCATTTTGAAAATTAAAAGTAAAACAATAAATCCTAAATTGGTTCGGGTTGTTACAATATAGTTACATGTTCCTTTTCCTTTCCTTTGATACTCAACGGATCCATTTTCTGAGCATCAGGTACTCCTGGTATGGCCTCTTCTGGAGAAAATTTCTCCTGATCAGATGTTGACTCATCAAAGACCACATGAGGTGATTCCTCCACTACAAGGGTTCGCCTGTTGAACACCCTGAAAGCCTTGCTGGTTGAGGAATATCCTAAGAATATACCATCATCTGACTTGGCTTCAAAGGTTTTCAACTGGCTCTTCCCATTGTTATGGATGAAACGCTTGCACCCAAAAATATGGAAGTAAGAAACACGAGGTTTTCTGCTCTTCCACAGTTCATATGGTGTTTTGAAGTGAGTCTTAGTCAGAGAACATCTGTTCTGGGTATGGCATGCTCTGTTGATTGCCTCTGCCCAGAAACGGTTTGGAGTAACATGTTCAGCCAACATGGTGCGAGCATCTTCTTTGAGCGTTCTATTTCTTCGTTCTGCTACACCATTCTGTTGTCGTGTTCTGGCGTCTTATGTCTCATGTTGTATCCCAAACTCCTTGCAAAAATCAGATATGAAAGAATTCAAGAACTCGATTCCCTTATCTAATCTGATTTTCACAATAGTGGCACCTTTCTCGTTCTGTAGCTTCTTGAGCAGCTCAGGTATCTTTGTTGTAGTTTCATTCTTCTTATATAGGAATACAACCCAGGTGAACTTGGAGTAATCATCCACAATCACCAGAGTGTACTTGCGTCCGCTAAAACTAAGTGGTGTGACTCGTCCAAAAAGATCCATATGGAGCAGTTGCAGTACTCTGTTGAATGGTGGTACTGGGATCCCCTTAAATAAGGCCTTGACTTGCTTTCCCATCTGACATGCGACACATGTCTGATCCTTAGAGAAAACTTCATTCGGGAGACCCTCAACCAACGACATCCTTGCTATATTGATAAGAGTTTTAAAGTTCAGATGACTCATTCTCTTGTGCCAGAGCCAACTGCTACTTTTGGAATTCTTAATAATCGGGCATGCATTTCTTGGACAACTGTCCCAATTTGCAGTGTAAATCGTTCTTTTCTGGAACTAGTCAGCAAAATTTGTTGAGTAGCTCGATTCTTGATAGTGCATTGATCAGTCGAGAACTCAACGCTGAATTCATTATCACAGAATTTTGAAACCAATAACAGGTTAAACCATCGACATACGAGACTCCAGAAACATGTACATCATCATTGACCAAGGTTCCAAACCCTCTGGTAAAACTAAAGTTATTGTCACCAAAGAGTACACGTGGGCCTTCTTATTCAATATACGAACTAGGGATATGTTTATCGCCAATCATGTGCCTTGAGCATCCACTATCGATGTACCAGAAAGTTGCTTGTACACCTCCTTTATTGGTCAAACCCACGTGAATTTGCAATCAGATCAGGCTTTAGGTACCCAAGTAGGATTGGGTCCTGGGGATTAGCTTTACCTTTCGGGATCCAAACAAACAAGGCATTTCTATTGTAATCATCAAGATCAGAAGGCCTTATTTGTCTCCCATAAGAATCTACATAATCATACTTCTCATCATGCGAGTTTGGAGATGAATTTAATAAAGAAGTTTTGATTAGATCCCAAAACCCTGAGTATGACATGTATCAGGACATCTTGATAGAATAGAATCAGGATCATGTTTCATTAGATATTAGGACTCAGGATTATCTGCACCATGAATAGTCAGCAGATATAGATCAGGAAATTTTAGTATGCTGAAGACTCAGAAGACTCTGAAGAATCAGAAACATGTTGAAGACTCAGAAGACTCTGAAGAATCAGAAACATCCTGAAGACTCAGAAGACTATGAAGAATCAGAAACATCCTGAAGACTCAGAAGACTCTTAAGAATCAGAAACATCCTGAAGACTCAGAAGACTCTGAAGAATCAAAAGAATCCTGAAGAACAGAAGATCCTGAAGACTGGTTTTATACTGATCAAAAGGACCCTGAACAACTATTTTATGAAATAGTATTATGTTCATTCCTAGTACAAGCATACAGAATGTAAGACATTTGTGGACATTAAGGAAAGTATCAGATCAAGGGAAAAGAGCCGTTTGGTTGTCTCTGCTCAAACAAAGATTTCAACTGATGGTCCCGATTTTAGTGTCGAAAAACCCATTTTGCGTTTGCGGAAGACTTTGTGTCAAGTGATGCACTAGAACAGGGGTGAGGGAGAGTGATTACTAATTTTTTGGCTTTTAAGAACATGTGTGTTGTTTTGCTTATAACTGAATGCATATGACAAGTATAAACATAAAGCAGTAAAGAACACACGATATTTTATAGTGGTTCGGACGAAACCTGCCCTACATCCACTCTTCCCTTAACACAGGGGAACCATAACCGAACTTAACCTGCGGGACTTATATCCCTCACGGGATGGCCGAGATGTTTACCGACTTCACACTCAAACGGGACTTATCACCCTCACGGGATTGCCGATAGATGTTTACCGAGTTCATACTCAAACGGGACTTATCACCCTCACGGGATTGACGATAGATGTTTACCGAGTTCACACTCACCTACAAACTTATCCTATCAAACTGATTTGGGTAAGGTTTGTTTGGTTTCCAACTAGGTTGAGATTTTCTCTTACATTTGTTTAGCCTCAATGCTAAGGATGAGAAAATCTCTCTAAGCTTAGGATATTACATTTGTGCTTAGATCTAGGGTAGAACACTCTTGAATATATGCGTGTATTTCTAGCTCTGTGTTCTATGGTGGGAATGCTTGAGTATATAGGATTGGGAGCACAATTCCTGTTGAATGCCTTAGTCGTATACTTCTGATCGGGCCATATTTCAGGACTCGCATCATCTGGCACACGACCTTGGCTGGGAACTGCTGGAACCCATATCTTCTTAGCTCTGTAGCATCGTTTGCTACATTCTCCATACTCTTCCACATTCATTCACACTTGATAATGAAGGAAGAACTTGTATTTATAGTGTGGATTTGAATGTTACCGTTGGAGAGAATCACATTCAAATCCATACTACTTTGTAGCTTTTTGCAGCTTTTTCAGGCTTGTCGTCTTCCTCTCATTGGTCCACGTCAGCTTAATCTAACGGCTATATTCTTCAGGATCTTTTGAGTCTCAGGATCTTCAGTTCTATCTGAGCCTTCAGGTTATCTGAGCTATGTGAACCTTCAAGTTATCTGAGCCTTCAGGTTATCTGAGCTATCTAAACCTTCAGGTTATCTGAGCCTCAGTGTCTTCAGTGACTTACTGAGTCTCAGGTTCTTGATTCAACAGACTTCTCTTGGCGGACCTTATCTCGATCAGGCATCTTGACACTCGGGCTTCGAGTTCGATTCTCTGAATCGAACATCCTGACCCTCAGGTCACATTGACTCAAGCTATCTGATTTCTTCTTGTCTGATCCGATCAGCTCGACTGATCAGATCAATCATACCTTCAGGATCATCTCAGGATAGCATCAGGTCATCTGCATCAAGTTAGCATATCAGATTATCATATCTGATCTCGATCACGTCTGATCTCAATCAGTCTCATCTGCTCATCTTCTGATCTGTAACCTTCTCTCTTGATTTGCTGGCTTTAGCTTTTCTTCACATCTGATTTGCACAGTACATCAGCTAACTCTAGAACTCATCTTACTCATCTGATCTCGATCATTCTCCTCTGCAGCCTCATCTGATCTCGAACTTCTTCTTCTGATTTCGTGAGTTCCCCATCAATTTGTTCTTTTGTTCCCCCTTAACTTGTTATCTTTAAATTCGCTTGAATAACACAAGTTAATAATGTTTTGGCATAAATTATCAAAACTAAAATATCCCAACAATTTCCCCCTTTTTGATAATGACGCCAAAACATCTGAGAATATATGCATTTACAGAGATTGGGTTTTTGTTTTAAAAATTACATCAGTTCAGACGATCACTTTGAAAATAGTGATCTGTTGAACTACCCACTTTGATACCAATTGATGGTCCCGATTTTAGTGTCGAAAAACCCATTTTGCGTTTGCGGAAGACTTTGTGTCAAGTGATGCACAAGAAAAGGGGTGAGGGAGAGTGATTACTAATTTTTTGGCTTTTAAGAACATATGTGTTGTTTTGCTTATACCTGAATGCATATGACAAGTATAAACATAAAGCAGTAAAGAACACACGATATTTTATAGTGGTTTGGACGAAACCCGCCCTACATCCACTCTTCCCTTAACACAGGGGAACCTTAACCGAACTTAATCTGCGGGACTTATATCCCTCACGGGATGGCCGAGATGTTTACCGAGTTCACACTCAAACGGGACTTATCACCCTCACGGGATTGCCGATAGATGTTTACCGAGTTCACACTCAAATGGGACTTATCACCCTCACGGGATTGCCGATAGATGTTTACCGAGTTCACACTCACCTACAAACTTATCCTACCAAACTGATTTGGGTAAGGTTTGTTTGGTTTCCAACTAGGTTAAGATTTTCCCTTACATTTGTTTAGCCTCAATGCTAAGGATGGGAAAATCTCTCTAAGCTTAGGATATTACATTTGTGCTTAGATCTAGGGTAGAACACTCTAGAATATATGCGTGTATTTCTAGCTCTGTGTTTTGTGGTGGGAATGTTTGAGTATATAGGATTGGGAGCACAATTCCTGTTGAATGCCTTAGTCGTACTACGATCAGGCCATATTTCAGTACTCGCATCATCTGGCACACGACCTTGGCTAGGAACTGCTGGAACCCATATCTTCATAGCTCTGTAGCATCGTTTTCTACATTCTCCATACTCTTCCACATTCATTCACACTTGATAATGAAGGAAAAACTTGTATTTATAGTGTGGATTTGAATGTTACCGTTGGAGAGAATCACATTCAAATCCATACTACTTTGTAGCTTTTTGCAGCTTTTTCAGGCTTGTCGTCTTCCTCTCATTGGTCCACGTCAGCTGAATCTAATGGCTATATTCTTCAGGATCTTCTGAGTCTCAGGATCTTCAGTTCTATCTGAGCCTTCAAGTTATCTGAGCTATCTGAACCTTTAGGTTATCTGAGCTATCTGAACCTTCAGGTTATCTGAGCCTTCAGGTTATCTGAGCCTTTAGGTTATCTGAGCCTTCAGGTTATCTGAGCCTTCAGGTTATCTGAGCCTCAGTGTCTTCAGTGACTTCTTGAGTCTCAGGTTCTTGATTCAGTAGACTTCTCTTGGCGGACCTTATGCGATCGGGCATCTTGACACTCGGGCTTCTTGAGTTGATTTTTTACGAACCGGACATCCCGACCCTCGAGTCACATTGACTCAAAGCTTATCGATTTCTTCTTATGCGATCGATCATTTCGGCCGGATCGAGATCAATCATATCTTCAGGATCATCTTAGGATAGCATCAGGTCATCTGCATCAAGTTAGCATATCAGATTATCATATCTGATCTCGATCACGTCTGATCTCAATCAGTCTCATCTGCTCATCTTCTGATCTGTAACCTTCTCTCTTGATTTGCTGGCCTTAGCTTTTCTTCACATCTGATTTGCACAGTACATCAGCTAACTCCGGAACTCATCTTACTCATCTGATCTCGATCATTCTCGTCTGCAGCCTCGTCTGATCTCGAACTTCTTCTTCTGATTTCATGAGTTCCCCCTCAATTTGTTCTTTCGTTCCCCCTTAACTTGTTATCTGTAAATTCGCTTGAATAACACAAGTTAATAAAGTTTTGGCATAAATTTTCAAAACTAAAATATCCCAACATCAACCAATGAGGAGGCAACAACACTGTACTATACTGTACTGACACTGAAAACGACATCTCACTGAAGAAATGTCAGAGCTGATATCTTCCAGTTCATGGAAGTTGATGATTGGCTACTTGGCTGCATATTTCCTAAAACATGCAAGGGAGTGTTCAAACCTTAAAAATAGTCGTTCATCAATAACCAGAAGAGGAAACCCTTGATGCTATCTCTTCCAACAGATAGTTTTTCAAGAGTAACCTTTGGAGAAGTTGCCTATAAATACCAGTGACCTTCTACATTGAAAGGTTACGGGAAATTTCAAGCAACTCAAGAGCTCATTCGTATTCTTGCAAATTGAAGTACTCAAAAACCCTAGAATTTTCCAAGTGTTTCACATTGGAGAGAGCTCATTCACTAAGCCTAGATTGATAGAAATATCCAAAGATTAGTAGAGATATCCTACCATTTGCATTTGTTCTTATTGTAAAGGATATCTCACCCTAGTTGGAAACCAACCCAAACCCAAACCCTTTTATAAGGTAGTTTGAGTGTGTGTGTTTTGTTGGTGAGTTAGAGTTGTAAAGAGTGAGTAAGCTGCAGTGAGTCAGCCAGAAAACTCTAGAGAAGAAGTTAGTAAGCTACTTGTGGTAGTCTGAACACTTGTGTGTGTTTGAGTTAGTAAGTAAGCGGTGAGTCGGCCCGAAAAACTCAAGGTAGAAAAGTGAGTGAGCTACTGATGAGTTAGCTTTGAAAAGCTTTAGGAAGTGGTTAAGGAATTTCTCTGAAGATCATAGAGAGTGGACTTAGGAGCTTGAGTCTCTGAACCACTATAATTGCTGTGTTGTTTGCTTTCTGTACTGCATTTTATCTGTTGCATGTATTTCATTGAAAGCTGATTTTACTGATATTCAGTTGGAACCAATCCACTGAACTTGCATCAAATTGATCACAACCTTAATCACTGTTTTATTAAAAGGAAGAAGATTTTCAGCAAAATTAAAACGAGTATAAACTTAGGGCCAACCATTCTGCAGACTTGAGTAGCTAGAACAGATAGTTACCAAACTGAACTAACTCTACTGAGTGTACAGTAAGATAATTATCTGATCCAAGCTCCTCAGGATCTCTGATAAATTCAGGATCAGTTGGGCTAATCTGAAGCTTCTGAAAGCTGCTCAGGATCATTGTCTCAGTAGACTTTGACTCAGGGCGATTTTTGCTTCTCAGGGCAAAAATATCAGGATAACCTGACCCATCTGACCTCAGTGAAAGAAAAGTTTATAAAATCACGTAACATGTGTATTCCCCCCCCCATACACGTGTGAGACTCGTTTGCACCGGGACCAACAAGTGGTATCAGAGTAGTGGTTCATTTTGACCACTTGCTTTGGTAGCCATAGTCTATATGCTGAAAGACTTCGGTGGTCTACTGAATAGATCTTATTGCTGATATCTGACAAGGCTCATTCGTCATGTCTTCTAAGAAGCTTCCTATGTTCTCTGTATAGAGCTATGGCCTATGGAGGCTGAGAATGTGGGCTCATCTGTATTCCAAACATGAAAGAATGTGGAGAGTGGTTTCTGAAGGACCATTCAAATATACTGTTGTGAATCCCAGAATCACTGATACTGAGAGGAATGATCCCAGAGATGAATTTCCTAAACCTGATGATCAACTTACTCCTGATGAGAGAAAGTTAGTCAATCTGGACTAAATTGCTAAAGATACTATGTATAGCACTATTGATGATGGTGTTATGGGAATGATTTCTCACTGTGAAACTGCAAAAGAAATATGGGACACACTTGCTGTTATGTGTCAAGGCACAGATCATATTAAGGAAAACAAACTTTATGTTGCTATTGGAAAGTTTGACAGCTTTGAAATGGAAGATGGTGAATCCATTGACAAACTGGAAGTCAGATTCACTAGCATTATGAATGATCTGAATGCTCTTGGGAAAAGATACCCACAGAGAGAAGTGGCACTGAAAATTCTTAGAGGATTATCTAAGAAATGGGATATACATGTTGTGGTGATTGAAAACACCAAAAATATTGATTCCATGCCATACCAACAAGTTTTCTCTGAACTGAAAGCTTATGAGTTTATGATTGACAAGAAAACTAAGAAATCTGATAGCAAAGATGATTCTTCATCTAGCAAGAATGTGGCTTTTAAAGCCAAAGAGAAATCCTGTAAATCTAGAGAGTCTGAGAACTCACTTGCCAAAAATCAGGATGAGCAAGAGGATAAGCTAGTACTGATGGCAAGGAGGTTTGAAAGACTCAATAGCAGATACGGAAAATATAAGAAATATTACAGGAATCACAGGTACAAGAGAAACTCGGAAGCTGAGGACAGATCCACTGAGAAAAGGAAGGACCATAAAGCTGAAAGTTCCTCATCCAAGAAAAAGGACTCCAAGACCAAGGAGGAAAGTGATCAGGATGATGACACCAACAGATGCTACAACTGTCAGAAGAAAGGTCACTTCCAATATGACTGTCCTGAGTTGAGTGCTAAAGAAAGAAAGGAGAGACAAGCCAAGAGAGACAGAAAGATCTCCAGCAAGAAGGCTATGATTGCTGAGGATGAAGAACAATATGAAGAAGGATCTAGTTCTTCAGATGAGATATTCTCAGATAGTGACAGTGATGATGTCTGTCTTATGGCTGTGGAGGATGTAAATTCTTCTATCTCTGCTATTGCTCCTACACAAGCACATGAGTTCTCAAGTTCAACTGTAAACAGTAACTTTGACCTGATGGATTCGTTTGAGAATCTTATGAATGACTATTCTGTGTTACAAGAACTACCCACTGAAACTCAAGAGCAGAACAAGGAACTGACTGCTGAGAATCTGAAGTGGAAAGACTCTAAAAATGCTGAGATCACTTCTCAATTGATGGGAACTACTGATGAACTGGATGTTCTGAAAGTACAACTCTCATAGAAATCCTGAATGGAAAATTAGAGAAATCCACTGAAGAGATTCAGCTTATCAGGACTGAGTTCAATTACTTCTTTGAGAAGCATGAAACTCTAAAGAAAAGTTAGGATAGTGCGCAAAGAAAGTTGGCTCTATTAAATTCTGCATCTAAAGTAATAGATGAAATTCAGAGTTATCAAAGACCTGCAACTATAAAGGCTGGATTGGGATATAATCCAGGGGAAACCTCACAAGGTCTTCTGAATGCTGCTTCTAGTAGCTCCAAGACTGTCTTTGTTAAACCAGTGGCATCTAATCTTCTTACTGAAGAACAGCCCAGAGTTTTAGACAAGGGTAAAGGACCTATGGTTTCAGAAAAACTGAAGGTTTAGGGAAGAAAGCCCAAACCTCAGGAAAAGGCTAGAAAACCTGAACACTCAGTAGGAAATTTTTAGGCTAGTACTTCAAAGCCTCAGGCTAAGAATACCAACCTGAAGAGATCTGCACTGAACCATCAGAGGAATTTTCAGAAGAGAAACACTCAGCAGAGATATTCTCAACTGAAAAGACCAAGTCCTCAGAGTACTGAAAGACCACAATTTCAGTACATGCAACCTAAACCCCACTTTTCTAAGGGTAAAGGTTTCCTGAACCCAAGTCAGCAGAGACAGAGACCAGCTGCACCAAAACCAAGGCATTGGAACAAGAAGCCTGAACCCAAGAAGAACTCTAAAGCTCATGTTCATGCTAAGGCTGGCACTCATACACAGAGTACTGCCAAGGCACCTAGGGTGGTGAATGTGTATGTAGATGTTTATGGGAGACAAATTAGTCACTCTAAAGTAATTAAAGTTATCAGGCAGATTTGGGTTCCAAAACGTACAGCTAACCTGGTAGGACCCTACACCAAATGTGTACCTAAGAACTGGTCTATTTTTCAGGTGAAGGAAAAGGGCACTGAGCTGAATGAAGACACCATAACCCTGATGAGTGGAAATGAATTGGCTCCTGCTGCATGGTATCTGGATAGTGGATGTTCAAGACATATGACAGGATATAAGCAATTACTCACTAACTATGTTGAGCAGAAAGGCCCTCAGATTACATTTGGAGACAATTCCAAATGACAGACTGAAGGATATGGAACTCTTGAAGTTGATTCTGTTCATATCCATGGTGTTTCATATGTGTCAGGTTTAAAGCATAATTTGCTTTCTATCAGCCAATTCTGTGACAAAGGATTCAGTGTTGAGTTCTCAAAGAACTTATCTTATGTAAAAGACAATGATTCAAAGAAAATTTTACTGACTGGTACTAGAAAGGGAAATGTGTATCTTGCTAATTGGAGTTCAACTCCTAAAGATATATGTTTGGTTGTAAAAAGTTCTACTGATACCAGTTGGTTGTGGCACAAAAGATTGAATCACTTAAACTTCAAAACCCTGAACAAACATGCAAGATTAGCACTTGTGAGGGGGTTACCAAATGAGGGTTTTAGTAAAGATCATGTTTGTGATGCTTGTCAGAAAGGAAAGCAAATCAAAGCATCATTCAAAAGCAAACTAGATGTTTCTACTGACAGAATATTACAATTGTTACATATGGATCTCTTTGGTCCAGTGACACCTGTGAGTACTAATGGCAGGAAATATATACTTGTGGTAGTTGATGACTACTCTAGATACACATGGGTCATATTCTTACTCAGTAAGAAAGAGACTCAGACAAAACTGCCTGAACTACTGAAGAGACTCAGTACTGAAAAGAATCTGAGTGTGGTCAAAATCAGATCAGATAAAGGAACTGAATTTATCAACCATATTATATCTGATTATTGTGCAGCAAATGGAATAGCCCATGAAACATCAGCTACAAGGACCCCACAACAGAATGGTGTTGCTGAAAGAAGAAATAGGACTCTGAAAGAAGCTGCAAGAACAATGATTGCTGAAGCTGATACTCCTAAGAGATTTTGAGCTGAAGCTATCAACACTGCATGCTACTCTCAGAACAAATCTATGCTGACCAAGAATCAAGGAAAAACTCCTTATGAGTTGTGGAATGAAAGGAAGCCTCTTGTTTCTTTCTTTCGTGTGTTTGGTTGTAAGTGTTTCATACACAATAATGGTAAAGATCAGTTGAAAACTTTTGTTAGTAAAGCTGATGAAGGAATATTCTTAGAATATTCTGAAGTCAGTAAAGCCTTCAGAGTTTACAACTATAGGACTCTTATTGTGGAAGAAACACCTCATGTTGTTTTTTATGAGTCTACTTGTGTTCAGAAGAAACAGGAACAAGACTCAGGAGAACTGACCAAGAGAATCACCAGACTTAGCCTGAAAAAGAATGATAAAACATCCTCTGAACCTGAAAAGAAGAAGTCAGTCACTTTCTATGAATGGAGTGAATCAGACTCAAAAAAAGAAGTTCAGGATGGAAACACTCAGGATGGTGAGACTCAGGATGGAAATTCTCCACTGAAGGAAAGTCAACACACTGAAGCTGACCAATCTGAACATACACCAGTTCAGACTCAGGTATGTAATGCCAATGAAGATGTGGTCACAGCTGAGGCAAACTCTGAATCTATCAACCAAGGGGGAACAAATGTCGCGGACAACGTTCTGAATAGAATTTCCCTTGAGGAAGATGATTCTCTTTCTCCTTTTCTGTTGTTCCCTGAATTTGATGAATTACCTGAACCTAACATTTCTGATGTTGAGGATACTACTGAAGGGGGAACATCTAGGAGAAAATGGTTGGATAGTCATCCTACAAGTCAGATTGTGGGTGATCTATCAGAAGGTGTCAAAACAAGAAGGTTTTATGGAGAAAGTGCTTTGTTCTGCTGCTACCTATCTGAAAAAGAACCTACTGAGATTGAAGAAGCTCTGCAAGATTCATTCTGGATTACTGCTATGCAAGAAGAGCTGAATCAGTTCACAAGAAATGAAGTTTGGGATCTAGTGGACAGACCTAAGAGACACAATGTGATTGGAACTAAGTGGGTGTTCAAGAATAAGAGAGATGAAAACAACAACATTGTGAGAAACAAGGCAAGGCTAGTTGCACAAGGCTATTCTCAAGAAGAAGGCTTGGATTATGATGAAACGTCTGCACCTGTTGCAAGACTTGAAGCCATCAGATTGTTTCTTGCATATGCTGCCCACATGAAATTCACAGTCTACCAGATGGATGTGAAAAGTGCATTTCTGAATGGTGTGCTTAAGGAAGAAGTAAATGTGGAACAACCTCCAGGATTTTGTCAGAGTGACCAAGTTTACAGGCTCAGGAAAGCCTTGTATGGTCTTAAGCAAGCACCCAGAGCATGGTATGATACCCTTTCTCAGTTTCTCACTGACCATGGTTTTATCAAAGGAACTGTTGATAGAACTTTTTTCAGGATAGAAGATGGAAAGGATATCTTACTAGTTCAGATTTATGTGGATGACATCATATTTGGCTCTCCAAATCATCAGTTGTGTGAAAAGTTTTCTACCCTGATGAAAGGAAAGTTTGAAATGTCTATGATGGGGGAGATGAATTTCTTTCTAGGACTTCAGGTGAAACTAACTAAGGAAGGAATCTTCATCAATCAAGTAAAATACACCAGAGATCTGATTGCAAAGTATGGTGTACAGAATTGCAATGCAGTTAGAATTCCCATGAATACTAACTACAAGATGGATCCTGGTCCTGAAGGCAAATCAATAAATCACACTGATTATGGAGGGATCATTGGATCATTGTTATATCTCACTGCAACTAGGCCTGATATAACATTTGCTGATGGCATATGTGCAAGATACCAAGCTAATCCTAAAGCTAGTCACATGGAGGCTGCCAAGAAGATTCTGAAATATCTTAAAGGCACTGTGAATAGAGGATTATGGTATCCAGCTGATGATAACCTTGTATTAACTGGTTATTCAGATGCTGATTATGGAGGATGTAGAATTGACAGGAAGTCTACCACAGGAACTTGTCAATTTCTTGGAAGTAAACTGATATCATGGTTTTCAAAGAAACAGACCTCAGTAGCAACAAGTACTAATGAAGCTGAATACATGGCTGCAGGAAGCTGTTGTGCACAGATTCTTTGGCTCAGACAACAATTGAGGGATTATAAGATTATAGCCAATGAAGTACCTATATTTTGTGGTAATAATAGTGCAATTGCTATTACACAAAATCTAGTATTACACACCAGATGTAAGCATGTTGATATCAGACATCACTTCATCAGAGATCATGTTGAAAAGAAGGATATCAGAATGGAGAAGATTCATACTGATAAACAGAGAGCTGATATCTTGACTAAACCTTTTGTTGAATCAAGATTTTAGGAACTATCAGTTGAATTAGGTATGTTGGATCCAGGTGAATAAGGCAAAACTGAAAAATTGAAGGTTTTCAGATGCATGAAGTTTTTCAGGATTTTACTGAAAAACTCAGGATAAAATTGAGAGTCCTGAACACTGAGTCTTGGGAAACTCAGTAATCCTGAAGTTCAGTACCAGATTTATACTGACATTTTATCAAGGTCAAAACTCAGTAAGACTGATGATTAAAATTAGTCTGAAGAAAGTATTGACTCGTGCACTTCATTTATTGTCTAAAACTGAATCTCAGAAATCATTGGCAATAAATGATAAAACACCTGAAGAAATAATTGGGCGGGATGTTTGAAATTCTCGAGGAAAGTCAATGGTCTGCAGGAACAGTAATTAAATGCACTGTTCATTTATCACCAATAAGGATAAATTGGCGGCTAAGTACTTGCAAAATTGTCCTTTCAATTACCCGTTTTTAGCCGGTTTTAATCTTGACCGTCAAAACCTTCATCTACGCGATTTTCCATAAATCAAAGTTTTATATCCATTACAAAGAATCCATTCAAGCCATTATTTCGAAAACCTTCATCTTCACGATACTCTGCTTTCAAACTCCGATTACCCAAAGTTCTTCACTTTCCAAAACCCCTTCACAGAAATTCTCAAAGATGACTCTCACAATCTTCAATAAACTTGCTATCTCTAACAAACCATGCTACGAGAATGTTGTTTCTCTAGATGGTACAACCAATGCAGCACACGAAGAGGAGGCGCTGCACATGATCCGGTTGGCAAAACATACCTGCCTGATCGCGAATCGACCAGAGGAAGAATATCCAAGAGAGGTAATCGAATTTGTGGCGAATATGAAACTAGATGATGAAAATTGCATTGAGTCTAGGGTTACTGTCTCGCATTTGGAACATGGTACAAAGTATGTAGATTTTGTTAGAGAGATCTATATCATTCCGAATAATTTAAATGTTGTCTATGAGTTGAATGATAGAGGGGAGAATCCTACTGTGTACATTATGGGAAGAGAGCAAGAATACTTGGATAGGATTGTGGAAGCCCCTGTTAAGCTTGAGGCCACATTAAATAAGAAGTATTTGAAGCCCAAGTACCGGGTACTTCTTGACATTGTGAGCATATGCCTCATGAGTGGGATAGGAAGCCTCGAGCAGATTAGTAGGCCTAAGCTGAGATTAATGGCTACTATTGAAGGCTCTCCTTCTAAAGATTTCAATTGGTTGCAATATCTGATAAAGATAATCT
The DNA here is from genome assembly GCA_037126765.1 of Stenogyne calaminthoides. Lineage (NCBI taxonomy): Eukaryota > Viridiplantae > Streptophyta > Magnoliopsida > Lamiales > Lamiaceae > Stenogyne > Stenogyne calaminthoides. The sequence goes on from JBBCBC010000028.1 coordinate 13,299,500, forward strand.
GTGATCAAGTTGACCATGAAGAAAAGGAAAATGATGGCAGTATTGTGATCAAGAAAAGGATCCTACACGGCACCAAGATTGCCTACATCTTGGAAACTTGCAGAGAAGAGGAGGATATCTTTGCAAAATCAAACGTTTATCCTACAGCCAAAATTATGTTTAGATCAACAAAGAAAGGGATAAAGGGAAAGAAAGATAAGCCAGCTGAGTCTCAGGAGGAGACTGCAGAAGAAGAAGCCGAGGAGGAGATTCCAGTGGTTGAATCCGTGAGGGAAACTAAGAAAGTTGTTCAGCAAATCACTGAGTCCAGCAAAGAGGAGGATAAGCAAGCTAGGGGGAAGGCCCATCTGAGAATTAAGAAGGAAGCTGGTGAAAAGATGAAGACTAAAGCCTTAGCCCCGCAGAAACAAAAACGGCTTCAGATAATTGCTGAAAAAGAGACGAGTACAACTGAGGAAAGCAATACTGAAGGACAGCAAGGTCTGAAATCACCTCTCCAAGTGTTGGCTCAAGCAGTGAAAAACATTGGGGAAAAGGAGATTGCTGAAGAAAATGTATTTTCAGAGGTGATGGAAACTTCCATCGCTCAGGAAAAGATATCTCAAGAGATCTTTATAGGTTCTCAACAACCTGGTAAAGAGAGCCAAAATCAGATCCCAACCCTCAGAGCCACATGAACCCCAGGACATACTGAATCTAGATGCTCTTCTCACTGAACCGTTTCTTGATCCATTAGCCCTACAGTTTGTCCAGCCCGTTAAGACAACTGTCCCTCCACCACCTCAGAAAGGAGAAGCCGAAGAAGCTGAGTGGAGAGGAAAGGGAGAATGATTTGTCCTTGATAGATATCCTGAACTCTCAGAGTTCCCTGACCTTCAGGATCTATTTATCAGACTCAGGACAACCGTGTACATCCTGAATCAGACCCTACCAGAGATGCTGAATATCGCTGCATTCAGAGGAGAAGATTGGTGGGCTGAGGAAACTGCTATTCTTACTGAATTCTCAGGATTCAGAAAAACCAAACTCAAAATGAGAATCTCAGACTTTGATAATTTGGTGAAAAAGAAAATTGCTGAAAGGAAACCCAGTGAACAAGGAGAAGGGAGTGTGAAGGAAGCTGAGAAAGATAAGGATGGAGATGGACAGAAAGGACCTGAACCTAAACAGAAAGATACTCAGGCTGAGAAGGTCATGCCAGTTGCTATCACTGGTAATCCTCAGACTGAAGATAGACCACTTCAGGTACCATTTGGCACTATAACTCATTATGCCAAAATTACTGAAGTTCCTATCGTTAAGTTTGTTGATTGTGGTATGCTGACTGAGGCTCAATAGAGCTATACATCTCAAGCTCAAATGATTAATCTGACTCCAGTTTTGGAGGAATTGAAGAAAGTTGAGCCGATGACAACTAAGCTCACTCAGATGGAATCTATGATGGCTGATCAATTCAAAACGGTGGATACTGCTCTAAATGATCAAGCTCAAATCATGGCTAAGTTGAGCACATCTACAGACCTCCAAGCAGCTCAGGGGGAAGTTACTGAAAAAATTACAGCTTTGGAGACTCAGATAGGTGAAGTGTCCAAGAATATCTATGAAGAGTTGAATGTCAAATACATTGAGAGGACTGCCTATCTTGAGAAGAAGATAGCAGAGAAGAATGAGGAGATGATCAAATCTGTTGTTGAATCCATGAGCTCCTTACTCGTTGACAAGATGAATGAATTGATGTATGGAGTTCTTGCCCAACAATTTGGACCACTTTCTGACGAAGTATCAGTCGACAAGAATGTCCTAAGAAGAATGGATGATGAGCTGGATATTTTAGCTGGGGAAATACGAGCTATCAACAAAGAACAATTTCATATGGATGCTACACTTTCCCAGATCCTTCCACTTTATGATGCCAAAAAGGTTGAAAGGACTGTTCATTCAACAAGGCGGAAGCTAGGAGAACATCTTGAGAAAACCCTTGAAAGAAAGGCTCAGCAGGTGCTACAGACTCTAAAGGAAATTGAAGAAACTGAGAAGCTGAAGTCAGTAGAGCCGGAAGATACTGAATTCTTCCATATTGATAGAGAAGCAGTTCAGGAAGCCATGATAGTGAGGAGATCTGAGAAGAGAAGAACTGAGACTAGCCTAACTCCTGCTACTCATGTTGTGGTGGAGACTGCTTATCCTAAAAGAGCTGAGAAAAGGAAATCAGTAGCATTTGTGGAAGCTGGGAGGAAGAAGAAGAAAATCTCAAAACCAATCCAAAGGAAGCTGTTGGTCCCGGTGCAAACGAGTCTTACACGTGTATGGGGGGGGAATACACGTGTTAGGTGTTTTTAAAACTTTTCTTACTGAGGTCAGCTTGGGTCAGGTTGTCCTGATGATTTGGTCCTGAGAAGCACAAATCGCTCTGAGTCAAAGTCTCTTGAGACAAAGATCCCGAAGCCGCTTTAAACCTCGGATAATCCCAACTGAGTCCTGAGTTTCAGAGATTCTGAGTTGCTTTGATCAGATAACTAACTTACTGAACCCTCAGAAGAGTAAGTTTAGTTTGGTAACTATCTGTTCTAGCTGCTCAGAAGTGCGGAATGGTTGGCCCTTAGTTTATACTCATTTTAAGCTTTTGCTGAAAACCTTCCTTTAATGGAATAGTGATTAGGTTGTGATTCAGTTATGCAACTTCAGTGGATTGATTCCAACTGAATATCAGTGAAAAATATGCTTTCAGATTTAAGTCAATGCAACAGTTAAGCACAGATAAAGAAAGCAATAAACAACACAGCAATTTATAGTGGTTCAGAGACTCAAGCTCCTACGTCCACTCTCTCTGATCCTCAGAGAACTTCACTAATCACTTCCTGAGCTTTCTGACTACCTCGCGTAGTTTACTTACTCAACTAGGCCCTGAGCTTTCTGACTACTCCACGTAGTTTACTTAGTCAACCCGACCTTGAGCTTTCTGACTACCTCCGTAGTTTACTTACTCAAACACAAACAAGCTTTCAGACTACCTCTGTAGCTTACTAACTTCACCTCTAGAGCTTTCTGACTACTCCGCGTAGTTTACTTACTCTTTACAACTCTTCTCACCAACAATCACACTCAAACTACCTTCTAAAGGGTTTGGGGTTTCTTGGTTGGTTTCCAACTAGGATGAGATATCCTTTACAATTAAGTACAATGCAAAGGCTAGGATATCTCGACTAAGCTTTGGATATATCTTATCAAGCTAGGCTTAGTATAGTGAGCTCTCTTCGAAATAAAGCACTTGGGAAATTCTTGGTTTTTCGAGTGCTTCAACTTGCAATAATAAGTTTGAGCTCTTGAGTTGCTTACAAATTTCCCGTAACCTTACAATGTAGAGGGTCACAAGTATTTATAGGCATACACCAAGGTCACTCTTGAAAAACTATCCGTTGGAGAGATAACTTCGTGAGTTTCCTCATATGGTGTGTGAGAAATGGCTATATTTAGGGTTTGAGACTCCCTAACACGTTTTAGTCAATAGCCTTTCATGTAGTTGGTCTTCACTTTTTGCAGTCTGGAACTTAGTACTTCTGACATCTTTTTTTCAATGACTTTGTCATTGTCGATGTCGATGATGGTACAATCTTTGTCTTCCACTTTTTGATTTTTGTCTCCAGTTAAAGGTAGACACCTTCAACAGCTCTTTTGGCTACAATCTCTGAGTTGATATAACCTTAACACTTTGTCTTAGTTCGTTTTATCTGCATTGAATGTCTTGGCAAATATCTATTTTTCTAAGGAATCGCGATCTTCTCCGATGTGCATCCTTGGATAGATATGTTCGATGCCTCGGAACATTGAGTTTATCTTGAACATTGATTACATTCACAAAGTCTTGATAATTCTTGGGCCTTGATATTCTTGATCTTCATTCTTGATCTTACATCTTACGTGTCTTGAGTCTTCTTCGTCTTGAGTCTTAGTCGAGTCTTGACGTCTTCGAGTCTTTAGCGTCTTACGAGTCTTCTGGATGTCTTGGTGATATCTTTGAGTCTTCATCTTTGAGTCCTCGGTTTCTCCTTTGAGTCTTGATTCTCGATTTCTCAGCTGAGTCTTGATTCTCGATTTCTCCGCGAGACTTGATTTCTTCGTTTCATCTTGAAACTTGAAACTTGATTTCATCTTGACAACCGGTTTCTTGAAACTTCTTCGAGTTCTTCAGAATCTTCAGATCCTAATCTGATCTATATTTGCTGACTATACATTTTGCAGATAACATCCTGAATACTCTAAAACTGAATCCTAACTCAACTATCAAGATTATTCTGAACATGTCATACTCAGGGGTTTTTGGATCTAATCGAAATCATATCTTTATTAAATTCATCTCCCAACAATTTCCCCCTTTTTGATGATGCCAAAACCTATCTTGTTACAAACATTTAACCTAAACTCAGGTTTCAGTTTATCCTATTACAAGATTGGTTTTATTTTCAACAATTTCCCCCATAAATAATGAGTCTCTTATCAATTAATCTCCCAACAATTTCAACACAATTGGCATATCAAATTTAAAGACATGTAAATAAGATAATGAGATATTATCTTTTGAGCATAAATGATAAAGCTTCATTGATGATGATTTTTTGAGTTTACAGCTTACAATGAGTTTATCAAAAGCAAAAATAAAAGACAAAAAGATAGAAAAATTACAAGTGTCTTCAGGTAAGTCTTCAGTCTTCAATCTTCAGATTTGTCTCTTCAGTCTTCTGTTCTTCATTCTTCTGCTCTTCAGTTTGCATCTTCTTCAACTTCATCAGCGGGTACTTCCAGGTTGAACATTCCGAAATACCTCTTCTTCAGTGCATCTCTTTCCTTAATGATATCCGGATTGTTTCCTGTAAAACCCAACTGAACAACATATTGAGCAATTTCTTGAGTAATGGCTTTCTCATTCACCAAGCCATTATCAAGTCTTGGAGGAGGTTAGGTATATGGACCGGGGGCTACTATCTGCACATTTCCTTCATCTGCAAGGTTCATCCAGCTTTGGAGATATTTAGGATAGAAGTTTAGGAGATATTCAATGAATGCTTCATTTGGATCTGAGCTTTACCCTCTCCATTCCCTGAGCACATCATAGTAGAACCAAAAGGTTCTCTTGACCTCTTCCCAACAATCGTTGAATTTGATGGGCATCCATTTGTCAATGTGTGGCCATTTCTGTGCTCTTGATGTCCCTCTCCTTTTGCTCGTAAACTTTTTGAATCCACTCCTTCGCTTCTGCTCTTCTTCTAATTTCTTCCTGATTACAGGCACGCCTGAGACCGAAGCAGCAGTTTTCTTTGCTTGTTCTATCTGGAGTGTCTTCAGGGCATTCTTTGTGTTGAAGACTTTTCTCTGATGCTGACCTGCAGACTCTTCTAATTCTTCCATCAACTTTCTTTGTACTGGCTTAGAAGCCTTAGCACGCTTGCTCTCAAGTTCAACAATGCCCAAGGATTTCCTCTTCATAAGCAATTCAGCAGCAGCCTGGCTTGTTCCAACCTTAGCTCTATCACTCAGTTTCTCTCTCGCAACTTCGAGCATGGTTTCCTCAGAAACCTGAGTGTAGATCGGCTTCTCCACCTTACTGAACTTCAGCTTTTCAGTAGCTTCGACTTCCTTCAAGGCTTCAGATAGGATATTCTTTTCAGCTTCCTTTTGAGCCTTTTTCTCCAAAGTACGTGACAATAACTTCATGAGGTCTTCACCTGGCCTTTCCCCCTTCTTGGCACCGTATTTTGGAAGAAGTCTGGAGAGTGCTTTGTCCATATGGTATTGCTCTTTGCTTACACAGCGCACCTCTCTTGCTAACTGATCCTGTTCATCTTCTAGCCTCCTGAGGTGGTTCTTTGCCACAGAGAATTCTTCAGAAAGATGGGCAAACTGGCCAGAGAGAGCATCTTTAAACATCTCTGTCATCTTGGTCATGAGCATTGAGCTCATTTCCTCAACAGCAGACTTGATCAGTACTCGTTCTTCTCTGCCAATTTCACCTCTAGAAACTCAGTTCTCTCCTGGTGCTTCTGTTTAAGTTCAGCACTCAGCTCAGCCTTGACACCCTCCAGCTTCTCATTCAGCTTGTCTTCCATGGAGGTTATCTTTGAGGTCAGAGTGTCTTGTAGTTGCACCAGTTCTGAAGATGAACTCAGATTCTCCATCTTCTGAGCTTGGCTGGCCAATGTCTCTTCTATCTGAGTGATTTTGTTCAGCATTGGCTCAACCTTCTCAAGCTTCTCCACTAAGGGAGTGAGGTCGATCTCAGGAACATTTTGCACCTTCTGTGCTGATTGATCAATCTGAGGTTCAGACACAACCTGAGGGTTGGTCTGCACCTAAGCATCAGCTTCATCCTGAGCTCCAGTCTCTAATTGAGCCTCAGTCTGTACATCAGACAATTCAGAGTTAAAGATAGAAACTTCAGTAACTTTGGCATAATTGTTAATAGTGCCAAAAGGTACCTGAAGAGTGTTAACTTTCAATCGAGGTTGAATGATTTCGGTTGATCGGCCAAGAAGTTTCCTTCTCCATCCTGGCCCGATCCTCAGCATCTCCCTGTTGGTCCCCATCTTGAGATTTGTCTCTGCTGCTAGGGGCACAAACTTCAGTAGCTCTCGTCTCAGCGATCTTCTTCTGAACTAGCTCATCAAATTCTGAAATTTTCATCCTGAGCTTTGTCTTTAATCCACGAGAACTTCGGTCGGGATATATTTGTCTCCTCATTCCACCAGTCTTCCCCTCTGAATGCAACAATGTTAAGCATCTCCGGAAGAGTCTGATTGAGGATGAAAACCGTCGACCTTAATCTGAAGAAGATATCTTGCGGATCGGGGGTATGAAAGCTGAGCTCGGGGTAAGCGATCAAGGATGAATATTTCCCCTTGCTCCTCCACTCGGTTTCTTGAGCTTCGCCCTTCTTCAATCTCGGGCTTTCGAGTTCGATCGAAGCATCCAATTTGAAGGATCAAAGTAGATCACTTTCGAGGAGCTCATCAATAATAAAGCCGCTCTGAGTCTCAAAGTGACTTATCGATTGTTGTGCGGTCGGTCCTCGGTTTACATCTGAGTGAGTTAAGGGGCACTGGTGGCATGACCTCAGTTGACTCTGAGTTAGCTCTATTTGTCTGAGCCGGCACATCTTTGGTAGGAATCTCTGAGGTCTGAGCTCCTTTAAAAATTTCCTGAGAAATTTTATCTGAACTGAGCGATGTCTCAAGCACCTCAGAGAAGACCTGCTCCTCAGTCTGGTCCTGTGCCTTAGAGATAACCTGAGCCAAGACTTCCAATGGCGATTTCTGAGCGGTTTGGCTCTCAGGTTGAATCTCTTCAGAATCACTGCCATCTTCATCGGTGAGAACCACCATTCTTTTGCGCATGGGAGCGAGGGTTTTTTTCTTTAATTTCTCACCCTGCTCCTTCTTGGCTTCCAACAACACCTTCCCCCTGGTTTGTTGGCTTTCTTCAGCAGCAGCCGCAGATTCCACTTTCTTCTCTTTCTTTCCCTTGATTGTCCTCTTCTCAGCAATGGGCTTGAACATCACTTTGGACTTAGGGAATGGGGTAGAGTTGGCAAAAATATCCTCCTCCTCTCGGCACATTGCCAGAATGAATGCAATTTTGGTGGCGTGGAGGATTCTGCCTTTGATAGATATTGCCCCATCATTCTCCCTTTTTATGACCTTGGCTTGCTCAGTCACCACCTTGATCAGATATTTCAGCCAGTTGAAATCCTTGGTGGGTGAGTCTTCAATCGCCGCCATCAGTCAGAGTTTGGGAGTGTTGATCTGCTCGAAGCTTCCAGATCGACTCATTATGCACTTTCCCACAATATCCATCAATACTCTGTATTTCGGTTGTAGATGTCGTTTGTGCAGAGTTGCCTCAAACTTAACAGGTTTCTCAGCAACCTTGTCAAGATACTCCTGCTCCCGTCCTAACATATACAATGAGGGATCATCTCCCCTATCACACAACTCAAATACGTTGTTCAAATGCTTAGGTACTATATAGAGCTCTCGAACAAATTCTACATATTTCATCGATTGTTCGAGATGCAAAACGGAAATTTTAGATTCTATACAATCTTCCTCATCGATTTCCATATTTGCAATAAACTCTATTACCTCGCGAGCATACTCCTGCTCTGGTCGATTCGCGGCGAGGTTCGTCAGTTTCGCCAATCTGATTAAATGGAGCGCTTCTTCTTCGTGCTTGGCATTTGACGTGATCTCCAGAGACACCACGTATTCGTACCATGGCTTATTTGTCTCGGCTAATTTTTCAAACATGGTAGGGGCCATTTTAGATTTTGAAGATTTGGAGATTTAAGGTTTGGGTTTTCTGGGCAAAGGGATTTATTTGCAGAGGATTTTGGGAACGAAGGGTTTGATAAAGTTTGGCTTTGAATGGCTTTCAAAGGATTAAATAGCTTGAGATCGTGGGGAGTCGTACCGGTTAGGTGAAAAGCAACAGTTAAGATTAATCCTCGATTAATCGGGTATGTGAAAGGTCGATCCCCGAAAGTAAGCCGCCATTTTAACTTCATTGGTGATTAAATGTAACATTTTTAATGATCATTGACTTCTTCGGAATTTCAAAGATCCCGCCCAAAAACATTCCTCAGGTGTTTTGTATTTATTGCGAATGATTACTGAGTTTCACTTAAGCAATAAATGAGTCGCATGAGTCATTACTTCTTCAGACTAATTTCCCTCTATCAGTCTTACTGAGTATTGACCTTGATAAAATGTCAAGATGATTCTCGAAAGCATTGAAGGGTTCAAGATAACACCGAGTCTTGACCTTCAAGAATCTGAGTTTCGAGACTCGATTCAAGATTTCCATTTTATCTCGAGCTTCTCGAAGAGAATATTGAAAAACTTCATGCATCCGAAAACCTTCAATTTTTCAGATTTTTTTACTATACACCGATCCAACATCCCTAATTCAATCGATAGTTCTGAAATCTTGATTCAAATGGGTTTTAGTCAAGATATCGACTCTCTCTTATCGCATATGAATTTTCTCCATCCTTATGTCCTTTTTCTCGACATGATCTCTGATGAAGTGATGTCTGATATCCACATGCTTGCATCTGGTGTGCAATACCGGATTTTGGGAAATAGCAATGGCACTATTATTGTCACAAAATATTGGTACTTCATTGGCTACAACTTTATAATCCCTTAATTGTTGTGCGAGCGAAAGAATGCAGACCACAGCAGCCTTCCCTGCAGCCATGTATTCAAACTTGAGTAATCTTGGTTGCTATTGAGGTCCTGTTTTTCGAAAACCAAGATATCGACTTACTTCCAAGAAATTGACAAGTTCCTGTAGTGGATTTCCTGTCAATTCTGCAAGCTCCATAATCAGCATCTGAGTAACCAGTTAATTCAAGGTTATCATCAGCTGGATACCATAATCCTCTATTCACTATGCCCTTGAGATACTTCAGTATCTTTTTGGCAGCCTTCATGTGACTAGCCTTAGGATTAGCTTGGTATCTTGCACATATCCCAACAAAGAAATGTTATATCCTACTTACTTGCTTTGTGAGATAGAGCAATGATCCAATGATTCCTCTATAATCGGTATGACTCACCGATTTGCCTTGAAATCGGGATCCATCTTGTAGTTAGTATTCATGGGAATTCTAATCAAGATGCAATCTCAGATACCATATTTGACAATCAGATCTCTGGTGTACTTTGCCTGGTTGATGAAGATTCCTTCCTTTGATTGTTTCACTTGTAGACCTAGAAAGAAATTCATCTCCCCCATCATAGACATCTCAAATTTGCCTTTCATCAGTGTAGAAAACTTTTCACACAACTGATGATCTGGGGATCCAAAAATGATATCATCAACATATATCTGAACCAGTAAGATATCTTCCCCATCTTTTATCCTGAACAGAGTTCTATCAACAGTTCCTTTGACAAAACCATGGCCAGTAAGAAACTGAGAAAGAGTATCATACCATGCTCTGGGTGCTTGTTTAAGACCATACAAAGCTTTTCTGAGCCTGTAAACTTGGTCATTCTGTCTGAAACCAGGAGGTTGTTCTTCATAAACCTCTTCTTTAAGCACACCGTTCAGAAATGCACTTTTCACATCCATTTGATAGACTGTGAACTTCATGTGGGCAGCATATGCAAGAAACAATCTGATGGCTTCTAGTCTTTGCACAGGTCAAAGGTTTCATCATAATCCAAGCCTTCTTCTTGGGAATAACCTTGTGCAACTAGCCTTGCCTTGTTTCTTACAATGTTGTTGTTTTCATCTCTTTTATTCTTAAATACCCACTTGGTTCCAATGACATTGTGCCTTACAGGTCCATCCACTACCTCCCATACTTCATTTCTTGAGAATTGATTCAGCTCATCTTGCATAGCAGTAATCCAATGAGAATCTTGTAGAGCTTCTTCAATCTCAGTAGGCTCTTTCTCTGATAGGAAGCAGCAGAATAATGCACTCTCACCATGGAACCTTCTTGTTTTGACACCATCACTTAGATCACCCACAATCTGGCTTGTAGGATGACTATCTAACCATCTTCTTCTAGATGTTCCCCCTTCAATAGTATCCTCAACATTTAAAATGTTAGGTTCGATTAATTCAAGAAACTTCGAGGAACAATGAGAAAAAGGAGAAAGGGAATCATCTTCCTCGGAGGAAATTCTATTCGAACATTGTCGAGACATTTGTTCCCCCTTTGGTTGATAGATTCGAAATTTGCCTCACCGTGACCACATCTTCATTGGCATCACATACCCGAGTCCGAACGGGTGTCTGCTCGGATTGGTCACCTTTTGGTGTGTTGGCTTTTCCGAGTCTCACCATCCCGAGTTCCATCCCGAACTTCTTTATCTCGAGTCCGAGTCACTCCAATCATAGATGGTGATTGACTTCTTCTTTTCAGGTTCAGTGGATGATTTGTCATTCTTTTTCAGGCTTAATCTGGTGATCCTATTGGTCAGTTCATCTGCATCATGTTCCTGTTTCTTCTGAACACAAGTAGATTCATCAAAAAACAACATGAGGTGTTTCCTCCACAATAAGAGTCCTACAATTTGTAAACTCGAAAGCTTTTTTATTGACTTCGAATATCCTAAGAATATTCCTTCATCAACTTTACTATCAAATGTTTTCAACTGATCTGTACCATTATTGTGTATGAAACACTTGCAACCAAACACACGAAAGAAAGAAAGAAGAGGCTTCCTTTCATTCCACAGCTCATAAGGCATTTTGCCTTGACTCTTTGTCAGCATGGATCTGTTCTGTGAGTAGCATGTCAAAGATGATGTGACTTGACCCAAAACCTTTTAGGAATATCGACTTCATTTATCATAGTTCTTCTTGAACTTCTTTTTTAGAGTCATGTTCCTTCTTTCAAAGAACACCATTTTGTTGAGGGTCGTTCGCGGTGATGTTTCATGAGAAATTTCATTTCTTTGCACAATAATCGATATAATATGATTTATAAATTCAGTTCCTTTGTCGATCTCGATTTTGACCACACTCGATTTTTTTCAATCTTGAGCCTTTTCGATGAATTTCGGCGACTTTTATCTCGAGTCTCTTTCTTCTTGTAAGAATATGACCCAAGTATATCTTGAGTAGTCATCAACTACTACTAGTGTGTATTTCCTGTCATTGGTGCTCACTGGTGTTATAGGACCAAAAAGATCCATATGCAACAACTGAAGTATTCTTTCAGTAGAAACATCTACTTTGCTTTTAAATGATGCTCTAATTTGTTTTCCTTTTGCACATCACGGATATGTTCCTTCTTGAACACTTCATTAGGCAACCCTCTCACAAGAGCTAATCTTGCAAGCTTATTTAGGGTTTTGAAATTCAAGTGATTCATCCTTTTATGCCATAACCAACTGGTATCTGTGGAACTTTTTGCAACCAAACATGTATCTTTAGGAGTTGAACTCCAATCAGCAAGATACACATTTCCTTTTCAAGTACCAGCCAGTAATACTTTCAGTGAGATATCATCTTTCACATAACATAAGTTCTTAGAGAACTCAACATTAAAACCTTTATCACAGAATTGGCTTATTGAAAGCGAGTTATGCTTCAATCCAGATACATATGAAACACCATGGATATGAACTCAGTCTATTTCCAAAGTTCCATATCCTTGATCGTCCCTTGAGTTATCTCCAAAAGTGATCTGAGGGCCTCTTTGTTCAACATAGTCACTGAGTATCTTCTTGAATCCTGTCATATGTCTTGAGCATCCACTGTCAAGATACCATACATCAGGGGCTTTTTCATCTCTGCTCATCGGTCTTATGTGATCTTTAATCACCAAAGGTCCTTGTTTTCCTCCTCCCGAAAAATGTATCAATTCTTAGGTACCCAATTTGTGTAGGGTCCTACAAGGTTAAATTTGTACCTTTCGAATCCAAATCTGCCTGACTACTCTAATCACTTTAGAGTGGCTGATCTGTCTTCCATAAACATCAACATACACATTTACTACTCTGGGTGCCTTAGCAGTTATCTGTGTATGAGTGCTAGCCTTAGCATGAACATGAGCCTTAGAGTTTTTCTTTGGTTCAGGCCTTTTGTTCATTTGCTTTGGCTTCATGCGGTGGTCCGAATCTTTGTTGACTTCGGGTTCGGTAACCTTTACCCTTAGGCAAGTGGGGTTCGGGTTATGCATCTTGAAATTTTGGTCTTTCGAAGATCTTGAGGACTTGGTCTCTTGATTGAGAATGTCTCTCTTTGAGTGTTTACGGTCCTTTTCCCTTGTCTACAACCTTGGGCATTTCTTGATTTGAAGTGTAGGTGCCATTTGGTTTTACAAAGATTGTCTTCTTGATACTTGATGGAGCATTCAGATGACCTTGTGAGGGTCCCCCACGGAATGTATCCCAATCCGTTTTTATAGTGGCGGATCTATGGTAACTCAATTTCATCTATTACTTTAGATGCGATATTCAAATGAGTTACTTCTTCCATGCACTATCCTCACGATTCTGTAGAGTTTCATGCTTCTCGAGAGGTCATTGAACTTAGTTACGATCAAATTTGAATCTCTTGATGGATTTCTCTAGCTTTTCGATTAGGGTCACTATCAACTTCTCTTTCTCTCGAGAGTTGTACTTTTCGAACATCCAGTTCATCAAGAGCTCCCATTAATTGAGAAGTGATTTGATATTGCTAGAGTCTTTCCATTTTAGATTTTTCGACTTTTCGATTCTTTATTACGCTCTTGAGTTTCATTTAGCGATTCTTGTAAAAACAAACATAGTCCTTCATTAGACTCTCAAAAGAATCCATTAGGTCAAAATGACTGTTTACAGTTGAACTTGACAACTCTTGTGCTAGTGTAGGAGCAACAACAGAGAAAGAAGAGTTTACCTCCTCAATGGCCATCAGACATATGTCATCACTTTCACTGTTTGAGAATATTTCATCTGAAGAGCTAGATCCCTCCTCAGAATGTTCTTCTTCTGCAACCATGGCCTTTTTGCTAGAGAACTTCTTGTCTCTTTTAGCTTGCCTTTCTCTTCTCTCCTTAGCACTCAGATCTGGACAATCATACTGGAAGTGACCTTTCTTTTGGCAATTATAGCATCTGTTGGCATCATCATCCTGATCACTTTCTTCTTTGAACTTGGAGTCCTTCCTTTTGGATGAAGATCCCTCAGCTTTCAGGTCCTTCTTCTTCTCAGTTGATCTGTCCTCACGTTTCTTTTGGTACCTATGGTTCCTGTAATAGTTTTTGTATTTTCCATATCGACTATTAAGTCTTTCAAACCTCCTTGCCATCAGTGCTAGCTTATCCTCAAGCTCATCCTAATTTTTAGCAAGGGAGTTCTCAGACTCTCTAGTTTTACAGGTTTTATCTTTGGCTTTAAAAGCCACATTCCTACTAGATGATGAATCATCTTTGCTGTCAGCCTTTTTGGATTTCTTATTGTTGGTCCCGGTGCAAACGAGTCTTACACGTGTATGGGGGGGGAATACACGTGTTAAGTGTTTTTAAAACTTTTTCTTACTGAGGTCAGCTTGGGTCAGATAAACCTGAAGATTAGGTTCTGAGAAGCACAGATCGCTCTGAGTTAAAGTCTACAGAGACAGTGATCCTGAACTGCTTTCAGAAACCTCAGATAATCCCAACTGAGTCCTGAGTGTCAGAGATCCTGAGTTGCTTGGATCAGATAACTAACTTACTGAACCCTCGTAAGAATACGCGTTCAGTTTGGTAACTATCTGTTCCTACTACTCAGTTGTGCGGAATGGTTTGGCCCTTAGTTTATACTCGTTTTAAGCTTTGCAGAAAACCTTCCCTTTATGAAATAGTGATTAGGCTGTGATTCACTTATGCAACTTCAGTGGATTGATTCCAACCCAATATCGATGAAAAGTATGCTTTCAAAATCAAGTCAATGCAACGAGATAAGCCTGCAGATAAGGAAAGCAATAAAGAACCACGGCAATTATAGTGGTTCGGAGACTCAAGCTCCTCGTCCACTCTCTCCGACTCTTCGAGAAATTCACTATCAACAATGAGCTTTCTGACTACCTCGTAGTTTACTTACTCAACTCGGCCCTGAGTTTTCTGACTACTCCACGTAGTTTACTTACTCAACCCGACCTTGAGCTTTCTGACTACCTCCGTAGTTTACTTACTCAATCACACACAAGCTTTGGACTACCCACAGAGCTTACTAACTTCTCCTCTAGAGTTTTCTCGACTACTCGCGTGGTTTACTAACTCTTTACAACATTTCTCACCAACAAACACACTCCAACTACCTTCACAAGGGTTTGGGGTTTCTTGGTTGGTTTCCAACTATGATGAGATATCCTTTACAATGAAGCACAATGCAAAGGGTTAGGATATCTCAACTAAGCTTTGATAATTCTTATCAAGCTAGGCTTAGTATAGTGAGCTCTCTTCAATATTGAAGCACTTGGGAAATTCTAAGTTTTTCGAGTGCTTTTAACTTTTACAAGAATAGGCTTGAGCTCTTAAATTATGTATAAATTTCCGTAACCTTACAATGTAGAGGGTCACCAAAGATTTATAGGCATACACCAAGGTTACTCTTGAAAACTATCCGTTGGAGAGACAACTTCGTGAGTTTCCTCTTGTGGTGTGTGAAACGGCTATATTTAGGGTTTGAAACTCCCTAACACTTTCTAGGCAATAGCCTTCCATGTAGCCGGTCTTCACTTTTTGCAGTCTGGAACTTTTGTACATCTGACATCCTTTTCAGAGACACATCCTTTGTCGATTAAGATATGGTGCAAATGTTGTCTTTCTCTTTTTGACTTTTGTCTCCAGTTAAAGGTAGAGTCTACCTTCAACGGCTCTTTTTGGTTACAAACTCTGAGTTTGATATAACCTTAATCAACACTTCTGACTTAGTTCCTTTTGCCTGCATCTGAATGTCTTGGCAGATATCTATCTTTCTAAGAAATCGCGATCTTCTCAGTATTGCATCCTTCAGATAGATATATTCAGTGCCTCGGAACATTCAGGTTCATACTGAGCATTCAGTACATTTCTGATTCTTCAGTAATTACTATGCCTTCAGTATTCTTGATCTTGATTTCCGGTCTTGATCTTTGTGTCTCGAGTCTTACGAGTCTTGAGGTCTTCGAATCTTTGTAGTTTATCTTGACCGATGTCTTTGAGTCTTCTCGTTGAATCTTGATTTTCAAGATCCCCTCTTGAGTCTTGATAAATATCCTGAACTATATATGCTGACTATACATTCTGCAGATAACATCCTGAATATTCTAAAACTGAATCCTGACTCAACTTATCAAGACCATTCTGAACATGTCATACTCAGGGGTTTTGGGATCTAATCAAAATCATAAATCTTTATTAAAATTCATCTCCCAACAATTTCCCCCTTTTTGATGATGCCAAAACCTATCTTGTTACAAACAAATAACCTATACTCGTGTTTCATTTATCCTATTTCAAGATTGGTTGTCTCCTAACAATTTCTTAAGACAGAGAATCTCTCAACAATTTCGAGTTTCTCAATAGTTTAATCATTCAAGAAATTTCTTGATGAATGAATCTCTTTAACTAGTTCATTACCAAATACTTAAACAATTTCTCCCTTATCAATCATACAATCAGTTCAGAGACATTCATTCAGGCATATTAAAATAAAATACATGTAAATAAGATAATGAGATATAATCTTTTGAGCATAATGATAAATCTTCATTGATGATTGGTATCCCGTTACATATTACAATGAGTTTATCAACAAAATCAAAAAAGACACAAAATATAAAGATTACAAAATCTTACGAGTCTTGATCTTGATCTTTCGATTTTGGCTCTTCGGTCTTCTGCTCTTCAGTTTGCTTCATTCTCAACTTCATCAGCGGGCACCTCCAGGTCAAACATTCCGAAAAATCTCTTCTTCAGTTCATTTCTTTCCTTGATGATGTCCTGATCAAGCTTTCTGTTAAACCCAACTGACCAAAGATATCGAAAGGCGATCTCTTGAGTAATGGCCTTCTCATTCACCAAGCCATTTTCAAGTTTTGGAGGTGGATAGGAATATGGACCGGGGGGCTACTATATCTGTACCTCTCCTTCATCCGCAAAAGTTAATCCACTCTGTAGATACTTTGGATAGAAGATAAGAAGGTATTCAATGAAAGCTTCATTCGATCCGAGCTTTCCCTCTCCATTCCCCGAGAACATCATAATTGAACCAGAAGGTCCTCTTGACTTCTTCCCACATATCGTTGAGTTTGATAGGCATCCATTTATCAACGTGGGGCCACTTTAGTGCTTTTGATGTTCCTTTCCTCTTGCTCGCAAACTTCCTGAAATCACTCCTTCGCTTATGCTCTTCGTCTATCTTCTTTTCGATTCTGAGGCGTTCCTCGAGACCGAAGCAAGGCTTTTCTTAGCTTGTTCTTCTTGGAGTGTCTTGAGCATTTCTCGTGTTGAAGACTTTCTTCCGAGGTTGAGACTCGATTCCACTTTTGTTATTCTGTTTCTTCATCATCCGAAATCGGTTTTTCTCGGATTGGCTTAGAAAGCCTTTGCACGTTTGCTTTTCGGGTTGAACAACGCCCAAGGCTTTCCTCTTCATAGGCAGTTAGCAGCCTGGCTTGTTCCAACCTTTGCTCTAGCACTTAGTTTCTCTCTTGCAACATCAAGCATCGCTTTGCTTCGAAAACTTCGAGTGTAGATAGGCTTTTCTACCCCGCGAACTTCAATTTCTCGGTCGCTCAGACTTCTTTAAAGGCTTTTGCTAGATTATACATTTCAAGATCTTTACGAGCCTTCTTCTCCCAAAGTCGTGCCATGAACTTTCACGAGATCTTGACTTCCTTTTTCCCCTTCTTGGCACCGTAATTTGGAAGAAGCTGGGAGATCTTTGTGTCCATGTGATATTGCTCTTTGCTTACACAAAAACTTCTCCTCGCTATCTCGATCTTGTTAAGTCTTCCACCTCCTTAGATGGTTCTTGGCCACGAAAATTCTTGAGATAAGTGGGCAAAAGCGCCAGAGAAAGTGCTTCTTTGAACATCTCTGTCATCTTGGTCATGAGCATTGAGCTCATTTCCTCAACAAAGCAGACTTGATTAGCACCTCATTCTTTTCTTTTGCCGGTTTCACCTCTAGGAAATCGAAATTTTCACGGTGTTTACCTTCAGATTCATCACTTAACTTCGTTTTGACTCCTACAACTTCTCATTTAGCTTTCCTTCCATGGAGGTCATCTGGGTGGTTAGAGTGTTTTGAATTTGCACCAGTTCTGAAGAGTGACTAAGACCGTCCTTCTTTTGAGCTTGATTGGCCAACATTTCTTCCATCTGAGCAACCTTGATTATCATTGGCTCAACCTTCTCAAGTTTCTCTATCAGAGGAGTTAGATCAATCTCAGGAATCTTCTGTACCTCCTGTGTTGTCTGATCATCTTGAGCTCCAGCTTCATTCTGAGCTCCAGTCTCCAGTTGCGCCTCAGTCTGAAGAGTACTATCAACATTCTGGATGTTGACTAGATCCAGTTGATCAGCAACGAAGTCTCCTTTTCAATCTGAGGCCGCTTCTCAACATCTCCCTGTTGGTCCCCATCTCCATCTTGAGATTTGTCTCCGCTGCTTGGGGCACCAACCTCAGTTGCTCTCCTCTCAGCCAACTTCCTCTGAACCAGCTCATCAAAATCGGAGTTTTTCATCCTGAGCTTTGTCCTTCTGAACCCTGAGAAGTCGGTCAAAAGGTCTCCTCATTCCACCGGTCTTCCCTCTAAAAGCAAAGAATATCAAGCATCTCGGGAAGAGTCGATTGAGGATAAATCTGATTGTCCTTAATCAAGAAAATATCTTGCAGATCGGGATATGAAATTTGAGCTCGAGTGTCGGTCAAAGTATGAACCGTTCCCCCTTGCTCCTCCACTCGCCTTCTTCAGCCTCGCCTTTCTTCCATCTCGGGCTTCCTGGTTCATTTGAAGTTTCTGCTAAGGGATCAAGAAGTAGATCACTCAGGAGCTCATCAAGACTATTACGCTCCCCGAGTCTCAAAGACATCCCCGAAGTTTGTCTTGGTCGGGGTTCTCGGTTTGTATCTGTGTGGGTTACGAGGCTGGAATCGGTATATCCTCGATTTAGTCCGAGGTTGGTTCGTCGATCTGAGCTTGCACATCTTGAGATCGACTCTGAAATTTGGCTCTTACATGCGAGCACCGACACCGAGAGGTAGGCATCTCTGAGGTCTGAGCTCCTTTGAAAATTTCTGAGAAATTTTATCTCAGATCTTGAAATGGATGTCTCGAGCACCTCGAAAAAGACACTCGCTCCTCGGTCGATCATGTGTCCCGGAGATAACCCGAGCCAACACTTGTAATGGTGAACTCGAAAGCGGTTTGGCCCTCGGGTTGAATCTCTTGAGAATCACTTCCATCTTCATCGGTGAGAACCACCAATCTTCTGCGTTTTGGAGCAAGATTCTTCTGTTTTTCATCATTTTTGCTCCTGCTCCATCTTTGCCTCCAACAACATCTTCCCCTAGTTTGTTGGGTCTCTTTTTTCGAGAAGCTATGAACGTGATTCTACCTTCTTTTCTCTCTTCCCCGATAACACCTTCCTTGCAAAGACTTTGGGTTTAAGGAGAATTTTGGATTTAGGAAATGGGGTCGAATTGGCGAAGATATCCTCCTCCTCTCTGGCACATCTCCAAAATGTAAGCAATTTTGGTGGCATGGTGGACTTGCCTTTGATTGAGATCGCCCCGTCAATCTTCCTCAAAACTTTAGTTCCGCTTTCACTCACCGTCTGGATCGGGAATATCGGCCCGGTTGAAATCAGGTGGGTGAAGCTTCTATCGCCGCCATCAATCTGAGTTTCGGGGTACTTATCTGCTCAAAACTCCCCGCAAGACTCATGATGCACTTGCTCACAATATCCATCAACACACGATATTGTGGCTTCAGGTGCCTTTTATGCAGTGTCGCCTCAAACTTAACAGGATTCTCAACAATCCTATCTAAGTACTCCTGCTCTCTTCCTGACATATACATCGTAGGATCCTCTCCTCTATCACAGAGCTCAAAAACATCATTCAGATTTTTCGGAACAATATACAGATCCCTCTCAAAATCGACGTATTTGGATGACTGCTCTAAGTGTGATACAGTTAACTTAGAATGCATACAGCCCTCTTCATCTATCTTTAAATTACAGATGAATTCGATTACCTCTTTCGCAAACTTCTGGTCTGGTCGGCTTGCGACTAGTTGGGTGAGTTTGACCAGTCGAATCATATGCAGAGCCTCCTCTTCTGGCTTTGAGTTGGTTGTGCTTTCGAGTGAGACAACGAACTCGTACCACGGCTTGTTGGTTTTGGCTAATCTCGAGCAGGTGGTTGGAGCCATTTTAGAGTTTGATTGAAGAAGAGAAACTTTAGGGTTTGGAGATTTTTTTTTACGGGCAAAGGGATTTTTTAATTGCAGGAGGATTTGAGAATGAAGGGTTTGATAAAAAATTTGGCTTGAATGGCTGATTGGGGTTTATATAGCCTTGAGATTGTGGGGAATCGTGTTGGTTAGGTGAGTAACAACGGTTGAGATTAATCTCCGATTTATCGGGTATACGAACCGACGATCTCCGAAAAAAGTAAGCCGCCAAAACATCCTCATTGGTCATTAATGTAGCGAGAGAATTAAATGATCGTTGACCTTCTTCGAATTTAAAACGATCCCCCCTCAAAAAAACATTCCTCGGTGTTTTTATATTTATTATGAATGATTCTTGAATTTACTTGAAGCGATAAATGGATCGCGTAGTCATTACTTCTTGGACCAATTTCCCTCTATCGGTCTTCTTGATCTTGATCTTGATAAAATGTCGATTATAATCTTTAGTCTTGAATTGGTTCGTTATCTTCTTGAGTATTCTCGAGATTCGATTCGATTTCCATTTTATCGAGTTTCTCGGAAGGATTACGAAAAAACTTCATCATCTGAAAACCTTCAATTTTTTCAATTTTTATTCTATACACACAGTTCTAGCATCCCTAATTCAAGTTGAAAGTTCTTGAAATCTTGATTCCGCCAAAGGTTTAGTCAAGATATCAGCTCTCTGCTTATCGGTATGAATTTTCTCCATCCTTATGTCCTTCTTCTAACGCATGATCTACGATGAAGTGATGTCGATATCCACATGCTTGCATACGGTGTGCAATCTGGGGTTTTGTGAAATAGCAATGGCACTATTATTGTCACAAAATATTGGTACTTCATTGCTACAACTTTATAATCCCTCAATTGTTATGCAGGCAAAGAATGCGTGCCTGACCGACTTCTGCGACCATATATTGACGACCGGTGAGTACTTGTTGCTCTTGAGGTTTGTTCTTGAAAACCAAGATATCGACTTGCTTCCTAGAAATTGACAAGTTCTAAAGTGGACTTCGCATCAATTATGCATCCTCCATGTCGACATCTGAAACCACTTAACTCAGGTTATCATCGGTTGGATACCATAATCCTCTATTCATTTGTGCCCTTAAGATATTTGATATCTTTTTGGCGGCATCCATGTGACTAGCCTTAGGATTAACGGTATCTTGCACATATCCCAACGACAAATGTTATATCAAGGCCTGCTAGCCATAAACAATGATCCAATGATTCCTCTATAATCGATATGACTTCTTGGTTTGCCTTGAAATCGGGATCCATCTTGTAGTTAGTATTCATGGGAATTCTAAGCGTATTGCAATCACATACACCATATTTGAAAATCGGATCTACGAAGTGTACTTTGGAACAACCTTGATGAATATTCCTTCCTTTGATTGTTTCACTTGAAGTCCTAGAAAAGTTTCATCTTTCCCAACATTGACATCTCAAAACTTGCCTTTCATGGTCTTTTCACCGACGGTGATGGTTTGGAGATCATAAATGATGTCATCACCATTTCGAACTAGTAAGATATCTTCCCCATGATTTTATCAAAGGAACCTTTGATAAAACCATGTTCGATAGAAGATGGAAAGGATATCATACCATGTTCAGATTTATGGATGACCATCATATTTTCTTAGCACCAAATCATGGTCATTACAGGTGAAAAGTTTTCATAAACCCGATGAAAGGAAAGTTTGAAATGTCTTTTCATGGGGAGAGATGGATTAACTTCAGACTTTTGAAACAAACTAAGGAAGAAATCTTCATCAATCAAGCAAAATACACCATAAGATATGATTGCAAAGTAATGGTGTACAGATTGCAATGCGCTTAGAATTCCCATGAATACTAACTACAAGATGGATCCTAATCCTCAAGGCAAATCAAGAAATTACACCGATTATAGAGGGATCATCGATCATTGCTATATCTCAACGCAAGTAGACCCGATATAACATTTGTCGTTAGATATGTGCAAGATACCAAGCTAATCCTAAGGCTAGTCACATGGAGGCCGCCAAGAAGATTCTCAAATATCTTAAAGGCAATCGTGAATAGAGGATTATGGTATCCAAATTGATGATAACCTTTGATTAACCGGGTTATTCGGGATGTCGACATGGAGGATGTAGAATTGATGTGAAGTCTACCACAGAACTTGTCAATTTCGAAGTAAACCGATATCATGGTTTTCAAAGAAATGCACCTCAAAGAGTAACAGTACTACTAAAGTCAATACATGGTCGCAGGAAGTTGTTGTGCACGCATTCTTTTGCCTCTCATAACAATTGAGGGATTATAAGATTATAGCCAATGAAGTACCTATATTTTGTGATAATAATAAGGCAATTGTTATTACACAAAATCCAAAGATCGCACACCGATGTAAGCATGTTGATATCGCATATCACTTCATCGAGATCATGTTGAAAAGAAGGATATCGAATGGAGAAAATTCATACCGATAAACAGAGAGTCGATATCTTGACTAAACCTTTTGGTCAATCAAGATTTCGTGAACTATCGCTTGAATTAGGTATGTTGATCCAGTGAATAAGAGGCAAACCAAAAATTGAAGGTTTTTTCAGATGCATGAAGTTTTTTCAGATTTTACCGAAAAACCTGTGATAAAATTGAGAGTCCTGAACACTTAGTCTTGGGAAACTCAGTAATCCTGAAGTTCAGTACTCAGTTTTATACTGACATTTTATCAAGGTCAAAACTCAGTAAGACTGATGATTAAAATTAGTCTGAAGAAAGTATTAACTCATGCACTTCATTTATTGTCTAAAACTGAATCTCATAAATCATTGGCAATAAATGATAAAACACCTGAAGAAATAATTGGGCGGGATGTTTGAAATTCTCGAGGAAAGGCAATGGTCTGCAGGAACAATAATTAAATGCACTGTTCATTTATCACCAATAAGGATAAATTGGCGGCTAAGTACTTGCAAAATCGTCCTTTCAATTACCCGTTTTTAGCCGGTTTTAATCTTGACCGTCAAAACCTTCATCTACGCGATTTTCCATAAATCAAAGTTTTATATCCATTACAAAGAATCCATCCAAGCCATTATTTCAAAAATCTTCATCTTCACGATACTCTGCTTTCAAACTCCGATTACCCAAAGTTCTTCACTTTCCAAAAACCCTTCACAGAAATTCTCAAAGATGACTCTCACAATCTTCGATAAACTTGAAATCTCTAACAAACCATGCTACGAGAATGTTGTTTCTCTAGATGGTACAGCCAATGCAGCACACGAAGAGGAGGCGTTGCACATGATCTGGTTGGCAAAACTTACCTACCTGATCGCGAATCGACCAGAGGTAGAATATCCAAGAGAGGTAATAGAATTTGTGGCGAATATGCAACTAGATGATGAAAATTGCATTGAGTCTAGGGTTACCGTCTCGCATTTGGAACATGGTACAAAGTATGTAGATTTTGTTAGAGAGCTCTATATCATTTCGAATAATTTAAATGATGTCTATGAGTTGAATGACAGAGGGGAGAATCCTACTGTGTACATGATGGGAAGAGAGCAAGAATACTTAGATAGGATCGTGGAAGCCCCTGTTAAGCTTGAGGCCACATTAAATAAGAAGTATTAGAATCCCAAGTACCGGGTACTTCTTGACATTGTGAGCAGATGCCTCATGAGTGGGACACGAAGCCTCGAGCAGATTAGTAGGCCTAAGTTGAGATTAATGGCTGCTATTGAAGGCTCTCCTTCTAAAGATTTCAATTGGTTGCAATATCTGATAAAGATATATGTGGTCAAGCTGACCATGTAGAAAAGGAAAATGATGGCAGTATTGTGATCAAGAAAAGGATCCTACACGGCACCAAGATTGCCTACATCTTGGAAACTTGCAGAGAAGAGGAGGATATCTTTGCAAAATCAAACGCTTATCCTACAGCCAAAATTATGTTTAGATCAACAAAGAAAGGGATAAAGGGAAAGAAAGATAAGCCAGCTGAGTCTCAGGAGGAGACTGCAGAAGAAGAAGCTGAGGAGGAGATTTCAGTGGTTGAATCTGTGAGGGAAACTAGGAAAGTTGTTCAGCAAATCACTGAGTCCAGCAAAGTGGAGGACAAGCAAGCTAGGGGGAAGGCCCTTCTGAGAATCAAGAAGGAAGCTGGTGAAAATATGAAGACTAAAGCCTTAGCCCCACAGAAATGAAAACGGCTTCATACAATTGAGAAAAAGAGGCGAGTACAACTGAGGAAAGCCATATTGAAGGATAGCAAGGTCTGAAATCACCTCTCCAAGTGTTGGCTCAAGCAGTGAAAAACATTGGGGAAAAGGAGATTGCTGAAGAAAATGTATTTTCAGAGGTGATGGAAACTTCCATCGCTCAGGACAAGATATCTCAAGAGATCTTTATAGATTCTCAACAACCTGGTAAAGAGAGCCAAATTCAGATCCCAACCCTCAGAGCCACATGAACCCCAGGACATACTGAATCTAGATGCTCTTCTCACTGAACCGTTTCTTGATCTATTAGCCCTACAGTTTGTCCAGCCCATTAAGACAACTGTCCCTCCACCACCTCAGAAAGGAGAAGCCGAAGAAGCTGAGTGGAGAGGAAAGGGAGAAAGATTTGTCCTTGATAGATATCCTGAACTCTCAGAGTTCCCTGACCTTCAGGATCTATTTATCAGACTCAGGACAACCGTGTACATCCGGAATCAGACCCTACCAGAGATGCTGAATATCGCTGCATTCAGAGGAGAAGATTGGTGGGCTGAGGAAACTGCTATTCTTATTGAATTCTCAGGATTCAGAAAAACCAAACTCAGAATGAGAATCTCAGACTTTGATAATTTCGTGAAAAAGAAAATTGCTGAAAGGAAACCCAGTGAACAAGGAGAAGGGAGTGCGAAGGAAGCTGAGAAAGATAAGGATGGAGATGGACAGAAAGGACCTAAACCTGAACAGAAAGATACTCAGGCTGAGAAGGTCATGCCAGTTGATATCACTGCTAATCCTCAGACTGAAGATAGACCACTTCAGGTACCATTTGGCACTATAACTCATTATGCCAAAATTACTGAAGTTCCTATCGTTAAGTTTGTTGATTGTGGTATGCAGACTGAGGCTCAATCGAGCTATACATCTCAAGCTCAGTTGATTAATCTGACTTTAGTCTTGGAGGAATTGAAGAAAGTTGAGCCGATGACAGCCAAGCTCACTCAGATGGAATCTATGATGGCTGATCAATTCAAAACGATGGATACTGCTCTAAATGATCAAGCTCAAATCATGGCTAAGCTGAGCACATCTACAGACCTTCAAGCAGCTCAGGGGGAAGTTACTGAAAAAATTACAGCTTTGGAGACTCAGATAGGTGAAGTGTCCAAGAATATCTCTGAAGAGCTGAATGTCAAATACATTGAGAGGACTGCCTATCTTGAGAAGAAGCTAGCAGAGAAGAATGAGGAGATAGTCAAATTTGTTGTTGAATCCATGAGCTCCTTACTCGTTGACAAGATGAATGAATTGATGCATGGAGTTCTTACCCAACAATTTGGACCACTTTCTGACGAAGTATCAGTCAGCAAGAATGTCCTAAGAAGAATGGATGATGAGCTGGATATTTTAGCTGGGGAAATACGAGTTATCAACAAAGAACTGTTTCATATGGATGCTACACTTTCCCATATCATTCCACTTTATGATGCCAAAAAGGGGGAAAGGACTGTTCATTCAACAAGGGGGAAGCTAGGAGAACATCTTGAGAAAACCCTTGAAAGAAAGGCTCAGCAGGAACTCAAGGCTCAGCAGGTGCTACAGACTCTAAAGGAAATTGAAGAAACTGAGAAGCTGAAGTCAGTAGAGCCAGAAGATACTGAATTCTTCCATATTGATAGAGAAACAGTTCAGGAAGCCATAATAGTGAGGAGATCTGAGAAGAGAAGAACTGAGACTAGCCTAACTGCTGATGCTCATGCTGTGGTGGAGACTGCTGATCCTAAAAGAGCTGAGAAAAGGAAATCAATAGAATTTGTGGAAGTTGAGAGGAAGAAGAAGAAAATCTCAAAACCAATCCAAAGGAAGCTAGTTGTGGACTTCTCTGAACCTGAGGAATCTAAAGCTCAGATGGAAGCTGAAACTGAGTCAGAGAGACTGCTCCAAGAGGGATTTGGTACTTATGATTCGAGTGCCCAAGTAAAAGACTTTGATTGGCATAACAAGCTCATTGCCCTCCGTGCTGAAAAGGAGAGGAGACAGACAATGTCTGTATTAGGGGCAGAGCTTACCAGGAAGAAGAAAGAAGAAGTACAGAGCAGAAGAGGAAAGCTCAGAAGCTTCATGGGGAAGAGATGGGGCAAATCAAGAGAACAAACCAGAATTCAAAAATGGCCGCACATTGATAAATGGATGCCACTCCAGATCAATAATGCTTGGGAAGAGGTTAAGAGAACCTTCTGGTTTAGCCATGATGTCCTACAAGAATGGAGAGGAGGATGCCCTGACAGAGATGAAGCTTTCTTAGAATATCTGCTGACGTTCTATCCTGAATATCTTCAGAAGTGGATAAACTTAGTTGATCAGAATGATGTATCGTTGAAAGCTCCGGGTCAATAATGAAGTTGTTATTGCCAATGAAGTTGCTGAATATGCTGCTCAGTTAGGACTAACAGGAAGCCAACCTGAGATCATCAAGAAGGGGGACGAGCTGAAGAAAGGGTACTATGGAATGTTAAATTTAGATGTTCCTGATGATGAGGTGGAAGAGGATTGAAGACTGAAGATGTGTAATCTTTATGTTTATGTCTTTTTGATTTTGTTCTTCATTGTAAGATGTAATGCATATCCTCTGATCAATGAAAAGTTTATCTTCTGCACTCAAAGATAATATCTCATTATCTTCTGACATGTCCTTATTTACTTTGATATGCCTAGTTGGAAACTGTTGGGATATTTTTTTGGTTAACTGAAACCTGAGTATAGGTTAGGTTTTCTCAAATGTAACAAGATGGTTTTAGCATCATCAAAAAGGGGAAAATTGTTGGGAGATGAATTTAATAAAGTTTTGATTAGATCCCAAAACCCTGAGTATGACATGTATCAGGACATCTTGATAGAATAGAATCAGGATCAGGTTTCATTAGATATTAGGACTCAAGATTATCTGCACCATGAATAGTCAGCAAATATAGATCGGGAAATTTTAGTATGCTGAAGACTCAGAAGACTCTGAAGAATCAGAAACATGCTGAAGACTCAGGAGACTCTGAAGAATCAGAAACATCCTGAAGACTCAGAAGACTATGAAGAATCAGAAACATCCTGAAGACTCGGAAGACTCTGAAGAATCAGAAGAATCCTGAAGAACAGAAGATCCTGAAGACTGGTTTTATACTGATCAAAAGGACCTTGAACAACTATTTTATGAAATAGTGTTATGTTCATTCCTAGTACAAACAAATAGAATGTAAGACATTTGTGAACATTAAGGAACGTATCAGATCAAGGGAAAAGAGCCGTTTGGTTGTCTCTGCTCAAACAAAGATTTCAACCAATGAGGAGGCAACAACACTGTACTGTACTGACACTGAAAATGACATCTCACTGAAGAAATGTCAGAGGTGATATCTTCCAGTTCACAGAAGTTGATGATTAGCTACTTGGCTGCATATTTCCTAAAACATGCAAGGGAGTGTTCAAACCCTAAAAATAGTCGTTCATCAATAACCAGAAGAGGAAACCCTTGATGCTATCTCTTCCAACAGATAGTTTTTCAAGAGTAACCTTTGGAGAAGTTGCCTATAAATACCAGTGACCTTCTACATTGAAAGGTTACGGGAAATTTCAAGAAACTCAAGAGTTCATTCGTATTCTTGCAAATTGAAGCACTCGAAAACCCTAGAATTTTCCAAGTGTTTCACATTGGAGAGAGCTCATTCACTAAGCCTAGATTGATAGAAATATCCAAAGCTTAGTAGAGATATCCTACCCTTTGCATTTGTTCTTATTGTAAAGGATATCTCACCCTAGTTGGAAACCAACCCAAACCCAAACCCTTTTATAAGGTAGTTTGAGTGTGTGTGTTTTGTTGGTGAGTTAGAGTTGTAAAGAGTGAGTAAGCTGCAGTGAGTCAGCCAGAAAACTCTAGAGAAGAAGTTAGTAAGCTACTTGTGGTAGTCTGAACACTTGTGTGTGTTTGAGTTAGTAAGCTGCAGTGAGTCAGCCAGAAAACTCAAGGTAGAAAAGTGAGTAAGCTACAGTGAGTTAGCCTGAAAGCTTTAAGAAGTGGTTAAGGAATTTCTCTGAAGGTCAGAGAGAATGGACGTAGGAGCTTGAGTCTCTGAACCACTATAATTGCTGTGTTGTTTGCTTTCTGTACTGCATTTTATCTATTGCATGTATTTCACTGAAAGCTGATTTTACTGATATTCAGTTGGAACCAATCCACTGAACTTGCATAAAATTGATCACATCCTTAATCACTGTTTTATTAAAAGAAAGAAGATTTTAAGCAAAACTAAAACGAGTATAAACTTAGGGCCAACCATTCCGCACACTTGAGTAGCTAGAACAGATAGTTACTAAACTGAACTAACTCTACTGAGTGTTCAGTAAGATAATTATCTGATCCAAGCTCCTCAGGATCTCTGATAAATTCAGGATCAATTGGGCTAATCTGAAGCTTCTGAAAGCTGCTCAGGATCATTGTCTCAGTAGACTTTGACTCAGGGCGATTTGTGCTTCTCAGGGAAAAAATATCAGGATAACCTGACCCATCTGACCTCAGTGAAAGAAAAGTTTTAAAAATCACCTAACACGTGTATTTCCCCCCCCATACACGTGTGAGACTCGTTTGCACCGGGACCAACAATGCGCATTCTGATCATTCTGAACACTTGGATGAATCAGAACGCTTGGAATTTTTTTTGTTATTTTGTCTTCTTTTAATCCAGTGGGGCCCAGATGCAGTTGTCCTGGATTTCTGATTATAAGGGTAGGTACGACTACTTGCATCAAAAGATTCATATCTTCTTTGCACTGATGGTTTGATTAGTTTACCTTTAACATGTTGGTTAGGCAACTTGACCTGATTAGGTTTCAGCTGGGACTGTCCCTTGCGATATGGTTCAGGCTGATACCTAGTCTGCTGATTGGGCTGAGGTCTCTTCAGAAGAACTGGGCTCTTCTGTTGATTTATGATCCCCTTCTTGCCAGACACTTGTCTTGCCTGATCAGCTGGTATTTTTCCCTTATATGATACAGATTTAGCATAATTTGTATCTTTTCCAAAAATCTTCTTTGATTCACTCTTTGAAGGTGAACCAAATTGGACATGTGAGGATCCAGAAGGGCTTTCAAACCCAATTCTCTTCTTATCAGTTGGCTTTCGAAAATAGCTGGTTATTTCATCAACATTTTAGAAGCTTTTCTGAAAACCTCTACTTTCTTTTGCAAACTGTCCTCACTTTGTTTTAGACTCTCATGCAGTCGGAAGAGTTAATCAAACTTAGCTTGAAGGACTTTGAAGTCATCAACTTGTTGTAGGTTGAGAGTCTGCTTTTCCTTAACCAGTTTACCCTGATCAGAAGTACTGACTTTCAGAAACTCTAGTTCTATAGTCATTTTCTGAACAGTCTCAACTGATTTCAGTTCAGTTGCTCTTCTTACCGCATTATCCTTGACAAACTGAATATTCTCAGCCCTTAGCTTATCGTTCTTAGCTTCCACTCTTGTGTAAGTGTCTACTGCATCAGAGAGATCATCCAGCAATTGTTCATTGTAGAGCGGCATGTCAACCTCTCCAGCAGGGGTGCTCAGCACAACAGGTGTGGAAAGAGAAAGCACGGAAGGTTTAGAGATTACCTCAGTTTGGTCAGCTTCTTTGGCCATGAGACATATGTCATCATCAGATGAGAATATCAAATCGTTGACATCATTAGTTGTCGTCATCAGGCAGAAGTCCTCGACAGATGAATATCCAGAGTCATATGAAGGCAGGTAGGAGTCGTCGATACCAGATGTGTCAGCAACCATAGCTCTTCTATCTTTATTCCTTTGCTCTCTTCTGTTCCGCTTCTCTTCTCTCTCTTTAGGAGTCAGGTCAGGACAGTCGAAACTGTAGTGACCTGGTTTCTGACAGTTGAAGCACGCTCTAGTATCCTCATAATTTCTTCTGCCCCAGGTGAGTCTTTTCTCCTATATGATCTTTCAGGAGATTTACCAGTTTTCCTGTAATCAGAACCTCTATGATCTGATCTATCATCTCGTCTATTATCCTAGCGATCATCTCTCTTGTCATCCCTACGATCATCTCTCCGATCGTCTCTTCTGTCTTCTCTCTTGTCATCAGAACGATTTCTTTCTTGTGATCTATCAATAGATCTCCTATCTCTTCCTCTGCTCTGTTTTGTACTCATTATAGAACTTTCTATACTTTCCCAGTTGAACATTAGATCGTTCTAGCTTTCTGGTCAGCAAAGCAATCTGTTCAGCCTGACGGATATGTTTCCTACTGGTTCGGTAGACCTTGAATTGCTACTGGTTGCCTAAAATGCAACAACTTTTGTTGTGGTTGGAGCAACTTCAGCAGGAGTTTCATCTTCTTCTTGACCTCTCTCAATCAGGTCAAACTCATGAGCTTTCAGACTGGGAAACAGCTTGCTTGGCTTCATTGTCGCAATATCTTGACAATCCTTAATCACAGCCACTTTCATGTCTCATTTCTTGGTCAGGGACCTCAGAATCTTGTAGTTGATATCCTTATCAGACATTTCTCGACCTAGTTCACGAATCTTGTTGATAGCCATGGCGATTCTTCCATCGAACTGATTAATGATTTCATTCGGCAGCATCTTAAGTTTCTCAAACTTAACCAGTTCAGCTTGCAGTCTGCTATCCTTAATCAGGTCATTCCCTTCACATATCTCAGCCAGAGTATCCCACATCTTCTTTACAGTCTTCAGGTCTTGATCTTCTCTCTAGTTGTCTTGTCCACCATCTTCATAATGATATGCCTAGGAACAGTATCCAGGTTGGACAATTTCCTCTCTTCAGCATCCATAAGAGAAGGGCTCTTTCTGATCCTAGCTCCAGCAGGTTGTGTCGGATCACCTTCTTCAGCTGGATTGATATGATAGATAATGATGGGTCCTTGTTCGATAACCTCCATCATTCTGGAACTGATTGAACCCAGATGGTTATCCATAAAAATAGTCTAGTCAGGATACTCATAGACAGAGAACTTCGGCAAATAATGGTACATACCAGATGTGTTATCCATGGTGAATTTTGTGAGTAAAACAGATGAGTTTTAAAACAGGTTTTTCAAAGATCTGTTCAAGTGACCACAATGGTTTTTCCTCAAGAACCGATGATACTCAAAGCCAGTGGTCCGTAGAACCACTGC
Source organism: Stenogyne calaminthoides (assembly GCA_037126765.1). NCBI lineage: Eukaryota > Viridiplantae > Streptophyta > Magnoliopsida > Lamiales > Lamiaceae > Stenogyne > Stenogyne calaminthoides. The sequence continues at coordinate 13,330,825 of JBBCBC010000028.1, forward strand.
TCTGATACCACTTGTAGGTCCCAAAGGGGTTTTAGTGAGGCAGAAGTCTAGAAGGGAGGGGTGAATAGACTTCTGAAACTTTTTTGTGATACCTAATATAATGCATGAGTGCTTTGTGATCAGTACAGACTGATTTCCAACCTACTGATCGTTTGTGAGCTGATCGGTTTGGTGTCTATCAGTTTAATTGATTGTGCGGAAGCTTTAAATCAACCCGTGTGAAAAACTAGTTTTACAGAAAATAGTCCTAAGGTTTTCTGATCAGATCAGTTGACAAAGTGTCCAACTGATCAGATCAGCAGCTTGGTGCTAGACTGATCTCTACTTAAAAGATGCATGATAGTTTATGAAATCAGTAGTGTGCATATAGTGTAAACCAGGTAAGCACACAAGATTTATAGTGGTTCAGACAACTTGTCCTACGTCCACTCTTCCCTATCAGCAGGGACACTCACTACCAAACTGACTTAGTTTAATGTGTTAGTCAAACACAGTACAAACAGATATTTATAGAGCTCTCACTCAACTGATCCCAGAAATCAAGACTAGAAACCCTAGCTTGAAATCTTGCTTACAAACTTAACCTAACTCTCGGTTTGGGGTAAGATTTGTATTGTTTCCAACTGGAATTCTATCTTAGTATTTAAGTAGCCTAAAGCTAAAGGATAAGAACTCTTGCTAAGAAATTATGGGATGAAAACTTAGAATATTTCTTGAGTTCTTGGTGTTCTTCGTGCGGAAATGACTTGTATGTGTTTATAGGGACGAAATCGAACTAGTCGTTGGAGAGCAATTTGAATTTCGGTCTATTTAAGGTAGGTTTGAAGGTCTGATTTGATGTGCTTAGAGACGGCATGACCAAATGCGTGCTTCATTGTCCTTTATACCCGTTTGACTCTGAAACACATTGTCCTGCATTGTCAGCTCCGTACATACGTGTCTTGCTCTTATTGGTTATCAAGTACACTTATTCGGCGCCTTGATTCACCAACTTAGATTCACATTCTTCTTGTCTGGTTGACTTGTATGTCTTAGGTTAATACTTGGTTGTCACCTGATTGAACTGCCCTGATTAGTTAAGACTGATCAGTCTGCATTGTTGAGTCTTCTGATATAAGTTGTCTTAGCCCAACTTATTGACTCTTCTGATGTTATCTGATGTAGGTCTTCTGAAGGTCTTCTGGTCTTGATATCATCTAGTCTTCTGATCTTCGAGTTTTCTGAGTCTTCTGCATGATGTCTCTTCTGATCTTCTGACTAGTCTGATCTTCTGATCTTCTTCAAGACTTAACCTATACATATTGAGTTCCCCCTCAATATGTGACCTATTTATTATATCAGTTGTCTATACATTTCAACTGGTCATCATATTCTGATTTCTAGTTCATCAGTCAGCTAACTGGTTTCAACAGATCCATCTTCATCATCGCCATTCTCCAAAATCCGCACCAATTTGATCACTTATTTCACTACTCAACCCCAGTGAAGAAAAAAAAACCATCACAAAGAAAACAACCATCTCAAAAATCCCAATTCAGTAACATTCAACTACAAATAGAAGTTGAGATTTGTGGAATTTTTTATAGATAAACAAAATCGACTTTATTGTGCAAAGAAAAAGAGAAAAACATTCGAGACTTTTGGTGGCAGTGGCGGTGGTGAACTTTACTGAAAACAGACCAAAGCTTCCACATTGTTGGCAGCGTATCTCATCGGAAACGACGCAGAGCGAGAAAATTATATTCTTCATCCAGATCTGCATCTCCGACGGTAGTGCAGCTGACCATGGATTTGATTTTGATGTTGGAGAAGGCTGAGATCTCCTCCACCACAGCGAACAGGTGCTCGACGTGCAAGAAGATGGTTGGTGGCGTGCAAGTGGCGCTGTGGAGGTGGGTGTTTCGGGTGGTAGATGACAGGGGCGGTGGATGTGGGTGTTTTGGCCAGTGGAAGTAGTTTGGAAAGTGGAAGAGAGGGGCAGTGGTAGTTTGGGAGGTGAAGGGAAGGAGGCGATGGAGGGAAGCGGCCAGGGAGGGAATTTTTTTTTGTGGGAAGGGGGTGAGGGAGAGAGAGAAAGAGATTTGGGAGGTGGGTGGGTGGGGAGGGTTTGGGATCGAGATATGTGAGATGAAGAGTATATTGAGGAATTATATACAAATGAATTAATTCCTCACATCTCTACAAATTTGAGCTTTTAGATAAGATGAAATTCTTACATAGTATCAGAACCTCCAAGCTCACGCCTTCGTCCTCAGCAAAAACTCTACTCACATTTTATTATACATTTGTTGGGCTTCCTCTTCCTCCCAATAATGGAGTTGACAGCCAGGAGGGTAACCCAGCCCACATGTGAGGAAGAGTGTTAGGGAACTAGATACAAATGAATTAATTCATCACCTCTCTACAAACTTGAGCTTTTAGATGGGATGAAATTCTTACATAATATTGGTGGATGTTTAATGGGCCTCATGTGGGAGAAGGTTTTTTTGGTTTTTTAGGTAGTGTTTTGCAGCTAAAAGTAATGTGCTAAAAATCTTACACATATGAATAAATGTGTTGAAAATTTTGCACTTATGAATAATGACAAGATTTCATATACACCAAGTGCACATAATTTAGATCTGTGCACTTGCCCCGTCCCTACCCAATTAATCAATCTCGGTTCATATAAAATAAGCCATTAGTTTGATTGGTATATGGAGGAATAACAATAATTGGCGGAGCAACTGATCCAATCGGAAACCACACTTTGATTGATTCAAACAATTGAATTGTGATCCACGGTTTCCATACACCTGATCCGATCCCGAAATTCTCTGAGTAGATAGATCTTGAGCGTCGCTGAGACTAATGAAATGAATGGTGAGTGGGTGGTTTGAATCGAATATGGTGTCGGTGTTTCTGTACCATGTGGTGGGTGATCTGACGGTGGGGAAGCCGGAGCTATTAAAGTTTTCGGAGACAGAGACGGTGGGTGCGGCGATTCGGGCAAATGGAGAATCGACGGAAGGAGGGATTCCTGTGTGGAGGAAGAGATCGTAGTCGCAGACTTCTGTCATAAGTAATTGCAAGCTTCTGTTAGTTGCACGCTTCTGTTATAAGTAGTTGCACGCTTCTATTATAAGTAGTTGCATGCTTCTGTCATAAGTAGTTGCACGCTTCTGTTAGTTGCATGCTTCTGTTAGTTGCATGCTTCTGTTAGTTGCACGTTTCTGTTACAGGTAGTTGCACACTTTTATTATAGGTAGTTGCACGACTTTATTATAGGTAGTTGCATGCTTTTATTATAAGTAGTTGTACGCTTTTATTATAGGTAGTTGCACGCTTTTATTATAAGTAGTTGCACACTTCTATTATAAGTAGTTGCACACTTCTATTATAAGTAGTTGCATGTTTCTGTCATAAGTAGTTGCACGCTTCTATTAGTTGCATGCTTCTGTTAGTTGCACGTTTCTATTATAGGTAGTTGCACGCTTTTATTATAGGTAGTTGCACATTTTTATTATAGGTAGTTGCACGCTTCTATTAAAAATAAAAAAATAAAATGAGTTATTAAAAATAAAAAATAAAATAAAATGAGTTATTAAAATTTAAAAATAGAGGAAAAAAAACACGCAGGAACAAGATTCAAACCTTGGACCTCAAGGTTAAAAAGAACACAATCAACCACTAGGACAACACCCTACTATTCAAAAGTAGCAACAATATGAAATATAACCTTTATCGCACGTGACCCAATTTTTCCCATATGCGTGAGTGCACGGTGCACTTGAGTGCCAAGAGATCCACTCATGAATAATTAATTCTATATTTATTTGTTTAATTAACTTGATTTGCTTCCTTAATTATTGAAAACTAAGTTGTATATGTACGATATTGTAATGAAATAGGAAACTTTACTTTTCGCATAACCTTTAATTCTATTATAAGTACTTATCACTATTCAGAATATGAATTTTTGTAAGAGAGGATAATATCAGACAAGTCGTGAATCGAATATAAATTAATTAAATATATATACACACACGCAACATGAATTTTTCTTTCTTGTAATTGATAAATTTTGATTCATGCAGGAGACTAGAAATGTTATTTGGTTGAGAATGATGTAATTAATTTATGTGGAGTGGTTTCCTAAAAAAAAAAATTATGTGGAGTGGTATGAAGTGATGGTGTCCACGCGATGGGAGAAGGAAGTATATATGTGGGGGTGACTAGGACGGACTAGCTGGGATGGCGGCAGTTTTGCTGGGTGTGGCCCACCCAATATCCAAATGGTGGGCCCCGCTCCCCTCTTGTTAATTGTGGCTTCTGCTACTATATAAATTCGAATTTGGAGGCCCAACTTATTTCACTCAAAACACGAACTCTTCCTTAATTTTTATATTCACTGTTTTTTTACTTGTACGGTTCATATAGACATCCATGGAGAGTTCAAGAAGGCAGGAGGTTTGTAGAGTTGATTGGAGAGGGAGGCCTTCTAACCCTCTTAAGCATGGAGGAATCACAGCAGCATCCTTTGTTTTAGGTCTCTCTCTTTCTCTCTCTCAATATGTGTGATATATATATATATATATATATATATATATATATATATATATATATCTTTTAAGTGTTGTATGCATCCAGGTGCGCCGTATACTCATTGTCCATTTTAGAACCATGCAACTTGTTATACTGAAGGATGCAATTTATTTATATTGAAACGTGTAACTATTTTTCAATATTAATTGTTATACTGTTCGTGTAAATAAGTTGCATGCACTGTTTTAAAATGCACTATGTGTGTAAGGTGCACCAGATTCACACAAGACCCACTATTTATATATATATATATGGATATTTGAGAAGAAAATTAATAGTGTTGGGGTTGAATATTATGTGCAGGGCTTCAAGGATTTGAGATAATGGGAATAGCTGCTGTTGGGAACAATCTGATAACATATTTGATTAATGAGATGCACTTTTCCTTGTTAAAATCTGCAAACACAGTGACAAACTTTGTGGGAACTCTCTTCCTCCTTGCACTTGTTGGGGGATTTCTGTCCGATTCTTATCTTGGTTGCTTTTGGACCATCCTCATCTTTGGCTTTCTTGAACTTTCGGTACTCTCTCTCTCTATCATTATATCATGTATGAGTTATAAATTTCACTTCTGATCCCACGAGACAAGGTATTCCAAAATTTTGATCCCAACACTTACCTCTTTAGTCCCACTGTTACGGCCGTTAAAGTCAGAGATAGTTTTGGACCAAAAATGAATTCTATTATCATGTATCTAGACATGTGACAAGTTATATATATTTAAATAACTACATATATATTTTAATTAATCATACACCAATTGCACCATGCGACTAGTGTGTTTTTTTAAGCAGTACTATGAGCTATATATTTTCATTGAACATTAAGTATTACTACATCCGTCCCACAAAATTTTGCCCCAATTTTATGGCAAGCATATTAAGAAAAATGTGTAATGAGTGGAGTATTGAGGGATAATTTAGTAAGTTTATATGTATAAAGTAAATAAATTAAATGGATTGAGTGTATATGTGGGTCCCAAAAGTAATGACATTTGATTTAAATATGTGAATATTGTGAAGATGAAGTTTAGTAAGAAGATTTCTTTTTTTTTGGTGTGTAAATATTTGTTGCACGTCCCAAAAAAGAAATTGGGCAAATTTTTCTGGGACTGAGGGAATATATATTTTTACCGAACAGTACTATCAATTGTTTCCGGTGAATAGTATTACCACATGTGGATACAAGTATTACTCTTAATTAACAAGAGTGATTATAATTTGCACAGGGTTTCATTTTATTGTCAGTGCAAGCCCATCTCCCCCAACTGAAGCCCCCAGAGTGCAATATGATGAGTGACACTACTAATCTATGTATAGAAGCAAAGGGGTTGGAGGCCTTAATATTTTTCACAGCACTTTATTTGGTGGCATTAGGGAGTGGGTGTGTTAAGCCTAATATGCTAGCTCACGGTGCGGATCAATACAATCAAGATGACCCAAAGCAGTCCAACAAACTCTCTTCATACTTCAACGCAGCTTACTTTGCTTTCTCCATGGGTGAACTCATTGCCTTGACTCTTCTTGTTTATGTCCAAACACACTCCGGCATGGATGTCGGTTTCGCCGTCTCCGCCGCCGCCATGGCCCTCGGCCTCATCTGCTTCATCTCCGGTGCATTTCTCTACACTAACAAACCTCCTCAAGGAAGCATCTTGACCCCTATTGCACAAGTAAGAATTCATTTTAGCTTCTTTATTAATGGCAAAAATCGTACTACCCCCGTCCCAACTATTTGTTCACACTTAATGTTTTCTCGTGTTTTAGCGAACAAGTTTTTTATTAGTATTTAAAATGATAAAGTAAGTTTTAAGGAGATATATAATAGAGAAGAGACAGATCTATCATAATGCTTCTTAAAAGTCACTTTATCATTTTAAATACTAATAAATAACTCGTTCGCTAAAACACGAGAAAAAAGATGGTGTGAGAGAGTTGGGACGGAGGGAGTATTTTTCAGTCCTGTAAGTTATCCGTATTCCGATTTGAGCAAGTCGCATGTGCATCCAGGTGCCCCGTGTACTCATAATGCATTTTTAAAATCGTGTTACTATTAATATGGAAAAATAGTTGCATGTTTCAGTATAAACAAGTATCATTTTTCAGTATAACAAGTTGCATTGTTCTAAAATACACTATGAGTACATAGTGCACCTGGATGCATACAAGACTTACCCTTTCAGATTTTAGTCATGACACCCTACGAATTAGAAATAATCATGTTACCTTTTTTAATATTTTGGTCACGTGATCGATTGTAATAGGTAAAATAAATGGTTGACCAATCAGGCTTTGACACATGTACATATTAGAATTTATCGGAACAACATCAACTGAATATTTTACCTTTGCAGCTGATTATCAGACCAAAATATCAAAATTAGAAGTTATATGACTATTTTCAATTGTGGAAATCGATATTGGAACTAAATTAGGGATAAACTTGAAATAAAAATATTAATTTACACGAATTATTGCATCTTGATAAAAAAAAAATCGGATGCACAATTATTGGTGGGTTTGACGAAATTTAATAATTTAGCACACATACTGGCATATCTTTATTGGCCTCACATGGCAATAAACATTTTATGCCCTCGAGAATGTCCTCAATGCAACATTAATTTAATTGACATGTTGGTTAGTTTTTTACGTAATGCCAAAAGCTTGAGATCTTTAATTGGTATATAATAATGTGGCTAACTGTTTGATTCCGTTGAATATGATATATGCTGACTGATTATGATAAAATTAATGCTAATTTGATTGTTGAATAAAATAAGTTTATGTTTAATGGTGCAAGTACTATCTTCCCATTGATGTCTTTGAAAAAGTTTCACTATAAGTCAAAATTATATCACAACATGCAATCGGATATGTCGGAAAGCTCTGGCCTCTTGCTCGTCATCTATTTATAATATCCTTTTTAGAAAAATGAATAAACTTTTGTGATACTTCTTCCATTCCAAAAAAAATGGACCTACAGTAATTTCCATACAAAATAAGAAATGAAAATTATTATAGTTAAAATATTTATTTTTAATTTAATTTTCCATTTTGCCCTTATTAATAGTATCTAGATATTAATTTAAGAAAAAGTAAGATACATTAAAGAGTGAGTCTCATGTACACCCAAAGGTGCACCTTGTACTCATAGTGCATTTTAGAATTATGCAACTTGTTATACTGAAAAGTGTAATTTAGTTACACTAAATCGTGCAATTTTTTTTCCCATAATAATAGTTGCACGATTCAGTGTAAATAAGTTAAACTTTTCAGTATAACAAGTCGCACGATTCTAAAATGCACTATGAGTACACGGTGCACCTGAGTGCATACAAGACCCAGCTAGCCTACATTAAATAGGTGCAAAAAAATGAAAATAAAATATTAATGATATATTAAATATACTAAGGTGGTGTTTCTTATCTCTATTGGAACATTAGAAGTACTTTTAAAAAAAAAAAAAAGCTATGTCTTAATAACTTTTAAAAAGAAGTGATTCTAACTATTCCAAAATAATTTGAAAATAGGTACTAAGTGACATATTTTTATGAGACGGACAAAAATAGAAATCAGACTTATTTTTATAGAATGGGAGAGTATATATTATTAATTAATTTATTTATTTATTTATTTTTTATGTTAGGTGGTTGTGGCCTCAACTTTAAAGAGAAAGCAACTTTGTCCATCAAATCCTCGGATGCTTCATGGAAGCCACCACAAGGAGGCAATCTCCGACAACCCCATTTCTCACAGTGTTTCCAATATTCAACTCACTCAAAGATTTAGGTAACTGTTTCTTAATATTCAACTTGCAACTGCTTTTACCTAATTTTTTATTTTATTGGATATCTTTTTGGCCTTGCTTTTATCATTTGCATCAGCAATTATTTTCACTTTGCAAACACTTATATATATAATATGATTATATCGTTCAATATATTTTAAATGGATAAGGTTTCCGTAAACTTATTCATAAAATGAAATTTATATATATCACTATACTTATAAATTAATATTATAACACTTATCAACTGATATCAATACACTTGTAAATTAATATCATAGCATTACGTGTTATAAGTATTAGTTTATAAAAATGATGGTATCAATTTATACATACAATAATATCAATTTTGTAGTATGAATTAATTTCACAAGAGAGTTTGTGACTTTAAATATCACTAGGAAACAAAAGATTCACGGGTCTAAATCGGATGGGATCATATTCTATAGACGATGTTAGTTGTTTACCTTTCCAATATTATGATTTCCCTGTATAGTATAAACAAAATCATTATTAACCAGTAATATAATATAAAAAAAATTACTCTAAAGTATAATTTTTTATGTATTATTAAGTGTGTTGTACTGTTAACTTACGTATTATTATTAATTAGTCTGTTAACTTAACAATATTATGTTGCTGTTTAATGTATTATTATTGTTTAGTCTGTTAACGCAATATTAAATTAGCATGTAATATTTTTAAGTTAACGGGAAATATTATCCGATGGAATCCTCGAGTTACTTTTTTCCGCGAGATTTTTGAGACCTGATCTCCCCTATATATATAAAATTTCAGATTGTTGAACAAGGCTTGCATCAAGATAAATGAAGATGGGAAGGAGTCTCCATGGAGGCTTTGCAGCGTGGAGCAAGTTGAACAAGTGAAAACATTGATTTCAATAGTGCCCATATTCTCATGCACAATTGTTTTCAACACCATTCTTGCACAATTACAAACATTCTCAGTCCAACAGGGGAGTGCCATGAACACTCAACTCACAAACTCCTTCCACATTCCTCCAGCTTCACTCCAAGCAATCCCTTACATCATGCTCATCTTCATCGTCCCTCTTTACGACGCGTTCTTCGTCCCGTTTGCCCGTAGAATCACGGGCCGCCACTCCGGTATCACCCCTTTACAGCGGATCGGTACGGGCCTCTTCTTAGCCACTTTCTCGATGATCGCCGCCGCTCTCATGGAACACAAGAGAAGGTATATATTATCAATCTTGAGCAAGAACCATATTTTCATGCAGTTTTGGTCCTTCTGTTATGGAATTCGTTACGTTCAACTGCACTTTTGGTCCCAAACCTTGTCCTGTGAGATCAAAACTGCACCTAACTTTAACGGAAATCGTAACTGTGGGACCAAAACTGCATGCAAAAATGGTTTTGGGACCAAACTAGTGAATGTTGAAACCAAAATCGTGAGGTATCGTGTCCTGTGGGACTAAAAATGAATTTTACTGGTATAACGTGTGTATGAAGAGATTAATGCATGGAACAAGTAAATAGAAAACTAGGGTATAACGTGTTGTAATTCTGTTATAACATTGATACTTTAATTAGGGATTAATTGCATTTTCAGTCCTATAGGAATTTTGCCTCGTGAAATTGGTTATTTTTTCAACAGTTTTGGTTCTATGGGAATTTCCGGTCCAAAATTAACGGATGTTGATGCGTGAAGTATACACACCGTTAGAAAATTTACAAAATTGGTCTTTTTTTATCAATTTTGGTCCCATAAAAAATTAACTAACGGATTCTGTCAAATAGTTAGCAGTTTGGACCAAAATTGAAAAAAAAAGAGGAGCATTAATTTTCGAAAATGGTATCAAAAGAGTTTCCAAATATATAATTCATGCAGGACCAGTTTTGCAATTTACTTAATACCGAGACTTTAGTGCATGATCACTATATACACTGCATGATCCTGTTAGTACTTAGTTGTTTTACTAATACTGTACTGTGTTGCTGCTAATACTTTACTGTATTCCTGCTGATACAAGACACGCTGCTCTCAACTCCAACGTGACACTCTCCATATTTTGGATCGCGCCCCAGTTTCTCATCTTCGGGGTATCCGAAATGTTCACAGCCGTCGGATTACTGGAGTTCTTCTACAATCAATCAGGGGTGCAATCCAGCAGCAGCTTCTTAACAGCCATAACTTACTGTTCCTACTCATTCGGCTTCTACTTAAGCTCGCTGCTCGTCTCCCTCGTGAACAAGGTGACCGCCTCTCTTCATTCGTCGTCTGGATGGCTCGGTGAAACCAATCTCAACAATGACAGATTGGATCTGTTTTACTGGTTTCTTGCAGTTCTGAGTTTCCTCAATTTTCTCAACTATCTCTTTTGGTCAAGATGGTATTCACACCATGAGTCTGCAGTTAAACAAAAACTTGCTGATGATCAAAATGTGTATCCATTCAATCACGTTGTGTGATTGCTGGCTAGAGCTTAATATTGATGCCGTGTGATAATTAGTGGCATTTAATTTCCCTATACATATATATATATATATAGAAAAGGGGAATTAATTAATTAAATAACTTTTGCAGACATGCAAATAGCTAACGTTAATGTGCTTCCTCTGTCTCGTTTAATTTATTGTTTAAGGATGTTTGATACAAATTAGAGATTTAAACCAAAATCGTCTCATAACTATCAATCTTTATTGAAATAGTTTCACAATTATCAATTTTTTCAATTTAATCTCACTTGTATTCAATTTGATCCAATTTAGTCTCTAATCGCCGGAGATCACTCAAAATCACCCAAAACGTCGTCGTATTGATCTGCACGTCAGCAGATTCCGTCGTTTTGGGCTAAATTTAATCATTGAGCGATTTGGGACTAAATTTAATCAAATTGAATACATGTGAGATTAAATTGAAAAAGTTGATAATTGTAGGACCATTTCAAAAAATGAGGAAAGTTATGGGACAATTTTGATTTAAATCCCTACTAATTAAGAAAATCATTATAATATAGCAATAAATATAGTATAAATATAAGTGACATGTCACTTTTACCGTTTCATTTACCTATATGGTCATTTAATAAATAAATTATTACAACTCTGACATTTAATCCTCCTAGAGTAATATTAACTGACAATTATTGTAGGAGAAAAATATTTATCTAAAAAGATAAACAAAATGGGATAGAGGGAGTAATTGATGGGTTCTCGACAATTTCGTTAATATTGAGTTCAATAATTGCGTGGAAGACAGGAATGAACTATCTAATGCTCGTATTAGGAGTAAAGGGTATCCCAAGCAGGATTTCTAATTTCTATAAAAGCTTTAAAAAATTGAATTGCAACTAAAGTTAATTTAGAAAAAACGGCATCATCACTTAAGCAAGTGAAAAGGTTTGTGTTTTATTGTAAGACCCCATTTAGTTAAAGATATCGATAATATGTTTAGTTACGTTCATTGTAAGAGGTGTGAAATTAATTCGGCTTTGATACCATGCATAAAAGAATTTCATTTCATTTAAAAGTCCAAACTTGAAAAGAGATATAAAATTAATTCTTTTATTTAATTTTTCTAATAATTTTGGGAATTGAATTGATTTATTCATCTATGATGTACAGTATATATAGCGTACAAAATGATAAGGTTTACTTACACCTAGTATACATATCTGTAGAGATGGCAAAATGGGCCCAGCCCGATGGGCCGGCCCGTGTAACCCGAGAAATGGGCTGAACTCAATTTTTGGTGGCCTGAAAAGAATCGGACCGATTTGGCCCGGCCCACCAGGCCCAGCAGGCCAGCCGGGCTCGACCCGATTTGGCCCGCGGGCTTCGGCTGGCCCAGGCTGGCTCGGTTAGTGTCTTTTTTTTATTTTTTTATTGGCCCACTTGAAGTTAAAGTAACATAGGTGTTTTCTTCAGTAGATAAATATGTTTTGGAAACTTGGAATGCGTTAATTTGTATAGATAATGTGGACATGTGGTGGATTTGAAGAGGAAATGAATAGGAAGTGGTTGGTTTTGTTGCTGGAAGAAATGTTGGGAATACGAGAAAAGATGATGACAAAAACTTGTGGTATAAAAAATGATGGGCAACTGCTACACTCTATAGCTCATTTATCAATTGACTAATTCATTGTAATTTATATGTATTACTATAAAGTCGATTTTAAATGAATTTTTAGTTACACTTGTTTTTTTAGATCCACCTATTAAAATGCTCACACCTCTCAAAGTGTTCAAACATCAATGCCTAAATTATCCTCCGTCTCACCGTGAGATAGTCTCATGCAAGTGTTCCTCATAATGTATTATATAAGGTCTTCTGGAGATATAAAAAATAAAAAAGGGAACCATATTTTTATAAAATTATAAAATTAATATTTAAAAAAAATATTAAAAAAAGGGCCATTTTGGCTCGGTGGCCCGCCTAGGGCCGGGCTGGGTTTCGTAAATGGAGGCCCGCTAAGAATTGGGCCCGGCCCAACCCAACCCGAAACTTGCGATTGGACTGGTGGGCTAGGCCGGGCCGGCCCAGTTATTTTGCCACCTCTACATATCTGATAACAAACTCCTATAATTGTGGATGCCCTAATTCAAATTTTAATTATGATTTATCTACACTCTAGAATCTTCCGTTATAGATGATGTGTTACAATTTGTTTGGATGTGGAGTGGTTGGTCTCAAATCTCTCTCCAATAACTTAATTTTCTCAACATCTTGGAATTAATTTGGAAAGAAATTTAAAGCCCGTTTGCAAACTCAATAGCAAAAGCAAAATCACTTTTTTTTTAAAAAATAAACACTTAAAATTTGTTTGCAACTACTTCTTTAAGTGCTTATTAGCTTTTTTTACAAAGCATTAATTTCTAGCTTTTGACTTCTACTTAAGCACTTCTACACACATCCCAAGGAAATATACCACAATACATTTATTAAAAACACTTCTTTTACAAACATATTTCTATTTAACAACTTCTTAAAATCACTTTATTTTAAAACACTCTTTATTTTTCATTTTGCTACAAAAATCACTTAATATCACTTTTTTTTAGATACTAGTGGTTGCAAACAAACACTAAAGTTAGTGATGAACATCATATCATTACAATGCGTATATAAGAGAGTTGACATTAATAAACCGTTAATCACAGCACATGTGCAATCAGAGTAGGTCTAGCTAGCCAGTAAGTAAAGGCAGTACTGCTTCTACTTTATTTTGAATAGATAATACTCATTCCGTTCTTGTGATAATATGCATAATTTTTTTTTTATTCATCTCGAAATAATGTGTATATTTTTTAAAATGACAAAATACTCAAAACTTATATACTTATAGTATTATTATAATTAATTTAGAATATGTTAATAAAATAATTTTTCTTAATTTTTTGTGTCCGCATAGGGTGCACATTATAGTAGATATAGGGTCCTTATTTAATTAATGCATAATGAGACAACATTATTATGAAACTATATCCAATAGAATGAATTCAAACAAGAGAAGCCACACAGCTAGAAAGAGGGGGGGCCATATATACTGATTCTCATTTGTTTTCTTGTTTTTCTGTTTCACCTTTTTCACAAATGGAACATGTCTCAAACATGTTGGAATTGAGGCCGCCCCACCTCTTTCGTAATTCCTATATCCTCTCAACACCATTCCTCCTCCCCTTAATTCATGGTATCCTTCCATCGTGGGATTCGTGGCCATTATACACCCTTCTTCTTCCCAAATGTAATTCAACATTTACTGTTTGCAACGAGTTTAATGAGAATTATTTATTAATATTATAGTAAGTAAAATTGAATTTTTACGAGAATTAAATGATAAAATAATGACATGTGTTATAAATAAAATGAGATTAAATTGTTTTTAATGTGAGAAAAGTAATAACATACATATAATATAATATTGAAATATTTGGAGGGGATATTTTAAGTTGATTGAGTTGATTTATTGTCACTTTAGGAAATGTTCATTAATCTAATTCGGGAAGGACTTTTTTGGCGAATGTTCAATTTAATCCGGGACGGAGGGAGTATGAGGATCATGTACTGCATATATATATACACACACACTCATATGCAATATTACATATATAAGATCCATGCAAAACTGCCCTAAACCTACCCATTTCTTAATACACAGATTCACTTCTCTCTTTCATGTTTATGTCGCTCAATTCACTACAAAAAAACTATCTTTTAACGAGGGTGTTAACAAGGGCATGTCCTCGTTAAATTGATTCAATTTAACAAGGATATTAACAAGGGCTAATAATCCTTGACAATTTTCTTCTCGCTAACGTTTAATGAGGACAGTTCACAGACCCTCGGTGTCAACGAGGGCAAATGCGCCCTCGGTATTAGGAATGGTAAAATTGCCCTCGCTAAACAAAAAGTATAAAATAATAAAATGTCTCCAGAATTCGCGAGATCTGGGTCTTGAATACATCTCTTTTTTTTTAGCTAAGTAACTCATTCATTAAATTTAAAATTTTTATAAATATTTATCATATATTTTATGTATTTTTTATTCTTAAATATTGTAAATTATAAAATACTAGCCGAATTCGTGAGTCCAGAGTCTTGAACACGCAACCTATGTCCCGTGCCCTGCAATTACCGTTGGGCTAACTGACTTATTCATTAAATTCTCACTTCTAATAAATATGTATCATATATTTTCTATATTTTTTATTTTTAAACGTTGAAAATTAAGTGACTTATTCATTAAATTCTCACTTCTAATAAATATGTATCATATATTTTCTGTATTTTTTATTTTTAAATGTTGAAAATTATAAAATACTAGCCAAATTCGTGAGTCCAGAGTCTTGAACCCGCAACCTATGTGATGTGCCCTGCAATTACCGTTGAGCTAAGTGACTTATTCATTAAATTCTCACTTCTAATAATTATATATCATATATTTTTTGTATTTTTAACAATGAGACCATGCACTCGCTATTAGCAAGGGCTATTAAGGTGCTTGTTAAAGCCCTCGGTATTAACGAGGGGAAATTTGTTGCTCGTTAATGCTCTCGTTAATAACAAGAGCTCTTAAATCACTCATTAGTGTCGAGGGTTATCAAAATCCTCTTTAAAATTATTGTTAACACCCTTGTTAAATGATAATTTTTTTGTAGTAGTTCATTCACGTTTCTATTGTCGGTCAATCTCCTTCTCCCGGTGGCACTCAGTGCCCCTTCTCGTCATCGCTTTACAATCTTCTTACACATAAATATATAATTATATATTTCATATGGTGTATATATATAATATATCTATATTAAATATATAATTTATTACATATTAAGGAAAATATTCATTTGATAACAAAATTCTTCCAAAACTCCTGAGTAGATACATACCAAATCATATAGTAAGTTTATTTTTGGCTGCTAGTTCGATATTTTTTCATTCTTATAATTTACATTTACCATATCATTAATTTATATATGAAAATCGAATCCGTAGAGATTTGATATACATGGAAATCAAATTCGTAGAGATTTATGTATGTGAGAATTAAATCTATGGGATTTAATTTACAAGATTATGGATTTTATTTCCTAATCAGGTTAGCTTAAGATTTAAGATAGGTATCCCCTATATATATGAGTCCTTTGAAATTCACAATACAAGACTTCATATTTTCTCCATAAATCTCTAAGTTGGAATTTTCCTAGCAAATTCATCTCGGGGATTCAACGCTAGCAAATCTGTGCGAATTGGTAAACGACAGTTACGTGGATACCGTGGTTGAGGAATCTGTGTACGAATTGTTGTAAGAATTTTGTTTACGTTTATCCGTATTTAATTATGCAATTATATGTTCGTTGTTGGTGAACAATTTAATTTCGCTGCGCATATATTACGTGTTTACGTGCCTCTATATTCCAACAGTGGTATCAGAGCTCCAGGCTCTTGATTAATTGTATAATTGATGTTTTAAAGTTTTTTTTAAAAAAAACCTGGTACGGCCAAATTAATTGACCGCACCTTTGATTTCAATTGATTTGGGTGTGTTGTTTATTTGATAAACAAACACCCCTTTGGTGTTGTCTTGTCGCTCTCGTCTCTTCCGCTCGCCCAGTTAGGGTTTTCTAAAAATCCTTTCTCCCTGCCTCGCCTTCGTCTCACGCTAATTTCGCGTTCACAACGAGCATCTGCGGCATCGCTCAAGTCAGCAGCATAACGCCGCGACTCGTGACACCCGCGCATTGCCGCAACTCGCAACACCCGCGCAATGCCGCATCAGAGCAAAATCAAATGGGTTGGACCCATGGCGGCATGACCTGTATCGCGATGATTTCGAGCGGCGTTCGTCACGTCCCCTCGTCCTAGACGGCGGCATCCTTGTTTCGATTTCGATTCACTGGGAAAACCCGAAGGATCGATGGGGTTCACGGTGAAATGCCACCGCATCGCCTCGTTTTCACGTTTGCCGATCTATTTTGCGGGGATGCGTGCCATTTCATTTTGACCAAGACGTGCGATGTACTGCCGTATCACTCTCGATTCGTGATTTATGACTCGGCTGCAGCCGCGAGTCGCCTAACGGCGACGGCGACTCTCTTGCACACGCCGCTTACCTGCTTCGTTCGACACATGTATCTGTACAGGTTCATGTGTTTGTTTTGGGTCAGTTTATTCGATTTTGGTTGGACTATTTCGAACGCTTGATTGAACTGGATTCCAAAATTGATTGTTGCTGTGATTAATTGGATTAATTCTGATGAATGGTTGATAAATTGTGGGTTTTCGGTTGTCCCGATTAGAAGGCGGTGTACGGGCAGTGATGAGGGAGGGACTGTTTTGCAAATTAGATTTCAAACAGGCCCCTCCGTGTAAATTTTAGAAATTGCACTTGAGCCCTTGGCAAACTAATAAATAAAATCTATTTTAAAATTTAATAAGATTAATTTTAAAAATAGTAATAAAAGTTGGAATTTTATTTGTAATTAATTGAATTAATTATTAAAGATTAATAATTTTAAAATTGAATTTAAAATTAGATTTTTGAAATTCAGTTTTTAAAAGGATTATTAAATGTGATGTAGATTAACATGTTGGATCTCAATTAAGCAATTAATACCCCGCCTTTAAAACGTTATGTTGGTCCCGGTGCAAACGAGTCTTACACGTGTATGGGGGGGGAATACACGTGTTCAGTGTTTTTAAAACTTTTCTTTTACTGAGGTCAGCTTGGGTCAGGTTGTCCTGAAGATTTGGTCCTGAGAAGCACAAATCACTCTGAGTCAAAGTCTACTGAGACAGTGATCCTGAGCTGCTTTCAGAAACCTCAGATAATCCCAACTGAGTCCTGAGTTTTCAGAGATCCTGAGTTGCTTGGATCAGATAACTAACTTACTGAACCCTCAGAAGAGTAAGTTCAGTTTGGTAACTATCTGTTCTAGCTACTCAGATGTGCGGAATGGTTGGCCCTTTAGTTTATACTCGTTTTAAGCTTTGCTGAAAACCTTCCTTTGAATGGAATAGTGATTAGACTGTGATTCAATTATATGCAACTTCCAGTGGATTGATTCCAGCTGAAATGTCAGTGAAAATATGCTTTCAGATTTAAGTCAATGCAACAGTTAAGCACAGATAAAGAAAGCAATAAACAACACATCAATTTATAGTGGTTCAGAGACTCAAGCTCCTACGTCCACTCTCCTTGATCTCTTCAGAGAAATTCACTAATCACTTCCTTGAGCTTTCTGACTACCTCGCGTAGTTTACTTACTCAACTCGGCCCTGAGCTTTCTGACTACTCCACGTAGTTTACTTACTCAACCCG
The DNA here is from genome assembly GCA_037126765.1 of Stenogyne calaminthoides. Classification (NCBI taxonomy): domain Eukaryota; kingdom Viridiplantae; phylum Streptophyta; class Magnoliopsida; order Lamiales; family Lamiaceae; genus Stenogyne; species Stenogyne calaminthoides. Next base: position 13,348,994 of record JBBCBC010000028.1, read on the forward strand.
ACCTTGAGCTTTCTGACTACCTCCGTAGTTTACTTACTCAAACACAAACAAGCTTTCAGACTACCTCTGTAGCTTACTAACTTCACCTCTAGAGCTTTCTGACTACTCCGCGTAGTTTACTAACTCTTTACAACTCTTCTTACCAACAATCACGCTCAAACTACCTTCTAAAGGGTTTGGGGTTTCTTGGTTGGTTTCCAACTAGGATTAGATATCCTTTACAATAAAGTACAATGCAAAGGCTAGGATATCTCGACTAAGCTTTGGATATATCTTTATCAAGCTAGGCTTAGTGGAATGAGCTCTCTTCGATTTAAAAGCACTTGGGAAATTCTAAGTTTTTCGAGTGCTTTAACTTTGCGATAATAAGTTTGAGCTCTTGAGTTGCTTACAAATTTCCTGTAACCTTACAATTTAGTAGGTCACAAGTATTTATAGGCATACACCAAGGTTTCTCTTGAAAAACTATCTGTTGGAGGAGATAACTTCGTGAGTTTCCTCTTATGGTGTGTGAGGAACGGCTATATTTAGGGTTTGAAACTCCCTAACACATTTTAGGCAATAGCTTTTCATGTAGACGGTCTTCACTTTTTGCAGTCTGGAACTTTGTACTTCTGACATCTTTTTCAGCGACCTATCACTGTCAGTGTCAGTATGGTACAATGCTGTCTTCCTCTTTTTGACTTTTGTCTCCAGTTAAAGGTAGACACCTTCAACGGCTCTTTTGGTTACAAACTCTGAGTTGATATAACCTTAACAACACTCTGACTTAGTTCCTTTTGTCTTCATTTGAATGTCTTGGCAAATATCTATTTTTCTAAGGAATCGCGATCATCTCAGTATTGCATCCTTCAGATAGATATGTTCAGTGCCTTGGAACATTCAGGTTTATACTGAGCATTCAGTACATTACTGAGTCTTCAGTAAGTACTGTGCCTTCAGTATTCTTGATCTTCAGTTCTTCAGTCTTCTGTCTTCTGTGTCTTCTGAGTCTTCAGGGTCTTCTGAGTCTTCAGCGTCTTCTGAGTCTTCACAGATATACTGACTGATATACTGAGTCTTCATGCCGAGTCTTCAGTTCCTCAGTTTCATACTGAGTCTTCAGTATCTCAGTTTCACACTGAGTCTTCAGATTCTCAGTTTCTTACTGAGTCTTCAGAAACTTTGGTTTCATACTGAAACTTCAGTTTCTTCAGAAACATACTGAGTTCTTTAGAGTCTTCAGATCCTAACCTGATCTATATCTGCTGACTATACATCTAGCAGATATCATCCTGAATACTCTAAAAACTGAATCCTGACTCAACTATCAAGATTATCCTGAACATGTCATACTCAGGGGTTTTGGGATCTAATCAAAATCATATATCTTTATTAAATTCATCTCCCAACAATTTTCCCCTTTTTGATGATGCCAAAACCTATCTTGTTACAACCAAACAACCTAAACTCAGGTTTCAGTTTATCCTATTACAAGATTGATTATGTCTCCAATAATTTCCTGAACAGAGAATCTCCCAACAATTTCTTAAGTAGAGAATCTCCTAACAATTAATCATTCAACAATTTCTTCAGTAATGAATCTCTCAAAGGATTCATCACCAAATATTTAATAAACAATTTCCCTCATAAACAATTAATTCAGAGACATCATTCAGCATATCAAAAGTAAAAGACATGTAAATAAGATAATGAGATATTATCTTTTGAGCATAAATGATAAGTTTTCATTGATGATAGGTAGTCTGTTACAGGTTACAATGAATCTTATCAGAACAAAATCAAAAAGACAAAAAAAATATAAGATTACATGAATCTTCTGAGTCTTTATCTTCTGAGTCTTCATTCTGTTCTTCAGCTCTGCTCCTCAGTCTGGTTCTTCAGCTCTGCTCTTCCACCTCATCAGCAGGGACTTCTAGGTTGAACATTCCGTAGTATCTTTTCTTCAGCGCATCTCTTTCCTTGATGATATCCGGACTGTTCCCTGTCAGACCTAACTGAGTGGCGTACTGAGATATTTCCTGAGAAATGGCCTTCTCATTCACCTGACCATTCTCGAGCATAGGAGGAGGGTACACATATGGAACAGGGGGTTATCTCAGACCTTTCCTTCATCCGCAAGATTTATCCATCCTTGAAGATATTTTTGGATAGAAGGTCGAGAGATAATCAATGAAAGCCTCATTCGGATCTGAGCTCTCCCCTCTCCACTCTCTGGGCAGCACATCATAGTAGAACCGAAGGTTCTCTTGATCTCTTCCCACGCATCGTTGAGATGGACTGGCATCCACTTATCAACATGCGGCCATTTCAGTGCTTTAGTGCTCCCTCTCCTCTTGCTTGCGAACCTTCTGAACCCACTCCTTCTTTTCTGCTCTTCTTCTACTTTCTTTCGATCCTTTGGTACACGAGCGAAGCGGCGATTTTCTTTGCTTGTTCGATCTGGAGTGTTTTCAGAGTGCTTCTTGTGTTGAAGACTTTCTTCTTGGGCACAGACTCAGAATCTTCAGTATCCAATATCAGCTTCCTCTGGACTGGCTTAGAAGCCTTTGCACGCTTGCTCTCAGGTTCAACAATGCCCAAGGCTTTCCTCTTCATAGGCAATTCAGCAGCAGCCTGGCTTGTTCCAACCTTAGCTCTATCACTCAGTTTCTCTCTCGCAACTTCAAGCATGGTTTCCTCAGAAACCTGAGTGTAGATCGGCTTCTCCACATTACTGAACTTCAGCTTCTCAGTAGCTTCGACTTCCTTCAAGGCTTTAGATATGATATTCATTTCAGCTTCCTTTTGCGCCTTTTTCTCCAAAGTACGTGCCAATAACTTCCTGAGGTCTTCACCTGGCTTTTCCCCCTTCTTGGCACCGTAATTTGGAAGGAGTCTGGAGAGTGTTGTGTCCATGTGGTACTGCTCTTTGCTTACACAGGGCACCTCTCCTGCTAACTGATCCTGTTCATCTTCTAGCCTCCTGAGGTGGTTCTTTGCCACAGAGAATTCTTCCGAAAGATGGGCAAACTGGCCAGATAGAGCATCTTTAAACATCTCTGTCATCTTGGTCATGAGCATTGAGCTCATTTCCTCAACAGCAGACTTGATCCGTACTTCGTTCTTCTCTGCCAATTTCACCTCTAGAAACTTCGGTTCTCTCCCCGGTGCTTCGTTTTTAGTTCAAGACTCGGCTTTCGTATTGACTCCCTCCAACTTCTCATCCAAATGTCTTCCATGGAGGTCATCTTTGAGGTCAGAGTGTCTTGAAGTTGCACCGCTCAAGATGAACTTCGATTCTCCATCTTCCGAGATTGGGCCGGCCAATGTCTCTTCCATTTGAGTGATTTTGTTCAACATTGGCTCAACCTTCTCAAGCTTCTCCACTATGGGAGTGAGGTCGATCTCAGGAACATTTTGCACCTTCTGTGCTGATTGATCATCCTGGGGTTCAGACACAACACCCGAGGGCCGGTCTTTTGAGCATCGACTTCATCCCGAGCTCCGATCTCTAACCGAAATCGTCAATCTGATCGAGATAGTTCATAGTTAAAGATAGAAACTTCAGTAACTTTGGCATAATTGTTAATAGTGCCAAAAGGTACCTGAAGAGTGCTAACTTCAGTCTGAGGTTGAATGATTTCAGGTTGATCAGCACAAGAAGTTTCCTTCTCCATCTGAGACTGATCCTCAGCATCTCCCTGTTGGTCCCCATCTTGAGATTTGTCTCTGCTGCTAGGGGCACCAACTTCAGTAGCTCTCCTCTCAGCGATCTTCTTCTGAACTAGCTCATCAAAATCGGAAATTTTCATCCTGAGCTTTGTCTTTCTGAATCCTGAGAATTCAGTGAGGAAAGTTGTCTCCTCGTTCCACCAGTCTTCCCCTCTGCATGAAGCAATATTAAGCATCTATGGAAGAGTCTGGTTTAGGATGAAGACCGTTGACCTCAATCTGAAGAAGATGTCTTGGAGGTCAGGGAATAAGCTCAGCTCAGGGTATCGGTCAAGAATGAACCGTTCCCCCTTGCTTCGCCATTCGGTCTCTTCAGCTTCACCTTTCTTGAGCATAAGGCTCTCAGGTTCAGTTGGAAAATCTGCTGAAAGATCTACTAAGAGCTCATTCAGGAGCTCATCAAAATTCACTTGCTCCTGAGGCTCAACAAACTCTGAGGTTTGGGCAGCCTGCTCTTGTCAAGATACTCCTGCTCCCGTCCCAACATATATACTGAGGGATCATCTCCCCTATCGCACAACTCAAATACGTCGTTTAAATCCTTAGGGACTATACAAAACTCACGAACAAAATCCACATACTTCATCGATTGTTCAAGATGAGAAACATAAATCTTGGATTCTATATTATCCTCCTCATCTATTTCCATATTTGCAACAAACTCGATTACCTCGCGAGCATACTCCTGCTCCGGTCGATTTGCGACAAGGTTCGTCAGTTTCGCCAGTCGGATTAAGTGGAGCACCTCTTCCTCGTGCTTGGCATTGGACGTACTCTCCAAAGAAACCACGTATTCGTACCATGGCTTATTTGTCTCGGCTAATTTGTCGAAAGCGTTAAGAGCCATTTGAGATTTGAAGATTTAGGGTTTAGGTTTTCTGGGCAAGGGGATTTTCTTGCATATGATTTTGGGAACGAAGGGTTTGATAAAATTTGGCTTGAATGACTTCTTGAGGAATATATAGTTTCGAGATCGTGGGAATTCACGTCGGTTAGGTGAAAAGCAACGGTTGAGATTAATAGCCGATTAATTGGGTATGCGAAAGATCGATTCCCGAAAAGTAAGCCGCCAATTTATCCTCATTGGTCATTAATGTAACAGAACATTAAATGACTGTTGACCTTCTTTGGAATTTCAAAACATCCCGCCCAAAAAAACATTCCTTAGGTGTTTTGTATTTATTGCAAATGATTACTGAGTTTCACTTAAGCAATAAATGAGTCGCATGAGTCATTACTTCTTCAGACTAATTTCCCTCTATCAGTTTTATTGAGTATTGACCTTGATAGAATGTCAGTATAATACTGAGTACTGAATGAGTTCAGTATGCTACTGAGTACTGACCTTCAGTAAATCTGAGTTTCCTGAGACTCAGTTCAGTATTTCCATTTTATCCCGAGCTTCTCAGTAGAATTATGAGAAAACTTCATGCATCTGAAAACCTTCAATTTTTCAGATTTTACTCTATACACCTGGATCTAACATCCCTAATTCAACTGAAAGTTCCTGAAATCTTGATTCAGCCAAAGGTTTAGTCAAGATATCAGCTCTCTGCTTATCAGTATGAATTTTCTCCATCCTTATGTCCTTTTTCTCGACATGATCTCTGATGAAGTGATGTCTGATATCCACATGCTTGCATCTGGTGTGCAATACCAGATTTTGTGAAATAGCAATGGCACTGGTCCCGATTTGAAAAACCCATTTTGCGCGTGCGGAAGCGAAACGTTTAATGCGATGCATATAAAACAGGGGTGAGGGAAGAGTGATTCCAGATTTTTCACTTTTAAGCTCATGTGTGTTGTTTTGCTTATAATAGAATGCATATGACAAGTATAAACATAAAGCAGTAAATAACACACGATTTTATAGTGGTTCGGAGTCCAACTCCTACATCCACTCTTCCATATCATCAGGGGCACCTACTAAACCAACTGGACTTAGTTGAACGTGTTAGTCCAACACCCAACAGATGTTTACCGAGTTCACACTCAAACGGGACTTATCACCCTCACGGGATTGCCTACCCTCCCTTTCGGGATTGCTAGATGTTTACCGAGTTCACACTCACCTACAAACTTAACCGACCCACTGGTTTGGGTAAAGGTTTGTTTGGTTTCCAACTAGGTTGAGATTTTCCCTTACATTTGTTTAGCCTCAATGCTAAGGATGGGAAAATCTCTCTAAGCTTAGGATACATCGTGGGTTGCTTAGATTGGGTTCTAGAACACTCTTGAATATATGTGTGTATTTCTTTCTCTGTGTTCTATGGTGGGAATGCTAGATGATTTGACTTGATGGATGTTTCACGCATTTTCCACACTTGATAATGAGGGAAGAACTTGTATTTATAGTGTGGATTTAAATGTTACCGTTGGAAGGAATCACATTCAAATCCATACTTTTCTGTAGCTTTTTGCAGCTTTTCCAGGCTGGTTGTCTTCCTCTCATTGGTCCACGTCAGCTGAATCTAACGGCTATATTCTTCAGGATTGTCTGATCCTCAGCTTCTTCAAACTCAGGCTTCCTTGGACTCAGGATTCTTGATTCAGCGGACTTCTCTTGGTGGACCTTATCGTCGATCAGGCATCACCGACACTCGAACTTCTTGAGTTCAGCTCTTGGTCGGACATCCCGACCCTCGAGTCACTAGCTTTTCGAGCTAACCCGATCATCGGCCCGGCGTTACGATTCTCGATGAATATGGCTTCGATGACTTCTCTTACGATGACTTCTTTCACGATCTAGTATCTGATTTACGGTTTTACGATATCGATTTCTTCTACTTTGATCGATCGGCTCACATGATCGGTCGATTATAGCATCTCAGTCGGCGTGTCGGTTTATCTGCATCAGTTAGTACATCATGTTAGCATATTAGGTTAGCATATCGGTTTAGCTTTTGTCGATCTCAATCACGTCGATCTTGATCATCTGCTCATCTTCATGTCGATCTCGATCCGCGTCGATCTCGTCGGTCTCATCTGCTCCTCTTACGATATACAACCTTCTCTTACGATCTTACGGTCGGTTTCTTTTCGATCGGCTTTATCTCTCTTGATCACCGGATCGGCTCGTCTGCATTTTTCCGATCGGTCATCCGTCATCGATCTTACGATCGGTGGCTTAGCTTTTCTTCTCTTACGATTTTGCTCGGCTTCATCGGTTAACTCCTAACTCATCTTACTCATCGATCTCGTCGGTCTAAATCATGACCTCTTTGATCTCGATCATCTACTTCTGATTTCATGAGTTCCCCCTCAACTTGTTCTTTCGTTCCCCCTCAACTTGTTATCTGTAAATTAGCTTCAATAACACAAGTTGATAATGTTTTGGCATAATTCCTCAAAACTAAAATATCCCAACAATTGTCACAAAATATTGGTACTTCATTGGCTACAACTTTATAATCCCTTAATTGTTGTATGCGGCGAAAGAATCGAAACACGCAATGACCTTCCTGCGGACTATGTATTCGAACTTCGATGAATCTTGGTTGCTCTTTGAGGTCCATTTCTTCGAAAACCAGGATATCAACTTACTTCCAAGAAATTGACAAGTTCCAGTAGTGGACTTCCTATCAATCCTGCAGCCTCCATAATCAGCATCTGAGTAACCAGTTAATTCAAGGTTATCATCAGCTGGATACCATAATCTTTTATTCACTGTGCCCTTAAAATACTTCAGTATCTTTTTGGCAGCCTCCATGTGACTAGCCTTAGGATTAGCTTGGTATCTTGCACATATCCCAACAAAAAATGTTATATCCGGCCTACTTGCTGTGAGATAGAGCAATGATCCAATGATTCCTATATAATCAGTATGACTCACTGATTTGCCTTCAGAATTAGGATCCATCTTGTAGTTGTATTCATGGGAATCCTAACTGCATTGCAATTTTGTACACCATATTTGACAATCAGATCTCTGGTGTACTTTGCCTGGTTGATGAAGATTCCTTCCTTTGATTGTTTCACTTGAAGACCTAGAAAGAAATTCATCTCTCCCATCATTGACATCTCAAACTTGCCTTTCATCAGTGTTGAAAACATTTCACACAACTGATGGTTTGGAGATCCAAAAATGATGTCATCAACATATATCTCTGAACCCAAGAAGATATCTTCCCCATCTTCTATCCCGAACGAGTTCTATCAACAATCCTTTGACAAAACCATGGTCAAGAAGAAACCGAGAAAAGAGTATCATACCATGCTCGGGTGCTTGCTTGAGACCATACAAAGCTTTTTCCGAGCACAGAAACTTGGTCATTCTGCTTGAAACCGGAGGTTGTTCCACATAAACCTCTTCTTTAAGCACACCGCTCGAAAAATGCACTTTTCACATCCATTTGATAGATCGTGAACTTCATGTGGGCAAAGATATGCAAGAAACAATCTGATGGCTTCTAGTCTTGCAACAAAAAAGGTTTCATCATAATCCAAGCCTTCTTCTCGAATAACCTTGTGCAACTAGCCTTGCCTTGTTTCTTACAATGTTTTTATTTTCATCTCTTTTATTCTTAAATACCCACTTGGTTCCAATGACATTGTGCCTTTCAGGTCTATCTACTAGCACCCATACTTCATTCCTTGAAAATTGATTCAGCTCATCTTGCATAGCAGTAAGCCAATGAGAATCTTGTAGAGCTTCACCAATCTCAAGAGTTCTTTCTCCGATAGGAAGCAAGAAAATAGTGCACTCTCACCATGGAACCTTCTTGTTTTGACACCTTCGCTAGATCACCCACAACTCGACTTGTAGGATGACTATCTAACCATTTCCTTCTAGATGTTCCCCCTTCAACAGTGTCCTCAACATTTGAAATGTTAGGTTCAGTTAATTCAGTAAACTCAGGGAACAACAGAAAAAGAGAAAGTGAATCATCTTCCTCAGGGGAAATTCTATTCAGAACATTGTCAGAGACATTTGTTCCCCTTTGGTTGATAGATTCAGAATTTGCCTCAGCTGTGACCACATCTTCATTGGCATCACATACCTGAGTCTGAACTGGTGTCTGTTCAGATTGGTCACCTTTGGTGTGTTGGCTTTCCTGAGTCTCACCATCCTGAGTTCCATCCTGAACTTCTTTATCTGAGTCTGAGTCACTCCAATCATAGATAGTGACTGACTTCTTCTTTTCAAGTTCAATGGATGTTTTGTCATTCTTTTTCAGGCTTAATCTGGTGATCCTCTTGGTCAGTTCATCTGCATCATGTTCCCATTTCTTCTGAACACAAGTAGATTCATCAAAAACAACATGAGGTGTTTCCTCCACAATAAGAGTCCTACAGTTGTAAACTCTGAAAGCTTTACTGACTTCAGAATATCCTAAGAATATTCCTTCATTAGCTTTACTATCAAATGTTTTCAACTGATCTTTACCATTATTGTGTATGAAACACTTGTAACCAAACACACGAAAGAAAGAAACAAGAGACTTCCTTTCATTCCAAAGCTCATAGGGTGTTTTGCCTTGACTCTTAGTCAGCATGGATCTATTCTGTGAATAGCATGCAGTGTTGACAGCTTCAGCCCAAAACCTTTTAGGAATATCAGCTTCAGCTATCATTGTCCTTGCAGCTTCTTTTAGAGTCATGTTCCTTCTTTCAGCAACACCATTTTGTTTATGGGTCCTTGCAGCAGATGTTTCATGAGAAATTCCATTTGCTGCACAATAATCAGATATGATATGATTTATAAATTTAGTTCCTTTGTCAGATCTGATTTTGACCACACTCAGATTTTTCTCAATACTGAGCCTTTTCAGTAATTCTGGCGGCTTTATCCGAGTCTCTTTCTTACTGAGTAAGAATATGACCCAAGTATATCTTGAGTAGTCATCAACTACTACTAGTGTGTATTTCCTGCCATTAGTGCTCACTGGTGTTATAGGACCAAAGAGATCCATATGCAATAACTGAAGTATTCTCTCAGTAGAAACATCTACATTGCTTTTAAATGATGCTCTAACTTGTTTTCCTTTTTGGCACGCATCACAAATATGTTCCTTACTGAACACTTCATTAGGCAACCCTCTCACAAGAGCTAATCTTGCAAGTTTATTCAGGGTTTTGAAATTCAGGTGATTCATTCTTTTATGCCATAACCAACTGGTATCTGTGGAACTTTTAGCAACCAAACATGTATCTTTAGGAGTTGAACTCCAATCTGCAAGATACACATTTCCTTTTCTAGTACCAGTCAGTAATATTTTCTGTGTTGTATCATCTTTCACATAACATAAGTTCTTAGAGAACTCAACATTAAAACCCTTATCACAGAATTGGCTTATTGAAAGCAAATTATGCTTCAATCCAGATACATATGAAACACCATGGATATGAACTGAGTCGATTTCCAAAGTTCCATATCCTTCATCATCCCCTTGAGTTATCTCCAAAAGTGATCTGAGGGCCTCTTTGTTCAACATAGTCACTGAGTATCTTCTTGAATCCTGTCATATGTCTTTAGCATCCACTGTCAAGATACCATACATCAGGGGCTTTTTCATCTCTGCTCATCAGTGCTATATGATCTTTGATCAGCTCAGTGCCCTTGTTTTCGTCCTGAAAAACATATCAATTCTTAGGTACCCAGTTTTTATAGGGTCCTACAAGGTTCGTTTTACCTTTCGGAATCCAAATCTGCCTGACAACTCTAATCACTTTAGAGTGGCTAATTTGTCTTCCATAAACATCAACATACACATTCACTACTCTGGGTGCCTTAGCAGTCTTCTGTGTATGTGTGCTAGCTTTAGCATGAACATGAACCTTTGAATTTTTCTTTGGTTCAGGCCTTTTGTTCAGATGCTTAGGCTTTTGTGCAGCCGGTCTAAATCTTTGTTGACTCGGGTTCAGATAACCTTTACCCTTAGGCAAGTGGGGTTCGGGTTATGCATCTTTGAAATTTGGGTCTTTCAAGATATCGAGGACTTGGTCTCTTCATTGAGAATGTCTCTGGCGAGTGTTTCTCTTCCGAGATTCCTCCGATGGTTCAATCTTGATCCTTTCGTTTTGCATTCTTAGCCCGAGGCTTTGAAGTACTTGCACGAAATTTTCCAATCGAGTGCTCGGTTTTCTAGCCTTCACCGAGGTTTGGGCTTTCCTACCGATCATTCGGTTTCTTTTAAAACCATGGGTCTTTTTCCCTTGTCTACAACCTTGGGCATATCTTGATTTGAAGTGTGGGTGCCAATTGGTTTTACAAAGATTGTCTTCTTGCTACTTGATGCGAAGATTCGGATGACCTTGTGAGGGTTCACCATGGAATGTATCCCAATCCGCATTTTATAGTGGCGGATCTCTGGTAACTCAATTTCATCTATTACTTTAGATGCAGATTTCAATAGAGTTAGCTTCTTCATGCACTATCCTTACAGATTCTGTAGAGTTTCATGCTTCTCGAGAGAGGTCATTGAACTTAGTTACGATCAAATTGAATCTCTTCAAGGATTTCTCTAGCTTTTTCGTTAGGGTCATTATCAACTTCTCTTTCTCGAGAGTTGTACTTTCGTAACATCCAGTTCATCAAGAGCTCCCATTAATTGAGAAGTGATCTCGCTTTTGCTAGAGTCTTTCCATTTTAGATTTTCACCTTGATTCCTTATTCTCGCTCTTGAGTTTTATTTAGCGATTCTTGTAAAAACAAAGATATTCCTTCATTAGATTCTCAAAAGAATCCATCGAGTCAAATTGATTTGTTTACGTTGAACTTGACAACTCTTGTGCTAGTGTAGGAGCAACAACGAGAGAAAAGAAGAGTTTACCTCCTCAATGGCCATCGGACATATGTCATCACTTTCACTTTGTCGAGAATATTTCATCTGAAAGAGCTAGATCCTCCTCGTAATGTTCTTCTTCGCAACCATGGCCTTTTTGCTAGAGAACTTCTTGTCTCTTTTTAGCTTGCCTTTCTCTTCTCTCCTTAGCTTTTCGTGTCGGGACAACAATCATCTTTGGAAGTGACCTTTCTTTTGGCAATTGTAGCATCTGTTGGCATCATCATCCTGATCACTTTCTTCTTTGGACTTGGAGTCCTTCTTTCTGGATGAAGATCCTTCAGTTTTCTGGTCCTTTCTCTTCTCAATTGGTTTGTCCTCAGGTTTCTTCTGGTACCTGTGATTCCTGTAATAGCTTTGTATTTTCCATATCGACTATTAAGTCTTTCAAACCTCCTTGCCATCAGTGCTAGCTTATCCTCAAGCTCATCTTGATTCTTAGCAAGGGAGTTCTCAGACTCTCTAGTTTTACAGGTTTTATCTTTGGCCTTAAGAGCCACATTCTTACTAGATGATGAATCATCTTTGCTGTCATCCTTTTTAGATTTCTTATCAATTACAAACTCATAGGCCTTCAGCTCAGAGAAGACTTTTTGATAGGGCATTGAATTAATGTTTTTGGTGTTTTCAATCACCACTGCATTTATATCCCATTTCTTAGAAAGACCTCTAAGAATTTTCAATGCAACTTCTCTCTGTGGATATTTCTTTCCAAGTGCATTTAGATCATTCATAATATTAGTGAATCTGACTTCCAATTTGTCTATAGATTCACCTTCTTCCATTTCAAAACTATCAAACTTTCCAATTGCAACTGAAAGTTTGTTTTCTTTGATATGATCTGTGCCTTGGCACATTACAGCTAGTGTATCCCAGATTTCTTTTGCAGTATTGCAGTGAGAAATCATTCCCATCACACCATCATCAATTGTACTGTATAGTGTGTCTTTAGCAATATAGTCTAGATTGACTAACTTTCTCTCCTCAGGAGTCAGTTGGTCATCAGACTTAGGAAATTCTTCTCTAGGATCATTTCTCTCATTTTCTGTTCCTCTGGGATTCACCACAGTAAATTGGAATGGTCCTTAAGAGACCACTCTCCACATTCGCTCATGTTTAGAATACAGGTGAGCCTGCATTCTCAGTCTCCAAAAATCATAGTTCTCCACTGAGAACATGGAAAGTTTCTTAGAAGACATTTTTATCTGAGTCTTTTAAGAATTCAGCAAATAAGATAAGTTCAGATAGACCACAAGTATTTTTAGCAAATAAAACTTTGGTCAACAAAGCAGGTGGTCAAGTTGAACCACTGCTCTGATACCACTTGTTGGTCCCGGTGCAAACGAGTCTTACACGTGTATGGGGGGGGAATACATGTGTTCAGTGTTTTTAAAACTTTTCTTTTACTGAGGTCAGCTTGGGTCAGGTTGTCCTGAAGATTTGGTCCTGAGAAGCACAAATCACTCTAAGTCAAAGTCTACTCAGACAGTGATCCTGAGCTGCTTTCAGAAACCTCAGATAATCCCAACTGAGTCCTGAGTTTTCAGAGATCCTGAGTTGCTTGGATCAGATAACTAACTTACTGAACCCTCAGAAGAGTAAGTTCAGTTTGGTAACTATCTGTTCTAGCTACTCAGATGTGCGGAATGGTTGACCCTTTAGTTTATACTTGTTTTAAGCTTTGCTGAAAACCTTCCTTTGAATGGAATAGTGATTAGGCTGTGATTCAATTATATGCAACTTCCAGTGGATTGATTCCAGCTGAAATCTCAGTGAAAATATGCTTTCAAATTTTAGTCAATGCAACAGTTAAGAACAAATAAAGAAAGCAATAAACAACATAGCAATTTATAGTGGTTCAGAGACTCAAGCTCCTACGTGCACTCTCCCCAATCTCTTCAGAGAAATTCACTAATCACTTCCTTGAGCTTTCTGACTACCTCGCGTAGTTTACTTACTCAACTCGGCCCTGAGCTTTCTGACTACTCCACGTAGTTTACTTACTCAACCCGACCTTAAGCTTTCTGACTACCTCCGTAGTTTACTTACTCAAACACAAACAAGCTTTCAGACTACCTCTGTAGCTTACTAACTTCACCTCTAGAGCTTTCTGACTACTCCGCGTAGTTTACTAACTCTTTACAACTCTTCTCACCAACAATCACGCTCAAACTGCCTTCTAAAGGGTTTGGGGTTTCTTGGTTGGTTTCCAACTAGGATGAGATATCCTTTACAATAAAGTATAATGCAAAGGCTAGGACATCTCGACTAAGCTTTGGATATATCTTTATCAGGCTAGGCTTAGTGGAATGAGCTCTCTTCGATTTAAAAGCACTTGGGAAATTCTAAGTTTTTCGAGTGCTTTAACTTTGCGATAATAAGTTTGAGCTCTTGAGTTGCTTACAAATTTCCCGTAACCTTACAATGTAGTAGGTCACAAGTATTTATAGGCATACACCAAGGTTACTCTTGAAAACTATCCGTTGGAGGAGATAGCTTCATGAGTTTCCTCATATGGTGTGTGAGGAACGACTATATTTAGGGTTTGAAACTCCCTAACACGTTTTAGGCAATAGCCTTTCATGTAGTCGGTCTTCACTTTTTGCAGTCTGGAACTTTGTACTTCTGACATCTTTTTCAGCGACCTGTCACTGTCAGTGTCAGTATGGTACAGTGTTGTCTTCCTCTTTTTGACTTTTGTCTCCAGTTAAAGGTAGACACCTTCAACGGCTCTTTTGGTTACAAACTCTGAGTTGATATAACCTTAACAACACTCTGACTTAGTTCCTTTTATCTTCATTTGAATGTCTTGGCAAATATCTATTTTTTTAAGGAATCATGATCTTCTCAGTATTGCATCCTTCAGATAGATATGTTCAGTGCCTCGGAACATTCAGGTTTATACTGAGCATTCAGTACATTACTGAGTCTTCAGTAATTACTGTGCCTTCAGTATTCTTGATCTTCAGTTCTCCAGTCTTCTGTCTTCTGTGTCTTTAGAGTCTTCTGAGTCTTCTGAGTCTTCAGCGTCTTCTGAGTCTTCACAGATATACTGACTGATATACTGAGTCTTCATGCTGAGTCTTCAGTTCCTCAGTTTCATACTGAGTCTTCAGTATCTCAGTTTCACACTGACTCTTCAGATTCTCAGTTTCTTACTGAGTCTTCAGAAACTTTAGTTTCATACTGAAACTTCAGTTTCTTCAGAAACATACTGAGTTCTTCAGAGTCTTCAGATCCTAACCTGATCTATATCTTCTGAGTATACATCTTGAAGATATCATCCTGAATACTCTAAAAACTAAATCCTGACTCAACTATCAAGATTATCCTGAACATGTCATACTCAGGGGTTTTGGGATCTAATCAAAATCATATATCTTTTTTAAATTCATCTCCCAACACGTTCCTCACTAAAATATGATTTTTATTAAATTGAACGATGCCTTCCATCAAAGTTAAATGTAAATCGGAGATTTTGTTCCAATGAGTATTTAAGACCCAAGTTTTTTGCTCTGATCTACATCTAATGGGACTTTTATAGGTACACGAAGTGTCGCCGCTTGATGGTTGTAAATCAACTTGACTTTGTTTCACCAGCCCAAGCAGGGAAACGAAAGTCAAGGGGCATCCAATTGAACTAGGTTCAATCAACTAGGAGTTGCAGTCTTGCAAGTGGTTTGGAACCTACTAGTTCTATTGTTGCAGTAATCAGCCCAAGCAGATATTGTAATAATAGGAATGGGGGATGAGGGAGAATTTTCATAGGGTAGTAGGGGACAGTAGGAGCATTTTATTTTGGGAGGACATGTGGGCAGATGACGAGATTTTGTGTGAGAAATTTTAGAGGCTATAAAGGTTGAGTGAAGAAATGTTGGGGAATGAGTTGCACAGATCTATTCGAGGTGAATATTTAAATACACATTTAATTCTTTAATTATTACTAGAATGAATTAATCCTATATTAATTCAAATAATAATTGCAACAACATATCATGCATATATAAAGCCACGTAAAACCTACGCATGCGGAATCTACGGGTTTACGTGAACGTACCTCTCGGGATGGCAGTGACTTTGGTCGGACGGACTAACCAAAAGGACTTCCCAAGTATTCCCTTAGCCCTTGCTCAACTATCCGGTGGAAGGACACTTGTCGAACAATTAACAAAAGGAAAAAATAAACTTTGTTGCACCACTTATGTGGATTTGCTAATTTTTCCAGCACCTAGAATTGTACTTAGGAATGAAACAATCATCCCCTATTTATAGGAGAGGGAGTGGTCGAAATTCTTGTAGAAAATCAATGTGGGAAAAGACTTTTCTTGGTCACCAAGAAATCTTGAATATATCTCCTATATTCTTTTTCCCATAATTAAAATATTCCACAAAATCCCACCTCCTCAAAAATTATGGAATTTCGAAAATAATGCCTTGCAAGATTCCAAGATTTGGATCTTCTTGAATTTATGAGATATTCTTGTATTTCAAGAAATACATATTTTCCATAATATCTTTTCAAGAAAATCAAGAAAATCTTTCTTGCCCATTATCTTCAAATTTTCGAAAATTCTATATATAGATAACCAAGTGGGAGATTTCTTGAATTTAATGAGATAATCTTGTATTCCAAGAATACATATCTTCATTCCATAACAAAATTCAAAGAAAATCTTTCTCCCTCTTTTATCCATAAATTTCGAAATATTAGGGAAAAATTAAGCAACAATATTTATTTTATTTTAATCACCTTTTCAGTTAATGGACTATTTGTTGGGCTACTCAGGGGGCCTTTAGGAGAATTAAGATTGGACCTTCTAATGGACCTTGAATATCTAATATTGAGCCACAATATAATTCAAGCCCATAAATATTAATTAATCCCACTACATAATTAATATTGCACTATCCATCTTAACCCATATTACAGTCAATATGGCTCCCGGTCATTATTTCCCGTGTTTAAGATTATCTAGCCCATTAATTAATTCAAGCCACTGAAATAACTTTCCATTAATTAACATCTTTTGTCCTTGGTCGAGGAACGGTTCAACATTATTATCCATACCGAAAACTAATTCCACTTGCAAGATTTGGTATGATAAAAGCTTATGAACCTCCTAAGGGGCAAATCAAACAAGCGTGTTTTGCACACGATTCTTCAGATTAAATCTTAGCAATCACATGTGACCAATAATATTGCACAAGATAAAAAGTATTGAATCTCTCTCTGATTCGCTACCCATGATAAGTAAAATCAATAGTTACCAATCCCACGTGATCCTATTTAAGGGACGAAGGTTAAGAAACAACGAACCACTGAGGTCTAATTCTTCCTTGTTCAGTTCTCAAGAATTTATCCTCCTCAGAGGTCCTATTCAAATTGATCACCATGCACTAGTGTAATCTCTTGGTCAAGACAAACCAATCCGAGCCTTACACCTCAACCTTTAAATGATGGGTTGTTCATTTCCATCTAGGTCGTGAATGGCGTACTTTTAGTTACAAGGGACTGTTAATTTAATCTTCTGTGATCTGGTATCACTAAATTAACTACAATGTAACACGTACGAATTATTGAATAGTTATGCAGTAAATATATGTAACATTCAATCATATTTAAAGCATCGATGATAAACAATTTATTTCAAAGAAATAAGTCCGAAAATTGAGTTTCGATTATACAAAGTAAAAAGCATACTTTTCAAAGATAATCCCAACAATCTCCCACTTATACTCAAAGTCCGCTTTTAAGTATATTACAACATGTCTCTCCGTAGTCCGTGACATCTAATGTCACCTACACGAACCTAATAATTTCTCCCACTTATACTCAAAGCAGTTAGCAACGGTCTTGACACCCATTCCTTCCACATGTCTCTCGAATGTATTCGAGAGGTAGACTCTTTGTGAATGGATCTGCTAGGTTGTCCTCAGACGCTATCTTTGCCACATCTATATCTCCTCTCTTAACGATGTCTCGTATAAGATGGTATTTCCTTTCTATGTGTTTGTTTGGCCTTGTGGGCTCTTGGTTCCCTTGAATTTGCAAATCGCTCCTAAGCATTGTCACAATAAACGATGATTCTGATTTGGGCAAATTAGAACCACATCTAAGTCCACTAGGAAGTGCTTGAGCCAAACCGCTTTTTTCATTTGCCTCATTAGCAGCTACATATTCGGCATCCATGGTAGAATCTGCGATGTATTTCTGCTTGACGCTTCTCCATGTCACGGCTCCTTCCCCCATGCAAAACACACTACCGAAGATAGATTTTTTGGAGTCTACGTCTGATTGGAAATCCGAGTCCGTGTAACCGATGGGGGGATTGACTACTCGATCGATAAACCAACATTCTATCCCGAGTTCTTTTCAGATACTTCAGAATGTTTTTAACTGCCGTCCAATGCTCTTTCCCGGGGTTACTTTGATATCTTGCCACCATGCCTACGACAAAGCAAATATCCGATCTCATACATAACATATCATACATAAGGCTTCCAACAACCGAAGCATAAGGAATGCCTTTCATGTCATCTATCTCCTCTTGCGTCTTAGGGGACATTTTCTTGGATAGATGGATTCCATGCCTGAAAGGTACGAATCTATTCTTGGAATCTTGCATGCTGAAACGTTTCAAGACAGTGTCTATGTATGAAGCTTGCGATAAGCCTATCATCCTTTTCTTGCGATCTCGAGTGGTCTTGATACCAAGGATGTGTCCGGCTTCCCCTAAGTCCTTCATATCAAACTATTTTGAAAGCCATGCCCTTACGTCTGATAACACCTTCACATCGTTCCCGATGATCAGAATGTCATTTACGTATAGTACTAAGAATACCAATGCAGTTCCGACACACTTTTTATACACACAACTTTCAAATTCGTTTTGATCAAACCCATAAGACTTTATAACATGATCAAAACATTGGTTCCAAGCTCTGGATGCCTGTTTGAGTCCGTAAATGGACTTCTTGAGCTTACAAACAAGATGTTCTTGGCTTGTTTCAATGAAACCTTGGGGTTGTTGCATATAGATCTCTTCATTAAGACTTCCGTTAAGGAAAGCTGTCTTGACATCCATTTGCCAGATTTCAAAGTCAAAATGCGCAGCAATCGATAAGAGAATACGGATGGACTTAAGCATGGCTACGGGCGAAAAAGTTTCCTCATAATCGATCCCTTCTTTCTGAGTATAAAATTTCGTCACTAGTCTTGCTTTAAAGGTTTCAACCTTCCCGTCCGGTCCTCTTTTCCTCTTATATACCCACTTGCATCCAATGGGTTTGACCCCATTAAGTGGTTCGACTAGCTCCCACACTCTATTATGAAACATAGAACCCATTTCGGCTTTCATTGCTGTTTGCCAAGAATCTGCATCCTTATCTTGGAGTGCCTCGTCATATGTCCATGGGTCTGATTCGTCTTGTCCGGGAATCAAGTCCGAGGACTCTCCTATTCCCATGAATCTCTCAGGCTGTCTAACAACCCTCCCACTACGACGAGGCTACGGTTGTGAAAGTGTATCGTTTGGTATATCATCTAGTACAGGTGGCACTGAGGTTTGCCCTCTAAGCTCATTTAAGGTAATCTCACTTTTGGGTTTTCTTTGGTTCATATAGTCTTCTTCCAAAAATCTAAAGTGGGTGCTTATGACCACCATTTGATCTTCAGGACCATAGAACATACACCCTTTTGTTCCCTCGGGGTATCCTACAAACAGCCTTAATTCTGATCGAGGATCCAATTTACCGGCTTCCTTATCCAACACGTAGGCCGGACACCCCCAAATTTTCATGTGTCTCATACTAGGCTTGCGCTCGGTCCACAATTCTTTGGGAGTTTTGGGAACCGATTTGGATGGCACCAAGTTCAGAATGTAAGCTGCTGTTTCCAAGGCATGACCCCAGAACGACTTGGGAAGATCTGCATAACTCATCATTGATCTAACCATTTTCAAAAGAGTTCTATTTCTTCGCTCTGCAACCCAGTTTTGTTGAGGGGTTCCGGGTGCAGTGAGCTGGGATACAATCCCTTCATCAGATAAGTAGTTCAAAAACTCATCGCTGAGGTATTCGCCTCCATGATCAGATCGTAGAGACTTGATACATTTTTCCCTATGATTCTCTGCTTGAGCCTTAAATTCTTTGAATTTCTCAAAGGTCTCAGATTTATGCTTCATAAGGAAAATATAACCGTACCTTGAGTAATCATCAATGAAAGTGAAGAAATACTCATAACCTCATCTTGCTTTGGTTGACATTGGACCACATACATCTGTGTGAACGATCTCTAACACTTCTCTGGCCCAATTCCCCTTGGCTCCAAATGCCCTCTTGGTCATTTTCCCCTCCAAACATGATTCGCAGGTTGGAAACGGTTCAACTTGGAGAAGCTCCAGAGAACCATCTTTCACCAACCTTTGGATCCTCTTTGGGTTTATATGACCTAATCTTAGATGCCAAAGAAGTGTCTCGTTCACGTCTGATGAACGTTTTCTTTTCTCGGAAACAGTTGATGTGTTATAGGATGCATTTCGTGAGTGGCGTGCACAGTTAATTGTATAGAGATTATTCGCCAACGTTCCATGACAGATAAATTTATCAAAAAGAGAAATGGTAACAAATTTATTAAAAGTAACCGAATATCCATCATGAAAAAGTTTAGAAACTGAAATCAAATTCTTTCTAAAACTCGGAACGTACAAAACATCTCTTAAAATTAAAACTCTGTCTTCAAAAGACAGGTGCACTTCTCCCACTGCTTCAGCTGCCACTCTCGTAGCATCGCCCAGTGTGATGAGGATCTCACTTCCACTTAGTTGTCGGGTCCGTTTGAACCCCTGTAATGTGAAACAAACATGATCAGTGGATCCCGTATCCACCACCCATAAATGGGAGGCATACGCCGCTAAACAAGTTTCAACAACTAGTGAGTGAGGATTACCTTTCTTTCCTTTCCTTTTGGGATTGGAACAGGCTGACCTCCAATGTCCTTTCTTCCCGCAATTAAAACATATTCCTTTTGGTCCTTTCTTGACACCCAACCAGCTAACCGTCTTTTTCTCACTTTTCTTAGTGATGAGTTTGCTTTGGTTCTGACCACTTTCCTTTTCTTGAGACTTGCCTTCCACTGGCCTAGATCTCGAGAAAAGACTTTTGGTCACCAATGCTTCGTCTTTCTTTCCTAAATGCTTCTCTACTATCTCCAAGGCTTCTTGTAGATTATCCATAGTAAACATGTGATCACTCATCACAAAACCACAGTAAAATCCATCGAAGCTCCTTGGCAGAGTAAGCAACAGAAATTCGATTTGGGCCTCATCACAATACTTAGTTCCGAGATAAGCCAGTTTTAGAAAATGGTGTTTGACTCTGAGAACATGCTCCCTTACAGGTGTTCCCTCAGCCATTTTCAGCCTAGCCACGTCGTCATTTTTAAACTGATCGATCATGCGGTCTTTTGTTAAAACATTTCTTCAAGACTTTGTATAATTTCCGCAGCGAACTCAACACCTTCATGAATGTGTTTCAAATCATCAGACAGTGAAGTCAAGATTACACGTTTCATGGGTTCATTGGCCTGCTCCCAAATATTATACTCATGTCTTGCCGCATCAGATGATTCATCAAAAGGCTTACGTGGCTTGGGTACATCAAGAATCCAATAATGTTTTTGTGCAGGTAGGACAAAGCTCATATTTCGTTTCCAAATATTATAGTTTTCTCCAGTTAATTGGTGTTCTTTGAGTGTATATAACAGTGGATTAAAAGGTTGCGACATGATGAACTGAAATAAAAAAAAACCATGCATAAGCACAATTATATCACAAGGTTTGATCACATGCATCATATTAAAATCTCAAAAAAATATGAACATGCATCAGCCAACATCTCAAAACAGTTTAAATAAGCCACGTGGGGTGGGTCATTATTTAAACACATTCAAGCAGGTTACAAACAAGAACAGTTACAAACCTTTAATATCCAGATTAATAGTTGGCTCCCACTTGACCAATATAAAATTGACAGGGACTTCGGGGAAGTATATGCATATCAATTTTATACCTAAGTAATAACCATGATTAAATACAGGATTACTATTTCGCTTTGATCGAGCCTCGTGGGGAGGGTCATCGTCGCCACTAGTAATAACCCACAATCATCCGTTTGGAATTCATTCATGTGAAAGCTATCTTTTGACTGTCCCGTGGGGGGAATTTCTCCAAAAGAATTCACAAATAAATAAATCATGGAGGTCAAAATTAATTCAATTTTATTATCCGGAATAAAATTGTCAATTAATTATTTAAACATACTTAGTAATTTTGAAGGTGAGATTTTTCCATTTGGGCAACTCTCATGCAAACACATTTAAACAAATTAAATAAAGCATAAGATAGCACAAATAAACCAAGCAAAACAGAAAAATAAACATATTGGGCACAAATTATCCAATTGTCATGGTTTGATTTTTCTTGACTTGATCTTGAAGAAACATGTCTCGAATTTCTCCCACTCGTTCATCTAAAAAAAATACTTCGTCTTGAAATGCCACGACAAAGCAACATGACCAGCCGCCACTTGGCCTAGAAACGAGATCGGCAGACCTCGGCACCGCCCGGCAGGTCAGCGCCATGATGCCTCGGACGCCCTCGGCGGGTATCGGCGGACGACACGCGATCGTCTTGTCCATCCGTATGAAGCGCTTCTTTGCCTCCGCCGCCCGCGACCTCGGCGACCCCATCCTCCTCAAGGCCAGCGTCGCGCCGCCCCATCCACTAGGCACGATCTTGGCGCCGCGGTACCAAGTGCACCTAGCGCCCGTGCTTGCCTGACCTGTTCTCGCAAGCACTCGGCCGGCCGGCCTACGCCTATCCCGTCCGTGCCAGCGCCAAGGCCCTACTCCCGCCTCTCGATTTTGTCCTTTAATTCTTTGTCTCTTCGTTCTCGATCCGGTTATAATTTATTTACAAAATAAATAAACCTAGATCTAGACTAGTCTATTACATTGATCAAATCAAACAAATCTAGTCTACTCGTGGATTTTCTCATGAGGCGAAACAAATCCGAACGAATCGAATTAAAACCATAATTTATATGCATGCATAAATAAACACATTAAAATCCATGACAATTGGATACCTGCAAAACAGATCTAACAGTTCTACTATCCAATTTCAAATTTAATGTCCACGAATTAAATTACAATTTAAAAAATTGAGTCGAAACCGTGGCTCGATACCGATTGTTTGGGGAATGAGTTGCACAGATCTATTCGGGGTGAATATTTAAATACAAATTTAATTCTTTAATTATTACTAGCATGAATTAATCCTATATTAATTCAAATAATAATTGCAACAACATATCATGCATATAAAAAGCCACGTAAAACCTACGCATGCGGAATCTACGGGTTTACGTGAACGCATTCTCGGGATGACAAATGACTTGATTCGACGGACTAACCAAAAGGACTTCCCAAGTATTCCCTTAGCCCTTTCTCAACTATCCGGTGGAAGGACACTTGTCGAACAATTAACAAAAGGAAAAAATAAACTTTGTTGCACCACTTATGTGGATTTGCTAATTTTTCCAGCACCTGGAATTGTACTTAGGAATGAAACAATCATCCCCTATTTATAGGAGAGGGAGTGGTCAAAATTCTTGTAGAAAATCAATGTGGGAAAAGACTTTTCTTGGTCACCAAGAAATCTTGAATATATCTCCTATATTCTTTTTCCCATAATTAAAATATTCCACAAAATCCCACCTCCTCAAATATTATGGAATTTCGAAAATAATGCCTTGCAAGATTCCAAGATTTGGATCTTCTTGAATTTATGAGATATTCTTGTATTTCAAGAAATACATATCTTCCATAATATCTTTTCAAGAAAATCAAGAAAATCTTTCTTGCCCATTATCTTCAAATTTTCGAAAATTCTATATATAGATAACCAAGTGAGAGATTTCTTGAATTTAATGAGATAATCTTGTATTCCAAGAATACATATCTTCATTCCATAACAAAATTCAAAGAAAATCTTTCTCCCTCTTTTATCCAAAAATTTCGAAATATTAGGGAAAAAATAAGCAACAATATTTATTTTATTTTAATCACCTTTTCAGTTAATGGACTATTTGTTGGGCTACTCAGGGGGCCTTTAGGAGAATTAAGATTGGACCTTCTAATGGACCTTGAATATCTAATATTGAGCCACAATATAATTCAAGCCCATAAATATTAATTAATCCCACTACATAATTAATATTGCACTATCCATCTTAACCCATATTACAGTCAATATGGCTCCCGGTCATTATTTCCCGTGTTTAAGATTATCTAGCCCATTAATTAATTCAAGCCACTGAAATAGCTTTCCATTAATTAACATCTTTTGTCCTTGGTCGAGGAACGGTTCAACATTATTATCCATACCGGAAACTAATTCCACTTGCAAGATTTGGTATGATAAAGCTTATGAACCTCCCAAGGGGACAAATCAAACAAGCGTACTTGCACACGATTCTTCTTATTAAATCTTAGCAATCACACGTGACCAATAATATTGCCCAAGATAAAAAGTATTGAATCTCTCTCTGATTCGCTACCAATGATAAGTCAAAGCAATAGTTACCAATCCCACGTGATCCTATTTAAGGGACGAAGGTTAAGAAACAACGAACCACTGAGGTCTAATTCTTCCTTGTTCAGTTATGAAGAATTTATCCTCCTGTAGGTCCTATTCAGCGCATCAGTCATGCACTAGTGTAATCTCTTGGTCAAGACAAACCAATCTGAGCCTTACACCTCAACCTTTCGTGATGGGTTGTTCATTTCCATCTAGGTCGTGAATGGCGTACTTTTAGTTACAAGGGACTGTTAATTTAATCTTCTGTGATCTGGTATCACTAAATTAACTACAATGTAACACGTACGAATTATTGAACAGTTATGCAGTAAATATATGTAACATTCAATCATATTTAAAGCATCAGTGATAAACAATTTATTTCAGTAAATAAGTCTGAAAATTCAGTTTCGATTATACAAAGTAAAAAGCATACTTTTCAGTATAATCCCAACAACAAAAAGGAAAAACAGTGAGTCAAGTTGGGTGTTGGGGGGAAAGGGGATGGGTGTGGGAGTTGAAGTGGAGTCGGGAACTTAGACATAGAGATTTAACAACTTTTAATGAATTGACGACTTTCATTAACAGGATACATCTACAAAGAGACGCAGCAGATAGGTGGGAATGGGACATCGCGGCGAACGGGCTCTACACCACGAGCTTGGCATATAATCATCTTGCTCATTATGACATTGCAAATAATGACAATCCGATCGAGAGGAAAGCATTCACGAGGCTGTGGAAGAATTTCGCACCACGGCGCGCACAGGCGGCAATTTGGAAGCTTTTCAGAGGGCGACTCACGACGAAGGACAACCTTATTAGACACATAATTTTATCAATTGCAGGTGATCCAAGGTGTGTTATGTGTTCTCTAGAAGACGAGTGTATCTCCCATCTGTTCTTTCATTGCAATTTTGCTACAACAGTGTGGGCGAAATGCTATCAATGGCTCGACATCAACACGACGGCACACAAAAATTCCATGGAGCACTTTCTACAGCACGGTTCAGTTTTTGGATTCGGGAAAAAATCAAAATATGCAGACACTCTATGGATAGGAATTATGTGGTCAATCTGGAATTCTAGAAATGATCAGGTGTTCAGTGGTACGCCAATCGAACTTGGGACAAAATTAGGGCTCGGGTTTGGTCGTGGTTGGCTATTGGCGACGATCGGATCCGATCTGCATCGTACAGCGCTTGGAGCAACAGTCCTAGACCCTGCATCCCTGCTGGGTAATGTGCTTCTTCGTTTTTCTTCTTTCTTATTAGCTTTGGGTGTTTTGTGGTTTTTGTGAGAGGTCGATAGTGGTTGTGTACCTTGACTCTGTAATGGTGTAACTTGCAGGCTGGGATATGCCTTATATCACAGTCTTGCTTCTGGTGTTTCTTTAATAAAAAAATTTACTGATAAAAAAAAAGAAATGTGGGTCCTAGTCCATTATGATTTATATTAGATATAATTTTGTATTCTTCCGATGAGGTCGTTGAATATGTGAAAATAATGGAGACAAAATAAATTTAAAAGGCCATGTTTATTTTGATTGCTGAATATTGATCGTAGGAATTATGTATTTAATTCCCATTTTATTTTATTTCTCTTAGTTAGTTGAAATGTATAACTGTCATTGAGATGTATTTTGGAAACAAACAAATTGGCTAGGCCTCTCGGCATGACTCCCCAATTGCATAGGCAACATGAGAAAATGGGTCCTTTCGAGATGCTCAAGCATCTGAAGGATCTCTTTGATTCTGAATCTCGTTCTGAGATTTATGAAGTGATGAGAGATCTGTTCAGATGCCAGTTAGCTAAAGGAGGGAAGATTTCACCTCATGTGCTAAAGATGATAGGCCTAATTGAGAGACTTAGTGTTGGTCCCGGTGCAAACGAGTCTTACACATGTATGGGGGGGGAATACACGTGTTCAGTGATTTTAAAACTTTTTCTTACTGAGGTCAGCTTGGGTCAGATAATCCTGAAGATTAGGTTCTGAGAAGCACAGATCGCTCTGAGTCAAAGTCTACTGTGACAGTGATCCTGAGCTGCTTTCAGATACCTCAAATAATCCCAACTGAGTCCTGAGTGTCAGAGATCCTGAGTTGCTTGGATCAGATAACTAACTTACTGAATCCTCAGAAGAGAGTTCAGTTTGGTAACTATCTGTTCTAGCTACTCAGTCGTGCGGAATGGTTGACCCTTAGTTTATACTCGTTTTAAGCTTTGCTGAAAACCTTCCCTTTATGAAATAGTGATTAGGCTGTGATTCACTTATACAACTTCAGTGGATTGATTCCAGCTGAATATCAGTGAAAAGTATGCTTTCAAAAATCAAGTCAATGCAACAGTTAAGCACAGATAAGGAAAGCAATAAAGAACACAACAATTATAGTGGTTCAGAGACTCAAGCTCCTACGTCCACTCTCCCTGACTCTTCAGAGAAATTCACTATCAACTTCTGAGCTTTCTGACTACCTCGTAGTTTACTTACTCAACTCGGCCCTGAGTTTTCTGACTACTCCACGTAGTTTACTTAGTCAACCCGACCTTGAGTTTTCTGACTACCTCCGTAGTTTACTTACTCAAACACTCACAAGCTTTCAGACTACCCCTGTAGCTTACTAACTTCTCCTCTAGAGTTTTCTGACTACTCCGCGTAGTTTACTAACTCTTTACAACTCTTCTCACCAACAAACACACTCCAACTACCTTCTCAAGGGTTTTGGGGTTTCTCGGTTGGTTTCCAACTAGGATGAGATATCCTTTACAATGAAGCACAATGCAAAGGGTTAGGATATTTCGACTAAGCTTTGGATAATTCTTATCAAGCTAGGCTTAGTATAGTGAGCTCTCTTCAATATAGAAGCACTTGGGAAATTTTAAGTTTTTCGAGTGCTTTAACTTTTGCAAGAATAAGTTTGAGCTCTTGAGTTGCGTATAAATTTCCCGTAACCTTACAATGTAGAAGGTCACCAGTATTTATAGGCATACACCAAGGTCACTCTTGAAAACTATCCGTTGGAGAGATAGCTTTGTGAGTTTCCTCTTAAGGTGTGTTAGAAATGGTTATATTTATGGTTTGAACCTCCCTAACACGCTTTAGGCAATAGCCTTTCACGTAGCCGGTCTTCACTTTTTGCAGTCTGGAACTTTTGTACATCTGACATCTTTTACAGCGACCTGTCACTGCCAGTGTTAGTATGGTACAGTGTTGTCTTCCACTTTTTAACTTTTGTCTCCAGTTAAAGGTAGACACCTTCAACGGCTCTTTTGGTTACAAACTCTGAGTTTGATATAACCTTAACAACACTTCTGACTTAGTTCCTTTTGTCTGCATTTGAATGTCTTGGCAGATATCTATTTTCTAAGGAATCGCGATCTTCTCAGTATTGCATCCTTCAGATAGATATATTCAGTGCCTCGGAACATTCAGGTTCATACTGAGCATTCAGTACATTACTGAGTCTTCAGTAATTACTGTGCCTTCAGTATTCTTGATCTTCAGTTCTCAGTCTTCAGTCTTGTGTCTTCAGAGTCTTCTGAGTCTTCAGGGTCTTCTGAATCTTTATAGTTTATACTGACTGATGTACTGAGTCTTCATGCTGAGTCTTCAGTTCCTCAGTATCATACTGAGTCTTCAGTATCTTCAGTTTCATACTGAAACTTCAGTTTCTTCAGAAACATACTGAGTTCTTCAGAGTCTTCAGAACCTATCCTGAACTATATCTGCTGACTATACATTTTGCAGATAACATCCTGAGTACTCTAAAACTGAATCCTGACTCAACTATCAAGATCATTCTGATCATGTCATACTCAGGGGTTTTGGGATCTTAATCAAAATCATATATATTAAATTCATCTCCCAACAATTTCCCTCTTTTTGATGATGCCAAAACCTATCTTGTTACAAACATATAACCTATACTCAGGTTTCAGTTTATCCTATTACAAGATTGGTTGTCTCCCAGCAATTTCTTAAATCAGAGAAACTCCTAGTAATTTCAGAGTGTCCCCATTCAATTTTAAATTATTTAACAATTTCTTCAGTAATGAATCTCTTTAAATAGTTCATTACTAAATACTTAAACAATTTCCCCCATAACAACATACAATCAGTTTAGAGACATTCATTCAGCATATCAAAATAAAAGACATGTAAATAAGATAATGAGATATTATCTTTTGAGCATAATGATAAATCTTCATTGATGATTGGTATCCCATTACAGATTACAATGAGTTTATCAACAAAATCAAAAAGACAAAAATTTAAAGATTACAGAATCTTCTGAGTCTTCAGTCTTCAGATTTTGGCTCTTCAGTCTTCTGCTCTTCAGTTTGCTTCATTTTCAACTTCATCAGCGGGCACCTCCAGGTCAAACATTCCAAAAAATCTCTTCTTCAGCTCATTTCTTTCCTTGATAATGTCCGGACTGTTCCCTGTTAAACCCAACTGACCAGCATACTGAGCAATTTCTTGAGTAATGGCCTTTTCATTCACCAAGCCATTACCAAGTCTTGGAGGAGGATAGGAATGTGGACCAGGGGCTACTATCTGTACCTCTCCTTCATCCGCAAGGTTAATCCAGCCCTGTAGATACTTTGGATAGAAGGTAAGGAGATATTCAATGAATGCTTCATTCTGATATGAGCTTTCCCCTCTCCATTCCCTGAGAACATCATAATTGAACCAAAAGTTCTCTTGACTTCTTCCCACATATCGTTGAGTTTGATAGGCATCCATTTATCAATGTGGGGCCACTTTAGTGCTTTTGATGTTCCTTTCCTCTTGCTCGCAA
This sequence comes from Stenogyne calaminthoides, assembly GCA_037126765.1. Classification (NCBI taxonomy): domain Eukaryota; kingdom Viridiplantae; phylum Streptophyta; class Magnoliopsida; order Lamiales; family Lamiaceae; genus Stenogyne; species Stenogyne calaminthoides. The sequence goes on from JBBCBC010000028.1 coordinate 13,377,932, forward strand.
ACTTCCTGAATTCACTCATTCACTTCTGCTCTTCTTCTATCTTCTTTCTGATCACAGACGCACCTGAGACCGAAGCAGCAGCTTTCTTAGCTTGTTCCATTTGGAGTGTCTTCAGAGCATCTCTCGTGTTGAAGACTTTCTTCTGAGGTTGAGACTCAGATTCTTCTTTATCTTCATCATCCAGAATCAGCTTTCTCTGGATTGGCTTAGAAGCCTTTGCACGCTTGCTTTCAGGTTGAACACCGCCCAAGGCTTTCCTCTTCATAGGCTTTTCAGCAGCAGCCTGGCTTGTTCCAACCTTTGCTCTAGCACTCAGTTTCTCTTTTGTAACATCAAGCATGGTTTGCTTAGAAACTCGAGTGTAGATAGGCTTCTCCACCTGAGCGAACTTTAACTTCTCAGTAGCTTTGACTTCTTTTAAGGCTTTGGCTACATTATACATTTCAGCATCTTTCTGAGCCTTCTTCTCCAAAGTACGTGCCATGAACTTTCTGAGGTCTTCATCTTTCTTGGTCACCGAAACTTCTTCAGATAAGTGGGCAAACTGGCCAGAGAGTGCTTCTTTGAACATCTCTGTCATCTTGGTCATGAGTACTGAGCTCATTTCCTCAACAGCAGACTTGATTAGCACCTCATTCTTCTCTGCCAGTTTCACCTCTAGGAATTCAGAACTCTCCTGGTGTTTCTGCTTCAGTTCAGCACTTAACTCAGCCTTGACTCCCTCCAGCTTCTCATTTAGCTTTTCTTCCATGGAGGTCATCTGGGTGGTCAGAGTGTTTTGGATTAGCACCAGCTCTGAAGAGTGACTAAGACTTTCCATCTTTTGAGCTTGGTTTGCCAACGTCTCTTCCATCTGAGCAATTTTGATCATCATTGGCTCAACCTTCTCAAGTTTCTCCATCAAGGGAGTGAGATCAATCTCAGGAACCTTCTGCACCTTCTGTGTTGTCTGATCATCCTGTGCTTTAGTTTCGTCCTGAGCTCCAGTCTCCAATTGAGCCTCAGTCTGTTTATCAGACAATTCAGAATTAAAGATAGAACTTTCAGTAACTTTGGCATAATTGTTAATAGTGCCAAAGGGTACCTGAAGAGTGCTAGCTTCAGTCTGAGGTTGACAAATTTCAGGTTGATCAGCAATAGAAGTCTCCTTTTCCATCTGAGACTGATCCTCAGCATCTCCCTGTTGGTCCCCATCTCCATCTTTAGATTTGTCTCCGCTGCTCGGGGCACCAACTTTAGTTGCTCTCCTCTCCCAACTTCTTCCTCGAACCAAATCATCAAAATCGGAGTTTTCATCCTCGGCTTTGTCCTCCGAACCCCGATAAGTCGGGTCGGGAAGGGCATCTCTTCATTCCACCAGTCTTCCCCTCTGAATGCAGCAATATCAAGCATCTCGGGAAGAGTCTGAATTTAGGATGAACACTTGTTGTCCATAATCAAGAAAACATCTTCTGCAGATCGGGGTATGAAATTTGAGCTCGAGGTAGCGATCAAGAATGAACCGTTCCGCTTTGCTCCTCCACTTTCGCTTCTTCTCCCTTCTTCCATCTCGGGCTCTCTGGTTCTGTTGAAGCATCAGCTGAGGGATCAAGCAGTAGATCACTCAAGAGCTCATCAAGAATATTCTGCTCCTGAGCCTCAAAGAAGATCTGAAGTTTGTGCAACAGTCCTCGGTTTGCATCCGAGTGGGTTAAAGGCCCGGCCGCATATCCTCGGTTTGAGTCTGAGTTGGCTCTTACATCCGAGCCTCGCACATCTTCAGATCGACTCAGAAATGGGCTCTTCCGTCTGAGCCTGCACATCTTCGGATCGACTCTGAGCCGGCTCTTCCGTCTCGAGCCTCGCACATCCGAGGTAGGCATCTCTGAGGTCTGAGCTCCTTTAAAAATTTCCTGAGAAATTTTATCTGAACTGAGCGATGTCTCGAGCACCTCAGAGAAGACCTGCTCCTCAGTCTGATCCTGTGTCCTAGAGATAACCTGAGCCAACACTTGTAATGGTGAACTCTGAGCGGTTTGGCCCTCAGGTTGAATCTCTTCAGAATCACTTCCATCTTCATCGGTGAGAACCACCAATCTTCTGCGTTTTGGAGCAAGATCCTTATGTTTCAACATCTTTGCTCCTTGCTCCATCTTTGCCTCCAACAAAACCTTCCCCCTGGTTTGTTGGGTCTCTTTTTCAGCAGCCGCAGAAGGTGATTCTACCTTCTTTTCTCTCTTCCCCCTGAAGGTTTGCTTCTTTGCAGTAATGGGTTTAAAGAGAATTTTGGACTTAGGGAATGAGGTCGAATTGGCGAAGATATCCTCCTCCTCTTTGCACATCTACAAAATATAAGCAATTTTGGTGGCATGGTGGATCTTGCCTTTGATTGAGATCGCCCCGTCAACCTTCCTCAAAACTTTGGTCTGCTCACTCACCATCTGAATCAGAAATTTCAGCCAGTTGAAGTCAGTGGTGGGTGAGGCCTCGATCGCCGCCATCAATCTGAGCTTCGGGGTACTGATCTGCTCAAAACTCCCCGCAAGACTCATGATGCACTTGCTCACAATATCCATCAAAACACGATATTGTGGCTTCAGGTGCCTTTTATGCAGTGTCGCCTCAAACTTCACAGGATTCTCAGCAATCCTATCTAAGTATTCCTGCTCTCTACCCGATATATACATCGTAGGATCCTCTCCTCTATCACAGAGCTCAAAAACATCATTCAGATTCTTCGGAATTATGTACAAATCCCTCTCAAAATCGACGTATTTGGACGATTGCTCTAAATGTGATACGATGATCGAAGAATGCATACCATCTTCTTCATCTATCTTCAAGTTATAGATGAATTCGATTACCTCTTTTGCAAACTCCTGGTCTGGTCGGTTTGCGACTAGTTGGGTGAGTTTAGCCAGTCGAATCATATGCAGAGCCTCCTCTTCTGGCTTTGAGTTTGTTGTGCTTTCGAGTGAGACAACGAACTCGTACCACGACTTGTTGGTTTCGGCTAATCTCTCGAACAAGGTTGGGGCCATTTTAGAGATTGATTTAAGAAATGAAGCTTTAGGGTTTGGGAATTTCTGGGCAAAAGGGAATTTTTATTTGCAGAGGTTTTGGGAACGAAGGGTTTGATAAAATTTCGGCTTGAATGGCTTTTTGGGGTATATATAGCTTCAAGATCGTGGGGAATCACGTTGGTTAGGTGAAAAACAACGGTTGAGATTAATCTCCGATTAATCGGGTATACGAACCGACGATCTCCGAAAAGTAAGCCGCCAAAACATCCTCATTGGTCATTAATGTAGCAGAGCATTAAATGACTGTTGACCTTCTTCGGAATTTAAAACGATCCCGCCCAAAAACATTCCTCAGGTGTTTTGTATTTATTACGAATGATTACTGAGCTTCACTTAAGCAATAAATGAGTCGCATGAGTCATTACTTCTTCAGACTAATTTTCTTCTATCAGTCTTACTAAGTACTGACCTTGATAAAATGTCAAGATAATATCGAGAAATCTTGAATTGGTTCAAGATATCTTTCTTGATCTTGACCTTCAAGAACTGAGTTCCCGAGACTCGATTCAAGATTTCCATTTTATCCTAACCTTCTCAGTAGAATTCTGAGAAACCTTCATGCTTCTGAATACCTTCAATTTTTCAGATTTTACTCTATACACCTGGTTCTAACATCCCTAATTCAACTGAAAGTTCCTGAAATCTTGATTCAGCCAAAGGTTTAGTCAAGATATCAGCTCTTTGCTTATCAGTATGAATTTTCTCCATCCTTATGTCCTTCTTCTCGACATGATCTCTGATGAAGTGATGTCTGATATCCACATGCTTGCATCTGGTGTGCAATACCGGATTTTGTGAAATAGCAATGGCACTATTATTGTCACAAAATATTGGTACTTCATTGACTTCAACTTTATAATCCCTTAATTGTTGTCTGAGCCAAAGAATCTGAAAGACGGCTGACTTCCTGCAGACCAAGTATTCAAACCCGGTAAGATTGGTTGCTCTTGAGGTCCTGCTTCTTCGAAACCAAGATATCGACTTACTTCCTAGAAATTGACAAGTTCTGAAGTGGACTTCACATCGATTCGCAACCTCCATAATCGACATCTCGAGTAACCCGGTTAATTCAAGGTTATCATCCGCTGGATACCACAATCCTCTATTCACTGTGCCTTTAAGATACCTCAGTATCTTTTTGGCAGCCTCCATGTGACTAGCCTTAGGATTAGCTTGGTATCTTGCACATATCCCAACAGCAAATGTTATATCCGGCCTACTTGCTGTGAGATAGAACAATGATCCAATGATTCCTCTATAATCAGTATGACTTACTGATTTGCCTTCAGAATCAGGATCCATCTTGTAAATTGTATTCATGGGAATCCTAACCGTGTTGCAATTCTGTACACCATATTTGGCAATCAGATCTCTGGTGTACTTTGCCTGGTTGATGAATATTCCTTCCTTTGATTGTTTCACTTGAAGACCTAGAAAGAAATTCATCTCTCCCATCATTGACATCTCAAACTTGCCTTTCATCAGTGTTGAAAACTTTTCACACAGCTGATGGTTTGGAGATCCAAAAATGATGTCATCAATATATATCTGAACTAGTAAGATATCTTCCCCATCCTCTATCCTGAACAGAGTTCTATCAACAGTTCCTTTGACAAAACCATGGTCAGTAAGAAACTGAGAAAGAGTATCATACCATGCTCTGGGTGCTTGCTTGAGACCATACAAAGCTTTTTCCGAGCCTCAGAAACTTGGTCATTCTGTTTGAAACCGGGAGGTTGTTCCACATAAACCTCTTCTTTAAGTACACCGCTCGAAAATGCACTTTTCACATCCATTTGATAGACCGTGAACTTCATGTGGGCAAGATATGCAAGAAATAATCGATGGCTTCTAGTCTTGCAACAAAAAAAAGGTTTCATCATAATCCAAGCCTTCTTCTTGGGAATAACCTTGTGCAACTAGCCTTGCCTTGTTTCTTACAATGTTGTTGTTTTCATCTCTTTTATTCTTGAAAAACCACTTGGTTCCAATGACATTGTGCCTTTCTGGTCTATCTACCAGCTCCCATACTTCATTCCTTGAGAATTGATTCAAATTTCATCTTGCATATCAAGAATCCAATGAGAATCTTGTAGAGCTTCACCATTCTCGATGGGTTCTTTCTCCGATAGGAAGCGGCGGAAGAATAGGGCACTCTCACCATGGAACCTTCTTGTTTTAACACCTTCAGTTAGATCACCCACAATCTGACTTGTAGGATGACTATCTAACCATTTCCTTCTTAATGTTCCCCCTTCAATAGTATCCTCAACATTTGAAATGTTAGGTTCAGTTAAATCAGTAAACTCAGGGAACAACAAAACAGGAGAAAGGGAATCATCTTCCTCAGGGGAAATTCCATTCAGAACATTGTCAGAGACATTTGTTCCCCTTTGGTTGATAGATTCAGAATTTACCTCAGCTGTGACCACATCTTCATTGGCATCACATACCCGAGTCCGAAACGGTGTCTGCTCGGATTGGTCACCTTTGGAGTGTTGATTTTCCTAAGTCTCACCATCCTGAGTTCCATCCTGAACTTCTTTATCTGAGTCTGAGTCACTCCAATCATAGGATGTAACTGACTTCTTCTATTCAGGTTCAGTGGATGATTTATCTTTCTGTTTCAGGCTTAATCTGGTGATCCTCTTGGTCAGTTCATCTGCATCATGTTCCTGTTTCTTCTGAACACAAGTAGATTCATCAAAAACAACATGAGGTGTTTCCTCCACAATAAGAGTTCTACAATTTGTAAACTCGAAAGCTTTTTGACTTCGAATATCCTAAGAATATTCCTTCATCGCCTTTACTATCAAATGTTTTCAATCGATCTTTACCATTATTGTGTATGAAACATTTGCAACCAAACACACGAAAGAAAGAAACAAGAGGCTTCCTTTCATTCCAAAGCTCATAGGGTGTTTTGCCTTGACACTTGGTCAGCATGGATCTGTTCTGAGAGTAGCATGCCGTGTTGATGACTTTCAAATTTCAAAATCTTTTAGGAATATCGACTTCACTATCATTGTCCTTGCGAACTTCTTTCGAGTTCTCGTTCCTTCTTTCAAAGAACACCGCTTTTGTTGAGGGTCCTTGCGGTGATGTTTCATGTGAAATTCCATTCTCTCGCACAATAATCAAATATGATATGATTTATAAACTCGCCTTTGTCGATCTCGATTTTGACCACTTTCGATTTTTTCTCAATCTTGAGCCTTTTTCAAGAACTCTGGCGACTTTTATCTCGAGTCTCTTTCTTACTGAGTAAGAATATGACCCAAGTATATCTTGAGTAGTCATCAACTACTACCAATGTGTATTTCCTGCCATTAGTGCTCACTGGTGTTATAGGACCAAAAAGATCCATATGCAGTAACTGAAGTGTTCTGTCAGTAGAAACTTCTACTTTGCTTTTAAATGATGCTTTTACTTGTTTTCCTTTTTGGCACGCATCACAAATATGTTCCTTACTGAATACTTAATTAGGCAACCCTTTCACAAGAGCTAATCTTGCAAGCTTGTTCATGGTTTTGAAATTTAGGTGATTCATTCTTTTATGCCATAACCAACTGGTATTTGTGGAACTTTTAGCAACCAAACATGTATCTTTAGGAGTTGAACTCCAATCAGCAAGATACACATTCCCTTTTCTTGTACCAGTCAGTAATACTTTCTGTGATTTATCATCTTTCACAAAACATAAGTTCTTAGAGAACTCAACATTAAAACCCTTATCACATAATTGGCTAATTGAAAGCAAGTTATGCTTCAATCCAGATACATATGAAACACCATGGATATGAACTGAGTCGATTTCCAAAGTTCCATATCCTTTAGTCTGTCCCTTGGAGTTATCTCCAAAAGTGATCTGTGGGCCTCTTTGTTCAACATAGTCACTGAGTATCTTCTTGTATGCCTTGAACATCCACTGTCAAGATACCATATATCAGGAGCTTTTTCATCTCTGCTCATCAGTGCCATGTGATCTTTAGTCAGTTCAGTGCCCTTGTTTTCCTCCTAAAAAACAGATCAATTCTTAGGTACCCAATTTGTGTAGGGTCCTACAAGGTTAGATGTACCTTTCGGAATCCAAATCTGCCTGACAACTCTAATCACTTTAGAGTGGCTAATTTGTCTTCCATAAACATCAACATACACATCTACTACTTTGGGTGCCTTAGCAGTTTTCTGTGTATGTGTGCTAGCTTTAGCATGAACATGGGCTTTTGAATTCTTCTTTGGTTCAGGCCTTCTGTTCAGATGCTTAGGCTTTTGTGCAGCCGGTCTAAATCTTTGATGACTCGGGTTCAGATAACCTTTACCCTTAGGCAAGTGGGGTTCAGGTTATGCATCTTTGAAATCTGGTCTTTCAAAGATACCGAGACTTGGTCTCTTCATTGAGAATGTCTCTGGCTGAGTGTTTCTAATCTGAGGATTACTCTGATGGTTCAGTGTGGAGCCTTTCAGGTTTGCATTCTTAGCCTGAGGCTTTGAAGTACTTGCCTGAAACTTTCCAACTGACTGTTCAGGTTTTCTAGCCTTTACCTGAAGTTTGGGATTTCTAACCTGATCATTCAGTTTTACTGAGACCATAGGTCCTTTTCCCCTGTCTAGAACCTTGGGCATTACTTCAGTTTGAAGTGTAGGTGCCACTTGGTTTTACAAAGATTGTCTTCTTGCTACTTGATGCGAAGATTTCAGATGACCTTGTGAGGTTCCCCACGAATGAATCCCAATCCAGTTTTTATAGTGGCAGATCTCTGGTAACTCTGAATTTCATCTATTACATTAGATGCTTTATTCAATAGAGTTAACTTCTTTTGTGCACTATCCTCACAGTTCTGTAGAGTTTCATGCTTCTCAGAGAGGTCATTGAACTTAGTCTGATTAGTGAATCTCTTGATGGATTTCTCTAGCTTTTTCGATTAGGGACATTATCAACTTCTCTTTCTCTCGAGAGTTGTACTTTCGAAACATCCAGTTCATCAAGAGCTCCCATTAATTGAGAAGTGATTTCAATATTGCTAGAGTCTTTCCATTTTAGATTTTCGACTTTTCGGTTCCTTATTCTGCTCTTGAGTTTCATTTAGCAGTTCTTGTAAAACAGCATAGTCGTTCATCAGATTCTCAAAAAGAATCCATCAAGTCAAAATGACTGTTTACAGTGGAACTTGAAAACTCTTGTGCTGGTGTAGGAGCAACAACAGAAAAAGAAAAGTTTACCTCCTCAATGGCCATCAGACAGATGTCATCACTTTCACCGCCCGAGAATATCTCATCCAAGAGCTAGATCCTCCTCGAATGTTCTTCTTCTGCAACCATGGCCTTTTTGCTTGAGAACTTCTGGTCTCTTTTAGCTTGCCTTTCTCTTCTCTCCTTAGCACTCAAATCTGGATAATCATACTGGAAGTGACCTTTCTTCTGACAATTATAGCATCTGTTGGTATCATCATCCTGATCATTTTCTTCTTTGGACTTGGAGTCCTTCTTTCTGGATGAAGATCCTTCAGCTTTCAGGTCCTTCTTCTTCTCAGTTGATCTGTCCTCAGGTTTCTTCTGGTACCTGTGGTTCCTGTAATAGCTTTTGTATTTTCCAAATCTACTATTAAGTCTGTCAAACCTCCTTGCCATCAGTGCTAGCTTTTCCTCAAGCTCATCCTGATTTTTGGCATGGGGGTTCTCAGACTCTCTAGTTTTACAGGTTTTATCTTTGGCTTTTAAAGCCACATTCTTACTCGATGAAGAATCATCTTTGCTGTCAGCCTTTTTGGATTTCTTATCAATTACAAATTCATAGGCCTTCAGCTCAGAGAAGACTTGTTGATATGGCATTGAACTAATGTTCTTGGTGTTTTCAATCACCACTGCATGAATATCCCATTTCTTAGAAAGACCTCTAAGAATTTTCAATGCCACTTCTCTTTGTGGATATTTCTTACCAAGTGCATTTAGATCATTCATGATGCTAGTGAATCTGACTTCCAGTTTGTCTATTGATTCACCATCATCCATTTCAAAACTATCAAACTTTCCAATTGCCACTGAAAGTTTGTTTTCTTTTATATGATCTGTGCCTTGGCACATTACAGCTAGTGTATCCCAAATCTCTTTAGCAGTATTACAGTGAGAGATCATTCCCATCACACCATCATCAATTGTACTGTATAGTGTGTCTTTTGCAATGTAGTCTAGATTGACTAACTTTCTCTCCTCAGGAGTCAGTTGGTCATCAGACTTAGGAAATTCTGCTCTAGGATCAATTCTCTCATCTTCTGTTCCTCTGGGATTCACCACAGTAAATTGAAATGGTCCTTGAGAGACCACTCACCACATACGCTCATGTTTGGAATACAGATGAGCCTGCATTCTCAGTCTCCATAGATCATAGTTCTCCACTGAGAACATGGGAAGTTTTTAAGAAGACATTTTTCAGCAAATAAGATCAGTTCAGATAGACCACAAGTATTTTTGAAAATAAAACTTTTCGTCAACATAGCAGGTGGTCAAGTTGAACCACTGCTTTGATACCACTTGTTGGTCCCGGTGCAAACGAGTCTTACACGTGTATGGGGGGGAATACACGTGTTCAGTGATTTTAAAACTTTTTCTTACTGAGGTCAGCTTGGGTCAGATAATCCTGAAGATTAGGTTCTGAGAAGCACAGATCGCTCTGAGTCAAAGTCTACTGAGACAGTGATCCTGAGCTGCTTTCAGATACCTAAGATAATCCCAACTAAGTCCTGAGTGTCAGAGATCCTGAGTTGCTTGGATTGGATAACTAACTTACTGAATCCTCAGAAGAGAGTTCAGTTTAGTAACTATCTGTTCTAGCTACTCAGTCGTGCGGAATGGTTGGCCCTTAGTTTATACTCGTTTTAAGCTTTGCTGAAAACCTTCCCTTTATGAAATAGTGATTAGGCTGTGATTCACTTATGCAACTTCAGTGGATTGATTCCAGCTGAATATCAGTGAAAAGTATGCTTTCAAAAATCAAGTCAATGCAACAGTTAAGCACAGATAAGGAAAGCAATAAAGAACACAGCAATTATAGTGGTTCAGAGACTCAAGCTCCTACGTCCACTCTCCCTTACTCTTCAGAGAAATTCACTATTAACTTCTGAGCTTTCTGACTACCTCATAGTTTACTTACTCAACTCGGCCCTGAGTTTTCTGACTACTCCACATAGTTTACTTACTCAACCCGACCTTGAGTTTTCTGACTACCTCCGTAGTTTACTTACTCAAACACTCACAAGCTTTCAGACTACCCCTGTAGCTTACTAACTTCTCCTCTAGAGTTTTCTGACTACTCCGCGTAGTTTACTAACTCTTTACAACTCTTCTCACCAACAAACACACTCCAACTACCTTCTCAAGGGTTTTGGAGTTTCTCGATTGGTTTCCAACTAGGATGAGATATCCTTTACAATGAAGCACAATGCAAAGGGTTAGGATATCTCGACTAAGCTTTGGATAATTCTTATCAAGCTAGGCTTAGTATAGTGAGCTCTCTTCAATATAGAAGCACTTGGGAAATTCTACGTTTTTCGAGTGCTTTAACTTTTGCAAGAATAAGTTTGAGCTCTTGAGTTGCGTATAAATTTCCCATAACCTTACAATGTAGAGGGTCACTAGTATTTATAGGCATACACCAAGGTCACTCTTGAAAACTATCCGTTGGAGAGATAGATTTGTGAGTTTCCTCTTAAGGTGTGTGAGAAACGGCTATATTTAGGGTTTGAACCTCCCTAACACTCTTTAGGCAATAGCGTTTCACGTAGCCGGTCTTCACTTTTTGCAGTCTGGAACTTTTGTACATCTGACATCTTTTACAAATGACACATCGCTTGTCGATGTCGGTATGAATGCGATCTTATCCTCCTCTTTTTGACTTTTGTCTCCAGTTAAAGGTAGACACCTTCAACGGCTCTTTTGGTTACAAACTCTGAGTTTGATATAACCTTAACAACACTTCTAACTTAGTTCCTTTTGTCTGCATTTAAATGTCTTGGCAGATATCTATTTTCAAAGGAATCGCGATCTTCTCAGTATTGCATCCTTCAGATAGATATATTCAGTGCCTCGGAACATTCAGGTTCATATTGAGCATTCAAGATTCTTGAGTCTTGATAATTCTTGTGCCTTCGATATTCTTGATCTTGATTCTCGGTCTTGATTTTGTGTCTTCAAAGTCTTCTGAGTCTTCAGGGTCTTCTGAATCTTTATAGTTTATACTGAGTCTTCAGTCTTCATCTTTGAGTCTTGATTCCTCAAGATCATCTTTGAGTCTTGATATCTTGATTTCATCTTTGAAACTTCAGTTTCTTCATAAACATACTGAGTTCTTCAGAGTCTTCAGAACCTATCCTGAACTATATCTGCTGACTATACATTTTGCAGATAACATCCTGAGTACTCTAAAACTGAATCCTGACTCAACTATCAAGATCATTCTGATCATGTCATACTCAGGGGTTTTGGGATCTTAATCAAAATCATATATATTAAATTCATCTCCCAACACTTAGTAATTTAGGCATTAAGCTAAGAGACCAATATTTTCATTTATGCTATCCTACAGTCGCTCCCGGATTCATATTCTAGCTTCATTGTGAGTTACAATATGAATAAGATGGATTCGACCATGCCTGAACTTCATTACACGCTCCATACTTTTGAGTTCACTATCACTAAGATGATGTTCAAAAGAAGGAGCGGTTAGACAAGGATGTGTGCCTCTACAGTAAGCCGAAGAGGACACTGGAAGAAGGACTGTAAGGTTCTGGTTGATGAAAGGAAGGCACTGGGTGCTTCTGGCACTAGAACATGTATGTTTGTTATTAAGATAAACATGTCCAGTAATAGTGCTAACTTCTGGGTATTGTATACCAGATGTGGCTCACACATTTGCACGAATGTGAAGGGCCTCGTGTGTCTTAGAGCAGTTAGACTGGGTGAAGTCACCCTGCACGTGGAAATTGTAATACTGGTTACTGCGGGACATGTAGGGATATATATTGTTTAGACTTACCCTCTGGTTTTAGATTAGAACTTAATAAATATTATTTCGTTCCATCTATTACTCGCAACATTATTACAGTTCCAATATTGGACATCGAGGGATTTTTCTTTCGTTTTGCAAACAATAATTGTTATTTTACGCTTAATGGTGATGTTTATGGAAATGCTCCTTTATCGAATGGTTTATACTTGTTGAATTGTGGATATAATGTTCTTAATATACAAAATAAAAGACACAAGCTTAGTAATCATGAAAACTCAACTTACTTGTGGCATTGTAGACTTGATCATGCAAAAGAGAAAAGAATTGCAAGGTTAAGGAAGTTGGACTACTTAATCCCATTTGACTTTAAGTCTTATGGTAATTGTGAATCTTATCTCAAGAGCAAGAAGATAACAAACTTTTTTCTGGGAAAGGGGTGTGTGCCAAAAGAAGTTCTAGAGTTGATCCACAGTGATGTATGTGGACCATTGCCCACTCTAGCTAGGGGTCATTTCGGTTACTTCATCACTTTTACTGACGATTTCTCGAGATACGGATACGTGTATCTTATGAGACACAAGTCCGAATCTTTTGAGAAATTCAAGGAGTTTAAAGCTGAAGTAGAGAAGCAACTTGTAAGAGTATCAAGACTCTTCGATCGGATCGAGGATGTGAATACCTTAGCCATGAATTCAATGATTATCTGAAGTTGCATGGAATCCAATCACAATGGACTCCTCCCGGAACACCTCAAATGAATGGTGTGTCCGAAAGGACAAACCGAACCTTGTTAGACATGGTGAGGTCCATGATGAGCTTTTCCTCTCTTCTGACATTCTTATGGGGTTGCGCGCTCCAAACTTTAATCTACATTCTGAATATGATTCCGTCTAAATCAGTTGAGCATAAACCATACGAGCTATGGTGTGGTAAGAAACCAACTTTCTCACATATCAAGACTTGGGGTTGTCCCGCGTTTGTGAAAAAGATGCTGACTGATAAGTTGGAATCCAAAGGTGAAAAGGGTTACTTTGTGGGATATCCTAAGGAAACTAGAGGATGTTATTTCTATCTATCTGAGAAACAAACAATGATTGTTTCTAGGCAGGCCAACTTTCTTGAAGACAATTATGTCTTTAAGGAACAAGGCAGTAAGATGATAGAACTTGAAGAAATTCAAGAACCACAAATTAACAAAGTGACTGATATCTTGTCAAAGCAACATGACAAAGAATCAGTGGGAGCATTCAACTACTTTCACGGTGAGAGTCTTTCACTAGGTGATCATCTTTCAGCCATTGGGAGCGTAATTGGAGTTGGCTTGCCCAAGCAAGAATCTCCAAGTGGGCTGAATGAGAACAGCATACTTCAAACTCCCACCAAGAGGCATATGAAAGTGTAGCTCTTGAGGACTCTCTGGACATTGATGAAATCGATGCACCAAAAAAATTTCAAGATCAGAATGTAAAGCCTGCATAACCACAACTCCGTAAGTCAATTAGGAATCGTAATCCACCCATTAGATACGGTTACCTCTTGGAGGAACTCGATAATGTGGACATACCAGATAAGGGCGATCCTAATACTTACTCTGAAGCAATATAAGATATTGATTTAGGGAAGTGGCATGAAACCATGAAATTTGAGATGGACTCGATGTACAACAATCAAGTCTGGGACTTGGTTGAGTTGCCTGAAAGGGTTCGACCCATAGGTTGCAAATGGGTTTTCAAGCGTAAGACTAATGCAAGTGGCAAAGTACAAACCTACAAAGTTAGGTTGGTGGTGAAGGGTTATAGTCAATGTGAAGGCATTGATTGACTATGACGAGATCTTCTCACCAGTTGCAAAGATCAAGTCCATTCGAATTTTACTTGCGATAACAGCACACTGCGATTATGAGATTTGGGAGATGGATGTCAAAATAACTTTCCTCAATGGTAACATTGATAAGGAAGTGTTTATGACTCAACCAGAAGGTTTTATATCAAAGCCAAAATCTAATCTTGTGTGCAAGCTTAAACTATTCATTTATGGATTGAAACAAGCTTCTAGGAGTTGGAATATCTGATTTGATGAAGCTATCAAGTCTTTTGAATTCATCAGAAATTCAGAAGATCCTTGTGTTTATCGTAAACGCAGGGGGAAGAATATTGTCTTCATAATTGTATATGTCGACGACATGTTGATTTTGGGAAAGAATATCTAATTAATGCAGTCCGTTAAAGATTGATTATCAAAGACCTTCATGATAAAGGATCTTGGTGAAGCCTGCTACATCTTAGAGATCAAGATCCACAGGGATAGATCCAAGAAGATGTTGGGGCTGTCACAGTCCACCTGTGTAGATAAGGTGTTGAAGCATTTTGCGATGGAGTACTCTAAGAGAGGGTCTCTACCTGCAAATCATGGGATAAAGCTGTCAAAAAAAGGATTGTCCTTCTAGTGACGCTGATATCAAGCACATGAAGGATGTCCCATATGCATCTGCAATTGGGTCAATCATGTACGTCATGACTTGCACTAAGCCCGATGTGGTCTACGCTGTCAGTATCACTGGTAGATACCAACAGAATCCGGGTGAGTCCTACTGGACTGCTGTCAAGAACATTCTGAAGTATCTTAGACAAACTAAAGAATGTTTTCTTGTCTACGGTTGGCAGTCAGAACTAGTAGTAACTAGTTATGTTAACGCCAGTTTCTAATCCGACTGTGATGATTACAAATCACAGTCAAGTTATGTCTTCACTCTCAATGGTGGCGCGGTCAGTTGGAAAAGATCCAAGCAAGAGTCGACCGCACATTCAACAATCAAAGTTGAGTACATTGCTGTATCAGAAGCCTCAAGGAGGCTGTCTAGATTTATAGTTTTTGAGGGAACTAGGGGTAGTTTCGAGTGTCAGTTTGTATTGAGACAACGCTGGTGCGATTGCGCAACCAAAGGAACCGAGATCAACAAACAGAAGAAAACATGTACCTAGGCTTATCAGTTGATCTGAGAGATCATAACAATAGGAGAAGTAGAATTAGAACGTGTTCCCACGAAAGATAATTTGACTGACCCTTTCACCAAAACATTAAGTGTTCATATACACACTAGACATTTGATGGTATAGGGGTTATGAATATAGGTGATTGGCTCTAGTTCAAGTGGGAGATTGTTAGTGTTAGTGTCCTAGAAACAATCCTTTTGTAAGGACGTAATACTAAGATAATATTCAGTTTTGGTTTTATTGTGATTATTTAATGTTAAATGTATGGCATTACACTTGTTTGAATATTATGTTTGGTTCTTTGCATTTATTCTTATTTGTGTTCCCAAGAGTCATTGTTGTCACTGAGGTTGTGAGAACTCAGATGACTTAAGCATGATTCTCAAATAGCCCCGATCAATGATCATCAAAAATGGTTTATTGATGATGCAATTGAGATTGGTGTGCGATCTGCATCATACTCTTAGAGAGTGTAGTAAGATCTCACTTACTAACGAGATACTAGGTATCTCATGATGGATGCATAGATACCTTAGAGGGTATTGGTATACCCATCCGAGAAATCGTTTGATGTAATTCCACAATATGTGTCTATGGGTGTCTCGGTTAGTGGGAGCGATGTGATACTCCTTTGACTTGAGGTCAATATGCACGACATGAGTGGATTGATGAACTTTAACCATGAAGGACGCTTGCACCCTTCCATGGGTAGATATGTCTTGGATTGGGTTCATCACGAAATACATGTGCGTGGTTGTTGAGCCAAGAATGGGATTCATTCCTCAATGTGGATATAGAGAGAATACTCATCTTCTCATCATAGTTGGATCTAAGTCATCGGCCGATGCACGTCAACTTGGACTTTGTGCCCAAGTGTGACATAAGTGATCAATTAGTGATTAGAGATAATATGATTAAGTTATTTGAATAGACACTTCATCATGTTCAAGATTTAATCGATTATTCGCGAATGAAAGAAAGTTATCGTAATAACCCATGTTTCAGTTATAGGTAATTGCACGTTTCCTCGCAACGTACCTCATATATTGAGAATGTCTGATTTATTGTCTAGGGTTCAATTAAGACCGTTAGTTTGACTAATCGCTTGATATATGAGGGCCTATGGGTCACACAACAAGTAACGGTTGTTTACTGATTATAGTTGGTTGATTAAATATTATATTGGATATTAATATTTAATTTATGGAGAATATAATAATAATTACATTTACAATTAATTATTATTACTGTTTAATTAAATTGGATTTAATTAAATAGGATTCCCAATAATAATATATTGAATATTATTATGGGATTTGATATATATGGAAATCGAATCCGTAGAGATTTGATATACATGGAAATCAAATTCGTAGAGATTTATGTATATGGGAATTAAATGTATGGGATTTAATTTACAAGATTAGGGATTTTATTTCCTAATCAGGTTAGCTTAAGATTTAAGTTGGGCATACCCTATATATATGAGTCCTTGGAAATTCATAATACAAGACTTCATATTTTCTCCATAAAATCTTTAAGTTGGAATTTTCCTAGCAAATTCATGTGCGAATTGGTAAATGACAGTTACGTGGATACCATAGTTGAGGAATCCGTGTACGAATTGCTGTAAGAATTCTGTTTACATTTACCCATATTTAATTATGCAATTATATGTTCGTTGTTGGTGAACCGTTTAATTTTGATGCGCATGCATTACGTGTTTATGTGTCTCTATAACCTTTCCTTAGAATTAGTGTTTGCGACATGCGAATTATTGATCCCGGTGTAACGAGTCTTACATGTGTATGGGGAGGGGGGAGGAATACACGTGTTCAGTGATTTTTGAAAACTTTTCTTTATACTGAAATCAACGGGTCAGGATGTCCTGAGAAGCACAAATTGCCTTGAGTCAAAAGTCTACTGAGACAATCATCCTGAGCAGCTTGGATCAGATTTGCCCAACTGATTCTGAGATTTTATCATAGTCCTGAGAAGCTTGGATCAGATAACTATCTTACTGAATACTCATTAGAGTTTGTTCAGCTTGATAATCATATGTTCTAGCTTAACAAGGGTGCAGAATGTGTTGGCCCTAGGTTTATACTCGTTTTATCTTGCTGAAAATCTTTTTCTTAGTAAATCAGTGGTTAAGGCTATGATCAATTCAATGCACACTCAGTGGATTGATTCCAATTTGAATATCAGGAAAAATCTATGCTTTCAGTGAAAATATGCAGTAGTTAAAATGCAAAGCCGAAAGCAAACAACACAGCAAATTATAGTGGTTCAGAGGCAAAGCTCGTACGTCCACTCTCTCTGATCCTCAAAGAAATTCCTTAACACACTACTACTACTACTACCTCTAGCTTTTAGACTGAACTCAGCAGCTTACTAACTTTCTACAATGAGTTTTCTGGCTGAACTACTGCATCTTACTAACTCAAACACACACAAGCTTTCAGACTATCTTAAACAGCTTACTAACTTCTCCTCTAGAGTTTTCTGGCTGAACTCAATTGCAGCTTACTAACTCTTTACAACTCTCACTCTCCAACAATCACACTCAAACTACCTAGCAATAGGGTTTGGGGTTTGGTTGGTTTCCAACTAAGGTGAGATATCCTTTGATAATAAGAACATATTCAAAGGCTAGGGAAACACTTGGGAAATCTTAGGTTTTTCAAGTGCTTCAATTTGTAAGAATACGAATGACCTCTGGAGTTGCTTGATTTCCCGTAACCTTGCAATGGTGAAGGTCACTGGTATTTATAGGCAACTATCCAAGGTTACTCTTGAAAAACTATCCGTTGGAAGAGATAACATCAAGGGTTTCCTCTTTTGGTTATTGATGAACGGCTATTTCTAGGGTTTGAACGCACCCTTGCATGTTTTAGGAAATATGCAACCACGTAGCCAATCACCAACATCTGTGAACTGGAAAATATCAGCCTTGACATTTCTTCAGTGAGATGTCACTTTTAGTGTCAGTAAAGTACGCTGTTGTTGCTTCCTTATTGGTTGGAATTTGCCTTTGAATAGAGACAAACAAATCGGCTCTATTTAGGTCAACCTTACTGAGATGATATGTTCCTTAATGTCCACGAATGTCTAACATTCTGTTTGTTTGTACTAAGAATGAACATAACACTATTTACTCAAAATAGTTGTTCAGGGTCTTTTTGATCAGTACAAAAACAGTCTTCAGGATCTTCTTCTGTCTTCAGTAAAATTAAAGCAAACTTATTTCACCCTGATCTATATCTGCTGACTATACAGAGTGCAGATAATCCTGAGTCTTAATATCTATTGAAACCTGATCCTATATTACCAAGATGTCCTGATACATCTCATACTCAGGGATTTTGGGATCTAATCAAAATCTTTATTAAATTCATCTCCCAACAATTTCCCCCTTTTTGATGATGCCAAAACCATCTTGTTACAAATATGCGAACATAATAGAAATAAACATATCATCTATTCAGGTTTCAATTCCTAAGAAAAAAAAACAATCATCAACATAATCAGTAAGATAATGTGATATTATCTTTTCAAAGCAAAAACATCAGTAGAGTTTCATTAATAAGAAATCAAGTACATGACACAAAGTTTGATCCTACTCTACGGAACAACATAAGAAAATATAAAATTACATCAGTCTTCTTCTGATTCTATTTCACCAGCTGATGGATTGAGATTGAACATTTCATAGTGTTGGGAGATGAATTTAAACAAAGAATAAAGATTTTGATTAGATCTCAAAACCCCTTAGTAATCATGAAAAATCAACTTACTTGTGGCATTGTAGACTTGATCATGCAAAAGAGAAAAGAATTGCAAGGTTAAGGAAGTTGGACTACTTAACCCCATTTGACTTTAAGTCTTATGGTAATTGTGAATCTTATCTCAAGAGCAAGAAGATAACAAACTTTTTTCTGGGAAAGGGGTGTGTGACAAAAGAAGTTCTTGAGTTGATCCACAGTGATGTATGTGGACCATTGCCCACTCTAGCTAGGGGTCATTTCGGTTACTTCATCACTTTTACTGACGATTTCTCGAGATACGGATACGTGTATCTTATGAGACACAAGTCCGAATCTTTTGAGAAATTCAAGGAGTTTAAAGCTGAAGTAGAGAATCAACTTGTAAGAGTATCAAGACTCTTCGATCGGATCGAGGATGTGAATACCTTAGCCATGAATTCAATGATTATCTGAAGTTGCATGGAATCCAATCACAATGGACTCCTCCCGGAACACCTCAAATGAATGGTGTATCCGAAAGGACAAACCGAACCTTGTTAGACATGGTGAGGTCCATGATGAGCTTTTCCTCTCTTCTGACATTCTTATGGGGTTGTGCGCTCCAAACTTTAATCTACAATCTGAATATGATTCCGTCTAAATCAGTTGAGCATAAACCATACGAGCTATGGTGTGGTAAGAAACCAACATTCTCACATATCAAGACTTGGGGTTATCCCGCGTTTGTGAAAAAGATGCTGACTGATAAGTTGGAATCCAAAGGTGAAAAGGGTTACTTTGTGGGATATCATAAGGAAACTAGAGGATGTTATTTCTATCTATCTGAGAAACAAACAATGATTGTTTCTAGGCAGGCCAACTTTCTTGAAGACAATTATGTCTTTAAGGAACAAGGCAGTAAGATGATAGAACTTGAAGAAATTCAAGAACCACAAATTAACAAAGTGACTGATATCTTGTCAAAGCAACATGACAAAGAATCAGTGGGAGCATTCAACTACTTTCACGGTGAGAGTCTTTCACTAGGTGATCATCTTTCAGCCATTGGGAGCGTAATTGGAGTTGGCTTGCCCATGCAAGAATCTCCAAGTGGGCTGAATGAGAACAGCATACTTCAAACTCCCACCAAGAGGCATATGAAAGTGTAGCTCTTGAGGACTCTCTGGACATTGATGAAATCGATGCACCAAAAAAATTTCAAGATCAGAATGTACAGCCTGCACAACCACAACTCCGTAAGTCAATTAGGAATCGTTATCCACCCATTAGATACGGTTACCTCTTGGAGGAACTCGATAATGTGGACATACCAGATAAGGGCGATCCTAATACTTACTCTGAAGCAATATAAGATATTGATTTAGGGAAGTGGCATGAAACCATGAAATTCGAGATGGACTCGATGTACAATAATCAAGTCTGGGACTTGGTTGAGTTGCCTAAAAGGGTTCGACCCATAGGTTGCAAATCGGTCTTCAAGCGTAAGACTAATGCAAATGGCAAAGTACAAACCTACAAAGTTAGGTTGGTGGTGAAGGGTTATAGTCAATGTGAAGGCATTGATTGACTATGACGAGATCTTCTCACCAGTTGCAAAGATCAAGTCCATTCGAATTTTACTTGCGATAGCAGCACACTGCGATTATGAGATTTGGGAGATGGATGTCAAAATAACTTTCCTCAATGGTAACATTGATAAGGAAGTGTTTATGACTCAACCAGAAGGTTTTATATCAAAGCCAAAATCTAATCTTGTGTGCAAGCTTAAACTATTCATTTATGGATTGAAGCAAGCTTCTAGGAGTTGGAATATCTGATTTGATGAAGCTATCAAGTCTTTTGATTTCATCAGAAATTCAGAAGATCCTTGTGTTTATCGTAAACGCAGGGGGAAGAATATTGTCTTCATAATTGTATATGTCGATGACATGTTGATTTTGGGAAATAATATCTCATTAATGCAGTCCGTTAAAGATTGATTATCAAAGACCTTCATGATAAAGGATCTTGGTGAAGCCTGCTACATCTTAGAGATCAAGATCTACAGTGATAGATCCAAGAAGATGTTGGGGCTGTCACAGTCCACCTGTGTAGATAAGGTGTTGAAGCATTTTGCGATGGAGTACTCTAAGAGAGGGTCTCTACCTGCAAATCATGGGATAAAGCTGTCAAAAAAGGATTGTCCTTCTAGTGAAGCTGATATCAAGCACATGAAGGATGTCCCATATGCATCTGCAATTGGGTCAATCATGTACGTCATGACTTGCACTAAGCCCGATGTGGTCTACGCTGTCAGTATCACTGCTAGATACCAACAGAATCCGGGTGAGTCCTACTGGACTGCTGTCAAGAACATTCTGAAGTATCTTAGACAAACTAAAGAATGTTTTCTTGTCTACGGTGGGCAGTCAGAACTAGTAGTAACTAGTTATGTTGTCGCCAGTTTCCAATCCGACTGTGATGATTAAAAATAACAGTCAAGTTATGTCTTCACTCTCAATGGTGGCGCGGTCAGTTGGAAAAGTTCCAAGCAAGAGTCGACCGCACATTCAACAATCAAAGTTGAGTACATTGCTGTATCAGAAGCCTCAAGGAGGCTGTCTAGATTTATAGTTTTTGAGGGAACTAGGGGTAGTTTCGAGTGTCAGTTTGTATTGAGACAACGCTGGTGCGATTGCGCAACCAAAGGAACCGAGATCAACAAACAGAAGCAAACATGTACCTAGGCTTATCAGTTGATCTGAGAGATCATAACAATAGGAGAAGTAGAATTAGAACGTGTTCCCATGAAAGATAATTTGACTGACCCTTTCACCAAAACATTAAGTGTTCATATACACACTAGACATTTGATGGTCTAGGGGTTATGAATATAGGTGATTGGCTCTAGTTCAAGTGGGAGATTGTTAGTGTTAGTGTCCTAGAAACAATCCTTTTGTAAGGACGTAATACTAAGATAATATTCAGTTTTGGTTTTATTATGATTATTTAATGTTAAATGTATGGCATTACACTTGTTTGAATATTATGTTTGGTTCTTTGCATTTATTCTTATTTGTGTTCCCAAGAGTCATTGTTGTCACTGAGGTTGTGAGAACTCAGATGACTTAAGCATGATTCTCAAATAGCCCCGATCAATGATCATCAAAAATGGGATATTGATGATGAAATTGAGATTGGTGTGCGATCTGCATCATACTCTTAGAGAGTGTAGTAAGATCTCACTTACTATGAGATACTAGGTATCTCATGATGGATGCATACATACCTTAGAGGGTATTGGTATACCCATCCGAGAAACCGTTTGATGTAATTCCACAATATGTGTCTACGGGTGTCTCGGTTAGTGGGAGCGATGCGATACTCCTTTGACTTGAGGTCAATATGCACGACATGTGTGGATTGATGAACTTTAACCATGAAGGACGCTTGCACCCTTCCATGGGTAGATATGACTTGGATTAGGTTCATCACGAAATACATGTGCGTGGTTGTTGAGCCAAGAATGGGATTCATTCCTCAATGTGGATATAGAGAGAATACTCATCTTCTCATCATAGTTGGATCTAAGTCATCGTCCGATGCACGTCAACTTCGACTTTGTGCCCAAGTGTGACATAAGTGATCAATTAGTGATTAGAGATAATATGATTAAGTTATTTGAATAGACACTTCATCATGTTCAAGATTTAATCGATTATTCGCGAATGAAAGAAAGTTATCGTAATAGCCCATGTTACAGTTGTATGTAATTGCACGTTTCCTCGCAACGTACCTCATATATTGAGAATGTCTGATTTATTGTCTGGGGTTCAATTAAGACCGTTAGTTTGACTAATCGCTTGATATATGAGGGCCTATGGGTCACACAACAAGTAACGGTTGTTTACTGATTATAGTTGGTTGATTAAATATTATATTGGATATTAATATTTAATTTATGGAGAATATAATAATAATTACATTTACAATTAATTATTATTACTGTTTAATTAAATTAGATTTAATTAAATAGGATTCCCAATAATAATATATTGAATATTATTATGGGATTTGATATATATGGAAATCGAATCCGTAGAGATTTGATATACATGGAAATCAAATTCGTAGAGATTTATGTATATGGGAATTAAATGTATGGGATTTAATTTACAAGATTAGGGATTTTATTTCCTAATCAGGTTAGCTTAAGATTTAAGTTGGGCATCCCCTATATATATGAGTCCTTGGAAATTCATAATACAAGACTTCATATTTTCTCCATAAAATCTTTAAGTTGGAATTTTCCTAGCAAATTCATGTGCGAATTGGTAAATGACAGTTACGTGGATACCATAGTTGAGGAATCCGTGTACGAATTGCTGTAAGAATTCTGTTTACATTTACCCATATTTAATTATGCAATTATATGTTCGTTGTTGGTGAACTGTTTAATTTTGATGAGCATGCATTACGTGTTTATGTGTCTCTATATCCTTTCCTTAGAATTAGTGTTTGTGACATGCGAATTATTGATCCCGGTGTAACGAGTCTTACATGTGTATGTGGAGGGGGGAGGAATACACGTGTTCAGTGATTTTTGAAAAATTTTCTTTATACTGAAATCAACGGGTCAGGATGTCCTGAGAATTAGCCCTGAGAAGCACAAATTGCCTTGAGTCAAAAGTCTACTGAGATAATGATCCTGAGCAGCTTGGATCAGATTTGCCCAACTGATTCTGAGATTTTATCATAGTCCTGAGAAGCTTGGATCAGATAACTATCTTACTGAATACTCATTAGAGTTTGTTCAGTTTGATAATTATATGTTCTAGCTTAACAAGGGTGCAGAATGTGTTGTCCCTAGGTTTATACTCGTTTTATCTTGCTGAAAATCTTTTTCTTAGTAAATCAGTGGTTAAGGCTATGATCAATTCAATGCACACTCAGTGGATTGATTCCAATTTGAATATCAGGAAAAATCTATGCTTTCAGTGAAAATATGCAGTAGTTAAAATGCAAAGCCGAAAGCAAACAACACAGCAAATTATAGTGGTTCAGAGGCAAAGCTCCTACGTCCACTCTCTCTGATCCTCAAAGAAATTCCTTAACACACTACTACAACTACTACCTCTAGCTTTTAGACTGAACTCAGCAGCTTACTAACTTTCTACAATGAGTTTTCTGGCTGAACTACTGCATCTTACTAACTCAAACACACACAAGCTTTCAGACTATCTTAAACAGCTTACTAACTTCTCCTCTAGAGTTTTCTGGCTGAACTCAATTGCAGCTTACTAACTCTTTACAACTCTCACTCTCCAACAATCACAAACTCAAACTACCTAGCAATAGGGTTTGGGGTTTGGTTGGTTTCCAACTAAGGTGAGATATCCTTTGATAATAAGAACATATTCAAAGGCTAGGGAAACACTTGGGAAATCTTAGGTTTTTCAAGTGCTTCAATTTGTAAGAATACGAATGACCTCTGGAGTTGCTTGATTTCCCGTAACCTTGCAATGGTGAAGGTCACTGGTATTTATAGGCAACTATCCAAGGTTACTCTTGAAAAACTATCCGTTGGAAGAGATAACATCAAGGATTTCCTCTTTTGGTTATTGATGAACGGCTATTTCTAGGGTTTGAACGCACCCTTGCATGTTTTAGGAAATATGCAACCACGTAGCCAATCACCAACATCTGTGAACTGGAAAATATCAGCCCTGACATTTCTTCAGTGAGATGTCACTTTCAGTGTCAGTAAAGTACGTTGTTGTTGCTTCCTTATTGGTTGGAATTTGCCTTTGAATAGAGACAAACAAATCGGCTCTATTTAGGTCAACCTTACTGAGATGATATGTTCCTTAATGTCCACGAATGTCTAACATTCTGTTTGTTTGTACTAAGAATGAACATAACACTATTTACTCAAAATAGTTGTTCAGGGTCTTTTTGATCGATTACAAAAACAAATCTTGAGATCTTTTGTCTTGAGATTCTTCCATTCAAAAATTAAAAGCAAACCTATTTCACCCTGATCTATATCTGCTGACTATACAGAGTGCAGATAATCCTGAGTCTTAATATCTATTGAAACCTGATCCTATATTACCAAGATGTCCTGATACATGTCATACTCAGGGGTTTTGGGATCTAATCAAAATCTTTATTAAATTCATCTCCCAACAATTTCCCCCTTTTTGATGATGCCAAAACCATCTTGTTACAAATATGCGAACATAATAGAAATAAACATATCATCTATTCAGGTTTCAATTCCTAAGAAAAAAAAAACAATCATCAACATAATCAGTAAGATAATGTGATATTATCTTTTCAAAGCAAAAACATCAGTAGAGTTTCATTAATAAGAAATCAAGTACATGATACAAAGTTTGATCCTACTCTACGGAACAACATAAGAAAATATAAAATTACATCAGTCTTCTTCTGATTCTATTTCACCAGCTGATGGATTGAGATTGAACATTTCATAGTGTTGGGAGATGAATTTAAACAAAGAATAAAGATTTTGATTAGATCTCAAAACCCCTGAGTATGACATGTTCAGGATAATCTTGATAGTCTAAGTGTCAGGTTTCAGTATAGAATAGTTCAGGAGATATCTGCACCATGTATAGTCAGCAGATATTACTCAGGATTAATGTTAGAAACATATATTATCAGAAGACACTGAGGACTCAGAAAATACTGAAGACTCAGAAGATACTGAAGACTCAGAAGACACTGAAGACTCAGAAGACACTAAAGATTCAGGTGTCACTGAATGACTCAGAGGGACTCTTAAGAATATCTACCTGAGGTCATACAAAAACTGAGGAAGACACGCTTTTATATGAAATAAATGTTGCTCAAATATTCAAAATACAGACAAAAGGAAATAGAACTTAGTGTATTTAAGGTTGTCTCATTCAAAGAAATTGACCTAAAAAGAGCCGTTTTGTTTGTCTACATTCACTGAAGACAAAGAACCAATCAGAGAAAGACAACACTGTACTTTACTGACACTGAAAGCGACAAGGCACTGAATATGTCTGTAGTACTAAGTTCCAAACTGCAAAATCTTGGTGATTGACTGCATTGGTTACTTGTTACCCAAACCATGCAAGGGCTTGTTCAAACCCAAAAATAACCGTTCATCACTAACCATATAAGGAAACCATGTTGGGATTATATTGGAAAGTATGCTTTTACTTTGTATAATCAAACTGAATTTCTGTCTTATTTACTGAAATAAATTATTTATCACTGATGCTTTAAATATCATTGAATGTTACATATATTTACTGCATAACTGTTCAATAAATAGTACGTGTTACATTGTAGTTAATTTAGTGATACCAGATCACAGAAGATTAAATTAACAGTTCCTTGAAACAAAAAATTATAATTGTCCTAACTGCACAAAAGCACAAGTGGATTCTTGATACACCCAAATCAGATGAGCCAACTGACGAGTCAAAAATGCGGGACTCTTCAGATCACCTTGCGAGAGATGTTGTCGCTGAAAATGGTGGAGGGCAAACCCGTAAGGGATTACGTCCTCAAAATTGATGGCCCATCTGAACAAACTTGAGGTTCTGAGTGCAGATTATAATCTGGAGACTCAGATGAATTTGGTACTTCACTCTCTGCCCAAAAGTTTTTGAGCATTTTGGCCTCGCTAGCTGATTTGTTGCAATCTTTGGTCTCGGCAGAGATGTTGATGGGGCACCAAACTCAAGCTTTGACGGCCAAGTGGTCCGTCTTCATTTTCTAGGCCAGGGGAAGGCAAGAAGAAGAAGATAACCAAAAGCCATAAGCAATCAGACTCAACTGTTGCAAAGGGCAATGGTAAGGTGACGAATGCTGGTGGTGTCAAGGAAAATCCAAAGAGGAAGTGCTTAAGCTGATGTGAAAGAGGACAATGGAGGTTTGGCTGTTCCAACCCCAAAAGGGCCGGAAAGAAAGGTAATTCTCACGCACTAATTGTTGAAACTTGTTTAGCGGCGTATACTTTTCATTCGTGGGTAGTTGATACTGTTGGGATTATACTGGAAAGTATGCTTTTACTTTGTATAATCGAAACTGAATTTCCAGACTTATTTACTGAAATAAATTGTTTATCACTGATGCTTTAAATATTATTGAATGTTACATATATTTACTGCATAACTGTTCAATAAATCGTACCTTTTACATTGTAGTTAATTTAGTGATACCAGATCACAGAAGATTAAATTAACAGTCCCTTGTAACTAAAAGTACGTTATTCACAACCTAGATGGAAATGAACAACCCATCGTGAAAGGTTGAAGTGTAAGGCTCAGATTGGCTTGTCTTGACCAAGAGATTACACTAGTGCATGACTGATGCACTGAATAGGACCTACAGGAGGATAAATTCTTCAGAACTGAACAAGGAAGAATTAGACCTCAGTGGTTCGTTGTTTCTTAATCTTCGTTCCTTAAATAGGATCACGTGGGATTGGTAACTATTGCTTTGACTTATCATGGGTAGCGAATCAATGAGATTCAATACTTTTTATCTTGGGCAATATTATTAGTCACATGTGATTGCTAAGATTTAATCTGAAGAATCGTGGTGCAAGCACGCTTTTTTGATTTGCCCCTTGGGAGGTTCATAAGCTTTATCATACCAAATCTTGCAAGTGGAATTAGTTTCCGGTATGGATAATAATGTTGAACCGTTCCTTGACCAAGGATAAAAGATATTAATTAATGGAAAGCTATTTCAGTGGCTTGAATTAATTAATGGGCTAGATAATCTTAAGCACGGGAAATAATGACCGGGATCCATATTGACTGTAATATGGGTTAAGATGGATAGTGCAATATTAATTATGTAGTGGGATTAATTAATATTTATAGGCTTGAATTATATTGTGGCTCAATATTAGATATTCAAGGTCCATTAGAAGGTCCAATCTTAATTCTCCTAAAGGCCCCCTGAGTAGCCCAACATATAGTCCATTAACTGAAAAGGTGATTAAAATAAAATAAATTTTGTTGCTTATTTTTCCTCTAAATTTTCGAAAATTATGAATAAGTTGGGAGAAAGAATTTCTTTGAATTTTGTTATGGAATGAAGATATGTATTCTTGGAATACAAGATTATCTCATTAAATTCAAGAAATCTCCCACTTGGTTATTTCATAAGAGGATTTCGAAATTTTGGAAATATAGTGGGCAAGAAAGATTTTCTTGATTTTCTTGAAAATATATTATGGAAGATATGTATTTCTTGAAATACAAGCATATCTCATAAATTCAAGAAGATCCAAATCTTGGATTCTTGCATCATTAATTTCGAAAATAATCCATATTGATGAGGTGGGATTTTTGTGGAATATTTTAATTATGGGAAAAAGAATATAGGAGATATATTCAAGATTTCTTGGTGATGAAGAAAAGTCTTTTCCCACATTGGTTTTCTACTGAAAAAATCGACCACCTCTCACCTATAAATTGGGGATGATTCTTTCATTCCCAAGTACAATTCCATGTGCTGGAAAAATTAGCAAATATACATAAGTGGTGCAACAAAGTTTATTTTTTCCTTTTGTTAATTGTTCGATAAGTGTCCTTCCACCGGATAGTTGAGCAAGGGCTAAGGGAATACTTGGGAAGTCCTTTTGGTTAGTCCGTCCAACCGAATTCACCGCCATCCGTAGAGAGGGTAATGCGTTCACGTAAACCCGTAGATTCCTCGCGTCGTAGGTTTTACGTGGCTTATTATATGCATGATATGTTGTTGAATTATTATTTGAATTAATATAGGATTAATTCATGCTAGTAATAATTAAAGAATTAAATTTGTATTTAAATATTCACCCCGAATAGATCTGTGCAACACATTCCCCAACAGATACGAGATCCACTAATCATGTTTGCTTCACAGGTTCAAACTGATCCGGCAACTTAGTGGGAGTGAGATCCTCATCACACTGGGCGATGCTACGAGAGTGGCAGCTGAAGCAGTGGGAGAAGTGCACCTGTTTTTTTTTTTAAAACAGAGTTTTAATTTTAAGAGACGTTCTTTATGTTCCCAGTTTTAGAAAGAATTCACTTTCAGTTTCTAAAATTCTGTTAATGGATACTTAGTTTCATCTAATAAGAATGACATCATTTCTTGAAATGATGAGTGTATCTGTTATGGGACATTGATGGACAATCTCTATACGATTAACTGTGCACACCACTCACGAAATGCATCCTATAACACATCGACTGTTTCGGAAAAAAAGAGAACGTTCATCAGACGTGAACGAGACACTTCTATGGCATCTTAGATTGGGACATATTAATCCAAAAAAGGATTCAAAGGTTGGTAGAAGATGGTTCATTGGAGTCTCTCCGGGTTGAACCAATCCCAACCTGCGAATCATGTTTGAAGGGTAAAAATGACCAAGAGGGCATTTGGAGCCAAGGCGAATAGAGCCAAAGAAGTGTTAGAAATCGTTCACATGGATGTATGTGGTCCAATTTCAATCAAAGCAAGAGGAGGTTATGAGTATTTCGTCACCTTCATTGGTGATTACTCAAGGTATGACTATATTTTCCTTATGAAGCATAAATCTGAGACCTTTGATAAATTCAAAGAATTTAAGGCTCAAGCAGAGAATTATAGGGAAAAACGTATCAAGTCTCTACGATCTGATCATGGAGGCGAGTACCTCAGCGATGAGTTTTTGAACTACTTGTCATATGAAGGGATTGTATCTCAGCTAACTGCACCCGGAACCCCTAAACAAAACGGGGTTGCAGAGCGAAGAAACAGAACTCTTTTAGAAATGGTTAGATCAATGATGAGTTATGCGGATCTACCCAAGTCGTTTTGGGGTCATGCCTTGGAAACAACGGCTTACATTCTGAACTTGGTGCCATCCAAATCGGTTCCCAAAACTCCCAAAGAATTGTGGACCGGGCCGCAAGCCTAGTTTGAGACACATGAGAATTTGGGGGTGTCCGGCCTACGTGTTGGACAAGGAAGCCGGGAAATTAGATCCTCGATCAGAATTAAGGTTGTTTATAGGATACCCCGAGGGAACAAAAGGGTGTATGTTCTATGGTCCCGAAGATCAAAAGGTGGTAATAAGCACCCACTTTAGATTTTTGGAAGAAGACTATATGAACGAAAGAAGACCAAAAAGTGAGATTACCTTAAATGAGCTAAGGGGGTTAACCTCAGTGCCAACTGTACAAGATGATATACCAAACGACACACTTACACAACAGGAACCTCGTCGTAGTGGGAGGGTTGTGAGACAGCCCGAGAGATTCATGGGGATAGGAGAGTCCTCGGACTTGATTCCCAGACAAGACGAATCAGACCCATGGACATATGACGAGGAAATCCAAGACAAGGATGCGGTTTTTTGGCAAACAGCAATGAAAGCCCGAAATGGGTTCTATGGATCATAACAGAGTGTGGGAGCTAGTCGAACCACTTAATGGGGTCAAACCCATTGGTTGCAAGTGGGTATACAAGAGAAAAAGAGGACCGGACAGGAAGGTGGAAACCTTCAAAGCAAGGCTTGTGGCGAAAGGTTATACTCAGAAAGAAGAGATCGACTATGAGGAAACTTTTTCGCCTGTAGTAATGCTCAAGTCCATCCAAATTCTCTTGTCGATTGCTGCGCATCTCGACTTTGAAACCTGGCAAATGGATGTCAAGACGGCTTTCCTTAACGGAAGTGTTGATGAAGAAATCTATATGCAACAACCCCAAGGCTTCATTGAAAAAGGCCAAGAACACCTAGTTTGTAAGCTCAAGAAGTCCATTTACGGACTCAAACAAGCATCCAGAGCTTGGAACCAATGTTTTGATCATGTAATAAAGTCATATGGGTTTGATCAAAATGAGTTCGAAATTTGTGTGTACAAAAAGCGTGTCGGAACTGCATTGGTATTCTTGGTACTATACATAAACGACATTCTGCTCATCGGGAATGATGTAAAGGTGTTATCAGATGTAAGGGCATGGATTTCAAAACAGTTTGATATGAAGGACTTAGGGGAAGCCGTGCACATCCTTGGGATCAAGATCACTCGTGATCGCAAGAAAAGGATGATAGGCTTATCGCAAGCTTCATATATAGACACTGTCTTGAAGCGATTCAGCATGCAGGATTCCAAGAAAGGCTTCGTACCTTTCAGACATGGAATCCATCTATCCAAGGACATGTGCCCTAAGACACAAAAGGAGATAGATGACATGAAAGACATTCCTTATGCTTCGGCTGTCGGAAGCCTTATGTATGCAATCTTTGTCAGACGAGACCGGATATCCGCTTTCTTGCCGGCATGGTGGCAAGATATCAAAGTAACCCGAAAAGAGCATTGATTGCGATTAAGAACATTCTCAAGTATCCAAAAGAACTCGAGGATAGAATGTTAGTTTATCGAGAAGACGATCCCAATCCCCATCGGTTACACGTACTCGAATTTCCAATCAGACATAGATTCCAGAAACTATTTGCCTCAGTTAGTGTGCTTTCATTTGGGAAGTGTAGCCATGAAATGGACGAGTGTGAAGCAGAAATGCATCACTGACTCAACCATGGAAGCCGGGTAAGTAGCTGCTTGTGAAGCAGTGAAGGAACCAGTTTGGCTCTAGACCTTCTTAGTGGACTTGGATGGAATTCCAAATTTGTCTAGCAATATTTGCTAGGGGAAGTTGCAAATTCAAGGGAACCAAGAGTCCACGAGTCAAACAGGCACACTGAAGGAAAGAAATCTTAGACGAGAAATCGTTAAGAGAGGAGATGAAGAGGTGGCTAAGATCGCATTGGAGGATAACCTAGTTAATCCTTTCACAAAGTGTCTGCCTCTGGAAACATTCAAGAGACATGTGGGAGGAATGGTTGTCAAGTGCGTAGTCAATCTGCTTTGAGTATAAGTGGGAGATATTATTAGGTTCGTGTAGGTGACATTAGATGTCACGTATTAGGAACTACACGAGACATGCTGTAGTATACTTAAAAGCAGACTTTGAGTATAAGTGGGAGATTGTTGGGATTATACTGGAAAGTATGCTTTTACTTTGTATAATCAAACTGAATTTCTGTCTTATTTACTGAAATAAATTATTTATCACCGATGATTTAAATATCATTGAATGTTACATATATTTACTGCATAAATGTTCAATAAATAGTACGTGTTACATTGTAGTTAATTTAGTGATACCAGATCACAGAAGATTAAATTAATAGTTCCTTGTGACCAAAAGTACACCATTCATGACCTACATGGAAATGAACAATCCATCGTGAAAGGTTGAAGTGTAAGGCTCAGATTGACTTGTCTTGACCAAGAGATTACACTAGTGCATGACTAATGCACTGAATAGGACCTACAGGAGTACAAATTCTTCAGCACTGAACTAGGAAGAATTAGACCTCAGTGGTTCGTTTTTCTTAATCTTCGTCCCTTGAATAGGATCGCGTGTGGTTAGTAATTATTGCTTTGACTTATTACGGGTAGAGAATCAACGAGATGCAATATTATTGGTCACATGCGATTGCTAAGATTTAATACGAAGAATCGTGTGCAAGTACACTTGTTCGATTTGCCCCCTTGGGAGGTTCATAAGTTTTATCATACCAAATCTTTCAAGTGGAACTAGTTTTCGGTATGGATAATAATGTTGAATCGTTCCTTAACCAAGGACAAAAGATATTAATTAATGGAAAGCTATTTCAGTGGCTTGAATTAATTAATGGGCTAGATAATCTTAAACACGGGAAATAATAATCGGGAGCCATATTAACTGTAATATGGGTTAAGATGGATAGTGCAATATTAATTATGTAGTGGGATTAATTAATATTTATGGGCTTGAATAATATGGTGGCTCAATATTGATAATTCAAGATCCATTGGAAGGTCCAATCTTAATTCTCCTAAAGGCCCCTCAAGTAGCTCAAACATAAAGTCCAATAACTGAAAAAGGTGTTTAAAAATAAATAAATTTTTTGTTGCTATTTTTCCTAAAATTTTGAAAAATATGAATAAAAGGGGAGAAAGATTTTCTTTGAATTTTGTTATGGAATGAAGATATGTATTCTTGGAATACAAGATTATCTCATTAAATTCAAGAAATCTCCCACTTGGTTAATTATATGATGATTTCGAAAATTTTGAAAGAATAAGGGAAATAAAGATTTTCTTGATTTTCTTGAAAAGATATTATGGAAGATATTTATTCTTGCAATACAAGTATATCTTATAAATTCAGGAAGATCCAAATCTTGGAATCTTTATCCTTGTTTTTTCGAAAATAACCATAACAAGATAAGGTGGATTTTTATGGAATATTTTAATTATGGAGAAAAGAATATATGAGATATATTCAAGATTTCTTGGAGATCAAGAAAAGATTTTTTCTCCCTATTCCATGTTGAAAAATCGGCCACCACCTCATTATAAATAGGGGATGAATGTTTCATCCCCAGGTGAACACGAAAATTGGTTTTTCGGAAAAATATCAGCTTCAATAAAATATCAAATATTTTGAAACGTCGACAGATTGTGTATTTTCAAAAACCTTCAATTGTGTGTACAATTCCATGTGCTGGAAAAATTAGTAAATCCACAAAGGTGGTGCAACAAATATTTTATTTTCCCTTTTGTTAATTGTTCGCGAGTTTCCTTCCACCGGATTGACGAGCAAGGACTAGGGAATACTTGGGAATGCCTTTTGGTGTGTTCTTATCAACCAAGACCATTGCCATTCCAAACAGGTTAGTTCACGTAAACCCGTAGCAATTCCGCATGCGTAGGATTTATGTGAACTGTTTATATGAATGATTTGTTGTTGAATTATTATTTGAATTAATATAGGATTAATTCATGCTAGTAATAATTGTTAGAATTAAATTTGTATTTAAATATTCATCCCGAATAGATCCGGGCAATTAATTCCCCAACAAACCCTTGATGTTATCTCTTCTAACGAATAGTTTTTCAAGAGTGACCTTGGTAAGTTGCCTATAAATACCAAGTGACCTTCACCATAGCAAGGTCACGGGAAATCAAAGCAACTCCAGAGCTCATTCGTATTCTTGCAAATTGAAGCACTCGAAAAACCTAAGATTTTCCAAGTGTTTCACATTGAAGAGAGCTCATTCACTAAGCCTAGCATTATTATATATCCAAATCTTAGTAAGAGATCCTTTGAATCTGTTCTTATTGTCAAATGATATCTCACCCTAGTTGGAAACCAACCAAAACCCAAACCCTATTGTTAGGTAGTTTGAGTGTGTGTTTGTTGGAGAGAAAGAGTTGTAAAGAGTGAGTAAGCTGCAGTTGAGTTTAGCCAAAAAACTCTAGAGAAGAAGTTAGTAAGTTGTTTGAGACAGTCTGAAAGCTTGTGTGTGTTGAGTTAGTAAGTTGTAGTAGTCAGCCAGAAAACTCAGTGTAGAAAAGTTAGTAAGATGCCGAGTTCAGTCTGAAAGCTTTAGGAAGTAGAAGTAGGTGTGTTAAGAAATTTCTCTGAAGATCAGAGAGAGTGGACGTAGGAGCTTTGCCTCTGAACCACTATAACTTGCTGTGTTGTTTGCTTTCTGTTTTGCATTTTAACTGTTGCATATTTTCACTGAAAGCATACTGAGATTTCTGATACTCAGTTGGAATCAATCCACTGAATGTGCATTAACTGAATCACAACCTTAACCACTGATTTACTAAGAAAAAATTTTCAGCAAAGTAAAACGAGTATAAAGTTAGGGCCAACACATTTCGCACCCTTGATAAGCTAGAACAGATAATTACCAAACTGAACAAACTCTATTGAGTATTCAGTAAGATAGTTATCTGATTCAAGCTTCTCAGGACTCTGATAAAATTCAGAATCAGTTGGGTTAATCTGAAGCTACTGAAAGCTGCTCAGGATCACTGTCTCAGTAGACTTTGACTCAGGGCAATTTGTGCTTCCCAGGGCAAATTCTCAGGACATCCTGACCCTACTGATTTAAGTTTTGTGAAAAGTTTTAAAAAATCACTGAACACGTGTATTCCCCCCTCCCATACACGTGTAAGACTCGTTACACTGGGACCAACAAGTGGTATCAGAGCAGTGGTTCATTTTGACCACTTGCTTTGGTAGCCATAGTCTATTTGTTGAAAGACTTTGGTGGTCTACTGAATATATCTTACTGCTGATATCTTACAAGGCTCATTCATCATGCCTTCTAAGAAACTTCCTATGTTCTCTGTTGAGAGCTATGACCTATGGAGATTGAGAATGCAGGCACATCTGTATTCTAAGCATGAAAGAATGTGGAGAGTGGTCTCTCAAGGACCATTTAAGTACACTGTTGTAAATCCCAGAATCACTGATGCTGAGAAAGATGATCCCAGAGATGAATTTCCTAAGCCTGATGACCAACTTACTCCTGATGAGAGAAAGTTAGTCAACTTAGACTATATTGCTAAAGATACTCTATACAACACTATTGATGATGGTGTTATGGGGATGATTTCTCACTGTGAAACTGCCAAAGAAATATGGGACACACTTGCTATCATGTGTCAAGACACATATCATATTAAAGAGAATAAACTTTCTGTTGCCATTGCAAAGTTTGACAGCTTTAAAATGGAAGATGGTGAATCCATTGACAAACTGGAAGTCAGATTCACAAGTATCATGAATGATCTGAATGCTCTTGGGAATAGATATCCACAAAGAGAAGTGACATTGAAAATTCTTAGAGGATTGTCTAAGAAATGGGATATACATGCTGTGGTGATTGAAAACACCAAGAATATTGATTATATGCCATACCAACAAGTTTTCTCTGAATTAAAATCTTATGAATTTGTGATTGATAAGAAAACAAAGAAATCTGACAGCAAAGACGAATCTTCATCTAGCAAAAATGTGGCTTTCAAAGCTAAGGAAAAATCCTGTAAAGCTAGAGAGTCTGATAACTCACCTGCCAAAAATCAGGATGAGTAAGAGGATAAGCTAGTACTGTTGGCAAGGAGGTTTGAAAGACTCAATAACAGATATGGAAAGTATAAGAAGTACTATAAGAACAATAAGTACAGGAACAAGAATAACTCAGAAGTTGAGGACAAGTCCACTGAGAAAAGAAAGGACCACAAAGCTGAAGGATCCTCATCCAGAAAAAGGGACTCCAAGACCAAGGAGGAAAGTGATCAGGATGATGATACCAACAGATGTTACAACTGCAAAACAAAAGGTCACTTCCAGTATGATTGTCCTGAGCTGAGTGCCAAAGAAAGAAAGGAAAGGCAAGCCAAAAGAGACAGGAAGAACTCAAGCAGGAAGGCTATGGTTGCTGAAGAAGAAGAACAATCTGAAGAAGGATCCAGCTCTTCAGAAGATATGTTCTCCAAATAGTGACAGTGATGATGTCTGCCTTGTTGCTATTGAGGAGGTAAATTCTTCTATCTCTGTTGTTGCTCCTACACAAGCACCTGAGTTATCCAGTTCATCTGTAACCAGTAATTTTGACCTGATGGATTCTTTTGAGAATCTTATGAAGGACTATTTTGTGTTACAAGAACTGTTCAGAGAAACTCAAAAGCAGAATAAGGAACTGACTGCTGAAAATCTGAAGTGGAAAACTCTAATGCTGCTGAGATCACTTCTCAATTAATGGGAACTACTGATGAACTGGATGTTCTAAAAGTACAGCTCTCAGAGAAAGAGAAAGTGATAGATGTCATGAAAGGTAAATTAGAGAAATCCACTGAGGAAAATCAGCTCATCAAGACTGAATTCAATGACCTCTTTGAAAAACATGAAACTCTAAAGAAAAGTGAGGATAGTTTGCGGAGAAAATTAGCTCTATTGAATTCTGCATCTAAAGCAATAGATGAAATTCAGAGTTATCAAAGACCTGCAACTATAAAGGCTGGATTGGGATATAATCCAGGGGGAACCTCACAAGGTCTTCTGAATGCTGCTTCTTCTAGTAGCACCAAGACTATATTTGTTAAACCGGTGGTTTGTACTGATCTTCTCATTGAAGAACAACCCCGTGTTTTAGACAAGGGTAAAGGACCTATGATTTTAGAAAATCTGAAGGTTCAGGAAAGAAAGCCCAAACCTCAGGAAAAGGCTAGAAAACCTGAGCACTCAGTAGGAAATCCTCAGGCCAGTACTTCTAAGCCTCAGGATAAGAATACCAACCTGAAGAAATCTGCACTGAACCATCAGAGGAATCTTCATAAGAGAAACACTCAGCATAGATATTCTCAACTGAAGAGACTAAGTCCTCAGGATACTGAAAGACCACAATTTCAGTACAGGCAACCTAAACCCCACTTGCCTAAGGGTAAAGGTTTCCTGAACCCAATTCAGCAGAGACATAGACCAGCTGCACCAAGGCCAAAGCATTGGAACAAGAGGCCTGAAACCAAGAAAAAATCTAAGGCTCATGATCATGCTAAGGCTGTCACTCATACACAGGGTACTGCCAAGGCACCTAGGGTGGTGAATGTGTATGTAGATATTTATGGGAGAAAAATCAGCCACTCTAAAGTAATTAGAGTTATCAGGCAGATTTGGGTTCCAAAAGGTACAACTAACCTGGTAGGACCCTACACCAAATGGGTACCTAAGGCCTGATTATTTTTCAGGTGAAGGAAAAGGGCACTGAACTGAATGAAGACAACATAGCCCTGATGAGTGGAAGTAAAGTAGCTCCTGCTGCATGGTATCTGGACAGTGGATGTTCAAGGCACATGACAAGATATAAACAATTACTCACTAACTATGTTGAGCAAAAAGGCCCTCAGATTACTTTTGGAGATAACTCCAAAGGACAGACTGAAGGATATGGAACTCTAAAAGTTGATTCTGATCATATCCATGGTGTTTCTTATATTTCTGGTTTAAATCATAATTTGCTTTCTATCAGTCAATTCTGTGACAAAGAATTCAGTGTTGAGTTCTCAAAGAACTTATGTTATGTGAAAGATAATGCTTCACAACAAACATTACTGAATGGTACTAGAAAAGGGAATGTGTATCTTGGTGATTGGAAATTAACTCCTAAAGATACATGTTTAGTTGCAAAAAGTTCTACTGAAACCAGTTGGTTGTGGCATAAAAGATTGAATCACTTAAACTTCAAAATCCTGAACAAACTTGCAAGATTAGCACTTGTGAGAGGGTTACCCAATGAAGTGTTCAGTAAAGATCATGTGTGCGATGCTTGCCAGAAAGGAAAACAAATCAGAGCATCATTCAAAAGTAAAGTAGAAGTTTCTACTGACAGAATACTTCAACTGTTACATATGGATCTCTTTGGTCCAGTAACACCTGTGAGCACTAATGGCAGGAAATATACACTTGTGGTAGTTGATAACCACTCTAGATATACTTGGGTCATATTCTTACTCAGTAAGAAAGAGGCTCAGACAAAACTGCCTGAATTACTGAAAAGACTCAGTATTGAAAAGAATCTGAGTGTGATCAAAATCAGATCAGATAAAGGCACTGAATTTATCAACCATATTATATCTGATTATTGTGCAGCAAATAGAATCACTCATAAAACATCAGCTGCAAGGACCCCACAACAAAATGGTGTTGCAGAAAGAAGAAATAGGACTCTGAAAGAAGCTGCAAGAACAATGATTGTTGAAGCTGACATCCCTAAAAGATTTTGGGCTGAAGCTATCAACACTGCATGCTACTCTCAGAACAGATCCATGCTGACAAAGAATCAAGGCAAAACACCTTATGAGCTGTGGAATGAAAGGAAGCCTCTTGTTTCTTTCTTTCGTGTGTTTGGTTGTAAGTGTTTCATACACAATAACGGTAAAGATCAGTTGAAAACTTTTGATAGCAAAGCTGATGAAGGAATATTCTTAGGATATTCTGAAGTCAGTAAAGCCTTCAGAGTCTACAACTGTACAACCCTTATTGTAGAAGAAACACCTCATGTTGTTTTTGATGAATCTGTTGGGGAATTAATTATCCGGATCTATTCGGGATGAATATTTAAATACAAATTTAATTCTCACAATTATTACTAGCATGAATTAATCCTATATTAATTCAAATAATAATTCAACAACAAATCATGCATATAAATTTATCACATAAATCCTACGCATGCGGAATAGCTAGGAGTTTACGTGAACTAACCTCTCCGAGTGACAACCGTTGAGAAGATGAATATCCCGTTCACACGAACAAACCCAAAGAGCCTTCTCAAGTATTCCCTAGTCCTCATCCAACAATCCGGTGGAAAGATACTCTTGAACAATTAACAAAAGGAAAAATAAAATTATGTTGCACCACCTTTGTGGATTTCTAATTTTTCCAACACATGGAATTGCATGGGGATGAAAAATTCATCCCCTATTTATAAAGAGGGTGTTGGTCGAAAATTTTGTGTGTGAATAAGATGGGAAAATCTTTTTCTTGATCTCCAAGAAATCTTGAATATATCAAATATATTCTTTTCTCCATATTTAAAATATTCCACAAAAATCCCAACTCCTCTTGTTATGGAATTTTCAAAAATAAGGGCCAAGATTTCCAAGATTGGGATCTTCTTGAATTTATGAGATATTCTTGTATTCCAAGAATACATATCTTCCATAATACATTTTCAAGAAAATCAAGAAAATCTTTCCTTCCTTATTTTCTTCATTATTTTCAAAAAATACTAAACAAATAGCCAAGTGGGAGATTTCTTGAATTTAATGAGATAATCTTGTATTCCAAGAATACTTATCTTCATTCCATAACAAAATTCAAAGAAAATCTTTCTCCCCCTTTTATTTATTTATTTTTGAAAATCAAAGGAAAAATAGGCAACAATATTTTATTTAATTTTAAGCACCTTTTTCAGTTATTGGACTTTATATTTGGGCTACTTGAGGGGCCTTTAGGAGAATTAAGATTGGACCTTCCAATGGACCTTGAACTTCCAATATTGAGCCACAATATTATTCAAGCCCATAAATATTAATTAATCCCACTACATAATTAATATTGCACTATCCATCTTAACACATATTACAGTTAATATGGCTCCCGGTTATTATTTCCCGCGTTTAAGATTATCCAGTCCATTAATTAATTTAAGCCACTGAAATAACTTCACATTAATTAATATCTTTTTCCTTGGTTCAGGAACGGCTCAACATTATTATCACACCAGAAAACTAATTTCACTTGCAAGATTTGGCATGATAAAACTTCTGAGCCTCACAAGGGGACTAATCAAAAAAGGATCACTTGCACACCGATTCTCTGTGTTAAATCTTAGCAATCGTCATGTAACTAATAATATTGCCCAAGATACAAGGTATTGAATCACATTGATTCTCTATCCATCGTAAGTCAAAGCAATATTTATTAATTCCACACGATCCTATTTAAGGAACGGAGATTAAGAAATAACTAACCACTGAGGTCTAATTCTTCTATATTCAGTACTGAAGAATTTATCCTCCTGTAGGTCCTCTTCAGTGCAACATAATGCACTAGTGTAATTGTTGGGATTATACTGGAAAGTATGCTTTTACTATGTATAATCAAAACTGAATTTCAGACTTATTTACTGAAATAAATTATTTATCACTGATGCTTTAAATATCATCAAATGTTACATATATTTAATGCATAACTATTCAATAAATAGTACGTGTTACATTGTAGTTAATTTAGTGATACCAGATCACAGAAGATTAAATTAACAATCCCTTGTAACTAAAAGTACACCATTCACGACCTAGATGGAAATGAACAATCCATCGTGAAAGGTTGAAGTGTAAGGCTCGGATTGGCTTGTCTTGACCAAGAGATTACACTAGTGCATGACCGATGCAATTTGAATAGGACCTCTGAGGAGGACAAATTCTTCAGAACTGAACAAGGAAGAATTAGACATCAGTGGTTCGTTATTTCTTAATCTTCGTTCCTTAAATAGGATCACGTGTGGTTGGTAACTATTGCTTTGACTTATCATGGGTAGAGAATCAACGAGATTCAATACTTTTTATCTTGGGCAATATTATTGGTCACATGTGATTGCTAAGATTTAATACGGAGAATCGTGTGCAAGTACGCTTGTTCAATTTGCCCCCTTGGGAGGTTCATAAACTTTATCATACCAAATCTTGAAAGTGGAACTAGTTTCCGGTATGGATAATAATGTTGAACCGTTCCTTAACCAAGGACAAAAGATATTAATTAATGGAAAGTTATTTCAGTGGCTTGAATTAATTAATGGGCTAGATAATCTTAAACACGGGAAATAATAACCGGGAGCCATATTGACTGTAATATGGGTTAATGTTGGGAGATGAATTTAATAAAGATATATAATTTTGATTAGATCCCAAAACCCCTGAGTATGACATGTTCAGGATAATCTTAATAGTTGAGTCAGGATTCAGTTTATAGTATTCAGGATGATATCTGCAAAATGTATAGTCAGCAGATATAGATAAGGTTAGATCCAAGATTCAAGAACTCAAGATGTTTCTCAAGAAACCGGTTTCAAAGATGAAACTAAAGTTTCAAGACTCGAAGAAATCGAGAATCAAGACTCAAGCAGAACTTAGATATCAAGACTCAAAGGAGAAACCGAGATATCAAGACTCAAGCAGAAACTGAGATACTGAAGAATCAATATGAAACTGAGGAACTGGAGACTCAAAGATGAAGACTCAAAGATATCACCAAGATATCTCGAGAAGACTCAAGACTCAAGACGCCAAGATTCGTAAGATCCTCAAGACTCGTAAGACTCAAGACTCGTAAGACGCCAAGACTCGTAAGATCCTCAAGACTCGTAAGACTCAAGACACGTACATGTAAGACAAGAAGAATCAAGATCAAGAATATCGGGCGCAAAGAATTATCAAGACTCGGTAAATGTCTCAATGCTCAAGATAAACCCAATGTTCCGAGGCACTGAACATATCTATCTGAAGGATGCAATACTGAGAAGATCGCGATTCCTTAGAAAAATAGATATTTGCCAAGACATTCAAATATAGACAAAAGGAACTAAGTCAGAGTGTTGTTAAGGTTATATCAACTCAGAGTTTGTAACCAAAAGAGTCGTTGAAGGTGTCTACCTTTAACCGAGACAAAAGTCAAAAAGAGAAGACAAAATCGCACCATATCGACATTGACAAAGGATGTCATTTGAAAAGATGTCGGCAAGTACAAAAGTTTTAGACTGCAAAAAGTGAAGATCGGCTACATAAAAGGCTATTGCCTAAAACCTGTTAGGGAGTTTCAAACCCTAAATATAGCCGTTCCTCACACACCATAAGAGGAAACTCACGGAGCTATCTCCTCCAACGGATAGTTTTTTCAGAGTGACCTTGGTGTATGCCTATAAATACTTGTGACCCTCTACATTGTAAGGTTACGGGAAATTTGTAAGTAACTCAAGAGCTCAAACTTATTATCGCAAAGTTAAAGCACTCGAAAAACTTAGAATTTCCCAAGTGCTTTTATATTGAAGAGAGATCATTAAACTAAGCCTAGCTTGATAAGATCTATCCAAAGGTTAGTCGAGATATCCTAGCCTTTGCATTGTACTTTATTTTAAAGGATATCTCATCCTAGTTGGAAACCAACCAAGAAACCCCAAACCCTTTAGAAGGTAGTTGGTGTGTGATTGTTGGTGAGAAGAGTTGTAAAGAGTTAGTAAACTACGCGAGTAGTCCAAAAGCTCTAGAGGGGGAAGTTAGTAAGCTACAGAGGTAGTCTGAAAGCTTGTTTGTGTTTGAGTAAGTAAACTACGGAGGTAGTAGTCGAGCTCAAGGTCGGGTTGAGTAAGTAAACTCGTGGAGTAGTCAGAAAGCTCAGGGCCGAGTTGAGTAAGTAAACTACGCAAGATAGTCAGAAAGCTCAGGAAGTGATTAGTGAATTTCTCTGAGGATCAGAGAGAGTGGACGTAGGAGCTTGAGTCTTTGAACCACTATAAATTGCTGTGTTGTTTATTGCTTTATTTATCTGTGCTTAACTGTTGCATTGACTTAAATCAAAGCATATTTTCACCGACATTTCGGTTGGAATCAATCCAATCGGAAGTTGCATATAATTGAATCACGACCTAATCACTATTCCATTAAAGGAAGGTTTTCAAAGAAAAGCTTAAAACGAGTATAAACTAAAGGGCCAACCATTACGCACATCCGAGTAGCTAGAACAGATAGTTACCAAACCGAACTTACTCTTTCCGAGGTTCAAGAAAGTTAGTTATCCGATCCAAGCAACTCGGGATCTCTGAAACTCAAGACTCGGGTTGGGATTATCTCGAGGTTTCGAAAAGCGACCGGGATCACTATCTCGGTAGACTTTGACTCGAGAGTGATTTATGCTTCTCGGGACCAAATCTTCGAGACAACCCGACCCAAGTGACCTCGAAAAGAAAAGTTTTAAAAACACCAACACGTGTATTCCCCCCATACACGTGTAAGACTCAGACTTTGCACCGACCAACAAGTGGTATCGGAGCAAAGGTTCAACTTGACCACTGCTTTGTTGACCAAAGTTTTATTTGCTAAATATACTTGTGGTCTATCCGAATCGATCTTATTTGGTTGAATTCTTAAAAGACTTCGATAAAAAAATGTCTTCTAAGAAACTTCTCATGTTCTCGGTGGTGAACTATGATTTGTGGAGATCGAGAATGCGAGGCTCACCAGATTCTAAACATGAACGAATCTGGAGAGTGGTCTCTGAAGGGCCATTCCAATTTCTTTGTGGTGAATCCCGGAGGAATGAAAATGAGAGAAACGACCTAGAAGCGAAATTTCCTAAGTCCGATGACCAACCCGACTCATGAGGAGAGAAAGTTAGTCAATCTATACTATATTGCTAAAGACACACTATACAAAGACAATTGATGATGGTGTGATGGGAATGATCTCTCACCGCAATCTTTGCAAAAAAGAAATTTGGGATACACTAGGCGAATGTGCCAAGGCACGATCATATCAAGGAAAACAAACTTTCAGTTGCAATTGGAAAGTTTGATAGTTTTGAAATGGAAGAAGGTGAATCAATTGACAAATTGGAAGTCAGATTCACTAGTATTATGAATGATCTAAATGCACTTGGAAAGAAATATCCACAGAGAGAAGTTGCATTGAAAAT
Source organism: Stenogyne calaminthoides (assembly GCA_037126765.1). Lineage (NCBI taxonomy): Eukaryota > Viridiplantae > Streptophyta > Magnoliopsida > Lamiales > Lamiaceae > Stenogyne > Stenogyne calaminthoides. Next base: position 13,421,880 of record JBBCBC010000028.1, read on the forward strand.
TCTTAGAGGTCTTTCTAAGAAATGGGATATACATGCAGTGGTGATTGAAAACACCAAAAACATTAATTCAATGCCCTATCAACAAGTCTTCTCTGAGCTGAAGGCCTATGAGTTTGTAATTGATAAGAAATCCAAAAAGGTCGACAAAGAAAGATGATTCATCATCTAGTAAAAATGTGGCTTTTAAAGCCAAAGATAAAACCTGTAAAACTAGAGAGTCTGAGAACTCCCTTGCTAAGAATCAGGATGAGCTTGAGGATAAGCTAGCACTAAATGGCAAGGAGGTTTGAAAGACTTAATAGTCGATATGGAAAATACAAAAGCTATTACAGGAATCACAGGTACCAGAAGAAACCTGAGGACAAACCAACTGAGAAGAGAAAGGACCTGAAAACTGAAGGATCTTCATCCAGAAAGAAGGACTCCAAGTCCAAGGAAGAAAGTGATCAGGATGATGATGCCAACAGATGCTACAATTGCCAAAAGAAAGGTCACTTCCAGTATGATTGTCCTGACCTGAGTGCTAAGGAGAGAAGAGAAAAGCAAGCTAAAAGAGACAAGAAGTTCTCAAGCAAAAAGGCCATGGTTGCAGAAGAAGAACATTCTGAGGAGGGATCTAGCTCTTCAGATGAAATATTCTCAGACAGTGAAAGTGATGACATTTGTCTGATGGCCATTGAGGAGGTAAACTCTTTTTTCTCTATTGTTGCTCCTACACTAGCACAAGAGTTATCAAGTTCAACTGTAAACAGTCAATTTGACCTGATGGATTCTTTTGAGAATCTGATGAAGGACTATGTTGTTTTACAAGAACTGCTAAATGAAACTCAAGAGCAGAATAAGGAACTGAAGGCTGAAAATCTAAAATGGAAAGACTCTAGCAAAACTGAGATCCCTTCTCAATTAATGGGAGCTACTGATGAACTGGATGTTCTGAAAGTACAACTCTCAGAGAAAGAGAAGTTGATAGTGACCCTAACTGAAAAGCTAGAGAAATCCACTGAAGAGATTCAGCTGATCAGAACTAAGTTCAATGACCTCTCTGAGAAGCATGAAACTCTACAGAACTGTGAGGATAGTGCACAGAAGAAGTTAACTCTATTGAATACTGCATCTAAAGTAATAGATGAAATTCAGAGTTACCAGAGATCTGCCACTATAAAATCTGGATTGGGATACATTCCAGGGGGAACCTCACAAGGTCATCTGAATGCTGCATCAAGTAGCAAGAAGACCATCTTTGTAAAACTAGTGGCAACCACACTTCAAACTGAAGAAATGCCCAAGGTTGTAGACAAGGGAAAAGGACCCATGGTTTCAGTAAAACTGAATGATCAGGTAAAAAAGCCCAAACCTCAGGTGAAGGCTAGAAAACCTGAGCACTCAGTTGGAAAATTTCAGGCAAGTACTTCAAAGCCTCAGGCTAAGAATGCAAACCTGAAAAGATCTACACTGAACCATCAGAGGAATCTTCAGAAGAGAAACACTCAGCAGAGATATTCTCAACTGAAGAGACCAAGTCCTCAGTATACTGAAAGACCCAAATTTCAGTATAGACAACCTGAACCCCACTTGCCTAAGGGTAAAGGTTATCTGAACTCGAGTCAACAAAGATTTAGACCGACTGCACAGAAGCCTAAGCATCTGAACAAAAGGCCTGAACCAAAGAAAAATTCAAATGCCCATGTTCATGCTAAAGCTAGCACACATACACCGAAAACTGCTAAGGCACCCAGAGTAGTGAATGTGTATGTTGATGTTTATGGAAGACAAATTAACCACCCTAAAGTGATTAGAGTTGTCAGGCAGATTTGGATTCCGAAAGGTACAGCTAACCTTGTAGGACCCTATACAAACTGGGTACCTAAGAATTGATCTGTTTTTCAGGAGGAAAACAAGGGCACCAAGTTGATTAAAGATCACATAGCACTGATGAGCAGAGATGAAAAAGCCCCTGATGTATGGTATCTTGACAGTGGATGCTCAAGACATATGACAGGACTCAAGAAGATACTCAGTGACTATGTTGAACAAAGAGGCCATCAGATCACTTTTGGAGATAACTCCAAGGGACAGACTGAAGGATATGAAACTTTGGAAATCGACTCAGTTCATATCCATGATGTTTCATATGTATCTGGATTGAAGCATAATTTGCTTTCAATAAGCCAATTCTATGATAAAGGTTTTAATGTTGAGTTCTCTAAGAACTTATGTTATGTGAAAGATGATACAACACAGAAAATATTACTGACTGGTACTAGAAAAGGAAATGTGTATCTTGCTGATTGGAGTTCAACTCCTAAAGATACATGTTTGGTTGCTAAAAGTTCCACAGATACCAGTTGGTTATGGCATAAAAGAATGAATCACCTGAATTTCAAAACCCTGAATAAGCTTGCAAGATTAGCTCTTGTGAGAGGGTTGCCTAATGAAGTGTTCAGTAAGGAACATATTTGTGATGCGTGCCAAAAAGGAAAACAAGTTAAAGCATCATTTAAAAGCAAAGTAGATGTTTCTACTGAAAGAATACTTCAGTTACTGCATATGGATCTTTTTGGTCCTATAACACCTCAAATGGAATTTCACATGAAACATCAGATGCAAGGACCCCTCAACAAAATGGTGTTGCTGAAAGAAGGAACATGACTCTGAAAGAGGCTGCAAGGACAATGATAGCTGAAGCTGATATTCCTAAAAGGTTTTGAAATTTGAAAACATCAATCTGCATGCTACTCACGTAAACAGGATCCATGCTTGACCCGAGAGTCAAGGCAAAACACCCTATGAGCTTTGGAATGAAAGGAAGCCTCTTGTTTCTTTTCTTTTCGTGTGTTTGGTTGCAAGTGTTTCATACACAATAATGGTAAAGATCGGTTGAAAACATTTGATAGTAAAAGGCGATGAAGGAATATTCTTAGGATATTCTCAAGTCAAGAAGCTTTCGAGTTTACAAAACCGTAGAACTCTTATTGTGGAGGAAACACCTCATGTTGTTTTTGATGAATCTACTTGTGTTTAGAAGAAACAAGAACATGATGCAGATGAACTGACCAAGAGGATCACCGGATTAAGCCTGAAAAAGAATGACAAATCATCCACTGAACCTAAAAAAGAAGAAGTCACACTATCTATGATTGGAGTGACTCGGACTTCGAATAAAAAAGTTCAGGATGGAACTCGGGATGGTGAGACTCGGAAAGCCAACACACCAAAGGTGACCAATCTGAACAGCACACCGTTCGGACTCGGTATGTGATGCCAATGAAGATGTGGTCACAGCTGAGGCAAATTCTCGAATCTATCAACCAAAGGGGAACAAATGTCTCGACAATGTTACGAATGGAATTTCCACGAGGAAGATGATTCTCTTTCTCCTTTTCTGTTGTTCCTCGAAGTTTCTTGAATTAACCGAACCTAAAATTTCAAATGTTGAGGATCTTTCTTTGAAGGGGAACATCAAGAAGGAAATGGTTAGATAGTCATCCTACAAGTCAGATTGTGGGTGATCTAACTGATGGTGTTAAAACAAGAAGGTTCCATGGTGAGAGTGCACTATTCTGCTGCTTCCTATCAGAGAAAGAGCCTACTGAGATTCACTACAGGAAATCGCACATTTCGTGACGTATTTTTTTGTGACGATACAAATTCGTCACAATATGCTACCTAAAGGTGACAAATTTAATTTTCGTCACTAAAAAGTGAGAACTCGTGACAAATTTTTGTTTTGTTACCACTAATGTTTTTTTTCGTCACTAATTCAAAATTTTCATGACAAAAATAAGAAATCCGTCACAGTAAACTTTGGTGACGATATTCATAATATTTAGTGACGATATTCATAATATTTAGTGACGATATTCAACGTCATGAAAAATATTATTTTGTGACAACTATATGTTTTGTCATTAATTATTCAAAAGAATTGGTGACACACTTAATTCGTCATAATTTTATTTGGTGACGATCGTCATTCTAATTAGTGACGATCATAGTCGTCATATAATATAAAGTTTTCATGACAATTTTATGTTTTGTCGTTAATTGTTCATAGTAATTAGTGACATATTATTTCGTCACCAATATTGACATATAGTGACGATTAATAATTATTTTTTAATGACGCACTTATTTAAATCACAATAAAATTCGGTGACGATCTTAATTTTAATTAGTGACGATCAATATTGGTCATATAATATAAAGTTTTCATGACAATTTTATGTTTAAATAAGCTAATTGTTCATAGTAATTATTGACATATTCTTTTAAATCATCAATATTGATATATAATGACGATGAATAATTATTTTTTAATGACGCACTTAGTTTGTCACAATAGTATTCGGTGACAATCTTAATTTTAATTAGTGACGATCAATATTGGTCATATAATATAAATTTTTCATGACAATTTTATATTTAAATAGATTAATTGTTCATAGTAATTAGTGACATATTCTTTCGTCACCAATATTGATATATAGTGACGATTAATAATTATTTTTTAATGACGCACTTATTTCGTCACAATATTATTTCGGTGACGATCTTCATTTTAATTAGTGACGATCAATATTGGTCATATAATATGAAATTTTCATGACGGTTTTATGTTTCGTCATTAATTGTTCATAGTAATTAGTGACATAGTATTTCATCACCAATATTTATATATGGTGATGATTTATAATCACCTAATATAAATTTTTTATGATGGTTTTATGTTTCGTCATTAATTATTCATAGTAATTAGTAACATATTCTTTCGTCACCAATATTTATATATATTGATGATTAATAATCATTTGTCACTTTCAACAAACAGAAGTCATTATAGTTTAAAAAGGCATCACACTGGGATTGAACACAAGACCTTTAACGTAAAGAATATGGAAAATAGCTCACTAAAGCTACCAAGTATGCTAGACATCTTTATTGTTAAAGTTTAAAATTTATTATATATTAATTTTAAGTATCAATTTTTCAGTATAAAAAAAAAGACACTAATGTGAATTGATCTCAAGACCTTCAAACAAATAACTTATCTAATGCCCAACTAAGCCAAACAAATATTGTTCATTAAAATTGAAATTATATTATTTATTTTAAGTATCAGTCTAATCTTAGAATCTCTTCCAAAAGAACAAGATAAACAAACTTGTGTGTATTCCCCAATTTTTGCATCACCTTATTTAATTCTTAATTTATTTAAAATAATTAAGAAAATATTTGGCACATATCTACATGTCAATATCCCATTAAATTTGGCAACAAATCTCACACCACTTTCAAGTAAATTTTAATATCTTTCAAAATAAAAAAATATATATTTAAGATTTACATGAAAATGAATAAGGGAAAAAAGAAATCACAAAATCATTAAAATTGTGTTACTTAATAAACTATAAAAAAAATCTAATTTATATTTAACTTTTCATTGATTTTTCTTTTTTCTTCTACTTGATTTTTAAACGTGAAAACAACTAAGAAGAAAAGGTAAGGAAATTGTAGAAATCACATAATTTTTTAAAAAACCAAGTAGAAGAAAAAAGAAAAATCAATGAAAAAGTAAATATAAATTAATTTTTTATACTTTATTATGTAAGACAATTTTAATAATTTTGTGACTTTTCTTTTGTTTTTCTTTATTGATTTTCACGTAAATCTCAATCAATAAAATTATTTAGAGTAGGTCTACTGTACAAATTTGTATAGATACAAATCAATCAATTTAGAAAATTAATTAATTCGTGGGTCTAAGATGACCCGGTCAAGCGGGTCAAGGATGAGTTGGGTAAAATAAATTGGGTCTCAATTGGGATTTGTATGTATACAAATTTGTATCCTAGACTTTGTCAATTATTTTATATATAATTTTTTGGAAGATATTAAAATCTACTTGCATGTGGTGTGAGATTTGTTGCCAAATTATGGGATATGTACATGTATATATGTGCCAAATATATTCTTAATTATTTTAAATAAATCAAACAGTTAATTAAGTAAATAAGGTGATGTGTATATTGTCAAGTCATCATTTGTCTTTTATACTCATAATCTCATATGTGTCACTTCAAAAGTTTTATACTCCTACCTCAAAAAACTCATTCCCCACACAATGCATCCTACCAAAAAAATAATTATTCATGGGTCCCACAATAAAATCATCTACATATTCTCTTCTTTATTTATTCCTAATTATTTTTATTTATAATCTAACTTCATTAATTAAATATTACAATAAATATTAATTAGAATATTTAAGTTATTAAAAAAATAATGCTAATATATTTTTGATCAAAAGTCTAAAAATTTATCTAAAAATGAAACAAGGGAGTAAAATTAATATGCAATAACGGTACGAAAAACATTTTTTAATTAATGTATGGCCATACTAAAATATTTGCAACATTTTGGCCTTTTAATGTTCCTAACAATAACAAAATTCACCTTTGTCGATAAAGGAAAAAAAAGCTGTCAAAAAAAAAAAAAAAAAAAAAAAAAAAGCAAACACCAACTTGTAACTTGTAATTAAAATGCATATATAGCATGAAATTTTTTTAAAAGTTGCAGTGCCGGTGTATATATGAAAAATAAACTAATACTACATTGGGACCCGCAGCATTAATCCCCAGTTGCGGGTGATTCCACGCTCATGAATCTCGTATCGCCGTCGCGGCATCCACTTAAAGGAAAAATTTATATTACTAATATTAGATCTGTATAAATCATAGATTGATGCGATTATGATTTTATTCCCTTTCATTAGATTTTTTATTTTTTATTTGTTGTTATATCAAGACTTATGCGATCTTTCTATAAAATATATCTAAATGAATCCAAAATTTCATCATAACACATAGATTTAGGGTGTGTTTTGAAACATTTAAAACAACTTCCAGAAGTACTTATTTTCAAAGCTCCCTCTCACAACTTTTAAAAATAAATGCTTCTGGAAGCTGTTTTAAGTGTTTCAAAACACACCCTTAATTATACAGCTATACTGTCAATATTTTTTAAATCAATTAATAATTTGTTTGCGATTATTCCTATTAAATAAACAATTTTTTTTTTTAAAAAATAAATTAATTAAATATACAAAATTTTAATACAAAATGTGAATATTTAGATTAATAAATTCGTCAAATTAAAAGAATCGCTATGAATATGAAAAAATAAACTCATACAGAACTAATTCAATACACAAATTACTTACCTCAATATTATCTGCAATAAAAAAAAAAACTCCCTGTAATATACAAAATAATATACAATTGCAATAAATATTCATAACCAATTCAGAATTTAAATACATATAAAAAATCTATAGTTATTAGTTAAGTAATCTAAATTTACAAATATTCTGATTATAATATTTAATTAAGACGATATATGTTCTTAATATATTATTCATAAAGAGTTGGTATACTGTGAAACTTGTTCACCGTGAAGTTGTTTTTTTTACACGCATACTCTTTAGCAATATAAGTCACACCCTTCAGTAATATAAGCGACACCCTTCAGTTATCACTACAATACCCTCTGCTATAATATAAGTCACACCCTTCACTTTTATGAGGTATACCCTTTATAGTAAAAAATCACACCCTTTATAGTAAAAAGTCACACTCTTTGGTAATATAAGTCACACTCCTTAATCAATTTCACCGTGAAACTTGTTCACCCTATACTTTGTCATTCTTAAATTATTCTCCGATCCTAAAACTTGTATGAACCCGATTTCACCCTATACTTTGCCATTCCTAAATTAGTCTCCGATCCTAAAACTTGTTCACCCTACACTTTGTCATTCTTAAAAATATGTATGTAACTTTGACAAGAACTTGAATGAACTCGATTTCATCGTGAACTCAGTTTTTTAGTATCACTGTTATGTACAAAAACTCTCACTATTATGCATAAAAACTATCACTGTTATGCATAAGAACAATCACTGTTTAGAAAATGCTCTATATTTTTAACAGTGAAAATTTTTGTGCATAATAGTGATAGTTTTTACACATAACAGTGATAGAGTTCATGCATAGACCTGGTTCACAGGAGTGTTACTCATGTAATTTTGTTCCATATGAAATGCAATATACAATAATTATTTTATTTTTATATTTAAATAATTTGATGCTTTTTTTAATTTCACTGTACTATTTTTCGTATTTATATTAAATATTATTATTATATAGTACATCTTATAAAAAAAGGATGAATATTTTTTCTTATAGATAATGTTCATTAAAAGATTATTTAACAAATAAAATATTAGAAGATGATACAAACTATTACACACAGTTAGAAACCCTAATTTAAAGATTTAATTAATTTACACAATTGTAATATATATTCAGAAGTAATTCAGAACTCAAATTACTTATCTATATACTCAATGCCCTTTAAAAATATCTCGTCAAAATTAATTGGATTAAATAAATTAAGTTTAAATATGAACTCTATTACTGTTATGCAAAAAATTATCATTATTTAAAAAGTATTAATATTTTTTAAATAATGATAATTCTTTTGCATAACAATAATAGTTGTTATGCATAATAATGATAATTTTTGTACATAACAGTAACATTAAATATATATTTTAAAATCACAGCATTAATATATTTGCTCATTAACGCTCTCGTTAGTAGAAATGACTCTGAAATCTCTCGTTAGGACAAGGGTTATCAAAACCCTCTTTAAAACTCTTATTATTAACGAGGGCTTTTATAGCCCTCATTAACGCTCCCGTTAAATGATACTTTTTTAATAATAATAGTGCATATACACAACAATGACACTAAAAAAAGAGTGCACGTGAACCAGGACTCACAAGAGACCTACTCAACAAGGAACCAGTAGAGTATAATAATCATAAGGCTTCGAGCATAGATCATATAATTCAATCCACTACCTCGGACTCAGATGGTAGACATGATAAAAGAAATCTAAAATTTGATCACATGTACAAAAAATATCTGAGTAATTATATTTAAAAATCATTATATGCACAAAATATTTTGGTAGAATATTTAGGTTAATAATTTATATATCTCACTTATTTATTAAAAATAAAATAACTAAACTAAATATAATTATTATTTGGGCGTGAAAAATCGAAAAATTAAATTAATTTTATATTTTTAGGGGGAAATTATTAAAGTGGGAAACCAAAAAAATGTTAGAAGAAAAAAAAAAGTAAGGCTAAGCTTCATATGCATCAGGTGCATTGTGCACTTCATAGTATTTTAAATCATGCAATTTATTTTCATTAAAATATATAACTTGTTTACACTTAACCGTGCAACTATTAATATGAAAAATAAGTTTCATGATTCATTATAAACAAATTGCATATTTCAATGCAATAAATTATATAATTTTTAAATATATTATAAAATGCACTGTGCACCTGGTGTACACAGACCTTCTCAAAAATTTAAACCAGCAAATTCATATTTTTAGGCGGAAGTTATTAAAGTGGGAAACAAAAAATTGTGGGAAACAAAAATATTTAAATTAATTTCAATGTTTTGAGTAGAAGAGAATTTCTCTCAAAAAAAATAAAAAAATAGAAGAGAATTCAGTAAAGTAATTAGATTTTAAATCCTAATAAACCTAATAAGATAATGCATCCCTCATCCTCTCTCAACCGCCTTGCGACCTTGCCCTTGATGGAGGTACATACGCGCACATCTCTCCAACTCAAATTCAAATTAGGGATTTGGAAAATCGCCGGCGCCGTGAAGCCTGCCTCAGTCGTGCATAACATTCCTCCGCGGCCGCCTTTCTACCGCTATTGTCGTCGTAATTAATGAGGACCTAGAAGTTTTCTGCCGTCGTCATTCCCGCACTCCTTTGACAACGTGTCTACTTAAGCTCTGCCAAAGAGTGTAGAAATTGAAGGTATTTAGAGACAATTTCAATAATTAGTTGTGATCCAATACAATTTTACTTTTCTCTTGAATTCTGTTTCTTGAATTTGGGTTATATTTCTTAATTTCATGAATGTTACGGTAGACTCAGATGTTGGCTTAATTAAGATGTGACTGAGTATAGATTATGTGAGTTATTGTGGTTTAATTCAATATCCTGAAAATATGTATAATTGGTTATCAGTTTCATAGGTTTTGATATTTAGTTGATGAGAGGGCGAGAAAATATGTCCCCGCACTGGAAATTGGGCACAGGTCTACTTGACCTCCATGGACGTGGTAGCATATTAATTTTATCACTTGTTTGGATTTGAAATTTTGACTTATTGAGTGCTCTATTACTTCTTCTTTTTTTATCCTTAATTAAATTACTTATTCTTTTGTTTAAAAGTTTAAGTGGGCTACGCTTGAGAGGATATATGTGCATATTCACATATCATTTAGATGCAGGTTCATGGTGTTAATTAGAAATTTTCTAATTTGTAATTATTTTCCTGTTTTATATTACATTGATAAATTATTATGTGTCTTAGGAAAAAAAAGAAAAAAAATATTATGTGTCTTTTGGGGTTCTAGATTGAGTATTAGTCCCTATACAATAGGATATCTTGGAAACTTTTGATGCCCGTGGATTGTTGGTTGTGATAAGTGTAAGATACAAGATAACCTATGTCAACTATCCCCTAAGTTTGCATTTGTTGGTCTTGGAAGTTTCCATTGCTTAAAGTCAGATGACCAGTTAACTCTTGCAATATAACACTTGGGCCGATTATTTCTCATGTGCTAAGGGGCTTATTAAATGCATTCTTTGCAGATATTTGGAAGATTGGCCTATTTGGTAATATTTATGATATTTCAGAATCTTTATGTTTAAGTTAATTAATTTTAAATTGAGATGAGGATCACATTTACGTTGAACAAAGTTTCATCATCACTTAGAAACCTAATAGCAGTTATCAAGTCACAAACAACTTTTGTCAGCATATTGCCTCTTCTTTCTATTTTCATCTTTCTAATAAATCCTTAAACTCCATTTTAGTATGAAGTCTTGTGCAGAACTTTGATGTTGAAAATTTTTGTACTTCATAGAGTAAATCATTATGGTTCCACTTATATTTAGTAGCCTTTGAATTCTTCCTCCTGTTAGGGTAATTCATTGCATGTCCGTTGTCATTTGCAGGCCTCCATTTTTCTTCACCTCGATTAATATGAATGATTTAGTTATGCATGAACTTGTATTGGATGTTTGTCTTCCAGAAAAAATCATTTAAGATTATGATATAAATTTGAATTCAGTCATGCAATTTTTTATTTTCTGTAGTTTACCTGGCTTCCTTCAGTCGGACTAGGAAATTAGCATTGCTATTCTAAAGGTGTAGTTGGGAAGTAAATGATTAGATTAATTTGGTGTATTAATTAAAAGCTTCTTTTGTCCTCTTTTGTTTTCCTCTTTCTGAATTGTTCGCATCAATTCTAACAATATTTTTTTCATTACATTGTTGTGATCCATCCACACAGTGATTTGCCTTCCAGGGATGGGCTTCTGAGCCCTAGTTACCCTGTCCCAAGTTCATAACATACACATACTCTTAATTCTGCATTAATATATTTATGTCATCAATATAAATCTGCGTGAAGCAGTTTTTCATAAATTTTTTAACTTTTCTGATGATAATTTAGTATGGTAGAAAGTGAAAAAAATTAGATACATGACAACAAATTCTTTTGAATACAATTATCAGTTACAGAGATGGTGTTTTAGTGTTGGGCAGAATACAGTTATAGCATTTACTAAGATCATGAAAAGGACTGTTAAGGTTTGGTTAACACTTAATAGTGAAGTAGTATTAAATGTGTCAGAACCCTATATGATTTTCTTGGAAATGGATATATTTGAAGTTCTTTAGATACTAGACAGATTGTGTTTATTTAAGTGCTTTTCATGAGACAAATTACTTCTCCCATATTCCTTAAGAAGGGATTTGACCCCTGAATGTTGCTAAAAGATAGTTAAAGATAACTTAGTTGATATTATTATTAATTCTTTAACCAACGTAATAAATAGAGCAATTTTTCTTGTGCTCGAATTTAGGTTGGCGAGAACATTGGCACATTTGAAAAGAATGCTATCACTTTGAAAGGCACATTACAATGATAATGCTTTAATGATTTCTTGTTAAGTTCAATTCAAAATATACATAAGATAGTCGCCTTTTACTTTTGATTCTATAATGTTATCGATTTGTCCTTCTCTGTGTTCAGAATGTGATGTTTAACTTGACAATTCATCATTAGTTTTCACTGATTAGATTAAGGTTGATGATAATTTCAGATCAATTAATTCGACAAACTCAAATTCAAAATCTATAAATTATACATGTATTTTCATGTTTTCTAATTTATATATGTTTTTACATAATTTCGATTTGACGCAAATGTATTAGTGAGAAGGAGACAAAAGTGATTGGCTTGGAAGACCAACTGTCAAGGAGGGTGTATAAATGACTGATATGAAAGACCAATTGCTTCGACAAAATGCAAATATAAGCTCATGGCATGGCATAGTCTAATGGCTCTTTTAGCTATAAAGGGATGAAATTATAAAGGTTAGTTTTTTTTTTCTAATATGTATTTGTATAATGTGTGCATAGTTTATTTTTGCGAAAATCTGGTTTGTTAATGGAGTATGGCCAGACTTATTTATATTTATAAGCTATAGAAGTGATTGCCATAGTATTTGGTATCAATAAATCCAATCCTCTAAATTGGAAATGTGAGATAGTCAAATTTGAAGTATTGTGACTCATTTCTCAATATTAAAACATCTGTTCTTCATGAAATAGGTTGGGAGATCAACTTCTATACACTTTTACTGGTTGCTCATAAAAAATAGTCGTGTTCCTAAAATGCAGATATAAGTTAGGAATTGAGTTTGTTTGGATTCAGAAAGTTAGTTCCTGGAAGTAGAGTTGTTTCTTAAAAGTGACGTGGCTGGGAAATTGTTTAAATTTCACTCAATTTTGGACCTCTCGTATTGATCTCTATCTGCATTGTAAGTAATAATATGTTTAGGGGTTCTGTAATGTACTCAGATGCAGAAAACTCATTTTTGTGTAAAACTTATTTTTGTGTAATTTTAATTCGAAATTTGTAGCAATCATATTGTACCCAGAAGTAATGTAGCAATCACAGGGGTTATGTAGTCACATTGTACTCAGAACTTTGTATGTACTCAGAAGTATTAGAAATCATATTGTGAGGAATCTTAACATCTAATAAAATTATTTGCACTATTTGTGTTTACGATCTAACATAGTCATTCTTTTACTACCCAAGTCATTTTACAAAAATGAGTATATATATCAGTTTTTACTATTTTACTCAATTATAAATTATTAGTTTCTTAGGATAGTGATACACAACCTGAGCATTCCCTAGTATACAATAGAGACAAATAAGGACACAACATAAGAAAATATAATATATATGTCAATAATTGTATCTAATTTCGATGATGATGATATGTCAATAATTAAATCATATAAACATTAAAAGAAGGTAATTTAGTTAGTGGAAGTCGATATGTTTCTCGAAAGTGATGTGATTGAGAAACATAGTCAAAAAGGAGTTGCTGTTAGTAGATTGATGCTTATTATGATATTGTGAGATGTATGACACTATGACTTGCTAATTAAATTAGAAAATTCATTTGATATAATATTTTTTTATAGATGATATTGTGAGACTTTGGATTGGGGAATATGTTTTTTGGTGGCTTTGAATTGCTCAATCTTACTCTATTGACCGATTTAATCATTATTGCATTTGTTCTTTACATGAGCTAGTTTCAAAATAACTTAATTACATTTTTAAATTCTAACAAATCAAGCAGATTTTGTTTTACCTTAATTCAAGCAGATTATAATCTGCTATTATGCACCTTAATTCAAGCATATTATAACCAGATTATGCACCTTAATTCAAGCTTCAGAATTATGTGCAGATTTTTTCGTCTTGGTGTAAATGTTCATATTGAAACCCTAGAAATGTGCAGCTAATCATAATTTCTTGTATGCAGGTCAAACAAATTGATGGTTGCCATATTTGACATACGAGCAAGCAATTCCCTTGGTAATTTCTTAACTCTCAGTCCGATCGCATGAACTTGTGAGTATATGTTTTCAAGTATACTGTCAGTTCCTTAAGTATGTGTTTGCTTTACTATCAGTTCCTTAAGTATGTTGGTTTCCGCATATTTGTTGGTACCTTAATCAACTAAAATGCTATATTACAAATTTACAACAATAAAAAAAGAATATGGCTAATGATATCAACGTGGATGTTGAGCTCCTGCTTTTTTGTTTTTATATGCAATCTTGAATGATATGTCAATAATTAAATCATATAAACATTAAAAGAAGGTAATTATGAGTTTTCTGAATATTTTATTTCAATCATGGGTATGGTGATGAAGTAGCTGATTTTTAATATTTTTTTGTAGTCTCTTGAATTTAAAGAACCGTGCGATAGGATTTACTTGTATGAGAAAACCCACAGTACAAAGAATAATGAGTGGATATCCGACAAGGCAAAAGAAAATTGGGTAAGTCGTGTAGACATTTATGATATTTGATTATATTATTATTGAGGTTAATTTACTTCTTTTTCAATTAAGTTGAGCATTTTATTTACTTTATTTATGCTTAAATACTAGGAAACAATGAAACGTAAGCGAGATGAATATGTTGAGCTCGGAATAGAGAGGACCGAACCTGAGATAGTCTTGGAGGTGTTGGGCCATGGGGATGGATATACCAAAGGGTATGGTTACAGTTCAAAGCCTCCGAGTAGACGGAGTTCATTGTACAATTCTTCTGCTGAATATGAAGATGAGCTAAGAGAAACAACAGAAGAGTTGCAACACTCTAGAGCTCAAGTGGAAGAACTACAAGCTCAAGTAACTAGCTTGAAAGAGGACCTGGCTACACAAAATGATAATCTGACTGCCAAACTCTCTGAGCAAAATGAGATTCTCACAGCAAAACTCTCTGAGCAAAATGCAGCTATGAACAAAGTAATGGCTTTCATGAGGGACAAAGGGATTGACATATAATTAAGGTTAGGTTCTATTTTTCTCTTTAGCCTTTACTTTATTATTTTCATTTTTCTTTTAGTAGTACTACTCATATGTGTAGCTTTAAACCTGGATGTGTTAGAAGAGGGCGATATTATGATTTATTTGTGTTCAACATGTGTAACAAATAAGAGAATGTGATAACTACTAGTTTCTCACTCTCGAGATTAGGTCTTGTTGATCTTTATTTCGAAGTGCAATTAGGTCTTGTAGATCTTTTGTAATTGCTGATTTTTTAGAGCATTGCAATCACTGATTTGATTCAAACATAATATGTGTGTGATACAAATTAATTTTTTAGCTAGGTTATATGTGTATTGCATGTATATAGATAATGGTAGTACTGTACTTTGTATATTTCACTACCAAATTGTGCTAGAATTCTGATTAGTGTGTGAAGTAAATATTCTTTGCATTTTAGTTCGTGGATGTAATGATTAAAACAAGTTAGTGTAATTTTGCTATACTCATTCTTAGATTTTGATTGTGTTAAGGAATTACTTTGAGATCCGAGATTTAGTATAGCTGAAATTGTTTCATGCTTGTGTGACTTGCTCTGGATTTGGAGAATTGAATTCGATCTTGCTAAATTTGGGGGGTTCTGGAATTTTAGATCTGATTGTGGTTAAGGTTTATGAATTTTTGAATTATTGAACCTGGATATGTTCTTAAATCTTTGCTTTGAGAATATTTTTTTTTTTTTTTTTTTTTTTTTTGGACAAGAAGTTGCACATTTATTGTGTTATTGATTTGGTAAAGTAGATACACCCTGAATTTTGTGGATTAGTCTTGGATAATTTAATATGTTGATGGTAGCAACTCTTTCTGGGGTTTTTTTTTGGGATCAAGTAGCGTTCTTATTCATATATGTCCCTGCGTTAGAGAAATATCAAATTCTTTTCTATTGCAGAAAGATTATGATCTAAATAGCTAAACTGATAAAACTGTATGTATGATAACTTGTTGTGTAGAAATGCTTATATGAGATTGGGTTTTTGTGATTGTTAATATGACATTACGTGTTAATTACTTGAGGTTTCAGAGATGGTTTTATTGAATACAGAGTAATTAAATGCAATGGACTTGGAAATAAAGTGAATATGTCTCCAATTAACTTGATTTCTTTCCTTGCTAGTTCGAATGAATGGAGTTGCTATTCATCTAGATGTTCTTGTTTGTTGGTGAAACATCGTTTTGACTTATATTAGCAAGCAATTGTAATAGCAAATTCTCAAGATGCTTTCTCAATTTATTTAACTTGTTAAGTAGGCATGACTATATTTGAAGTTGATCACATGATGTATTTGTGAAAACACGTTTATTTTTTAAATTAAAGATGAGAGAGTGATACTTTCTGGGAGTTATGCTTTCTTATAAATTCATCTTTTGATATGATATCCTTTTTATAGGTGATATCTAAGGAGGAGAAGATTTCAGATTCGTCGTTTGAAGTGCATGGAATTTATTTTTGAAGACATATAAGACATTGTTTTTTTTAGTTTATTGTTTTCATGTAGTTTTCATAACAAATATTGTTGATTGATTTTTAATTGTTTGACGGAGTTTTTTTGTTAATGCAATATATTTTTTTATCTTTAATTAATTTAGTTTTTATTGTAATATTTATTATTTAGTATTGATTACTGATTTAATATATATAAAAATTCAAATAAATTGATAATAGGAATAATTATTTCACGATGAAATAAATGCGTCACAATATGTATCATTTTTATGACAAAATAATAGTCACGGTATGTTAATTAATCATGACGATACATGTTGTCACTATATCAATTTCTTTAGTGACGATTATCATCATCGTCACTGAATAATATTTGTTAATGACAAAAAAAAATTTGTCACCATTTTTACGTCTTTAACGACGATGAGTATTTCGTCACTAAAGTCCAATTTTTTGAGACGAAAATCAGTTGTCACTTTACCTATATATATATATAACCACGATCTTTTTTTTCGTCATTTTTTGGCAATTCTTTCATGACGAAAAAATGTCAATATGACGAACAATATATTGTCACTAAATCTAAACTTCTAGTGATGAATATTATTTTCGTCACTGAATAATACATTATAGTGACAACAATAGTTCGTCACAATTTCCACATCATTTTGCGATAATAAAATTTTTGTCACTAAATCAAACTATTTAGTGACAATTTTTATTGTCATTTTATATGTACGCATATAACGACGATCAACATTTCGTCACCGAATAACAACTCTTTCGTGACGAATATAGAAAATGTGACGAAATAATCAAGCTAATTGTGACAAAATTAATGTCACTAAAGTAACCTTTTTTTGTGACACTTATTTAAATCGTCACATAAAGTTGAACTTTAGTGACAAAATGTCATATTAAGTGACGAATTTTTGATGCCTAAGGTGACAATTTATGTGTCACAATAGATGGACACATTTAGGGACGATGAACTTTTTCGTCACCAAATGATGCCCTTTCGCGACGAATTAATATACCGTCACATTTTTCAAAATACCACGCACTATAAATGACGATCTCTACTACAAAAAAAATCATCACAAATTATCAATTGTGACGAAAAATGATGTTTTAGTGACGAATATTTTCGTCGCGAAATCTCGAATTTCCTGTAGTGATTGGTGAAGCTTTACAAGATTCTCATTGGATTACTGCTATGCAAGATGAGCTGAATCAATTCTCAAGGAATGAAGTATGGGAGCTAGTAGATAGACCTGAAAGACACAATGTCATTGGAACCAAGTGGGTTTTCAAGAATAAAAGAGATGAAAACAACAACATTGTAAGAAACAAGGCAAGGCTAGTTGCACAAGGTTATTCCCAAGAAGAAGGCTTGGATTATGATGAAACCTTTGCACCAGTTGCAAGACTAGAAGCCATCAGATTGTTTCTTGCATATGCTGCCCACATGAAGTTCACAGTCTATCAAATGGATGTGAAAAGTGCATTTCTGAACGGTGTGCTTAAGAGGTTTATGTGGAACAACCTCCTGGTTTCAAATAGAATGACCAAGTTTACAGGCTCAGAAAAGCTTTGTATGGTCTTAAACAAGTACCCAGAGCATGGTATGATACTCTTTCTCAGTTTCTTACTGACCATGGTTTTGTCAAAGGGACTGTTGATAGAACTCTGTTCAGGATAGAAGATGGGGAAGATATCTTACTGGTTCAGATATATGTTGATGACATCATTTTTGGATCTCCAAACCATCAGCTGTGTGAAAAGTTTTCAACACTGATGAAAGACAAGTTTGAGATGTCAATGATGGGGGAGATGAATTTCTTTCTAGGTCTTCAAGTGAAACAATCAAAGGAAGGAATATTCATCAACCAGGCAAAGTACACCAGAGATCTGATTGCCAAATATGGTGTACATAATTGCAATGCAGTTAGAATTCCTATGAATACTAACTACAAGATGGATCCTAACTCTGAAGGCAAATCAGTAAGTCATACTAATTATAGAGGAATCATTGGATCATTGCTCTATCTCACAGCAAGTAGGCCGGATATAACATTTGCTGTTGGGATATGTGCAAGATACCAAGCTAATCCTAAGGCTAGTCACATGGAGGCTACCAAAAAGATACTGAAGTATCTTAAGGGCACAGTGAATAGAGGATTATGGTATCCAACTGATGATAACCTTGAATTAACTGGTTACTGAGATGCTGATATGGAGGTTGCAGGATTGACAGGAAGTCCACTATAGGAACTTGTCAATTCCTTGGAAGTAAGCTGATATCTTGGTTTTCGAAGAAACAGACCTCAGTAGCAACCAGTACTATTGAAGCTGAATACATGGCTGCAGGAAGCTGCTGTGCTCAGATTCTTTGGCTCAGACAACAATTAAGGGATTATAAAGTGGTAGCCAATGAAGTACCAATATTTTGTGACAATAATAGTGCCATTGCTATTTCACAAAATCCAGTATTGCACACCAGATGCAAGCATGTGGATATTAGACTTCACTTCATCAGAGATCATGTCGAGAAAAAGGACATAAGGATGGAGAAAATTCATACTGATAAGCAGAGAGCTGATATCTTGACTAAACCTTTGGCTGAATCAAGATTTCAGGAACTTTCAGTTGAATTAGGGATGTTAGATCCAGGTGTATAGAGTAAAATCTGAAAAATTGAAGGTTTTCAGATGTATGAAGTTTTCTCAGAATTCTACTGAGAAACTCAGGATAAAATGGAAATACTGAACTGAGTCTCAGGAAACTCAGATTTACTGAAGGTCAGTACTCAGTGTTATACTGAACCCATTCAGTACTCAGTATTATACTGACATTTTATCAAGGTCAGTACTCAGTAAGACTGATAGAGATAAATTAGTCTGAAGAAGTAATGACTCATGCGACTCATTTATTGCTTAAGTGAAGCTCAGTAATCATTTGCAATAAATACAAAACACCTAAGGAATGTTTTTGGGCGGGATCTTTTGAAATTCTGAAGAAGGTCAACAGTCATTTAATGCTCTGTTACATTAATGACCAATGAGGATATTTTGGCGGCTTACTTTTCGGAAGATCGACTATTCGCATACCCGATTAATCGGCGATTAATCTCAACCGTTGCTTTTCACCTAACCAATGCGAATTCCCACGATCTCGAAACTATATATTCCTCAAGAAGCTATTCAAGCCAAATTTTATCAAACCCTTCGTTCCCAAAATCCTCTGCAAGAAAATCCCCTTTGCCCAGAACTCCCAAACCCTAAATCTTCAATCTCTCAAATGGCTCCTACCATTTTCGACAAATTAGCCGAAACCAATAAACCTTGGTACGAGTTCGTTGTCTCGCTCGATAGCACAACCAACTCTAAACCAAAAGAGGAGGCTTTCCATATGATCGGTTTGGCCAAGCTCACCCATCTCATCGCAAGCCGACCGGACCAAGAATACGCTAAAGAGGTAATCGAGTTCATCTGTAATATGAAGATAGATGAAGAGGATGGTATACATTCTGAGATTACTGTATCACATTTAGAACACTCGTCTAAATACATCGACTTTGAAAGGGAATTGTATATAATTCCAAAAAATTTAAACGATGATTTTAAGCTTTGTGATAGAGGAGAGGATCCTGCAGTGTATATGTTGGGTAGAGAGCTGGAGTATTTAGATAGGATTGCTGAGAATCCTGTAAAATTTGAGGCTACACTGCATAAGAGGCATTTGAAGCCACAATATAGAGTTTTGTTAGATATTGTGAGCAAATGCATCATGAGTCATTTGGGGAGTTTTGAGCAAATTAGTACCCCGAAGCTCCGATTAATGGCGGCGATCGAGGCTTCACCCACCACCGACTTCAACTGGCTCAGATTCTTGATTCAGATGGTGAGTGAGCAAGCCAAAGTCATAAGACAGGTTGACGGGGCTATCTCGATCAAAGGCAAGATCCACCATGCCACCAAAATAGCATTTATTTTGGAGATGTGCGAGAGGAGGAGGACATCTTCGCCAATTCGACCCCATTCCCTAAGTCCAAGGTGCTCTTCAAGCCCATTGCTATGAAGAAACAGGCCATCAGGGGAAAGAAAGAAAAGAAAGCAGAATCACCAAGCGCTGCTGCTGAAAAAGAAACCCAACAAACCAGGGGGAAGGTTTTGTTGGAGGCCAAATGGAGCAGGGTGAGAAGTTGAAGAAGCAGAAAACCCTAGGTCCCAAGCGAAGAAGAATGGTGGTTCTCACCGATGAAGATGGCAGTGATTCTGAAGAGATTCAACCTGAGAGCCAAACCACTCAGAAATCGCCATTGCAAGTCTTGGCTCAGGTTATCTCTAAGGCACAGGACCAGACTGAGGAGCAGGTCTTCTCTGAGGTGCTTGAGACATCACTCAGCTCAGATAAAATTTCTCAGGAAATTTTTAAAGGAACTCAGACCTCAGAGATTCCTACCAAAGATGTGCCGGCTCAGACAGAAGAGCCAACTCAGAGTCAATCTGAGGACGTGCCAGCTCAGGCCCCAGAACCTACTCAGATGCAAACTGAGGACCTGACTGCACAACATTCAGGAGCAGCTTATTCTTGATGAGCTCCTGAGTGATCTACTTCTTGATCCTTCAGCTGATGCTTCGATTGAACCAGAAAGCCCTAGATGGAAGAAGGGCGAAGCTGAAGAAACCGAGTGGAGGAGCAAGGGGGAACGGTTCATCCTTGACCGCTACCCTGAGCTCAGCTCATACCCTGATCTGCAAGATATCTTCTTCAGATTAAGGACGACGGTTTTCATCCTCAATCAGACTCTTCCGGAGATGCTTAACATTGCTGCATTCAGAGGGGAAGACTGGTGGAATGAGGAGACAGCTTTCCTGACTGAGTTCTTAGGATTCAGGAAGAGAAAGCTCAGGATGAAATTTTCCGATATTGATGAGCTAGTTCAGAAGAAGATAGCTGAGAGGAGAGCTACTGAAGTTGGTGCCCCTAGCAGCAGAGATAAATCTCAAGATGGGGACCAACAGGGAGATGCTGAGGATCAGTCTCAGATGGAGAAGGAAACTCCTTGTGCTGATCAACCTGAAATCATTCAACCTCAGACTAAAGCTAGCACTCTTCAGATACCTTTTGGCACTATTAAAAATTATGCCAAAGTTACTGAAGTTTCGATCTTTAACTTTGAATTGTCTGATGAACAGACTGAGGCTCAGTTGGAGACTGGAGCTCAGGATGAAGCTGATGCTCAGGTGCAGACCGATCCTCAGGTTGTGTCTGAACCTCAGGATGATCAATCAGCACAGAAGGTGCAGAATGTTCCTGAGATAGACCTCACTCCCATACTAGAGAAGCTTGAGAAGGTTGAGTCAATGCTGAACAAAATCGCTCAGATGGAAGAGACATTGGCCAGCCAAACTCAGAAGATGGAGAATCTGAGTTCATCTTCAGAACTGGTGCAACTACAAGACACTTTGACCTCAAAGATGACCTCCATGGAAGACAAGCTGAATGAGAAGCTGGAGGGAGTCAAGGCTGAGCTGAGTGCTGAACTTAAATAGAAGCACCAGGAGAATACTGAGTTTCTAGAGGTGAAATTGGCAGAGAAGAATGAAGTGCTGATCAAGTCAGCTATTGAGGAAATGAGCTCAATGCTCATGACCAAGATGACAAAGATGTTTAAAGATGCTCTCTCTGGCCAGTTTGCCCATCTTTCTGAAGAATTTCTGTGGCTAAGAACCACCTCAGGAGGCTAGAAGATGAACAGGATCAGTTAGCAAGAGAGGTGCGCTGTGTAAGCAAAGAGCAATACCATATGGACACAGCACTCTCCAGACTTCTTCCAAATTATGGTGCCAAGAAGGGGGAAAGACCAGATGAAGACTTCAGAAAGTTATTGGCACGTACTTTGGAGAAAAAGGCGCAAAAGGAAGCTGAAATGAATAGCCTATCTAAAGCCTTGAAGGAAGTCGAAGCTACTGAAAAACTGAAGTTCAGTAAGGTGGAGAAGCCGATCTACACTCAGGTTTCTAAGGAAACCATGCTTGAAGTCGCAAGAGAGAAAATGAGTGATAGAGCTAAGGTTGGAACAAGCCAGGCTGCTGCTGAATTGCCTATGAAGAGGAAAGCCTTGGGCATTGTTGAACCTGAGAGCAAGCATGCTAAGGCTTCTAAGCCAGTGAATAGAAAGTTGATTGTGGAATTAGAAGAGTCTGCAGGTCAACCTCAGAAGAAAGTCTTCAACACAAGGAATGCTCTGAAGACACTCCAGATAGAACAAGCAAAGAAAGCTGCTGCTTCGGTCTCAGGCGTGCCAGTGATCAGAAAAAAGGCTGAAGAAGAGCAGAAACGAAGGAGTGGATACAAAAATTTTGCGAGCAAACGGAGAGGGACATCAAAAGCACTGAAATGGCCACACATTGACAAATGGATGCCCATCCAATTCAACGACAGTTGGGAAGAGGTCAAGAGAACCTTCTGGTTCTACTATGAAGTGCTTGGGGAATGGAAAAGGGAAAGCTCAGATCCAAATGAAGCATTTATTGAATATCTCCTAACCTTCTATCCTAAATATCTCCAAAGGTGGATAAACCTTGCGGATGAAGGAAAGGTGCAGATAGTAGCCCCCGGTCCATACACCTACCCTCCTCCAAGACTTGAAAATGGCCTGGTGAATGAAAAAGCCATTACTCATGAAATTGCTCAATATGTTGG
This sequence comes from Stenogyne calaminthoides, assembly GCA_037126765.1. Taxonomy (NCBI): domain Eukaryota; kingdom Viridiplantae; phylum Streptophyta; class Magnoliopsida; order Lamiales; family Lamiaceae; genus Stenogyne; species Stenogyne calaminthoides. Next base: position 13,445,134 of record JBBCBC010000028.1, read on the forward strand.
ACAGTTAGGTCTGACAGGGAACAGTCTGGATATCATCAAGGAAAGAAATGCACTGAAGAAGAGGTATTTCGGAATGTTCAACCTGGAGGTACCCGCTGATAAAGTTGAAGAAGATGCAAACTGAAGAGCAGAAGACTGAAGAGCCAAATCTGAAGACTGAATACTTACCTGAAGACTCTTGTAATTTTTTCTATCTTTTTTGTCTTTTATTTTTGTTCTGATAAGTTTCATTGTAACCTGTAACAGTCTACTCATCATCAAATGAAAATTTATCATTTATGCTCAAAAGATAATATTTGATTATCTTATTTACATGTCTTTTACTTTTGATATGCTGAATGATGTCTCTGAATTAATTGTTTATGAGGAATTGTTTATTAAGTATTTGGTGATGAATCCTTTGAGAGATTCATTACTGAAGAAATTGTTGAATGATTAAATTGTTAGGAGATTCTCAGAAATTGTTGGGAGATTCTTTGCTCAGAAATTAATAGAGACATAACCAATCTTATAATAGGATAAAATGAAACCTGAGTTTAGGTTATATGGTTGTAACAAGATAGTTTTTGGCATCATCAAAAAGGGGGAAATTGTTGGGAGATGAATTTAATAAAGATATATGATTTTGATTAGATCCCAAAACCCCTGAGTATGACATGTTCAGGATAATCTTGATAGTTGAGTCAGGATTCAGTTTTATAGTATTTAGGATGATATCTGCAAAATGTATAGTCAGCAGATATAGATCAGGTTAGGATCTGAAGATTCTGAAGAACTCAGTATGTTTCTGAAGAAACTGAAGTTTCAGTATGAAACTTAAGTTTCTGAAGACTCAGTAAGAAACTGAGAATCTGAAGACTCAGTGTGAAACTGAGATACTGAAGACTCAGTGTGAAACTGAGATACTGAAGACTCAATATGAAACTGAGGAACTGAAGACTCAGCATGAAGACTCAGTATATCAGTCAGTATATCTGAGAAGACTCTGAAGACTCAGAAGACGCTGAAGACTCAGAAGATCCTAAAGACTCAGAAGACTCAAAAGACGCTGAAGACTCAGAAGATCCTGAAGACTCAGAAGACTCTGAAGACACAGAAGACAGAAGACTGAAGAACTGAAGATCAAGAATACTGAAGGCACAGTAATTACTGAAGACTCAGTAATGTACTGAATGCTCAGTATAAACCTGAATGTTCCGAGGCACTGAACATATCTATCTGAAGGATGCAATACTGAGAAGATCGCGATTCCTTAGAAAAATAGATATTTGCCAAGACATTCAAATACAGACAAAAGGAACTAAGTCAGAGTGTTGTTAAGGTTATATCAACTCAGAGTTTGTAACCAAAAGAGTCGTTGAAGGTGTCTACCTTTAACTGGAGACAAAAGTCAAAAAGAGGAAGACAACACTGTACCATACTGACATTGACCGTGACAGGTCACTGAAAAAGATGTCAGAAGTACAAAAGTTTCAGACTGCAAAAAGTGAAGACCGGCTACATAAAAGGCTATTGCTTAAAACCTGTTAGGGAGTTTCAAACCCTAAATATAGCCGTTCCTCACACACCATAAGAGGAAACTCACGAAGCTATCTCCTCCAACGGATAGTTTTTCAAGAGTGACCTTGGTGTATGCCTATAAATACTTGTGACCCTCTACATTGTAAGGTTACAGGAAATTTGTAAGTAACTCAAGAGCTCAAACTTATTATCGCAAAGTTAAAGCACTCAAAAAATTTAGAATTTCCCAAGTGCTTTTATATTGAAGAGAGCTCATTAAACTAAGCCTAGCTTGATAAGATCTATCCAAAGCTTAGTCGAGATATCCTAGCCTTTGCATTGTACTTTATTGTAAAGGATATCTCATCCTAGTTGGAAACCAACCAAGAAACCCCAAACCCTTTAGAAGGTAGTTGGTGTGTGATTGTTGGTGAGAAGAGTTGTAAAGAGTTAGTAAACTACGCGGAGTAGTCAGAAAGCTCTAGAGGTGAAGTTAGTAAGCTACAGAGGTAGCCTGAAAGCTTGTTTGTGTTTGAGTAAGTAAACTACGGTGGTAGTAAGAAAGCTCAAGGTCGGGTTGAGTAAGTAAACTACGTGGAGTAGTCAGAAAGCTCAGGGCCGAGTTGATTAAGTAAACTACGCGAGGTAGTCAGAAAGCTCAGGAAGTGATTAGTGAATTTCTCTGAGGATCAGAGAGAGTGGACGTAGGAGCTTGAGTCTCTGAACCACTATAAATTGCTATGTTGTTTATTGCTTTCTTTATCTGTGCTTAACTGTTGCATTGACTTAAATCTGAAAGCTTATTTTCACTGACATTTCAGTTGGAATCAATCCACTGGAAGTTGCATATAATTGAATCACAGCCTAATCACTATTCCATTAAAGGAAGGTTTTCAGCAAAGCTTAAAACGAGTATAAACTAAAGGGCCAACCATTCCGCACATCTGAGTAGCTAGAACAGATAGTTACCAAACTGAACTTACTCTTCTGAGGGTTCAGTAAGTTAGTTATCTGATCCAAGCAACTCAGGATCTCTGAAAACTCAGGACTCAGTTGGGATTATCTGAGGTTTCTGAAAGCAGCTCAGGATCACTGTCTCAGTAGACTTTGACTCAGAGTGATTTGTGCTTCTCAGGACCAAATCTTCAGGACAACCTGACCCAAGCTGACCTCAGTAAAAGAAAAGTTTTAAAAACATTGAACACGTGTATTCCCCCCCCATACACGTGTAAGACTCTTTTGCACCGGGACCAACAGTTAAAATGGATAGTGCAATATTAATTATGTAGTGGGATTAATTAATATTTATGGGCTTGAATAATATTGTGGGTCAATATTGATAATTCAAGATCCATTGGAAGGTCCAATCTTAATTCTCCTAAAGGCCCCCTAAGTAGCCCAACATAAAGTCCAATAACTGAAAAAGGTGTTTAAAATAAAATAAATATTGTTGCCTTATTTTTCCTCCTATTTTCGAAAATTATGGATTAAAAGGGGAGAAAGATTTTCTTTGAATTTTGTTATGGAATGAAGATATGTATTCTTGGAATACAAGATTATCTCATTAAATTCAAGAAATCTCCCAATTAGTCATCCATATAGTATATTTAGAAATTTTGAGAAAAAAGGGAAAAGAAAGATTTTCTTGATTTTCTTGAAAGAGATATTATGAAAGATATGTATTTCTTGAAATACAAGAATATCTCATAAATTCAAGAAGATCCAAATCTTGGATTCTTGCCCCTAATTTTCAAAAATATCCCATAACAAAGAGGAGTTGGGATTTTGTGGAATATTTTAATTATGGAGAAAAGAATATATGAGATATATTCAAGATTTCTTAGAGATCAAGAAAAAGATTTTCCCATATTATTTTATCCTAAAAATTTGACCACCACTCTTCTATAAATAGGGGATGAGTGTTTCATTCCCAAGTACAATTCCATGTGCTGGAAAAATTAGCAAATCCACAAAGGTGGTGCAACAAAATTTATTTTCCTTTTGTTAATTGTTCGCAAGCGTCCTACCACCGGATTGTCGAGCAAGGATTAAGGGAATACTTGGGAAGGTTCTTTTGGTGTGTTTAATCACGAGGCCATTACCATTCCAAGAGGTACGTTCATGTGAACTCGTAGAAATTCCGCATGCGTAGGATTTACGTGAATTGATTATATGCATGATTTGGTGTTGAATTATTATTTGAATTAATATAGGATTAATTCATGCTAGTAATAATTATCAGAATTAAATTTGTATTTAAATATTTATCCCGAATAGATCCGTGCAACTTATTCCCCAACAACTGGTATCAGAGCCTCGATTTCGGGCTCTGAATTTTTTAAATTTTAATTTAATTCGTTTTTAAATTTGAAATTGGATAGTAGAATTGCTAGATCTTTTTTGCAGGTATCCAATTGTCATGGAATTTAATGTGTTTATTTATGTATGCATATAAATTGTTTTTTTTTTAATTCGATTCGTTCGGATTCTTTTTGCCTCGTGAGAAAATCCACGAGTAGCTTAGGATTTGTTTGATTTGATCAATGTAATAGACTAGTCTAGATCTAGGTTTATTTATTTTTTGTAAATAAATTATAACCGGATCGGAAACGGAGGCAGAGACGAAGAATTAAAGGATAAGATCCAGAACCGGGCGTAGGCGGCATGCGTCGCACAAAACTTGCCAAGGGAGGCACGCACGCGATGCAAACGAATGCAGGCACGCACAGGTGTGGGGTGAGGCCAAGGGCCGAAAGCTGAGGGTCGAACCCAGACGGGCGAAGAAAGATAGGCACACGCTGGCGAGGCGAGGGTCAAGGCCGCCGAAGTTCCGCGGGCGAGGCGAGGTCGGGCGAAGCGCGGTGGCGCTGAAGTTCCGCGGGCGAGGCGAGGCGGGCGAAGCGTGGCGCTGATGATGCGCGAGTAGGCGACGCTTTCGCCGAACTGCCGAGGCTAACGCGCGCGGGCTCGCCTTCTTTGCCGCCGCCGAGGCTTGCCGAGGCGTGCTGAGGCTGCCGAGGATGACTTGGCCAAGTGGCCGGCCGGATGCGAGCGTGCATCCCGACTGCGAGCTACTTGGCGTGGCATTTCGAGACAGAGTACTTTTCGAGACGATCGAGTGGGAGAAATTCAAGACGGCGTTTCTTCAAAATCAAGCCAAGAAAAATCAAACCATGACAATTGGATAATTTGTGCCCAATATGTTTATTTTTCCATTTTGCTTGATTTATTATTGTGTTTTCTTGTGCTTTATTTAATTTGTTTAAATGTGTTTGCATGAGAGTTGCCCAATGAAAAATCTCACCTTCAAAAATTACTAAGTATGTTTAAATATTTAATTGACAATTTTATTCTGGATAATAAAATTGAATTAATTTTGACCTCCATGATTTATTTATTTGTGAATTCTTTTGGAGAAATTCCCCCCACGGGACGGTCAAAAGTTAGCTTTCACATGAATGAATTCCAAATGGATGATTGTGGATTATTACTAGTGGCGACGATGACCCTCCCCACGAGGCTCGTTCAAAGTGAAATAATGATTCTGTATTTAATCATGGTTATTACTTAGGTATAAAATTGATATGCATATACTTCCACAAAGTCCCTGTCAATTTTATATTGGTCAAGTGGGAGCCAACAATTAATCTGGATATTAAAGGTTTAATAACTGTTCATGTTTGTAACCTGCTTGAATGTGTTTAAATAATGACCCACTCCACGTGGCTTATTTAAATTATTTTGAGATGTTGGCTGATGCATGTTCATATTTTTTGAGATTTTAATATGAAACATGTGATCGAACCTTGTGATATATTTATGCTTATGCATATTATTATTTATTTCAGTTCAGCATGTCGTAACCTTTTAATCCACTGCTATTATACTTAAAGTCAATAGAATAAGTATAGAAACTATATTGATTGAAAACAGAAAATTATAATTGTCTTAACTGCACAAAAGCACAAGTGGATTCTTGACACACCAAAATCAGATGAGCCAACTGACGAGTCAAAAATGTGAGACTCGTCAGATCACCTTGCGAGAGATGTCGTAGCTGAAATTGGTGGAGGGCAAACCCGTAAGGGATTACGTCCTCAAAATTGATGGCCCATCTGAACAAACTTGAAGTTCTGAGTACAGATTATAATCTGGAGACTCAGATGAATTTGGTACTTCATTCTCTGCCCAAAAGTTTCTGAGCAATTTTGTCTCGCAAGCTGATTTGTTGCAAGCTTTGGTCTCGGCAGAGATGTTGATAGGGCACCAAACTCAAGCTTTGACGGCAAGTGGTCCGTCTTCATCTTCTAGGCCAAGGGATGGCAAGAAGAAGAAGGTGACCAAAGGCCATAAGCAATCAGACTCAACTGTTGCCAAGGGCAATGATAAGATAACGAATGCTGGTGGTGTCAAGGAAAATCCAAAGAGGAAGTGCTTAAGCTGCGGTGAAAGAGGACAATGGAGGTTTGCCTGTTCCAACCCCAAAAGGGCCGGAAAGAAAGGCAATTCTCACGCACTAATTGTTGAAACTTGTTTAGCGGCTTATACTTCTCATTCGTGGGTAGTTGATACGGGATCCACTAATCATGTTTGCTTCACTGGTTCAAACTGATTTGACAACTTAGTGGCAGTGAGATCCTCATCACACTGGGCGATGCTACGAGAATGGCAGCTGAAGCAGTGGGAGAAGTGCACCTGTCTTTTGAAGACATAGTTCTAATTTTAAGAGATGTTCTTTATGTTCCCAGTTTTAGAAAGAATTCACTTTCAGTTTCTAAAACTCTATTAATAGACACTTAGTTTATTCTAATAAGAATGAAATCATTTCTTGAAATGATGAGTGTATCTGTTATGGGACATTGATGGAAAATCTCTATACAATTAACTGTGCAAACCACTCACGAAATGCATCCTATAACACATCAACTGTTTCCGATAAAAGAAAACGTGAACGAGACACTTCTAAGATTGGGACATATTAATCCAAAGAGAATCCAAAGGTTGGTAGAAGCAGGTTCACTGGAGTCTCTCCAAGTTGAACCAATTCCAACCTGCGAATCATGTTTGGAGAGTAATATGACCAAGAGGGCATTCGGAGCCAAGGGGAATAGAGCCAAAGAAGTGTTAGAAATCATTCACACAGATGTATGTGGTCCAATGTCAACCAAAGCAAGAGGAGGTTATGAGTATTTCGTCACTTTTATTGATGATTACTCAAGGTACGATTATATTTTCCTTATGAAGCATAAATCTGAGACCTTTGAGAAATTCAAAGAATTTAAGGCTCAAGCAGAGAATCATAGGGAAAAATGTATCAAGTCTCTACGATCCGATCGTGGAGGCGAATACCTCAGCGATGAGTTTTTGAACTACTTGTCGATGAAGGGATTGCATCCCAGCTACTGCACCCCGAACCCCTCAACAAAACGGGGTTTGCAGAGCGAAGAAACATAACTCTTTTTTTGAAATGGTTAGATCTATGATGAGTTATGCGGATCTTTCCAAGTCGCTTCCGGGTCATGCCTTGGAAACAAAGAAACCTACATTCTCAACTTGGTGCCATCCAAATCGGTTCCCAAAACTCCCAAAGAATTGTGGACGGGCGCAAGCCCGATCGAGACACATGAAGATTTGGGGTGTCCGCCTACATGTTGGACAAAGGAAGCCAGAAATTGATCCTCGATCGTAATTAAGGTTGTTTGTGGGATACCCCGAGGAACAAAAAGGTGTATGTTCTATGGTCCCAAAGATCAAAAGGTGGTAATAAGCACCCACTTTAGATTTTTTGAAGAAGACTATATGAACGAAAGAAGACCCGTGAGATTACCTTAAATGAGCTAAGGGGCTAACCTCAATGCCAACTGCATAAGATGACATACCAAACGACACACTTACACAATCGGAACCTCGTCAGTGGTGGGGAGGGTTGTGAAACAGCCCGAGAGATTCATGGGAATAGGAGAGTCCTCGACAAGACGAATCGGACCCATGGACATATGGCGAGGCAATCAAAGACAAGGATGCAGATTCTTGGCAAACAGCAATGAAGGCCGAAATGGGTTCTATGTATCATAACAGAGTGTGGGAGCTAGTTCAACCACTTAATGGGGTCAAACCCATTGGTTGCAAGTGGGTGTATAAGAGAAAAAGAGGACTGGACGGGAAGGTGGAAACCTTCAAGGCAAGACTCGTGGCGAAAGGTTATACTCGTAAAAGAAAGGATCGACATGAGGAAACTTTTTTCGCCCGTATGCTCAAGTCCATCCGAATTCTCTTATCGATTGTCACAAGATCTCAACTTTGAAATCGACAAATGGATGTCAAGACGGCTTTTCCTTAACTAAGTCTTGATGAAGAGATCTATATGCAACAACCCCAAGGTTTCATTGAAAAAGGCCAAGAACACCTAGTTTGTAAGCTCATGAAGTCCATATACGGACTCAAACAGGCATCCAGAGCTTGGAACCAATGTTTTGATCATGTTATAAAGTCTTATGGGTTTGATCAAAACGAGTTCGAAAGTTGTGTGTACAAAAAGCGTGTCGGAACTGCATTGGTATTCTTAGTACTATACGTAGATGGCATTCTGATCATCGAGAATGATGTAAAGGTGTTATCAGACGTAAGGGCATGGCTTTCAAAACAGTTTGATATGAAGGACTTAGGGGAAGCCGCACACATCCTTGGGATCAAGATCACTCGAGATCGCAAGAAAAGGATGATAGGCTTATCGCAAGCTTCATACATAGACACTGTCTTGAAACGATTCAGCATGCAGGATTCCAAGAAAGGCTTCGTACCTTTCAGACATGGAATCCATCTATCCAAGAAAATGTGCCCTAAGACACAAAAGGAGATAGATGACATGAGAGGCATTCCATATGCTTCGGCTGTCGGAAGCCTTATGTATGCAATGCTATGTACGAGACCGGATATCTGCTTTGCCGTTGGCATGGTGGCAAGATATCAAAGTAACCCGGGGAAAGAACATTGGACGGCAGTTAAAAACATTCTGAAGTATCTGAAAAGAACTCGGGATAGAATGTTAATTTATCAGTTAGATAGTCTAATCCCCATCGGCTACACGGACTCGGATTTCCAATCAGACATAGACTCCAGAAAATCTACCTTCGGTAGTGTGTTTTGCATGGGGGGAGGAGCTGTGACATGGAGAAGCGTTAAACAGAAATGCGTCGCAGATTCTACCATGGAAGCCGAATATGTAGCTGCTTGCGAGGCAGCGAAAGAAGCGGTTTGACTCAAGAACTTCCAAGTGAACTTGAATGTAGTTCCGAATTTGCCCAGCAGAATCACTATTTATTGTGACAATGCCGGAGCAGTTGCAAATTCAAGGGAACCAAGAGCCCACAAGGCCAGCAAACACATTGAAAGGAAATACCATCTTATACTAGATATCGTTAAGAGAGGAGATATAGATGTGGCAAAGATAGCGTCAGAAGACAACCTAGCAGATCCATTCACAAAGGGTCTGCCTCTGAATACATTCGAGAGACATGTGGAAGGAATGGGTGTCAAGACCGTTGCCAATCTACTTTGAGTATAAGTGGGAGAAATTATTAGATTCATGTAGGGGACATTAGATGTCACGTATTAGGAACTACACGAGACATGTTGTAGTATACTTAAAAGCAGACTTTGAGTATAAGTGGGAGATTGTTGGGATTATACTGGAAAATATGCTTTTACTTTGTATAATCAAAACTGAATTTCGGACTTATTTACTGAAATAAATTGTTTATCACTGATACTTTAAATATCATCGAATGTTACATATATTTACTGCATAACTGTTCAATAAATAGTACGTGTTACATTGTAGTTAATTTAGTGATACCAGATCACAGAAGATTAAATTAACAATCCCTTGTAACTAAAAGTACACCATTCACGACCTAGATGGAAATGAACAATCCATCGTGAAAGGTTGAAGTGTAAGGCTCGGATTGAATTGTCTTGACCAAGAGATTACACTAGTACATGACTGATGCACTGAATAGGACCTACAGGAGGACAAATTCTTTAGAACTGAACAAGGAAGAATTAGACCTCAGTGGTTCGTTATTTCTTAATCTTCGTTCCTTAAATAGGATCACGTGTGGTTGGTAACTATTGCTTTGACTTATCATGGGTAATGAAGGATCGAGCGCTTGCCACTAGACTAAAAGCCCGGACTTGTAGTGAGGTGCTACTTTAATTCCTTTAACCCATACCTAGCAGCAGGCACCACGGGCGGCACACAACTATACCTTTAATCGAGCGAATGAGGGGTCTTGAGCCTCAACTGACCTTAAAGGCAGGAGACTGCTAGGATTTCTCCCAACAATCCCCCCTAGCAGTAGCCTGACTTTCGCTAAACATACCACTATTTGTGTCATGGGGGACTCGAACTCGTGACCTGTGCTCTGATACCACTTGTAGGTCCCGAACGGGTTTTGTGAGGGCAGAAGTTTAGAGGGGAGGGGTGAATAGACTTCTGAAAACTTTTTCGTGCAGATCAGGTGTGAAAACAGTTAGCCTGATCAGAGTGTAAGTGAATCAGTTTGGACTAATATCCAACTTACTAATCACCTGAAGGCAGATCAGTTCGGTATCTATCAGTTTAACTGATTGTGCGGAAGCTAATTTTTACCCGTGTGAAAAACCAGTTTTATCAAATCAGATTCCAAAGTCAGTTTTTCAACCAGTTGACCAAAATGTCAATCTGATCAGATTAGAAGCTTGGTGCAAGCTGATCTTAACTTAGAATATGTATGTAGCTTTAATTAAGTTGAGTGCGAAGTGTAAAACAGTTAATCAAGGCAGGTAAATGCACACAAGATTTATAGTGGTTCGGACAACCAGTCCTACGTCCACTCTTCCCTATCACAAGGGGCACCAACTAAACCAACTGGACTTAGATTATTGTGTTAGTCCAACACAGTACACCAACAGATATTTAAAGAGTTCTCACTCAACCGATCCCAGAAATCAGAACTAGAAACCCTAGTCTGAAATCTTGCTAAACAACTTAACCTAACTTTGGGTTTTGGGTAAGATTGTTTTTGTTCCAACTTTGAAATCTTTCCTAGTTTTTAAGTAGCCTATCAGCTAGATGAAAAGATTTCTGTTCTAAGAACTATGGGATGAACACTTAGAAAATAATCTTCAAGTTTGTGTTCTTCGTGGGGAAATTTGATTATAGCTTGAGCTTCTTGATAGTTTCCGTGTTTTCACTCTGAAGAGTAATCCCATATTTATAGACCTCGAAATCAAAGAGCCGTTGGAGAGCAATTTGAATTTCCGGCTATATTTGGTAGACTTGCAGGATTGATGTGACGTGCTTCAGGAACGGCATGGCCGAAAGCGTGAATAGTGTCTTTTATAGCCGTTTGAGAAAGTAGCACCAAATCCCGTAATTGCCGGCTCCGATCATACGTGTCTTGTTCTTATTGGTTAACAGAAGCACTTTTCAGTGTTTTGTTCTACCAACTCGGGTTGACATTCTTCTTGTTCAGATCATCGACGTATGATTAGGTGAAACATCAGTTTTCACCTGGTGTGAGCTGACCTGATCAGTCACAACTGATCAGTCTACCTGATAGAGTCTTCTGGTGCCAGTTGTCTTAGCTTCAACTAGCAGACTCGACTGATGTCGGTCTTCTGGAAGTCATCTGATCTTCAGGTCTTCTGAGTTTGAATTTCATGACTTCAGCTGAGATATCTGACTTTATCAGATCAATCTGATCTTCTATTCTTCCCTTGCCTTCTGGCCTGTCGGATATCAGCTGATCTTTTGATCTTTAGATCTGACCTATACATATTGAGGTTCCCCCTCTATATGTGACCTATCTTCTACATCAGTTGTTCTATACAATAATTATCAACTGGTAATCTTATAACTGGTAATAAAAACATCAGTCAGCTAACAGGTCTGACTGGTCCTATTACATGTGTTTTAGAACTTTCATCAAAACTCTAAATTTCCCAACAATTTCCCCTTTTTTGATGAAACCAAAACACTTGAGAAACCAAGCACAGTTGATAAATATAGAACAATAAAGAGCATATAATCAGAAGACAATGAGATTTTGTCTTAGGATCAGAAAATAAACTTTTCTTTCATTAGATTTATCGATTACATATTACATCAGAAAAGTTTGAGTTTAAATTCAGCTGATCCTAAGTGGTCTTCTGATTCTTCAGTCTCTTGGCTTGTATCGTTCTGGCATTTCTCTTTGATCTTGAGAGATGTTGAAAATCTGGTATAGCTTCCATTTAACATCATTGATCTGCTGAGGATCAGTTATGCGCGCTTTGTTCAGGATGTCAAAATAGAACCTTTGAAATGCCAGTCTGTCAAATGAGCCATCTGCCTTCTTCGAGTAATCCATCACGTCATACTCTTGGCGAGATATTTTTACATTGATTAACTTGGCCTCATTTTCCAGATATTTCAGAAAATCTGGGTATTTGTTCTCCAACCAGTTGAGGAATTCTGCATCTGGAGATTCTTCTTGTGGAACAAGATCTAGAACAAAAGCATCCAGAAGTCATTCACTTCTGATCTTATTCCATTCCTCAAACCTATCAGCATGTGCAGCAGTTTTCGGAATGATCTCATCAACTCTTGCTGACAGCTGAGGTTCTGGTCCAGATTTTCCAACTTTGCCTCGATCTGTATTTCTTTTCCCTCGATCTGTATTTCTTTTTCAGATCTTCTGCCTCTGCCAATTTTTCTGCCCTTCTTTCTTCTTCACTTATTCGTGCTTCTTCAGTAATCTGCTCTTTGGACAGTTTCTCAGCCAGTTTCTTATCGGCCTGTATTTGGCTAGCTGTGCTTCTTGTGACTTTCTTAGTCTGAGTGACTGGTACAAGTTGTGATGTCCCAGCACCCGCAGCTAACTTTCTTGCCTTTGACTTTTCCATCTTCTCATAAATTTCGTTAGCAAAAAGATCCAGATGGTCTAGTCTCTGGCCATAGGATTCAACTGTCTGAATCAGGTCTTCTGTTGTTCTGATAGGGTCAGTTGGTTTCTCAATCTGTCCTTCCCCCTTTTTGGTTTGATCAAAAAGAGCTTTGAGGTGGGAAGTCAGAGATCCAAAGCTGACTGATATGGCCTTGTTAAGATCTTCAACAGATAAACCTTGAGCTTGAGCAGATAGACTTTGAATCTTCTAAATCAGCTCAGTCTTGACAGATTCCATGGCAGTAGAGAGGGTAAGAATTAGTTTATCAAGTTTTTCTTCAGTCATTTCAAGCTTTTCAATGACCATTAGAAGAGAAACTTGTTGTTGATCAACCTGGACTAGCTTGTCGTCAACTGTCTTCTTAAATTCAGCAGTTAGGTTGGTCACGGTTTGAGAGAACTGATCTTTGATTGCCTCAATCTGGGAAATAGCCAATTCCCGTTGATCCGTTATTTCTTTGAGGCCAATCTGCCTCTGATCAGCTATTGTGTTGCTAAGTTGATTAGCCAACACTCCCTCAACCTCTTCTTTCAGGAGATCTTTAAAACATGATCTGATCTCCTGAAGTTGATCAGCAGTGATGTGAGTTGTAGGAATATTTTGCGTCACCTGATCATTTTCAGTTGTTTGCGCCTCCAGTGGCTGGTCATGAACTGCAGCACCAGTTCCACTATCATCGGCAGCTCCCACATCCTTCATAGGACCATCTTCTTTAGGAGTTTCTTCAACAGGCTCCAGTTCAACTTGTTCAGTCATTCCCAGCTTCCTGTGGATCAGAGCTTTGATCGAGTCAGCAGTTATCAGCTCAGCTAGTGATCCTACTTGAGCAGATTTCTTCATGTCGAAATCAAAAATCTGCGAATTCATCAGCACCTCCCATTTGTTCTATAATGATCATGAAATCTGAGAAGCTCTTCAAATGGAGATCTTTCCAGGTGAGGATATCCATTACTTCCTCTCGAATAACAGGATGGGCTACCAACTCTGGATACAGCTCATCAATATCTCATTCAATTCGCATTCTGACCATTTTCCCGGTGATGGTCTTGGATGATCTGGACTCAGGAATTATCTGTTCAGATCGACCAGATTCCGGTTGATGAGATGTAGAGGGTTCTGGTGGTGTCTGAGTAGGTGGATGTTGACTGATTGGCTGAATCTGCAGAGGTTCTGTTGTAGAAGCAAGTACGTCCGGTTCTGCAGCAGGTGATCTTTCTGGTTCGCGAACTGATGAACTTTCAGGTTCGTGGGCAGGTGAAGGAGAAGGAGAAATATGCTCAGCAGCTAGAAGTCTGAGTGGTGAATCAGCTCGAGATTGAGGAGAAGGAGATCATTCGTCTCTTGCTCTTCCCTCAGAATGTTCTGGCGAGCTCTCAACTTGAGAAGCCTGCCTGTCTGATTTTTCAGCTGATTTCTGAGGCGCATCAGGTTGCTCTGGCACTCCTTCTTCATCTAACTCGTCTTCCAGAAACAGAGTCATGGTGGCCTGTTTTGCCTTCTTCTGCTCCTTCTCCTGAGCCTTTACCAGTTTTCTCTTCTTCTTTTGGGGAGCATCTGGTGCAGACGTAGCTGCCTCCTTGTTCTTTCCTTTCTTCACCTTTGGAGGGGTGGGCCGCGTATCATCATCAGATGGCCCATATATAGCAGATGTGGTTGTGAGAAAGGCCTTGTAGGACTTCAGTCCGTTATGATCCCATTCAGCATTTGGCATTTTGTCCTTTAGAATGACTACAACCTTGTTGAGATTGTTGATTCTCTTCTTCAGATAGACTTGCCTACGATCATTAACTCCAAATTTTTCATGTTCTTGGAGCAGAATGGCCTTCAGGAAGCCATACCAATTGAAATTTTTGGCTTCATCGATTATAGCAGCCATGCTGTACATTTTTACGGATGTTAAAGCATCTGGGCTGAACGAAATACCCATGATTGTTTTTGACAGTATGTCAAACAACAGTCGGTATTTCCTTTTCAACATAGGCCTGACAAAACCTGCGGTCTGGTGTTTATCAGCCTCTCTGAAGAGTTCATTTCTGATCAGCTCATCTTCATTCTCCCTGTACTGCGCAGGAGAGATCCTTCCTTTGGGCAAGCTGAACAGACGAGTTATGTCATCATTTGAAAGTCTGATCTCCTCTCCGTTAACTGAAGAAATAAGTTCATCTCCAGGATTGTCCGTATCCACCTTCAAATTCCTTAAGAATTCCAGTGCTTCATACTGCATTACTGGATTGCAGTGAGCAGCACAGTATTTTTCAAGACCTCCCTTCTTCAGAATTTGTTCAACCTCTATTGATTCCGGATCCCGGGTAACACCAAACTTTACAAATTTGTCATCGACAATTTTGGTTGCCAGATCCGCATAGTTGCACATAATTTTTCCCATTCCGTGAGTGGCCATCTACAATAAGATAGACTCGATTAAAGTTGTGCATAATCATAAAGATATCATATGTTGATTATCAGACCTATTCGCAGGCCTAGTAATCGATGAACACATACGGATACCAAGAAATGATAAGGCATATCACAGGATAACATATATTGACGTAATCTATATGATCAATGGATTTTAGGAAAGTAATTCAACAAATAATCAGAAATTACCAGATTCTGTTTTTTGGAAAAATAAGTTTGAATCGCAAGAAAACACTTTGAATCGCAGAAAAGTAATTTTGAGTTTTCAGAGAATAAATCGCAAGAATTTTGAGAAGAAGAATACTCTGGTAGGGTTTTGATGAAACTTATAAGATGATGGAGGGAAAATCGAGATTAGAAGATCAACCGTTTGAAAAGGTTAAACGATCCAGATTGAGCAGTTTTGATCGTGTGGTCAGGAAATGCACGTACGATTGCCTTTTGGATTTAAAAACACATTTTGTTGCATTTAATACATATACCCCACGTCCGCATTAAATATTTTGCAGGATATACGTCACAAAAAGTAGTGTGTACAGTAAAGGCAAATATTATCAGATAATTTCAGATAAGTAAGCAGTAAACAAAGAAACAGAAATGCGTATCTGGTTGACTGATATTGTAATCAGTCAATACCACTTGTAGGTCTTGATTCCACTTGTTGATCTTAGTTTTCTGCCTAATCCTTATAATTTCCCAAACTGTCCTTTTCAACTGATCCGCTTCACTTTGCGTCTGATTTTTCCTTTTCTGATCCTCCTTGGTCAGTTGAAGTTCCCTCTTCAACTGTTATTTCTGATTTCTTATTGACTGATATATCTGATTTGTTGAGGCATCATACTCAACTGATTTTCCTCATCTGATCAGTCTCTTATCTAATCAGATTTCAGTTGACCTAATCTGATTCTACTCAGACCAAGTCAATTCTTGGGATAAGTGTTACCGCCAAAACTTAGTCTTGAAGAAATGAATAGTTGTCTCGATTCCCTAAGTTGGCACGATTTGACATTTGTAATAATAGTCTGGATACTAAAGGAATGTCAAATCGCCGTAAATTTATCCAATTATCAGTCGCGTGTTTCCTACACGCTATCCTTGTGGTGCAAATTTCTCTAAAAGGCTTTGAGAAATCAAATTTGCATTTGCACCCTTGCTTGGCCTCTATAAATTGGACCAATGATTTACACAACATAACCCATTCACCATACTTATATTCGTTGTAAATCATGTATTTTGGTGAACCCTTATTTCCGGTGACACTTCCGGCAAAAACCTTTACCCCCTTTTCAATGATTTCAGCTTCTCAAATGAACCATGTGTGTCACTTATTGCTGCTTTCGTCGTCATCAAAGATTACACATACAATTATTGCAAAGCTTCTCTACCACCGAGGCGGTGGATCTGCTATCGCAACTGAGAAGACACTTCTCCTAACTGTATGCACCTTGTGTGTCTATCGAGATGACGGAATTAGCATCAACAGACTCAGTTTGATATAAAACATGAGTTTGATATACGATCTTGATCAGACAACAACTGATCTTCGTATATCAACTCAATTTTTTCATGCGACACATGTGGCCATGTGATCTTTGGATCACTTTCTTGGCACTTGTGTCCCATTTAACAAACCGAGAGCCCATTGATTTCAGCTCTAAGGGCTCCTGGCTTAGAAATCCTTTCAACGCCGCTCTCGCTCCTAACTCCGAAGCTCTGAGGGTGGCTTTAGGATTATTTCAAAGCCTTGTTAAGTGGGGGAAAATGGGAGCATCAGATCTTAAAATCTCTCTCTCTCCCCCCCTTCTAGGGTTAGGTTTAGGGTTTAGGGTTTATGGCTTATGTACTGACCTCCGGGTCCTTTTGTAATTGTAACTTGTAATGTAAATCGACCTTGGTCTTTATCAATGAAAATTTCTATTATTCCATTGTTGTGTAAATTTTCTGTTTTCTTATGCGATGTAAGCTTTAATCTTGTGAACCTTGCTTGTTGAATATCAGCTTAATCGACTTACAAATTGTGAAATAACCAAACTGATTTAATCAGATAATCCTTTAATCTGATCAGTTCCTATAATCTGATAATCCTTTAATCCGACCCGATTCCTTTAAACGATAATCCAGAAATGCATCTGTTAAATTTCTCATATCGGTTCCTTGACCGATCTTCTAATCGATTGAGATACCAAACTTAATCGATTCCTCTTAACTTTGGTTAGTCTCTTAACCAAATAGTTACAGAGAGATCATCCATCAAACATTTTAGGTGCTTTTTTCTCCAAGATCCGAAGCCCTAGCTCATTGCATAATTCTCTCGAATCGATCTCGGCTAGTGGCTTGGTTAGAATATCGACTTTTACGTATATCGGATGAATCTTTTCCATTACGATATTCTTCTTTTCAACATGATCTCTTATAAAATGGTGTCCTACATCCACATGCTTGCATCTTGTATGTAGAAACGAGATTTTGAGTGATTGCAATAAGACTATTACTATCACGTAATATAGGTACATTCTTAGCTACAATGTTATAATCCTCATTTTCCGACTAAGCCAGAGGTTAATTGGGAGCAACAAACTTCCGCAACCATATATTACTTCTTGAAGAGTAGATGTCGCGAATCGATGGCTACTTCTTTGAAAACCATGAGATTAGTTTACTTCCTAAAAACTGACATGTTCCTGAGGTTGACTTCCTGTCAATTTTGCAACCTCCATAATCAGAATCAGAATACCCACTAAGCTCTAGATTATCATCTGATGGGTAAAATAAACCAAGGTTTACTGTCCCCTTCAGATACTTAAGAATCCGCTTAGCTGCTTCTAGGTGACTTTGCATTGGATTTGCCTGAAATCTGGCACATACACCTACTGCAAAAGAAATATCTGGTCTGCTGGCAGTCAGGTATAGTAGAGATCCAATGAGAGCCCTTTATTCTTTCTGATTGGTTTTCTGACCATCCTCATCTGGATCCATCTTGAATCCAGTCATCATAGGAATTTTGGCTTCCTTACAGTTTTGAACTCCAAACTTAGCCAATAAACTCTTAGTGTACTTTGCCTGGCAGATGAATATCCCTTCTGTACTTTGCTTAACTTGTAGACCCAGAAAGTAACTCATCTGACCCATCATGGAAATCTCGAACTTCCCTTGCATCAGCTTGCTGAATATTTCACATAGACTCTTGTTGGGAGATCCGAAGATGATGTCGTCCACATAAATCTGAACCATCAGAATATCTTCTCCATCTTCTATTCTGAATAAGGTTCTATCCACTATTCCTTTAGTGAAACCACTGTCTATCAAGAACTGAGAGAGTGTATCATACCAAGCTCGAGGAGCTTGTTTCAGGCCATAAAGAGCTTTTCTTAAACGGTACACTTGGTTGCCCTTTTCAAAGCCTGGAGGTTGTTCGACATAAACTTCCTCTGCTAGTACCCCGTTTAAGAATGCACTCTTTACGTCCATCTGATACACAGTGAACCCTCTGTGGGAAGCATATGCGAAAACAATGACCGAATGGGCTTCTAAGCGGCGACTGGTGCAAAGGTCTCATCATAATCAATTCCTTCTGATTGTGAATACCCCTTAGAAACAAGTCTTGCCTTATTCCTGGCTATGACATTTTTCTCATCTCTCTTGTTCTTGAATACCCACTTTGTGCCAATTACGTCTTGATGAGTTGGTCTGTCCACCAATTCCCAAACTTGATTTCTCTCGAACTGTTCCAGCTCCTCCTGCATGGCTAGAATCCAGCTTGCGTCTTGTAGAGCTTCCTAAACTGTTGTTGGTTCCTTCATAGACAGATAACAACAATACATGGCACTTTCACCAATCTGATGTCTAGTTTTAACTCTATCAGGTGGGTCTCCGATGATCAGATCAGTTGGATGACCGGGTTATCCAGTCCTTCGCTCGATTTATGCGTCTTTTAGAGAACATCATCCATTTATGATAATAGTTCATTACTAGAGATTGGGAGTGGTGCAGAGTTATGATCCACTTGATAAGAACATGTCTCAGCTGATGTTGGACTCATCATGTGTCGATGTCCGCTATGGGAACTTCAGTGTTCCCCGAACCGGATGGTTCGGGCTTGATATCGCCTCTCGGTTGTGCCCGAACTTCTTCATCGACAGTTGTTCGTACCTTAGGATCTGATTGACCTGGTGAATCAGCTAGATCTGGAATGTATACCTTTATTCTGAGTTCTCGATCCTTTTTCCTTGATCATTAGCTGATCCATTTTCTGTGCATCATGTACTGGTTGATCTGGTACTTCTTGTTCTGAGGCAGATTTCTCTTGTTCAGAAGATGTTTCATCAAAGACTACATGGGGTGTTTCTTCCACAACTAGGGTTTGCCTGTTGTAAACCCTGAAAGCCTTGCTAGATGAGGAATATCCTAAGAATATACCCTCATCGGCTTGGCCTTAAAAGTCTTCAACCGACTCTTCCCATTGTTGTGTATGAAACACTTACACCCAAAAACATGGAAGTAAGAAACACGAGGTTTTCTGCCCTTCCACAGTTCATAGGGTGTTTTGTAGTGAGCCTTAGTTAGAAGACATTTGTTCTGAGTGTGGCATGCAGTATTGATGGCTTCTGCCCAGAAACGGCTTGGTATTGCATGTTCAGCTAACATAGTGCGAGCAGCTTCTTTGAGTGTTCTGTTTCTCCGCTTCGCTACTCCATTCTCATGGCGTTCTTGCGGTGATGTCTCATGTCAGATACCAAACTTAGTGCAAAAATCAAGAATAAAAGAGTTCGAAATTTCATGCCTTTATCCGATCGATTTTTACTACAATCGACACCCTTTTTTCATTTTGTAATTTCTTGAAAGCTCGGGTATCTTTGTTGTTGTATCATTCTTCTTATGTAAGAATACAACCCAGGTAAACTTGGAATAATCATCCACGATTACCAGAGTATATTTAAGTCGTGACGAGATCGACCGTGTAATCGTCCAAATAAGTCCATATGAAGCGGTAATACTCTGATGGATCTTGCGGTCGAGGATTTCCTTGAATGAGGCTTTAACCTGTTTTCCCTTCTGACATGCGACACATGTCTGATCCTTAGAGAATACCTCATTCGGAAGTCTTTCCACTAAAGACATCCTTGCTATCTTGTTAAGAGTTTTAAAGTTCAGATGACTCATTCTCTTGTGCCAGAGCCAACTGCTACTTTTGGAACTCTTAACAATCAGGCATGCATTTCTTGGGCAACTGTTCCAATCTGCTGTGTAGATCGTCCCTTTCCTTGAACCAGTTAGCAAGATCTGTTGAGTGGCTCGATTTTTGATAGTGCATTGATAAGTCGAGAACTCAACACTGAATCTGTTGTCGCAGAATTGTGAAACCGATAATAGGTTATGCTTTAAACCTTCGACATACGAGACTCCAGTAACCTGTACATCATCATTCTCTAAGGTTCCGAATCCTCTGGTAAAACCAAAGTTATCATCACCGAAGAGTACACGCGGGTCTTTTTGTTCTATGTAAGAGCTAAGGAGATGTTTACTTCCAGTCATGTGCCTTGAGCATCCACTATCAATGTACCAGATAGTTGCTTGTACACCTCCTTTGTTGGCCAGACCCACGCGAACCTGCAACCAAATCAGGCTTTAGGTACCCCTTTTGGATTGGGTCTTGAGGGGTTAGGGTTGGTTTTAGGGATCCATACAAACAGGGCACTTCTATTGTAATCAGTTAGACCAGAAGACCTGATTTGTCTCCCATACATATCAACATAATCATACGTCTCTTTATATGCTTTCTGATTAGTATGATTATTCGTGTGAGCCTTGGGTAACTTAGAAGACTTAGGATTTTTCTTTATATTTTGTCTTCTTTTAACCCAGTGGGGCTCAGGTGCAGCAGCCCTAGGTTTCTGATTATAAGATTCATATCTTTTTGGCATAGGTGGTTTTTGCAGTTTCCCTATAGCTTGCTTATTAGGCAGCTGACCTTGATTGGGTCTCAGATTAGATTTCCCTTTGACAGGTTGTCTTTTCTGATACCTAATTTGTTGATCAGGTTGAGGTCTCTTCAGAAGAACTGGGTTCTTCTGTTGATTCCTCGGCTGATGCTTTACCAGTTGGGGTCCATTTTTGTTCCCTTTCTGATTAGGCACCTGCCTTACTTGCTCAACAGGTCTTTTTCCCTTATCAGATACAAGTTTAGCTTTTAGTGTATCTTTGTCAGAAACTCGTTTGATTACACCTTTTTGAAGTGAATCAAATGGGGCTTTTGAGGATGTAGAAGGGTTCTCATACCCAATTCCCTTCTTGTTAGTCGGTGTTCGAAAATAGGTGTTCATTTCTTGAACGGTTTTAGATGACTTCGTGAAAACCTCTATTTTCTTACGCAAACTATCCTCAGAAGATTTTAGACTCTCATGTAGTCGGAATAGCTCATCAAATTTAGCTTGAAGGGTTTTGAAATCATCAGCTTGCTGTTTGTTGATTTCTAGCTGATCTTTGATCTGCTTCTCCTGATCAGAAGATTTAACTTTCAGAATGTTAAGTTCCTCAGTTACCTTCTGAGCAGTTTCAGAAGATTTCAGTTCAGTAGCTTTACTGAGAGCGTTCTCTTTAACAAGCTGATTATTTCTGATCCTTAGCTTGTCATTCTCAGCTTCCACTATAGTATAAGTGTCTACTGCATTAGAGAGATCATCAAGCAATTGCTTAGAGTAGAGCTGCAGGTCAATCTCTCCAGCAGGTGTACTAATAATAGCAGGTGTGGAAGCAGACAAAGCAGAAGGTTTGGAGGTTACCTCAGATTGGTCCTCCTTGGCCATCTGGCAGATTTCATCGTCATCTGAAGAGAATATCAGATCTTCATTCTCATGGAAGTCAACAGCACTGCTTATCAGCTAGAAGTCTTTTACAGATGAGTATCCAGAATCCTCAAAGGGCAGATAGGAATCATCAATTCCAGATGTGTCAGCGACCAGGGCTTTCCTGTCTCTATATCGTTGCTCTCTTCTGTTTCGCTTCTCTTCTCTTTCTTTTGGCGTCAGGTATGGGCAATCTGCGCTGTAGTGACCTGGTTTCTCACAGTTGAAGCACGCTCCAAGATCCATGAAACTTTTTCTTCCAGGTGAGTCATTCAATCTGTAGAATCTATCAGGTGACTTCCCTTTCTGATAGTAATTTGAACTCCTTCTGTCAGATCTGTTATCTCTTCTTTCATCTGTCAGATTATCTCTTTTCTTTTCTTCTCTGTGATCTCTTCGATCATCAGATCTGGTTCTTTTTGGAGATCTGTCAGCTGGTCTCCTATCTCCACCTCTGCTGTGTTGATAATCCTTGTAGAATCTGCGATACTTACCAAGTTGAATGTTTGATTTTTCAAGTTTCCTGGTAAGCAGAGCGATCTGTTCTGCTTGACTTATTATGTTTCTAACAGGTTTAGTGGCTTTCGATCTGCTGCTGGTTGCTTTAAACGCAACTGATTTAGACGTTGAGGCTTTAGCAGGCATCTCGTCTTCATCTGCTTGTCCTCTTTCGATTAAGTCGAACTCGTGAGATTTAAGGCTTAGGAACAAGCTACTCGGCTTCATCTTTGAGATGTCTTGGCAATCCTTGATTACCGTGACTTTCATGTCCCATTTCTTGGTGAGAGATCTTAAGATCTTGTAGTTGATATCTTTGTCTGACATCTCTCTACCAAGTTCTCGTAGCTTATTTACTGACATTGTGATCCTTCCATTGAGCTCGTTGATGGTCTCGTTGGGCAACATCTTTAGTTTTTCGAACTTCATCAGTTCCGCTTGTAGTCGGCTGTCTTTGATCTGATTGTTACCTTCGCATATCTCAGCAAGAGTATCCCACATTGCTTTCGCGGTTTTGAGATATTTTATCTTCTCCTTGGTGACTTTATCCATCGTCTTCATGATTATATGCCTGGCGATTGTATCTAGAGTATACAGCTTTTTTTCCTCTGCATCCATCAAGGCTGGACTTTTTCGCATAAGACTTCCCATGGCAAAGTCTGGATCTCCTCCAACTGCTGGGTTATCGTGATATATGATGATGGGTCCTCGTTCAATGACTTCCATCATTATGCCGCTTATCGATTCTAGATGGTTGCACATATATATGGCCCAATCTGCATACTCATCAATTGAGAACTTCGGCAAATCATGATACATACCAGAGGTATTATCCATGCTGCGTGATTTTGGAAAAACGAATGAGTTTTAAAAATGGTTTTTCAAGATCTGTTCAAATGACCACAAAGATTCTTCCTCAAGAATCGATGATACTCAAAGCCAGTGGTCTGTAGAACCACTGCTCTGATACCACTTGAAGGATCAAGCGCTTGCCACTAGACTAAAAGCCCGGACTTGTAGTGAGGTGCTACTTTAATTCCCTTAACCCATACCTAGCAGCAGGCACCACGGGCGGCACGCAACTATGCCTTTAATCGAGCGAACGAGGGGTCTTGAGCCGCAACTGACCTTAAAGTCAGGAGACTGCTAGGATTTCTCCCAACAGGTAGAGAATCAACGAGATTCAATACTTTTTATCTTGGGCAATATTATTGGTCACATGTGATTGCTAAGATTTAATACAGAGAATCGTGTGCAAGTACGCTTGTTCGATTTGCCCCCTTGGGAGGTTCATAAACTTTATCATACCAAATCTTGCAAGTGGAACTAGTTTCCGGTATGGATAATAATGTTGAACCGTTCCTTAACCAAGGACGAAAGATATTAATTAATGGAAATCTATTTCAGTGGCTTGAATTAATTAATGGGCTAGATAATCTTAAACACGGAAAATAATAACCGGGAGCCATATTGACTGTAATATGGGTTAAGATGGATAGTGCAATATTAATTATGTAGTGGGATTAATTAATATTTATGGGCTTGAATAATATTGTGGCTCAATATTGATAATTCAAGATCCATTGGAAGGTCCAATCTTAATTCTTCTAAAGGCCCCCTAAGTAGCCCAACATAAAGTCCAATAACTGAAAAAGGTGTTTAAAATAAAATAAATATTGTTGCCTTATTTTTCCTCCTATTTTAAAAAATTATGGATTAAAAGGGGAGAAAGATTTTCTTTGAATTTTGTTATGGAATGAAGATATGTATTCTTGTAATACAAGATTATCTCATTAAATTCAAGAAATCTCCCACTTAGTCATCCATATAGTATATTTCGAAATTTTGAGAAAAAAGGGGAAAGAAATATTTTCTTGATTTTCTTGAAAAAGATATTATGAAAGATATGTATTTCTTGAAATACAAGAATATCTCATAAATTCAAGAAGATCCAAATCTTGGATTCTTGCCCCTAATTTTCGAAAATATCCCATAACAAAGAGGAGTTGGGATTTTGTGGAATATTTTAATTATGGAGAAAAGAATATATGAGATATATTCAAGATTTCTTGGAGATCAAGAAAAAGATTTACCCATATTATTTTATCCTAAAAATTCGACCACCACTCTTCTATAAATAGGGGATGAGTGTTTCATTCCCAAGTACAATTCCATGTGCTGGAAAAATTAGCAAATCCACAAAGGTGGTGCAACAAAATTTATTTTCCTTTTGTTAATTATTTGCAAGCGTCCTACCACCGGATTGTCGAGCAAAGATTAAGGGAATACTTGGGAAGGTTCTTTTTGTGTGTTTAATCAACGAGGCCATTACCATTCCAAGAGGTACGTTCACGTGAACTCGTAGAAATTTCGCATGCGTAGAATTTACGTGAATTGATTATATGCATGATTTGGTGTTGAATTATTATTTGAATTAATATAGGATTAATTCATGCTAGTAATAATTATCAGAATTAAATTTGTATTTAAATATTTATCCCGAATAGATCCGTGCAACTTGTTCCCCAACAGTAATCTCTTGGTCAAGACAAGTCAATCTGAGTCTTACACTTCAATCTTTCACGATGGATTGTTCATTTCCATCTGGGTTGTGAATTCCGTACTTTTAGTTACAAGGGACTGTTAATTTGATCTTCTGTGATCTGGTATCACCAAATTAACTACATTGTAACATGTACTAATTATTGAACAACTATGCAGTAAATATATGTAACATTCAATGATATTTAAAGCAACAGTGATAAATAATTTATTTCAGTAAATAAGTCCGAAATTCAGTCTGGTTATACAAAGTAAAAACATATTTTCCAGTATAACCCCAACAATCTCCCACTTATACTCAAAGTCTGCTTTTAAGTATACTACAACACGTCTCGTGCAGAATCTACTTGACATCTAATGTCAGCTACACGAACCTAATAATATCTCTCCCACTTATACTCAAAGCAGATTGGCAACGGTCTTGACACCCATTCCTTCCACATGTCTCTCGAATGTATTCTGAGGCAGACCCTTTGTGAATGGATCTGCTAGGTTGTCCTCTGACGCGATCTTTACCACCTCTATATCTCCTCTCTTAACGATATCTCGTATAAGATGGTATTTCCTTTCAATGTGTTTGTTGGCCTTGTGGGCTCTTGGTTCCCTTGAATTTGTAACTGCTCGGACATTATCACAATAGACCGTGATTGTGCTGGGCAAATTCGGAACTACGTCCAAGTCCACTAGGAAGTTCTTGAGCCAAACCGCTTCCTTCGCTGCTTCACAAGCAGCCACATACTCGGCTTCCATGGTAGAATCTACGATGCATTTATGCTTAACGCTTATCCATGTCATGACTCCTCCCCCCATGCAAAACACACTACCCAAGGTAGATTTTCAGGAATCTATGTTTGATTGGAAATCCGAGTCCGTCTAACCGACGGAAATCAGACTGTCTGACTGATAAACCAACATTTTATCCCGAGTTCTCTTCAGATACTTCAGAATATTTTTAACTGAAGTCCAATGTTCTTTCCCCGGATTACTCTGATATCTTGCTACCATTCCAACGGCAAAGCAGATATATGGCCTCGTGCACAGCATAACATACATGAGGCTTCCGACAGCCGAAGCATAAGGAACGTCCTTCATGTCATCTATCTCCTTTTGCGTCTTCGGGCACATTTCTTTAGATAGATGTATTTCATGTCTGAAAGGTACAAAACCTTTCTTGGAATCTTGCATGCTAAATCGCTTCAAGAAAGTATCTATGTATGAAGCTTGCGATAAGCCTATCATCCTTTTCTTACGATCTCGAGTGATTTTGATCCCAAGGATGTGACCGGCTTCCCCTAAGTCCTTTATATCAAACTATTTTGACGGCCATGCCCTTACGTCCGACAATACCTTTACATCGTTCCCGATGAGCAGAATATCATCTACGTATAGTACTAAGAATATCAGTGCAGTTCTGACACGCTTCTTATACACATAACTTTCGAACTCGTTTTGATCGAACCCGTAAGACTTTATAACATGATCAAAACATTGGTTCCAAGCATGCGACGCTTGCTTCAGTCCATAAATGGACTTCTTGAGCATGCAAACTAGATTTTCTCTGCCCTTTTCAATGAAGCCTTCAGGTTGTTGCATATAGATTTCTTCTTCATGACTTCCGTTGAGGAAAGTTTTCTTGACATCCATCTGCCAGATCTCAAAATTGAGATGCGCTGCTATCGATAAGAGAATATGGATGGACTTGAGCATAACTACTGGCAAAAAGGTCTCCTCATAGTCGATCCCTTCTTTCTGAGTATATCCTTTTGCCACAAGTCTAGCTTTGAAGGTTTCTACCTTCCCCGTCCGGTCCTCTTTTTCTCTTGTACACCCACTTGCATCCAATGGGCTTGACCCAATTAAGTGGTTCGACTAGCTCCCACACCTTATTATGATCCATAGAACCCATCTCGGCTTCCATTGCCGTTTGCCAAGAACTCGCGTCCTTATCTTGGATTGCCTCATTGTAAGTCCATGGGTCCGATTCATTTTCACCGGGGACCAATCCGATGACTCTCCTATCCCCATGAATCTCTCGGGTTGTCTAACAACCCTCCCACTACGACGAGGTTCCGGTTGTGTAAGTATGTTGTTTGGTATGTTAACTTGTACTGTTGGCATTGAGGTAAGCTCCCTTAGCTCATCTAAGGTAATCTCACTTCTGGGCTTTTTATCGTTCATATAGTCTTCTTCCAAGAATCTAAAGTGCGTACTGATTACCACCTTTTGATCCTCGGGACCATAGAACATGCACCCTTTCGTTCCCTCGGGATACCCTATAAATAACCTTAATTCCAATCGTGGATCCAACTTGCCGGCTTCCTTGTCCAACACGTATACCGGACACCCCCAAATTTTCATGTGTCTTAAACTAAGCTTGCGCCCGGTCCACAACTCTTTAGGGGTTTTAGGAACCGACTTGGATGACACCAAATTTAGAATGTAAGCCGTTGTTTCCAAGGCGTGACCCCAAAACGATTTGGGTAGATCCGCATAACTCATCATCGATCTGACCATTTCTAAAAGAGTTATGTTTCTTCGTTCTGCAACCCCATTTTGTTGAGGGGTTCCGGGTGCAGTCAACTGGGATACAATCCCTTCATCAGACAAGTAGTTCAAAAAATCATCGCTGAGGTATTCGCCTCCACGATCGGATCGTAGACACTTGATACGTTTCTCCCTATGATTCTTTGTTTGAGCCTTAAATTCCTTGAATTTATCAAAGGTCTCAGATTTATGCTTCATAAGGTAAACGTATCCATATCTTAAGTAATCATCGATAAAAATAACGAAATACTCATAACCTCCTCTTGCTTTGACTGACATTGGACCACATACATTGGTGTGAACGATTTCCAACACTTCTTTGGCTCTATTCCCCTTGGCTCCGAATGCCCTCTTGGTCATCTTACCCTCCAAACATGATTCGCAAGTTGGAAATGGTTCGACTCGGAGAGACTCCAATGAACCATCCTGAACTAACCTTTGGATCCTTTTTGGATTAATATGACCTAGTCTTAGATGCCATAAAAGTGTTTCGTTCACATCTGATGAATGTTTTCTTTTATTGCTCGAAACAGTCGATGTGTTATAGGATGCATTTCGTGAGTGATGTTCACAATTAATTGTGTAGAGATTATTCGACAACATTCCTTGACAGATAAACTCATTATTAAGAGTAATGGTACTAACTTTATTAAAAGTAACCGAATATCCATCAAGAAAAAGTTTAGAAACTGAAATTAAATTCTTTCTAAAACTGGGAACGTAAAGAACATCTCTTAAAATTAAAATTTTGTCTTCAAAAGACAACCACACTTCTCCCACTGCTTCAGCTGCTACTCTCGTAGCATCGCCCAGTGTGATGAGGATCTCACTCCCACTAAGTTGTCGGGTCCGCTTGAACCCCTGTAAAGTGAAGCAAACATGATCAGTGGATCCCGTATCCACTACCCATAAATGGGTAGCATACGCCGCTAAACAAGTTTCAACAACTAGTGCGTGAGTATTACCTTTCTTTCCAATCCTCTTGGGTTTGGAACAGGCAGACCTCCAATGTCCCTTCTCACCGCAGTTAAAACATCACCCCTTAGCTGGCTTCTTTACTCCTCCATCTCCCTTCAACCCTCCTTTTCCCTTGGCAACACTTGAGTTCACTTGCTTTTGGCCTTTTGCCTTATTCTCGTTCTTACCACCTCTTGTCCTATAAGAAGAAGAAGAAGGACCTTTTGCCACCAAGGCTTGGCTCTGTTGCCCCAATATCCCCTCTGCCGAGACCAAAGCTTGCAACAGATCAGGCAACTTGAACTTTTGATTGTTCATTTGGTAGTTCAGCTTGAACTGTTCAAAACTTTTCGGCAGAGAATGGAGTATGAAATTGATCTGGGTCTCGATGTTATATTCAGCGCCAAGTACCTCAAGCTTATTGAGGTGAGCCATCATCTGGAGAGCGTGCTCCCTTACGGGCGTTCCCTCCACCATTTTCATAGAGAGCATATCCCTCATGGTGATCTGGCGAGTCACACGGTTCTGATGTTGGAACATCGCTTTAAGACTTGTCATGATGTCTACAGTAGTTTCAAAGTTTTGATGCTGATGTTGCAATACATCTGACATAGAAGCCAGCATGGTGCACTTAGCCATCTCATTTGACTGCTCCCAGTCAGCATAATCTTTCTTATCCGTTTTGCTGGACTCATCAGTAGGCTTTTCGGGTTTTGGGACAGTAAGAACCCAGTTATGATGTTGTGCAATGAGGACAATAGTGAGTTTTCGATTCCAATCAACGAAGTTTTCACCAGTAAGTAAATTATCTTTAAGTATATTGAACAGTGGATTAAAAGGTTGCGACATGCTGAACTGAAATAAATGACAATTGTATAAGCACAAAATTATCACATAATTTGATCACATGATTCATATTAAAATCTCAAAAAAATATGAACATGCATCAGCCAACATCTCAAAACAGTTTAAATAAGCCACGTGGGGTGGGTCATTATTTAAACACATTCAAGCAGGTTACAAACAAGAACAATTACAAACCTTTAATGTCCAGATTAATAGTTGGCTCCCACTTGACCAATATAAAATTGATAGGAACTTCGGGGAAGTATATGCATATTGTTTGTCCTGTGAAAAACCCATGAAATGCGTAAAAAATCATGTAAGTCATATAAAATAGGGGTGAGGGAATAGTGATTCCAAAATTTTGTTTTAAATCGATGTGTTTTGCTTATAATCGAATGCATATGGCAAGTAAGAATATAAAGCAGTAAAGAACACATGATTTTATAGTGGTTCGGAGTCCAACTCCTACATCCACTCTTCCCTATCAGCAGGGGCACCAACTTAACCAACTGGACTTAGTTTAACGTGTTAGTCCAACACAATACAGATATTTAATGAGTTCTCACTCTCACGGGACTTATCACCCTCTACGGGATCGCCTACCCTCCCTTTCGGGATTGCTAGATGTTTAACGAGTTCACACTCGCACCCAGAAAGTAAGCTAGTCCAACTAACTTACAATCCTTGCTTAACAAACTCAACCTAACTTTTGGGTTTGGGTATAAGATTGTTTGGTGTCCAACTGGGGTGAGATTTTCCCTTACATTTGTTTAGCCTCAATGCTAAGGATGGAAAAATCTCTCTAAGCTTAGGATATTACATTTGTGCTTAGATCTAGGATAGAACACTCTTGAATATATGCATGTATTTCTTGCTCAGTGTTCTATGGTGGAAATGCTAGATGATTTGGCTCTGTAGCTTGATGAATCGCGCATTTATCCACCCTTAATTTGATGGAAAAATTGTATTTATAGTGTGGATTTGAATGTTACCGTTGGATGGAGTCACATTCAAATCCATACTATTCTGTAGCTTTTTGCAGCTTTTTCAGGTTGGTTGTCTTCCTCTCATTGGTCCACGTCAGCTGAATCTAACAGCTATAATCTTCAGGATTCTTCTGAGTCTTCAGGATTCTTGATTCAACAGACTTCTCTTCAGCGGACCTTGTCTGATCAGGCATACTAACACTCAGGCTAACTGAGTTCAGCTCTTCTGACTTCAGACAATCTGACCCTCAGGTCACTTGCACTCAGGTTATCTGATCAGTATTTTGGTTCTCAGTGAACATGTCTTCAGATGACTTATCTTTAGGTGACATCAGATCAGTACGTCTGTGTTTACTATTCAGATCTTCTGACTCTTGTCTTCTGATTTGGTCGACTGATCTGGTATGCAGATTTCTGGTTTTCTGATATCTTATTTATTCTCGCCTGATCAGATCAGTACATCATCAGTTCAACATATCAAGTTAGCTCATCAGTTTAGCATTTTAGGTCAGTTGCATTAGGTTATCTCATCTGATCTCGGTCAGTCTTATCTGCTCCTCTTCTGATCATCAACCTTCTCTTCTGATCTTTTGATCAGTTATGTTCTGATCAGCTTGTCTGCTCTTCTGATCACCAAATTAGCTCGTCTGTCCTTCTGGTCATCTGATCTGATCATCTTGTCTGGTCACCTGATATGGTTATCTGATCAGCATATCTGCTCTGGTCATCTGATCAGGTAACTCTCCTTCTTCTGATCAGCTGACTTAACTTTTCTTCTCTGATTTTGCACAGCTCATCAATTAACTCGGAACTCATCCTACTCATCTGATCTTGATCAGCCTCGTCTGATCTCGATCATCTTCGTCTGATTTCAGGAGTTACCCCTTAACTTGTTCTCTCGTTCCCCCTCAACTTTTTATATGTAGATTAGCTTAAATAACACAAGCTGGTAATGTTTTGGCATAATTCATCAAAACTAAAACATCCCAACACATATCAATTTTATACCTAACTAATAACCATGATTAAATACAAAATTATTATTTCATTTTGAACGAGCCTCGTGGGGAGGGTCATCGTCGCCACTAATAATAATTCACAATCATCCCTTCGGAATTTATTCATGTGAAAACTATCTTTTGGCCGTCCCGTGGGGGGAATTTCTCCAAAAGAATTCACAAATAAATAAATCATGGAGGTCAAAATTAATTCAATTTTATTATCCGGAATAAAATTGTCAATTAATTATTTTCAAAACATACTTAGTAATTTTCGAAAGTGAGATTTTTCCACAACAATTTCTCATACATCGCATATTTAAAAAAATTAAATAAGCACGAAAATAAATAAAGAAAACATCAAAACAAAAAAGTAAACATATTGGACACATATATCCAATTGTCACGGTTATTTTTTGTCATGTCTTGATTTTGAGAAATCGTCCTCGTAGCACTCATCGTTCATCTCGAAAGGCTCCCACTCGACCGCAATATGTTCTTTAAAACATCCTCCGTCTAGGTCCGAGATGACGTTCGACATTGGGTAGCTCACGGCCCAGAACACGTATCCACGTGCACCCGTGCGCACGCCCGCATTCGGTCCGGCCATCCTCGCCCGTCGCTCGGCGGCTCTCGGCAGTGCTCGGTAGCTATTCGGATCTGCGCGCGCGCCCGTGCACGCGCCTGCCCTGCCTCGCCCCGCGTCGCCCTTGGCAGCTCTCAGCAGCATTGACCTGCCCGCGTGCGTCCGCACTGCGTTCGCCCGTGCTCGTACCAGCGCACGCCCGTCGGCCACAAGTTCCTCCTGGCGCTCGGCCATGCCTGGGCATGTGCCAGCGTGCACCGAGCGCCTCTCGGCCTGCCCCGTACGCGACCACCTAGCACCTTGTGCTTTGGCTCGCGTACGTCCGGGCTTTTGGTCGCCTCTTCTTTAATTCTTCATCCTCGTTCTCAATCCGGTTACAATTTATTTACAAAAAATAAATAAACCTAGATCTTGTTGTACCCAGTTTGATTACCGATGAACAAACAAGTACTTTGATAAGTTACGATCAATATGATAGCGAAAGCAATAAATGGCACACGATTTGATTACCCAGTTTGTCCTACAAATAGACTACGTCTGGGGGCACCAAGCCAGGATTATTTACTGTATTATTTCTGCCTAGGATACTAAGGTTTTGATCCTTTACAAAGTACATTACAAGTTATATTTATAGACATGGATCTAGGGTTACAATCTTCGTGAGCTTCTTCCTGTGGACCAACCTAAGGTTTCCTTTCTTGTTCCACAAGTTGCGCTTACAGATACACATTCCCCGGTTATATCCCGAGAAATCCGCCTCCTTAACTACCCAAATCTGTTCCATGTTTATCTTCAACTAAGCTCGGGACTCAGTCGGTCCCGACTTCTGGGTTCTATCAAGTCACCTCGCGACCTATTTGCCATCCCAAGTTGGCCCACGACCTTCGTGGCTTCCCACACTTCTAGTGACTTACCAATCTCCCGAAGTCGCTTCAAATCTTGCTCCAACTGGATAAAGTCGGATAGTGTGCTAACCATAGGACGGTCCAATTCTCGGCTTCCACCAAGTCAGGTTATTTCTCCCTACAACAGATCTAAACTAGTCCATTACATTTATCAAATCAAACAAATCCTAATCTACTCGTGGATTTTCTCACGAGGCAAAACGAATTCGAACGAATCGAATTAAAAACCACAATTTATATGCATGCATAAATAAACATTCATCAAATACCATGGCAATTAGATACCTGCAAAATAGATCTAGCAATTCTACTATCCAATTTCAATCTAATGAAAAATGAATTAAATTACAATTTAAAATTCAGAGCCCGAAACCAAGGCTCTGATACCAGTTATTGGGGAATTAATTGCCCGAATCTATTCGGGATGAATATTTAAATACAAATTTAATTCTCACAATTATTACTATTATGAATTAATCCTATATTAATTCAAATAATAATTCAACAACAAATCATGCATATAAATTTATCACATAAATCCTACGCATGCGGAATAGCTAGGAGTTTACGTGAACTAACCTCTCAGAGTGACAACCGTTGAGAAGATGAATATCCCGTTCACATGAAAGAACCCAAAGAGCCTTCTCAAGTATTCGCTAGTCCTTGTCCAACAATCCGGTGGAAAGATACTCGTGAACAATTAACAAAAGGAAAAATAAAATTATGTTGCACCACCTTTTTGGATTTCTAATTTTTCCAACACATGGAATTGCATGGGGATGAAACATTCATCCCCTATTTATAAAGAGGGTGTTGGTCGAAATTTTTTTATGTGAATAAGATGGGAAAATCTTTTTCTTGATCTCCAAGAAATCTTGAATATATCAAATATATTCTTTTCTCCATATTTAAAATATTCCACAAAAATCCCAACTCTTCTTGTTATGAAATTTTCGAAAATAAGGGCCAAGATTTCCAAGATTGGGATCTTCTTGAATTTATGAGATATTCTTGTATTCCAAGAATACATATCTTCCATAATACCTTTTCAAGAAAATCAAGAAAATCTTTCCTTCCTTATTTTCTTCATTATTTTTGAAAAATACTAAACAAATAGCCAAGTGGGAGATTTCTTGAATTTAATGAGATAATCTTGTATTCCAAGAATACTTATCTTCATTCCATAACAAAATTCAAAGATCTTTCTCCCTCTTTTATTTTATTTTCGAAAATCAAAGGAAAAATAGGCAACAATATTTTATTTAATTTTAAGCACCTTTTTCAGTTATTGGACTTTATATTTGGGCTACTTGAGGGACCTTTAGGAGAATTAAGATTGGACCTTCCAATGGATCTCGAACTTCCAATATTGAGCCACAATATTATTCAAGCCCATAAATATTAATTAATCCCACTACATAATTAATATTGCAGTATCCATCTTAACCCATATTATAGTTAATATGGATCCCTATTATTATTTCCCGCGTTTAAGATTATCCAGTCCATTAATTAATTTAAGCCACTGAAATAGCTTCACATTAATTAATATATTTTTCCTTGGTTCAGGAACGACTCAACATTATTATCCATACCGGAAAATTAATTTCACTTGCAAGATTTGACATGATAAAACTTCTGAGCCTCCCAAGGGGACTAATCAAACAAGACGCACTTGAAAACCGATTCTCCGTGTTAAATCTTACCAATCGTCATGTAACTAATAATATTGCCCAAGATACAAGGTATTGAATCACATTGATTCTCTATCCATCGTAAGTCAAAGCAATAGTTATTAATTTCACACGATCCTATTTAAGGAAAGGAGATTAAGAAATAACTAACCACTGAGGTCTAATTCTTCTATATTCAGTACTGAAGAATTTATCCTCTTGTAGGTCCTCTTCAGTGCAACATAATTCACTAGTGTAATCTCTTGGTCAAGACAAGCCAATCTGAGCCTTACACTTCAACCTTTCACGATGGATTGTTCATTTCCATCTGGGTTGTGAATTCCGTACTTTTAGTTACAAGGGACTGTTAATTTGATCTTCTGTGATCTGGTATCACCAAATTAACTACATTGTAACATGTACTAATTATTGAACAGCTATGCAGTAAATATATGTAACATTCAATGAAATTTAAAGC
Source organism: Stenogyne calaminthoides (assembly GCA_037126765.1). Classification (NCBI taxonomy): domain Eukaryota; kingdom Viridiplantae; phylum Streptophyta; class Magnoliopsida; order Lamiales; family Lamiaceae; genus Stenogyne; species Stenogyne calaminthoides. The sequence continues at coordinate 13,479,895 of JBBCBC010000028.1, forward strand.
AACAATGATAAATAATTTATTTCAGTAAATAAGTCTGAAATTCAGTCTGGTTATACAAAGTAAAGCATACTTTCCAGTATAACCCCAACAGAATCTACTTGTGTTCAGAAGAAACATGAACATGACTTAGGAGATCTGACCAAGAGAATCACCAGACTTAGCCTGAAGAAGAATGATAAAACATCCTCTGAACCTGAAAAGAAGAAGTAAATTACTTTTTATGAATGGAGTGAATCAAACTCAGTTAAAGAAGCTCAGGATGGAAATATTTAGGATGGTGAAACTCAGGATAACAGTTCTCCACTGAATAAAAGCCAACACACTGAAGTTGACCAATCTGAACATACACCAGTTCAGACTCAGGTATGTAATGCCGATGAAGATATGGTCACAGCTGAGGCAATCTCTGAATCTATCAACCAAGGGGGAACAAATGTCATTGACAATGTTCTGAATGGAATTTCCCCTGAGGAAGATGATTCACTCTCTCCTTTTTTGTTGTTCCCTGAATTTGATGAAATACCTGAACCTAACATTTCTGATTTTGAGGATACTACTGAAGGGGAAACATCAAGGAGAAGGTGGTTGGATAGTCATCCTACAAGTCAGATTGTGGGTGATTTATCAGAAGGTGTTAAAACAAGAAGGTTCCATGGTGAAAGTGCTTTATTTTGCTGCTTCCTATCTGAAGAAGAACCTACTGAGATTGAAGAAGCCCTTCAAGATTCATTTTGGATTACTGCTATGCAAGAAGAGCTGAATCAGTTTACAAGAAATGAAGTTTGGGAGCTAGTAGATAGACCTAAAAGGCACAATGTGATTGGAACTAGGTGGGTGTTAAAGAACAAGAGAGATGAAAACAACAACATTGTAAGAAACAAGGCAAGACTAGTTGCACAAGGTTATTCCCAAGAAGAAGGCTTGGACTATGATGAAACCTTTGCACCTGTTGCAAGACTAGAAGCCATCAGATTGTTTCTTGCATATGCTGCCCACATGAAATTCACAGTCTATCAGATGGATGTGAAAAGTGCATTTCTAAACGGTGTGCTTAAGGAAGAGGTTTATGTGGAACAACCTCCAGGATTTTGTCAGAATGACCAAGTTTACAGGCTCAGGAAAGCCTTGTATGGTCTGAAACAAGCACCCAGAGCATGGTATGATACTCTTTCTCAATTTTTTATTGATCATGGTTTTACCAAAGGAACCGTTGATAGAACCTTGTTCAGGATAGAAGATGGGAAGGATATCATACTAGTTCAGATTTATGTGGATGACATCATATTTGGATCTCCTAATCATCAGATGTGTGAGAAGTTTTCTGCTCTGATGAAAGGAAAGTTTGAGATGTCTATGATGGGGGAGATGAATTTCTCTCTAGGACTTCAGGTGAAACAAACTAAAGAAGGAATATTCATCAATCAGGCAAAATACACCAGAGATCTGATTGCTAAGTATGGTGTACAGAATTGCAATGCAGTTAGAATTCCTATGAATACTAACTACAAGATGGATCCTGATCCTGAAGGCAAGTCAGTGAATCATACTGATTATATAGGGATCATTGGATCATTGTTATATCTCACAGCAAGCAGACCTGATATTACCTTTGCTGTTGGGGTATGTGCAAGATACCAAGCTAATCCTAAGGCTAGTCACATGGATGCTGCCAAAAACATTTTGAAATATCTTAAAGGCATTGTGAATAGAGGATTATGGTATCCAGCCGATGATAACGTTGAATTAACTAGTTATTCAGATGCTGATTATGGTGGTTGTAGAATTGACAGGAAGTTTACTACTGGAACTTGTCAATTTCTTGGAAGTAAACTGATATCATGGTTTTCAAAGAAACAGACCTCAGTAGCAACCAGTACTACTGAAGTTGAATACATGGCCGCAGGAAGCTGTTGTGCACAGATTCTTTGGCTCAGACAACAATTGAGGGATTATAAGGTTGTAGCTAATGAAGTACCTATATTTTGTGACAATAATAGTGCAATTGTTATTTCACAAAATCCGGTATTGCACACCAGATGTAAGCATGTTGATATCAGACATCATTTCATCAGAGATCATGTTGAGAAGAAGGATATAAGAATGGAGAAAATTCATACTGATAAACAGAGAGCTGAAATCTTGACTAAACCTTTGGCTGAATCAAGATTTCAGGAACTATCAGTTGAATTAGGTATGTTGGATCCAGGTGAATAAAGTAATCTAAAAAGTTGAAGATTTTCAGATGCATGAAGTTTTTCAGGTTTCATTGAAAAACTCAGGATAAAATAAGGTTTTCATCACTGAGTGTTGGGAAACTCAGTAACCTTAGATCAGTTATCAGAAATACACTGACTTTTTATCAAGGTCAAAACTCAGTAAGACTGATGGTCAAAATTAGTCTGAAGAAGTTAATGACTCATGCACCTCATTTATTGTCTAACTGATTCTCAGAAATCATTGCACATAAATGATAAAACACCTGAGGAAATAAATGAGCGGGACGTTTGAAATTCTTGAGAAAAGTCAACAGTCTGCAGAAACAGTGATTAAAAAACACTGTTCATTAATCACCAATAAGGATAAAAATTGGTGGCTAGTACTCGCTAGTTGTCCTTTCAATTACCCGATTTCAACCTATTTAAATCTTGGTCTTTGATTACTAATCTACGCGAATCCCCATAGACCAAAACCTCTCCAAGATAAAAACCTATTTCGTGCATTATCAAACACTCTATTTCAAAAAAAACTTCGTCTTCACAATACTCTATTTTCCAAAAAAAATTCGATTACCCAGAATTCTCTGCTATTTCAAAACCCGTCACAAATTATCAAAATGACGTTCACCCTCTTTGATAAACTTGTTGTTACCAACAAGCCATGGTACGAGAATGTTGTTTCTCTGGAAGGTACAGCGAACGTGGAACACGAAGAGGAGGCATTGCATATGCTCCGTTTGGCAAAACTCACGTGTTTGGTCGCAAATCGTCCTGATGCCGAATACTCACGAGAGATAATCGAATTTGTAACTAATATGCATCTTGATGAAGATAACTGCATAGATTCTAAGATTATCGTCTCTCATTTGGTTTGTGGTGAAAAGTATGTGGATTTTGTTAGAGAGCTTTACATAATCCTAAAAAATTTGAATGTCGTATATGAGTTGAATAATAGAGGGAAGGACCCTACAATGTATATGGTGGGTAGGGAGCAAGAGTATTTAGACAAGATTGCTGAAACCCCTGTTAAGTTTGAGGCCACATTGAACAAGAAGCATTTAAAATTGAAATATTGTATGCTTCTTGACATTTTGAGCAAATGACTCATGAGTTGGTCTGGGAGCTTCGAGCAAATCAGTAAGCCAAAGTTGAGGTTGATGGAAGCCATTGAAGACTCTCCTTCAAGGTCATTTAATTGGTTACAATACTTGATAAAGGTGATCAGTGATCAAGCCAAGCATGTTAAAAATGAGAATAACATTGTGGTTATCAAAGGAAAGATTTTGCATGCAACCAAGATTGCCTTCATCTTGGAAACCTGCAGGGAAGAAGAAGACATATTTGCTGATTCAAAAGCCTTCCCGGTGTCCAAGATTATGTTTAGGTCAACCAAGAAGACACTAAGGGGCAAGAAAGAAAAGCCTATTGAGTCTCAGGAGGAGACTACAAGGGAAGAGGCTGAGGAGGATGCTCCAGTGGCTGAGCCTGTCAGGGAGACTAGGAAAGACACTCAGAGATCCACTGAGCCGAGCGAGGAAGAGGTTAAGAAAGCCAAGGGGAAAACCCTTCTGAAAATCAAGAGGGAGACAGGTGAAAAATTAAAGAAGAAGACTTTAGCACCTCAGAAAAAGAAGAGACTGCTAACAATTGCTGAGAAAGAGGCCGATGACACTGAGTCTGAGGAAGCTCAGACTGAGGCACAAGATGGACTGAAATCACCTCTTCGGGTGCTTGCACAAGTGGTCAAAAATATCGGTGAAAAGTAGGCAGAGGAAAATGTATTCTCAGAAGTCCTGGAAACCTCTATCGGAACCAATAAGATTTCTCAGGAAATCTTCAAGGGCCCTCAGACAAATTCTGAATTAAGGCAACCTCAGGCCACAACTGCTCATACTTCAGACCAAACTGAAACTCAGGAACTCCTGAATCTCGATGCTCTCCTGAATGAACCATTCCTGGACCCCTCAGATCTACATGTTGTTCAAACTGATCTGAACATACCTAAGAGTCCTCCGACACTGATGAAGGGAGAAGCTGAGGAAGCTGAGTGGAGAAGTAAGGGGGAACGATTCATTCTTGACCGATATCCTGAACTTTCAAACTACCCTGACCTTCAAGACATGTTAATCAGATTAAGAACAACTGTCTATATCCTGAACCAGACTCTTCCAGACATGCTAAACATAACATCATTCATAGGGGAAGACTGGTGGACTGCTGAGACTACAGTTTTAACTGACTTCTCAGGGTTCAGAAAAACAAAACTCTTAATCAAAGTTGCTGAGTTTGATGAACTTGTTAAGAAGAAAAATGCTGAAAGGAAGATTGCTGAGGTTGGCGAGACAAGTCAAGGAGGAGAAGGAGACCAAGGAGAAGAAGGAGATAAAGAAAAAGGACCTGAATCAAAGAAAGACACTCAGGAAGAAACTGAACCAGGAAAAGAAGCTGAGCCAGAACAGGCCACTAAGACTGATATCATACAACCTCAGACTGAAGCTAGGACTCTTCAGGTTTTTTTTGGCACTACTATAAATTATGCCAGAGTTACTGAATAATCTATCTTTAAATCTGTTGGATATGATATGCAGGTTGAGGCTCAATTGGAGCATACAACACCAGTGTTTGACTTCACACCAATCCTGGATAAATTCAAAGTTGTTGAGCCTTTGGTGGAAAAGATGACTCAGATGGAGAATACATTGATTGAGCAATCTCAAAAAATGGAACGCCTGAGCTCATCCGTTGATATTCAAATAGCTCAGAAAGCACTGGAAGAGAAGATAGCAACTCTTGATGGTAAAATGAGTAATATGGGAAAAGAGCTTGCGGCAGAAATGGAGAAGAAATATTAAGACAGGATGAACTATCTAGAGGCAAAGCTTACTGAGAAGAATCAGGAAATGATTCAGGCAGCTGCTCAAGAAATAAGTTCTATACTCATGAGCAAAATCACATGATTAATGCATCAAACCTTCTCTACTAAATTTGCGCCTGTTGCTGAAGATGTCTCTGTTGCCAAGAATTATCTACACAGATTGGAGGATGAACATGATCAATTGGCAGGAGAAATCAGAGCCTTGGGAAAGGAACAGTTTCACATGGATACGACTCTATCTCAGAGTCTCCCAGCCTATGATGTCAAAAAGGGGGAAAGGACAGCTCACTCTTCAAAAGGTGAGTTGGACAAATTAATCAAGAAAACACTAGAAAAAAGGCCCAGGAGGAGAAGGAAGCTAAGATGGATGAGAAGTTGAAGTTCAGAGAAACTGAAGGACCTGAGTATGTTAAGATGGATGAGCAAGTTCTTCAAGAAACTTTTGATGACAAAATGCTAAAGAGAAGGAAAACTGAAACAAGCAAGACAAGTGAAGCTCATGCCATACCTGAGAAAAGAAAGGTTGTTGCTTTCATAGAAACTGAAGTGAAGAGAAAGAAGGTTTCTAAGCCAACTCAGAGAAAGCTGATAATGGAGTTTGAGGAATCTAAAGAAGAACCTGAGGCTGAAAAAGCTGCAGAAACAGAACAGAGAACTCAGCCAAGGGAATTCGATACAAAGAAGACTCTTAGATCCCTTCAGATTGAGAAAGAGAAGAAAACTATTGTTTCTGTCTCAGGTGATCCCTTGATCAAAAAGAAGAAAGAACAAGAGCTAAAAAGAAGGGGAGTTTTCAGGAAGTTTATCAACAAGAGGAGAGGAACTGAAAGAATTCAGAAATGGCCACACATGGATAAATGGATCCCCATTCAGATGAATGATGCTTGGGAAGAAATCAAGAGGACATTCGGGTTCTATTATAAGATTCTGAGAGAATGGAGAGGAAACAGTTCAGACAAGAATGAAGCCTTCCTGGAATATCTTCTGACTTTCTACCCTGAGCATCTACAGAAGTGGATAAACCTTGCAGATGAGAACAATGTTCAGATTGTTGCTCCAGGGCCATACATGTATCCAGCTCCTAGGTTTGAGAATGGCTTTGTGAATGAGGCTGCCATTTCTCAGGAAATCGTTGGTTATGCCATGCAGCATGGACTGACTGGAAACAACCCTGAAATTATCAAGACCAGAGATGAACTGAAAAAGAGATACTATGGGATGTTCAATCTGGAAGTCCCAGAGGATGAAATCAAAGAAAACTGAAGACTTTTTGTTTATCTAAAATCTGTCATACCTCATTGTAATTTGTAATTCACTATCCATTATCAATGTAATATCTATTTTGTGGGTTGATCAAAGATAATATCTCATTATCTTCTTTATAAACTGTTTTGTCATACTAATCTGATGGTGGACGAATTAAGCTAAGACAAACTAAACCCTGAGATAGGTAAGGTTTTCTTGAATTTGTAATAGATGGTTTTGACATCATCAAAAAGGGGGAAATTGTTGGGAGATGAATTTAAATAAAGAATAAAGATATTGATTAGATCTCAAAACCCCTGAGTATGACATGTTAAGGATAATCTTGATAGTCTAAGTGTCAGGTTTCAGTATAGAATAGTTCAGGAGATATCTGCACCATGTATAGTCAGCAGATACAGATATTATCAGAAGACACTGAAGACTCAGAAGATACTGAAGACTCAGAAGATACTGAAGACTCAGAAGACACTGAAGACTCAGAAGACAGTGAAGATTCAGGTGTCACTGAATGACTCAGAGGGACTCTGAAGAATATCTACCTGAGGACATACAAAAACTGAGGAAGACACGCATTTATATGAAATAAATGTTGCTCAAATATTCAAAATGCAGACAAAAGGAACTAGAACTAAGTGTTTTTAAGGTTGTCTCATTCAAAGACATTGACCTAAAAAGAGCCGTTTTGTTTGTCTACATTCACTGAAGACAAAGAACCAACCAGAGAAAGGTAACAATGTACTTTATTGACACTGAAAGCGACAGGGCACTGAATATGTCAGTAGCACTAAGTTCCAGACTGCAAAATCTTGGTGATTGGTTGCATTGGTTACTTGTTACCCAAACCATGCAAGGGCTTGTTCAAACCCAAAAATAGTCGTTCATCACTAACCATATAAGGAAACCCTTGATGTTATCTCTTGCAATGGATAGTTTTTCAAGAGTGACCTTAGTAAGTTGCCTATAAATACCAAGTGACCTTCACCATTGCAAGGTCACGGGAAATCAAAGTAACTCCAGAGCTCATTCGTATTCTTGCAAATTGAAGCACTCAAAAAACCTAAGATTTCCCAAGTGTTTCACATTGAAGAGAGCTCATTCACTAAGCCTAGCATTGTTATATATCCAAAGCTTACTAAGAGATATCCTAGCCTTTTAATCTATTCTTATTATCAAAGGATATCTCACCCTAGTTAGAAACCAACCAAAACCCAAACCCTATTGTTAGGTAGTTTGAGTGTGTGTTTGTTGAAGATAAAGAGTTGTAAAGAGTGAGTAAGCTGCAGTTGAGTTCAGCCAGAAAACTCTAGAGAAGAAGTTAGTAAGCTGTTTGAGACAGTCTGAAAGATTGTGTGTGTTGAGTTAGTAAGCTGCAATAGTCAGCCAAAAAACTCAGTGTAGAAAAGTTACTAAGCTGCTGAGTTCAGTCTGAAAGCTTTAGGAAGTAGAAATAGGTGTGTTAAGGAATTTCTCTGAAGATCAGAGAGAGTGGACGTAGGAGATTTACCTCTGAACCACTATAACTTGCTGTGTTGTTTGCTTTCTATTCTGCATTTTAACTGTTGCATATTTTCACTGAAAGCATACTGAGATTTCTGATACTCAGTTGGAATCAATCCACTGAATGTGCATTAATTGAATCACAGCCTTAACCACTAATTTACTAAGGAAAAGATTTTCAGCAAAGTAAAACGAGTATAAACTTAGGGCCAACACATTTCGCACCCTTGATAATCTAGAATAGATAATTACCAAACTGTACAAACTCTACTGAGTATTCAGTACGATAGTTATCTGATCCAAGTTTCTCAGGACTCTGATAAAATTCAGAATCAGTTGGGCTAATCTGAAGCTACTGAAAGCTGCTCAGGATCACTATCTCAGTAGACTTTGACTCAGGGCAATTTGTGCTTCTCAGGGCAAATTCTCAGGACATCCTGACCCTACTGATTTCAGTTTTGTGAAAAGTTTTAAAAAATCACTGAACACGTGTATTCCCCCCCATACACGTGTAAGACTCATTACACTGGGACCAACACATAGCACCGCTTCTTCAGTTCTTCCCTCTTCTGAATAATCTGAGTGTCATTCCTTGTCAACTCGAGGTATTCAGCCTGATCCACAAAATCAGCATAGATGAATTCATAGTTTATCATCCCATTCTTGAACTTTGGTGGAGGATATTTGATCTGCCCTGGTGCTTTCAGCTGATAGCCTAATGTGTCAAACACATTGAACCAATTCTGGCATTCAATAGTGAAGTTCTTCAGAATGTAGGCAATGAAAACATCATCCCTGTCAGTAATGGAACACGGCCAGACCTGTAGAATGTCATAATTGAACACAAATTCCTTCTTGGACATTTCCCACTTATCATTTAGCTCAATGGGCATCCATTTATCCACATGAGGCCACATCCTCTTCCTTTGCTTTGTGCCTCTCCTCCTGTATATCATTCATTGGAATCCACCTCTGTTCCTCTTGGCTTCTTCTCTGGCTTTTCTTGTCATCTCTGATCCAGACACAGATAGAGCAGCCTTTCTCTTCTTCTCAGCTTCAATTATCTTAACAGAATTGTGCCAATCCCAGTCCATTCTCTTAGATGCCACATCATACTCACCAAATCCCTCTTTGAAGAGTTCATCAGTTTTAGATTCTTCGCTCCTGTGGGCTTCAGTCTAAGAGAATTCTCCAGAAAGTTTCCTCCTGATTGGCTTATCTGTAGGTGCTTTTATCTGAGCTTCAGTATCAGTAGGAGTTAGATTCATGATTGCATAAGCTTCCCCCATTCTGCTGGACTCATGAGCTCTCTGTCTTTTCGCCCGTTCCTGAAGGACATCAGCTGCAGCATCAGAATGCACTGTCCCTTCAGGCATCTTTCTCTTTCCCTTAAGCACCACAGTCTCCTGTAGGTCCCGAACGGGTTTTGTGAGGGTAGAAGTCTAGAGGGGAGAGGTGAATAGACTTCTGAAAACTCTTCATGCGGATCAGGTGTGATTTGCAAATTGCCTGATCAGAGTGCTAGTTAGTCAGTTTGGACTGATGTTCAATCTTACTGAGTGCCTGAGGGCAGATCAGTTTGATATCTGTCAGTTTAACCGAGAGTGCGGAAGCTTGTAAATACCCGTGTGAAAAACCAGTTTACCAAAATAGATTCTTAAGTCAGTTTTCAACCGGCTGACTAAGGTGTCAACCTGGTCAGATCAGTTGCTTGGTGTAGACTGAGCTTAACTTAGAATATGTATGCAGTTATAAACTCAGTTGTGTGAATAGTGTAAAGCAATAAAGAAAGCAAGTAAATGCACACAAGATTTTATAGTGGTTCAGACGAAACCCATCTTACGTCCACCCTTCCCTTAACACAGGGGCACCAACTTAACCAACTTAACCAACTGGACTTAGTTTTATGTGTTAGTCCAACACCCAACAGATGTTTATTGAGTTCACACTCAACCGAACCAGAAATCAGAAACTAGAATCCCTAGTCTGAAATGTTGCGGTAATAAACTTAACCTAACTTTGAGTTTGGGTAAAGGTTTGTTGTGGTTCCAACTGGAAATCTATCCTAGTGTTTATGTAGCCAAATGCTAGTGGATAGAATTTCTTGCTAAGAACTACGGGATGAACACTCTAAGAATAATCTTCAAATATGGTGTTCTTCGAGCGGAGATTTTGCTGTAGTTTTTGCTTCTTTTGCGGTGTCTCCGTGTTCGTTCTTAGTGTTACGTTGTCACTCCCTTCAATTTTGAAGATCGATCCCATTTTATAGACCTCGAAATCAAAGAGCCGTTGGAGAGCAATTTGAATTTCGGGCTATATTAGGTAGGCTGTAGGATATGATTGTGACGTGCTCCAAATATCGATGTGGCCGTAGGCATGAATAGCGCCGTTTATGTCCGCAACATTGAATCCCGTATTTTCAGCTCTTTTTGTACACGTGTCGCTTTCTCCTTGGCTTCGCGAGGCAGCACTTCAGTAATTTGTCCGTTAGACGATTGATATTCCTTTTGTAGAAGATTCGTCTTGTCTGGTGTACCATTTTGGTTGACGCCAGGTGTGAGATGACTTGATCTGATAACTGATCAGTCTACCTTGTTGAGTCTTCTAATGCAGATTGTCTTAGCTGAATATGCAGACTCGGCTGATATAGGTCTTCTGGTAGTCTTCTGATCTTCAGGTGACTTTGAGCCTCGATGTATTCATCATCTTGAGTCTTGAGTTTATTCTTGAGTCTTGAGTTTATCCGAGTCTTGAGTTCATCCGAGTCTTGAGTTCATCCGAGTCTTGAGTTCATCCGAGTCTTGAGGTTTATCTGAGTCTTCAGGTTCATCTGAGTCTTCAGGTTAATATGAGTCTTCAGTGTCTTCTGTTTTCACCTGATCTTCTGAGTTCTTTTCTTCTGATTTGATCTTTGCCTTCTAATCATCTGACCTTATCTGGGTCATCTGATACTTCGACCTGACCTATACATATTGAGTTCCCCCTCAATATGTGACCTATCTTTTACATCAGCTATCTATACATTTCAAATTTGGTCATCTTAATCGATTCTAAGTCATCGATCGGTAACAGTCCGACCGTCCTATTACAACCTGTTTTGGAACTTCCATCAAAACTTAAATACAAATTTCCCAACAATTTCCCCCTTTTTGATGGAACCAAAACACTTAATCAGAAAAATAGATACCACGAATAAAAATGCAGATAATGAAATGCAGTACATATTTCAGAAGACAATGAGATGTTGTCTTAGAATCAGAGAGATGAAATGTTTCATTCAGATAGGTGTGTGCATTATAGAATACATGAAAAGCGTACCTATCATCTGATTCCAAGTTGTCTTCCTCAGGTGTACTTGAACATTTGCAACTCTTTGGGGATGCCAAACATCTCTTACATCCTTTGCATTAGCTTGTCCATATCTTCTCTTCTATGGATCCCTCCTTTTTAAGCAAATCCACAGTAGGCATTTTTGAACTTTACAACATCTAGCTTTTTGTCTGGACGCAAAGGTGGAAGGAGTAGTTCAAAGGGTGGAGCTTCTGGTATTAGTGACATGATTTTCCCTTCTTTCATCACTTTCTGGTAGAAGTCTGGATACATCATTTCTAACCAGTTCCGGAATTCATCATCATTTTCAGTCTGATCTTGATGAATCGGAATCTTCTCCAGGATGTATACGTCACATAACCATTCTCCTCTGATCTGATCCCATTCTGGAAGCAGATCTAACCGTCTTGTGAAGGATGTCTTTAACGAGTCTTTGGAAGGGCATTCTTCTCCCAAGCAATCTCCTCTGCTACAGCTTCGTTCATCCTCTTCCTTCGGATGTAAGCGATGTTCAGTCCCTTAGCCTCTGCTAACTTCTACTTTTTGATGGCGGCTTCTCTAATTCTCTGTCTTGTTTGCTCTTGAACTTGTTCAGGAGTCATCTGGCTTTTGGTAGAGAATAGTTGGCCTTGTCTCTGATCTTCCGCAGTTGCTTTCATCATCTTGCCTTTGCCGTTCTTTCTCCTCAGAGTCTGCTCAGATTCTTCTTGTTCGTCTTCTTCAGCTAATTTCTTAGCGAGTTCAAGGCTCTTGGCCTGATCATCAATTTCCATTCTTTTTCGCATTTAACGAAGAAAAATTTTTCAATCTTGTCGACTCTAGCAATAACCTCCTCGAAGAGCAATTTTACGCTTTCGATGATCTCTTTCTTTGTGTTGCTCCACGCTTTTTTTACTTCAAAGAACGAGATCAATAGATGAAGTGGCTGGCAAGTCAGATACAATGGTTTCTGGTAGAGATGTAGTTGTTACCAACTGTGTCTGTTTTTCTTTCTTCTCTTTATTCTCTTGTCCTTCCCCCTTTTTGGTTTCATCAAAGAGGATGGACATTCTGCGGTTCAGAGCATTGAATTGCCGTGTGATCTCCTCTCTGAGTTCCTCGACAACAAGGGGAGGATCTCGAATCGGTGGCGAAGGTGCGGTTTTCAAGAAGCGTCCTCGAGAGCAACTTTGATATCTGTCTTTGCTCGCTTAGTAGAAGCTATAAATTGTTTCCAACCCATATTCATGTGGTTGTCAGTTTTCTCCAAAGATGCCCAGACATTCTCCAATAGTACCTGTGTCTGATCGAGCATATCTGTCTGAACTTTGAGTTTATCCGACTGGAGATTCAGCTTCTCGGCAAGAGGATTAACTAGTTGCATAACTTCAGAGAGGATGGCATTGTGCATCCCAACTGTGTGACTTCTTTCTCTGTCAACTAGTTTTGCTTGCTCTTCTACAAATCGCTTCATCAGATCTGCTGTGAGCGCTGCGAATTTGTCTTCAATAGCAGTCTTGATCCCATCCTGAATCTTCTCAGTATAAAGATCTAGGGTATCAGAGCTCATCGTAGCAGTCTGGTTAGATGTTGAAGTCTTGCCAAGTCGGGTCTCATCTGCAGCACCCATTCTTGGTTCATCGGCAGCTCCCTCATGATCTGTAGGAGGTTGAACGGTTTCCTCCCTGTTATCAGCAATTCCGAACTTTTCATGAATCAACCATCTGATATCATCATCAGATACCAATTCAACAGCGCTTTCAATCCCAGCAGTGTTTAAGCATTTCATCTCCAAGTCTACAAAGAAAACTGATCCCAGAGTTGTCATGAGAATTAGAAATTCTTCAATGTTTTTCAGTCTGATATCCCTCCAGAACACAATCTCTTCTATTTGTTGCTGGATGCCAGGATGTTGATCCAATTCAGGGCATAGATCCAGCAGATACTCCTTGATCTGTTGCAACATTATCCTTATGATGGGGCTTTCTGGAGCAGGTGAAGCAAACACGGTTCTGGTGTTGAAGGGATTATGAGAGATGGACACTCGCTTGTCGGATCTCTCAGGTGCTTGTGACTTGATTGGATATTGGGATATTTGTGGTTCGTTTTCAACGTTTTGAGGGTGTTCAGTGTCCTGAACAGGTTCATTGATTGGTGGTGTGGGAGATCTGGGTGATTTGATAGGTGAGGGTGAGGGTGAGAAGGTTTTGTGAGGAGAGGGTGATGGTGATTTGGAAGTGGGCGTTGGCGATCTTGCTCTCTGGAAGATCGTGGTGAGAAGCAGAGAATCAGATGGTGATTCTTCCTCAGATTGCTCCACTTCTCTCCTTCTGACAGATTTCTCTCCTTCTGCTACGATCATCTGCTCTTCCCTTACTTCTCTGGTAGTGGGCTCAGAGCGGACTGCTATCTCCTCTTTTGATTCCACTTGCATCAGATCCTTCGTTCTGCTAACTTGCTGGGCAGAACTTGGACCAGTCTTCAGAGGAGATGTGACTCACTTCTGACGTTTCCGCTGAGCATCTGGTTTCTTGGCCAGATCCTTCCTCTTCATCCTCTTTTCTGGAATGGTCGTTCCCGGCGCTTCAGAAGATGCAGTTGCCTTATCTTTTCCCTTCTTTTCTCCCTTGGGTTTGGGCACATAAGGAGTTGGATCTTCATCAGATTGTCCAGGTAGGGACTCATCTTTGCCCAATATGGCCTTGTGCTTTGCTTGATATATCTTTGCTCCATTCTCATTCCATTCATAGTTCTATGGCAGCTTATCTGACAGAATGATTGAGATTTTGTATATGAAGGAGCACTTGGAAGATAAGCACACTACATTGCTCTGGGTCAGTTCGAACTTCCCGGAGTCTTTCCTCAGTCGTGCCTTGACCATACCCAACCAATCTATATCTGAAGCCTTCTTTATTATTGCAGCCATGACACTGATCTTATAGGAAGTGATAGCATCAAGACTATAAGTTGAGCACATGATCACCTTTTGAACTATCTCAAGGAGAAGGCGATATTTCCTCTTCGGATAGGAGGCTTTGACATTCGTCGTGTTCTCCTTGTTTGCTGGTCTCAATAACTCGGCTTCAAGAAATTCTTTTTCTCCTACATCAGTCGTGTAGGTCTCTGGATTGATGCTTCCACGAGTTAGGCCGAATATCCTATGGAGATCGTCATTCGACACTCGCACTTCCAGTCCGCCAATGGAGGAAATCAGGTCAGCATCAATGTCTTCATCCCTCTGTAGATTGTATAAAAATTCAAGGGCTTCATGGGTGTGGACGATGTTCTGATGTGTAGAGCAATATCGTTCTAGCCCACACGCTCGCAAGCACTCCATAATTTCCAGTGATTCAGGATCTGAGGTGATGGTGACTACTACATACTTCTCATCTATGATGTCTTTCTTCATCGATGCAAAGTTGCAGAACTTTTTCCCTTGGCCCAATCGTGGAATTAGATATGCCATTTCTGTACGATATGCAAATTGATGTTTAGTTTGAGTAAGATATCTCAATAAATTCAGTCAAACCAGTAATCTTAGCATCAATTTAGCAAGTAAGCGTATAGATCTTATAAAAATTACAGAAACATATCATCACGACTTGTAAACCTAGGTACCAGAGTGAATTGAAATAAAGCAATATTTAAACGTGAAATTACCAGAAATTGACTTGAGGATTTGAGAAATCGTAAAATTGGAATCAATTGATTTCGAAAGTAATTCTCTGAAGATTATGAAAGTTTTGATCTTTAAAGAGCTTTGAGAAGACGAAGTATTGGAAAGAATTTTTCTGAGAAAGATTTGGATTTTATAGAAAACGAGGGAAAACCTTTTTGCACAACTTTCCAAAGTACTCAAGTATCCGTGTTTAGAAATCGGTGGCTGAGATTAGTCGGCCAAAAAGTATTTTGATCGCACGGTTGAGAAAAGTAGTCTTCTCATATTTTAGACTCGAAAATTTGCAATAAAACGCATTAAAAACACATTCCCAAGTCCGCATTAAATGTTTTGCAGAGCATGCGTCACAAAGTGAAAACAGAGTAAAATCAATTTATTTAAATAACGCATATAAGATATTCAGGAAGGGATAAATAAGAGAACGTATCTGACTAATTGATTTTGTAATCAACCAGTTACCACTGTGATCTGATCTGGTGCTTGTTGACCTTACTGATGGTAGCCTTAAGCATTTCCCAACAATATCTTACTTATCTGATCAGATTCTTGCTTGAAACACTTCGTCACTTATCTGATCCACTTATCTGATATTCTCATCTGATGCACTTATCTGATTCACTTCATCCTTCAATCTTTATCTATTCAGCCCGCATTTACTATGCACTTAAGTCAAACTCCCGCCAAAGCATTTGCTTTGGGGAGTCAAAAATTCGCCTCAATTTCCAAATTGGCGCGATTTGATATTCCGTAATAATGGCATAGATACGTTGTGATTACTTACACCGTCAACTCATCCAACCATTAACCGCATGTTCCTTACGCGTTGTCGATGCAAATTTATCTTAAGGTCTTCTGAGAAAATAAATTTGCATTTGTACCCCTAATTTCCTTCTATAAATTAACCTGGGGTGTTAGGCAAAAATAACACAACATAAACCATTCAACTTCTTTAGCATATACTTCATGCCTTTCCGATGATTTCCTTATTTCCGGTGTAACTTCCGGTGAAAACCTTTAACCCTTTTCCAATGAATTCAGCTTCTCAAATCAACCCTGTGTGTTCCTTAACACTGCTTTAGTCGTCTTCTAAGATTACACACACGATCAATGCAAAGCTTCTTTACCACCGTGGAGGCGGATCTACTAAGGCAAATGAGAAGGCACTTCTCCTAACCGTATGCACCTTGTGCGCCTATCGAGATGATGGAATTAGCATCAACAGACTCAGTCTGAAACAAAACATGAGTTTGGTATACGATCTCGTGTATCAAACTCAATATTTGCATGTGACACTAGTGTCCGTTTGGTCCTTGTGACCAAACCTGTGGCACTGTGTCCCATTTAACAGCTGGAGAGCCCATTGATTTTAGGTCTAAGGGCTCCTAGCTTAAAGATCCTTCAAGGCTCGCTCTCGCTCCTCACTTCGAAGTTCTAAGAGTGGCTTTCAGGATTCTAGAAGCTTCTCTTCGCCCCCTGGGTTAGAGAAAAGGAGAGCATCAGCTCTTAAAATCTCACTCTCTCCTTCCCTGCCTTGGGTTGGCTTAGGGTTTATGGTTTATGGTTTATGTAGCTACCTCCGGGTCTTCTTGTACTTGAAGCTTGTAATACCACTTGAAGATAGCTTGTTGGTAGCTAGTGATATCACTTGTAACTTGTAAATCTGACCTCCGGGTCCTTATCAATGAAGAATTATGTTATTTTATTGTTGTGTTGCCTCTTCTGACTTATGCGATCTGTAGCTTTCAACTTGTACGACTTACTTGTTTACTGCAGCTTTAATCGACTTATAAAGTAATCTTCCAATCTGATCAGTTCCCGCTTAATCTGATATATCTTGAACTGATCTGTTCCTTGTCTGAACTTCAGATCGGCTACTTGTCTGACTTTCTGATCTGCTCCTTATCTGAACTTCAGATCGACTCCTCGTCTGGTTATCTGATCAGTTGAGATTCCTAACTCAACTGATTCCTCTTAACCTGGTTAGTCTTTTAACCAACTGGTTCTGGAGATCAGTCCACCAACCATTTCTGGTGCACTTTCTCTGAGATCCAGAAGTCCTAGCTCGTTGCATAATTCTCTGAATCTGATCTCAGCTAGCGGCTTAGTTAAAATATCAGCTTTCTGCTTGTTTGTATGGATCTTTTCCATTCCGATATTCTTCTTTTCAATGTGATCTCTGATAAAATGGTGTCTGACATCCACGTGCTTGCATCTTGTATGTAGAACTGGATTCTGAGTGATTGCAATAGCACTATTACTTTCACAGAATATAGGTACGTTCTTAGCTACGATGTTGTAATCCCTCAGCTGTTGACTTAGCCAGAGCAGTTGGGAACAACAGCTTCCTGCAGCCATATATTCTGCTTCAGTAGTAGATGTCGCAACTGATGTCTGCTTCTTCGAAAACCAAGAGATCAGTTTATTTCCCAGAAACTGACATGAACCTGAGGTTGACTTCCTGTCGATTCTGCAACCTCCGTAATCAGAATCAGAATACCCACTAAGCTCTAGATTATCATCTGATGGGTAAAATAAAAATAAACCAAGGTTTACTGTCCCCTTCAGATACTTGAGAATCTGCTTAGCTGCTTCTAGGTGGCTTTGCATTGGATTTGCTTGAAATCTGGCGCATACACCTACTGCAAAGGTGATATCTGGTCTGCTGGTAGTCAGTTATAGTAGAGATCCAATCAAATCCCTATATTCTTTCTGATTAGTTTTCTGACCATCTTCATCTGGATCCATCTTGAACCCGGTCATCATGGGTATTCTGGCTTCCTTACAATGTTGAACTCCAAACTTGGCCAGTAGATTCCTTGTGTACTTCGCCTGGTAGATGAATATCCCTTCTGTACTCTGCTTGACTTGTAAACCCAGAAAGTAATTCATCTGAGCCATCATGGACATCTCGAACTTCCCTTGCATCAATTTGCTGAACTTCTCACACAACTTCTTGTTGGGAGATCCGAAGATGATGTCGTCCACGTAAATCTGAACCATCAGAATATCTTCTCCATCTTCTATTCTGAATAAGGTTCTGTCCACTATTCCTTTAGTGAATCCACTGTCTATCAAGAATTGAGAGAGTGTATCATACCAAGCTGGAGGAGCTTGTTTCAGGCCATAAAGAGCTTTTCTTAAACGGTACACTTGGTTGCTTTTTTCAAAGCCTGGAGGTTGTTCAACATAAACTTCCTCTGCTAGTACCCCGTTTAATAATGCACTCTTTACGTCCATCTGATACACAATGAACCCTCTGTGGGCAGCATATGCCAGAAACAGCCGAATGGCTTCTAGGCGAGCGACTGGTGCAAAGGTCTCATCATAATCAATTCCTTCTGATTGTGAATAACCCTTAGCAACAAGTCTTGCCTTATTCCTGGTTATGACATTATTCTCATCTCTCTTGTTCTTGAAAACCCACTTCGTGCTAATCACGTCTTGATGAGTTGGTCTGTCCACCAGTTTCCAAACTTGATTCCTCTCAAACTGTTCCAGCGCCTCTTGCATGGCTAGAATCCAGCTTGCGTCTTGTAGAGCTTCCTCTACTGTAGTTGTTTCTTTCAAAGACAGATAACAACAGCACATGGCACTTTCACTAATCTGATGTCTAGTTTTGACTCTATCAGATGGGTCTCCGATAATCAGATCAGTTGGATGACTGGTAATCCAGGTCCTTCTACTCTGATTTGCGTCTAGTTGGAGAACATCATCCATTTCTGATAGTAGTTCATTACTAGTGATTGGGAGTGGTGCAGAATTATGATCCACATGATAAGAACATGTCTCAGCTGATGTTGGACTCATCATGTGTTGATCTCTGTTCGTAGGAACTTCAGGAGTTCCCCCTGAACCAGATGGTTCAGTTGATACCGTCTCAGCTGTACCAACTTCTTCACTGACAGTTGTGCATACCTTAGGGTCTGATTGACCTGGTGAATCAGCAAGATCGAGTTCTGGGATATACACTGTTACGTGTTCAGATTCTTTCTCCATGATACTTAGCTGATCCATTTTCTGCGTATCAGGTACCGGTTGATCTGGTACTGCTTGTTCTGAGGCAGCTTTCTCTTGTTCAGAGGATGTCTCATTAAAGACCACATGGGATGTTTCTTCCACAACTAGGGTTCGTTTGTTGTAAACCCTGAAAGCCTTGCTGGATGAGGAATATCCTAAGAATATACCCTCATCTGACTTGGCCTCAAAAGTCTTCAACTGACTCTTCCCATTGTTGTGTATGGGGAACCTTAACCGTCCTACGTCCACTCTTCCCTTAACACAGGGGAACCTTAACCGAACTTAACCGAGCTTAACCTGTGGGACTTATACCCCTCACGGGATGGCCGAGATGTTTACCGAGTTCTCACTCTACAAACTTAACCTGCGGGACTTATATCCTTCAAAGGATGGCCGAGATGTTTATTGAGTTCACACTCTACAAATGTTTATCGAGTTCACACTCAATCGAACTAGAAATCAGAAAACTAGAATCCCTAGTCTGAAATCTTCTGGGAACAAACTTAACCTAACTTGCGTTTGGGTAAAGAATGTTTGAGGGTTCCAACTGGAAATCTATCCTGGTGTTTTAGGTAGCAAAAATGCTAGTGGATAGGATTTCTTGCTAAGAACTAATGGGATGAACACTCTAAGAATAATCTTCAAATATAGTGTTCTTTTAGAGGAGATTTTGCTGTAGCTTTTGCTTCTTTTGCGGTGTCTCCGTGTTCGTTCTTTGCTGGTTGTCTCTTGTCTTCAATTGACAAACAATCCCATTTTATAGACCTCGAAATCAAAGAGCCGTTGGAGAGCAATTTGAATTTCGGGCTATATTAGGTAGGTTGTAGGATATGATTGTGACATGCACCGATTATCGGCGTGGCCGTAGGCATCATTAGCGCCGTTTTTGTCCGCAGCGTCGTATCCCGCATAGTCAGCTCTTTTTGTGCACGTGTCGCTTTCTCCTTGGCTTCACGAGGCGGCACTTCAGAAATTTGTCCGTTAGACGATTGATATTCCTTTATTAGAAGATTCGTCTTGTCTGGTGTATCTTTTAGATTGTTACCAGGTGTGAGCTGACTTGATCAGGTAACTGATCAGTCTAACTTGTTGAGTCTTCAGATGCACATTGTCTTAGCTCAATATGCAGACTCTGCTGATATAGGTCTTCAGGTCTTTTTATCTTCAAGTGTCTCTGATCCTCAGCGTATTTAGTCATACTGAGTCTTCAGGTTTGTTGTTGAGTCTTCAAGTTTATCTGAGTCTTCAGGTTCATCTGAGTCTTCAGTGTCTATCTGAGTCTTCAGGTTCATATGAGTCTTCAGGTTCATCCGAGCCCTTAGTGTATTCTTGTCTTCACCTGATCTTCTGACTTCTTGTCTTCTGATTTGTGCTTAGTCTTTTGATCATCTGACCTTATCTGGGTCATCTGATACTTTGACCTGACCTATACATATTGAGTTCCCCCTCAATATGTGACCTATCTTTTACATCAGCTATCTATACATTTCAGCTGGTCATCTTAATCTGATTCTAAGTCATCAGTCAGCTAACAGGTCTGACTGGTCCTATTACAACCTGTTTTGGAACTTCCATCAAAACTAAATTACAGATTTCCCAACAATTTCCCCCTTTTTGATGGAACCAAAACACTTAATCACACTTAATCAGAAAAACAGATACCATGAATGGAAATGTAGATAATGTAAACAGTACATACCTCAGAAGACAATGAGATGTTGTCTTAGAATCAGTGAGATGGAAAGTTTCATTCAGATAGGTGTGTGCATTATAGAATACATGAAAAGCGTACCTATCATCTGATTCCAAGTTGTCTTCCTAAGGTGTACTTGAACATTTGCACCTCTTTGGGGTTGCCAAACATCCTATACATCCTTTGCATTAGCTTGTCCAGCTCTTCTCTTCTATGGATCCCTCCTTTTTCAGCAAATCCATAGTAGGTATTTTTGAACTTTACAACATCTAGCTTTTTGTCTGGACGCAAAGGTGGAAGGAGTACTTCAAAGGGTGGAGCTTCTGGTATTAGTGACATGATCTTGCCTTCTTTCATCACTGTCTAGTAGAAGTCTGGATACTTTGTTTCTAACCAGTTCTGAAATTCATCATCATTTTCAGTCTGATCTTGATGAATTGGAATCTTCTCCAGGATATAGACGTCACTTAACAATTCTCCTCTGATCTGATCCCATTCTGGAAGCAGATCTTGCCGTGCATAGAGGATGCCTTTAACAGGTGCCGGAAGGGCATTCTTCTCCCAAGCAATCTCCTCTACTGCAACTTCGTTTTTCCTCTTCCTTCGGATGTAAGCGATGTTCAGTCCCTTAGCCTCTTCTAACTTCTGCTTCTTGATTGCGGCCTCTCTTATTCTCTGTCTTGTCTGCTCTTGAACTTGTTCAGGAGTCATCTAGCTTTTGGTGGAGAATAGCTGGCCTTGTCTCTGATCTTCCACAGTTGCTTTCATCATCTTGCCTTTGCCTTTCTTTCTCCTCAGAGTTTGCTCAGGTTCATCTTGTTCGTCTTCTTCAGCTATTTTCTTAGCGAGTTCATCATCAGTTTCCATTCTTTTCTGAACGAACGAAGAAAAGTCTTCAATCTTGTCGACTCTGGCAGTAACCTCTGAAAGAGCACTTTTCTGCTCAGCGATCTCTTTGCTATGTTGCTCCACAGTTTCTTTCATTTCCGCAACGAGATCGGTAGATGGAGTGGCTGGCAAGTCAGATACAGTGGTTTTTGGTAGAGATGAAAAAGTTACCAACTGTGTCTGAGTCTGTTTTTCTTTCTTCTCTTTATTCTCTTTTCCTTCCCCCTTTTTGGTTTCATCAAAGAGGTTGGACATCTTGCGGTTCAGAGCAGTTAATTGCCGTGAGATCTCCTCTCTGAGTTCCTCGACAACAAGAGGAGTGATCTGAACGGTGGCAGAAGGTGCAGGAGTGTAGAAGCGTCTGAGAGCAGTTTCGATTTCCTGTCTTGCTCGTTCTGTAGAAGCTAGAAAATGTTTCCAACCCATATCCAAGTGGTTGTTGGTTTTGTCCAAGGATGCCCAGACACTTTCCAAAAGTACCTGTGTCTGATTGAGCATCTCTGTCTGAACTGAGAGTTTGTCAGACTGGAGTTTGAGCTTCTCAGCAAGAGGATATACTAGTTGCATTACTTCAGCAAGGATGGCATTGTGCATCCCAACTGTGTGACTTCGTTCCTTGTCAACTAGTTTTGCTTGCTCATCTTCAAATCGCTTCATCAGATCTGCTGTGAGCGCTGCGAATTTGTCTTCAAATGCAGCCTTGATCCCATCCTGAATCTTCTGAGTATGATGATCTAGGGTATCAGAGCTCATCGTAGCAGTCTGTTCAGATGTTGAAGCCTTGCCAAGTCGGGTCTCATCTGCAGCACCCATTCTTGGTTCATCGGCAGCTCCCTCATGATCTGTAGGAGGTTGAACGGTTTCCTTCCTGTTATCAGCAATACCGAACCTTTCGTCAATCAACCATCTGATATTATCATCAGATGCCAATTCAACAGCACTTTCAATCCCAGCATTGTTTAGACATTTCAACTCCAAGTCTACAAAGAAATCTGATCCCAGAGTTGTCATTAGAATCAGAAATTCTTCAATGCTCTTCAGTCTGATATCTCTCCAGAACACTATCTCTTCTATCAGTTGCTGGATGCCAGGATGTTGATCCAATTCAGGGCATAGATCCAGCAGATACTCTTTGATCTGTTGCTTCATTATCTTAATGATGGGGCTCTCTGGAGCAGGTGAAGCAAGCACGGTTCTGGTATTGAAGGGATTATGAGAGGTGGACACTCGCTTGTCGGATCTCTCAGGCTCCTGTGACTTGATTGGGGATTGTGATGTTTGTAGTTCAGGTTCGTTTTCAGCGTGTTGAGGGTGTTCAGTTTCCTAAACGGGTTCATTAATTGGTGGTGTGGGTGATGTTGTTCTGATAGGTGAGGGTGAGGGTGAGAAGGTTTTGTGGGGAGGTGATGATGATTTTTGAGGAGAGGGTGATGGTGATTTGGAAGTGGGCGTTGGCGATCTTTCTCTTTGGAAGATCTTGGTGAGAGGCAGAGAACCAGATGGTGATTCTTCCTCAGATTGCTCCACTTCTCTCCTTCTGACAGATTTCTCTCCTTCTGTTGCGATCATCTGCTCTTCCCTTACTTCTCTGATAGTTGGCTCAGAGCGGACTGCTATCTCTTCTTCTGATCTTACTTGCATCAGATCCTTCGTTCTGCTGACTTGTCGGGCAGAACTTGGAGCAGTTTTCAGAGGAGATGAGACTCTCTTCTGACGTTTTCGCTGAGCATCTGGTTTCTTGGACAGATCCTTCCTCTTCAACCTCTTCTCTGGAATTGTCTTTTCCTGCACTTCAGACGATGCAGTTGCCTTATCTTTTCCCTTCTTTTCTCCCTTGGGTTTGGGCACATAAGGAGTTGGATCCTCATCAGATTGTCCAGGTAGGGACTCATCTTTGCCCAATATGGCCTTGTGCTTTGCTTGGTAAATCTTCGCTCCATTCTCGTTCCATTCATAATTCTGTGGCAGCTTATCTGACAGAATGGTAGAGATTTTGTGTATGATTGAGCACTTGGAAGATAAGCACACTTCATTGCTCTGGGTCAGTTCGAACTTCCCGGAGTCTTTTCCCAGTCTTGGTTTGACCATACCCAACCAATCGATATCTGAAGCCTTCTTGATTAGTGCAGCCATGACACTTATCTTGTACGAAGTGACTGCATCAAGACTGTAGGTTGAGCACATGATCACCTTCTGAACAATTTCAAGAAGAAGGCGATATTTTCTCTTCAGATAGGAGGCTTTGACGTTCGTTGTGTTCTCCTTATTTGCTGGTCTCAACAGCTCAGCTTCAAGAAATCCCTTTTCTCCTACATCAGTCGTGTAGGTCTCTGTATTGATGCTTCCTCGAGTTAGGCCGAATATCCTCTGGAGATCGTCATTCGACACTCGCACTTCCAGTCCATCAACGGAAGAAATCAGGTCAGCATCAATGTCTTCATCCCTCTGCAGATTGTATAGGAACTCCAGAGCTTCATGTGCGTGGACGATGTTCTGATGTGTAGAGCAATAGCGTTCAAGTCCACACGCTCGCAAGCACTCCAGAATTTCCAGTGATTCAGGGTCTGAGGTGATGGTGAAGACTACGTACTTTTCATCAATGATGTCTTTCTTCATCGATGAAAAATTGCAGAACTTTTTCCCTTGGCCCGGTCGTGGAATAAGATATGCCATTTCTGTACGATATGCAAATTGATGTTTAGTTTGAGTAAGATATTTCAATTAATTCAGTCAAACTAGTAATTTTAGCATCAATTTAGCAAATAAGCGTTTAGATCTAATAAAAATTACAGAAATATATCATCATGAATTGTAAACCTAGGTACCAGAGAGAAATTGAGATCATGCAATTAATTAAACAAGAAATTACCAGAAATTGATTCGTAAGATTTAGAAATCGGAAGAGCAGAATCAATTGATCTCGAAAGTAATTCTCTGAAGATTTTGAAAAAAAATTTGATCTTTTAAGAACTTTGAGAAGACGAAGTAGTGGAAAGAGGTTTTTCTGAAAAGATTTGGATTTTAGAGAATACGAGGGAAAACCTATTTGCACAACTTTCCAAAGTACTCAAGTATCCGTGTTTTGAAAACAGTGGCTGAGATTAGTCGGCCAAAAAATATTTTGATCGCACGGTTGAGAAAAGTAGTCTTCTCATTTTCCGGACTCGAAAAATCGCAATAAAACATTTTGAAAACATTTTCCCAAGTCCGCATTAAAAGCTTTGCAGAGCATGCGTGATGTACAGAGTAAAATAAATCAATTATTTAAATAACGCATATAAGGTATTCAGAAAGAGATAAATAAGAGAGCGTATCTGACTGATTGATATTGTAATCAATCAGTTACCACGGTGATCTGATCTGGTACTTTGTTGGCTTATCTGATGGTTGCCTCATGTATTTCCCAACAATATCTCACTTATCTGATCAGATTCTTGCTTGAAACACTTCGCTACTTATTTGATCCACTTATCTGATACACTTCATCCTTCAGTCTTCTTCTAATCAGCCCGTATTTACTAAAGTCAACTCCCGCCAAAACTTTTACTTCGGGGAGTCCAAAAGTCGCCTCGATTCCCAAATCGGCGCGATTTGACATTCCGTAATAATGGCATAGATACGCTGTGATTTAATCACACCGTTAACTCATCCAACCATTAGCCGCGTGTTCCTGACGCGTTGTCGATGCAAATTTCTCTTAAGATCTTCTGAGAAGATAAAATTTGCATTTATACCCCTAATTTCCTTCTATAAATTAGCCTGGGGTGTTAGGCAAACAACACAACATAAACCATTTCATCTTCTTTAGCATATCCTTCATGCTTTTCCGATGAGTTCCTTATTTAAATTGAAACTTCCGGTGGGAACCTTTAGCCCTTTTCAATGAATTCACTTCTCAAATCAACCCCGTGTGTTCCTTCACACCATCGCTTTTCGTCATCTAAGATTTCACATACGATCAATGCTAAGCTTCTTTACCACCGGGGAGGCGGATCTCTTAAGGCAAATGAGAAGGCACTTCTCCTAACCAGACAAGCACCTTTGTGTGCCTATCGAGATGACGAAATTAGCCTCAACAGACTCAGTCTGAAACAAAACATGAGTTTGGTATATGGTCTGCATCAGTCAACAGCTGATCTCCATATATCAAGCTCCATTTTTGCATGCGACACTAGTATCCGTTTGATCCTTGTGACCAAACCTGTGCCACTATGCCCCATTTAACAGCTGGAAAACCCGTTGATTTTAGGTCTAAGGGCTCCTAGCTTAAAGATCCTTCAAGGCTCGCTCTCGCTCCTCACTCCGAAGCTCTAAGAGTGGCTTTCAGGATTCTAGAAGCTTCTCTGCGCCCCCTGGGTCGGAGAGTCTAAGAGCATCAGCTCTTAAAATCTCTCTCTCTACTTCCCTGCCTAGGGTTGTCTTAGGGCTTATGGTTTATGACCTCCGGGTCTTCTTGTACTTGTAATACCACTTGAAGATAGCTTGAAGCATTTGTAGCTTGTAACATCACTTGTAACTTGTAAATCTGACCTCCGGGTCCTTATCAATGAAAAACTCTATTATTCCATTGCTGTGTTGTTTCTTCTGACTTATGCGATCTGTAGCTTTACTCTTGACTTGCTTGTTGACTGCATCTTTAATCGACTTATAAAGTAATCTTCCAATCTGATCAGTTCCCCCTTAATCAGATATGTCTTGAACTGATCTGCTCCTTGTCTGAACTGCAGATCGGCTACTTATCGACTTTTCGATCCGCTCTCTTATCCCGAACTTCGATCGGCTCCTCGTCGACAGTCGATGATCGGTTGAGATTCCTAACTCAACCGATTCCACTTAACTTGGTTAGTCTTTTAACCAACCGGTTCTAGATCGATCCTTCAACCATATCCGGTGCATTTTCTCCAAGATCCAGAAGCCCTAGCTCGTTGCATAACTCTCTGAATCTGATCTCAGCTAGAGGCTTAGTTAAGATATCAGCTTTCTGCTTGTCAGTATGGATCTTTTCCATATTAATATTCTTCTTTTCAACGTGATCTCTGATAAAATGGTGTCTGACATCCACATGCTTGCATCTTGTATGTAGAACAACGATTTTAGTGATTGCAATAAATTCTATTATCCGCGAGAATATAGGTGCGTTCTTAGCTACGATGTTGTAATCCTCACCGGCCGACTTAGCTGCGAGCGGTTTGGGAACAACGACTTCCAAAGACCATATATTACGCCCTCAAGAGTAGATGTCGCAACTGATGTCTGCTTCTTCGAAAACCAAGAGATCAGTTTATTTCCCAGAAACTAACATGATCCTGAGGTTAACTTTCTGTCGATTCTGCAACCTCCGTAATCTGAATCGGAATACCCACTAAGCTCTAGATTGTCATATGATAGGTAAAATAAACCAAGGTTTACAGTCCCCTTCAGATACTTGAGAATCCGCTTAGCTGCTTCTAGGTGGCTTTGCATTGGATTTGCTTGAAATCTGGCACATACACCTACTGCAAAAAGTAATGTCCGTCTGGCCGGCGGCAACGGTATAGTAGTGATCCAATCAGAGCCCTATATTCTTTCTGATTAACTTTCTGACCATCTTCATCTGGATCCATCTTGAACCCGGTCATCATGGGTATTTTGGCTTCCTTGCAATGTTGAACTCCAAACTTTGCCAGTAGATTCCTTGTGTACTTCGCATGGCAGATGAATATTCCTTCTGTACTTTGCTTGACTTGTAAACCTAGAAAGTAATTCATCTGACCCATCATGGACATCTCGAACATCCCTTGCATCAATTTGCTAAACTTCTCACATAGCTTCTTGTTGGGAGATCCGAAGATGATGTCGTCCACGTAAATCTCAACCATCGTAATATCTTCTCCATCTTCTATTCTCGAATAAGGTTCTCATCCCACTATTCCTTTAGTGAACCCGCTGTCTATCAAGAACTGAGAGAGTGTATCATACCAAGCTTGAGGAGCTTGTTTCAGGCCGTAAAGAGCTTTCCTTAAACGGTACACTTGGTTGCCTTTTTCAAAGCCTGGAGGTTGTTTGACATAAACTTCCTCTGCTAGTACCCCCGTTTAAGAATGCACTCTTTACATCCATCTGATACACAGTGAACCCTCTCAGGCGAAAGATATGCCGTAAATGTGACCGAATGGCTTCTAAAGCGGCGATCGGTGCAAAGGTCTCATCATAATCAATTCCTTCGATTGTGAATACCCCTTAGCAACAAGTCTTGCCTTATTCCCTGGTTATGACATTTTTCTCATCTCTCTTGTTCTTGAATACCCACTTCGTGCCAATTACGCCTTGATGAGTTGGTCCGTCCCACCAATTTCCAAACTTGATTCCTCTCAAACTGCTCCAGCTCCTCCTCGCATGGCTAGAATCCAAATTTTAGGTCTTGTAGAGCTTCCTCATCAGTAGTTGGTTCCTTCAAAGACAGATAACAACAAAGACATGGCACTTTCACCAACGATGTCTAGTTTTGACTCTATCAGATGGGTCTCCAATAATCAGATCAGTTGGATGACTGGTAATCCAGGTCCTTCTGTTCTGATGTGGTCTGTTTGGAGAACATCATCCATATCTGATAGTAGTTCATTACTAGTGATTGGGAGTGGTGCGGAATTATGATCCACTTGATAAGAACATGTCTCAGCTGATGTTGGACTCATCATGTGCTGATGTCTGTTCATAGGAACTTCAGGAGTTCCCCCTGAACCAGATGGTTCAGTTGATACTGTCTCACCTGTAACAGCTTCTTCACTGACAGTTGTGCGTACCTTTGGGTCTGATTGACCTGTTGAATTAGCAAGATCAAGTTATGGGATGTACACTGTTACGTGTTCAGGTTCTTTCTCCTTGATGCTTAGCTGATCCATTTTCTGCGTGTCAGGTAACGGTTGATCTGGTATGGCTTGTTCTGAGGCAGCTTTCTCTTGTTCAGAAGATGTCTCATCAAAGACCACATGTGGTGTTTCTTCCACAACTAAGGTTCGTTTGTTGTAAACTCTGAAAACCTTGCTGGATGAGGAATATCCTAAGAATATGCCCTCATCTGACTTGGCCTCAAAAGTCTTCAACTGACTTTTCCCATTGTTGTGTATGAAACACTTGCACCCAAAAAACATGTAAGTATGAAACACGAGGTTTTCTGCCCTTCCATAGTTCATAAGGTGTTTTGAAGTGAGTCTTAGTCAGAGAACATCTGTTCTGAGTATGGCATGCAGTGTTGATTGCTTCTGCCCAGAAACGGTTTGGTGTGGCATGTTCAGCTAACATAGTGCTAGTAGCTTCCTTGAGAGTTTTGTTTCTCCGTTCTGCTACTCCATTTTGTTGTGGTGTTCTTGCAGCTGACGTCTCATGCTGTATACCAAACTCAGTGCAAAAATCAGTAATAAAGGAATTCAGGAACTCTGTACCTTTATCTGATCTGGTTTTTACTATGCTGACACCCTTCTCATTTTGTAGCTTCTTGAGAAGTTCGGGTAGCTTAGTCGTTGTCTCGTTCTTCTTGTATATGAATACAACCCAAGTAAACTTGGAATAATCATCCATGATTACTAGAGTATATTTGCGTCCAGTGAGACTGACTGGTGTAACTGGTCCGAATAGATCCATATGGAGCAGTTGCAGTACTCTACTGGATGCCGGTCCAGGTATTCCCTTGAATGAGGCTTTAACTTGTTTTCCCTTCTGACATGCTGCACATGTCTGATCTTTGGAGAATATCTCATTCGGAAGTCCCTTAACCAAAGACATCCTAGCTATCTTGTTAAGAGTTTTGAAGTTCAGATGGCTCATTCTTTTTTTGCCAGAGCCAACTGCTACTTTTGGAGCTCTTAACAATTAAGCATGTATTCTTTGGACAACTGTTCCAATCTACTGTGTAGATCGTCCCTTTCCTTGAACCAGTTAGGAAGGTTTGTTGAGTGACTTGATTCCTTATCGTACACTTGTCGCTCGAGAACTCAACGCTGAATCCATTGTCGTAGAATTGTGATACTGATAGTAGATTGTGCTTTAATCCTTCGACATACGAGACTCCAGTTACTTGTACATCATCATTCTCTAAGGTTCCGAATCCTTTGCTAAAACCAAAGTTATCATCACCGAAGAGTACACGTGGGCCTTCTTGTTCTTTGTAAGAGCTAAGGAGATGTTTGCTTCCAGTCATGTGCCTTGAGCATCCACTATCGATGTAACAGATAGTTGCTTGTACACCTCCTTTGTTGGCCAGTCCCACGTGATCCTGCAATCAAATCAGGCTTTAGGTACCCCTTTTGAATTGGGTCCTGGGGGGTTAGTGGTGGTTTGAGGGATCCACACAAATAGAGCACTTCTATGAAAATCAGATAAATTAGAAGGTCTGATTTGTCTCCCATACATATCAATATAATCATACGTCTCTTTATATGCTTTCTGATTTGTATGATTATTCGTGTGAGCCATGGATGACTTAGAAGACTTGGGATTTTTCTTTATATTTTGTCTTCTTTTAATCCAGTGTGGCTCAGGTGCAGTAGCCCAAAATCTCTGGTTATAAGGGTAGGTACGACTGCTACCATCAAAAGATTCATATCTTTTTGGCATAGGTGGTCTTTGCAGTTTACCTATAGCTTGCTTATTAGGCAGCTGACCTTGATTGGGTCTCAAATTAGATTTCTTTTTTTACTGAGTTGTCTCTTACGATACCTAATCTGGCGATCAAAGTTGAGGTTTCTTCCGAAGAACCGGTTCTTCTCGTTGATTCCTCGGTGATGCTTTATCGATTAGGGTCTATTTATGTTCCCTTTCGATTAGGGGCACCGCCTTTACTTGCTCAAAGTGGTCTTTTTTCCTTTATCGATACAAGTTTAGATTTTTAGCGTTTCTTTGTCAGAGACTCGTTTGATTACACCCTTATGAAGTGAATCAAACGGGGCTTTTGAGGATGTAGAAGGGTTCTCATACCCAATTCCCTTCTTGTTAGTCGGCGTTCGAAAATAGGTGTTCATATCTTGAACGGTTTTTGATGACTTCGTGAAAACCTCTATTTTCTTTAAGAAACTATCCTCGATGAGATTTTAGACTCTTATGTAGTCGGAATAGCTCATCAAATTTAGCTTGAAGGATTTTGAAATCATCGACTTGTTGTTTGTTGATTGCTAGTCGATCTTTGATCTCGCTTCTCCGATCGAAAGATTTAACTTTCGTAATGTTAAGTTCCTCGCCACCTTCGAAAGCGAAAGGATTTGGATTTCGATTCGGCCTTTATCGACAAATAAGTTCTCTTTAACAAAGTCGATTTTTTTATCCTTAGCTTGTCATTTTCAAATTCTACTATTGTATAAGTGTCTCATCGCATCGAGAGATCATCGAGCAATTGCTCGAGTAGAGCCGCAAGTCAATCTCTCCAAAGTGTCTTAATGATAGCGGTGTGGAAATTAAAAAAAGCGTAAGGTTTGGAGGTTACCTCAGTTGGTCTCCTCCTTGGCCATCGAGCGGAACTTCATCGTCATCCGAAGAGAATATCGAGATCTTCATGCTCGTGGAAGTCAACAAAGACCGCCATCG
This sequence comes from Stenogyne calaminthoides, assembly GCA_037126765.1. NCBI lineage: Eukaryota > Viridiplantae > Streptophyta > Magnoliopsida > Lamiales > Lamiaceae > Stenogyne > Stenogyne calaminthoides. Next base: position 13,510,890 of record JBBCBC010000028.1, read on the forward strand.
ATGCCGAAGTTTTCTCTGAGATAAGTAGCGAGTCCTCTCAAGGCGGATAGGAATCATCAATTCCGGATGTGTCGTGACGACAAGCTTTCCTATCTCTGGGCGTTGTTCTCTTACATTCCGTTTCTCTTCTCTTTCTCTCGAGTCGGTCGAGGCGGTCGGTCTTTGTAGGGACTGGTTTCTCGCGATTGATGCACGATCCTCGATCTACGGAACTTCCTCTGCCGGGTGGAGTCACTCCGTCATGGGATCTGTCGGTGACTTCCCTTTCGATGGTAATCTAAGCTCCTTCATCCGGATCTGTTATCTCTTCTCTCATCTCCGATCATCTCTTTTCTTTTCTTCTCTGTGATCTCTTCGATCATCGGATCTGGTTCTTTCTAGTGATCGTCGGTTGGCCTCCTGTTTTCTTACATTGTCTTGATAGTCCTTTGTAGAATCTCGATACTTACCAAGCCGAGTATTTGTTCTTTCAAGTTTCTGAGTAGCGAGCGATCATTACCTTGACTCATTATGTTTCCAACGGTTCGGTGGCCTTCGATCTGCTGTTTGGTTGCTTTAAATCAACCGATTTAGGCGTTGAGGCTTCGGGGCATCTCGTCTTCATCTGCTTGTCCTCTTTTCGATTAAATCGAACTTCGTGAGCTTTAAGGCTTAGGAACAAGCTACTCGGCTTCATCTTTGAAATGTCTTGGCAATCCTTGATTCTGGTGACTTTCATGTCCCATTCTCTTGGTGAGAGATCTTAGGATCTTGTAGTTGATATCTTTGTCTGACATCTCTCTTCCAAGTTCTCGTAGTTTATTCACTGACATGGTGATCCTCCCATCGAGCTCGTTGATGATCTCATTGGGCAACATCTTTAGCTTTTCGAACTTCACCAGTTCAGCTTGTAGTCGGCTGTCTTTGATCTGATCATTTCCTTTGCATATCTCAGCAAGAGTATCCCACTTTGCTTTCGCGGTTTTGAGATACTTTATCTTCTCCTTTGTGACTTTATTCATCGTCTTCATGATTATATGCCTGGCAATTGTATCTAGAGTATACAACTTTCTTTCTTCTGCATCCATCAGGGCTGGGCTTTTTCGTACAAGACTTCCCGGTGCAAAGTCTGGATCTCCTCCAACTGCTGGGTTGTCGTGATATATAATGATGGGTCCTCGTTCAATGACTTCCATCATTCTGCCACTTATCGATCCTAGATGGTTGCACATATATATGGCCCAATCTGCATACTCATCAATTGAAAACTTAGGCAAATCATGATACATGCCAGAGGTATTGTCCATGCTGAGTGATTTTGAAAATGAATGAGTTTTGAAAATAGTTTTTCAAGATCTGTTCAAATGACCACAAAGATTCTTCCTCAAGAATCGATGATACTCAATGGTCTGTAGAACCACTACTCTGATACCACTTGTAGGTCCCGAACGGGTTTTGTGAGGGTGGAAGTCTAGAGGGGAGGGGTGAATAGACTTCCAAAACTTTTTGTGCGGATCAGATGTGAACTGCAGATTACCCGATCAGAGTGCTAGTGTATCAGTTTAGACTGATGTTCAATCTTACTGAGTGCCTAAGGGCAGATCAGCTTGATATCTGTCAGTTTAACTGAATGGTGCGGAAGCTTGTTTTAACCCATGTGAAAAACCAGTTCTATCAATCAGATTCTAAAGTCAGTTTTCAATCAGCTGACTAAGGTGTCAATCTGATCAGATCAGTTGCTTGGTGCAGACTGAGCTTAACTTAGAATATGTATGATATTTTAAACTCAGTTGTGTGAATAGTGTAAAGCAATAAGAAAGCAAGTAAATGCACACAAGACTTTTTATAGTGGTTCAGATGAAACCCGTCCTACGTCCACTCTTCCCTTAACACAGGGGAACCTTAACCGAACTTAACCGAGCTTAACCTGCGGGACTTATACCCCTCACGGGATGGCCGAGATGTTTACCGAGATCTCACTCTACAAACTTAACCTACGGGACTTATATCCTTCAAAGGATGGCTGAGATGTTTATTGAGTTCACACTCTACAGATGTTTATCGAGTTCACACTCAACCGAACTAGAAATCAGAAAACTAGAATCCCTAGTCTGAAATCTTCCGGGAACAAACTTAACCTAACTTGCGTTTGGGTAAAGAATGTTTGAGGGTTCCAACTGGAAATCTATCCTGGTGTTTTAGGTAGCCAAAATGCTAGTGGATAGGATTCCTTTCTAAGAAATAATAGGATGAACACTCTAAGAATAATCTTCAAATATAGTGTTCTTTTAGCGGAGATTTTGCTGTAGATTTTGCTTCTTTTGCGGTGTCTCCGTGTTCATTCTTTGCTGGTTGTCTCTTGTCTTCAATTGACAAACAATCCCATTTTATAGACCTCGAAATCAAAGAGCCGTTGGAGAGTAATTTGAATTTCGGGCTATATTACGTAGGTTGTAGGATATGATTGTGACGTGCTCCCATTATCGGTGTGGACATAGGCATCATTAGCGCCGTTTTTGTCCGCAGCGTCGTATCCCGCATTGTCAGCTCTTTTTATGCACGTGTCGCTTTCTCTTGAGCCCATGAGGCGGACTTCGAAATTTGTCCGTTAGGCGATTGATATTCCTTTTGTAGAAGATTAATCTTATCCGGTGTATCTTTTAGATTGTTACCAGTGTGGTGACTTGATCGAATGGCGGTCGATCTACCTTTGTTGAGTCTTCAAATGCACATTGTCTTAGCTCAATATCTGGGACTCTGGCGATATAGGTCTTCAGGTCTTTTTATCTTCAGGTGTCTCTCGAGCCTCGGTAGATTCATCATCTTGAGTCTTTAGGTTTATTCTCGAGTCTTCGAGTTTATCCGAGTCTTCGAGTTCATCCGAGTCTTCAGGTTCATCTGAGTCTTCAGTGTCTTCTTGTCTTCACCTAATCTTCTGACTTCTTGTCTTCTGATTTGTGCTTAGTTTTCTGATCATCTGACCTTATCTGGGTCATCTGATACTTCGACCTGACCTATACATATTGAGTTCCCCTCAATATGTGACCTATCTTTACATCGCCTATCTATACATTTCACCGGTCATCTTAATCGATTCTAAGTCATCGATTCACCTAATGTGTCCGACTTGTCCTATTACAACTTGTTTTGGAACTTCCATCAAAACTAAATTACAGATTTCCTAACACCGTTCATAGGGTGTTTTGAAGTGAGTCTTAGTCAGAGAACATCTGTTCTGAGTGTGGCATGCAGTGTTGATGGCTTCTGCCCAGAAACGGCTTGGTGTCGCATGTTCACTAACATAGTCTTGAAAGAACTTCCTTGAGAGTTCTCATATCGCTTCTACTACTCCATTTTGTTGTATGCGTTCTTGCGGTGGACGTCTCATGTCAGATATCAAACTCGAAGCAAAAATCAATAATAAAAGAATTCAGAACTCTGTACCTTTATCCGATATAATTTTTACTATGCTGACATCCTTTTCGTTTTTGTAGTTTCTTGAAAGCGCTAAAAGGTATCTTTATCGTTGTCTCGTTCTTCTTGTATAAGAATACAACCCAAGTAAACTTGGAATAATCATCCACGATTACGAGTATACTTGCGTCCCATCGAGATCGACCGTGTAATCGGGTCCGAATAGATCCATATGGAATGGATTCAAGATTTCTCTCTTGGATGCTTGGTCCGTATTCCTTTGAATGAAGCTTTAACTTGTTTTCCTTCCCGACATGCGGCATATGTCCGATCTTTAGAGAATACCTCATTCGAAGTCCCTCAACCAAAGGCACCCTAGCTATCTTGTTAAGAGTCTTAAAGTTCGGATATGACTCATTCTTTTTGTGCCAGAGCCAACTGCTACTTTTGGAACTCTTAACAATTAAGCATGCATTTCTTGGGCAACTGTTCCAATCTGCTGTGTAGATCGTGCCTTTCCTTGAACCAGTTAGCAAGATTTGTTGAGTAGCTCGATTTTTATTCGTACACTTGTCACTCGAGAACTCAACGCTGAATCCGTTGTCGCAGAATTGTGATACTGATAGTAGATTGTGCTTTAATCCTTCGACATACGAGACTCCAGTTACTTGTACATCATCATTCTCTAAGGTTCCGAATCCTTTGGTAAAACCAAAGTTATCATCACCGAAGAGTACACGTAGGCCTTCTTGTTCTTTGTAAGAGCTAAGGAGATGTTTGCTTCCAGTCATGTGCCTTGAGCATCCACTATCGATGTACCAGATAGTTGCTTGTACACTTCCTTTGTTGGCCAGTCCCACGCGAACCTGCAATCAAATCAGGCTTTAGGTACCCCTTTGGAATTGGGTCCTGAGGGGTTAGTGGTGGATTTAGGGATCCACACAAATAGGGCACTTCTATTGTAATCTGATAGATCAGAAAACCTGATTTGTCTCCCATACATATCAACATAATCATACGTCCCTTTATATGCTTTCTGATTTGTATGATTATTCGTGTGAGCCTTGGGTGAATCATAAGACTTTGGGATTTTTCTTTATATTTTGTCTTCCTTTAACCTAGTGTGACTCAGGTGCAGTAGCCCTAGGTCTCTGGTTATAAGGGTACGTACGACTGCTACCATTAAAAGATTCATGTCTTTTTGGTATAGATGGTTTTTACAGTTTACCTATAGCTTGCTTATTAGGCAGCTGACCTCGATTGGGTCTCAGATTAGATTTCCTTTTTACAGGTTGTCTCTTCGGATACCTAATCTGCTGGTCAGGTTGAGGTTTCTTCAGAAGAACTAGGTTCTTCTGTTGATTCCTCGGTTGATGCTTACTTAGTTGGGGTCCATTTATGTTCCCTTTCTGATTAGGCACTTGCCTTACTTGCTCAGCATGTCTCTTTCCCTTATCAGATACATGTTTAGCTTTTTTGTGTATCTTTGTCAGAGACTCGTTTGATTACACCCTTCTGAAGTGAACCAAACGGGGCTTTTGAGGATGTAGAAGGGTTCTCATACCCAATTCCCTTCTTGTTAGTCGGTGTTCGAAAATAGGTGTTCATATCTTGAACGGTTTTTGATGACTTCGTGAAAACCTCTACTTTCTTCCGCAAATTATCCTCAGTAGATTTTAGACCCTCATGTATTCGGAATAGCTCATCAAACTTAGCTTGTAGAATTTTTAAATCATCAGCTTGCTGTTTGTAGATTGCTAGCTGATCTTTGCTCTGCTTCTCCTGATCAGAAGATTTAACCTTCAGAACGTTAAGTTCCTCAGTTACCTTCTGAGCAGTTTCAGCTGATTTCAGTTCAGCTGCTTTACTGACAGCGTTCTCTTTAACAAGCTGATTATTTCTGATCCTTAGCTTGTCATTTTCAGCTTCCACTATTGTATAAGTGTCTACTGCATCAGAGAGATCATCAAGCAATTGCTCAGAGTAGAGCTGCAAGTCAATCTCTCCAGCAGGTGTGCTAATAATAGCTGGTGTGGAAATTGAAAAAGTAGAAGGTTTGGAGATTACCTCAGATTGGTTTTCCTCCCTGGCCATCAGGCAGATTTCATCGTCATCTGAAGAGAATATCAGATCTTCATGGTTGAGGAAATCAACAGCACTGCTTATCAGACAGAAATCTTCTACAGATGAGTAGCCAGAATCCTCAGAAGGCAGATAGGAATCATCAATTCCTGATGTGTCAGCAACCATGACTTTTCTATCTTTGAAGCGTAGCTCTCTTTTGTTCCGCTTCTCTTCCCTTTCTCTGGGAGTCAGGTCTGGGCAGTCGGAGCTATAGTGACCTGGTTTCAAGCAGTTGAAGCACGATCCACGATCCACAGAACTTCCTCTGCCAGGTGAGACACTTCGTCTGTAGGATCTGTCAGGTGACTTTCCTTTCTGATTGTAGTCTGAACTCCTTCTGTCAGATCTGTTATCTCTTCTCTCGTCTGACCGATCATCTCTTTTATCATCTCTGTGATCCCTTCGGTCATCAGATCTATTCCTTTCTAGTGACCTGTCAGTTGGCCTCCTGTTCCTTTTGTCTTGGTAATCCTTGTAGAATATGTGATACTTACCGAGTTGAATATTTGATCTTTCAAGTTTCCTGGTAAGTAAAGCGATCTTTTCAGCTTGGCTTATGATGTTTCCAACAGGTTCAGTGGCCTTTGATCTGCTGCTGGTTGCTTTGAATGCAACTGTTTTAGATGTGGAGGTTGAGGCTTCAGCAGGCGTCTCGTCTTCATCTGCTTGCCCTCTTTCGATTAAATCGAACTCATGGGCTTTAAGGCTTAGGAATAAGCTACTTGGCTTCATCTTGGAAATTTCTTGGCAATCCTTGATTACCGTGACTTTCATGTCCCATTTCTTGGTGAGAGATCTTAAGATCTTATAATTGATGTCTTTGTCTGACATCTCTCTTCCAAGTTCTCGTAGCTTAGTTACTGACATGGTGATCCTCCCATCGAGCTCGTTGATGGTCTCGTTGGGCAACATTTTGAGTTTTTTGAACTTCACCAGTTCAGCTTGTAGTCGGCTGTCTTTGATCTGATCATTTCCTTCGCATATCTCAGCAAGAGTATCCCACATTTGTTTTGCTATTTTGAGATACTTTATCTTCTTTTTGGTGACTTTATCCAACGTCTTCATGATTATATGCCTGGCGATTGTATCTAGAGTATATAGCTTTCTTTCTTCTACATCCATCAAGGCTTGACTTTTTCGAACAAGATTTCCAGGTGCATGATCTGGATCTCCTCCAACCGCTGGGTTGTCGTGATATATGATGATGGGTCCTCATTCAATGACTTCCATCATTCTGCCGCTTATCGATCCCAGATGGTTGCACATGTATATAGTCCAATCTGCATACTCATCAATTGAAAACTTAGGCAAATCATGATACATACCAGAGGTATTATCCATGCTGAGTGATTTTGAAAACGAATGAGTTTTGAAAACGGATTTTCAAGATCTGTTCAAATGACCACAAAGATTCTTCCTCAAGAATCGATGATACTCAAAGCCAGTGGTCTATAGAACCACTGCTCTGATACCACTTGTAGGTCCTGAACGGGTTTTGTGAGGGCAGAAGTCTAGAGGGGAGGGGTGAATAGACTTCTGAAAACTTTTTGTGCGGATCAGGTGTGATTTACAGATTGCCTGATCAGAGTGCTAGTGAGTCAGTTTGGACTGATGTTCAATCTTACTGAGTGCCTAAGGGCAGATCAGTTTGATATCTGTCAGTTTAACCGAGAGTGCGGAAGCTTGTAAATACCCGTGTGAAAAACCAGTTTATCTGACTAAGGTGTCAACCTGATCAGATCAGTTGCTTGGTGCAGACTGAGCTTAACTTAGAGTATGTATGCAGTTTTAAACTCAGTTGTGTGAATAGTGTAAAGCAATAAAGAAAGCAAGTAAATGCACACAAGATTTTATAGTGGTTCAGACGAAACCCGTCTTATGTCCACTCTTCCCTTAACACAGGGGCACCAACTTAACCAACTGGACTTAGTTTTATGTGTTAGTCCAACACCCAACAGATGTTTATTGAGTTCACACTCAACCGAACCAGAAATCAGAAACTAGAATCCCTAGTCTGAAATCTTGCGGTAACAAACTTAACCTAACTTTGAGTTTGGGTAAAGGTTTGTTGTGGTTCCAACTGGAAATCTATCCTAGTGTTTATGTAGCCAAATGCTAGTGGATAGAATTTCTTGCTAAGAACTATGGGATAAACACTCTAAGAATAATCTTTAAATATGGTGTTCTTCGAGCGGAGATTTTGCTGTAGTTTTTGCTTCTTTTGCGGTGTCTCCGTGTTCGTTCTTAGTGTTACGTTGTCACTCCCTTCAATTTTGAAGATTGATCCCATTTTATAGACCTCGAAATTAAAGAGCCGTTGGAGAGAAATTTGAATTTCGAGCTATATTAGGTAGGCTGTAGGATATGATTGTGACGTGCTCCAAATATCGGTTTGGCCGTAGGCATGATTAGCGTTGTTTATGTCCGCAGCATCGAATCCCGTATTGTCAGCTCTTTTTGTGCACGTGTCGCTTTCTCCTTGGCTTCGTGAGGTGGCACTTCAGTAATTTGTCCGTTAGACGATTGATATTCCTTTTGTAGAAGATTCGTCTTGTCTGGTGTACCATTTTGGTTGACTCCAGATGTGAGCTGACTTGATCAGATAACTGATCAGTCTACCTTGTTGAGTCTTTTGATGCAGATTGTCTTAGCTCAATATGCAGACTCGGCTGATATAGGTCTTCAGGTCTTCTGGTAGTCTTCTGATCTTCAGGTGACTCTGAGCCTCAGTGTATTCAGTCATACTGAGTCTTCAGGTTTGTTACTGAGTCTTCAGGTTTATCTGAGTCTTCAGGTTCATCCGAGTCTTCAAGTTCATCCGAGTCTTCAGGTTCATCTGAGTCTTCAGGTTTATCTGAGTCTTCAGGTTCATCTGAGTGTTCAGGTTCATCTGAGTCTTCAGTGTCTTCTGTTTTCACCTGATCTTCTTACTTATTTTCTTCTGATTTGATCTTAGCCTTCTAATCATCTGACCTTATCTGGGTCATCTGATACTTCGACCTGACCTATACATATTGAGTTCCCCCTCAATATGTGACCTATCTTTTACATCAGCTATCTATACATTTCAGCTGGTCATCTTAATCTGATTCTAAGTCATCAGTCAACTAACAGGTCTGACTGGTCCTATTACAACCTGTTTTGGAACTTCCATCAAAACTTAAATACAAATTTCCCAACATCTCCTCCTGAGTCAGCAGCTTCCCTTCAATTGCTGGCAGCTTTGTGAGTATATCATAGCTTTCCCCCTTTTTGGCATCATAATTAGCCAATAACTCCGAAAGGGTTCTGTCCATGTGTAGTTGCTCACTTCCAACATATCGAAGTTCAGCAGCAATATGGAAGTTTTTGTCCTGAATCCACTGAAGCACGTTTAATCATGTAGTTGTGTCCTCAGCAAGACCTCCAAATGTAGCCTGTATCTTGGTCATGAGTGATGAGCTCATTTCCTCAACAACTGCTTTAACCAGTTCCTCAGTCCTTGCTTTCATCATATCCTCTTAACATATGAGATCGTAGCACAAATCTTCTCCATCTCCTCTAACATATCTTTAGACACTTCTCCCATTCTAGCATTTATCTCAGTAAACTTATTATCAATGGATGTAGATAATAGAGTTACCTGATCTGCTTTCACCATGGATGTGTTCAGCAATTTAATCATTGTGTTCTAAGAAGATTGTACCTCAGTAAGCTTGGATACTTGGTCTACCAGAGGCTCGAGCTTTGAAATTTGTTCAATGAGTGGCTCAAGCTTGGTAAGCTTCTCTAATACTGGTGTGAGATCGACAGCTGGTGGTGGAAGAATAGGAATCTCAGCATCTGTTTGCACTCCAGCATCTGTCATCTTAGTGACCACAACCTCAGGCTCTGAAGGATATTGAATTGTCTGGGTAAATGTTATCATCTGCAGGGGTGGGACATCCTGAGCTTGTTCCCCCTGAATTTTAGCCTCCACACTTGACTCAGCATGCTTTGTTTTCCCTTCAGGAACATCTTCCTCATTTCTATCCTGAGTAGGATCGTGATCATCCTTGTCCTGACCCCCTGGCTTTTCTTCAGCCTAACTGGCTGGCTCCTTCTCATCAATCTTTTTCAGCACAAGAGCATCGAACTCAGCCTGCTTGATTCCCAAGCTCAGCGACCTCCTCAGCCCAAAACTCCTCGCCCCTGAAGTTGCCAATCTTCAGCATCATAGCAAAGGATTGATTGACAATCAACATGGCGGTTTTCAGCCTGAAGAACATATCCTGAAGATCAGGATAGTTCCCTAATTCTGAATATCCATCCAAGACGAACCTCTCCGCTTTCTGCCTCCACTCCCTCTCTTCTTCTTCACCTTTCCTAAGTTCAGGAACAGACGCCTCCTCTTCAGAGCTTGAATGAGCCTCTGAAGGTATGGATATGTATGGCTCTGAGTGGTGAGTGGGTGGGAGGGTAATTTGGCTTTCTTCAACAGGTTTTTGGGAACCTGTGAAGATCTCCTAGGTAATACGGTCATCGCCAATACCGGTACCAAGTACCTCAGTAAAGACGTCCTCTTCACCTCCTTCTCCTCCTGAGGGAATCACTGCCTGAGTGGTTTCAGCCGCAGTGGCCTGTGATACTGCCTTGGCTAGTGTATCAAGTGGGGACTTCACTCCTAACTCCTGTTCCCTAATCGTTTTGAGCCTCTTCTTTTTCATAGTGTATCAAGGGTTAGTCAGAGAACATCTGTTCTGAGTATGGCATGCAGTGTTGATTGCTTCTGCCCATAAATGGTTTGGAGTTGCATGTTCAGCCAACATAGTGTGAGCAACTTCTTTGAGTGTTTTGTTTCTCCTTTCTGCTACACCATTATGTTGAGGCATTCTTGCCACTGATGTCTCATGATGTATCCTAAACTCATTGCAAAAATTAGATATGAAAGAATTCAAGAACTCGGTTCCCTTGTCTGATCTAATCTTCACAATACTGACACCTTTCTCATTCTGTAATCTCTTGAGCAGCTCAGGTATCTTTGTTGTAGTTTCATTCTTCTTATACAGGAATACAACCCAGATGAACTTGGAGAAATCATCCACGATCACCAAAGTGTACTTGCTTCTGCTAAAACTAAGTGGTGTGACTGGTCCAAAAAGAACCATATGGAGCAGTTGCAATACTCTGCTGGATGGAGGTGATGGAATCCCTTTGAATTAAGCCTTGACTTGCTTTCCCTTCTAACATGCGGCACATGTCTGATCCTAAGAGAAAACTTCATTCAGGAAACCTTCAACCAAAGACATCCTTGCTATCTTGTTAAGAGTTTTAAAGTTCAGATGACTCATTCTCTTGTGCCAAAGCCAATTGCTACTTTTGGAACTCTTAACAATCAGTCATGCATTTCTTGGACAACTGTCCCAATCTGCAGTATAGATTGTTCCTTTTCTAGAATCAATTAGGAAAATATGTTGAGTATAGTGCACTGATCAGTTGAGAACTCAACGCTGAATCTGTTGTCGCAGGATTGTGAAACTGATAACAGGTTGTGCTTTAAACCATCGACATACGAGACTCTAGAAACCTGTACATCATCATTGACTAAGATTCCAAACCCTCTGATAAAACCAAAGTTGTTGTCACCAAAGAGTACACGTGGCTCTTCTTGTTATATGTATGAACTGATGAGATGCTTATCGCCAGTCATGTGCCTAGTGTTGGGGTTATACTGAAAAGTATGCTTTTTACTTTGTATAACCAAACTGAATTTCTTATTTATTTACTGAAATAAATTATTTATCACTGTTGCACTAAATTGAATGAATGTTATATATATTTATTGCAAACCTGTTCAATAAGTAAGTACGTATTACATTGTAGTTAATTTGGTGATACTAGATCATAGAAGATCAAATTAACAGTCCCTCGTGATTAAGTACAAATTCACAACCCAGATGAAAATGAACAATCCATCATGTAAGGTTGAAGTGTAAGGCTCAGATTGGCTTGTCTTAACCAAGAGATTACACTAGTGCATTATGATGCGCTGAATAGAACCTACAGGAGGATAAATTCTTCGGTACTGAATATACAAGAATTAGACCTCAGTGGTTCATTATTTCTTAATCTCCGTTCCTTAAATAGGATCGTGTGAAATTAATAACTATTGCTTTGACTTATGATGGGAAGAGAATCAATGCGATCCGATACCTTGTATATTGGGCAATATTATTGATTACATGATGATTGCTGAGATTTAAAACGGAGAATCATGTGCAAGCAAGTCTTGCTTGATTTGTCCCCTTGGTGGGCTCAAAATCTTTATCATACCAAATCTTGCAAGTGGAAATTTATTTCCGGTATGGATAATAATATTGAGTTGTCTATACTCCAAGGACAGAGATATTAATTAATATAAAATTTGTTCAGTGGCTTAATTAATTAATGGACTAAGATAACCTTAAACACGGGAAATAATGACCGGGAGCTATGTTATTGTGAAGTCGTAATATGGGTTAAGATGGATAGTTCAGTATTAATTTTATAGTGGAATAAATTAATATTAATGGGCTTGAATAATATTTTAGCTAAATATTAAAGTTTCATAGCCCATTGGAGGTCCAGTCTTAATTCTCCTAAAGGCCCCTCAAATAACCCAAATTAAAGTCCAATTAATGAAAAGGAGAAGAAAATATTATTGCCTAATTTTTCCCAGATATTTTCGAAAATTGTAGGAAAAAGAAGAGGAAAGATTTTCTTGTTTTTCTTGAAAAGATTTTATGGAAAAAGATAAGTATTCTTGGAATACAATATTATCTCATAAGTTCAAAAAATAAAATCTTGATTCTTGTATTTTTCGAAAATTCCCATAAGACAAGGAGGTGAGATTTTGTGGAATATTTAATTATGGGAAAAAGAATATATATAAGATATATTCAAGATTTCTTGGAGACCAAGAAAATTTTTTTCCCATCCTATTCTACACCAAATTTTCGTCCCCCCCTAGTCCTATAAATAGGGGATGAATTTTTCATCCCCAATGCAATTTCATGTGTTGGAAAAATTAGAAATCCACAAAGGTGGTGGTAAATATTTTTATATTTTCTCCTTTAAAATTAAAATCGTTCGTTGAGAATCCTCCCACCGGATTACGTTCGTGGACGTGGGACATATTTGGGAAGGCTCTTTGGGTTGATCCATCGTCTCAACGATTGTCTCTACAAGAGGTATGTAATCTCGTAACTCCTAGATTCCGCATGCTTAGGATTTACGTGGATTACGTGTACGCATGTTACTTATTTGTTTGTTTTAATTATTATGTTGAATTGATTTAAGATTAATTCATGTTATTAATTAATTGATTAATTTAAATATGTATTTAAATTCACCTCGAATAGATCCTGGCACCCCTTATTTCCCACACCTAGAGCATCCACTATCGATGTACCAAATAGTTGCTTGTACACCTCCTTTATTGGCCAAACCCACACGAACCTGCAATCAGATCAGTCTTTAGCTCATCCTGAGCCTTCTTTTTCTCTCCAATCTCTCTTTTTACTCTCAGTGGCTCGAGAGATTTCTTCCTTTTCTCCTCCTCTTATGACGATGTTTTACTGATGCTGTCCTGGACTTCTTCTGAATGACTTCAGTGAGTACCACATCGTCCTGATCAGAATCAGATTCATCCTGTTCTTTTGGTTCCTCCTGAACTATAGAACCTTGGCTTCCTGATGGATCAGCCTTCCTTTTCTGGGACTTGGGCTTTCGGAACATGATCAGAGTCCGAGAAAATTCAACTCCCGTCATCAAAAACATGTTGTCTCTGGGCAGAGTCTCTATCAAGAAACTAATCTTCGTCCCAAACAAGACCTTCGCACTCTTCGTGAATGCTCCTTTGGCATACTTCAATTTCTGGTTTTGGTGAAGAATGCAATCCACCAAAAACTTCAACCAATTGAAATCAATAGAGGGCGAGTCCTCAATCGCAGCCATGAGCCTCCACTTGTTTCGGCTCACCTGCTCCAAACTACCAGAAGTGATCATCAAGCACTTGGCCACGATGTCAATCAACACTCTATACCTCGGCTTAAGGCATCGTTTATGAAGTGCTCCTTTTAACTCCGTCTTCGTTTTCGCAAATCGATCCAGAATTTCCTGCTCCCTTCCAGACATATAGAGAGTTGGATCCTCTCCTCTATCATTTAATTCAAAAATGGAATTAATATCATCCAAGGACAAGACTACCTCCTTGGTGCACACAACCTCTGCTTTCGATTTCGCATAAGTGCCAAAACTTAGCTGCAAAACCAAACCACCATGTCCTCCTTCACGAAGGTTAAAAACGAATTGTAAAACTTCCTGGGACAACTCCAAATCTGGCACGTTGCTCACCAATGGAAACAGGCGAGCCATCCGCAACGTATTCAAAACTTCTTCTTCCACCTTGGTAGCCTTATTGTCTATCATGGCCACCACATGCTCGAAGTATGGTTTCTCTGTCTCCGCAAGATCCTTGATCATCGTATAGCTTGGAAACTCCATTGTAAGAATATTTTTTGGGAAATGGAATATGAGGGGTTTTTGAAGATCAAAGGGTTTTTGAGGTTTTGAATCGTTTGAAAGTGACGAATGAAGGTAAAATGTTGGTTTATATATGATTTAAAAACCAATTACTAAGGGTTGTGATTAAATCTCGGAAAATAGAATGAATGGCTGAGATTTAATCTGAGATTAAAGAAAATCTCGAGGGTATGGCTATTTTTGGCTAATTTTCTGGACAATAGGCAAATCGCGGTTTATAGGTTGACAAAATGGATGTTTCTCGATAAACGAGATGACTGTTCGTATTTTCTTCCAGTAAAAAATACTTTGTACACCATACTTAGCAATCAGATCTCTGGTGTATTTTGCTTGATTGATGAATATTCCTTCCTTAGTTTGTTTCACCTGAAGTCCTAGAAATAAATTCATCTCCCCCATCATTGACATCTTAAACTTTCCTTTCATCAGGGCAGAGAACTTCTCACACGTCTGATGATTGGGAGATCCAAATATGATGTCATCCACATAAATCTGAACTTGTAAGATATATTTCCCATCTTCTATCCTGAACAAGGTTCTATCAACTGTTCCTTTGGTAAAACCATGATCAGTGAGAAATTGAGAAAATGTATCATAACATGCTCTGGGTGCTTGCTTCAGACCATACAAGGCATTTTTGAGCCTGTAAACTTGGTCATTCAGACGAAATCCAGGAGGTTGTTCCACATACACCTCTTCTTTAAGCACACCATTCAGAAATGCACTTTTCACATCTATCTGGTAGACTGTGAACTTCATGTGAGCAGCATATGCAAGAAACAATCTGATGGCTTCTAGTCTTGCAACAGGTGCAAAGGTTTCATCGTAGTCCAAGTCTTCTTCTTTGGAATAACCTTGTGCAACTAGTCTTGCCTTGTTTCTTACAATGTTGTTGTTTTTATCTCTCTTGTTTTTGAATACCCACTTAGTTCCAATCACATTGTGCCTCTTAGGTCTGTCCACTAGCTCCCAAACTTCATTTCTTGTAAACTGATGTAGCTCCTCTTGCATAGCAGTAATCCAGAAGGAATCCTGAAGAGCTTCTTCAATCTCAGTGGGTTCCTTCTCAGATAGGAAGCAGCAGAATAAAGCACTTTCACCGTGGAACTTTCTTGTTCTAACACCTTCTGATAGATCACCCACAATCTGACTTGCAGGATGACTATCTAACCATCTTCTCCTTGATGTTCCCCCTTCAGTATTATCCTCAACATTAGAAATATTAGGTTCAGGTAATTCATTAAACTCAGGGAACAACAGAAAAGGAGAGAGATAATCATCTTCCTCTGGGGAGTTTTCATTTAGAACATTGTCAGTGACATTTGTTCCCACTTGGCTGATAGATTCAGGGTTTGCCTCAGTTGTGACCACATCTTCATCGACATTACATACCTGAGTCTGAACTGGGGTTTGTTCAGATTAGTCAGCTACAGTGTGTTGGCTTTCCTTCAGTGGAGAACTGTCATCCTAAGTTTCACCAGCCTGTGTATTTCTATCCTGAGCTTCTTTGTCCGAGTCTGACTCACTTCATTCATAGAAAGTGATTGACTTCTTCTTTCCAGGCTAAGAGGATGTTTTATCATTCTACTTCAGACTAAGTCTGGTGATTCTTTTTGTCAGATCTCTTGAGTCATGTTCCTGTTTCTTCTGAACACAAGTAGATTCATAAAAAATAATATGAGGTGTTTCTTCCATAATAAGGGTCCTACAGTTGTAAACTCTGAAGGCTTTACTGACTTCAGAATATCCTAAGAATATTCCTTGATCAATTTTACTATCAAAGGTTTTCAACTTATCTTTACCATTATTGTGTATGAAACACTTACAACCAAACACACGGAAGAAAGAGATAAGAGGCTTCCTTTCATTCCACAGCTCATAAGGTGTTTTTCCTTGATTCTTTGTAAGCATGGATCCGCTTACGAGAGTAGCATGCGATATTGATAACCAAATTTCAAAATCTCTTAGGAATATCGACCTTGAAAGAATCATTGTTCTTGCAGCTACTTTTAGTGTCCTATTTCTTCTTTCTGCAACACCATTCTGTTGTGGGGTCCTTGCAGCTGATGTTTCATGAGCTATTCCATTTGCTGTACAATAATCAAATATAATATGGTTGATAAATTCAGTGCCTTTATCTGATCTGATTTTGACCACACTTAGATTCTTTTCAATACTGAGTCTTTTCAGTAATTCAGGCAGTTTTGTCTGTGTCTCTTTCTTACTGAGTACGAATATGAAGCAAGTATATCTAGAGTAGTCATCAACCATGTTGGGAGATGAATTTAATAAAAGATTATATGATTTTGATTAAGATCCCAAAACCCCTGAGTATGACATGTTCAGTAATGATCTTGATAGTTGAGTCAGGATTCAGTTTTAGAGTATTCAGGATGTTATCTGCAAAATGTATAAGTCAGCAAATATAATTTCAGAATAGTCTCTGAAGACTCAGTATGAAACTGAGAGACTGAAGACTCAAGATGAAGACTCAAAGATAAACGGCCAAGATAAATCAAGTCTCGAAGACTCTCAAGACTCGAAAGACTCAAGACACAAGATCAAGAGATCGAGTATCGAAGATCAAGAATACTAAAAGCACGCGAATTATCAAGACTCGAGAATATATTGAATGTTCAAGATGAACCCCAATGTTCCGAGGCAATCAATATATCTATCTCAAGGATGCAATCTTCGAGAGAAACGCGATGCCTTAGAAAGTTAGATATTGCCAAGACATTCAAATGCGCATAAAAGGAACTAAGTCAAGTATTGTTAAGGTTATATCAAACTCGAGTTTGTAATCAAAAGAGCCGTTAAAGGTGTCTACCCTTAACTGAAGACAAAAGTCAAAAAGAGGAAGATGACACTGTACCATACCATCTTGACAATGACAGTGACAAGCAGCTGAAAAAGATGTCAGATGTACGAAAGTTCCAGACTGCAAAAAGTGAAGACCGGCTACATGAAAGGCTATTGCCTAAAAACGTGTTAGGGAGTTTCAAACTCTAAATATAAAAGTTCTCACACACCATAAGAGGGAACTCACGGGCTATCTCTCCAACGGATAGTTTTCAAGAGTGACCTTAGTGTATGCCTATAAATACTGGTGACCCTCTACATAGTAAGGTTACGGGAAATTTATACGCAACAAGAGCTCAAACTTATTCTTGCAAAAGTTAAAGCACTCGAAATACCTTGAATTTCCCAAGTGCTTTTATATTGAAGAGATCTCACTTTACTAAGCCTAGCTTGATAAGATTTATCCAAAGCCTAGTCGAGATATCCTAACCCTTTGCATTGTGCTTTATTGTAAAGGATATCTCATCCTAGTTGGAAACCAACCAAGAAACCCCAAACCCTTGAGAAGGTAGTTGGAGTGTGTTTGTTGGTGAGTAGAGTTGTAAAGAGTTAGTAAACTACGCGGAGTAGTCAGAAAACTCTAGAGAAGAAGTTAGTAAGCTACAGGGGTAGTCTGAAAGCTTGTGTGTGATTGAGTAAGTAAACTACGGAGGTAGTCAGAAAACTCAAGGTTGGGTTGAGTAAGTAAACTACGTGGAGTAGTTAGAAAACTTCGTACGAAGTTGAGTAAGTAAACTACGAGGTAGTCGAAAAGCTCGGTTTGATAGTGAATTTCTCTCAAGAGTCAGGGAGAGTGGATGTAGGAGCTTGAGTCTCTGAACCACTATAACTGTTGTGTTCTTTATTGCTTTCCTTATCTGTGCTTAATTGTTGCATCGACTTGATTTTGAAAGCATACTTTTCACGGATATTCAGTTGGAATCAATCCACTGAAAGTTGCATAAGTGATTCACAGCCTAATCACTATTTCATAAGGGTAAGGTTTTTAAAGAAAGCTTAAAACGAGTATAATCTAAGGGCCAACCATTCAAGACGATCGAGTAGCTAGAAACAGATAGTTACCAAACCGAACTCTCATCCGAGGATTGATGAAGTTAGTTATCTGATCCAAGCAACTCAGGATCTCGACACTTTCTCGATTTGGTTGGGATTATCTCGAGGTATCTGAAAGCGGCTTCGGGATCACCGTCTCGATGAGACTTTGACTCGGAGCGATCTGTGCTTCTCGAAACCTAATCTTGAGGATTTTTCGACCCAAGTGACCTCGAAGAAAAAAAAGTTTTAAAATCAATTTGAACACGTGTATTCCCCCCATACACGTAAGACTCGTTCTCACCGGACCAACAAGTGTATCGAGCAAAGGGTTCAACTTGACCACTGGTTGTGTTGACCAAAGTTTTATTTTCAAAAATTACTTGTGGTCTATCTGAACTGATCTTATTTGCTGAAATTCGTTTCTTTTCAAAAGATCAGAAAAATGTCTTCTAAAAAACTTCCCATGTTCTCAGTAGAGAACTATGATCTATGGAGACTGAGAATGCAGGCACATCTGTATTCCAAACATGAGCGTATGTGGAGAGTGGTTTCTCAAGGACCATTCAAATTTACTGTGGTGAATCCCAGAATTACAGAAGAGGAGAGAATTGACCCTAGAGAAGAATTTCTTAAGTCTGATGACCAACTAACTCCTGAGGAGAGGAAGTTAGTCAATCTAGACTACATGGCAAAAGACACACTATATAGTACAATTGATGATGGTGTGATGGGAATTATCTCTCACTGTAATACTGCTAAAGAGATATGGGATACACTAGCTGTTATGTGCCAAGGCACAGATCATATAAAAGAAAACAAACTTTCAGTGGCAATTGGAAAGTTTGACCAGTTTTTGAAATGGATGATGGTGAATCAATAGACAAATTGGAAGTCGATTCACTAAAGATCATGAATGATCTAAATGCACTTGGAAAGAAATATCCACAAAGAGAAGTGGCATTAAAAATTCTTAGAGGTCTTTCTAAGAAATGGGATATTCATGCAAAGGTGATTGAAAACACCAAGAACATTAGCTCAATGCCATACCAACAAGTCTTCTCTCGAATCGAAAAGCCTATGAATTTGTAATTGATAAGAAATCCAAAAAGGTCGACAAAGAAAGATGATTCTTCATCAAGTAAAAATGTGGCTTTAAAAGCAAAAAGATAAAACCTCAGAAAACTAAAGAGTCGAGAACCCCCCATGCCAAACATCGATGAGCTTGAGGAAAAGCTAAAGACCGATGGCAAGGAGGTTTGACAGACTTAATAATAGATTTGGAAAATACAAAAAGCTTTTACAGAACAACAGTACCGAAAGAAACCCGAGGACAGATTAACCGAGAAGAAGAAGGACTGAAAGAAGCTGAATGATCTTCATCCGCGAAGAAGGACTCCAAGTCCAAAGAAGAAAATGATCAGGATGATGATGCCAACAGATGCTATAATTGTCAGAAGAAAGGTCACTTCCAGTATGATTGTCCAGAGTTGAGTGCTAAGGAGAGAAGAGAAAGACAAGCTAAAAGAGACCAGAAGTTCTCAAAGGCCATGGTTGCAGAAAAAGAACATTCTGAGGAGGAATCTAGCTCTTCAGATGAGATATTCTCAGACAGTGATAGTGATGACATCTGTCTGATGGCCATTGAGGAGGTAAACTCTTCTGTCTCTGTTATTGCTCCTACATTAGCACAAGAGTTTTCAAGTTCCACTGAAAACAGTCATTTTGACCTGATGGATTCTTTTGAGAATCTAATGAAGGACTATGCTGTTTTGCAAAGACTGCTAAATAAAACTCAAGAGCAGAATAAGGAACCGAATCTTTGAAAATCTAAAATGGAAAGACTCTAGCAAAACTGAAATCACTTCTCAATTTATGGGAGCTACTGATGAACTAGATGTTCTGAAAGTACAACTCTCAGAGAAAGAGAAGTTGATAGAGACCCTAACTGAAAAGCTAGAGAAATCCACTGAAGAAACTCACTAATCGTAACTAAGTTCAATGACCTCTCGAGAAGCATGAAACTCTCTACGTAATCGTGAGGATAGTGCATGTAAAGAAGTTAACTCTATTGAATAATGCATCTAAAGTAATAGATGAAATTCGTGAGTTACCAGAGATCTGCCACTATAAAATCTGGATTGGGATTTATTCCGAGGGAACCTCACAAGGTCATCCTCAATCTTTGCATCATATAGCAAGAAGACAATCTTTGTAAAACCAAATGGCACCTACACTTCAAACCAAGTAATGCCCAAGGTTGTAGATAAGGAAAAGGACCTATGGTTTTGAAAAAAACCAATGATCGGGTTAGAAAGCCCAAACCTCGGTGAAGGCTAGAAAACCCGAAAGCGACCCGATTAGAAAAATTCGAGCAAGTACTTCAAAGCCTCGGCTAAGAATGCAAACTTGAAAGGATCTACACCGAACCATCGGAGGAATCTTCGAAGAGAAACACTTTCGTGAGATATTCTCAACCTGAAGAGACCAAGTCCTCAAGATACCGAAAGACCCAGATTTCAAGATGCATAACCTAAACCTTACTTGCCTAAAGGTAAAGGTTATCCGAACCCTAATCAACAAAGATTTAGACCGGTCGCACAAAAGCCTAAGCATCCTAACGAAGGCCCGAACCAAAGAAGAATTCAAAGGCACATGTTCAAGCTAAAGCTAGCACACATATATAGAAAACCTGCTAAGGCACCCGAGTAGTGGATGTATATGTTGATGTTTACGGAAGACGATCGACCACTCTAAAGTAATGAGAGTTGTCGGCGATTTGGATTCCGAAAGGTACATCTAACCTTGTAGGACCCTACACAAATTGGGTACCTAAGAATTAATTTGTTTTTCGGAGGAAAACAAGGGCACTAAACCGACTAAAGATCACATGGCAATCGATGAGCGAGATGAAAAAACTCGATATATGGTATCTTGACAAAGGATGTTCAAGACATATGACAGATACAAGAAGTTACTTACTGACTATGTTGAACATAGAGGCCCACAGATCACTTTTTGGAGATAACTCCAAGGATTGATCAAGGATATGGAACTTTGGAAATCGACTCGATTCATATCCATGGTGTTTCATATGTATCCGGATTGAAGCATAACCCGCTTTCAATTAGCCAATTTCGTGATAAAGGTTTTAATGTTGAGTTCTCTAAGAACTTATGTTTTGTGAAAGATGATACATCACGTAAAAGTATTCTTGACCGGTACAAGAAAAGGGAATGTGTATCTTGGCGATTGGAGTTCAACTCCTAAAGATACATGTTTAGTTGCTAAAAAGTTCCACGAGATACCCGGTTGGTTATGGCATAAAAGAATGAATCACCTAAATTTCAAAACCCTGAACAAGCTTGCAAGATTAGCTCTTGTGAGAGGGTTACCTAACGAAGTGTTCAGTAAGGAACATATTTGTGATGCGTGCCAAAAGGCAAAACAGATAAAAGCATCATTTAAAAGTAAAGTTGAGGTTTCTACTGAAAGAATACTTCGCCACTTCATATGGATTTTTTTTTTGTCCTATAACACCGTGAGCACAAAATGGCGTGAAATACACATTGGTAGTAGTTGATGACTACTCGAGATATACTCTTGGGTCATATTCTTACTTAGTAAGAAAGAGACTCAGATAAAACTGCCAGAGCTACTGAAAAGGCTCAGTATTGAGAAGAATCTGAGTGTGGTCAAAATCAGATCTGACAAAGGAACTGAATTTATAAATCATATTATATCTGATTATTGTGCAGCAAATGGAATTTCTCATGAAACATCAGCTGCAAGGACCCCTCAACAAAATGGTGTTCTGAAAGAAGGAAACAGACTCGAAAAGAAGCCGCAAGGACAATGATAAATTTGGAAGGCGATATTCCTAAAAGATTTTGGGCAAGTCCAACACCGCATCTGCTACTCACGTAATAGATCCATGCCGACTAAGAGTCAAGGCAAAACACCTTATGAGCTTTGGAATGAAAGGAAGCCTCTTGTTTTTTTCTTTTCGTGTTTTTGTTGCAAGTGTTTCATACACAATAATGGTAAAGATCAGTTGAAAACTTTTGATAGTAAAGCTGATGAAGGAATATTCTTAGGATATTCTGAAGTCAGTAAAGCTTTCAGAGTTTACAACTGTAGGACTCTTATTGTGGAGGAAACACCTCATGTTGTTTTTGATGAAACTATTTGTGTTCAGAAGAAACAGGAACATGATGCAGATGAACTGACTAAGAGGATCACCAGATTAAGCCTGAAACAAAAAGAAAAATCATCTATCAACTCGAAAAGGTAAGTCACACAATCTATGATTGGAGTGACTCGACTTCGAATAAAAGAAGTTCGAGAATGGAAATCGAGATGGTGAGACTCGGAAAACCAAAGACTCCAAAGGTAACCAATCCGAACAGACACCCGTTCGGACTTCGTATGTGATGCCAATGAAGATGTTGTCACAAATTTGAGGCAAATTCTCAATCTATCAACCAAAGGGGAACAAATGTCTCTGACAATGTTCTGAATAGAATTTCCCCTGAGGAAGATGATTCACTTTCTCCTTTTCTGTTGTTCCCTGAGTTTACTAATATAACTGAACCTAACATTTCAAATGTTGAGGATACTATTGAAGGGGGAACATCAAGAAGGAAATGGTTAGATAGTCATCCTACAAGTCGATTTGTGGGTGATCTAACCGAAGGTGTTAAGACAAGAAGGTTCCATGGTGAAAGTGCATTATTCTCATTGCTTCCTATCGAGAAAAGAACCCGTAGAGATTGGTGAAGCTCTACAAGATTCAGATTGATTACTTGCTATGCAAGATGAAATTAATCAATTCTCAAGGAATGAAGTATGGGCGTTGGTAGATAGACCTGAAAGGCACAATGTCATTGGAACCAAGTGGGTTTTCAAGAATAAAAGAGATGAAAACAACAACATTGTAAGAAACAAGGCAAGGCTAGTTGCACAAGGTTATTCCCAAGAAGAAGGTTTGGATTATGATGAAACCTTTGCACCAGTTGCAAGACTAGAAGCCATCGATTGTTTCTTGCATATCTTTGCCCATGAAGTCCACACATCTATCAAATGGATGTGAAAAGTGCATTTCTGAACGGTGTGCTTAAAGAAGAGGTTTATGTGGAACAACCTCCCGGGTTCAAACAGAATGACCAAGTTTACAGGGCTCGGAAAAGCCTTGTATGGTCTCAAGCAAGCACCCGAGCATGGTATGATACTCTTTCTCAGTTTCTTCTTGACCATGGTTTTGTCAAAGGAACTGCTGATAGAACTCTGCTTCAGGGATAGAGGATGGGAAAGATATCTTCTTTGGTTCAGGATATATGTTGATGACATCATTTTTGGATCTCCAAACCATCACCGTGGTGAAAAGTTTTCAACACCGATGAAAGGCAAGTTTGAGATGTCAATGATGGGAGAGATGAATTTCTTTCTAGGTCTTCAAGTGAAACAATCAAAGGAAGGAATATTCATCAACCGTGCAAAGTACACCAGAGATCTGATTGCCAAATATGGTGTACAAAACTGCAATGCGCTTAGGATTCCTATGAATACTAACTACAAGATGGATCCCGATTCGGAAGGCAAATCAAGAAATCATACGATTATAGAGGAATCATTGGATCATTGCTCTATCTCACGTTAAGTAGGCCGATATAACATTTCTTTGTTGGGATATGTGCAAGATACCAAGCTAATCCTAAGACTAGTCACAT
This sequence comes from Stenogyne calaminthoides, assembly GCA_037126765.1. Classification (NCBI taxonomy): domain Eukaryota; kingdom Viridiplantae; phylum Streptophyta; class Magnoliopsida; order Lamiales; family Lamiaceae; genus Stenogyne; species Stenogyne calaminthoides. The sequence continues at coordinate 13,534,571 of JBBCBC010000028.1, forward strand.
GGAGGTCGCTAAAAAGATACCGAGATATCTTAAGGGCACAAAGAATAGAGGATTATGGTATCCAAATGATGATAACCTTGAATTAACCGGGTTACTCGATGTCGACTATGGAGGTTGCGTAATTGACAGAAGTCCACAACAGAACTTGTCAATTTCTAGGAAGCAAACCGATATCTTGGTTTTCAAAAAAACGGACCTCGATAGCAACCAAGACTATCGAAGTTTAATACATGGTCGCAGAAAGGCTGCGTGCTCGATTCTTTGCCTCGCATAACAATTAAGGGATTATAAAGTTGTGGCCAATGAAGTACCAATATTTTGTGACAATAATAGTGCCATTGCTATTTCACAAAAATCCGGTATTGCACACCGATGCAAGCATGTGGATATCGGACATCACTTCATCGAGATCATGTCGAAAAAAAGACATAAGGATGGAGAAAATTCATCTTGATAGGCAAAGAGTCGATATCTTGACTAAACCTTTGGTCAATCAAGATTTCGTGAACTTTCAAATGAATTAGGGATGTTAGAACCGGTGTATAGAGTATATCCGAAAATTGAAGATTTTCGATACATGAAGCTTTCTCGAATTCTCTTGAGAAAACTCGGGATAAAATGAAATCTTGAATCGAGTCTCAAGAAACTTAGATTTACCGATAGGCGTTATTTCAAGAACATCTTTGAACCCTTTTCAAGATTCGAAGATATATCGACATTTTATCAAGGTCGATTACTTCGATAAAAGACTGATAGAAGGAAATTAGTCTGAAGAAGTAATGACTCATGTGAGCCATTTATTGCTTAAATAAAACTCAGTAATCATTTGCAATAAATACAAAACACCTGAGGAATGTTTTGGGCGGGATCGTTTTAAATTCCGAAGAAGGATACCATTTATTTGCTCTGCCACATTATTGACCACAGAGGATATTTTGGCGGCTTACTTTTCGGAGATCGTCGGTTCATATACCCGATTAATCGGAGATTAATCTCAACCGTTACTTTTCACCTAACCTACACGATTCCCCACGATCTCAAAGCTATCTATACCTCTTCAAGCCATTCAAGCCAAAATTTTATCAAACCCTTCGTTCCCAAATACTCAGAATTAAAATCCCTTTTGCCCGTAAATCGCAAAAAACCCTAAAGCTTCAAATTCTTCAATCACATTCTAAAATGGCTCCAACTGTGTACGAGAGATTGGTCATAACCAATAAGCCATGGTACGAGTTCATTGTCCCACTTGAGAGCTCAACCAACTCAAAGCCATGGTATGATCCGACTGGCCAAACTCACCCATCTAGTCGCAAGTCGACCAGACCAGGAGTTCGCAAAGGAGGTAATCGAATTCATCTGCAATTTGAAAACAGATGAAGAAGATTGTATGCACTCTTCGACATCAGATCTCATCTAGATCACTCATCAAAATATGCCGATTTTGAGAGGGAGTTGTGCATTATTCAAAAAATCAAATGATGTGTTTGAGCTATGTGATAGAGGAGAGGATCCTGCGATGTATATGTCGGGAAGAGAGCAGGAGTACCTAGATAGGATTGCTGAGAATCCTGTGAAGTTTGAGGCAACTTTGAACAAGAAGCACCTAAAGCCACAATATCGTGTCTTTGATGGATATTAGAGCAAGAGCGTCATGAGTCTTCAAGGGGAGTTTTGAGCGATAAGTACCCAAGCTCGGATCGATGGCGGCGATCGAGGCATCTCCCCACCACCGACTTCAACCGGCCGAAATTCTTAGTTCGGATGGTGTCGAGCAAGCCAAGATCATAAAAAAGAGTCAATGGGGAAATCACAATGAAAGGCAAGATCCACCATGCCACCAAAATTGCCTATATTTTGGAGATGTGCGAGAGAGGAAGAGGATATCTTCGCCAACTCAACCCCATTCCCTAAATCCAAAATTCTCTTCAAACCCATCTCTTTGTGAAGAAGGTGCTATTCGAGGGAAAAGAGAAAAGAAGGTAGAATCACCTTCATGCAATTTCTTTGAAAGAGACTCAACAAACCCAGGGGGAAGGTTCTTTGGAGGCAAAAATAGAGCAAGGAGCAAAACTATTGAGGCGGAAGAACCTTGCTCCAAAGCGCCAGAAGATTGGTGGTTCTCACCGACGATGGTAGCAAAGGATTCCGAGGAGAGACAACACAGGAGCCAAAGCTGCTCAAAGTTCACCATTACAAGTCTTTGCTCGGAGTTATCTCAAGGACACAGGATCGAGGCCCGAGGGAGCGTGTCTTCTCGAGGTGCTTGAGTCATCACTCAGTTCGGATAAAATTTCTCGGGAAATTTTAAAGGAGCTCGAGACCTCGAAATGCCTACCTCGGATGAACAGGGCTCAAACCCAAGAGCCACCGACGAGTCGACCAAGATGTGCGCAGCTCGCACCATCAAGACAACTTCGGACTCATCTTGAGGAAATGCCACTTCGGTCTCGGAACCCACTCGGATGCAACCGAGGACTGAATGCACAAGCTTCAGATACTTCCGAGGCTCGGGAGCAAAATGTACTCGATGAGCTCTGAAAGTGACCTCATTGCTGATCCCTTAGCGAAGCCTCTCTTGAACCGCAGAGCCCGAGATGGAAGAAAGGCGAGGGTCAAGAAGGCGAATGGAGGAGCAAGGGGAACGGTTCATCCTTGACCGATACCCTGAGCTCAGATTTCATACCCTGATCTACAAGATATATTCTTCAGATTAAGAACGACAGTGTATATCCTCAATCAGACTCTTCCTGAGATGCTTGATATTGCTACATTGAGAGGGGAAGACTGGTGGAATGAGGAGACAGCCTTCCCGACCGACTTCTCGGGGTTCGGAAGACAAAGCTCGATTAAAAAATTCGATTTTGATGAGCTGGTTCGAAAAGAAGCTAGCCGAGAAGAAAGCAATGAGGTTGAGTTCCCCGAAAGCGGAGACAAATCCAAAGATGGAGATGGGGACCAACAGGGAGAAGCCGAGGATCGGTCTCAAATGCGAAATAGAGACTTCGCTTGTCGATCAACCTCGGGATCGGCTAGCACTCTTCGACCGAGACTCAATTGGAGGCCGGAGCTCGGGATGAAGCGAAGCTCGGATGATGAAACAAAGATGGCCTGAGAAGGTCATAGAGACGATTGATCTCACTCCCGTAATGGAGAAACTTGAGAAGATTGAGCCAATGGCAATCAAAATTGCTCGATGGAAGAAACTTTGGCCAATCAAGCTCGAACAATGGAAGGACTTAGCCATTCTTCTAATCGGTGCGGATACAAAACACTCGACCACTCGGATGACCTCCATGGAAGAAAAGCTAAAAAAAAAAAATTTGAGGGAGTCAATGCAGAGATAAGTGATGAAATGAAACAAAAGCACCGAGAGTCGATTGAATTGCTAGAGGTGAAACCGACAGAGAATATGAGGTGCGATCAAATCTGCTTTGTTGAGGAAATGAGCTCGATTAATCATGACCAAGATGACAGAGATGCTTAAAGATGCACTCTCGGCCGGTTTGCCCACATTTCAAGAACCGCTCTGCGGGCTAAGAACTACATTAGAAGAATGGAAGATGAGCAAGATCAACTAGCGAGAGAGATCCACCTGTGTGAGCAAAGAACAGATCATATGGACACATTTCTCTCTCCGGACTTCTTCCAAACTACGGTGCGAAGAAGGGGAAAGGGAAGGTCACGAGACCTCGGGAAGTTCATGGCACGTACTTTGGAAAAGAAGGCTCGAAAAGATCTTTGAAATGTACAATTTAGCCCAAGCCTTTAAAGAAGTCGATGCTCTTGAGAAGTTAAAATTTGCTCAAGTAGAGAAGCTTCGTCTACATTCGAAGTTTAAAGCAAACCAAGCTTGAGGTTGCAAGAGAGAAACTGAGTGTTAGAACTAAGGTTGGAACAAGCCAGGCTGGTGCTGAACTGCCTATGAAGAGGAAAGTCTTGGGCGTTGTTCAACCTGTAAGCAAGCGTACGAAAGCTTCTAAGCCAACCCAGAAAAACGATTACGGAAAATGCGTAAGAATCTGAGTCTCAACCTCGTAAGAAAGTCTTCAACTCCAGAGAGGCTCTGATGACACTCCAAAAAGAACAAGCTAAGAAAGCTACTGCTTCAGTCTCAGGAACTTCTGTGATCAGAAAGGAGATAGACGAAGAGCAGAAACGAAGGAGTGACTTCAGAAAGTTTGCGAGCAAGAGGAAGGGAACATCGAAAAGCGCTGAAGTGGCCCCATGTTGATAAATGGATGCCCATTAAACTCAACGACATGTGGGAAGAAGTGAAGAGAACCTTCTGGTTCAATTTTGATGTTCTCAGGGAATGGAGAAGGGAAGGCTCTGATCAGAACGAAGCTTTCATTGAACATCTTCTCACCTTTTATCCAAAGTATCTAAAAAGCTGGATTAACCTTGCGGATGAAGGTGGAGTACAGATAGTAGCCCCCGGTCCATATTCCTATCCTCCTCCAAAACTTGGTAATGGCTTGGTAAATGAAAAGGCCATTACGCAAGAAATTGCTTTCGATCTGTTGGGTCGATGGGACTAATCGAAAACAATCCGGACATCATCAGGGAAAGAAATGAGCTGAAGAAGAGATACTTCGGAATGTTTGATCTGGAAGTGCCCACTGATGAAATCGAAAATGAAGCAAACAGAAAGCGAAGATCAAGAGCCAAATCGAAGACTAAAAAACCAAGACTCGAAAGATTTTGTGTTTCTTCAAATGTTTGTCTTTTTTATTTTGTTTGATAAATTCATTGTAATCTGTAAAAGCTACACTTATCATCAATGAAGATTTATCATTATGCTCAAAAGATAATACCTCATTATCTTATTTTACATGTCTCTTGATATGCCTGATTACTGATTGTTTGGTGATGAAATTCTTGGGAGACTCTCTCAAATTTTTTTTTTTGGAGATTCTCGATTCAGAAACTGTTGGGACATAACTAATCTTGTAATAGATAAAAAATCTGAAACCCGAGAATAGGTTATATACTTGTAACAAGATAGGTTTTGCATCATCAAAAAGGGGGAAATTGTTGGGAGATGAATTTAATAAAAGATTATATGATTTTGATTAAGATCCCAAAACCCCTGAGTATGACATGTTCAAGAATGATCTTGATAGTTGAGTCGATTTAGTTTTAGAGTATTCAGGATGTTATCTGCAAAATGTATAAGTCAGCAGATATAGTTTCAGAATAGTCTCTGAAGACTCAGTATGAAACTGAGAGATCAAGACTCGAAGATGAAGACTCAAAGATAAACAAATCGAGATAAATCTAAAGTCTCAGAAGACTCTGAAGACACAAGACTGAAGACTGAGTATCTGAAGATCAAGAATACTAAAAAGCGCACAATAATTATCAAGACTTCGAGAATATATCTTGAATGTTCAATATGAACCCAATGTTCCGAGGCACTGAATATATCTATCTGAAGGATGCAATACTGAGAGAAACGCGATGCCTTAGAAAGTTAGATATTGTCAAGACATTCAAATGCAGACAAAAGGAACTAAGTCAGAAGTATTGTTAAGGTTATATCAAACTCAGAGTTTGTAATCAAAAGAGCCGTTAAAGGTGTCTACCCTTAACTGAAGACAAAAGTCAAAAAGAGGAAGATGACACTGCAGCATATCTTGACAATGACAAAGGACAAGCCAAAAAAAAGATGTCGGATGTCTGAAAAGTTCCAGATCGCAAAAAGTGAAGACCGGCTACATGAAAGGCTATTGCCTAAAACGTGTTAGGGAGTTTCAAACTCTAAATATAGCCGTTTCTCACACACCATAAGAGGGAACTCACGGGTTATCTCTCCAACGGATAGTTTTCAAGAGTGACCTTGGTGTATGCCTATAAATACTGGTGACCCTCTACATAGTAAGGTTACGGGAAATTTATACGCAACAAGAGCTCAAACTTATTCTTGCAAAAGTTAAAGCACTCGAAATACCTTGAATTTCCCAAGTGCTTTTATATTGAAGAGAGCACACTTTACTAAGCCTAGCTTGATAATATTTATCCAAAGCTTAGTCGAGATATCCTAACCCTTTGCATTGTGCTTTATTGTAAAGGATATCTCATCCTAGTTGAAACCAACCAAGAAACCCCAAACCCCTGAGAAAGGTAGTTGGAGTGTGTTTGTTGGTGAGTAGAGTTGTAAAGAGTTAGTAAACTACGCGAGTAGTCGAAAAACTCTAGAGAAGAAGTTAGTAAGCTCTGGGGGTAGTCCGAAAGCTTGTGTGTGATTGAGTAAGTAAACTACGGAGGTAGTCGAAAAACTCAAGGTCGGGTTGAGTAAGTAAACTACGTGAGTAGTCGAAAAACTCGGGGCGAAGTTGAGTAAGTAAACTACGAGGTAGTCAGAAAGCTCAGTTTGATAGTGAATTTCTCTGAAGAGTCAGGGAGAGTGGATGTAGGAGCTTGAGTCTCTGAACCACTATAACTGCTGTGTTCTTTATTGTTTTCCTTATCTGTGCTTAATTGTTGCATCGACTTGATTTTGAAAGCATACTTTTCACTGATATTCAGTTGGAATCAATCCACTGAAAGTTGCATAAGTGATTCACAGCCTAATCACTATTTCATAAGGGGAAGGTTTTCAGCAAAGCTTAAAACGAGTATAATCTAAGGGCCAACCATTCCAAGACGATCGAGTAAATAGAACAGATAGTTACCAAACCGAACTCTCATCCGAGGATTCAATAAGTTAGTTATCCGATCCAAGCAACTCAGGATCTCTCGACACTCGAAGCTTGGTTGGGATTATCTGAGGGTATCCGAAAAGCAACTTCGGGATCACCGCCTCAATGACTTTGACTCGGAGCGATCTGTGCTTCTCGAACCTAATCTTCGTGATTTTTTTCCGACCCAACCTCGAGAAAAAAAGTTTTAAAATCACTGAACACATGTATTTCCCCCCCCCATACACGTGTAAGACTCGTTCTCACCGGGACCAACAAACCACCAGAAGTGTGTATTTCCTGCCATTAGTGCTCATAGGTGTCACTGGACCAAAGAGATCCATATGTAACAGTTGAAGTATTCTATCAGTAGAAACTTCTATTTTACTTATAAAAGATGCTCTGATTTGTTTTCCTTTCTGACAGGCATCACATACATGATCTTTACTGAACACTTTCATTTGGTAACCCCCTCACAAGTGTTAATCTTGCAAGTTTGTTCAGGGTTTTGAAGTTTAAGTGATTCAGCCTTTTGTGCCATAACCAATTGGTATCAGAAGAACTTTTTGCAATCAAGCGTGTATCCTTAGGAGTTAATCTCCAATCAGCAAGATACACTTTCCTTTTCTAGTATCAGTCAGTAATATTTGTTGTGAAGCATTGTCTTTCACATAACATAGGTCAACACTAAATCCCTTATCACAAAATTGACTGATAGAAAGCAAATTATGTTTTAAACCAGAAACATATGATACACCATGGATATGAACAGAATCAACTTCAAGAGTTCTATATCCTTCAGTCTGTCCTTTGGAGTTATCTCCAAAAGTAATCTGAGGGCCTTTTTGCTCAACATAGTCAGTGAGTAATTATTTATATCCTGTCATGTGCCTTGAACATCCACTGTCCAGATACCATGCAGCAGGAGTCATTTCATTTCCACTCATCAGGGCTATATTGTCTTCATTCAGCTCAGTGCCCTTTTCCTTCACCTGAAAAATAGATCAGGCCTTAGGTACCCATTTGGTGTAGGGTACCTACCAGGTTAGTTGTACCTTTTGGAACCTAAATCTGCCTGACAACTTTAATTACTTTAGAGTGGTTAATTTGTCTTCTATAAACATCTACATACACATTCACCACCCCAGGTGCCTTGGAAGTATCTTGTGTATGAGTGTCAGCCTTAGCATGTAGCATGAACATGAGCCTTAGAGTTCTTCTTGGGTTCAGGCCTCTTGTTCCAATGCTTTAGCCTTGGTGCAGCTGGTCTATGTCTCTGCTGACTTGGGTTTAGGAAACATTTACCCTTAGGCAAGTGGGGTTTAGGTTGCTTGTACTGAAATTGTGGTCTTTCAGTATCCTGAGGACTTGGTCTCCTCAGTTGAGAATATCTCTGCTGAGTGTTTCTCTTCTGAAGATTCCTCTGATGGTTCAATGCAGATTTCTTCAGGTTGGTATTCTTAGCCCGAGGCTTTGAAGTACTGGTCTGAGGATTTCCTACTGAGTGTTCAAGTTTTCTAGCATTTTCCTGAAGTTTGGGCTTTCTTTCCTGAACCTTCAGGTTTTCTGAAACCATAGGTCCTTTACCCTTGTCTAAAACACGGGGTTTTTATTCAATGAGAAGATCAGTACGAACCGCCGGTTTAACAAAGACAGTCTTAGTGCTACTAGAAGAAGCAGCATTCAGAAGACCTTGTGAGGTTCCCCCTGGATTATATTCCAATCCAGCCTTTATAGTTGCAGGTCTTTGATAACTCTGAATTTAATCTATTGCATTAGATGCAGAATTCAATAGAGCTACCTTTCTCCGCAAGTTATCCTCACTTTTCTTTAGAGTTTCATGTTCTCAAAGAGGTCATTGAATTCAGTCCTGATAAGCTGATTTTCCTTAGTGGATTTCTCTAACTTTCCTTTCAGGGCCTCTATCACTTTCTCTTTCTCTGAGAGCTGTACTTTCATAACATCTAGTTCATCAGTAGCTCCCATTAATTGAGAGGTGATCTCAGCAGCATTAGAGTTTTTCCACTTCAGATTCTCAGCAGTCAGTTCCTTATTCTGCTCTTGAGTTTCTATGAACAATTCTTGTAACATAGAATAGTCCTTCATAAGACTCTCAAAAGAATCCATCAGGTCAAAATTACTGGTTACAGATGAACTTGATAACTCAGGTGCTTGTGTAGGAGCAGCAACAGAGATAGAAGAATTTACCTCCTCAATGGCAACAAGGCAGACATCATCACTGTCACTGTCTGAGAACATTTCTTCTGAAGAGCTGGATTCTTCTTCAGCAACCATAACCTTTTTGCTTGAATTCTTTCTGTCTCTTTTGGCTTGGCTTGCCTCTCCTTTCTTTCTTTTGCACTCAGCTCAAGACAATCATACTGGAAGTGACCCTTCTTCTTGCAGTTATAGCATATGTTGGTATCATTATCCTGATCACTCTCCTCCTTGGTCTTGGAGTCCTTCCTTTTGGATGAAGATCCTTCAGTTTTGTGGTCATTCCTTTTCTCAGGGGACTTGCTTCTGAGTTATTCCTGTTCCTGTACCTGTTATTCTTGTAGTACTTCTTGTACTTTCCATATCTGCTATTGAGTCTTTCAAACCTCCTTACCAACAGTACTAGCTTATCCTCTTGCTCATCCTGATTTTTGGCAGGTGAGTTATCAGACTCTCTAGCTTTACAGGATTTTTCTTTAGCTTTGAAAGCTACATTTTTGCTAGATGAAGATTCATCTTTGCTGTCAGATTTCTTTGTTTTCTTATCAATCACAAATTCATAAGCTTTCAGTTCAGAGAAAACTTGTTGGTATGGCATAGAATTAATATTCTTGGTGTTTTCAATCACCACAACAAGTATATCCCATTTCATAGATAATCCTCTAAGAATTTTCAGTGCCACTTCTCTTTTTGGGTATCTTTTCCCAAGAGCATTCAGATCATTCATGATACTAGTGAATCTGACTTCCAGTTTATCAATAGATTCACCATCTTCCATTTCATAGCTGTCAAACTTTGTAATGGCAACATATATTTTGTTTTCTTTAATGTGATCTGTGTCTTGATAGTAAGTGTGTCCCATATTTCATTAGCAGTTTCACAATGAGAAATCATCCCCATAACACCGTCATCAATAGTGTTGTATAGAGTATCTTTAGCAATATAGTCTAAGTTGACTAACTTTCTCTCATCAGGAGTAAGTTGGTCATCAGACTTAGGAAATTCATCTCTGGGATCATCTCTCTCAATATCAGTAATTCTGGGATTCACAACAGTGTACTTAAATGGTCCTTGAGAGACCACTCTCCACATTCTTTCATGCTTAGAATACAGATGTGCCTGCAGTCTCATTCTCCATAGGTCATAGTTCTCAATAGAGAACATAGGAAGTTTCTTAGAAGGCATGATGAATGAGCCTTGTAAGATATCAGCAGTAAGATATATTCAGTAGACCACCAAACTCTCTCAGTAAACAAGACTATGGCTATCAAAGAAAGTGGTCAAAATGAACCACTAATATGATACCACTTGTTGGTCCCGGTGTAACGAGTCTTACACGTGTATGGGGGGGAATACACGTGTTCAGTGATTTTTGAAAACATTTCTTTATACTAAAATCAGCGGGTCAGGATGTCCTGAGAATTAGCCCTGAGGAGCACAAATTACCCTGAGTCAAAACTCTACTAAGACAATGATCCTGAGCAGCTTTCAGTAGCTTCAGATTAGCCTAACTGATTCTGAGATTTTATCAGAGTCCTGAGAAGCTTGGATCAGATAACTATCTTACTGAATACTCAGTAGAGTTTGTTCAGTTTGATAATTATCTGTTCTAGCTTAACAAGGGTGCGGAATGTGTTGGCCCTAGGTTTATGCTCGTTTTATCTTGCTGAAAATCTTTTCCTTAGTAAATCAGTGGTTAAGGCTGTGATCAATTCAATGCACACTCAGTGGATTGATCAACTCAACTACAACTTACTAACTCTTTACAACTCTCGCTCTCCAACAATCACACACTCAAACTACCTAGCAATAGGGTTTGGGGTTTGGTTGGTTTCCAACTAAGGTGAGATATCCTTTGATAATAAGAACAGATTCAAAGGCTAGGATATCTCTTACTAAGCTTTGGATGTATAACAATTCTAGGCTTAGTGAATGAGCTCTCTTCAATGTGAAACACTTGGTAAATTTAGGTTTTTCGAGTGCTTCAATTTGTAAGAATACGAATGAGCTCTGGAGTTGCTTGATTTCCCGTAACCTTGCAATGGTGAAGGTCACTTGTATTTATAGGCAACTCTCCAAGGTTACTCTTGAAAAACTATCCGTTGGAAGAGATAACATCAAGGGTTTCCTCTTTTGGTTATTGATGAACAGTTATTTCTAGGGTTTGAATGCACCCTTGCATGTTTTAGGAAATATGCAGCCACGTAGCCAATCACCAACTTCTGTGAACTAGAAGATATCAACCCTGACATTTCTTCAGTGAGATGTCGCTTTCAGTGTCAGTAAAGTATGTTGTTGTTGCTTCCTTATTGGATGGAATTTGCGTTTGAACAGAGACAAACAAAACGGCTCTATTTAGGTCAACCTTACTGAGCTGATATGTTCCTTAATGTCCACAAATGTCTAACATTCTGTTTGTTTGTACTAAGAATGAACATAACACTATTTACTCAAAATAGTTGTTCAGGGTCTTTTTGATCAGTACAAAAGCAGTCTTTAGGATCTTTGGTCTTCAGGATCTTCTGTCTTCAGGATTCTTCTGTCTTCAGTAAAATTAAAGCAAACCTATTTCACCCTGATCTATATCTGCTGACTATACAGAGTGCAGATAATCCTTAGTCTTAATATCTATTGAAACTTGATCCTATATTACCAAGATGTCCTGATACATGTCATACTCAGGGGTTTTGGGATCTAATCAAAATCTTTATTAAATTCATCTCCCAACACGGGTCAAGTTCGGTAACTCACGATTTCGATATATTTGACCTCACACAACAATTACCCCTAGATCGTGCCTCGTGTTTGGAATTTGAGGTGCGAGTTGAACTCAAAAATTGAGTTGGGCGGGAACATGTTCCATCTTGGGGAGGCTTTGAGGTAACACCTCGAATTCAGCAGGCTCGTAAGTGGAAAATGATAACATTCGGTGGCGTTGATGGCTCCTATCGAAACCATGTAGGTTGTGTAATTTCTAAGGTTGACATGGGGTCTGTCTCGCTATTGTAGGGGATGACCTGGTGGAATGGCAAGCTTAGGCTGCACTGGGGCGAGCAGTATAGTCGTCGTCAATGGTGAAGTCGGCATTGTCGCTTGCCTCGAGTGACCAGTGGGATTGTCAATTTTATCTTGCTAATTTTTTACTATCTGCATCATTTCGGCAAGCTAGTCAGCTAAGGCTGGATGAATGGTTGTGGACCTACTACATCATGCACAGGCCTTCTCATTCCCCCAACTCGTTGGCTCACTTAATTTTTGCTTTGGCCTGAGTTGGCTCTTTGCTGAGGGTTGGTTGATTGGGCTTCGGATTCACCTCGGTGGGCCTCTCAATTTTGCCCGTAGCTGTTGGGGTTATACGTGAAAGTATGCTTTTACTTTGTACAACAGACTAATGTACTCTTATTTAATGAATATAAATATTTTATCATTATTGCTTTAAATATGAATGAATGTTATTTATTTATTGCAAACCATTCAATATTAGTACATATTGCATTGTAGTTAATGTGGTGATATCCGATCACAGAAGATCACATTAACAGTACCTTGTAAGTAAGTACATCTTCACAACCTAGATGGAATTGAACACTCCATTGGTAGAGGTTGATGTGCAAAGCTCAGATTGACTTGCCTTGACCAAGAGATTACACTAGTGCATTGTGATGCGTTGAAGCGGACCTACAGAGAGGATAAATTCTTCCATACTGACTTATGGGATGAAGAATTAGACCTTAGTGGTTGTTGATTTCTTAATCTCTATCACTTAAATAGGATTGTGAGTGATTAATATTTATTGCTTTGATCTATGTTGGGTTTAGAATCAGAGAGTGATTCTATACTTTGTATTTTGGGCAATATTATTAATTACATGACAATTGCTAAGATTTAATACAGAGAAATGTGTGCTAGGAAAATCTTGTTTGATTTGTCCCCTTGGTGGGTGTTGGGAAATTTATAGTTTTGATGAAAGTTCCAAAATAGTTGTAATAGGATCAGTCAAACCTGTTAGCTGACTGATGATCTAGAATCGGGTTAGGTTGACCGGTTGATAATTACTGTATAGAGCAACTGATGTAATGGTAGATGAAATATTGAGGGGGAACTCAATATGTATCAGGTTAGTCTTGAAAGAAGATCAGAAGATCAGAAGATCGGTCTAGTCAGATGATCAGGTGAGACATCAAGCAGAAGACTTGAGATTCAGAAGACTAGTTCATAACAAGACCAGAAGACCATCAGATGACCTACATCAGAAGAACACCAGAAGAGTCAATAAGTTGAGCTAAGACAACTTACATTAGAAGACTTAACCAGGTAGACTGATCAGTCTTCCCTGATCAGGTCAGTTCAATCACGTAACATTCAAGTGTTTACCTTTTCATGGACAAAGAGTCAGATAAAGATGAATCGGATGCCGAACCAGAGGTAGAGAAGAGCGGAGTTGGAAGTAAATCCCCACCACTCAATCAGAGAGATCTGGGAGGCAAGGATCTCGTGTAGACAGCTCACCTGCTCAATCAGGTGATGCTCAGGGAAATGGAAAAGAAAAGGCCAGATCGCCATCTCCACAATCTCGAGTTCAATCTCCTGAGAAGACGCCATCACCTGTCAAGAACATGACTTCTTCTCCAACTCCATCTCACAAAGCAGATTCAGTCAGCTCAGCACAAGTTCAACAAGCTCATCAACAAACTGCTCAGCAATTTGCTCAGCTGCCCCCACCAGAAACTTCTTCGACACAGCAGCCAACAATTCAGCAAGCCATTCAAGAGAAATCCACAGCTGGTCAACCTGCAAGTGAAATCTTGCAACCCATCTCATCCACAGTCCAATCTGAAGCTCAACCTCAAGCCCCACCAACATTTGCAGCTCAGCCAGAACCAATTCAAGAATCTTGAGCTGCAAAGACAATCTCTGGTGCAATGATCAGGCTAAGAGTTGGAATAGAACTGGATTAACTATATCCATAACTGGATGGTAACCCCAGAATTAAAGATGAAGTGATGGAGATTCTTACCTGGAGAGATCTCAGACTGAAGAATTTTTTCGATTTCATAATTCTGATGGAATAGATGGGTGGACCGGATGAGTTTGCTGATTTTGATTTTGATATGAATAAAGCTGCAGGAGTTGGATCACCGGTTGACATATTGACTGAGGAGGCAGTCAAGGCTCTTGTTTACAAAAAAATTGGTAAAACCACTGGTGATCAATCTACAAGGATCAGATGAAGGAACGTCTCAGAAAGATGCTAGATGGCGGATGTGGGAACTGCCGATGATAGTGGACTGGGTGATGCGGTAAAGACCCAACCACTGGAGGCAAAGGCAATCGGAAAGGAAGTGATAACGGTTAACACTGAGGCAACTATTGGAGGAGATCAAGATGTGCCTCCAACAGGTCAGGCTATGTTCACCATTCCAGGAACTCATATGACAACTGATCAGCTGAGAGAGATCATGACCTATTTCCGTGAATTGTTGAAGGAAGAAGTTGAAGGTGTCTTGGCCAATGCAATTAGTGACACGATGAATACTCAAAGGCAGTCCTTTATAAATGACCTGAAGAATCAAAGGGCTTACGCCTTAAGTGATATAGATACATTAAAGGATGACCTCAGGAAATTAGTCGACCTGATGAAAGAGAATCTCAGTAAAACTGTTGAAGAGAAGATGGCCAGGATCAATGATTTGCAAGTGTCCATGTCCAATACAGCAGATAAACTGGAAAAGATAGAGTTTTAGTTTGAAAGGGTCATGTTGTCATTCTCTTATGCTCGACAGGCCAAAACTGACATTCTGGAATGTGTACGCCAGGGAACCATTCAAGCAGCTGGGTTAGATGTGCCTGAGATCAACAAATCTATTGCCAACAGTTTTGACTCCCTGACTTCCCACCTCAATACTCTTTTTGATAAAACCAAAAAAGGGGAAGGACAGGTTGAGAAACAAACTGCTATCATCCAGACCACAGAAGATCTGATCCAGACAATTGAAGTCCATGAACAGAGGTTGGACCACCTGGATATCTTCGCAGATGAGATCTTCATCTGCCAGATGAGATCTTCATCTGCCGGAGGAGTTGGATCTTCCAGAACTACATCTCTTCCTCAACATGCTCAAACTCAAACAAAGAGAATAACAAGAAGTGCTACAAATCAGATTTTAGCTGGTAAAGAGCTTGCAGTCAAACTGACTCAAGAACAATTAGATGAAGAAGCTCGTTTGAGTAAGGAAGAGAGGAGAAAGGATAAGCTGACTAATACGGAAAGACTGAAGAAAAGATATGCTTCAAAAGAGAAGAAAGTGTTTGGGTTATACTGGAAAGTATGTTTTTTACTTTGTATAACCAAACTGAATTTCTTATTTATTTGCTGAAATAAATTATTTATCACTGTTGCATTAAATATGATTGAATGTTATATATATTTACTGCATACTCGTTCAATAAATAGTATCTGTTACATTGTAGTTAATTTGGTGATACAAGATCACGGAAGATTAAATTAACAGTTCCTTGTAACTAAGTACAAATTCACAACCCAGATGGAAATGAACAATCCATCGTGAAAGGTTTAAGTTTAAAGCTCGGATTGGCTTGTCTTGACCAAGAGATTACACTAGTTCATTATGATGCGTTGAATAGGACCTACAGGAGGATAAATTCTTCATCACTGAATATGGAAGAATTAGACCTCAGTGGTTCATTGTTTCTTAATCTCCATTCCTTAAATAGGATCGTGTGAAATTAATAACTATTGCTTTGACTTATGCTGGGAAGAGAATCAATGTGATTTGATACCTTATATCTTGGGCAATATTATTAGTTACACGACGATTGCTAAGATTTAATACGGAGAATCGTGTGCAAGCACGTCTTGCTTGATTTGTCCCCTTGGTGGGCTCAAGAGCTTTATCATAACAAATCTTGCAAGTGGAAATTTATTTCCGGTATGAATAATAATGTTGAGCTGTCTTTTTTCCAAGGATAAAGATATTAATTAATATAAAGTTTTTTCAGTGGCTTTTTTCGTTATCATTCATATTGAGTGACGTAATTAATTAGTGGACTAGATAATCTTAAACACGTGAAATAATAACCGGGAGCCATATTATTGTAGCATCGTAATATGGATTAAGATGGATAGTTCAATATTAATTTTATAGTGGAGTAAATTAATATTAATGAGCTTGAATAATATTTTGGCTTAATATTATAAATTCATATAACATTGGAGGTCCAATCTTAATTCTCTTAAAGACCCCTCAAATAGCCCAAATTAAAGTTCAATTAATGAAAAGAAGAAGAAAATATTATTGCCTAATTTTCCTAGATATTTTCGAAAATTGTAGGAAAAAGAAGAGGAAAGATTTTCTTTATTTTATTGAAAAGATTTTATGGAAAAAGATAAGTATTCATGGAATACAAAATTATCCCATAAATTCAAGAAATCAAATCTTGATTCTTGTTTCCTTGTATTTTTCGAAAATTCCCATAAAATAAGGAGGTGGGATTTTGTGGAATATTTAATTATGGGAAAAAGAATATATGAGATATATTCAAGATTTCTTGGAGATCAAGAAAAAAAATTTCCCAACCTATTCTACTCCAAAATTTCGTCCCCCCCCGTCTTATAAATAGGGGATGAATTTTTCATCCGCAACACAACACATAAATTGGTTTTTCGGAAAAATATCAGCGTCGATAAAATATCAAATATTTTGAAACGTCGACAATTTGTGTTTTTTCGAAAAATTTCAATTGTGTGACGCAATTCCATGTGTTGGAAAATTAGTAATCCACAAAGGAGATGGCAAATATTTTTAATTTTCTCCTTTATTAAAATCTTTCGTGAGAATCCTCCCACCGGATTACGTTCGTGGACTTGGGACATATTTGAGAAGGCACTTTGGGTTGATTAATCGTCTCAACTGTTGTTGTTGCGAAATAAATTTAATAAAGAGGTTTTTGATTAGATCCCAAAACCCCTGAGTATGACATGTTCAGGATAATCTTGATAGATGAGTCAGGATTCAGTTTTAGAGTGTTCAGGATGTTATCTGCACCGTGTATAGTCGGCAGATATAGAACAGGTTAGTTTCTGAAGACTCAGTAAGAAACTGAGATACTGAAGGCTCAGAGAAACTGAAGGCTCAGAGAACCTGAAGACTCAGAGAACCTGAAGACTCAGAGAAATACTGAAGGCACAGTAATTACTAAAGACTCAGTAATGTACTGAATGCTCAGTATATCCTAAATGTTCCGAGGCACTGAAGCTGAGGAATATAGCCGTTGGAATCCAGCTGACGTGGACCAACGAGAGGAAGACAACCAGCCAGAAAAAGCTGCAGAACTTACGAAGAATAGTATGGATTTGAATGTGATTCTCTCCAACGATAACATTCAAATCCACACTATAAATACAAGTTCTTCCTTCATTATCAGTGGTGGAGTGAGTGTGGATACATGAAGACCATGCACAAAATGCTACAAAGCAAAAGAGCGTTATAGTCAAAGCATTCCCACCCTAGAACACAAGTCTGTAGATATACAAATATATTCAAAAGAGTGTTCTAGAACCCAACCTAAGCAACCCACGATGTATCATAAGCTTAGAGAGATTTTCCCAACCTTAGCATTGAGGCTAAACCATTGTAAGGGAAAATCTCACCATAGTTGGAGACAACACCAAACCCAAACCCAGTGGTGAAGTGAGGTAGTTGTTAGGCGATCCCGAGTGAGGGTGATAAGTCCCGAAGGAGTGTGAACTCGTTAAACATCTAAGAGTTTGAGTTAGTAAACTAGAGAGGTAGTCAGAAAGCTCAGGGTCGGGTTGAGTAAGTAAACTACGTGGAGTAGTCAGAAAACTCAGGGCCGAGTTGAGTAAGTAAACTACGAGGTAGTCAGAAAGCTCAGAAGTTGATAGTGAATTTCTCTGAAGAGTCAGGGAGAGTGGATGTAGGAGCTTGAGTCTCTGAACCACTATATATTGCTGTGTTGTTTACTGCTTTATGTTTACACTTGTCATATGCATCTAGTCATAAGCAAACCACAACACATGAGCTGCAAAGTTTCGAAAAATTGGAAACACTCTGTTCTCTCCCCTGTTTTATATGCACCGAAATCAAACATTTTGCTTCCGCACGCGCAAAATAGGTTTTCCCACCGGGACCAACATTGGGAAAATTTCTCTAAGCTTATAATACATCGTGGGTTGCTTAGGTTGGGTTCTAGAACACTCTTTGAATATATTTGTATATCTACAGACTTGTGTTCTAGGGTGGGAATGCTTTGACTATAACGCTCTTTTGCTTTGTAGCATTTTGTGCATGGTCTTCATGTATCCACACTCACTCCACCACTGATAATGAAGGAAGAACTTGTATTTATAGTGTGGATTTGAATGTTATCGTTGGAGAGAATCACATTCAAATCCATACTATTCTTCGTAAGTTCTGCAGCTTTTTCTGGCTGGTTGTCTTCCTCTCGTTGGTCCACGTCAGCTGGATTCCAACGGCTATATTCCTCAGCTTCGTTGCCTCCGGAACATTCGGGATATCTTGAGCATTCATGACATTCTTGAAGTCTTGATGTTTCTCCTGAGTCTTCAGGTTTTCTGAGTTTTCAGGTTCTCTGAGTCTTCAGTTTCTCTGAGTCTTCAGGTTCTCTGAGTCTTCAGGTTCTCTGAGTCTTCAGGTTCTCTGAGTCTTCAGGTTCTCTGAGTCTTCAGGTTTTCTAAGTCTTCAGGTTCTAACCTGTTCTATATCTGCCGACTATACATGGTGCAGATAATATCCTGAACACTCTAAAACTGAATCCTGACTCATCTATCAAGATTTTCCTGAACATGTCATACTCAGGGGTTTTGGGATCTAATCAAAATCCTTTTTATTAAATTCATTTCCCAACAATTTCCCCCTTTTTGATGATGCCAAAACCTAGTTTTTCCTATTACAATAATGGTAAATCTCCAATCAATTTAAATCATTCAATAGATTTCTTCAGTAATGAATCTTTTCTAAATAGATCATTACTAAATACTTAAGCAATTTCTCATAGCATTATATAGTTTCTCTTATATATGAGCATATAATCAGATTAGAGACATTCAATCAGGCATATCAACATAAAAGACATGTAAAAAAGATAATGAGGTATTATCTTTGAGCATAAAGATAAAGGTTTCATTGATCGTATGTTATCAGTTTACAGATTACAATGAACTTATCAAGGAAATAAAGATAAAAACATAAAGAATTACAAGTCTTCAGTCTTGGTCTTCAATCTTCTGTCTTCTGCTCGACTCCTCATTCCTCTTCTTCTACGGACCTTGTCTGATCAGGGCATCTTGACACTCATCTTGGACCGAGTTCGGTTTCTTCGACTTCGACATCATCGACCCTCGTGTCTTTTGACCTATCTTGAGTCTCGGTTTACTTTACTTCTCAAATCTCGGATCACTTTACCCAAGCTCGATTTCTTCTTTTTGCGATCCGATTAGCTTGACTAATCAAATCAACACATCTTTAGATCAACATAGCATTAGGTCATTATATCAGGTTAGCATATCAGATTTATCATATCTGATCTTGATCACGTCTGATCTCGATCAGTCTCTTTTGCTCATCTTCTGATCTGCAACCTTCTCTTCTGATTTGCTGGCTTTAGCTCTTCTTCACTTCTGGTTTATTGCACAGCTCATCATTTGAACTTAACTAACCCATTTGATCTCGATCAGTCTTGTCTGCAGCCGCGTCTGATCTTGACCATTTACTTTTGATTCCGTGAGTTCCCCCTCAAGTTGAAGTTCCCCCTTTCAACTGATATAGACCGATATATCTGATTTGGTGAAGCTTTCAAGCTCAGCTGATTTTCTTCATTTGATCAGCTTTGTATGTAATCAGATTTTTGTTGACTTAACTCGATTCTCCTCAGTTAAGCTAATTTCTTGAAAGTGTTCTTTGCTAAAACTTAGTCTAGAATAGTAGCTTCTATTCCCTAAGTTGGTGCGATTTGACATGCGTAGATATCGTCTGACACTCTCGATAAGTCAATCCGCCGTAACTTTTTCCAATTATCGGTCGCGTGATTTCTACACGCTGTCCTTGTGATGCAAATTTTTCTAAAAAGGTTTTGAGAACTCAAATTTGCATCTGCACCCTTGCTTGGCCTCTATAAATTGGACCAATGTTTTACACGACATAACTCATTTCACCATACATATCTTCTTTGTAGAATCATGTATCCTGGTGAACCCTTGTTTCCGGTGAGATTTCCGGCAAACACTTTTACCCCTTTTTCCATGATTTCATCTTCTCAAATCAACCCTGTGTGTCCCTTTTTGCGGTTCTCGTCGTCATCAAAGATTTCTCATACAATCGTTGCTAAGCTTCTCTACCATCAGGGTGGCGGATCTGCTGTCGCAACTGAGAAGACACTTCTCCTAATCGTATGCAGCTTGTGTGTCCTTCTGGATGACGTAACCAGCATTCGCAGACTCAGTCTGAAAATGAACGTGAGTTTGATATGCGAACTTGATCAGACAACAGCTGATCATCCTATATCAAACTCACCATTTAACAGCTGGAGAGCCCACTGACTCTTTCTTAGGGCTCCTAGCTTAAAAATCCTATCAAGGCCGCTCTCACTCCATTGGAGAGTCCATCGGTTCTAAAGATAGGATTACCTTTTTCAAGCCTCCTCACCTGTTAAGTGGGTGAAAATGAGAGCATGAGATCTTAAAATCTCTCTCACTCCTCCTCTTAATCACCACCCTGTAGATCGGGTTTGGGTTTGGATGAAGGTTTAGGGTTATGGCTTGAGGGTTTAGGGTTTAGAGTTATGTATTGACCTCCAGGTTCTCTTGCATTTGTAACTTGTAATGTAACCTGACCTTCGGGTCTTTATCAATGAAAAGTTCTATTATTCCATTGTTGTGTAAAACTTTCTGTTTGCTCTGATACCACTTGTTGGTATCAGATCAGAGACAGGTTTTAAAAATAGATCTGCTCAGGCGATTACATTGAAGAAGTAATCTTTTGAGCACCTGCTCTGATACCACTTGTTGGTCCCGTGGGAAAAACCTATTTTCTTGCGTCTTGGAAAAGCAAAAAACGTTTGATTTCGGTGCATATAAAACAGGGGAGAGAACAGAGTGTTTCCAATTTTTCGAAACTTTGCAGCTCATGTGTTGTGGTTTGCTAATGACTAGATGCATATGACAAGTGTAAACATAAAGCAGTAAACAACACAGCAATATATAGTGGTTCAGAGACTCAAGCTCCTACATCCACTCTCCCTGACTCTTCAGAGAAATTCACTATCAACTTCTGAGCTTTCTGACTACCTCGTAGTTTACTTACTCAACTCGGCCCTGAGTTTTCTGACTACTCCACGTAGTTTACTTACTCAACCCGACCCTGAGCTTTCTGACTACCTCTGTAGTTTACTAACTCAAACTCTTAGATGTTTAACGAGTTCACACTCCTTCGGGACTTATCACCCTCACTCGGGATCGCCTACAGATGTTTAACGAGTTCACACTCCAACGGGACTTATCACCCTCACTCGGGATCGCCTAACAACTACCTCACTTCACCACTGGGTTTGGGTTTGGTGTTGTCTCCAACTATGGTGAGATTTTCCCTTACAATGGTTTAGCCTCAATGCTAAGGTTGGGAAAATCTCTCTAAGCTTATGATACATCGTGGGTTGCTTAGGTTGGGTTCTAGAACACTCTTTGAATATATTTGTATATCTACAGACTTGTGTTCTAGGGTGGGAATGCTTTGACTATAACGCTCTTTTGCTTTGTAGCATTTTGTGCATGGTCTTCATGTATCCACACTCACTCCACCACTGATAATGAAGGAAGAACTTGTATTTATAGTGTGGATTTGAATGTTACCGTTGGAGAGAATCACATTCAAATCCATACTATTCTTCGTAAGTTCTGCAGCTTTTTCAGGCTGGTTGTCTTCCTCTCGTTGGTCCACGTCAGCTGGATTCCAACGGCTATATTCCTCAGCTTCAGTGCCTCGGAACATTCAGGATATACTGAGCATTCAGTACATTACTGAGTCTTCAGTATTTCTCTGAGTCTTCAGGTTTTCTGAGTTTTCAGGTTCTCTGAGTCTTCAGTTCTCTGAGTCTTCAGGTTCTCTGAGTCTTCAGGTTCTCTGAGTCTTCAGGTTCTCTGAGTCTTCAGGTTCTAACCTGTTCTATATCTGCCGACTATACATGGTGCAGATAATATCCTGAACACTCTAAAACTGAATCCTGACTCATCTATCAAGATTTTCCTGAACATGTCATACTCAGGGGTTTTGGGATCTAATCAAAATCCTTTTTATTAAATTCATTTCCCAACACCCAACCTTAGCATTGAGGCTAAACCATTGTAAGGGAAAATCTCACCATAGTTGGAGACAACACCAAACCCAAACCCAGTGGTGAAGTGAGGTAGTTGTTAGGCAATCCCGAGTGAGGGTGATAAGTCCCGTAGGAGTGTGAACTCGTTAAACATCTGTAGGCAATCCCGAGTGAGGGTGATAAGTTCCGTAGGAGTGTGAACTCGTTAAACATCTGTAGGCAATCCCGTGGAGGGTGATAAGTCCCGAGGCGAACCCGAGAGAGGGTTATAAGTCCAGTTCGAGTGTGAGCTCGGTAAATATCTATAGGCAATCCCGTGGAGGGTGATAAGTCCCGTTTGAAGGAATTTCCCTAGAGAGGGAGAGTGGATGTAGGACTGGTTGTCCGAACCACTATATATTGCTGTGTTGTTTACTGCTTTACGTTCTTATCTTGTCATATGCACTCGATTATAAGCAAGACACAACACATGAGCTTAAAAGAGAAAAATTTGGAATCACTCTGCCCTCATCCCTGTTTTATATGCATCGCAACGAAGTATTTTGCTTCCGCACGCGCAAAATGGGTTTTCCCACCGGGACCATCAGTTGTCTCTACAAGAGGTATATAATTTCGTAATTCCTAGGTTTCGCATGCTTAGGATTTACGTGAATTACGTGTACGCATGTTGTTGTTGCTTATTTAATTATTATGTTGAATTAATTTAGGATTGATTCATGCTAGTAATTAATTGAATAATTTAAATATGTATTTAAATACACATCGAATAGATCCGGGTATCCCGTATTTCCCAACAACTGGTATCAGAGCCTCGGTTTCGAGCTCTGTATTTAAATTTGTTATCCATTAAATTTTATTGAAAATTGGATAGTTGAATTGTTAGATCTGTTTTGCAGGTATCCAATTGTCATGGTATTTAATGTGTTTTATTATTTTTCATGCGTATGATTTGTTCAATGTAATAGACTAGTCTAGATTTAGGTTTATTTATTTTCTCGTTAAATAAATTGTAATCTGATCGAAGACGAAGATGGAGACGAGGAGTTAAAAGCGGACCCGAATCGCCGCGGCGGCGCATCGCGGCATCGCGCGAACGTGCCAAGGGAGGCACGCAAACGAACGTTGTCGCACACGCGTGGCGCCGGGCGCACGGCGCCAAAGTGGGCGGGTTCGGACGCGCATGGGCGCGAGATGGGCGGAGCGTAAGGGTGCGATCATAAGGGTCAGCAAAGACTGCACAATCGACAAAGTGAGTCGCCGAGGCGGGCTGGATGCTAGGATATATGTAACCCGGCGACGCCGAGGTCTTTGAGTCCATAGGGGCGATGTGCGCTGCACATTGGCGCACGAGCGCGGTCGCTCGGCCAAGGGGCCGGCCGGATGCGGACGTGCATCCCGGCTGTGAGCTACTTGGCGTGGCGATTCGAGACGGAATTTTTTTTCGAGATGAACGAGTGGGAAAAATTAAAGATGGAGTTTCTTCAAGACCAAGAAAAGAAAAATTAAACCATGACAGTTGGATAATTTGTGCCCAATATGTTTATTTTCTGCTTTGCTTGATTTATTGTTGTATTTTCTTATGCTTTATTTAATTTGTTTAAATATGTTTGCATGAGAATTGCTTGTGAAAAAATCTCAAACTAAAAAATTACTAAGTATATTTTATATAATTAATTTGGTTTTGAATCAAATTAATTTTGGCCTCCATGATTTATTTATTTGTGAATTCTTTTGGAGAAATTCCCCTAAGGGACGGCCAAAAGAAAGCTTTCACATGAATAAATTCTCAAAATGATGATTGTGAATTATTACTAGTGGCAATGATGACCCTCCTAAGAGGCTTGTTCAAAATAAAATAATAATTATGTATTTAATCATGGTTATTACTTAAGTATAAAATTGATATGCATATACTTCGCCGAAGTCCCTGTCAATTTTATATTGGTCAAGTGGGAGCCAACTATTAATTATTTTTTTAAAGGTTTGTGACTGTTCTTGTTTGTAACCTGCTTAAATGTAATTTAAATGATGACCCACCCACGTGGCTCATTTAAATTGTTTTAAGATGTTGGCTGATACATGTTCATATTTTTTTTTTGAGATTTTAATATGATTCATGGTATCAAATTATGTGATAAGCATTTTCTGTTTAAATACGAAAATGTACGTTTATTTCAGTTCAGCATGTCGCAACCTGTTAATCCACTGTTAAAATACTTAAAGTCAATAGAATTGTATAGGAAACTATGTTGATTGGAAACAAAAAGTTATGATTGTCCTAACTGCACAAAAGCACAAGTGGATTCTTGACACACCAAAAACCAGATGAGCCAACTGACTAGTCAAAAATGCGGGGCTCGTCAGATCACCTTGCGAGAGATATCGTCATTGAAAATGGTGGAGGGCAACCTTGTAAGGGATTACGTCCTCAAAATTGATGGCCCATCTAAACAAACTTGAGGTTCTGGGTGCAGATTATGATCTGGAGACCCAGATTGATTTGGTACTCCACTCTCTGTCAAAAAGTTTTTGAGCACTTTGGCCTCGCTAGCTGATTTTTTGCAAGCTTTGGTCTCGGCAGAGACGTTGATAGGGCACCAAACTTAAGCTTTGACGGCAAGTGGTCCGTCTTCATCTTCTAGGCCAAGGGAAGGCAAGAAGAAGAAGAGGACCAAAAGCCATAAGCAATCAACCTCAACTATTGCCAAGGGCAATGGTAAGATGAGGAATGCTGGTGGTGTCAAGGAAAATCCAAAGGGGAAGTGCTTCAACTGTGGTGAAAAATGACAATGGAGGTTTGCCTGTTCCAAGCCCCAAAAGGCCGGAAAGAAAGGTAATTCTCACGCACTAGCTGTTGAAACTTGTTTAGCGGCGTATACTTCTCATTCGTGGGTAGTTGATACGGGATCCACTGATCATGTTTGCTTCACGGGTTCAAACGGACCCGGCAGCTTAGAGGAAGTGAGATCCTCATCACTCTAGGCGATGCTACGAGAGTGGCAGCTGAAGCAGTGGGAGACGTGCACCTGTCTTTTGAAGAGAGAAGTTTGATTTTAAGAGATGTTCTTTATGTTCCTATTTTTCGGAAAAACCTTATTTCTGTTTCTAAACTTTTTGCAGATATTCTGTTCGTTTTAATAAACATGTTACTGTTTTTCGTAACGATGTGTTTATCTGTCATGGAACTTTATGGAACAATCTCTATACTATTAACTGTGCACACCACTCACAAAATGCATCCTATAACACATCGACCATTTCAAGCGCTAAAAGAAAATGTTCAACTAATGTGAACGAGACACTTCTTTGGCATCTAAGATTAGGTCATATTAATCCAAATAAGATCCAAAGGTTGGTCCAAGATGGTTCATTGGAGTCCTTCCTGATTGAACCATTTCCAACTTGCGAATCATGTTTGGAGGGTAAAATGACCAAGAGGGCATTTGGAGCCAAGGGGCTTAGAGCTAAAGAAGTGTTGGAAATAATTCACACTGACGTGTGTGGTCCAATGCAAATCAAAGCTAGAGGAGGCTATGAGTATTTTGTTACCTTTATCGATGATTACTCACGCTATGGGTACGTTTTCCTAATGAAGCATAAATATGAGACCTTTGATAAATTCAAAGAATTTAAGGCTCAAGCAGAGAATCATAAGGAAAAGAGTATCAAGTTTCTATGATCTGATCGTGGAGGTGAATACATCAGCGATGAATTTTTGAACTACCTGTCATACGAAGGGATTGCATCCCAGTTGACTACATCCGGTACCCCTCAACAAAACAGGGTTGCAGAACGAAGAAACATAACACTTTTAGGAATGGTCAGATCAATGATGAGTTACGCGGAATTCGCAAAATCGTTCTGGGGTTATGCTTTGGAAACAATGGCTTACATTCTAAACATGGTGCCTTCTAAATCGATTCCCAAAACCCCTAGAGAATTGTGGACAGGGCGCAAGCCCAGCTTGGGACACATGAGAATCTAGGGGTGTCCGGCATACGTGTTGGACAAAGAAGCCGGTAAACTAGATGCACGTTCGGAATTAAGGCTGTTTATAGGATATCCCGAGGGAACTAAAGGATGCATGTTCTATGGCCCCGAAGATCAAAAGGTCGTAATAAGTACACACCTTAGATTTTTGGAAGAAGACTATATGAACGATAGAAAGCCTAGAAGTGAGATTACCTTAGAAGAACTTAGAGGGCCAACTCCTTTGCCGACTGTACAAGTCTACATACCAAGCGTCACACCTTCACAACCAGAACCTCGTCGCAGTGGGAGGGTTGTTAGATAACTCGAGCGATTCTTAGGGATAGGAGAGTCTTCGGACTTGATCTCCGGAGAAGAATCAGAGCCATGATAGTATAAAGAGGCGATCCAAGACAAGGATGCATATTCTTGGCAAACTGCAATGGAAGCCGAAATGGGTTCAACGTATCACAATAAAGTGTGGGAGCTAGTCGAACCACCTAATGGAGTGAAACCCATTGGATGTAAGTGGGTATACAAGAGGAAAAGAGGACCGGACGGGAAGGTGGAAACCTTCAAAGCGAGACTCGTGGCGAAAGGGTATACTCAGAAAGAAGGGATCGACTATGAGGAAACCTTTTCGCCCATAGCCATGCTCAAGTCTATCCGAATTCTCTTGTCGATTGCTGCGCACCTAGATTTTGAGATCTGGCAAATGGATGTCAAGACAGCTTTCCTTAACGGAAGTCTTGACAAGGAAATCTATATGCAACAACTCGAGGGCTTCATTGAAAAAGGCCAAGAGCGTCTGGTTTGCAAGCTGAGGAAGTCCATTTATGGACTGAAGCAAGCATCCCGTGCTTGGAATCAATGTTTTGATTAGGTTATAAAATCATACGGTTTTGATCAAAACAATTTCGAAAGTTGTGTTTATAAAAAGCGTGACGAAACTGCCTTAGTATTCTTAGTACTATATGTAGACGACATTCTGCTCATCGGGAACGATGTAAAGATGTTGTCAGATGTAAGGGCATGGCTGTCAAAACAGTTTGATATGAAGGACTTGGGAGAAGCTGGTCACATCCTAGGGATCAAGATCACTCGAGATCGCAGGAAAAGAATGATCGACATCTCCCAAGCTTCATACATAGACACTATCTTGAAGCGATTCAGCATGCAAGATTCCAAGAAAAGTTTTGTACCTTTCAGACATGCAATCCATCTATCCAAAGAAATGTGTCCCAAGACACAGAAAGAGATAGATGACATGAAGGGCATTCCTTATGCTTCAGCTGTAGGAAGCCTCATGTATGCAATGTTGTGCACGAGATTGGATATCTGCTTTGTCGTAGGAATGGTAGCAAGATATCAAAGTAACCCTGAGAAAGAGCATTGGACTGTATTTAAAAACATTCTGAAGTATCTGAAGAGGACATGGGACAGAATATTGGTTTATCAATCAGACAGTTTAATCAACATCGGTTACTCGGACTCAGATTTCCAATCAGACATAGACTCCAGGAAGTCTACCTCGGGTAGTGTGTTTTGCATGAGAGGAGGATCCATGACATGGAGAAGAGTTAAGCAGAAATGCATCGCCGACTCTACCATTGAAGCCAAATACGTAGCTACTTGTGAAGCAGCAAAGGAAGCGGTTTGGCTCAAGAACTTCTTAGTGGACTTGGATGTAGTTTTGGATTTGCCCAGCACAATCACGGTTTACTGTGATAATGTCGGAGCAGTTGCAAATTCAAGGGAACCGAGAACCCACAAAGCCAGCAAACACATAGAAAGAAAATACCATCTTATACGAGAAATCGCTAAGAGATGAGACGTAGAGGTGGCAAAGATTGCATCGGAAGACAACCTAGCACATCCATTCACAAAGGGTCTGCCTCAGAATACATTCGAGAGACATGTGGAAGGAATGGGTGTCAAGAGCATTGTCAATCTTCATTGAGTATAAGTGGGAGAAATAGGTTCGTGTGAGTAACATTAGATGTCACGTAGAACACGAGACGTGTTGTAGTATACTTAAAAGCAGACTTTGAGTATAAGTGGGAGATTGTTTGGGTTATAATGGAAAGTATGTTTTTTACTTTGTATAACCAAACTGAATTTCTTATTTATTTGCTGAAATAAATTATTTATCATTGTTGCATTAAATATGATTGAATTTTATATATATTTACTGCATACTCGTTCAATAAATAGTACGTGTTACATTGTAGTTAATTTGGTGATACAAGATCACGGAAGATCAAATTAACAGTTCCTTGTAACTAAGTACAAATTCACAACCCAGATGGAAATGAACAATCCATCGTGAAAGGTTGAAGTGTAAAGCTCAGATTGGCTTGTCTTGACCAAGAGATTACACTAGTGCATTATGATGCGCTGAATAGGAACTACAGGAGGATAAATTCTTCAGCACTGAATATGGAAGAATTAGACCTCAGTGGTTCGTTATTTCTTAATCTCCGTTCCTTAAATAGGATCGTGTGAAATTAATAACTATTTCTTTGACTTATGCTGGGAAGAGAATCAACGTGATTCGATACCTTATATCTTGGGCAATATTATTAGTTACACGACGAATGCTAAGATTTAATACGGAGAATCGTGTGCAAGCACGTCTTGCTTGATTTGTCCCGTTGGTGGGCTCAGAAGCTTTATCATACCAAATCTTGCAAGTGGAAATTTATTTCCGGTATGGATAATAATGTTGAGTTGTCTTTACTCCAAGGATAAAAATATTAATTAATATAAAGTTTTTTCAGTGGCTTTTTTCGTTATCATTCATATTGAGTGACGTAATTAATTAGTGGACTAGATAATCTTAAACACAGAAAATAATAACCGGGAGCCATATTATTATAGCATCGTAATATGGATTAAGATGGATAGTTCAATATTAATTTTATAGTGGAGTAAATTAATACTAATGGGCTTGAATAATATTTTGCCTTAATATTATAAATTCATAATCCATTGGAGATCCAATCTTAATTCTCCTAAAGGCCCCTCAAATAGCCCAAATTAAAGTCCAATTAATGAAAAGGAGAAGAAAATATTATTTCCTAATTTTCCTAGATATTTTCAAAAATTGTAGGAAAAAGAAGAGGAAAGATTTTCTTGATTTTCTTGAAAGATTTTATGGAAAAAGATAAGTATTCATGGAATAAAAAATTATCCCATAAATTCAAGAAATCAAATCTTGATTCTTGTTTCCTTGTATTTTTCTAAAATTCCCATAAAATAAGGAGGTGGGATTTTATGGAATATTTAATTATGGGAAAAAGAATATATGAGATATATTCAAGATTTCTTGGAGATCAAGAAAAAGATTTTCCCAACCTATTCTACACCAAAATTTCGTCCCCCCCCCCCTTGTCTTATAAATAGGGGATGAATTTTTCATCCGCAACACAACACAGAAATTAGTTTTTCGGAAAAATATCAGCGTCGATAAAATATCAAATATTTTGAAACGTCGACAATTTGTGTTTTTTCGAAAAATTTCAATTGTGTGACGCAATTCCATGTGTTGGAAAAATTAGAAATTCACAAAGGAGGTGGCAAATATTTTTAGTTTTCTCCTTTATTAAAATCTTTCGTGAGAATCCTCCCACTGGATTACGTTCGTGGACTTGGGACATATTTGAGAAGGCACTTTGGGTTGATTCATCGTCTCAACTGTTGTCTCTACAAGAGGTATGTAATTTCATAATCCTAGATTCCGCATGCTTAGGATTTACGTGAATTACGTGTACGCATGTTGTTGTTGCTTATTTAATTATTATGTTGAATTAATTTAGGACTGATTCATGCTAGTAATTAATTGAATAATTTAAATATGTATTTAAATACACATCGAATAGATCCGGGTATCCCGTATTTCCCAACAACTGGTATCAGAGCCTCGGTTTCGAGCTCTGTATTTAAATTGTTATTTAAATTTGTTGGCCATTAAATTTTATTGAAAATTGGATAGTAGAATTGTTAGATCTGTTTTGCAGGTATCCAATTGTCATGGTATTTAATGTGTTTTATTATTTTCATGCGTATGATTTGTTCAATGTAATAGACTAGTCTAGATTTAGGTTTATTTATTTTCTCGTTAAATAAATTGTAATCTGATCAAAATCAAAGACGAAGACGGAGACGAGGAGTTAAAACGGACCCGGAACCGTACGGACCCGGCAGAAATGCATCGTTAAGAGAGGAAATGCATCGCCGACTCTACCATGGAAGCCAAATACGTAGCTACTTGTGAAGCAGCGAAGGGAGTGGTTTGGCTCAAGAACTTCTTAGTGGACTTGGATGTCGTTCCGGATTTGCCCAGCACAATTACGGTTTACTGTGACAATGTCGGAGCAGTTGCAAATTCAAGGGAACCGAGAGCCCACAAAGCCAGCAAGCACATAGAAAGAAAATACCATCTTATACTAGAAATCGTTAAGAGAGGAGACATAGAGGTCGCAAAGATTGCATCGGAAGACAACCTAGCAAATCCATTCACAAAGGGTCTGCCTCATAATACATTCGAGAGACATGTGGAAGGAATGGGTGTCAAGAGCATTATCAATCTGCTTTGAGTATAAGTGGGAGAAATAAGTTCGTGTGAGTAACATTAGATGTCACGTAGAACACGAGACGTGTTGTAGTATACTTAAAAGCAGACTTTGAGTATAAGTGGGAGATTGTTTGGGTTATACTGGAAAGTATGCTTTATACTTTGTATAACAAAACTGAATTTCTTATTTATTTGCTGAAATAAATTATTTATCACTGTTGCATTAAATATGATTGAATGTTATATATATTTACTTCATACCCGTTCAATAAATAGTATGTGATATATTGTAATTAATTTGGTGATACCAGATCACGGAAGATCAAATTAATGGTTCCTTGTAACTAAGTACAAATTCACAACCCAGATGGAAATGAACAATCCATCGTGAAAGGTTGAAGTGTAAAGCTCAGATTGCCTTGTCTTGACCAAGAGATTACACTAGTGCATTATGATGCGCTGAATAGAACCTAAAGGATGATAAATTCTTCAGCACTGAATATGGAAGAATTAGACCTCAGTGGTTCGTTGTTTCTTACTCTCCGTTCCATAAATAGGATCGTATGAAATTAATAATTATTGCATTGACTTATGCTGGGAAGAGAATCAACGTGATTCGATACTTTATATCTTGGGCAATATTATTAGTTACACGATGATTGCTAAGATTTAATACGGAGAATCGTGTGCAAAAGACGCCTTGCTTGATTTGTCCCCTTGGTGGGCTCAGAAGCTTTATCATACAAAATCTTGCAAGTGGAAATTTATTTCCGGTATGGATAATAATGTTGAGCTGTCTTTACTCCAAGGATAAATATATTAATTAATATAATGCTTTTTCAGTGGCTTAATTAATTAGTGGACTAGATAATCTTTAACACGGGAAATAATAACCGGGAGTCATATTATTGTAGCATCGTAATATGGATTAAGATGGATAGTTCAATATTAATTTTATAGTGGAGTAAATTAATATTAATGGGCTTGAATAATATTTTGGCTTAATATTATAAATTCATAGCCCATTGGAGGTCCAATCTTAATTCTCATAAAGGCCCCTCAAATAGCCCAAATTAAAGTCCAATTAATTAAAAGGAGAAGAAAATATTATTGTCTAATTTTCCTAGATATTTTCGAAAATTATAGGAAAAAGAAGTGGAAAGATTTTCTTGATTTTCTTGAAAAGATTTTATGGAAAAAGATAAGTATTCATGGAATACAAAATTATCCCATAACTTCAAGAAATCAAATCTTGATTCTTGTTTCCTTGTATTTTTCGAAAATTTTCATAAAATAAGGAGATGGGATTTTGTGGAATATTTAATTATGGGAAAAAGAATATATGAGATATATTCAAGATTTCTTGGAGATCAAGAAAAAGATTTTTCCAACCTATTCTATACCAAAATTTCGTCCCCCCCTTGTCTTATAAATAGGGGATGAATTTTTCATCCCCAACACAACACAGAAATTGGTTTTTCGGAAAAATATCAGCGTCGATAAAATACCAAATATTTTGAAACGTCTACAATTTGTGTTTTTTCGAAAAATTTCAATTGTGCGACGCAATTCCATATTTTGGGAAAATTAGAAATCCACATAGATGGTGGCAAATATTTTTAGTTTTCTCCTTTATTAAAATCGTTCGTGAGAATCCTCCCACCGGATTACGTTCGTGGACTTGGGATGCCGAAGGGTTATATACCCAAAATTTGATGATCAAAAGACTGTATTGTTAGGATCAGATATATCTTTTTGCTTAAAACTTTTTTGATGTATTGTGAATCTCAAAATCAGATGAATGAAAAGTTTACTTTACTGATCCTAAGACAAACTCTCTCTCTCTTCTGATTATCTATGTTTTTACTGCTTTATATCTTATCAACTGTTGTTGGTTTCTCAAATGTTTTGGTTTGATCAAAAAAGGGGAAATTGTTGGGAAATTTATAGTTTTGATGAAAGTTCCAAAACAGCTGTAATAGGACCAGTCAGACCTGTTAGCTGACTGATGATCTAGAATCAGGTTAGGTTGACCAGTTGATAATTATTGTATAGAGCAACTGATGTAATGGTAGATCACATATTGAGGGGGAACTCAATATGTATAAGGTTAGTCTTGAAAGAAGATCAGAAGACTGGTTTAGTCAGATGATCAGGTGAGACATCAAGCAGAAGACTCAGAAGACTTAAGATTCAGAAGACTAGTTCATAACAAGACCAGAAGACCATCAGATGACCTACATCAGAAGAACACCAGAAGAGTCAGTAAGTTGAGCAAAGACAGCTTACATCAGAAGACTCAACCAGGTAGATTGATTAGTCTTCCCTGATCAGGTCAGTTCAATCAGGTAACATTCAAGTGTTTACCTAAGACGTGCAAGTCGATCTGACAAGAAGAATGTCAACCTAAGTTGGTGAATCAAGTGCCGAATAAGTGTACTTGACAACCAATGAGAGCGAGACACGTACGTATGGAACTGACGGTGCAGGACAAGGCAGTTCAAAGTCAAATTGCTAGAAAGGACGACGAAGCACTCATTTAGCCATGCCGCCTCTGAGCACGTCAAATCAGCCCTGCAAACCTACCTTAAATGGACCGAAATTTAAATTGCTCACCAACGACTAGTTCGATTTCGTGCCTATATATATGGGATCAAACCTTCAGATTAAAGTAACGAAAATTATATTCAAGCTTAAGCTCATCAAGCAATTTCCGCAAGAACACCAAGAACTTAAGAAATATTCTAAGTGTTCATCCCATAGGTTTTTAGCAAGAAATCTTATCCTTTAGCTTTAGGCTACTTAAATACTAGGATAGATTTCCAGTTGGAAACCATACAAATCTTTACCCAAACCGATTGTTAGGTTAAGTTTGTGAGCAAGATTTCAAGTTATGGTTTCTAGTCTTGATTTCTGGGATAAGTTGAGTGAGGACTCCATAAACATCTATTGTAATGTGTTTGGACTAACACATTAAACTAAGTCTAGTTTGGTAGTAAGTGCCCCTGGACTGGGAAGAATGGACGTAGGACAAGTTGTCCGAACCACTATAAATCTTGTGTTGTTTATCTGTTTTACTCTTAACACACACCTGATATTTAACTGAACATGCATATTCTATGTATAGATCAGTTCTGCACCAAGCAGCTGATCTGATCAGGTTGATCTGTTGTCAACTGATCTGAATCAGAATACTTAGAATCTGATTTATCAAAACTAATTTTTCTACACGTGTTAAAACTTGCATCCGCACATCAGTTGAACTGATAGACACCGAACTGATTTACTTCACAACAATCAGTAAGTTGGATATCGGATCATACTGATTCTCACACGCACTCTATCAGCACTTACCTGACTTACACGCTGATCACGAAAAAGTTTTGGAAGTCTACTCACCCCTCCCCTCTACACTTCCACCTCACGAAACTCGTTCGTGACCTACATTAGGATCAGAAGTTTTATCATACCAAATCTTGCAAGTAGAATTTATTTCTGGAATGGATAATATGTTGAGTTGTCTTTACTCCAAGAAAAAATATATTAATTAATATAAAGCTTTTCAGTGGCTTAATTAATTAATGCACTAAAGAATCTTAAACACGGAAAATAATAACCGGGAGTCATATTATCGTAATATGGGTTAAGATGGATAGTGCAATATTAATTTTATAGTGGAGTAAATTAATATTAATGGGCTGAAAAATATTGTGGCTCAATATTGATAATTCAGAGTCCATTGGGAGGTCCAATCTTAATTCTCCTAAAGGCCCCCAAATATAAGTCCAATTAATGAAAAGGTGATTAAAATAAAAAGAAATAATTATTGCCTAATTTTTATAAATTTTTTCGAAAAATATGGGAAAAAGTAAGAAGAGATTTTCTTGGAAAGATTTTGTGGAAGATAAGTATTCTTGGAATACAAGATTATCTCATAAATTCAAGAATCTTTGACTTTGACTTTTTCTCCTTGTTTTTTTCGAAAATATTGATTTATAAGGAAGGAGATTTTTGTGGAAAATTTATTTATGGGAAAGATAATATATTGGATATATTCAATATTACTTCTTGCACAAGAATTAAAGATCTTCCCATATCTACTTTCTAGGGCAATTTTCGAGCACCTCTCCATTATAAATAGGAGATGGTTTTTTCATCCCCAACACAATTCGAGTCTTGGAAAAATTAGAAATCCACAAAGGTGGTGCAATATATTTTTTCTTTTTCCTTTGTTTAAATTGTTCGTGCGTATCTTCCACTGGATAACGAGCAAGGGCTTGGGATATACTTGAGAAGGCATTTGGGTTGATCCATCTTCTCAACAGTTGTCTCTTCAAGAGGTATGTTTCACGTAAACTCCTATATTCCGCATGTGTAGGATTTTACGTGAAATTATTTGTACGCATGCATGTTGTTGGTAATTGTTATTTGAATTAATATGATTAATTCATGTTAGTAATAATTGTTCATTTAAATTTGTATTTAAATTGCACCTCGAATAGATCCGGGCAAAATATTCCCCACAAACTGTTATCAGAGCCTCGGTTTCGAGCTCTGAGATTTAAATTGTTGTTCATTAAATTTGCAATTGGATAGTAGAATTGTTAGATCTCTTTTGCAGGTATCCAATTGTCATGGCTATTTAATGTGTTTTTTTTTCATGCATATGAATGTTTGTTTTTTAATTTGACTCGTTCTAATTCATTTTTCTCGTGAGAAAATCAACGAGTAGATTAGGCTATTTGATTTGTTAAATGAAATAGACTAGTCTAGATCAGAGGTTTATTTATTTTTTTCGTTAAATAAATTGTAGCCAGATCGAAGACAAAGATGAGGAATTGAAGACGGATCTAAAACCGAGTGTGGGCAGTGTGAGTCGCGCAAAATGTGCCAAGGGAGACATGCGCACGACGTGGATACCGCCAGGCACACGCGGGCACGGGCACAGCACAGCTGGCGCATGCACGGGATGCCGAGCGACGTGCAGGATCGAGCAGACGTGATCGCGAGCGCAGAGACGTGCGGATGCAGCGGTGAGCGCGAACGGATGCGGAGCTATGGGCAGGCGTGTTCACGGGCGCGCACGAATCCACCTAGGCAAAGCGGACGGGCGACATGGCCGAGTGAGATGCAGGTGCGCATCCCACCCGTGAGCTGGTCGAGCGCGGGTGTTGTGCGCGTGTGGATGGGAAGCCAATGGGCTATTTTCCATCTGGGCGCGGCGCGGCGTGGCGTGGCATCGCGGAATTTATTTTTCGAGATGAACGAGTGGGAGAATTTCAAGACGGTGGATTTCTCAAGATGAAGACAAGAAAATTAAACCATGACAGTTGGATATTTTGTGCCCAATATGTGTTTATTTTATTTTATTTTTTATGGATGATTTCTTGTGCTATTATTTATTTGTTTAAATGTGTTTGCGTAAGAAATTGTTTTAAAAATCTCGACTTCAAAAAATTACTAAGTATGTTTTAAATAATTAATATTTATATTTTATGAAAAATCAAATTAATTTTGACCTCCATGATTTATTTATTTGTGAAATCTTTTGGAGAAATTTCCCCCCACGGAATGTCCAAAAGATAGCTTTCACATGAATAAATTCCTAAATAATGATTGTGAATTATTATTAGTGGCGACAATGACCCTCCCCACGAGGCTTGATTAAAACGAAATAATATTCCTGTATTTAATCATGATTATTACTTAGGTATAAAATTGATATTATCTTACTCCACTGGGGTCCTTGTCAATTTTATATTGGTCAAGTGGGAGCCAACTATTAATTTTAAATTAAAGGTTTGTAACTGTCTTTGTTTGTAACCTGCTTAAATGTGTTTAAATAACTGTCCACCCCGCGTGGCTTATTTAAACTATTTTGAGATGTTGACTGATACATGTTCATATTTTTTTGAGATTTTAATATGCTTCTTGTGATCGAATTATGCGATAAATTTTGTGATTAAATCGTTAATACAAAATGTATGTTTATTTTCAGTTCAGCATGTCGCAACCTTTTAATCCATTGTTTAATATACTTAAAGACAATCAATTGACTGGCGAAAACTTTGTTGATTGGAATCGTAAACTATCAATTGTCCTAACTGCACAACAACACAGGTGGGTTCTTGATGTACCTAAACCCAAAAAGCCTATTGATGACTCTAGCAAAACGGATAAGAAAGAGTATAATGATTGGGAGCATTCCAATGAAATGGCTAAGTGTACCATCTTGGCTTCTATGTCAGATGTGTTGCGGCACCAACACCAGAACATTGGAACTGCTGCGGAAATTATGCAAAGTCTTAAAGCGATGTTTCAACATCAGAACCGTACAGCTAGGCAGATCACCATGCGAGATAAGTTGTCGCGGAAAATTGTGTAGGGAACGCCCGTAAGGGAGCACATTCTCCAGATGATGGCTCACCTTAACAAACTTTAGGTTCTTGGAACGGAATACGATATGGAAACCCAGATCGATTTCATACTTCATTATCTACCGTAAAGTTTTAAGTAGTTTCAGCTGAACTATCAAATGAATGAAGTTCACGCTGCCAGACCTACTACAAGCTTTGGTTTTGGCTGAGATGCTAATGGGGTGCCAAAATCAAGCTTTGGTGGCAACCAGTCTGTTGGGAAATTTAGAGTTTTGATGAAAGTTCTAAAACACATGTAATAGGACCAATCAGACCTGTTAGCTGACTGATGTTTTTATTACAAGTTATAGAATACCAGTTGATAATTATTGTATAGAACAACTGATGTAGAAGATAGGTCACATATTGAGGGGGAACCTCAATATGTATAGGTCAGATCTGAAGATCTAAAGAACAGCTGATATCCGACATTCCAAAAGGCAAGAGAAGGACAGAAGATCAGATCGATCTGATAAAGTCAGATATCTCAGCTGAAGTTATGAAGTTCAAATTCAGAAGACTTGAAGATCAGACCAAAAGACCTACATCAGCCGAGTCTGCTAGTTGAAGCTAAGACAACTGGCACCAGAAGACTCTATCAGGTAGACTGATCAGGTCAGCTCACCAGGTGAAAACTGATGTTTCACCAAATCATACGTCGATGATCTGAACAAGAAGAATGTCAACCTTAGTTGGTAGAACAACACTGAAAAGTGCTTCTATTAACCAATAAGAACAAGACACGTATGATCGGAGCCGGCAATTACGGGATTTGGTACTACTTTCTCTAAGGGCTATAAAAGACATTATTCACGCTTTCGGCCATGCCGTTCCTGAAGCACGTCACATCAATCCTGCAAGTCTACCAAATATAGCCAGAAATTCAAATTTCTCTCCAACGGCTCTTTGATTTTGAGGTCTATAAATATGGGATTACTCTTCAGAGTGAAGATACGGAAACTATCAAGAAGCTCAAGCTATAATCAGATTTTCGCACGAAGAACACAAACTTGAAGATAATTTTCTAAGTGTTCATCCCATAGTTCTTAGCACAGAAATCTTTTCATCTAGCTGATAGGCTACTTAAAAACTAGGAAAGATTTCAAAGTTGGAACCAAAACAATCTTACCCAAAACCCAAAGTTAGGTTAAGTTGTTTAGCAAGATTTCAGACTAGGGTTTCTAGTTCTGATTTCTGGGATCGGTTGAGTGAGAACTCTTTAAATATCTGTTGGTGTACTGTGTTGGACTAACACAAAAATCTAAGTCCAGTTGGTTTAGTTGGTGCCCCTTGTGATAGGGAAGAGTGGACGTAGGACTGGTTTGTCCGAACCACTATAAATCTTGTGTGCCTTTACCTGCTTTGATTAACTGTTTTACACAATCGCACACAACTTAATTAAAGCTACATACATATTCTAAGTTAAGATCAGCTTGAACCAAGCTTCTGATCTGATCAAGTTTGACACTTTAGTCAACTGGTTGAAAGATTGACTTTGGAATCTGGTTTATTAAAACTGGTTTTCACACGGGTAAAACTTAGCTTCCGCACAATCAGTTAAACTGATAGATACCGAACTGATCTGCCTTCCGGCGATTAGTAAGTTAGATATCAGTCCAAACTGATTCACTTGCACTCTGATCAGGCTAACTGCAATCACACCTGATCTGCACAAAAAGTTTTCAGAAGTCTATTCACCCCTCCCCTCTAGACTTCTGCCCTCACAAAACCCGTTCGGGACCTACAAGTGGTATCAGAGCAGTGGTTCTACAGACCACTGGCTTTGAGTATCATTGATTCTTGAGGAAGAATCTTTGTGGTCATTTGAACAGATCTTGAAAAACTGTTTTTAAAACTCACTCGTTTTTCCAAAATCACTCAGCATGGATAATACCTCTGGTATATATCATGATTTGCCGAAGTTCTCAATTCATGAGTATGCAGATTGGGCCATATATATGTGCAACCATCTAGGTTCGATAAGCGGCAGAATGATGGAAGTCATTGAAAGAGGACCCATCATCATATATCGCGACAACCCTGCAGTTGGAGGAGATCCAGACTTTGCCACGGGAAGTCTTGTGCGAAAAAGCCCAGCCTTGATGGATGCAGAGGAAAGAAAGCTGTATACTCTAGATACAATCCCCAGGCATATAATCATGAAGACGATGGATAAAGTCACCAAGGAGAAGGTAAAATATCTCAAAACTGCGAAAGCAATGTGGGATACTCTAGCTGAGATATGCGGAGGAAATGATCAGATCAAAGACAGCCGACTACAAGCCGAACTGGTGAAGTTCGAAAAACTGAAGATGCTGCCCAACGAGACCATCAACGAGCTCGATGGAAGGATTACTATGTCAGTAAATAAGCTACGAGAACTTGGTAGAGAGATGTCAGACAAAGATATCAACTACAAGATCTTAAGATCTCTCACCAAGAAATGGGACATGAAAGTCACGGTAATCAAGGATTGCCAAGACATTTCAAGGATGAAGCCGAGTAGCTTGTTCCTAAGCCTTAAAGCTCACGAGTTTGACTTAATCGAAAGAGGACAAGCAGATGAAGACGAGACGCCTGCTGAAGCCTCAACGTCTAAATCAGTTGCGTTTAAAGCAACTAGCAGCAGATCGAAGGCCACTGAACCTGTTGGAAACATAATAAGTCAGGCAGAACAGATCGCTCTGCTTACCAGGAAACTTGAAAAATCAAATATTCAACTTGGTAAGTATCGAAGATTCTATAAAGATTATCAACATAGCAGAGGAAGAGATAGGAGATCAGCTGACAAATCTCCAGAAAGAACCAGATCTGATGATCGAAGAGATCACAGAGATGAAAAGAAAAGAGATAATCTGACTGATGAGAGAAGAGATAACAGATCTGACAGAAGGAGTTCAGATTACTATCAGAAAGGGAAGTCACCTGATAGATCCTACAGACGGAGTGACTCACCTGGAAGAAAAGGTTCCGTGGATCGTGGAACGTGTTTCAACTGTGAGAAACCAGGTCACTACAGCGCAGATTGTCCAGACCTGACGCCAAAAGAAAGAGAAGAAAAGTGGAACAGAAGAGAGCAACGTTATAGGGACAGAAAAGCCATGGTCGCTGACACATCTGGAATTGATGATTCCTATCTGCCCTCTGAGGATTCTGGGTACTCATCTGTAGAAGACTTCTGTCTGATAAGCAGTGCTGTTGACTTCTATGAGAATGAAGATCTGATATTCTCTTCAGATGACGATGAAATCTGCCTGATGGCCAAGGAGGACCAATCTGAGGTAACCTCCAAACCTTCTGCTTTGTCTGCTTTCACACCTGCTATTATTAGCACACCTGCTATTATTAGCACACCTGCTGGAGAGATTGACCTGCAGCTCTACTCTGAGCAATTGCTTGATGATCTCTCTAATGCAGTAGACACTTATGCTATAGTGGAAGCTGAGAATGACAAGCTAAGGATCAGAAATAATCAGCTTGTTAAAGAGAACGATCTCAGTAAAGCTACTGAACTGAAATCTGCTGAAACTGCTCAGAAGGTAACTGAGGAACTTAACATTCTGAAAGTTAAATCTTCTGATCAGGAGAAGCATATCAAAGATCAGTTAGCAATCAACAAACAACAAGCTGATGACTTCAAAATCCTTCAAGCTAAATTTGATGAGCTATTCCGACTACATGAGAGTCTAAAATCTTCTGAGGATAGTTTGCGCAAGAAAATAGAGGTTTTCACAATGTCATCTAAAACCGTTCAAGATATGAACGCCTATTTTCGAACAACGACTAATAAGAAGGGAATTGGGTATGAGAACCCTTCCACATCCTCAAAAGCCCCGGTTGGTTCACCTCAAAAAGGTGTAATCAAACGAGTTTCTGACAAAGATACACTAAAAGCTAAACTTGTATCTGATAAGGGAAAAAGACCTGTTGAGCAAGGAAGGCAGGTGCCTAATCAGAAAGGGAATAGAAATGGACCCCAACTGGTAAAGCATCAGCCGAGGAATCAACAGAAGAACCCAGTTCTTCTGAAGAGATCTCAACCTGATCAACAAATTAGGTATCAGAAAAGACAACCTGTAAAAGGGAAGTCTAATCTGAGACCCAATCAAAGTCAGCTGCCGAATAAGCAAGCTATAGGTAAACTGCAAAAACCACCTATGCCAAAAAGATATGAATCTTTTGATGGTAGCAGTCGTACCTACCCTTACAATCAGAAACCAAGGGTTGCTGCACCTGAGCCCCACTGGGTTAAAAGAAGACAAAATATAAAGAAAAATCCCAAGTCTTCTAAGTCACCCAAGGTTCACACTAATAATCATACTAATCAGAAAGCATATAAAGAGACGTATGATTATGTTGATATGTATGGGAGACAAATCAGGCCTTCTGATCTAACTGATTATAATAGAAGTGCCCTGTTTGTATGGATCCCTAAAACCAAATCTAACCCCTCAGGACCCAATCCAAAAGGGGTACCTAAAGCCTGATTTGGTTGCAGGATCGCGTGGGTCTGGCCAACAAAGGAGGTGTACAAGCAACTATCTGGTACATCGATAGTGGATGCTCAAGGCACATGACTGGAAGCAAACATCTCCTTAGCTCTTACATAGAACAAAAAGGCCCGCGTGTACTCTTCGGTGATGATAACTTTGGTTTTAGCAGAGGATTCGGAACCTTAGAGAATGATGATGTACAGGTTACTGGAGTCTCGTATGTCGAAGGTTTAAAGCATAACCTGTTATCGGTTTCACAATTCTGCGACAACGGATTCAGTGTTGAGTTCTCGACTGATCAATGCACTATCAAAAATCGAGCCACTCAACAGATTTTGCTAACTGGTTCAAGGAAAGGGATGATCTACACAGCAGATTGGAACAGTTGCCCAAGAAATGCATGCCTGATTGTTAAGAGTTCCAAAAGTAGCGATTGGCTCGCACAAAAGAATGAGTCATCTGAACTTTAAAACTCTTAATAAGATAAAGAAGGATGTCTTTAGTGGAAGGACTTCCGAATGAGGTATTTTCTAAGGATCAGACATGTGTCGCATGTCAGAAGGGAAAATAGGTCAAAGATTCATTTAAGGAAATCCCTGGACCGGCATCCAGTTGAGTATTGCAGCTGCTTCATATGGACCTATTTGGACCGATTACACTAGTCGATCTCGACGAATATACTCTGGTAATCGTGGATGACTATTCCAAGTTTACATGGGTTATATTCTTACATAAGAAGATTGAGATGACAACAAAGATACCCGAGCTGCTCAAGAGATTACAAAATGAGAAGGGTGTCAATTAGTAAAAAATCGACGATAAAGGTACGAAATTTACGAACTCTTTTATTAATTGATTTTTGCTCTAAGTTTGGTATACAAGATGAGACATCACCGCAAGAACGCCACAACGAATGGAGTAGCGTAACGAGAAATGAACACTCAAAGAAGCTCGCCGCACGATGTTAATTGAACATGCAATACCAAGCCGTTTCAAGCGTAAGCTATCAATCTCGCATGCCATACTCGTAATGGATGTCTTCTGACTAAGGCTCACTACAAAACACCCTATGAACTGTGGAAGGGCAGAAAACCTCGTGTTTCTTACTTCCATGTTTTTGGGTGTAAGTGTTTCATACACAACAATGGGAAGAGTCAGTTGAAGACTTTTGAGGCCAAGTCAGATGAGGGTATATTCTTAGGATATTCCTCATCTAGCAAGGCTTTCAGGGTTTACAACAGGCGAACCCTAGTTGTGGAAGAAACACCCCACGTAGTCTTTGATGAAACATCTTCTGAACAAGAGAAATCTGCCTCAGAACAAGAAGTACCAGATCAACCAATGCACGATGCACGTAAAAATGGATCGGTAACAATCAAGGAAAAAGGATCGAACTCGTCGTAATAAAGATACATTCCAGATCTAGCTGATTCATCGTCAATCGATCCTCTAGGTACGAACAACTATCGATGAAGAAGTTCGGGTATGCAATTTGATAAAGATCAATCGAACCATCCGGTTCGGGGAACACTGAAGTTCCCACGAACGGACATCGAAGACATGATGAGTCCAACATCAGCTGAGACATGTTCTTATCAAGTGGATCATAAATCTGCACCACTCTCAATCGCTAGTAATGAACTATTATCAGAAATGGATGATGTTCTCCAAACCGACGCAAATCAGAACAGAAGGACCTGGATAACCAGACATCCAACTGATCTGATCATCGGAGACTCATCTGATAGAGTTAAAACTAGACATCGATTGGTGAAAGTGTCATGTATTGTTGTTATCTGCCTATGAAGGAACCAACAACAAGAGAGAAGTCTACAAGACGCAAGCTAGATTCTAGCCATGCGCAGGAGGAGTCAAAAATAAAAAAAGAAATCAAGTTTAGAACCGTGGATGCACCAACTCATCAAGACGTAATTGGCACAAAGTGGGTATTCAAAAACAAGAGAGATGAGAAAAATGTCATAACCAGGAATAAGGCAAGACTTGTTGCTAAGGGGTATTCACAATCAGAAGGAATTGATTATGATGAGACCTTTGCACCGGCCGCCGCTTTAGAAGCCATTCGGTCAAGCTTCGCATATGCTTCCCACGAGGGTTCACAAAGTATTAGATGGACGTAAAGAGTGCATTCTTAAACGGGGTACTAGC
Organism: Stenogyne calaminthoides; assembly: GCA_037126765.1. Taxonomy (NCBI): domain Eukaryota; kingdom Viridiplantae; phylum Streptophyta; class Magnoliopsida; order Lamiales; family Lamiaceae; genus Stenogyne; species Stenogyne calaminthoides. Next base: position 13,578,459 of record JBBCBC010000028.1, read on the forward strand.
AGAGGAAGTTTATGTCGAACAACCTCCAGGCTTTGAAAAAGGCAACCAAGTGTACCGTTTAAGAAAAGGCTCTTTATGGCTTAAAACAAGCTCCTCGGCCTGGGTATGATACACTTCCTCGCTTCTGGTTAGCAGTGGTTTCACTAAAGGAATAGTGGATAGAACCTTATTCGAATAGAAGATGGAGAAGATATTCGATGGTTCGATTTATGTGGACGACATCATCTTCGGATCTCCCAACAAGAGTCTATGTGAAAAAATTCAAAGAAGTCGATGCAAGGGAAGTTCGAGATGTCCATGATGGGTCAGATGAGTTACTTTCTGGGTCTACAAGTGAAACAAAGTACATAAGGGATATTCATCTACCAAGCAAAGTACACTAGGAGTTTACTGGCTAAGTTTGGAGTTCAAAACATTAAGGAAGCCAGAATTCCTATGTTGACTAAATTCAAGATGGATCCAGATGACGATGGTCAGAAAACCAATCAGAAAGAATATAGGGCTCTCATTGGATCTCTACTATACCGACCGCCGCCAGAGACCCGGATATCACTTTTGCAAAGGTGGGTGTATGTGCGGTTTCGAGCAAATCCAATGTAAAGTCACCTAGAAGCGACTAAGCGATTCTTAAAGTATCTGAAGGACAAGAACCTTGGTTTATTTTACCCATCAGATGATAATCTAGAGCTTAGTGGGTATTCTTATTCTGATTATGGAGGTTGCAAAATTGACAGAAAATCAACCTCAGGAACATGTCAGTTTTTAGGAAGTAAACTGATCTCGTGGTTTTCAAAGAAGCAGACATCGATTCATACATCTACTATTGAAGGCGAGAATATATGGGTCAGCAGAAGTCATTTCTCCCAATCGCTTCCGCTTAGTCGCCAGCCTAAGGGATTATAACATTATAGCTAAGAATGTACCTATATTCTGTGACAGTAATAGTGCTATTGCAATCACTCAAAATCCTGTTCTACATACAAGATGCAAGCATGTGGATGTCAGACACCATTTTATAAGAGATCATGTTGAGAAGAAGAATATCAGAATGGAAAAGATTCATATGCGATATACGTAAAGTCGATATTCTAACCAAGCCACTAGCCGAGATCGATTCGAGAGAATTACAAATGAGCTAAGGCTTCTGGATCTTGGAGAAAAAGCACCTAAAGTGTTTGACGGACTGATCTCCAGAACCAACTGGTTAAGAGACTAACCAGGTTAAGAGAAATCAGTTGAGTTTGGTATCTCAACTGATCAGAAGATCAGTCAAGGAACTGATATGAGAAAGCGATCAGATTTACGGATTTTCAGATTAAAGGAACTGATCAGATTAAAGGAACTGATCAGGTTAAAGGATTATCTGATTAAATCAATTTGGTTACTTCACACTTTGTAAGTCGATTAAGCTGATATTCAACAAGCAAGGATTCACAAGATTAAAGCTTAAATCGCATAAGAAAACAGGAAATTTACACAACAATGGAATAATAGAAATTTTCATTGATAAAGACCCGAAGGTCAGATTTACATTACAAGTTACAAGTACAAAAGGATCCGGAGGTCAGTACATAAGCCATAAACCTTAAACCCTAAACCTAACCCTAGAAGGGGGGGAGAGAGAGAGATTTTAAGATCTGATACTCTGATGCTCCCATTTTCCCCCACTTAACAAGGCTTTGAAATAATCCTAAAGCCACCCTCAGAGCTTCGGAGTTAGGAGCTAGAGCGGCGTTGAAAGGATTTCTAAGCCAGGAGCCCTTAGACCTGAAATCAATGGGCTCTCCAGCTGTTAAATGGGACACAAGTGCCAAGAAAGTGATCAAAAGATCATATGGGCACATGTGTCACATGCAAAAATAGAGTTGATATACGAAGATCAGCTATTGTCTGATCTAGACCGTGTATCAAACTCATGTTTTATATCAGACTGAGTCTGTTGATGCTAATTCTGTCATCTCGATAGACACACAAGGTGCATACGGTTAGGAGAAGTGTCTTCTCAGTTGCGATAGCAGATCCGCCGCCTTGGTAGTAAAGAAGCTTTGCAACAATTGTATGTGTAATCTTTGATGACGACGAAAGCAGTAATAAGGGACACACAGGGTTGATTTGAGAAGCTGAAATCATTGAAAAAGGGGTAAAGGTGTTTGCCGGAAGTTTCACCGGAAATAAGGGTTCACCAGAATACATGATTTACAAAGAAGATAAGTATAGTGAATGGGTTATGTTGTGTAAATCATTGGTCCAATTTATAGAGGCCAAGCAAGGATGCAAATGCAAATTTGATCTCTCAAAGCCTTTTAGAGAAATTTGCATCACAAGGACAGCGTGTAGGAAACACGCGACTGATAATTGGATAAATTTACGGCGATTTGACATTACGAAGTATCCAGACTGTTATTACAAAGGTCAAATCGTGCCGACTTAGGGAATCGAGACTACTATTCAATTCTTCAAGAACTAATTTTTTACGGTAACACTTATCCCAAGAATTGGCTTGGTCTGAGTTGAATTAGATTAGGTCAACTGAAATCTGATTAGATAAGAGACTGATCAGATGAGGAAGATCAGTTGAGTATGTTACCTCAACAAATCAGATATATCAGTCAATAAGAAATCAGAAATAACAGTTGAAGGGGGAACTTCAACTGACCGAGGAGGATCAGAAAAAGGAAAATCAGACAAAAAGTGAAGAGGATCAGTTGAAAAGGACAGTTGGGAAATTATAAGGATTAGGCAGAAAACTAAGATCAACAAGTGGATTCAACATCTACGAGTGGTATTGACTGATTACAATATCAGTCAACCAGATACGCTTTTCTATTTCCTTGTTTATTGCTTATTTATCTGATATTATCTGTTAATATTTGCCTTTACTGTACACACTACTTTTGTGACGTATATCCTGCAAAATATTTAATGCGGACATGGGGTATTTGTATTAATTGCCACAAAATGTGCTTTTAAATCCAAAAGGCAATCGTACGTGTTTTTTCCTGACCACACGATCAAAACCGCTCAATCTGGATCGTCTAACCTTTTCAAACGGTTGATCTTCTAATCTCGTTTTTCCCTCCTCCTTCCTATAAGTTTCATCAAAACCCTACCAGAGTTTTCTTATCCTCAAAATTCTTGCGATTTATTCTCTGAAAACTCAAAATTACTTTTCTGCGATTCAAGTGTTTTTCTTGCGATTCAAACTTATCTTTCCGAAAAACAGAATCTGGTAATTTCTGGTTATTTGATGAATTTTCTTTTCTAAATCCATTGATCACATAGATTATGTCTATATATGCTATCCTGCGATATGCTTTATCTTTTCTTGGTATCCGTATGTGTTTATCGATTACTAGGCCTGAGAATAGGTCTGATAATCAATACATGATATCTTTATGATTATGCACAATTTTAATCAAGTCTATCTTGTTGTAGATGGCCACTCACGGAATGGGAAAGATTATGTGCAACTATGCGGATCTAGCAACAAAAATTGTCGATGACAAATTTGTATAATTTGGTGTTACGCGGGATCCAGAATCCATAGAAGTTGAACAAATTCTGAAGAAATGAGGTCTTGAAAAATTATGTGTCGCTTTTGCAATCCAAAGGATGCAAAGATGAAGCACCTCGAATTCTTAAGGAATTTGAAGGTGGATACGGACAATCTGGAGAAGAACCGATTTCTTCGATTAATCGGAGAGAGATCGATCGGCGAATCTTGACATATCTCGTCTGTTCAGCTTGCCCAAAGGAAGAATCTCTCCTGCGCACTACAGGAAGAATGAAGATGAGCTGATCAGAAATGAACTCTTCAGAGAGGCTGACAAACACCAGTCCGCAGGATTTGTCAGACCAATGTTAAAAAGGAAATACCGACTGTTGTTTGACATACTGTCAAAAACAATCATGGGTATTTCGTTCAGCCCAGATGCTCTAACATCCGTAAAAATGTACAGCATGGCTGCGATAATCGATGAAGCCAAGAACATCAATTGGCATGGCTTCTCAAGGCCATTCTCGCTCCAAGAACATGAAAAATTTGGAGTAAATGATCGTAGGCAAGTCTTTTCAAGAAGAGAATCAAATGATCTCAACAAGGTTGCGGTTATTCGAAGGATAAAATGCCAAATGCCAATGGGATCGGAATGGACCGAAGTCCTACAAGGCCTTCCTCACAACCACATCAAATGCCATATATGGGCCACCGATGATGATATCGCCCACCCCCTCCAAAGGTGAAGAAAGGAAAGACCAAGGGAGGCAGCCTACATCCGCACTTTGATGCTCCCCAATGTAAAAAAGAAAAACGGTAAAGGCTCGGGAGAAGAGGCAAGAAGGCAAAACAGGCCTCCATGACTCGCTTCGAAGATGAGTCGATGAAGAAGGAGTGCCAGAGCAACCCCTACGCGCAATGTAAATCAAATAAAAATCGACAGCAAAGCTTCTCAAGTTGAGAGCTCGCGTAACATTCGAGGGAAGAGCCGAAAATGAACGATCTCCTTCTCCTCAATCTCGAAATATTCACCACTCATGCTTCGCTCTGAACATATTTCTCCTTCTCCTTCACCTGCCCAAACACGAAAGTTCATCATCACAACCAAAAAGATCACCAACAGAGCCGGGACGAATTGCTTCGACAATGTAACCTCTGCAGATTCAAATAATCGACAAACTTCCGCCTACTCGAGACACCACGGTAACCCTCTACATCTCATCAACTGAATCTGGTCGATCCGAACAGATAATTCTCGAGTCCAGATCATCCAAGACCATCACCGGAAAATGGTCGAATGCAAATTGAACGAGATATTGATGAGTCAGATCCGAAAGTATTAGCCCATCCTGTTATTCGAGAGGAAGTAATGGAGATCCTCACCTGGAAAGATCTCCGGTTAAAGAGCTTCTCAGATTTTATGATGATTATAGAACAGATGGGAGGTGCTGATGAATTTGCAGATTTTGATTTCGACATGAAGAAATCTGCTCAAGTAGGATCACCAGCTGAGCTGATAACTGCTGAATCGATCAAAGCTCTGATCCACAGAAGCCGATTGATGAACAAGGTGAACTGGAGCCTGCTGAAGAAACTCCCAAAGCAGATGATCCTATGAAGGATGTGGGAGCTGCCGATGATAGTGGAACTGGTGCTGCAGTTCATGACAAACCACTGGAGGTGCAAACAACTGAAAGTGATCAGGTGACGCCAAATATTTCTACAACTCACATCAGCGCTGATCAACTTCAGGAGATCAGATCATGTTTTAAAGATCTCCTGAAAGAAGAAGTCGAGGGAGTGTTGGTTAATCAACTTAGCAACACAATAGCTAATCAGAGGCAGATTGGCCTCAAAGAAATTACGGATCAACGGGAATTGGCTATTTCCCAGATTGAGGCAATCAAAGATCAGTTCTCTCAAACTGTGACCAACCTGACTGCTGAGTTTAAAAAGACAGTTGATGACAAGCTAGTCCAGGTTGATCAACAACAAGTTTCTATTCTAATGGTCACTGAAAAGCTAGAAATGACTGAAGAGAAACTTGACAAACTGATTCTTACCCTCTCTACTGCCGTGGAATCTGTCAAGACTGAGCTGATCTCAAAGATTCAAAGTCTATCTGCTCAAGCTCAAGGTTTATCTGTTGAAGATCTTAACAAGGCAATATCAGTCAGCTTTGGATCTGTGACTTCCCACCTCACTGCTCTTTTTGATCAAACCAAAAACGGGGAAGGACAAATTGAGAAACCAACTGACACTATCAGAACAACAGAAGACCTGATTCAGACAGTTGAATCCTATGGACAAAGACTAGACCATCTGGATCTTTTTGCTAACGAAATTTCTGAGAAGATGGAAAAGTCAAAGGCAAGGAAGGTAGCTGCGGGTGCTGGGGCATCACAACTTGTACCAGTCACTCAGACGAAGAAAGTCACACGAAGCACAGCTAGCCAAATTCATGCCGATAAGAAACTGGCTGAGAAACTGTCCAAAGAGCAGATTGCTGAAGAAGCCCGAATAAGTGAAGAAGAAAGAAGGGCAGAAAAATTGGCAGAGGCAGAAGATCTGAAAAAGAAATACAGATCGAGGGCAAAGAAAGGAAAAGTTGGAAAATCTGGACTAGAACCTCAGCTGCCAGCAAGAGTTGATGAGATCATTCCAAAAACTGCTGCACACGCTGATAGGTTTGAGGAATGGAATAAGATCAGAAGTGAATGGCTTCTGGATGCTTTTGTTCTAGATCTTGTTCCACAAGAAGAATCTCCAGATGCAGAATTCCTCAACTGGTTGGAAAACAAATATCCAGATTTTCTGAAGTATCTGGAAAATGAGGCCAAAATTATCAATGTAAAAATATCTCCCCAAGAGTATGATGTGATGGATTACTCAAAGAAGGCAGATGGCTCATTTGACAAACTGGCATTTCAAAGGTTCTATTTTGACATCCTGAGCAAAGCACGCATAACTGATCCTCAGCAGATCAATGATGTCAAATGGAAACTATACCAGATTTTCAACATCCCTCAAGATCAAAGAGAAATTCCAGAAGGATACAAGCCTAGAGACTGAAGAATCAGAAGACTACTTAGGATCAGCTGCTTTAAATTCAAACTTTTCTGATGTAATATGTAATCGACAAATCTAATGTAAGAAAAGTTTATTTTCTGATCCTAAGACAAAATCTCATTGTCGTCTGATTATGTTCTCTTTACTGTTCTATATTTATCAATTGTGCTTGGTTTCTCATGTGTTTTGGTTTCATCAAAAAGGGGGAAATTGTTGGGAAATTTAGAGTTTTGATGAAAGTTCTAAAACACATGTAATAGGACCAGTTAGACCTGTTAGCTGACTGATGTTTTTATTACAAGTTATAGAATACCAGTTGATAATTATTGTATAGAACAACTGATGTAGAAGATAGGTCACATATTGAGGGGGAACCTCAATATGTATAGGTCAGATATGAAGATCTAAAGAACAGTTGATATCCGACATTCCAAAAGGCAAGAGAAGGACAGAAGATCAGATCGATCTGATAATGTCAGATATCTCAGCTGAAGTTATGAAGTTCAAATTCAGAAGACTTGAAGATCAGACCAAAAGACCTACATCAGCCGAGTCTGCTAGTTGAAGCTAAGACAACTGGCACTAGAAGACTCTATCAGGTAGACTGATCAGTTGTGACTGATCAGGTCAGCTCACCAGGTGAAAACTGATGTTTCACTAAATCATACTTCGATGATCTGAACAAGAAGAATGTCAACCTTAGTTGGTAGAACAACACTGAAAAGTGCTTCTGTTAACTAATAAGAACAAGACACGTATGATCGGAGCCGGCAATTACGGGATTTGGTGCTGCTTTCTCTAACGGCTATAAAAGACAATATTCACGCTTTCGGCCATGCCGTTCCTGAAACACGTCACATCAATACAGCAAGTCTACCAAATATAGCTGAAATTCAAATTGCTCTCCAACGGCTCTTTGATTTCGAGGTCTATAAATATGGGATTACTCTTCAGAGTGAAGATACGGAAACTATAAAGAAGCTCAAGCTATAATCAGATTTTCGCACGAAGAACACAAACTTGAAGATAATTTTCTAAGTGTTCATCCCATAGTTCTTAGCACAGAAATATTTTCATCTAGCTGATAGGCTACTTAAAAACTAGGAAAGATTTCAAAGTTGGAACCAAAACAATCTTACCCAAAACCCAAAGTTAGGTTAAGTTGTTTAGCAAGATTTCAGACTAGGGTTTCTAGTTCTGATTTCTGGGATCGGTTGAGTGAGAACTCTTTAAATATCTGTTGGTGTACTATGTTGGACTAACACAAAAATCTAAGTCCAGTTGGTTTAGTTGGTGCCCCTTGTGATAGGGAAGAGTGGACGTAGGACTGGTTTGTCCGAACCACTATAAATCTTGTGTGCCTTTACCTGCTTTGATTAACTGTTTTACACAATCGCACACAACTTAATTAAAGCTGCATACATATTCTAAGTTAAGATCAGCTTGCACCAAGCTTCTGATCTGATCAAGTTTGACACTTTAGTCAACTGGTTGAAAGATTGACTTTGGAATCTAGTTTATTAAAACTGGTTTTTCACACGGGTAAAACTAAGCTTCGCACAATCAGTTAAACTGATAGATACCGAACTGATCTGCCTTCCGGCGATTAGTAAGTTAGATATCAGTCCAAACTGATTCACTTGCACTCTGATCAGGCTAACTGCAATCACACCTGATCTGCACAAAAAGTTTTCAGAAGTCTATTCACCCCTCCCCTCAAGACTTCTGCCCTCACAAAACCCGTTCGGGACCTACACGGTCCTTCCATTTCTTCTAGACCAAGTGAAGGCAAGAAGAAGAAGAAGGCAAAAGTTCAATACCAAATCAACTCAAGTGTTGACAGGGCAAAGAGAAGGTGAACCAAGGGGGAGGTGTCAAGAAGACTGCTAAGGGGAAGTGTTTCAACAACGGTGAGAATGGACATTGGAGGTCAGCTTGTTCCAAGCCCAAGATGGCCGGAAAGAAAGGTAATACTCATGCACTAGTTGTTGAAACTTGTTTAGCGGTGTATGCTTCCCATTCATGGGTAGTGGATACGAAAGTCACTGATCATGTTTGTTTCACTTTACAGGGGTTCCAGCTAACCCGACAACTTAGTGGGAGTGAGATCCTCATCACACTGGGCGATGCTACGAGAGTGACAGTTGAAGCAGTGGGAGACATGCAGCTATCTTTTAGTGATAGAGTTTTAGTTTTGAGAGATGTTTCTTACGTTCCTAGTTTTAGAAAGAATTTAATTTCGGTTTCTAAATTCTTTTTGAATGGATATTCTGTTTCTTTTAATAAGTAAGTTACTATTTTTCAAAATGATATGTTTATCTGTTCTGGAACATTGTTGAACAATCTCTGTATAATTAACTGTGCACACCACTCACAAAATGCATCCTATAACACATCGACTATTTTGAATAAAAGAAAGCGTTCTTCTGATATGAACGAAACACTACTTTGGCATCTATGACTCGGTCATATTATTCTAAAAAGGATTCAAAGGTTGGTACAAGACGGGTCATTGGAGTCTCTCCAGGTTGAACTGTTTCCAACTTGTGAATCTTGTTTAGAGGGTAAAATGACCAAGAGGGCATTTGGAGCCAAGGGGAATAGAGTCACTGAAGTGTTAGAAATCGTTCATACTGACGTATGTGGTCCAATGTCAATCAAAGATAGAAGAGGTTATGAGCATTTTGTTACTTTTATCGATGATTACTCAAGATATGGATACATTTTCTTCATGAAGCATAAGTCCGAGACCTTTGAAAAGTTCAAAGAGTTTAAGGTTGAAGTAGAAAAACATAGGAAAAAAAGTATCAAGTTTCTACGATCTAATCGTGGAGGCGAATACCTCAACGATGAGTTTTTGAACTACTTATCAGATGAAGGGATTGTATCATAGTTGACTGCACCCGGTACCTATTGGAATATACTAGCACGTAAACACATAATACATGCGCAGCGGAAATAAACAGTTCACCAACAACGAACAGTTAATTTCATAAACGAGCACGAATAATAATAACGAGGAATCTTACAGTAATTCGTATGCAGTTTCCTCTACTATGGTATCCACATAATCCCCACGTACGGACTTGCACAGATTTGTCAGCGTTGAATCTGAGACGGAATTTGCTAGGAAAATTCCTATTCCAGATTTTATGGAGAAATTAGGTTTTCTTGTAATGTTTAATGAATCTCTAGGTTGTCCTATATATAGGGGAAGTCCAGCTTAAAGTTTAAGCAATCTTTATTAGGAAGATATTTCCTAATCTTGCAAATCATATCTCTTAGATATGAAAATCCTAAATATATTTTCCTACAATAATATTCCATATATTATTTTGGAATTCCTATTTAATTAAATCTAGTTTAATTAAACAGTAATAATAATTAATTCCAAATTAATATATTATTAATTAATTCTCCATAAATTAAATATTAAATCCAATTTAATACTTAATCAACCAACTATAATCCATACAAGGGAATTACTTGTTGTGTGACCCATAGGCCCTCATATATCGAGCGATTAGTCAAACTAAAGGTCTTAATTGAACCCTAGAAAATAAATCAGACATTCTCAATATAAGAGGTATGTTGCGAGAAACGTACAACTACCTATAACTATAATGTGGGCTATTGTAATATCTTCCTTTCATTCACGAATAATCAATTAGTTTTGAACATGATGAAGTGTCTATTCAAATAACATAATCATATTATCTATAATCACTAATTGATCACTTATGTCATACATGGCCACAAAGTCCAAGTTGGCGTGCATTGACCAATGACTTTGATCCAATTATGATGAGAAGATGAGTATTCTCTCTAAATCCACTTTGAGGAATGAATCATATTCTTCGCTCAACTACCTAGGAGTGGCAACGGGGCGTGGCGGGGCCGGTTTATGCCTCCCCCGGTCCCAGCCCAGACAGGGAATTTTTGTCCCCGAAATCGACCCGAACCCCGACGGTGAATTTTTTTTAGTCCACATCCCCGCCCCTAACGTTTTTGGGTATCCCCAAACCTAACCCGAAAAATGACTAACATATTTAATTTTTTTTATTATCATAATTATTTTATCTCCCTAAAAATATTGGAGAGCCAATTATGTTATAAAATTATTTTTTATAAAATAACTTAAAAGAACAAAATATAAATAATCAAACAAATATTTAAATATATATATTCATATATAAATATAAAAAATATTAATATAATATGTATCGGGGCGGGTTCGGGGCGGGGTATATAATTACCGTCCCCACCCCATCCCCGATTTAAATTTTATCGATTTTCCTCAAAACTGAACCGAAACTCAAAAATATTCAAAATAACTGCCCCGATCGGGGCGGGGCCGGGGCTGATCACCGTGGGGATGGGGCAAATTGTCATCCCTACAACTACCACGCACATGCACTTCGTGATGAACCCAATCCAAACCATATCTACCCATGGAAGGGTGCAAGCGTCGGTCATGGTCAAAGTTCATCACTCCACACATGTCATACGTATTGACCTCAAGTTAAAGGAGTATCACATCGCTCCCACTAACCGAGACACCCATAGACACATATAGTGGAACTACATCAAACAGTTTCAATGGATCACAATAAAGTGTGGGAGCTAGTCGAACCACCTAATGGGGTGAAACTCATTGGATGCAAGTGGGTATACAAGAGGAAAAGAGGACCGGACGGGAAGGTGGAAACCTTCAAAGCGAGACTCGTGGCGAAAGGGTATACTCAGAAAGAAGGGATCGACTATGAGGAAACCTTTTCGCCCATAGCCATGCTCAAGTCTATCCGAATTCTCTTGTCGATTGCTGCGCACCTAGATTTTGAGATCTGGCAAATGGATGTCAAGACAGCTTTCCTTAACGGAAGTCTTGATGAGGAAATCTATATGCAACAACTCGAGGGCTTCATTGAAAAAGGCCAAGAGCGTCTGGTTTGCAAGCTGAGGAAGTCCATTTATGGACTAAAGCAAGCATCCCGTGCTTGGAATAAATGTTTTGATTAGGTTATAAAATCATACAGTTTTGATCAAAAAAAATTTGAAAGTTGTGTTTATAAAAAGCGTGATGGAACTGCCTTAGTATTCTTAGTACTATACGTAGATGACATTCTGCTCATCGGAAACGATGTAAAGATGTTGTCAGATGTAAGGGCATGGCTGTCAAAACAGTTTGATATGAAGGACTTGGGAGAAGCTGGTCACATCCTAGGGATCAAGATCACTCGAGATCGCAGGAAAAGAATGATCGACCTCTCATAAGCTTCATACATAGACATTATCTTGAAGCGATTCAGCATGCAAGATTCCAAGAAAGGTTTTGTACCTTTCAGACATGCAATCCATCTATCCAAAGAAATGTGTCCCAAGACACAGAAAGAGATAGATGGCATGAAGGGCATTCCTTATGCTTCAGCTGTAGGAAGCCTCATGTATGCAATGTTGTGCACGAGACCGGATATCTGCTTTGTCGTAGGAATGGTAGCAAGATATCAAAGTAACCCTGAGAAAGAGCATTGGACTGTATTTAAAAACATTCTGAAGTATCTGAAGAGGACACGGGACAGAATATTGGTTTATCAATCAGACAGTCTAATCCCCATCGGTTACTCGGACTCATATTTCCAATCAGACATAGACTCCAGGAAGTCTACCTCGGGTAGTGTGTTTTGCATGAGAGGGGGAGCCATGACATGGAGAAGCGTTAAGCAGAAATGCATCACCGACTCTACCATTGAAGCCAAATACGCAGCTGCTTGTGAAGCAGCGAAGGAAGCGGTTTGACTCAAGAACTTCTTAGTGGACTTGGATGTAGTTTTGGATTTGCCCAGCACAATCACGGTTTACTGTGACAATGTCGGAGCAGTTGCAAATTCAAGGGAACCGAGAACCCACAAAGCCAGCAAACACATAGAAAGAAAATACCATCTTATACGAGAAATCGTTAAGAGATGAGACATAGAGGTGGCAAAGATTGCATCGGAAGAAAACCTAGCAGATCCATTCACAAAGGGTCTGCCTCAGAATACATTCGAGAGACATGTGGAAGGAATGGGTGTCAAGAGCATTGTCAATCTTCTTTGAGTATAAGTGGGAGAAATAGGTTCGTGTGAGTAACATTAGATGTCACGTAGAACACGAGACGTGTTGTAGTATACTTAAAAGCAGACTTTGAGTATAAGTGGGAGATTGTTTGGGTTATAATGGAAAGTATGTTTTTTACTTTGTATAACCAAACTGAATTTCTTATTTATTTGCTGAAATAAATTATTTATCATTGTTGCATTAAATATGATTGAATGTTATATATATTTACTGCATACCCGTTCAATAAATAGTACGTGTTACATTGTAGTTAATTTGGTGATACAAGATCACGGAAGATCAAATTAACAGTTCCTTGTAATTAAGTACAAATTCACAACCCAGATGGAAATGAACAATCCATCGTGAAAGGTTGAAGTGTAAAGCTCAGATTGGCTTGTCTTGACCAAGAGATTACACTAGTGCATTATGATGCGCTGAATAGGACCTACAGGAGGATAAATTCTTCAGCACTGAATATGGAAGAATTAGACCTCAGTGGTTCGTTATTTCTTAATCTCCGTTCCTTAAATAGGATCGTGTAATAACTATTGCTTTGACCTATGCTGGGAAGAGAATCAACGTGAGTCGATACCTTATATCTTGGGCAATATTATTAGTTACATGACGAATGCTAAGATTTAATACGGAAAATCGTGTGCAAGCACGTCTTGCTTGATTTGTCCCGTTGGTGGGCTCAGAAGCTTTATCATACCAAATCTTGCAAGTGGAAATTTATTTCCGGTATGGATAATAATGTTGAGCTGTCTTTACTCCAAGGATAAAAATATTAATTAATATAAAGTTTTTTCAGTGGCTTTTTTCGTTATCATTCATATTGAGTGAAGTAATTAATTAGTGGACTAGATAATCTTAAACACGGAAAATAATAACCGGGAGCCATATTATTGTAGCATCGTAATATGGATTAAGATGGATAGTTCAATATTAATTTTATAGTGGAGTAAATTAATATTAATGGGCTTGAATAATATATTGCCTTAATATTATAAATTCATAGTCCATTGGAGGTCCAATCTTAATTCTCCTAAAGGCCCCTCAAATAGCCCAAATTAAAGTTCAATTAATGAAAAGGAGAAGATAATATTATTGCCTAATTTTCCTAGATATTTTCGAAAATTGTAGGAAAAAGAAGAGGAAAGATTTTCTTGAAAAGATTTTATGGAAAAAGATAAGTATTCATGGAATACAAAATTATCCCATAAATTCAAGAAATCAAATCTTGATTCTTGTTTCCTTGTATTTTTCTAAAATTCCCATAAAATAAGGAGATGGGATTTTATGGAATATTTAATTATGGGAAAAAGAATATATGAGATATATTCAAGATTTCTTGGAGATCAAGAAAAAGATTTTCCCAACCTATTCTACACCAAAATTTCGTCCCCCCCCCCCTTGTCTTATAAATAGGGGATGAATTTTTCATCCGCAACACAACACAGAAATTGGATTTTCGGAAAAATATCAGCGTCGATAAAATATCAAATATTTTGAAACGTCGACAATTTGTGTTTTTTCGAAAAATTTCAATTGTGTGACGCAATTCCATGTGTTGGAAAAATTAGAAATCCACAAAGGAGGTGGCAAATATTTTTAGTTTTCTCCTTTATTAAAATCTTTCGTGATAATCCTCCCATCGGATTACGTTCGTGGACTTGGGACATATTTGAGAAGGCACTTTGGGTTGATTCATCGTCTCAACTGTTGTCTCTACAAGAGGTATGTAATTTCATAATTCCTAGATTCCGCATGCTTAGAATTTACGTGAATTACGTGTACGCATGTTGTTGTTGCTTATTTAATTATTATGTTGAATTAATTTAGGACTGATTCATGCTAGTAATTAATTGAATAATTTAAATATGTATTTAAATACACATCGAATAGATCCGGGTATCCCGTATTTCCCAACAACTGGTATCAGAGCCTCGGTTTCGAGCTCTGTATTTAAATTGTTATTTAAATTTGTTGGCCATTAAATTTTATTGAAAATTGGATAGTAGAATTGTTAGATCCGTTTTGCAGGTATCCAATTGTCATGGTATTTAATGTGTTTTATTATTTTCATGCGTATGATTTGTTCAATGTAATAGACTAGTCTAGATTTAGGTTTATTTATTTTCTCGTTAAATAAATTGTAATCTGATCGAAATTAAAAACGAAGACGGAGACGAGGAGTTAAAACGGACCCGGAAACGTACGGACCCGGCAGAAATGCATCGTTAAGAGAGGAAATGCATCGCCGACTCTACCATGGAAGCCAAATACGTAGCTGCTTGTGAAGCAGCGAAGGAAGTGGTTTGGCTCAAGAACTTCTTAGTGGACTTGGATGTCGTTCCGGATTTTCCCAGCACAATTACGGTTTACTGTGACAATGTCGGAGCAGTTGCAAATTCAAGGGAACCGAGAGCCCACAAAGCCAGCAAGCACATAGAAAGAAAATACCATCTTATACTAGAAATCGTTAAGAGAGGAGACATAGAGGTCGCAAAGATTGCATCAGAAGACAACCTAGCAGATCCATTCACAAAGGGTCTGCCTCAGAATACATTCGAGAGACATGTGGAAGGAATGGGTGTCAAGAGCATTACCAATCTGCTTTGAGTATAAGTGGGAGAAATAAGTTCGTGTGAGTAACATTAGATGTCACGTAGAACACGAGACGTGTTGTAGTATACTTAAAAGCAGACTTTGAGTATAAGTGGGAGATTGTTTGGGTTATACTGGAAAGTATGCTTTACACTTTGTATAACAAAACTGAATTTCTTATTTATTTGCTGAAATAAATTATTTATCACTGTTGCATTAAATATGATTAAATGTTATATATATTTACTTCATACCCGTTCAATAAATAGTATGTGATATATTGTAATTAATTTGGTGATACCAGATCACGGAAGATCAAATTAACAGTTCCTTGTAACTAAGTACAAATTCACAACCCAGATGGAAATGAACAATCCATCGTGAAAGGTTGAAGTGTAAAGCTCAGATTGCCTTGTCTTGACCAAGAGATTACACTAGTGCATTATGATGCGCTGAATAGAACCTAAAGGATGATAAATTCTTCAGCACTGAATATGGAAGAATTAGACCTCAGTGGTTCGTTGTTTCTTACTCTCCGTTCCTTAAATAGGATCGTATGAAATTAATAATGATTGCTTTGACTTATGTTGGGAAGAGAATCAACGTGATTCGATACTTTATATCTTGGGCAATATTATTAGTTACACGACGATTGCTAAGATTTAATACGGAGAATCGTGTGCAAGCACGTCTTGCTTGATTTGTCCCCTTGGTGGGCTCAGAAGCTTTATCATACCAAATCTTGCAAGTGGAAATTTATTTCCGGTATGGATAATAATGTTGAGCTGTCTTTACTCCAAGGATAAATATATTAATGAATATAAAGCTTTTTCAGTGGCTTAATTAATTAGTGGACTAGATAATCTTAAACACGGGAAATAATAACCGGGAGCCATATTATTGTAGCATCGTAATATGGATTAAGATGGATAGTTCAATATTAATTTTATAGTGGAGTAAATTAATATTAATGGGCTTGAATAATATTTTGGCTTAATATTATAAATTCATAGCCCATTGGAGGTCCAATCTTAATTCTCATAAAGGCCCCTCAAATAGCCCAAATTAAAGTCCAATTAATTAAAAGGAGACGAAAATATTATTGTCTAATTTTCCTAGATATTTTCGAAAATTGTAGGAAAAGGAAGAGGAAAGATTTTCTTGATTTTCTTGAAAAGATTTTATGGAAAAAGATAAGTATTCATGGAATACAAAATTATCCCATAAATTCAAGAAATCAAATCTTGATTCTTGTTTCCTTGTATTTTTCGAAAATTCTCATAAAATAAGGAGATGGGATTTTGTGGAATATTTAATTATGGGAAAAAGAATATATGAGATATATTCAAGATTTCTTGGAGATCAAGAAAAAGATTTTCCCAACCTATTCTACACCAAAATTTCGTCCCCCCTTGTCTTATAAATAGGGGATGAATTTTTCATCCCCAACACAACACAGAAATTGGTTTTTCGGAAAAATATCAACGTCGATAAAATACCAAATATTTTGAAACGTCTACAATTTGTGTTTTTACGAAAAATTTCAATTGTGTGACGCAATTCCATATTTTGGGAAATTTAGAAATCCACATAGGTGGTAGCAAATATTTTTAGTTTTCTCCTTTATTAAAATCGTTCGTGAGAATCCTCCCACCTGATTACGTTCGTGGACTTGGGATGCCGGAGGGTTATATACCCAAAGTTTGATGATCAAAAGACTGTATTGTTAGGATCAGATATATCTTTTTGCTTAAAACCTTTTTGATGTATTGTGAATCTCAAAATCAGATGAATGAAAAGTTTACTTTACTGATCCTAAGACAAACTCTCTCTCTCTTCTGATTATCTATGTTTTTACTGCTTTATATCTTATCAACTGTT
The DNA here is from genome assembly GCA_037126765.1 of Stenogyne calaminthoides. Lineage (NCBI taxonomy): Eukaryota > Viridiplantae > Streptophyta > Magnoliopsida > Lamiales > Lamiaceae > Stenogyne > Stenogyne calaminthoides. The sequence goes on from JBBCBC010000028.1 coordinate 13,595,611, forward strand.
GTTGGTTTCTCAAATGTTTTGGTTTGATCAAAAAAGGGGAAATTGTTGGGAAATTTATAGTTTTGATGAAAGTTCCAAAACAGCTGTAATAGGACCAGTCAGACCTGTTAGCTGACTGATGATCTAGAATCAGGTTAGGTTGACCAGTTGATAATTATTGTATAGAGCAACTGATGTAATGGTAGATCACATATTGAGGGGGAACTCAATATGTATAAGGTTAGTCTTGAAAGAAGATCAGAAGACTGGTCTAGTCAGATGATCAGGTGAGACATCAAGCAGAAGACTCAAAAGACTTGAGATTCAGAAGACTAGTTCATAACAAGACCAGAAGACCATCAGAGACCTACATCAGAAAAACACCAGAAGAGTCAGTAAGTTGAGCAAAGACAGCTTACATCAGAAGACTCAACCAGGTAGATTGATTAGTCTTCCCTGATCAGGTCAGTTCAATCAGGTAACATTCAAGTGTTTACCTAAGACGTGAAAGTCGATCTGACAAGAAGAATGTCAACCTAAGTTGGTGAATCAAGGGCCGAATAAGTGTACTTGACAACAACCAATGAGAGCGAGACACGTACGTATGGAACTGACGGTGCAGGACAAGGCAGTTCAAAGCCAAATTGCTATAAAGGACGACGAAGCACTCATTTAGCCATGTCGCCTCTGAGCACGTCAAATCAGCCCTGCAAACCTACCTTAAATGGACCGAAATTTGAATTTCTCTCCAACGACTAGTTCTATTTCGTGCCTATATATATGGGATCAAACCTTCAGATTAAAGTAACGAAAATTATATTCAAGCTTAAGCTCATCAAGCAATTTCCGCAAGAACACCAAGAACTTAAGAAATATTCTAAGTGTTCGTCCCATAGGTTTTTAGCAAGAAATCTTATCCTTTAGCTTTAAGCTACTTAAATACTAGGATAGATTTACAGTTGGAAACCATACAAATCTTTACCCAAACCGAGTGTTAGGTTAAGTTTGTGAGCAAGATTTCAAGTTATGGTTTCTAGTCTTGATTTCTGGGATAAGTTGAGTGAGGACTCCATAAACATCTATTGTAATGTGTTTGGACTAACACATTAAACTAAGTCTAGTTTGGTAGTAAGTGCCCCTGGACTGGGAAGAGTGGAAGTAGGACAAGTTGTCCGAACCACTATAAATCTTGTGTTGTTTATCTGTTTTACTCTTAACACACACCTGATATTTAACTGAACATGCATATTCTAAATATAGATTAGTTCTGCACCAAGCAGTTGATCTGATCAGGTTGATCTGTTGTCAACTTATCTGAATCAGAATACTTAGAATCTGATTTATCAAAACTAATTTTTCTACACGTGTTAAAACTTGCATCCGCACATCAGTTGAACTGATAGACACCGAACTGATTTACTTCACAACAATCAGTAAGTTGGATATCGGATCATACTGATTCTCACACGCACTCTATCAGGACTTACCTGACTTACACGCTGATCACGAAAAAGTTTTGGAAGTCTATTCACCCCTCCCCTCTACACTTCCACCTCACGAAACCCGTTCGTGACCTACATTGGGATCAGAAGTTTTATCATACCAAATCTTGCAAGTAGAATTTATTTCTGGAATGGATAATATGTTGAGTTGTCTTTACTCCAAGAAAAAATATATTAATTAATATAAAGCTTTTCAGTGGCTTAATTAATTAATGCACTAAATAATCTTAAACACGAAAAATAATAACCGGGAGTCATATTATCATAATATGGGTTAAGATGGATAGTGCAATATTAATTTTATAGTGGAGTAAATTAATATTAATGGGCTGAAAAATATTGTGGCTCAATATTGATAATTCAGAGTCCATTGGGAGGTCCAATCTTAATTCTCCTAAAGGCCCCCAAATATAAGTCCAATTAATGAAAAGGTGATTAAAATAAAAGAAATAATTATTGCCTAATTTTTATAAATTTTTTCGAAAAATATGGGAAAAAGTAAGAAGAGATTTTCTTGGAAAGATTTTGTGGAAGATAAGTATTATTGGAATACAAGATTATCTCATAAATTCAAGAATCTTTGACTTTGACTTTTTCTCCTTGTTTTTTTCGAAAATATTGATTTATAAGGATGGAGATTTTTGTGGAAAATTTATTTATGGGAAAGATAATATATTGGATATATTCAATATTACTTCTTGCACAAGAATTAAAGATCTTCCCATATCTACTTTCTAGGGCAATTTTCGAGCACCTCTCCATTATAAATAGGAGATGATTTTTTCATCCCCAACACAATTCGAGTCTTGGAAAAATTAGAAATCCACAAAGGTGGTGCAATATATTTTTTCTTTTTCCTTTGTTTAAATTGTTCGTGCGTATCTTCCACTGGATAACGAGCAAGGGCTTGGGATATACTTGAGAAGGCATTTGGATTGATCCATCGTCTCAACAGTTGTCTCTTCAAGAGGTATGTTTCACGTAAACTCCTAGATTCCGCATGTGTAGGATTTTACGTGAAATTATTTGTACGCATGCATGTTGTTGGTAATTGTTATTTGAATTAATATGATTAATTCATGTCAGTAATAATTGTTCATTTAAATTTGTATTTAAATTGCACCTCGAATAGATCCGGGCAAAATATTCCCCACAAACTGATATCAGAGCCTCAGTTTCGAGCTCTGAAATTTAAATTGTTGTTCATTAAATTTGCAATTGGATAGTAGAATTGTTAGATCTCTTTTGCAGGTATCCAATTGTCATGACTATTTAATGTGTTTTTCTTTCATACATATGAATGTTTGTTTTTAATTTGACTCGTTCTAATTCATTTTTCTCGTGAGAAAATCAACGAGTAGATTAGGTTATTTAATTTGTTAAATGAAATAGACTAGTCTAGATCATAGGTTTATTTATTTTTTTTGTTAAATAAATTGTAGCCAGATCGAAGACAAAGATGAGGAATTGAAGACGGATCTAAAACCGTGTGTGGGCAGTGTGCGTCGCGCGAAACGTGCCAAGGGAGACATGCGCACGACGTGGATACTGCCAGGCACATGCGGGCGCGGGCACAGCATAGCTGGCGCATGCACGGGATGCTGAGCGACGTGCGGGATCGAGCGGACATGATCGCGAGCGCAGAGACATGCGGATGCAGCGGTGAGCGCGAACGGATGCGGAGCTGTGGGCAGGTGCGTTCACGGGCGTGCACGAATCCACCTAGGCAACGCGGACGGGCGACACGGCCGAGCGAGATGCAGGTGCGCATCCCACCCATGAGCTGGTCGAGCGCGGGTGTTGTGCGCGTGCGGATGGGCGGCCAATGGGCTATTTTCCATCTGGGCGCGGCGTGGCGTGGCATGGCGGAATTTATTTTTCGAGATGAACGAGTGGGAGAATTTCAAGACGGTGGATTTCTCAAGATGAAGACAAGAAAATTAAACCATGACAGTTGGATATTTTGTGCCCAATATGTGTTTATTTTATTTTATTTTTTTATGGATGTTTTCTTGTGCTATTATTTAATTTGTTTAAATGTGTTTGCGTAAGAAATTGTTTTAAAAATCTCGACTTCAAAAAATTACTAAGTATGTTTTAAATAATTAATATTTATTTTTTATGAAAAATCAAATTAATTTTAACCTCCATGATTTATTTATTTGTGAAATCTTTTGGAGAAATTTCCCCCCACGGAATGTCCAAAAGATAGCTTTCACATGAATAAATTCCTAAATAATGATTGTGAATTATTATTAGTGGCGACAATGACCCTCCCCACGAGGCTTGATTAAAACGAAATAATATTCCTGTATTTAATCATGATTATTACTTAGGTATAAAATTGATATTATCTTACTCCACTGAGGTCCTTGTCAATTTTATATTGGTCAAGTGGGAGTCAACTATTAATTTTAAATTAAAGGTTTGTAACTGTCTTTGTTTGTAACCTGCTTAAATGTGTTTAAATAACTGTCCACACCACGTGGCTTATTTAAACTATTTTGAGATGTTGACTGATACATGTTCATATTTTTTTGAGATTTTAATATGCTCTCTGTGATCGAATTATGTGATAAATTTTGTGATTAAATCGTTAATACAAAATGTATGTTAATTTTCAGTTCAGCATGTCGCAACCTTTTAATCCATTGTTTAATATACTTATACACAATCAATTGACTGGCGAAAACTTTGTTGACCTAACTGCACAACAACACATGTGGGTTCTTGATGTACCTAAACCCAAAAAGCCTACTGATGACTCTAGCAAAACGGATAAGAAAGAGTATAATGACTGGGAGCATTCCAATGAAATGGTTAAGTGTACCATCTTGGCTTCTATGTCAGATGTGTTGCGGCACCAACACCAGAATATTGGAACTGCTGTGCAAATTATACAAAGTCTTAAAGCGATGTTTCACCATCAGAACCGTACAGCTAGGCAGATCACCATGCGAGATAAGTTGTCGCGGAAAATTGTGTAGGGAACGCCCGTAAGGGAGCACATTCTCCAGATGATGGCTCACCTTAACAAACTTTAGGTTCTTGGCACGGAATACGATATGGAAACCTAGATCGATTTCATACTTCATTATCTACCGAAAAGTTTTAAGCAGTTTCAGCTGAACTATCAAATGAATGAAGTTCACGCTGCCCGACCTACTACAAGCTTTGGTTTTGGCTGAGATGCTAATGGGGTGCCAAAATCAAGCTTTGGTGGCAACCGATCCTTCCATTTCTTCTAGACCAAGTGGAGGCAAGAAGAAGAAGAAGGCAAAAGTTCAATACCAAATCAACTCAAGTGTTGACAGGGCAAAGAGAAGGTGAACCAAGGGGGAGGTGTCAAGAAGACTGCTAAGGGGAAGTGTTTCAACAACGGTGAGAAGGGACATTGGAGGTCAGCTTGTTCCAAGCCCAAGAGGGCCGGAAAGAAAGGTAATACTCATGCACTAGTTGTTGAAACTTGTTTAGCGGCGTATGCTTCCCATTCATGGGTAGTGGATACGGAAGTCACTGATCATGTTTGTTTCACTTTACAGGGGTTCCAGCTAACCCGACAACTTAGTGGGAGTGACATCACACTGGGCGATGCTACGAGAGTGGCAGTTGAAGCAGTGGGAGACATGCAGCTATCTTTTAGTGATAGAGTTTTAGTTTTGAGAGATGTTTCTTACATTCCTAGTTTTAGAAAGAATTTAATTTCGGTTTCTAAATTCTTTTTTGAATGGATATTCTGTTTCTTTTAATAAGTAAGTTACTATTTTTCAAAATGATATGTTTATCTGTTCTGGAACATTGTTGAACAATCTCTATACAATTAACTGTGCACACCACTCACAAAATGCATCCTATAACACATCGACTATTTTGAATAAAAGAAAGCGTTCTTCGGATATGAACGAAACACTACTTTGGCATCTATGACTCAGTCATATTATTCTAAAAAGGATTCAAAGGTTGGTACAAGATGGGTCATTGGAGTCTCTCCAGGTTGAACTGTTTCCAACTTGTGAATCTTGTTTAGAGGGTAAAATGACCAAGAGGGCATTTAGAGCCAAGGGGAATAGAGTCACTGAAGTGTTAGAAATCGTTCATGCTGACGTATGTGGTCCAATGTCAATCAAAGCTAGAGGAGGTTATGAGTATTTTGTTACTTTTATCGATGATTACTCAAGATGTGGATACGTTTTCCTCATGAAGCATAAGTCCGAGACCTTTGAAAAATTCAAAGAGTTTAAGGTTGAAGTAGAAAAACATAGGAAAAAAAGTATCAAGTTTCTACGATCTGATCGTGGAGGCGAATACCTCAACGATGAGTTTTTGAACTACTTATCAGATGAAGGGATTGTATCATAGTTGACTGCACCCGGTACCTATTGGAATATACTAGCACGTAAACACATAATACATGTGCAGCGGAAATAAACAGTTCACCAACAACGAACAGTTAATTTCATAAACGAGCACGAATAATAATAACGAGGAATCTTACAGTAATTCGTATGCAGTTTTCTCTACTATGGTATCCACATAATCCCCACGTACGGACTTGCACAGATTTGTCAGCGTTGAATCTGAGACTGAATTTGCTAGGAAAATTCCTATTCTAGATTTTATGGAAAAATTAGGTTTTCTTGTAATGTTTAATGAATCCCTAGGTTGTCCTATATATAGGGGAAGTCCAGCTTAAAGTTTAAGCAATCTTTATTAGGAAGATATTTCCTAATCTTGCAAATTATATCTCTTAGATATGAAAATCCTAAATATATTTTCCTACAATAATATTCCATATATTATTTTGGAATTCCTATTTAATTAAATCTAATTTAATTAAACAGTAATAATAATTAATTCCAAATTAATATATTATTAATTAATTCTCCATAAATTAAATATTAAATCCAATTTAATACTTAATCAACCAACTATAATCCATACAAGGGAATTACTTGTTGTGTGACCCATAGGCCCTCATATATCGAGCGATTAGTCAAACTAACGGTCTTAATTGAACCCTAGAAAATAAATCAGACATTCTCAATATATGAGGTATGTTGCGAGAAACGTACAACTACCTATAACTATAACGTGGGCTATTGTGACATCTTCCTTTCATTCACGAATAATCAATTAGTTTTGAACATGATGAAGTGTCTATTCAAATAACATAATCATATTATCTCTAATCACTAATTGATCACTTTATGTCATATGTTGGGAAATTTAGAGTTTTGATAAAAGTTCCAAAAACACATGTAATAGGACCAGTCAGACCTGTTAGCTGACTGATGTTTATATTACCGTTTATAGAATACCAGTTGATAATTACTGTATAGAACAACTGATGTAATAGATAGGTCACATATTGAGGGGGAACCTCAATATGTATAGGTCAGATCTGAAGATATGAAGAACAGCTGATATCCGACAGGCCAGAATGCAAGAGAAGAACAGAAGATCAGATCGATCTGATCTAGTCAGATATCTCAGCTGAAGTCATAAAGCTCAAACTCAGAATACTTGAAGATCAGATGACTTCCAGAAGATCAGACCAGAAGACCTACATCAGCCGAGTCTGCTAGTTGAAGCTAAGTCAACCGGCACCAGAAGACTCCATCAGGTAGACTGATCAGCCTTGACTGATCAGGTCAGCTCACCAGGTGAAAACTGATGTTTCACTTAGTCATACGTCGATGATCTGAACAAGAAGAATGTCAACCTTAGTTGGAAGAACAACACTGAAAAGTGCGTCTGTTAACCAATAAGAACGAGACACGTATGATCGGAGCCGGCAATTACGGGATTTGGTGCTGCTCTCTCTAACGGCTATAAAATACAAATTCACGCTTTCGGCCATGCCGTTCCTGAAGCACGTCACATCAATCCTGCAAGTCTACCAAAAATTGCCTGAAATTCGAATTGCTCTCCAACGGCTCTTTGATTTCAAGGTCTATAAATATGGGATCACACTTCAGAGTGAAGACACGGAAACACTGAACAATCAAGAAGCTTAAGCAATTATCAGATTTCCGCACAAAGAACACGAACAAGAAGATTATTTTATTAAGTGTTCATCCCATAAGTTCTTAGCATAGAAATCTTTTCATCTAGCTGATAGGCTATCTTAAACACTAGAAAAGATTTCATAGTTGGAACCAAAACAATCTTATCCAAACCCAAAGTTAGGTTAAGTTGTTTAGCAAGATTTCGGATCAGGGTTTCTAGTTAGATTTTTAAGGGATCGGTTGAGTGAGAACTCTTTAAATATCTGTCGATTGTCTTGTGTTGGACTAACACAAAAATCTAAGTCCATTGGTTTAGTTGGTGCCCCTTGTGATAGGGAAGAGTGGGCGTAGGATCGGTTTGTCCAACCACTATAAATCTTATGTGCCTTTACCGCTTTGATTAATTGTTTACACAATCGCACACAACTATTAAAAGCGGCATACATATTCTAAGTTAAGATCATTAGCACCAAGCTTCGATCCGATCAAGTTGACACTTTAGTCAACTTGTTAAAAGACTAACTTTGGAATCGATTTATCAAAACGGTTTTTTCACACGGGTAAAACTTAGCTTCCGCACATCGCTTAAACCGATAGTTACCGAATCGACCGCCTTGAGCGATTAGTAAGTTGGTTACCGATCCCAAACCGATTCACTCGCTTTCTGATCAAAGTTAATTTGCTTTCACACGATCCGCACAAAAAGTTTTTTTTAAGTCTATTCACCCCTCCCTCTAGACTTACGCCCTCACAAAAAACCGTTCGGGACCTACAAGTGGTATCGGAGCGGTGGTTCTCTGCACCAATCGGCTTTTGAGTATCATCGATTCTTGAGGAAGAATCTTTGTGGTCATTTGAAGATCTTGAAAAACCGTTTTTAAAACTCATTCTTTTTCCAAAATCACTTTCGATGGATAACACCTCTGGTATGTATCATGATCTGCCCGAAGTTCTCAATCGATGAGTATGCAGATTGGGCCATATATATGTCCAACCATCTAGGTTCGATAAAAGCGGCGTAATGATGGAAGTCATCGAAAAGAGGACCCATCATCATTTATTACGACAACCCCCCCAGGTTGGAGAGATCCGAACTTTGCCTCTTGAAGTCTTGTGCGAAAAAGCCCAGCCTTGATGGATGCAGAGGATAGAAAGCTGCACACTCTAGATACTATCGCAAGGCATATTATCATGAAAACAATGGATAAGGTCACCAAGGAAAAGATTAAATATCTCAAAACTACGAAAGCAATGTGGGATACTCTAGCTGAGATATGCAAGGAAATGACCGGATAAAAAAGACAAATAGTCTACAAGCGAACCGGTGAAGTTCGAAAAAGCAAGATGTCTTTTTTAACGAAACCATCAAATCTAACTTGATGGAAGGATTACAATGTCAATAAACAAGCCGAGAACTTGGTAGAGATGTCCGATAAAGATATCAACTACAAAATCTTAAGGTCTCTCACCAAGAAATGGGACATGAAGGTCACGGTAATCAAGGATTGCCAAGACATTTCAAAGATGAAGCCAAGTAGCTTGTTCTTGAGCCTTAAAGCTCACGAGTTCGATTTAATTGAAAGAGGACAAGCTGATGAAGATGAGGTGCCCGCTGAAGCTTCAACTTCAAAATCAGTTGCTTTTAAGGCAACCAGCAGCAGATCAAAGACCAACGAACCCATTGGAAACATCATAAGTCAGGCAGAACAGATCGCTCTGCTTACCAGGAAACTAGAAAAATCAAATATTCAACTTGGTAAGTATCGACGATTTTATAAAGATTATCAACATAGCCGAGGAAGAGATAGGAGATCAGCCAACAGATCTCCAGAAAGAACCAGATCTGATGATCGGAGAGATCACAGAGATGAAAGGAAAAGAGATAATCTAAATGATGAGAGAAGAGAGCAATGGTACAGGGACAGAAAAGCCATGGTTGCTGACACATCAGGAATTGACGATTCCTATCTGCCCTCTGAGGATTCTGGATACTCCTCCGTAGAAGATTTTTGTCTGATCAGCAGTGCTGTTGACTTCTATGAGAATGAAGATCTGATATTCTCTTCAGATGATGATGAGATCTGCCTGATGGCCAAGGAGGACCAATCTGAGGTAACCTCCAAACCTGCTTTGTTCGCTTCTACACCTGCTATCATTAGCACACCTACTGGGGAGATTGACTTGCAGCTCTACTCTGAGCAATTGCTTGAGGATCTCTCCAATGCAGTAGACACTTATGCTATAGTGGAAGCTGAGAATGACAAGCTGAGGATCAGAAATAATCAGCTTGCTAAAGAGAACGATCTCAAGAAAAGCTTCAACTTAAATCACAAACCGCCGTATGAAACCGAGGAACTTAATATTCTGAAAGTTAAAACTTCTGATCAGGAGAAGCAGATCAAAGATCAGCTAGCAATTAACAAACAGCAAGCTGATGACTTCAAAATCCTGCAAGCGAAATTTGATGAGATGTTCCTAATGCATAAGAGTCTAAAATCATCTGAGGATAATCTGCGCAAGAAAATAGAAGTTTTTACAAAATCATCTAAAACTGCTTCAAGACATGAACACCTATTTTGAACAACGATTAACAAGAAGGGACTTGGGTATGAGAACCCTTCCCACATCCTCAAAAGCCCCTACTACCGATTCATCTCAAAAAGGGTGTAATCGACGAGTTTAAACAAAAGATACACCAAAAGCCAAACTTGTATCTAATAAGGGAAAAAAGGCGGTTGAAAGCGGGGTAAAGGCGGTGCCTAACCGTAAGGAACGAAATGGACCCCCAATCGGGTAAAGCATCGGTAGAGGAATCAACCGAAGAACCCGAGTTCTTCCGAAGAGACCTCAACTCGATCAATGAATCGTATATCGAAAAAGACAACCCGTAAAAGGGAAGCTGTAATCGAGACCCAATCAAGGTCACCGCCTAATAAGCATGCTTTAGGTAAACCGCAAAAAACCACCTATGCCAAAAAGATATGAATCTTTTGATGGTAGCGATCGTACCTACCCCTATAATCGAAAATCTAGGGTCACGCCGACCGAGCCTTTCGGAAGAAAAGAAGACAAACAGAAAAGATAAATCCCAAGTCTTCTAAGTCACCCAAGGCTCACACTAATAATCATACCAATCAGAAAGCATATAAAGAGACGTATGATTATGTTGATAAGTATGGGAGACAAATCAGGCCTTCTGATCTAACTGATCACAATAGAAGTGCTCTGTTTGTATGGATCCCCAAAACCAAACCTAACCCCTCAGGACCCAATCCAAAAGGGGTACCTAAAAGCCCGATTTGATTGCGGTTCAAGCGTGGTCCGCCAACAAAGGAGGTGTGCAAGCAACTATCTAGTACATCGATAGTGGATGCTCAAGGCACATGATTTGAAGCAAACACCTCCTCGGCTCTTACATAGAAACGAAAAGGCCAGCGTGTACTCTTTTCGGTGATGATAACTTTGGTTATACCAAAGGATTCAGAACCTTAGAGAATGATGATGTACAAGTAACTGGAGTCTCGTATGTCGAAGGTCTGAAGCACAACCTATTATCGGTTTCACAATTCTGCGACAACGGATTCAGCGTTGAGTTCTCGACTGATCAATGCACTATCAAGAATCGAGCCACTCAACAGATTTTGCTAACTGGTTCAAGGAAAGGGACGATCTACATAGCTGATTGGAACAGTTGCCCAAGAAATGCATGCTCGATTGTCAAGAGTTCCAAAAGTAGCGATTGGCTCGCACAAAAGAATGAGCCATCTGAACTTTAAAACTCTTAATAAGATAGCAAGGATGTCTCTAGTGGAAGGACTTCCGAATGAAGTATTTTCAAAGGATCAGACATGTGCTGCATGTCAGAAGGGAAAACAGGTCAAAGCTTCATTCAAAGGAATTCCTGGACCGACATCCAAAGAGATCTTCTTGTTGCTTCATATGGATCTATTTGGACCAGTTACACAAGTCAGTCTCAGCGGATGCAAATATACTCTGGTAATCGTGGAAGACTATTCCAAGTTTACAGGTTATATTCTTACATAAGAAGAATGAGGCGACAAACGAAGATACCCGAAATGCTAAAAAGATTACAAAATGAGAAGGGTGTCGATTAGTAGTAAAAATCGATTCGGATAAAGGTCATGCAATTTACGAACTCTTTTATAACCGATTTTTGCTCTAAGTTTGGTATCTGACATGAGACATCACCGCAAAGAACGCCACAAATGAATGGAGTAGCGAATCGAAGAAAAGCAGAACTCTCAAAGAAGCCGCCGCCATGACGATGTTAGTTGAACATGCAATACCAAGCCGTTTAAGCGAATAAATCAACAACCGCATGTCATACTCGTAATGGATGTCTTCGACTAAGGCTCACTACAAAACACCTTATGAATGTGGAAGGGCGAAAACCTCGTGTTTCTTACTTCCATGTTTTTTGGAGTGTAAGTGTTTCATACACAACAATGGGAAGAGTCGGTTGAACACTTTTGAGGCCAAGTCGGATGAGGGTATATTCTTAGGATATTCCTCATCTAGCAAGGCTTTTCGGGGTTTACAAATGCATTTAATCCTAGTTGTGGAAGAAACACCCCATGTAGTCTTTGATGAAACATCCTCCTCGAACAAGAGAAATCGCCTCGAGAACAAGGCGTGCACTGATCAACTCATGTACTGATGCTCGAAAAATGGATCGGCTAATGATCAAGGAAAAAGGATCGAAATCGTAATAAAGATATACATTCCGGATCTAGTTGATTCACCGGATCATTTAGATCCTAAGGTACGAAAAAACTGCCGAGGAAGAAGGTTGGGTATGCAATTTGAGATAATATCAAGCCCCGAACCATCCGGTTCGGGGGAACACCTGAAGTTCCCGAGCAACGGACATCGACACATGATGACTCCAACATCACCGAGACATGTTCTTATCAAGTGGATCATAACTCGCACCACTCCCGATCGCTAGTAATGAACCTTTATCGAAAATGGATGATGTTCTCCAAATCGACGCAAATCGAACGAAGGACTGGATAACCAGTCATCCAACCGATCGATCATCGGAGACCCATCGATAGAGTTAAAACTAGACATCGACAGGTGAAAGTGCCATGTATTTCTTTGTTATCCGCCTATGAAGGAACCTACAACAATGAGAGTAAGCTCTACAAGACGCAAAGTTGGATTCTAGCCATGCGGGAGGAGAATCGAACATTCGAGAAAATCAAGTTTGGGAACCGGTGACGTAGACCAAATCATCAAGACGTAATTGGCACGGCGGGTTTTCAAGAACAAGAGAGATGAAAAATGTCATAACCAGGAATAAGGCAAGACTTGTTGCTAAGGGGTATTCACAATCATAAGGAATTGATTATGATTAGACCTTTGCACCGATCCGCCGCCTTTGAAGCCATTCGCTATTTAAAATATGCTTCCCCGAGGGTTAACGTGTATCGATGGACGTAAAGAGTGCATTCTTAAACGGGGTACTAGCAGAGGAAGTTTATGTCGAACAACCTCCAGGCTTCGAAAAGTGCAACCAAGTGTATCGTTTAAGAAAAGCTCTTTATGGCCTGAAACAAGCTCCTCGAGCTTGGTATGATACACTCTCTCAGTTCTTGATAGACAGTGGGTTCACTAAAGGAACAGTGGACAAAACCTTATTCGGAATAGAAGATGGAGAAGATATTCTGATGGTTCGGATCTCGTGGGCGACATCATCTTGGATCTCCCAACAAGAGTCTATGTGAAAGATTCACAGAACCGATGCAAGGGAAGTTCGAGATGTCCATGATGGGTCGGATGAATTACTTTACGGGTCTACAAGTGAAGCAAAAGTACGTAAGGGATATTCATCTGCCAAGAAAAAAACACTAGGAATTTATTGGCTAAGTTTGGAGTTCAAAAAAGCGTAAGGAAGCCAAAATTCCTATGATGACCGGATTCAAGATGGATCCGGATGAGGATGGTCGAAAAACAAATCGAAAGAATATAGGGCTCTCATTAGATCTCTACTATACCTAATCGCCAAATAGACCCGGATATCACCTTTGCGGTAGGTGTATGTGCGATTCGAGCAAATCCAATGCAAAGCCACCTAAAGCGACTAAGCGGATTCTTAAGTATCTGAAGGGACAATAAACCTTGGTTTATTTTACCCACCGGATGATAATCTAGAAACTTAGTGGGTATTATTACGATTATGGAGGTTGCAAGATTGATAGAAAATCAACCTCGGGAACATGTCGATTTTTAGGAAATAAAAGCGATCTCGTGGTTTTCAAAAGCGGACATCGATTCGCGACATCTACTACTGAAGGCGAGAATATATGGTCTGCAGAAGTTTGTTGCTCCCCAAGCTGCTCCTTAGCTTAGTCGGCATTGAGGATTATAACATTGTAGCTAAGAATGTACCTATATTACTGGCGATAATAGTCTTATTGCAATCACTCAGAATCCTGTTCTACATACAAGATGCAAGCATGTGGATGTTAGACACCATTTTATAAGAGATCATGTTGAAAAGAAGAATATCAGAATGGAAAAGATTCACACTGATTTACAGAAAGCTGATATTCTAACCAAGCCACTAGCTGAGATCAGATTCAGAGAATTGTGCAATGAGCTAGGGCTTCTGGATCTTGGAGAAAAAGCACCTAAAATGCTTGATGGATTGTTCTCCAGAACCAGCTGGTTAAGAGACTAACCAGGTTGAAAGGAATCAGTTGAATTTGGTATCTCAACTGATAAGAAGATCAGTCAAGGAACTGATATGATAAATCGATCAGATTTACAAGTTATCAGATTAAAGGAACTGATCAGAGTTAAGGTTTATCAGATTAAAGGAAACGCTCAGTTTAAAAGGATTATCTGATTAAATCAGTTTGGTTATTTTACATCTTTGTAAGTCGATTAAGCTGATATTCAACAAGCAAGATTCACAGATTAAAGAGTACAATCGCATAAGAAAGCAGAAAATTTACACAACAATGAGGTTACATTACAAGTTACAAGTACAAAGGACCCGGAGGTCAGTACATAAGTCATAACCGAAAACCCTAAACCTATAACCCTAAACCCTCATCCTAACCCAAGAAGAGCGGGAGAGAGAGAGATTTTAAATCTGATGCTCTCATTTTCCCCCACTTAACAAGGGTGAGAGAGGCTTTGAAATAATCCTAAAGCCGCTAGCTGAAGCTAAAACCAGTGGAGCGAGAGCGGCGTTGATAGGATTTCTAAGCCAGGAGCCCTTAGACCTGAAGTCAATGGGCTCTCTAGCTGTTAAATGGAGCACATGTGCCAAGAAAGTGGTTCAAAGACCTTATGGGCACATGTGTTGCATGCAAAAATTGAGTTGATATACGAAGATCAGCTGTTGTCTGATCCAGACCGTATATCAAACTCATGTTTTATATCAGACTGAGTCTGTTGATGCTAGTTCCGTCATCTCGATAGACACACAAGGTGCATACGGTTAGGAGAAGTGTCTTCTCAGTTGCGACAGCAGACCCGCCGCCTTGGTGGTAGAGAAGCTTGGCAACAATTGTATGTGAAATCTTTGATGACGACGAAAACAGTGATAAGGGACACACAGGGTTGATTTGAGAAGCTGAAATCATTGAAAAAGGGGTAAAGGTGTTTGCCGGAAGTCTCACCGGAAATAAGGGTTCACCAGGATACATGATTCTACAAAGAAGATAAGTATGGTGAATGGGTTATGTTGTGTAAAACATTGGTCCAATTTATAGAGGCCAAGCAAGGGTGCAAATGCAAATTTGATTTCAAAAAGCCTCTTAGAGAAATTTGCATCACAAGGACAGCGTGTAGGAATCACGCGACTGATAATTGGATAAATTTACGGCGGATTGACATATCGAAATATTCAGACTATAATTACGCATGTCAAATCATGCCAACTTAGGGAATAGAGACTACTATTCTAGACTAAGTTTTGGCGGTAACACTTATCCCAAGAATTGGCTTGATCTGAGAAGATTCAGATTAGGTCAACATAAATCTGATTACATACGAAACTGATCAGATGAGGAAGATCAGTTGAGCTTGAATATCTCAACAAATCAGATATATCAGTCAAGGAAAGATCTGGAATATCAGTTGAATGGGGAACTTCAACTGATCGAGGAGGATCAGAAAGAGGGGAAATCAGACAGTTCAGTTGAAAAGAACAGTTGGGAAATTATAAGGTTTAGGCAGAAAACTAAGATCAACAAGTGAAATCAACTACAAGTTCCTACAAGTGGTATTGACTGATTGCAATATCAGTCAACCAGATACGCTTTTCTTTTCCCTTGTTATTTGCTTATTTATCGGATCTTAACTGTTTTTATTTGCCTTACTGTACGCATTACCTGTGTGACGTATTCCCTGCAAAACATTTAATGCGGACGTGGGATACTTGTATTAATTGCTACAAAATGAGCTTTTAAATCCAAAAGGTTTTCGTACGTGCTTTTTCCTGACCATACGATCAAAACCGTTTAATCTGGATCGTTTAATCTTTTCAAGCGGTTGATCTCCCAAATCTTATCTTTTTTCCCTCCTCATCTTTAAAAGGTTCATCAAAAACCCTACCAGAGTTCTTTCTAATTCACAAACTTGCGATTTATTCTCTGAAAACTCCAGATTACTTTTCTGCGATTCGAAGTGTTTTTCTTGAGTTTCAACATTATCTTTCCGAAAAACAGAATCTGATGGCCACTCACGGAATGGGGAAAAATAATGTGCAATTATGCGGAACTGGCAACGAAGATTGTCGATGACAAGTTCGTGCAGTTTGATATCACTCGGGATCCGGAATCAATGGAAGTGGAGCAAATTCTGAAGAAATGAGGTCTTGAGAAATATTGCGCTTCTCACTCCAATCCAGTGATGCAGTATGAAGCACTCGAATTCCTAAGGAATTTAAGAGTGGATACGGACACCCCGGGAGAAGAACTACTTTTCGTCGAATCAGCGGAGAAGAGATCGGTCGACGAACGCGGACATAACACGCCTGTTCAACTTACCCCGAAGGTCGAATCTACTGCGCATTCTGAGGAGAATGAAAGATGAAATGTGATCGAAAAAGAACTCTTCGTGGAAGCCGACAAACATCGTCGACCGCAGTTTTGTCGGCCGATGCTAAAAAAGGAAATACCGATTGTTGTTTGACATTTTGTCAAAAACAATCATGGGTATTTCATTCAAATTTCAGAATACTCTAACAACATCCGTCAAACTATACAAAAGATGGTCAAAGGCGATAGTTGATGAAGCCAAGAACATCAATTGGCATGGCTTCCTGAAGGCCATTCTACTCCAAGAACATGAAAAGTTTGGAGTTAATGAATGGAGGCAGGTCTATCTGAAGAAGAGGATCTGCAATCTCAACAAGGTTGCGATTATCTTGAAAGAAAGACAAACCGCCAAACGCCGAATGGGACCAGAATGGATCAAGTCCTTCCCTTCTCACAACAACTTTCACCATATATGGGCCACGATGATGATATACGCCCCCCCCTCCAAAGTCAAGAAAGGAAAAAAGCAAAGGAAGCGGTACCTCGCCCACACCGATGCCCCCGGAAAAAAGAAAAGAAAACTGGTGAAGGCCCAGGAGAAGAGGCCGAAGAAGGCGAAGCAGGCCTCCATGACTCTGTTTCTAGAAGATGAGTCAGATAAAGAAGGAGCGCCAGATCAGCCTGATGCACCACAAAATCGTGAAAAATCGACAGTGTGCTTCTCGTTCGAGCTCGCCAGAACATTCGAGGAAGAAGCACAAGACCAACGATCTCTTTCTCCTCCAACTCGACCGATTCACCGCCGACCATCGGGTCAGCCGAAAGCATGTTTCTCCTTCTCTCCACACCGCCCCGCCAACCCCGAACTACATCGGTTCAATCGAAAGCTTCTCGCTTGGGAACCAGCGCACTGCCTCCACAAAGAGAACCTCTGCCAGTCGAGCCAATCAGCCAACTTCCGCCTACTCAAGCACCACCACAACTCTCCACATCTCATCAACTCGGATCAGATGACACAATTCTGAAGTCTAGATCATCAAAGACCATCACAGGGGAAAATGGTCGAATGCAAATCGAACGAAAATTGATGAGATGTATCCGAATCGTCGCCCATCCTGCTATTAGAGAGGAAGTTATGGAGATCCTCACTGGAGAGATCTTCGATTAAAAAGCTTCTCGATTTTATAATGATTATTGAACAGATGGGGGCGATGAGTTTACTGATTTTGATTTCGATATGAGGAAAATCGCTAAAAGTAGGATCACCAAATTGAGGCCGATAATCTTTGAATCTATCAAAGCTCGATCCACAGAAGCCGGGTTTGCTCGAACAAGGAGAATCGAGATCGGCAAGAAGCTCTGAAGCGAGATGCTACAATGAAGGATGCATGAGTTGCCGATGATAGTGGAACTGGTGCTGCAGTTCATGACCAACCACCGGAGGCAAAACAACCGAAAGAGATCCGTGACGCAAAACATTCCAACATCTCACATCATCACGATCAACCGGGAGATCGATCTTGTATCAAAGATCTCCTGAAAGAAGAAGTTGAGGGAGTGATAGCTGATCAGAGGCAGATTGGCCTCAAAGAAATAACAGATCAAAGGGAATTGACTATTTCCCAGATTGAGGCAATCAAAGATCAGTTCTCCCAAACTGTGACCACCGTGTTCCGCCAACTTATAAAATCGGTTGATGACAAGTCGATTCAGTGGATCAACAACAAGTTTCTTTTCTGATGCTCACTGAAAAGCTAGAATTGACAGAAGAGAAACTTGACAAACTGATTATTACACTCTCTACTGCCATGGAATCTGTCAAGACTGAGCTGATCTCGAAGGTTCAAAATCTAACTGCTCAAGCTCAAGGTTTATCTGTTGCAGATCTCAACAGGGCGATATCAGTCAGCTTTGGATCTCTGACTTCCCACCTCACTACTCTTTTTGATCAAACCAAAAAGGGGGAAGGACAGAGTGAGAAACCAACTGACATGATCGTAACAACGAAGACCATTCGCATACGATTTGAAGCCTATGGACAAAGACTAGATCATCTGGATCTCTTTGCTAACGAAGTCTCTGAAAAGATTGAAAAGTCAAAGGCAAGAAAGTTAGGCTCAAGGGTGCCGGGACATCACAACTGCATCACCCACTCACACTAAGATAGTCACAAGAAGCACAAATAGCATGACATGCCGATAAGGAATCGGGCCGAGAAACTGGCCCAAAGAGCAGATTCTTCAAGAGGCCCGAAAAAGCGGAAGAAGAAAGAAGGGCAGATAAATTGACAGAGGCGTAAAATCAAGAAGAGATTCGGACGAGAGCGAAGAAAGGAAAGGCCGAAAATCAGTATTGTAACCTCACCGCCAAAGAGTTGATGAGATCATTCCAAAAACCGCCGCACACGCTTAAGAGGTTTGAGGAATGGAATAAGATCGAAGTGAATGGCTTCGGATGCCTTTGTTCTTGATCTTGTTCCACGAGAAGAATCTCCAGATGATGAATTCCTCAACCGGTTGGAAAATAAATATCCGTTTTTCAAGTATCCGGAAAATGAGGCCAAGATAATCAACGTAAAAATATTTCTCCAAGAGTATGATCTGTTGGATTACTCGAAGAAGGCGATGGCTCATTTGATGACCGGGCATTTCGAGATTCTATTTTGACATCCCGAGCAAAACACACATAACTGATCCTCAGCAGACCAATGATGTCAAATGGAAACTTTATCAGATTTTCAACATACCTCAAGATCAAAGAGAGATGCCAGAAGGATACAAGCCTAAAGAGTGAAAAATCAGAAGACTTCTCAGGATCAGCTGTTTTTAAATTCAAACTTTTCTGATGTAACATGTAATCGACATATCTAATGAGAAAAGTTTATTTTTCGATCCTAAGACAAAATCTCATTGTCTTACGATTATGTGCTTTTTCTTTTTCTATATTTATCAACTGCGTTTGGTTTCTCAGGTGTTTTGGTTTTATCAAAAAGGGGGAAATTGTTGGGAAATTTAGAGTTTTGATAAAAGTTCCAAAAAACACATGTAATAGGACCAGTCAGACCTGTTAGCTGACTAAGTTTATATTACAGTTTATAGAATACCAGTTGATAATTACTGTATAGAACAACCGATGTAATAGATAGGTCACATATTGAGGGGGAACCTCAATATGTATAGGTCATATCTGAAGATATGAAGAACAGCTGATATCCGACAGGCCAGAATGCAAGAGAAGAACAGAAGATCAGATCGATCTGATCTAGTCAGATATCTCAGCTGAAGTCATAAAGCTCAAACTCATAATACTTGAAGATCAGATGACTTCCAGAAGATTAGACCAGAAGACCTACATCAGCCGAGTCTGCTAGTTGAAGCTAAGTCAACCGGCACCAGAAGACTCCATCGAGTAGATCGACCTTGGTGATCGGTCGTCACCACCAGTGTGATGTTTCACTTAGTCATACGTCGATGATCTGAACAAGAAGAATGTCAACCTTAGTTGGAAGAACAACACTGAAAAGTGCGTCTGTTAACCAATAAGAATGAGACACGTATGATCGGAGCCGGCAATTACGGGATTTGGTGCTGCTCTCTCTAACGGCTATAAAATACAAATTCACGCTTTTGGCCATGCCGCCTCAAGACGCGTCACATCAATCCTGCAAGTCTACCAAATATAGCACAAATTCAAATTGCTCTCCAACGGCTCTTTGATTTCAAGGTCTATAAATATGGGATCACACTTCAGAGTGAAGACACGGAAACACTGAACAATCAAGAAGCTTAAGCAATTATCAGATTTCCGCACAAAGAACACAAACAAGAAGATTATTTTATTAAGTGTTCATCCCATAAGTTCTTAGCATAGAAATCTTTTCATCTAGCTGATAGGCTATCTTAAACACTAGAAAAGATTTCATAGTTGGAACCAAAACAATCTTATCCAAACCCAAAGTTAGGTTAAGTTATTTAGCAAGATTTCGATCAGGGTTTCTAGTTAGATTTACGGATCGGTTGAGTGAGAACTCTTTAAATATCTGTCGATTGTCTTGTGTTGGACTAAAACAAAAATCTAAGTCCATTGGTTTAGTTGGTGCCCTTGTGATAGGGAAGAGTGGACATAGGGCTGGTTTGTCCGAACCACTATAAATCTTGTGTGCCTTTACCGCTTTGATTAACTGTTTACACAATCGCACACAACTATTAAAGCAGCATACATATTCTAAGTTAACATCAGCTAGCACCAAGCTTCTGATCTGATCAAGTTTGACACTTTAGACAACTGGTTAAAAGACTGACTTTGGAATCTGATTTATCAAAACTGGTTTTTCACACGGGTAAAACTTAACCGCACATCGCTTAAACCGATAGTTCTGAAACGAATCTGATCCGCCTTTCGAGCAATTAGTAAGTTGGTTATCGATCCAAATCGATTCACTTTCGACTTCTGATCAAAGCTAATCGCTTTCACACCTGATCCGCACAAAAAGTTTTTCAGAAGTCTATTCACCCCTCCCCTCTAGACTTCTGCCCTCACAAAACCCATTCGGGACCTACATCATACATGGCCACAAAGTCCAAGTTGGCTTGCATTGACCAATGACTTTGATCCAATTATGATGAGAAGATGAGTATTCTCTCGAAATCCACTTTGAGGAATGAATCATATTCTTCGCTCAACTACCTAGGAGTGGCAACGGGGCGTGGCGGGGCCGGTTTATGCCTCCCACGGTCCCGGCCCAGACAGGGAATTTTTTTCCCCGAAATCGACCCGAACCCCGACGGTGAATTTTTTTTAGTCCACATCCCCGCCCCTAACGTTTTCGGGTATCCCCGAACCTAACCCGAAAACCGACTAACATATTAAAAAATTTTTATTATCATAATTATTTTATCTCCCTAAAAATATTGGAGAGCCAATTATGTTATAAAATTATTTTTTATAAAATAACTTAAAAGAACAAAATATAAATAATCAAACAAATATTTAAATATATATATTCATATATTCATATATAAATATAAAAAATATTAATATAATATGTATCGGGGCGGGTTCGGGGTGGGGTATATAATTACCGTCCCCACCCCGTCCCCGATTTAAATTTTGTCAATTTTCCTCAAAACTGAACCGAAACTCGAAAATATTCAAAATAACTGCCCCGATCGGGGCGGGGCCGGGGCTGATCACCGTGGGGACGGGGAAAATTGTCATCCCTACAACTACCACGCACATGCACTTCGTGATGAACCCAATCCAAACCATATCTACCCATGGAAAGGTGCAAGCGTCGGTCATGGTCAAAGTTCATCACTCCACACATGTCATACGTATTGACCTCAAGTTAAAGGAGTATCACATCGCTCCCACTAACCGAGACACTCATAGACACATATAGTGGAACTACATCAAACAGTTTCTATTGGGAAATTTAGAGTTTCGATGAAAGTTCCAAAACACTTGTAATAGGACAAGTCAGAACCTGTTAGCTGACTGATAAGCTAGATATCGGGTTAGGATGATCAGTTGGTAATTATTGTATAGAACAACTGATGAAATCGATATGTCACATATTGAGGGGGAACTCAATATGTATAAGTCTTGAAGAAGATCAGATCAGACCGTCAGTTAGATGATCAGGTGAAGAATTGAAGATGAAGAACCAGATGACCTGAAGATCAGATGACTACTAGAAGATCAAGACTAGAAGACCTACATCAGTCGAGTCTGCTAAGTTGAAGCTAGGACAACTTGCACCAGAAGACTCTATCAGGTAGACTGATCAGTTTTATCTGATCAGGTCAGCTCTCAACTGGTGTCAATTGTTTCATGCACCAGATCATATGTACTATCAGACAAGAAGAATGTCAACCTTAGTTGGTATACCAAACATTGAACAAGTATATCTATTAACCAATGAGATCAAGACACATACGTACGGAGCTGAAAATGCGGGATTTGGCGATGCAAAATCAAACGGCTAGAAAGGACAAACATACATGTTTTCGGCCATGCCGTCCCTGAAGCACGTCACATCACCCTGCAATTCTACCAAATATAGCCTGAAATTCAAATTGCTCTCCAACGGCTATTTGATTTTGAGGTCTATAAATATGGGATTGCTCTTCATAGTGAAGACACAAAAATTATCATCAAGCTCAAGCCATAGCAAATTTCCGCACGAAGAACACTAATTCAAGAAAAATCCTAAGCGTTCATCCCATTAGTTCTTAGCATATAATTCTTATCCTCTAGCTTAAAGCTACCTCAAAACTAAGATAGAATTCCAGTTGGAACAAACAACAAATCTTTACCCAAACCAAAAGTTAGGTTAAGTTTGTTTAGCAAGATTTCAGACTAGGGTTTCTAGTTTCTGATTTCTGGGATCGGTTGAGTGAGAACTCTTGAAACATCTGTTGGTTATGCTGTGTTGGACTAACACAATAAACTAAGTCCAGTTGGTGCCCCTTTTGATAGAGAAGAGTGGACGTAGGACTGTTGTCTGAACCACTATAAAAATCTTGTGTGCATTATCTGATTTACCTGTTTTACACTATTGCACACTACCTGATTTAAACTGCATACATATTCTGAGTTAAGATCAGTCTGCATCAAGCAACTGATCTGATCAGTTTGACAGATTTAGTCATCTGATTGAAAACAGACTGCAGAATCTGATCTTATAAAACTGATTTTTCACACGGGTTAGAAACTTGCTTCCGCACATCAGTTAAACTGATAGACACCGAACTGATCTGCCAACAGGAGATCAGTAAGTTGGATATCAGTCCAAACTGATTCACACCCACTCTGATCAGGCAACCTGCTATCACACCTGATCTTGCACAAAAAGTTTTCAGAAGTCTATTCACCCCTCCCCTCTAGACTTCTGCCCCCACAAAACCCGTTCGGGACCTACAGTTTCTTGGATGGGTATACCAATACCCTCTAAGGTATCTGTGCATCCATCATGAGATACCTAGTATCTCGCAGTAAGTGAGATCTTAATACACTCTCTAAGAGTATGATGCAGATCGCACACCAATCTCAATTACATCATCAATATCCCATTCTTGATGATCCTTGATCGGGGCTATTTGAGAATCATGCTTAAGTCATCTGAGTTCTCACGGTCTCAATGACAACAGTGATTCATGGGAACACAGATAAGAACAAATGCAAACAATCAAACATAATATTCTAATAAGTGTAACGCCATACATTTAATATTAAATAAAATAATAATATTAAACCAATACTGAATATTATCTTAGCATTACGTCCTTAAATAGGATTGTCTCTAGGATACTAACACTAACAATCCTAGAGCCAATCAACTACATGTCTAGTGTGTACATGAACACTTAAAGCCTTGGTGAAAGGATCAGCCAAATTATCTTCTGTGGGAACGTGTTCCAACTCTATCTCTCCTCTAGCAATTATCTCTCGTATCAAGTGATAACGCCTCAGTAGAGAACGATTCAAATTAAGTTCTATACATAATCTTGTTCTATCCTTTTTTTTTTATTAAATATCATGTTCTATCTTTTATTATGTTGTTTTATTTATGAAAAACATATGTCAATTTATTTAAAGTAAAGAAGGTGATGCCTCGTCTATTGATATAAGAATTATATTTTGATGTAAATAGTTGTCATTGTACTTGGTTCACAAGTTTTTGTAACTAGTACCTTTTAGAATACGAACTAATACCTTTTAGAATATGAACTAATACTTTTTAGAATACAAACTAACACATTTTAGATATGAATTAATATTGTTTGGGTTACAAACTAATACCTTGTGAGTGTATTAATAAATTTCAATTATTTATTTATTTATTAATTCTATATATTTTGTTATTTATTTGTGAAATTAATTATTGATATATTATACATATTTATGATTGAAAAAAGTATTGATATACCATCTTTCTTTTTTCACATACAGAAATATGTACATTTATAGGAATTGGATATACAATCTCTTAGAACACAATGGCTTATTGCGTCAAGAATTTGCTGATGGAGTAGATAAATTTTTGAATTTCGCTTTCTCGGACCATGGTGATCATAGTGGGGGATTGATTAGATGTCCATGTAATGATTGCCAAAATCTTCGATATCATAATTATCACACTGTTGGGATCCATTTTGTGCAAATGTGGGTTTGTACTGAATTACTATACTTGGATATGTCATGGTGAGATGTTTGATAACATTAATTCACATCATGGCATGGGGCAGTCTTCTAGCACTTTTGAGCCAATAGTGGAAGAAAATTTTGGCTCCCATAGGAACATGTCATTGATGCATTTCCTCAATTTCGTGATTACGAAACTAGTGGAGAACCGAATGAGCCAAATAGTCAAGCAAAAATATTTTTTGAGTTGATGAGTGCAGCAGATCGACCTATTTATGAAGGCAATGACCAGTCGAAATTACAATGGGTTTCAGAACTTTTGAGCTACAAAGTGCAGCATAATGTATCAATTGTAGGCATGAACAATTTCATTAAGTGTTGTAAAAAAGCTGCCCCAACTACAAAATGACACAAGTTCCCTGATGACTATAATGATGTGAAGAACTTGATGAAGAAGCTTGGGCTCAATCATGTTAAATTCGACGTTTGTGCAAACAACTCCTTCTTGTACTACAAAGAGGGCAAAGATCTCAAATTTTGTCCAATTTTATATGGAACCAAGATACAAAGAAAAGAACAATCCACGTGGTAAAGACATTGCAAGGAAGAAACTATGGTATTTTCCTATCACCCCACGACTACAGAGGTTATACCACTATAAAAAAAGTGGTGTTTAACGACGAATATTAGCAACGGCTAGAAAAACCATCGCTAGTAGCGACGGTTTTAGAGACGGATTATGTCAGACGGTCAAAGTCACCATATTTAGCGACGATTTTGTTAACCGCCGCTATTAGCGAAGGTTTTTTGATGGAAAATTCAAACTGGGTCAAATTGGGACATTTAGTGACGGTTAAATCCATCGCTAAAGTCAGACCCAAAGCATGAAATGTCTCGGCACTTGGACCACCGCTCAGGTCGAGTTTAGCGACGGTTTTTTTAATATAGCGACGGTTATTGACCGTCGCTTGTAGCGACGGATATTAAGTATCTGTCGCTAAATTTCAATTATATAACCTGCGCAATCAGCATTCTGATGTGATTTTTCCGCAAGTAGTACGTCCGCCGCCATCACCGTACGCCGTTCATTGTCGCCTTCCTGAGCATTCGGTGCATGTGGAAAACTTTGTACCGTCGTGTTCTTCCATTTGAAAGTATTTTTTCTAATTTTTAACTATTTATTTTCTCATTTTATATACGTACATGCATTTATATATATTGTTGGGATATTTTAGTTTTGATAATTTATGTCAAAACATTATTAACTTGTGTTATTCAAGCTATTTTACAGATAACAAGTTAAGGGGGAACGAAAGAACAAATTGAGGGGGAACTCACTAAATCAGAAGAAGAAGATCGAGATCAGAAGAGGCTACAGACGAGAATGATCAAGATCAGATGAGTAAGATGAGTTCCGGAGTCAACTGATGAGCTGTGCAAAATAAGAAGTGAAGAAAAGCTAAAGCCAGCAAATCAGAAGAGAAGGTTCAGATCAGAAGATGAGCAAAAGAGACTGATCAAGATCAGACGTGATCGAGAGATATGAAGATGAGCAGATGAAACTGATCGAGATCAGATATGATAACCTGATATGCTAACCTAATGTACTGACTTGATGCTATCCTGAGATCTTTGAATCGAAGAAATAATGATCGATCGGTCGAAATTTGATCGATCGAAAGCAAAGAAGAAATAAGATAGCCTGGGTCAATGTGACCTGAGGGTCAAAATGTCTGAACTCGGAAGAGCTGAACTCAAGAAGCTCGAGTGTCAAGATACCCGACGATAAGGTTCGCCAAGAGAAGTCTCACGAATCAAGAAACCCGAGACTCGGATAAATCAAGAAATCAAGACTCAAGATGTCATCAAGACACCGAGGCTCGAGATAACTCAAGGCTCGATAACTCAAGGTTCAGATAGCTCGAGATAACTCAAGGTTCAGATAGCTCGGATAACTCAAGGTTCAGATAGCTCGATAACTCAAGGTTCGAATAAATCGAGATAACTTCAAGGCTCGATAGCTTCGATAACTCAAGGCTCGATAGCTCAGATAAACTGAAGGCTCAGATAGAACTGAAGATCCTGAGACTCAGAAGAAACTAAAGAATATAGCCGTTAGATTCAGTTGACGTGGACCAATGAGAGGAAGACGACAAGACTGGAAAAGCTTCAAAAAGCTACAGAGTAGTATGGATTTGAATGTGATTCTCTCCAACGGTAACATTCAAATCTACACTATAAATACAAGTTCTTCCTTCATTAACAAGTGTGGAAGTGTGGAGAAATGCGTGAAAACACCATTGAAGCTATAGAGCCAAATCATCTAGCATTTCCACCATAGAACACAGAGCAAGAAATACACGCATATATTCAAGAGTGTTCTACCCTAGATCTAAGCACAAATGTAATATCCTAAGCTTAGAGAGATTTTCTCATCCTTAGCTTTGAGGCTAAACAAATGTAAGGGAAAATCTCAACCTAGTTGGAAACCAAACAAACCTTTACCCGAATCAGTTTGAGTTAGGTTAAGTTTGTCACCGCAAGATTTCAGACTAGGGATTCTAGTTTCTGATTTCTGGGATCGGTTGAGTGTGAACTCGGTAAACATCTAGCAATCTCGAAAGGGAGGGTAGGCAATCCCGTGAGGGAGATAAGTCCCGTTGCAATATTTCAGACTAGGGATTCTAGTTTCTGGGATCGTTTGAGTGTGAACTCGGTAAATATCTATAGGCAATCCCGTAAGGGTGATAAGTCCCGTTTGAGTGCGAACTCGGTAAACATTTGTTGGGTGTTGGACTAACACATAATACTAAGTCCAGTAGGTTAAGTTGGTTAAGTTGGTTCCCCGAAAGGGAAGAGTGGATGTAGGGCGGGTTTCGTCCGAACCACTATAAAATCGTGTGTTCTTTACTGCTTTATGTTTATACTTGTCATATGCATTCGATTATAAGCAAAACAACACACATCGTTCTTTAAAACAAAAAATTTGGTATCACCATTCCCTCACCCCTATTTTTATATGCATCACATGTCATGTTTGCTTCCGCACGCGCAAAATGGGTTTCCACCCACAAAATCTCGGGACCCACATATTCAAATCTACACAAATGTAAATTATTAGATTAATGTTAATTAATTATATGCATTTAATTTAATTAATCAATTACGTATGTGCATTTTAGTTTAATTAGTCAATTACGTATATGCATATTAGATTAGTTTTGTTGATTAGGATATTTTATAATTATGTTATATATATATATATATGTGATAGAATGGTTAGAATCGTTAGATTTATGGTTGACTATGATGGTTAGAATTGTTAGATTGATGGTTGACTAGGATGGTTAGAATTGTTTTATAATTATGTGATATATGTATGTTAGACTGGTTAGAATTGTTATATTGATGGTTAACTAGGATGAATTTATAATAATACAGTCGAAATTCTATCAAAATTTAGGCGCGATTTTAATTAATTATTTAAATTAATTAATTTATGTCAAATTATTTGATTGGTTAAATTGTTAGTCGATGTGTTAGGAATTAATTAGAATTGAAATTTGTTGGTTGACTAGAATATGAGTATATATAATACAGTCGAGACTCTATCAAAATTTGTTGGTTGGTTAATTAAATTGTTATTAAAAAATATAATGAATTTGTTTTATATAATGCAGATGAGTACTAGTCAAGGTGGATGTGTCAGTGACAGCTGTCATGACAATGGTCGAGGTAGAGGTGGTGGTCGGGGCGACGGGTCCATTCCTTAGAGCACTAGGAAGAAGAGGATCCTTATACCGACGGTGAACCTGAACACATCCGGCAGAGACGGGTCCAGCTCACAGCAACCGCCCCCAGCAGCAGGGTCATCTCTAGCAGGGTCGAGCTCAGGCTCGGCCTCTGTTCATCGTGGTTCAGCCCCCACTGCTTGATTGACGATCGATCTGAGCTCGGGAAAGTAATATATAATTTTTACTTACTAATTAATTTGTTTAGTTATACAATTAATTGTTAATTATACTTATTAATTTTTTAATATGTTTCAGCATCATTCCTGGTCATGAGTCTTCCAGTGTAGCCACCAACTCCATCTTGCGAGTTGGAATTGCAATGGGGGCCCACAGTTGGAAAGGCGTGTCTGAAGAACAACGCCAACTCTACTTCGACGAGTTTAGGGTACGTCTATTATTGGATCTCAGATCCTTAGCTTGCGCAACCGGACCAGTGTTGTCACAATATAACTTTATTGGACTGCTGGCACTCGGAACTACCCCTAGTTCACTTAAGAACTGTTTTATCCAGACAACTTCCTGGGCAGCTTCTGCCGCAGCAATGTACTCAGCTTCAGTTGTTGAGTCCGCGGTAGTTTCTTGTTTGGAACTATTCCAACTAACTGCCCCACTATTGAGAAAGAAAACATAACTTGACTGTGATTTGTAATCATCACAGTCGGATTGGAAACTTGCGTCAGCATAACCAGTTGCAACAATCTCTGACTGTCCTCCGTAGATGAGAAAGCAATCTTTAGTACGTCTGAGGTACTTCAGAATGTTCTTGACAGCAATCCAGTGAGGTTCACCCGGATTCTGTTGGTATCTACCAGTGATGCTGACAGCGAAGGCCACATCTGGCCTAGTGCAAGTCATAGCGTACCTGATGGAGCCAATTGTAGATGCATATGGTACATCCTTCATGTGATGGATATCAGTGTCTGTGGAAGGACAATCCTTCTTAGACAGCTTAATCCCATGACATGCCGATAGACAACCTCTCTTAGAGTTCTCCATCGCAAATCGCATCAACACCTTATCTACGTAGGTGGACTGTGACAGCCCCAACATCCTTTTGGATCTATCCCTATGGATCTTGATCCCTAAGATGTAGCAGACTTCACCAAGATCCTTCATCATGAAGGTCTTTGATAGCCAATCTTTCACCGACTGCATAAGCGGGATACTGTTTTCTATAATCAATATGTTATCGACATATACAACTATGAAATTAATATTCTTCCCGCTGCGTTTACGATAAACGCATGGATCTTCCGAATTTTTGAAGAAGTCAAAGGATTTGACAGTTTCATCAAATAGGATATTCCAACTTCTAGAAGCTTGCTTCAGTCCATAAATGGATCGTTTAAGCTTGCACACAAGATTAAATTTTGACTTTAATATGAAACCTTCCGGTTGAGTTATAAACACTTCCTTATCAATGTTACCATTGAGGAAAACTGTTTTGACGTCCATCTGTCAAATCTCATAATTGAGGTGTGCTGCTACCGCAAGTAAAATTCGAATGGACTTGATCTTAGCAACAGGTGAGAAAGTCTCGTCACAGTCAATACCTTTGTGTTAACTATAACCTTTCGCCACCAACCTAGCCTTGTAGGTTTGTACCTTACCGTTTGCATCAATCATACGTTTGTAGACCCACTTGCAACCTATGGGTTTGACCCCTTTCGGTAATTCAACCAAGTCCCAGACTTGATTGGTGTACATCGAGTCCATCTTGGATTTCATGGCTTCATGCCACTTCTCTGAGTCAACATCTAATGTCGCCTCAATGTAAGTTCTATGGTCGTCTTTATCCGGGATCTCCACGTCATCATGTTCCTCTATGAGCAAACCATAATATCTAGTGGCGGATTACGAATCCTAGTGGACTTACGGAGTTGTGGTAGTGCAAGCTGTACATTCTGATCATGAAAATTTTGTGGTGCAACGATTTCACCAATGCCCGAAGTGGCCTCAAGAGCTACACTTTCAGATGCCTCTTGGGCGGGAGTTTGAACTATGTTGTTCTCATTCAGCCCACTTGGAGTTTGTTGCGAAGGCAATGTAACTCCAATTACGCTCCCACTGGATGAAAGATGATCACTAAGTGATAAACTTCCACCATGAGAGTTGTTGAATGCTCCCACTGATTCCTTGTCACGTTTCTTTGACAAGTTATCAGTCTCTTGGTCATCCTGTGGTTCTTGAATTTCTTCAAGTTCTATCATCTTATGACCGTGTTCCTTAAAGACATTGTCTTCTTCGAGGAACCTGACCTGCCTAGAAACAATTACTGTTTGTTTCTCGGGTAGATAGAAATAATATCCTCGAGTTTCCTTAGAATATCCCACAAGATAACCCTTTTCACCTTTGGATTCTAACTTATCGGTGAGCATCTTTTTCACAATTGCAGGGCAGCCCCATGTTTTAATATGCGAAAAAGTTGGCTTCTTCCCACACTATAACTCATATGATGTATGCTCAACCGATTTAGATGGAATCCTATTCAGAATGTAGATTAAGGTTTGTAACGCGTATCCCCATAAGAATGTTAGAAGAGAGGAAAATTTCATCATGGACCTTACCATGTCTAACAAGGTTCAGTTTCTCCTCTCGGATACACCGTTCATTTGCGGTGTTCCCAGAGGAGTCCACTGTGATTGGATTCCATGCAACTTCAAGTAATCAGTGAATTCATGACTAAGGTATTCACCTCCTCGATCTGATCGAAGAGTCTTAATACTCATATCAAGCTGCTTCTCTACTTCATCTTTGTACTCTTTGAATTTCTCAAAAGATACGGATTTGTGTTTCATAAGATACACGTGTCCGTACCTCGAGAAATCATCGGTAAAAGTGATGAAGTAGCCGAAGTGACCCTTAGCTAGAGTGGGCAATGGTCCACAAACATCACTGTGTATCAACTCCAGAACTTCTTTGGCACGAACCCCTTTCCCAGAAAAGGGTTTATTGGTCATTTTGCCCTTGAGACAAGATTCACAGTTTCCATAAGACTCAAAGTCGAATGGGGCTAAGTAGTCTAACTTCCTTAACCTTGCAATTCTTTTCTCATTTGCATGACCAACTCTACAATGCCACAAGTAAGTTGGATTTTCATGATTACTGAGTTTGAGTCTTTTATTTTGTATATTAAGAACATTATATCCACAATGCAACAAGTATAAACCATTCGATAAAGGAACATTTCCATACATAACACCATTAAGCGAAAAATAACAATTATTATTTTCAAAATGGAAGGAAAATCCTTCAATGTCTAACATGGGAATAGAAATAATGTTGCGAGTAATAGATGGAACAAAATAACAATTATTCAGTTCAAGTCTAAAACCAGAGGGTAAGTTTAAAACATAAACACCAATACGTTCAGCAGCAACTCTTGCTCCATTCCCAACGTGTAGGGCAACTTCACCCGGCCTAACTGCTCTGCTATCCTTGAAACCCTGCACATTAGTACAAATGTGTGAGCCACAACCGGTATATAATACCCAGCAGATAGTATCATTTGTGGACATGTTTATCTCAATAACAAACATACTTGTTCTAGGGGCTGAGACACCTTGTGTCTTCTTTTCAGCTGCTAGAACCTTGCAGTCCTTCTTCCAATTCCCCTTCTGCTTGTAGTGGAGGCATACATCCTTGTCCACACTCTCCTTCTTTTGAATTCCACCTTTGGGCTTAAGAAAGTTGGACTTAGAGCCCTTCTTTGCCTTGCCCCTTCGTTTTTTTTTTCCTTTCGGAGTAGAAGAAGTAGAGGCACTCACCATGAGCACGGGCTTGTCCTTAGCAGTGGAGGACTCAAAAGTCTTGAGCATGTTATGAAGCTTGGGCATGGTCGATTCCGTCTTATTCATATTAAAGTTTACCACGAAACTCGAATATGAATCGAGAAGCGACTGAAGTATGGCGTAAACAACAACATTGGTCTTGAGCTCAATGCCCAGACGACAAAGTTTCTCGATTAGCCCAATCATTTTCAAAACATGAGGGGAGACCTTCTCTCCTTCAGCTAGCCGACATCTGAACAGATCTCTCATCACTTCATATATCTCGGAGCAAGATTCAGAATCAAAGAGATCCTTCAGATGCTTGAGCATCTCGAAGGGGAGCATCTTCTCATGTTGCCTTTGCAACTCGGGAGTCATGCCGAGCAACATAACACACTGAGTCTGGGAAGCATCCTCTTGATGCTTCTTCTGAGCTGCAGCGTCAAACGCTCTAGCCTCTTTAGTACCAGCCTCAGGGGTAGCAGGGATTGGCGTGTCCAACACGTACTCAATCTTTTCTTGCCTTAGTACCAAACGCACGTTTCGATGCCAGTCAAGAAAATTTAGCCCAGCCAATTTGTTCGTTTCCAAAACGCTCTCAGTGATAAGTTATTCATTTCAACAAACCTAGAGAAATAAAATAAAATGGGAATTAAAACACATAATTCCAATGATCAATATTCAACAATCAAAATAAATATGACCTTTTAAATTTATTTTGTCTCCATTATTTTCACATATTCAACAACCTCATCGGAAGAATACGAATTTATATCTAATATAAATCATAATGGACTAGGATCCACATTCATATTATTATAATATCTGCTTGGGTTGATTATTGCAATAATAGAATTGGTAGGTTCCAAACCAATTGCAAAAACTGCAACTCCTAGTTGATTGAACCTAGTTCAATCGGATGCCCCTAGACTTTTGTTTTCCTGCTTGGGCTGGTGAAACAAAATCAAGTTAATTTAGAACCATTAAGCGGTGACACTTCGTGTCCCTATAAAAGTCCCGTTAGATGTAGATTCGAGCAAAAGACTTGGGCCTTAAATACTCATTGGAACGAAATCTCCGATTTACTTTTAACTTTAATGGAAGGCATCACTCAATTTAATGAAAAATTATATTTTATTGAGGAACGTTTCAAAGGCGGTGTATTAATTGCTTAATCGAGATCCAACATACTAATCTATCACATTTGAGCAATTATTTGGCGTCGCCTACCCAAACATGATTTTATACGAACTAACATTTATATGGGTGCCGTCTACCCAAATAATTAATATGGTCCGACAATTATTGGGCGCCGCCTACCCAAATAATTTATAATGCGGACTATAAATGCTTTAACAAATTAAATCGAATTTAATAAACATGTTAACCAAGTGGGATTTAATAACCTTTTAAAAGGAATTTTAAAATCTAATTTTAAATTCAATTTTAAAATTATTAAACTTCAATAATTAATCTAATTAACTATAAATAAAATCCAATTTTATTACGAATTTTAAAATTAATCATATTAATTTTAAATCTAATTTTAATTATTTTATTATCAGGGGCTCAGATGCAATTTCCAAAATTGCACCGGAGGGCCTATTCCAAATTAAATTTGCAAAACAGCCCTTCGCCATCACCGCCCAAATCCGATAGCATCTAATCTGTAATTCAAGGCATTCGTCCCCTCAATTTTGAATCCAAAACCAAAGCAGTTGTACCAACAACATCATTCAAGCACTAATTAATCTAACTAATCCAATTACTTCGAGAATTAGGGGTTTTCAGAATCAAAATCAAGGTTAGTTCAATAATCGTATCAACATAGACGAATAAGTGAAGCACACGATATAGCAGTGAAGAAACAGTGAAGGATATCTGAATCAGGGCGTCGCCGCCGCCTCATCGCCACAAGGCGAATCGATGCTGCAAACGCCTCGAATCATCAGTAAAGCCTACAGTCGGTTCATGTACAGTCGTGCGTCACCACCGCCGCCAAGCGCTCGTGGGCGACTCACCGCCGTGATTACAGAAGACCCGGGTAAGGCGCGCGTGGAGTCGCGGCCCTTCAATCGGACTGGTTCAAAGCGAGTTGGTCGATTCGGCGGCGCGTCGCCACAGGTTCATCTCGATTTTGGTGGCGTGCTACCTTGAATCACATTGGGACGAACACGGCAGTCAAGCCCCGATGAAGTTCAAGCATAGGCGACACAAATCGGGATGAATCGGTGGCGCACAACCGCAAATCGAAGCGATTTAGGGGCGCACCGCCGAGAAAAGAGACGAAACCAGAGACATCGCAATGAGGGTGAGCAGCGCCGCCATGATTAAATCCACCGTCTGACAAAGAAGAATGCGGGCTCATATGAAGTTATGGCGCTAAACCGCCTTTACTCGGCGCCGTCATGGGTCACCCGCAAAACCGGGAGACGCGAACTCGAGGCCAAAAGGGGGCGACGAAGGGAATCCCAGAAACCCTAAAGTCGCAAGGAGAAGACGAGCCATCAAGACAAAACAAATAATAAGGGGTGCAATTTTGTCTAACAAACAGCCGCACCCGGTTTCATATTAAAAAAAATTAATTTTAATTTTGAAACCAATTCAATTATGCAATTAAAAACAAAGAGCCTGAAGCTCTGATACCACTGTTGGAACAGTTCACCAATAGCGAATAGTTAATTGCATAAACGAGCATGAATAATCATTGTTGGTCCCGAAAAACCCGATTTAAAACTCGTAAAATCTCAATGGGGGTGACTATAAATTTTTTCCCAAAATGTTATGCAGATTTGCTACAGTATGTATGACAGTTAATATGAAAGCAAATAAGAACACACGTATTTTTATAGTGGTTCGGACAACTCGTCCTACATCCACTCTTCCCTTCATGGGGCACCAACTTAACCAACTTAACCAACTGGGCTTAGTTTAACATGTTAGTCCAACACACAACAGATGTTTAACGAGCTCTCACTCAATCGGGACTTATCTCCCTCTCGGGATCGCCTATAGATGTTTACCGAGTTCTCACTCAACGGGACTTATCACCCTTACGGATCGTCTATAGATGTTTAACGAGTTCTCACTCACCTACAAACTTAACCTATCAAACTGATTTAGGTAAGGTTTGTTTGGTTTCCAACTAGGTTGAGATTTTCCCTTACATTTGTTTAGCCTCAATGCTAAGGGTGGGAAAATCTCTCTAAGCCTAGGATATTACATTTGTGCTTAGATCTAGGGTAGAACACTCTTTGAATATATTTTGGATATCTACAGATTTGTGTTCTACGGTGGGAATGCTTGAGTATATGGCTCTTAGCTCTATAACATTTTTCCACCCTTAATTTGATGGAAGAGCTTGTATTTATAGTGTGGATTTGAATGTTACCGTTGGAGAAAGTCACATTCAAATCCATATTATTCTGTAATTTCTACAGCTTTTTGTCAGGCTTTTTGACCACATCTGATTGATCCACGTCAGCATTCATGCCTTACGAATTCAAATTCGGCAAAGATTCATGAGTTCAACATTTCAAAGACGCTTTGAGTTCAAAGATTCAAAGACGCTGAGTTCAACGATTCAAAGACGCTGAAGTTCAAATTCAAATTACTGAGTTCAAGATTCAAAGACGCTGAGTTCAACATTTCAATGCGCTTTGAAGTTCAAGATTCAAAGACGCTGAGTTCAAGATTCAAAGACGCTGAATTCAAGATTTCAAGACGCTGAATTCAAAGATTCGAAGATCGAGGATTTCAAATGTTTGAAGATCGATTTCAACATCTCAAAGATTAGGATTTCAAATCTCGAGATTCCTCGTTCGAGCCATTCGACATTCAATGTTTTAGGACTTGACCTTCTTCCATTTAGGCCACTTTTCCTCAGGAAACTTCAGATTAGTTCCCCCTCAACTTTTTATATGTAGATTAACTTAAATAACACAAGTTGATAATATTTTGGCATAATTCATCAAAACTAAAATATCCCAACAATCATAACGAGGAATCTTCAAGAATGGTGATGCATTTTCGAAAGATTATGGTGTTGGTCCCGCAACGAGTCTTACACGTGTATGGGGGGAAATACACGTGTTGATGTTTTTAAAACTTTTTTCTTCTTGAGGTCGACTTGGGTCGATAATCCTCAAGATTAGGTTACGAGAAGCACAGACGCTCTGAGTCAAAGTCTCATCGAGACAAAGATCCTGAAATGCTTTCGTAAACCTCGATAATCCCAACCGAGTCCTCGAGTGTCGAGAGATCCCGAGTTGCTTGGATCGGATAACTAACTTCTTGAACTCTCGAAGAGTGCGTTCGGTTTGGTAACTATCTCTGTTCTAGCTACTCAGTTAAAGTTGAATGGTTTGGCCCTTAGTTTATACTCGTTTTTAAGCTTTGCGAAAAAACCTTCCTTTATGAAATAGTGATTAGGCCGTGATTCACTTATGCAACTTCAAAGGATTGATTCCAACCGAATATCGGTGAAAAGTATGCTTTCAAAATCAAGTCAATGCAACGATAAGCACGGATAAGGAAAGCAATAAAGAACACAAAGAATTATAGTGGTTCGGAGACTCAAGCTCCTACGTCCACTCTCTCCGACTCTTCGAGAAATTCACTATCAACTTATGAGCTTTACGACTACCTCGTAGTTTACTTACTCAACTCGCCCCGAGTTTTACGACTACTCCACGTAGTTTACTGTTGGGATTATACTGAAAAGTATGCTTTTACTTTGTATAATCAAAACTGAATTTTCAGACTTATTTACTGAAATAAATTATTTATCACTGATGCTTTAAATATGATTGAATGTTATATATATTTCTTTGCATAACTGCTCAATAATTAAATGCGTGTTACATCAGTAGTTAATTTAGTGATACGGATCACGAAAGATTAAATTAATGCATCCTTGTAACTAAAAAAAAGTACGCCATTCACGACCTAGATGGAAATGAACAACCATCGCGAAAGGTTGAGGTGTAAGTCTCGAGATTGGTTTGTCTTGACCAAGAGATTAC
The DNA here is from genome assembly GCA_037126765.1 of Stenogyne calaminthoides. NCBI lineage: Eukaryota > Viridiplantae > Streptophyta > Magnoliopsida > Lamiales > Lamiaceae > Stenogyne > Stenogyne calaminthoides. The sequence continues at coordinate 13,632,850 of JBBCBC010000028.1, forward strand.
ACTAGTGCATGATGATCTTGTTGAATAGGACCTCTGGGAGGATAAATTCTTGAATCGAACAAGGAAGAATTAGACCTCGATGGTTCGTTGTTTCTTAACCTTCGTCCCTTAAATAGGATCACGTGGGATTGGTAACTATTGCTTTGACTTATCATGGGTAGCGAATCAGAGAGAGATTCAATACTTTTTATCTTGGGCAATATTATTGGTCACATGTGATTGCTAAGATTTAATCTGAAGAATCGTGTGCAAGCACGCTTTGTTTGATTTGCCCCCTTGGGAGGTTCATAAGTTTTATCATACCAAATCTTGCAAGTGGAATTAGTTTCGTATGGATGGATAATAATGTTGAACCGTTCTCGACCAAGGACAAAAAGATATTAATTAACGGAAAGCTATTTCAAAGGGCTTGAATTAATTAGTGGGCTAGATAATCTTAAACACGGGAAAAAATGACCAAGGAGCCATATTGACCGTAATATGGGTTAAGATGGATAGTCTTAATATTAATTATGTAGTGGGATTAATTAATATTTATGGTCTTGAATTATATTGTGGCTCAATATTAGATATTCAAGATCCATTAGAAGGTCCAATCTTAATTCTCCTAAAGGCCCCCTGGGTAGCCCAACATATAGTCCAATAACTGAAAAGGTGATTAAAATAAAATAATATTGTTGCTTATATTTCCTCTAATTTTTTCGAAATTTATGGATAAAAGAGGGAGAAAGATTTTCTTTGAATTTTGTTATGGAATGAAGATATTTATTCTTGGAATACAAGATTATCTCATTAAATTCAAGAAATCTCCCACTTGGTTATTCATGAGAGAGATTTCGAAATTTTTGAAAATAGAGGGCAAGAAAAATTTTCTTGATTTTCTTGAAAAGATATTATGGAAGATATGTATTTCTTGAAATACAAGAATATCTCATAAATTCAAGAAGATCCAAATCTTGGATTCTTGCACACTTAATATTTTCAAAATTAATCCATAAATAGAGGAGGTGGGATTTTTGTGGAATATTTTAATTATGGGAAAAAGAATATAGGAGATATATTCAAGATTTCTTGGTGACCAAGAAAAGTCTTTTCCCACATTGAAAAATCACACAAATTTCGTTCACCCTCCCTCCTATAAATAGGGGATGATTAGTTCATTCCCAAGTACAATTCCATGTCTTTGGAAATATTAGCAAATCCACATAAGTGGTGCAACAAAGTTTATTTTTTCCTTTTTGTTAAATGTTCATGAGTATCCTTCCAATCGGATTGTCGAGCAAGGGCTAAGGGAATACTTGGGAAGTTCTTTTGGTTAGTCCGTCCACCAAAAGCCACTTGCCATCCCGAGAGAATGCGTTCACGTAAACCCGTAGATTCCGCATCGCGTGGTTTTTACGTGGCTTTTTATATGCATGATATGTTGTTGCAATTATTATTTGAATTAATATAGGATTAATTCATGCTAGTAATAATTAATGAATTAAATTTGTATTTAAATATTCACCCCGAATAGATCTGTGCAACTCATTCCCCAACATTTACTTACTCAACCCGACCTTGAGCTTTCTGACTACCTCCGTAGTTTACTTACTCAATCACACACAAGCTTTCAGACTACCCCTGTAGCTTACTAACTTCTCCTCTAGAGTTTTCTGACTACTCCGCGTAGTTTACTAACTCTTTACAACACTTCTCACCAACAAACACACTCCAACTACCTTCTCAAGGGTTTGGGTTTCTAGGTTGGTTTCCAACTAGGATGAGATATCCTTTACAATGAAGCACAATGCAAAGGGTTAGGATATCTCGACTAAGCTTTGGATAATTCTTATCAAGCTAGATCGCCGATCGCTAATGAGGCGAGCCGAGGCGGCGGTGTGTCTCCCGCCAGTGGTGTCGAGGTCGCTTAGGTCGCCCCCCAGTTTGGCCGGGCGGGATCTTGGCGTGCATCCCGCCAAGCGAAATTATTACGTGGCGGTTCGAGACAATATTTTTTTCGAGACGAACGAGTGGGAGAAATTCGAGACGTGTTTCTTCAAGATCAAGTCAAGAAAAAATCAAACCATGACAATTGGATAATTTGTGCCCAATATGTTTATTTTTCTGCTTTGCTTGATTTATTTGTCTTTGTCTTATGCTTTATTTAATTTGTTTAAATGTGTTTGCATGAGGGTTGCCAAATTGAAAAATCTCAACTACAAAATTACTAAGTATGTTTAAATAATTAATTGACAATTTTATTCCGGATAATAAAATTGAATTAATTTTGACCTCCATGATTTATTTATTTGTTAATTCTTTTGGAGAAATTCCCCAACGGAGACGGTCAAAAGATAGGTTTCACATGAATGAATTCCAAACGGATGATTGTGGGTTATTACTAGTGGCGACGATGACCCTCCCAACGAGGCTCTCGATCAAAAGCGAAATAGTAATCATGTATTTAATCATGGTTATTACTTAGGTATAAAATTGATATGCATATACTTCTCCGGAGTCCCTGTCAATTTTATATTGGTCAAGTGGAAGCCAACTATTAATCTAGATATTAAAGGTTTGTAACTGTTCTTGTTTGTAACCTGCTTGAATGTGTTTAAATAATGACCCACCCAACGTGGCTTATTTAAACTGTTTTGAGATGTTGGCTGATGCATGTTCATTTTTTTGAGATTTTAAATATGATGAATGTGATCGAACCTTGTGATATACTTGTGTTATTGCATATAGTTGTTTATTTCGATTCAAAGATGTCGCTACCTTTTAATCCAATTTGTTATTATACTTAAAAGTCAATACAATATGTATGGAAACTATATTGATTGTAAAATTATAATTGTCCTAACTGCACAAAAGCACAAGTGGATTTTGACACACAAAAATCAGATGAGCCAACTGACGAGTCAAAACATGCGGGACTCGTCGGATCACCTTCTGCGAGAGATGTCGTCATTTGAAAATGGTGGAGGAAAAACCCGTAAGGGATTACGTCGTCAAAATAGATGGCCCATCCCGAACAAACTTGAGATTCTCGAGTCAGATTATGATCCGGAGACTCGGATGAATTTGGTACTTCATTCTCTGCCCGAAAGGTTTTTGAGCATTTTGGCCTCGCTAGCTAATTTGTTGCAAACTTTTGGACTCGGCGAAATGATGATAAGGCACCAAACTCAAGCTTTGATTTTGAAGTGGTCCGTCTTCATCTTCTAGGCCAAGGGTAGGCAAGATAAAGAAGAGGACCAAAGGCCATAAGCAATAAAACTCAATCAAGGTTGCCAAGGGCAATGGTAAGATGAGGAATGCTTGTTGTGTCAAGGAAAATCCAAAGAGGAAGTGCTTAAGGCTGCGGTGAGAGAGAGGACAATGGAGGCTTTGCCTGTTCCAACCCCAAAAGGGACGGAAAGAAAGGTAATTCTCACACACTAGTTGTTGAAACTTGTTTAGCGGCGTATACTTCTCATTCGTGGGTGGTTGATCTGAGATCCACTAATCATGTTGGCTTTCACGGGTTCTATATGATCCGTGAAGAACGTAGTGGGAGTGAGATCCTCATCACAATTGGGGCAACGTTATTTAAAGTAGAAGACATTGCAATGCTACGTAAGTGGCGGATATTGCAATGCTACGGTAGTAACGATTATTGCAATACTACGCAAGTAGCAGACATTGCAATGCTACACGAGTAACAATTAAAGCAGTGGGAGAAGTGCACCTATCTTTTGAAGATAAAGTTTTTTTGAGATTATCTTTATGTTCCAAGTTTTAGAAAGAATTCACTTTTAGTTTCTAAAATTCGATTAAAGGACACTAATTTTCTTCTAATAAGAATTACATCATTTTGAAATGATGAGTGTACCTGTTACGGGACATTGATGGAAAATATCTATACAATTAACTGTGCACACCACTCACGAAAAGTATCCTATAACACATCAACTGTTTCCGAGAAAAGAAAACGTTCATCAGTAGTGAACGAGACACTTCTTTGGCATCTAAGATTAGGTCATATAAATCTAAAGAGGATCCAAAGGTTGGTGAAAGATGGTTCACTGGAGCGTCTCCAAGTTGAACCGATTCCAACCTGCGAATCATGTTTGGAAAGTAATATGACCGAGAGGGCATTTGGAGCCGAGGGGAATAGGGCCAAAGAAGTGTTAGAAATCGTTTACACATATGTGCGTAGTTCAATGTCAACCAAAGCAAGAGGAGGTTATGAGTAATTTTATTGATGATTACTCAAGGTACATTTTCCTTATGAAGCATGAATCTGAGACCTTTGAGAAATTCTAAGAATTTAAGGCTCAAGCAGAGAATCATGTGGAAAAACGTATCAAGTCTCTACGATCTGATCGTGGAGGCGAATACCTCAGCGATGAGTTTTTGAACTACTTATCTGATGAAGGGATTGTATCCCAGCTCACCGCACCCGGAACCCCTCAACAAAACGGGGTTTGCAGAGCGAAGCAACAGAATTCTTTTGGAAATGGTTAGATCAATGATGAGTTATACGGATCTTCCCTAGTCGTTCTGGAGCCATGCCTTGGAAAACAGCGACTTACATTCTGAACTTGGTGCTATCCAAATCAGTTCCCAGAACCCCAAATAATTGTGGACCGGGCGCAAGTCTAATACACATGAGAACTTTGGGGTGTCCGGCCTACGTGTTGGACAAGGAAACCGGTAAATTGGATCCTCGATCAGAATTAAGGCTGTTTTGTAGGATACCCCGAGGGAACAAAAGGGTGAATGTTCTATAGTTCCGAAGATCAAAAGGTGGACATCCGCACCCACTTTAGATTTTGGAAGAAAACTATAGAACCAAAGAAAACCCAGAAGTGAGATTACCTTAAATGAGCTTAGAGGGCAAACCTCAGTGCCAACTGTACTAGATGATATACCAAACGATACGTTTTCACAACCGGAACCTTGTCATAGTGGGAGGGTTGTTAGACAGCCCGAGAGATTCATGGGAATAGGAGAGTCCTCAGACTTGATTCCCGGAATCAGACCCATGGACATATGACGAGGCACTCCAAGATAAGGATGCAGATTCTTGGCAAACAGCAATGAAAACCAAAATGGGTTCTATGTTTCATAATAGAGTGTGGGAGCTAGTCGAACCACTTAATGGGTTTAGACCCATTAGATGCAAGTGGGTATATAAGAGGAAAAGAGGACTGGACGTGAAGGTTAAAACCTTTTAAGCAAGACTAATGGCGAAAGGTTATACTCAGAAAGAAAGGGATCGATTATGAGGAAACTTTTTCGCCCTTAGCCTTTCTTAAGTCCATCTGTATTCTCTTATCGATTGTTGCGCATTTCGACTTTGAAATCTGGCAAATAGATGTCAAGACAGCTTTCCTTAACGGAAGTCTTGATTAAGAGATCTATATGCATCAACCCCAAGGTTTCATTGAAACAGGCCAAGAACACCTTGTTTGTAAGCTCAAGAGGTCCATTCACGGACTCAAACAGGCATCCAGAGCTTGGAACCAAAGTTTTGATCATGTAATAAAGTCTTATGGGTTTGATCAAAATGATTTTGAAAGTTGTGTGTATAAAAGTGTGTCGGAATTGCATTGGTATTCTTAGTACTATACGTAGATGACATTGTGATCATCGGGAACGATGTGAAGGTGTGGTCAGACGTAAGGGCATGGCGTTTCAAAATAGTTTGATATGAAAGACTTAGGGAAAGCCGGACACATCCTTGGGATCAAGATTACTCGAGATCGCAAGAAAAGGATGATCGGGTTATCGCAAGTTTCATACATAGACATTGTCTTGAAACGATTCAGCATGCAAGATTCCAAGAAAGGATTCGTACCTTTCAGACTTGGAATCCATCTATCCAAGAAAATGTCCCCTAAGACGCAAAAGGAGATAGATGACATGAAAGGCATTCCTTGTGCTTCGGCTGTAGGAAACCTTATGTATGCAATGCTGTGTACGAGACCGGATATATGCTTTGCCATAGGCATGGTAGCAAGATATCAGAGTAACCCAGGGAAAGCGAATTGGACGATAGTTAAAACATTCTGAAGTGTCTGAAAAGAACTCGGGATAGAATGTTGATTTATCAGTCAGATACTCCAATCCCCATCGGCTACACGGACTCAGATTTCCAATCAGATATAGATTCCAGAAATTATCTACCTCAGTTAGTGTGTTTCCATTTGGGAAGTGTAGCCATCAAATGGACGAGTGTGATGCAGAAATGCATCACTGACTCAACCATGGAAGTCGGGTAAGTAGTCGCCAGAAAGCGATGAAAGAACCGATTGGGCTCTAGATCTTCTTAGTGGACTTGGATGGTGTTCTGAATTTGTCTAGCAATATCTGCTAGGGGCAGTTGCAAATTCAAGAGAACCAAGAGTCCACGAGTCAAACAAACACATTAAAGGAAAGACATCTTATACGAGAAATCGTTAAGAGATGAGATATAGATATGGCAAAGATAGCGTCCCGAGGACAACTAGCAAATCCATTCACAAAGTCCTGCCTCTAAATACATTCGAGACATGTGAGTGGAATGGGTGTCAAGACCGATTTGCAATCTGCTTTGAGTATAAGTGGGAGAAATTATTAGGTTTCGTGTAGGTGACATTAGATGTCACGGACTACTCGAGACGTGTTGTAGTATACTTAAAAGCGGACTTTGAGTATAAGTGGGAGATTGTTGGGATTATCTTTGAAAAGTATGCTTTTACTTTGTATAATCAAAACCGAATTTTCGGACTTATTTATTGAAATAAATTATTTATCATGATGCTTTAAATATGATTGAATGTTATATATATTTCTTTGCATAACTGTTCAATAATTAAATGACGTGTTACATCAGAGTTAATTTAGTGATACGGATCACGTAAGATTAAATTAACAAATTCCTTGTAACTAAAAGTACGCCATTCACGACCTAGATGGAAATGAACAACCATCGCGAAAGGTTGAGGTGTAAGGCTCGATTGGTTTGTCTTGACCAAGAGATTACACTAGTGCATGACCGATCTGTTGAATAGGACCTCTGAGGAGGATAAATTCTTGAATCCCGAACAAGGAAGAATTAGACCTCGATGGTTCGTTGTTTCTTAACCTTCGTCCCTTAAATAGGATCACGTGGGATTGGTAACTATTGCTTTGACTTATCATGGGTAGCGAATCGGAGAGATTCAATACTTTTTATCTTGGGCAATATTATTGGTCACATGTGATTGCTAAGATTTAATCTGAAGAATCGTGTGCAAGTACGCTTGTTTGATTTGCCCCCTTGGGAGGTTCATAAGTTTTATCATACCAAATCTTGCAAGTGGAATTAGTTTACGTATGGATAATAATGTTGAACCGTTCTCGACCAAGGACAAAAGATATTAATTAATGTAAAGCTATTTCAAAGGCTTGAATTAATTAGTGGGCTAGATAATCTTAAACACGGGAAAAAATGACCGGGAGCCATATTGACTGTAATATGGGTTAAGATGGATAGTGCAATATTAATTATGGAGTGGGATTAATTAATATTTATGGGCTTGAATTATATTGTGGCTCAATATTAGATATTCAAGATCCATTAGAAGGTCCAATCTTAATTCTCCTAAAGGCCCCCTGGGTAGCCCAACATATAGTCCAATAACTGAAAAGGTGATTAAAATAAAATAATATTGTTGCTTATATTTCCTCTAATTTTTTCGAAATTTATGGATAAAAGAGGGAGAAAGATTTTCTTTGAATTTTGTTATGGAATGAAGATATGTATTCTTGGAATACAAGATTATCTCATTAAATTCAAGAAATCTCCCACTTGGTTATTCATGAGAGAGATTTCGAAATTTTTGAAAATAGAGGGCAAGAAAAATTTTCTTGATTTTCTTGAAAAGATATTATGGAAGATATGTATTTCTTGAAATACAAGAATATCTCATAAATTCAAGAAGATCCAAATCTTGGATTCTTGCACACTTAATATTTTCGAAAATTATGCCATAATAGAGGAGGTGGGATTTTTGTGGAATATTTTAATTATGGGAAAAAGAATATAGGAGATATATTCAAGATTTCTTGGTGACCAAGAAAAGTCTTTTCCCACATTGAAAAATCACACAAATTTCGTTCACCCTCCCTCCTATAAATAGGGGATGATTAGTTCATTCCCAAGTACAATTCCATGTGCTGGAAATATTAGCAAATCCACATAAGTGGTGCAACAAAGTTTATTTTTTCCTTTTGTTAATTGTTCGCGAGTATCCTTCCACCGGATTGTCGAGCAAGGGCTAAGGGAATACTTGGGAAGTTCTTTTGGTTAGTCCGTCCGGCCAAAGCCACTTGCCGTCCCGGAGATGCGTTCACGTAAACCCGTAGATTCCGCATGCGTAGGTTTTACGTGGCTTTTTATATGCATGATATGTTGTTGCAATTATTATTTGAATTAATATAGGATTAATTCATGCTAGTAATAATTAATGAATTAAATTTGTATTAAATATTCACCCCGAATAGATCTGTGCAACTCATTCCCCAACATTTACTTACTCAACCCGACCTTGAGCTTTCTGACTACCTCCGTAGTTTACTTACTCAATCACACACAAGCTTTTCGGACTACCCTCAGAGCTTACTAACTTCTCCTCTAGAGTTTTCTGACTACTCCGCGTAGTTTACTAACTCTTTACAACACTTCTCACCAACAAACACACTTCAACTACCTTCACAAGGGTTTGGGGTTTCTAGGTTGGTTTCCAACTAGGATGAGATATCCTTTACAATGAAGCACAATGCAAAGGGTTAGGATATCTCGACTAAGCTTTGGATAATTCTTATCAAGCTAGGCTTAGTATAGTGAGCTCTCTTCAATATTGAAGCACTTGGGAAATTCTAAGTTTTTCGAGTGCTTTTAACTTTTACAAGAATAGGCTTGAGCTCTTAAGTTATGTATAAATTTCCGTCACCTTACAATGTAGAGGGTCACCAAGATTTATAGGCATACACCAAGGTCACTCTTGAAAACTATCCGTTGGAGAGACAAATTTGAGTGAGTTCCCTCTTGTGGTGTGTGTGAACGGCTATATTTAGGGTTTGAAACTCCCTAACACTTTCTAGGCAATAGCCTTCCATGTAGCCGGTCTTCACTTTTTTTGCGATCTGAACTTTTGTACATCCGACATCTTTTTTCAGAGACCTATCAACGTCGATGTCGGTGATGGTGCAGTGTTGTCTTTCTCTTTTTGACTTTTGTCTCCAAAGAAAAGGTAGACACCTTCAATGACTCTTTTTGTTTACAAACTCGAGTTTGATATAACCTTAACAACACTTCGACTTAGTTCCTTTTGTCTGCATTTGAATGTCTTGGCAGATATCTAACTTTCTAAGGAATCGCGATCTTCTCAGTATTGCATCCTTCAGATAGATATATTCAATGCCTCGGAACATTCAGTTCATCTTGAGCATTCATACATCAACGATTCTTGATAATTCTTGTGCCTTGATATTCTTGATCTTTAGTTTCTCAGTCTTCAGTCTTCAGAGTCTTCTGAGTCTTCAGGGTCTTCTGAGTCTTCAGAGTCTCTTGAATCTTTGTAGTTTATATTGGTGATGTCTTTGAGTCTTTTCGTGAATCTTGATTTACTCGGTATCCTCTTTGAGTCTTGATAACTATCTGAACTATATCTGCTGACTTTACATTTTGCAGATAACATCCTGAATATTCTAAAAACTGAATCCTGACTCAACTATCAAGATCATTCTGAACATGTCATACTCAGGGGTTTTGGGATCTAATCAAAATCATAAATCTTTATTAAAATTCATCTCCCAACATATGGTATCCACGTAATACCCACGTACGGACTTGCATAGATTTGCCAGCGTTGAATCTGAGACTGAATTTGCTAAGAAAATTTATATTCTAGATTTTATGGAGAAATTAGGTTTTCTTGTAGTGTTTAATGAATCCCTAGAATGTCCTATATATAGGGGAAGTCCAGCTTAAAGTTTCAGCAATCTTTATTAGGAAGATATTTCCTAATCTTGCAAATCATATCTCTTAGATATGATTTCCCTAAATATATTTTCCTACAATAATATTCTATATATTATTTTGGAATTCCTATTTAATTAAATCTAATTTAATTAAATAGTAATAATAATTAATTCCAAATTAATATATTATTAATAAATTCTCCATAAATTAAATATTAAATCCAACTTAATATTTAATCAACCAACTATAATCCATACAAGGGAATTACTTGTTGTGTGACCTATAGGCCCTCATATATCGAGCGATTTGTCAAACTAACAGTCTTAATTGAACCCTAGACAATAAATCAGACATTCTCAATATATCATAAGGTACGTTGCGAGAAATGTGCAACTACCTGTAACTATAACGTGGGCTATTGCGATATCTTCCTTTCATTCACGAGTACTCAATTAGTCTTGAACATGATGAATTGTCTATTCAAATAACATAATCATATTATCTCTAATCACTAATTGATCACTTATGTCATACTTGGCCACAAAGTCCAAGTTGACGTGCATTGGCCAATGACTTTGATCCAATTATGATGAGAAGATGAGTATTCTCTCTAAATCCACTTTGAGGAATGAATCCTATTCTTTGCTCAACTACCACGCACATGCACTTCGTGATGAACCCAATCCAAGCCATATCTACCCATGGAAGGGTGCAAGCGTCGGTCATGGTCAAAGTTCATCACTCCACACATGTCGTGCGTATTGACCTCAAGTCAAAGGAGTATCACATCGCTCCCACTAACCGAGACACCCGTAGACACATATAGTGGAATTACATCAAACGGTTTCTCGGATGGGTATACCAATGCCCTCTAAGGTATCTATGCATCCATCATGAGATACCTAGTATCTCGCAGTAAGTGAGATCTTACTACACTCTCTAAGAGTATGATGCAGATCGCACACCAATCTCAATTGCATCATCAATATCTCATTCTTGATGATCCTTGATCGGGGCTATTTGAGAATCATGCTTAAGTCATCTGAGTTCTCACGGTCTCAATGACAGCAGTGATTCATGGGAACAGAGATAAGAACAAATGCAAACAATCAAACATAATATTCTAATAAGTGTAACGCCATACATTTAATATTAAATAAAATAATAATATTAAATCAATACTAAATATTATTTTAGCATTACGTCCTTACATAGGATTGTCTCTAGGACACTAACACTAACAGTACCCCTCACAAAACGGGGTTGCAGAACGAAGAAACATAATTCTTTTAGAAATTGTCAGATCAATGATGAGTTATGCGGATCTTCCCAAGTCGTTATGGGGTCATGATTTGGAAACATCAGCTTACATTCTAAACATAATACCATTCAAATTGGTTCCTAAAACCCCGAAAGAATTGTGGACCTGGCACAAGCCCAGTTTGAGACACATGAAAATCTGGGGGTGTCCCTCATACGTGTTGGACAAGGAAGCCGGTAAGTTGGACCCATGTTCAGAATTAAGGTTGTTTATAGGATACCCCGAGAGAACAAAAGAGTGTATGTTCTATGGCCCCAAGGATCAAAGAGTTGTAATAAGTACACACTTTAGATTCTTGGAAGAAGACTATATGAATAATAGGAAGTCCAACAGTGAGATTACCTTAGATGAATTAAAAGGGCAAACTCCTATACCAACTGTATAAGTCGATATACCAAGCATCACACCTACACCACTGGAACTTCGTCATAGTGGGAGGGTTGTAAGACAACCCGAGCGATTCTTGGGGATAGGAGAGTCTTCGGACTTGGTCCCCGGTGATACTGAATCATACCCCTGGTCCTACAACGAGGCGATCCAAGACAAGGATGCGGATTCTTGGCAAACAACAATGAGAGCTGAAATGGGTTCTATGAATCATAATCAAGTGTGGGAGCTAGTCGAACCACTTAATGGGGTAAAACTCATTGGATGCAAGTGGGTTTACAAGAGAAAAAGAGGACCAGGCGGAAAGGTTGAAACCTTCAAGGCTAGACTTGTGGCAAAAGGATATACTCAGAAAGAAGGGATCGACTATGAGGAAACCATTTTGCCTGTTACTATGCTTAAGTCTATCTGTATTCTCTTGTCGATAGCTGCACATCTAGATTTTAAGATCTGGCAAATGGATATTAAGACAGCTTTCCTAAACGGAAGTCTTGAAGAAGAAATCTATATGCAAAAACCCGAAGGCTTCATTGCAAAAGGCCAAGAACACCTCGTTTGCAAGCTTAAGAAGTCCATTTAAGGACTTAAGTAAGCATCTCGTGCTTGGAACCAATGTTTTGATCAGGTTATAAAATCTTACGGTTTTGATCAAAACGAGTTCGAAAGTTGTGTATACAAAAGTGTGTCGGAACTGCCTTGGTATTCTTAGTATTATACGTAGATGACATTCTGCTCATCGGAGACGATGTAAAGGTGTTGTCAGACGTGAGGGTATGGCTGTCAAATCAGTTTGATATGAAGGACTTAGGAGAAGCCGCTCACATCCTTGGGATCAAGATCACTCGAGTCGATATCGCAAGAAAATGATGATAGGTTTGTCGCAAGCTTCATACATAGACATTGTTTTAAAGCGTTTCAGGATGCAGGATTCCAAGAAAGGTTTCTTACCTTTTAGGCATGGAATCCATCTATCGAAAGAAATGTGTCCCAAGACACATAATGAGATAGATGACATGAGGGGCATTCCATATGCGTCAGCAGTTGGAAGCCTCATGTATCCAATGTTGTGTACGAGGCAGGATATTTGCTTTGCCGTAGGCATGGTAGCAAGATATCAGAGTAACCCGAGAAAAGAACACTGGACTATTAATTAAAAACATTCTGAAGTATCTGAAAAGAACTCGAGATAGAATGTTGGTTTATCAATCAAACATTCTTATTCTTGTGGGATACATGGACTCAGATTTCCAATCGGACATAGATTCCAGAAAATCTACCTCGAGTAGTGTGTTTTATATAGGAGGTGCAGCCGTGACATGGAGAAGCATTAAGCAGAAATGCGTCGCAGATTCTACCATGAAAGTCGAATATGTAGCTACTTGTGAAGCAGCGAAAGAAGCGATTTGACTTAATAACTTCTTAGTGGACTTGGACGTAGTGCCGAATTTGCCCAGCACCATCACTATTTATTGTGATAATGCCGGAGTCGTTGCAAATTCAATGGAACCAAGAGCCCACAAAGCCAGCAAACATATTGAAAGAAAGTACCATCTTATACGAGAAATCGTTAAGAGATGAGATATAGAAGTGGCAAAGATTGCATCGGAGGATAACCTAGCAGATCCATTCACAAAGGGTCTGCCTCAAAAAACATTCGAGAGACATGTGTAAGGAATGAGTGTCAAGTGTGTTGCCAATCTGCTTTGAGTATAAGTGGGAGAAATGTTATTAGGTTCATGTAGGACATGAGACGTGTTGTAGTATACTTAAAAGCAGACTTTGAGTATAAGTGGGAGATTGTTGAGGTTATACGTGAAAGTATGTTTTTACTTTGTATAACAGACTAATGTACTCTTATTTAATGAATATAAATCTTTTATCACTGTTGCTTTAAATATGAATGAATGTTATTTATTGCAAACCGTTCAATATTAGTACATATTGCATTGTAGTTAATGTGGTGATACCCGATCACAGAAGATCACATTAATAATACCTTATAAATAAGTACATCTTCACAACCTAGATGGAATTGAACACTCCATTGGTAGAGGTTGATGTGCAAAACTCAGATTGACTTGTCTTGACCAAGAGATTATGTCTTGTGATTGTGTTAGGGCTGAAAAATCAACCCTTTATTTATACATATAAGTTTCGAAATTTTCAAGAGAAAATATGGAGATGGGATTAAATTTTTTGTAGTCCAGTAACTTGTCATCATTTTAAAATTGGTCTGGATTGTTTTGACTTTTTTATTTTTGTCATGTAAATTTGTGAAAATATTGAAATTGGTCCATGCACATGTGGGGTTTTGTTTGACTTTTTCTTTTACATGTGGCAATGTTGAATATATTAATGTGACATTATTTGTTTTAATAATTCATTAAATTAGTAGAAAAAATAAGAAAAAATAAATCATGTTACTGAATTTTTTTTTTATAAAAAATTATATTATTTAAAAAAAAATACATTTTATAATTCTATTAATTAAAACTTTTAATTACCCCAAAACAAATTAAATTTGCTAAATCAATTTAATTATTAAATTTAAATATTTAAAATATCTTAAAGTTAATTTATTAAAAAAATTATAGAAGTTTAATTTGTAAGATTAAAAACTTAAGAATTTTTTAAAAACGGTAATATAAATAAATTATTTAAAAAAAATCATTTTGTTTGACCTATTCTCATATGCAATAATGCTGACTACATTTTTATGTCAATTTTCTAAATCATTTTAAAAATTAAATTTAAATTTTCAAATACCATAAAATAAATTCATTAAAAAACTTACGACCGTTAAGTTTGTAAAATTTAGAAACCTTAATATTTTGAAAAGGTTATAATATAAATAAATTAAAATAAAACCTTAAAAAAATTATACTACAGATTTTTCAAAATTAAAATTAAAATTATTTTTTAATATTTTTCAATTTATTTATATCACTGTTTTTTTTAAATCTTAAGATTTTTAATTTTACAAATTTAACTGTTATAAATTTTCTTTAATGATATTAGTTTAAGATACTTCAAAATATTTTAATTTAATATTTAAATTGATTTAGCAAATTTTAATTTATTTTGGGGTAATTAAAACTTTTAATTAATTGAATTATAAAATTGTAATTCTTTTTAAAATAATATAAGTATTTATAAAAAAAACATCCAGTGATTTGAGAATATATTAAATAAATTAAAATCCAATTTTCATTATTTTTTAATAATTTAATGAATTATTAAAATAAATAATATCACGTTAACATAATCAATATAACCACATGTGAAATAAAAAGTCAAACAAAACCTCACATGTGCATTGACTGAAGAGGACCAATTTCAAAATTTCTACAAATTTATAGGGCCAAAATAAAAAAATCAAAACAATTAGGATCAATTTCAAAATGATGTCAAATTACTGGATTACAAAAAACTTAATCCATATGGAGATATAGAAAGATTTTATTCTCCAATAGATAATTACCAAATACATTAATATGTATCTTCTTTCCATATATATTTTTCCCATAAAATTTCTCTCTCCTAAATCTTGTATAATGAGGGGTGAAAATCCTTGGTCAAATTTGTGGAATTATGGGAAGATTTTCTCCAAAAAATCTTATCTTCCTTCCATAATTTTCGTTCCACAAATATCTTTTTCCCAATATTTTCTCTCTCCTTTAATTCTTGTAACAAATTAATTATTTTATTTTAATAACCTTTGTTAATGGGCTTCTATTGAGCTACTTGAGGGGTCTTTAGGGAGAAATAGAATTGGACCTCCCAATGGGCCCATAAATCAATATTGAGCCACAATATTATTTTTACAGCTCATTAATATTAATTCATTCCACTATATAATTAATATTGCACTATCCATCGTAACCCATATTACAAAATATGGTTCCCAGTTACTATTTCTCGTGTTAAGATTCAATGTACATTAATTAATTTTATCTTCTGAATACTTTAATTAATTAATATCTTTTATTCCTTGGAGTAATGACATCTCAACATTATTATCATATCGGAAATTAATTCCACTACGATTTGATATGATAAACCTTCTGAGCCCACCAAGGGGACATAATCAAACTTGAATCTCCAAGTACACGATTCTCTGTATTAATTTTGGCAATATGTCCTATAATTAATAAGATTATCTAAAATATAAAGTATTGAATTTCTTTGATTCTCTAACCATAATAAATCAAAGCAATAGTTATTAATTACATACAATCTCATTTATATGACAGAGATTAAGAAATCAACAACCACTGGGGTCTAATTCTTCATTCCTTAACTCAGTCTAGAAGAATTACCTCTATATAGGTCCTATTCAGCACATCATAATGCATTGGTGTAACCTCTTTGTCAAGACAAACCAATCCGACCATTACACCTCAACTTCTACCAATGGATTGTTCAATTCCATCTAAGTAATAAATCGATTGTACTTATATACAAGGAACTGATAATGTGATCTTATGTGATCTTCTACACACCACATTGTCTACAATGTAAAGTACCTCTTAACGTTTATGCAATAAATAATTAACGTTCATTATATTTAAAGTAATAGTAATAAAAAGATTATTCTCAGTAATAAGTGCAAGAATCGGTCTGTATACATAAGTAGCATTAAAATCATACTTGTCAACATAACCCTAATACTATATTCTCTCGTGCGAGTAGTTTGGTGGGAGTCCCCACGTCATCACTCGGCCTCCTCCTTTGCTCGCCCATCTTTCTCTTGCCATTGTTATTTTGGACGATGGGACCTTTTTTTGAGCTTGGGGGTTGCTAGATTCAACCCCAGCTCACACTATTTTTTGGCGAAGCATCGCCATGACCTCGATGATCTCCTCAGGGGTTTTGATCTCCTTGACGTTCTTTGGGATATACCTTCTTTGAGGTTCTAGCTTCTTGCTTAGATTTTCCAGATTGGTGAGACATTTTGGTAAATTTTTTTGGTTTTTGAGTATGAAGGTATAGATGAAACAAATGGAATTTTTTTAGCATCTTTTGAAAGTGTAATTTAAGAGACCCTCCTTCTAGCGTCAATTCTTGATAGTCAAATCAACGAGGTATATTTGTTTAGTGTGACTTAAGTGTTTGACTAACAAACAAGTAATTTAAGATCTTTTAATGTAATACCTTTCAAAAAAAAAAATCTTTTAATGTAATAAATGTAAATGATTAGAAATAAATGAAGAATACCTTGAATGATCTTCAATAAATGCTAGTAATAAATTTGAGAAAATAATTGTTCTTAAGCATTTAAAATCGGATCATCTTTAATAGCTGAAAAACCTCTATATATATTACTTTATTAAAGAGTGATCTGAAGTATTCGTATATAAGTATTCATATTAAAATGTTTATTCATTCTTAAGTATTTATTTTTTTTTATTAATGATATTTTTTTAACAGAGAAAGTATTAATTTCTCAGAAAGTTTAAATTAATATGAAATCTATACTATATTAAAAAGTGGCTAGGGGTTGAGAAACATTTTTGGACCCTTATACCCCTGCCACTTTTTACTTTGTTCAATTTGGTCCATTCTTTCATTTTTTTAATTTTATTTTAAGTTTTGTAAATTTAATTAATAAATACCTTTGTATTCAATTTATGGTCGAGAATGAACAAATATGTTTTACTTGAAGCAATAAGAGATTTTTATATATGTTCAGTACGCTAAAGTCTCTACCTATTATTTTTTTGAATAATTGAAGCATGAGTTTGAATCACAAATGGTCTTATAAGTTTGGCCTCAAATAGATTCAGTCCCATTAGTTTCTTTGTCGTCGATTTAGTCACAATTACTATGACAATATCCAATTTTAGTTCCAAATTCGATCAAAAAATTCAAAACAACTTGATTTTCTAAAATAATAATCTTATTTTTCTATAACGACTTTTTACTAACTACTTACGTATCACGTGCAAAGGACGTGGTATAAACTAGTATAGAAAATATTTGTTGTTGGAAAATTCAAATAAAAGTTTAGGTTTGTAAGGAATGGAGATAAGAGAAATAAATATGTATTAAACTAGATAAAGTCTTATGTGAAAATTTTCGCATGTGAAAAATGCCAAAATTATTTATTTAAAGTAAAAATAAAAAAATTAGGTTTGTAAGGAATGGAGTTAAGAGAAATAAATATGTATTAAACTAGACCAAGTCTTATGTGAAAAATTTCAAATGTGAAAGTGCCAAAATTATTTATTAAAAGTAAAAATAAAAAAATTGGCGTTGCTAGCAGCTTTCGAACACGGGTATCAGGGATAGAAAGAGACATTTTTACCAGCACTCTACAGCACCTTAATGCCTCATATTTGCAACTTTATTTTGAATTAAGTATTGAGAGGTGCAAGATCTCTCACTAAGAATACTCTTAGGTCCAAACGTCTTTTTAAATTATTTATATCAATAAAGTAATTATACTGTTTCAAACTATCTCAATATAAACATCACTAAATCACATCTCTTGCCACTACATATTAAAATAACTTTTTTTTTGTCTCATTCACTTTAATTGCTTAAAATACCTTTAAGAGAATGCAACTTTTTCCCTTCAAATGTTAATGAAAAACTTTCTCATTAAAACTTGTGTCATAGTCAAATGAGCAATCTAAAAAAGACAAATGTAGTAATTGATTTCAAGAAGAAAGAAAATTTATATTAAATACAAAATTTATTATTTATATTATTAATCATTAATATGCAACTTCTAAAATTTGAGTCATTCTCCTGTGCACCACATGCACCAATAAAAAATGGTGCACTCTAAACCCTAACCCCTAAATAATTAACCCTAAACCATAAACCCTAACCACTTGGGCCGAGTGAACCATGAACCACTCGGGGCGGGTTTGGGGTCGGGTCGGGTTGAAAAAAAAATTAAAACTGAAATTAAAGTTAAAAGAAAACCGAAATTGAAAAAAAAATGAAATTAAAACTAAAAAAATTTAAAAAAAGATCTTTTAAAATTAAATTGCACCAATTTTATTGATTTAACGTGTAGTCTTATAATTTGTCTTTATTAAAATGGGTCAATTTGAAAAAACCAAAAAAAAGGTTAATATATTTTTTTTTTAGTTGGGCCGGATTATTAGCACCCCCATTATTAGGAGATACACCCCCCAAAAAATATTTTCAAAAAATTTAATTTGAATTTAATACATAATTTCAAACACCTTTGTGTTAAAATTGATCTTAATTTTAACATTTGTTTTGAAAGTTTTTCGTTTGCAAATTTTACTTTGCAAAACTTCAGAAATTCGGCATCTTCTTTTCGAAATATATTAGTGATTTCGAAAAACTACTTTTAAAATTAAGATATAATTTCAACACCTATATTTCGAAATTATGGAGGGGGTGTATCTCCTAATAACGGGGGTGTTAATAACCGGACCCTTTTCGTTTTTATATGTGTGAAATAGGCTTCTTCCCAAAACCTCCAAACGCTACTTCTGCCTCTCTCCCGCTCGCAGCCGTCGTATAACCATGGTGAAGAAAAGCAAAAGTAAGCTTCGTATAATCCCTACTCTTTCCAAATCTTGATTAATGCTATACTCGTGCTTCTTATAGTTCATTCATAGTCACATTTCATGTTTTGATAATCATTTATTACTGCGTGTGTTTGATTGAATTTTGAACTTCCACCTCAGAAAGCAAGAGCAAGAGGGTATCATTGAAGAAGAAATACAAGGTAATAAGGAAGGTTAAGGAGCACCACAAGAAGAAAGCTAAGGAAGCCAAAAAATTAGGGTTCGATAAGAAGCCCAAGGTCGAGAAGGATCCAGGCATTCCTAATGATTGGCCATTCAAGGAGGAAGAACTCAAGGCTCTCGAGGTCCGTCGTCAACGCGCTCTCCAGAAAATCGAGGATAAGAAAGACGCTCGTAAAGAGAGGGTATTGATTTCTTCCATTCCCTTAATTTGATTTTATGGTTTTAGATTAGGGAGGTGTTGTTTCATGTTTGCAATTGATTTGCTGTTTAATCTGTTTATGTATGTAATTTGGTTTTTGCTGATTGATAGGCTCGAAAGAGAAAATTGGGCATATTGGAAGATGAAGAAGATGCTTCTGTTGGAGAGGGAACTATGAGTGATAATCCTGCAGGAGTCACTAAAAAATTGGGTGTGTGTGTGTGTGTTTTTTTTTTTTTTTTTTGTATTTGAACTTGTGGTTTATTGTTTTGCAGAAAGTTAAAATATTTTTGATAGGCTCAGAGAAGAGTTTTTACAAGGAATTGGTTAAAGTCATTGAAGCATCTGATGTCATATTGGAAGTTCTTGATGCTCGTGATCATAGTTATTAATGGCGCAAGGCGCCACAAGGCGCGAAGCAGCGCCTAGCGCCTTAGGCGCGCGCCTTGCATCCCTGGAAAAAACAACATAAGACCTTGATAATTTCTTAATAAACCTAACCATTGCTTCTGTAGCAATACCCCAAGTCAAATTTTCACCTTGGTGAACCAACTCATCTTCATCTTCCATTAGACCAACCATCCACTCATTGCTTTCATCTATATCCCTCAAAGAGATAGGATCAATGTGATTACGTGAGTCATACCGATTACCGATGCTTCAACGCACGATTATACTTGATAAAAAGTGAATCTTGAAACCCTAGATGCGTTTCACTTAAATATTAAGACTTAAGAGATAGTATTTTTTATTATTCTGATGTTATTTAACAAATAAAAAAATATTTATTTTTATTTCAAACCCTAGATGTGCATGAAGGCACGCCAGGCGCCTTTGCCTTTGCCAAGGTCAAGGTGGCGAAAAGCGCTGAAAGCGCCAAAGCGAGCCTTGAAAAATCCCAACCGCCTGGACCTATGGTAGGCGAGGTGGCTAGCGCCCCGAGCGCCTTGCGCCTCGGGCGCGCCTTTAATAACTATGCTCGTGATCCCCTTGGAACTCGCTGCGAGGACATGGAAAAGATGGTGAGGAGCTCAGGGCCTGATAAGCATCTTGTTCTGCTCCTAAATAAAATTGGTATGCTTGTTCCGTCATACTGATTGTATTCGAGTTTTAACTTTCATCATTAGTTGGTTTGTAACTTAGAGTTGGTCTTATGTAAAATTGTTTTACTGTACAATTTGTTCACAACTATCACTTTACGGTATAACAACTAATACTGACAAACTAATACGGTGTAATGAAACAACTAATACGGTTGCACATTAAAACTGTAATATGATAATGCAATCTAAGTTCTTTTTTTAATCACTGCAGTAAGTACCCAGATTATCTAATTGGCGAACATTGTGGTAGCTTGTTAACTACTTTTGTGATTGATTTAGTTTTTTCACTTACCACTTTTGGTAAATGCATTGTTCATTAAAGATCATTTCCTTTGTAGTATTGGGATTCTGTACTGATAAGGGTTTGGAGAAAGTTTGTTGCATTATGCAACCTTAATAATTTCCCTGTTATACATTGAAATTGCAGATCTCGTCCCTCGTGAATCTGCTGAAAAATGGCTTAAGTATCTTAGAGAGGAATTACCAACAGTTGCCTTCAAATCTAGCACCCAAGAACAGAAGTCAAACCTCGGGTGGAAAAAATCTGCTCCAAAGGCTGGAAGGGCGAACCATTCTCTGCAAACAAGTGATTGTCTTGGGGCTGAAACACTAATAAAATTGCTGAAAAATTACTCAAGAAGCCATGAGATCAAGAAATCTATCACTGTGGGGGATAATTGGGCTCCCTAATGTTGGTAAAAGTAGTATAATTAATAGCTTGAAAAGGTCCCATGCTGTCAATGTTGTGGCCACTCCTGGATTGACAAGATCTATGCAAGAGGTTAATCTGGATAAAAATGTTAAATTACTGGATTGCCCTGGTGTTGTAATGCTTAGATCTGCTGCAGACGATCCATCGATTGCTCTTCGAAATTGCAAAAGAATAGAGCACCTTTTGCTGAGTGTTGACATAATAATTAAGACTAGCACTTGGGTGCACCAGACCGTGCAACTTGTGCGCAACTAGTAGTGTTCATTTAAAAAAACTAATATTGACCAACCAATACCTTTTAGTAAAATAACTAATACCATTTTAAAATACACTTGAGTTGTACTGTACAACTGGTGCATAAAAATATTTGCCAATAATTTAAAGTAGATTTGTCTAGGATGCTCTTATTCATAATGATCTGCAAGTTATTTTTCATCCATGTCAATTACTTTAGATTGACCGTAATCCATATACAGGATAATGAACAAACCGAAGGCAATCGTGATGATGATCAACCCATGGAATCTGGAGAAGAAAAAAGCAGTTGCGAAGGAGAAATCTGCAAATAGCAAGCAAAATGAGAAGCTATATGGTGAGGAAAGAATGCTAAATTCAAAGTTGAAGAAAGCAGAGAAGAAATGACTGAAAAAGGAAAGCAAAACATCTGCAATGGAACATGATGGGGATGAGGATTATGACTTCAAGGTTGATTACGTCAAGGATGATTCTGCCATGGAAATAGGTGACGACGAGACCATTGCTGATGAAAGCATTAAAAACAGATTTGAGCTGCCTGAAGGAGTAGAGACGGGCAATGAATAACCGGGAAGAAAAGGGGAAGAAGGGAAATATCATAGGAAATGAGTTGGTGAAAAATGAGTTATTTTTGAAGATTTTGAATATTTTCACATATTTCTTCTGTATTAGTAAGTTCAATAGAGAGCTGCAAAATGTCAGCAAAACAACAAGGATACTGGATACTGACTTGTAATGCTTTTGTAGTATTTTCTATACTTGAGTATGCTTTCATTACACTTGAGTATGCTTTCATTACACTTGAGTATGTAGTTTGATATTTGCTGCAACTTAAATTTTGTTAATTTTCCTTTCAATTTATTTCTTTTTTGTTCATTTTAAATGTTCTTCCCAATGATTTTGGAGGTGCTGGCTGTATTAATTGTTTTTGTTTGGAAATAGAAAATTGAGTTATAGGAGATACTTGAGGGTCGTTGTTGAGTAAATCTCATGGCACATTGTACAGGCGACAATTACTATCAACACCTTACTAATATATATATATAATGATATAGAATCAACTATCTGATTTTTTATGGAACCAGATTAATGACGTGTCATGCCAACTATTCCCTAAACTATGAACTATAAACCCTAAATCATGAACCATTCGGATCGGGTGAACCATGAACCACTGGGCCGGGTTTGGGTCCGGGCTGGGTAAAAAGAAAAATTGAATTGAACTGAAAAAATAAAACTGAACAGAAAAAAAAATTACATTTTTTTTTACCGTCCGGACCAAACTCGGCAGAATCGAACCCGCCCGAGTGGTTCATGGTTCACCCGAATTTTATGGTTTATGATTTAGGGTTTATGGTTCATGGTTTAGGGAATAGTTGGCATGACACGCCATTAATCCTGTTCCATAAAAAATCAGATAGTTGGTTCTATATCATTACTCTATATATATATATATATATATATATATATATATATATATAAGGATAATTGATTTGTATATTAAGGATAATTAATATGTAATTAATAGATTAGATCTTGGTCATTATTGGTCATTAATATGTAATTAATAGATTAGATCTTGGTCATTATTGGTCATTAATATGTAATTAATAGATTAGATCTTGGTCATTATTGGTCATTAATTGTATCCTTATTTATAGTGGAATTCTTCCAATCACCTCATTAACGGTGATATTCTAATTATCATCACATGGTATCACGATCCTAAACACGATCCTAACCCTACTTTTCTGCTGCCGCCGATCATCTCTTCCGCTTGCCGGCTCTCTTCGTTGGACTGGTCCCCTTCAACTCCTCGATGATTTACGGACAGTCCCTCCAAAGATATCATTGTCTCATGAACCCCACGCTTGAGTTTTTTCAATGGCGGCATCATCCTCTTCCACCACCAATCCGCTCCCCACAATACCATGCTCTCAATGGTACCGATCAAACTTGAACCCTCTACTTACTTGATGTGGTATCGTCAAGTCATTCATATGGCCGAGTGCTTCGACCTAATGGGATTTCTTGATGGATCAGTCGTGGCCCCATCCCCTACAATCACGATTGATGGCGCCCATCAACCAAATCCGGCGTTTCTTGCGTGGCGTATGAAAGACAAGAAATTACTCAGCGTCGTCTTCACGTCGCTCACTCCGGATGCGGCATCGGAGGTTCTGGATTGTCAAACCTCTCATTCGGCTTGGTCGACGCTGCTGGCGGCGTTCTCCGACTCATCCGCTTCTCACACCCATCAGCTACGTGAGGAGTTGTTTTCTCTTCGGAAGGGTGATCTCTCGGTGGATGACTATGGCCGGAAATTTAAGAACTTGTGTGATCAACTTTCGGCAATTGGTTGCCCTATTGATGAAACTGATAAAAGCCATTGGTTCTTACGAGGGTTAGGCATTCAATTTGCCTCGTTTGCTGACACTCGAATGGCGCTAACCACATTGCCTGTGTTTCGTACCTTGCTTCATCAAGCTCGTCAGTTTGAGATGATGTTGCGTGCTATGGAAGGTGGTTCTCCATCTTCGGCGGCGTTCACGACTTCAAACCCGGGCAATGGTCGTGCAGGTAGTGGCCGTTCCTCGTGGACAAGGTCGACCTAAGGGCGACTCGGTTTCTCTTCCGCAATCGGGGTTCAACAATGAGGCCAAAATTTTCAAGATTCTAACAATCGTCCGCAGATCTCTGGGGTTTTAAGTGGTAATTTGGGTAGCAAACCGGTAATCGTGGGTGGAAACGGGGTCGTCATACCTATACTCCTCGTTGTCGATATGCAAATGTGAACATTATCTTGAATAAATGCCCTCAATTTATTGATGCTCGGAATCTTTCTTATACGCCAATCTTGCTCGAGCCTTTAATCACTCATGTCGATTTACGATTCCACTCTGATTGGTATTTGGACTCGGTGCTTCACAAGATATATGACGAATCGGACATCCGCTCTTGAATCCTTCTGCCTTACACCGTAACGGTTACATTATTGTTGGTAATGGTTCTACTTTTAAATATTTCGTGATATTGACACTTCTAAATTATCCGGGGATGTTAAATTGTTGGATGTATTGGTTGTGCCACATATTACTAAGAACTTATTGTCTATTTCTAAGTTGATTTCCGATTACCTGCTGACGTTGTGTTCTCGATAAGTTCTTTGCCATTCGAACCGGGTGACAAAGAAAATTATGGCTCGAGGAAGGGGTTGATAAAGGTTTATATTTGCTTGATCGGGGTGTCCCTGCCATTAGTTCTTGAATTAGGAATAAAGACTTGAAGGCCGCTTTTGATTTATGGCATCTTCGTTTGGGGGCATGTCCCGCTTTACTATTATTTCTTTATTGCAAAAGATAGGCCAATTATCTATTACTTCTTTATTACCGACTCCTACACTTTGTTCCTCTTGTCAGTTGGCTAAGAGCAAACGTGTACCTTTTCTGTTGAATGAAAAACGTGCTGATGCAGTACTTGACTTAGTCCATTGTGATCTGTGGGGCCCGGCCCCAGTTATTTCGTCTGATGGGTTTAAATATTATGTCGCTTTTGTGGATGATCATTCTCGTTTCTCTTGGATTTATCCCCTTCGTGCTAAGTCTGAATTTTATGATATTTTGGTGAAATTTCATGCTTTTGTCTGCACTCAGTTTTCCAGAAAAATCAAGGTTTTCCAAAGTGATGGTGGCACAGAATTTGTGAATTCTAGAGTCCGTGAATTTATGTCACTACATGGCATTCTTCATCGTCTCTCGTGTCCATACACTCCTCAGCAGAATGGGCGGGCAGAACGCAAGCATAGACATATTTCAAAAAACAGTCTTTCTATGTTATTTCATTCACATGCTCCTCAGATCGTTGTGGTTTGATGCTTTTGCCATTTGCAGTTTATGTTATTAATCGTCTGCGCCTCATCTGCATCTTTGTCTAACAAGTCTCCTTTGAGCTTCTTTTTTAGATCAATTCCAAACTATGCCAATTTTAAACCGCTTAGGTTGTCGAGTTTATCCATTTTTGAGGACTATCTTTGAACACAAGTTGGCACCCAAAAGTCGGCCTTGATCTTTCTTGGGTACAATAGCACACATAAGGGATTTCGTTGCCTCGATCCAACTACTTCTCGGGTCTTTTTATCGAGGCATGCTCAATTTGATGAACTATGTTTTCCTTTCTCTGAGAACTCGTCTGCAACACCGATGTCCAATTTGGATTTCTCAAGTTTTTTGGATGGTACTATCATCGTGCCCATGCCTTTGCCGCCATCCATCCGTCCCGTGTCATCGCCGCTTTGTTTCTCCCTCATATCATTCCTTTGGACGATGAGGAACAGCTCCCATCGTGATACTGCACCTCAGCACCGCCGCTTAACCCAAATTTCACCGTTGGCACCACTAGCCGATCGAGCCCCCGAACCCGCTCTGTTGCGGTCCCTAATCCACCGGTCCCCGGTCATGGGGCCCGCCCATCCTATGGTGACGTGCGTGTCTTGCGGGTGTTCAAGCCTCGTTATCGGTTGATCTTTCTTGCCTTTGCCTTGCTATCCTCTCTCGATTGCTAGCTCAAACCTAGAGGTTTCAAATCCGTTTGTCAAATCTCCAGAATGGTTGTTGCGCTATCAGAAGAGATCAATGCTCTACGTCAAAAATAATGGGATCTTGTACCTTGTCCTTCACGTCTTAATATTGTTGGTTCGAAGGGGGTTTTTCGGACCAAGTTTCATTCCGATGGTACTATTGAGCATCATAAAGCTCGCCTCGTGGCACGAGGGTTCACCGGGTTCCGGTACATTCAAATTTCGTCAAGTCTTCTCTTTATCGAAAGTTATTCTTGCTCTTCTTTGTGCAATCTCGATTAGGGTCGTTGCATCGGTTAGATGTCAAGAATGCATTTCTCAATGGATTTCTTGACAAAACCGGTTTTCATGGCTCAACCTCCGGATTTGTTGATCCACGCTTTCCTGATCATGTTTGTCGTCTAAAGAAGGCGTTGTATGGTCTGAAACAAGCCCCTCTTGCTTGGTTTCAACGATTTAGTACATATCTCTTCAGCTTGGGATTTGGCCAGAGTCGATCTGACTCATCTTTGTTCTATCTCGTTCGAGGTACTTCTATTCTCTATCTACTCTTATACGTAGATGATATAATTATCACAGGAAATGATGGTGACATGCTCAAGACATTCATTGCACGCACGCATAAGGAATTTGCTATTAAGGATTTGGGGCGTCTTAACTATTTCCTTGGTCTTGAGGTCTCGTACACTTCAGATGGTCTTTTTGTTGGTCAGGCCAAATATGCTACTGACATTTTGGAACGGGCAAAACTATTGGATTCCAAACCGGTTTCCACCCCCTCGCTCACCGGAGAGGTTTTGGTAAGTGATGGCCCACCGCTCCACGATCCCACTTTATATACAGCTTTTAGTCGGGGCCCTTCAAGATGCCAACTATTACCCGCCCGGATTTATCGTATGCTGGTGAATGTTGTTAGTCAATTTCTTCACTCACCGACGATGATCATTTTAATGTTGTTAAGCGGATTTTACGTTATGTGAAGGGTACAGTCCACTTTGGCTTATCCTTTACTCGGCATCCAGAGTCTGCTGTCATTGGGTACTCTGATGCTGATTGGGCCCGTTGCATTGAAACCAGACGATCCACGTACGGTTACTCAATTTTTTTTTGGCGGAAATCTCATCTTTTGGAGTGCAAAGAAACAACCTCTGATGGCTTCGCTTTCGAGTTGTGAATCAATACCGTGCTATGGCCAATGCAAATGGTGAAATTGTTTGGCTCACCAATCTTCTCGATGAGCTCCGAGTCAAAATCTCCAATCGGCCTGAACTCTTGTGTGACAACAAGAGTGCTATTTTTATCAGTCAGAATCCAGTTGCTCACAAACGAGCAAAACACATTGATCTGGACTACCACTTTGTTCGTGAACTAGTATCCTCTTGGGAAGATTTCCACACGTTTTGTTTCATCTCATCTTCAGCTTGCAGATATTTTCACCAAGAGTCTGCCTCGACCTGCTTTTGAGCTTCTTCGATCCAAGCTTCGCGTTTGTCTTCACCCCACGCAACGCTTGCGGGGGGGTATTAAGGATAATTGATTTGTATATTAAGGATAATTAATATGTAATTAATAGATTAGATCTTGGTCATTATTGGTCATTAATATGTAATTAATAGATTAGATCTTGGTCATTATTGGTCATTAATATGTAATTAATAGATTAGATCTTGGTCATTATTGGTCATTAATTGTATCCTTATTTATAGTGGAATTCTTCCAATCACCTCATTAACGGTGATATTCTAATTATCATCACAATATATAAATATAAAAAATTGGATTGCTATATGTACCCAATTTTAGACCACTATATTTTTATTGTTAAAACAAAACTATATGATATGCACAAGGGTTATTGAAAGAAGAAGAGAAGGTGTTTTCTATTTATTTATTGCAATATCATCCATTTTATTAGATTCTAGGGTTTCAAGTTGCTAGTGTTCAATCATGTTAATTTTTTGTGTTTTTACAGTGTCTTATTGTAAAGAAATAATTGGTCCCGGCTCCCGGGGATTTATTTAGCTGCGACTAAAAGTTAATTATTTGCCATTAACAAAAAGCGTTCAAATTAGAGCCTTTGTGCCGTGAACGAGGACGCAGTTTTCCATGCATCTATATATGATATATAGGCTAAGTTTTGTATACACCCGGGTGCACCGTACTCTTATACTGTATTTTAGAAGTGTGCAATTTGTTATGCTGAAAAATGCGACTTATTTACACAGAAAAGTGCAACTGTTAATATGGGAACATAGATGCATGCTTTTTTTTGGAACAGTTGCATGTTTTTATTTTGTATAGTTGCACGCTTCTAAAATGTACTATAAGTGTATGGTGCACCCGGGTGCACATGAGACCCACTCATATCTATAATAGCAGAAACTGGCCCAAATTTAAAAACGATTGAATTTTCTCGCTAAAAATTATTGTCAAATCGAAAAAAGAATCTTTGGAAAAAATATTAAAAATTATTATGTTTTGAGAAATTTTTTTGAAAAAAAATAGAAAAAAAATCTTTGGAACATGTATATCTCCCCCGTTCCACTATAATTGTCTAGCTTTCCTTTTATGGATGTCCCACTATAATTTTCTCATTCAATAAAAGGAAAAAGTAAATCTACTGCCCATAATTTTTATCCTCACTTTTCACACAATATTACAAAAAATGTCACCCACTACTCCACTCATTACTCCACATATTTTTTTCCTCTCTCCCAATACCCAAAACTACCCTTCATTTTTATTATTTTATTATTATTCCTTAAACAAAACAACAAAAAGAAACGAGACAATTATACCGGGACGGAGGGAGTATATTATGTTAGTGTTAGTGTCCTAGAGACAATCCATTGTAAGGACATAATGCTCAGATAATATTCAGTTTTGATTTAATAGAGACAATTATACCGGGACGGAGGGAGTATATTATGTTAGTGTTAGTGTCCTAAAGACAATCCATTGTAAGGACATAATTCTCAGATAATATTCAGTTTTGATTTAATATTATTGTTTATTTAATATTAAATATATGGCGTTGCACTCATTAGAATATTATGTCTGATTGTTTGCATTTATTCTTATCTGTGTTCCCTTGAGTCACTGCTGTCATTGAGTGTGTGAGAACTCAGATGACCTAAACATGATTCTCAAATGGCCCCAATCGAGGATCATCAAGAATGAGATATTGATGATACAATGGAGATTGGTGTGCGATTTGCATCATACTCTTTGAGAGTGTAGTAAGACCTTACTTGCTACGAGATACTAGGTATCTCATGATGGATACACAAATAACTTAGAGGGTATTGGTATACCCATTCGAGAAACCGTTTGATATAGTTCCACTATATGTGTCTACGGGTGTCTCGGTTAGTGGGAGCGATGCGATACTCCTTTGACTTGAGGTCAATACGCACGACATGTGTGGAGTGATGAACTTTGACCATGACCGACGCTTGCACCCTTCCATGAGTGAATATGGCTTGGATTTGGTTCATCACGAAGTGCATGTGCGTAGTAGTTGAGCCAAGAAAATGATTCATTCCTCAAAGTGGATTTAGAGAGAATACTCATCTTCTCTTCATAATTGGATCAAAGTCATTGACCAATGCACGTCAACTTGGACTTTGTAGTCAAGTATGACATAAGTGATCAATTAGTGATTAGAGATAAATTGATTAAGTTATTTGAATAAACACTTCATCATGTTCAAAACTTAATCGAGTATTCGCGAATGAAAGGAGAAAATCGTAATAGCCCATGTTTCAGTTACAGGTAGTTGCACATTTCCTCGCAACGTACCTCATATATTGAGAATGTCTGATTTATTGTCTAGGGTTCAATTAAAACCGTTAGTTTGACTAATCGCTCGATATATGAGGGCCTATGGGCCACACAACAAGTAATTGTTGTTTACTAATTATAATCAAGGGTGCAGAAGTTAGAAATCGCTAGGCGAACGGATTGTGGCCACCTAGCGCCTAGGCCGCCTAGGCGGTTGGTGTATTTTTTTTTATAAATACAAAATTAATTAAAAAAGGGATAAAATTGACTAAATAAGTAAATAATAATCATTGACTAATGAATAGAAACCCGCACAACGTTCAGTAATTAATACGCAACCTTCACCTTCACCTTCACGCACACAATGACCAAATCAAACTTGAAGCAATCTTCTCAATAAAAATCCAAATCAAATATTCAGTCTTTCTCCATTTCTTCATCCTTAGGCGAGCGGCGATAGTGGGCAGCGGCAGTGAGAGCCGGCTGGCGGCGGCAATAGTGGGCAGCGGCGATTACGGGTGATTGCGGGCGGCGGCAACTTGAATTCTACCTTCCTTTTCCTTTTGCACAGTGAGTTCTTTTGATGTAAATCTCAGATCTGGTTTTGATTGAGTTGTGAACTGATTGAGGAAGGAAGAGGGAACGCGTTCTTTTGATGTAAATCACAGATCTGGTTTAATTTTATTTTTTTTAAAAAGGAAAAAATGCCTATATGCGCGGCCGCCTAGTGAACTTTGGCCGCCTAGGCGGCGCCGAGCGCCGGGGACGACTTTCTTAAGCGATTTTAGCAAAATCGGGGCGGCTGGCGGCCGCCTAGCCCGATTTTCTTCATCCATGATTATAGTTGGTTGATTAAATGTTAAATTAGATTTAATATTTAATTTATGGAGAAGTAATTAATAATAGATTAATTTGAAATTAATTATTATTAATGTTTAATTAAATTAGATTTAATTAAATAAGAATTTCCAATAATAATATTTGAAATATTATTGTAGGATTTAATATATGGGTAATTCTTGGTGGACAGATTCTGCCCTGGGCAGAAAAGACTATTTTAGACTTGGTGGGCTTGATTGAGGGAACATTCTTGGGTGGACTTGATTGAGGGCAAATACTTTTTAATGATTTGCCCTGGACAGAATCTGTCAATTTAGCACCCCTTTAATATATATGGAAATAAATCGTAGAGATTTGTCATATATGAAATTTAAATCTGTAGAGATTTATATGTGGGAAATAAATCTAAGAGATTTATTTAAATAAAGATTATGAATTTTATTTCCCAATAAGGTTAGTTTGAGATTTAAGTTAGATCTCTCCTATATATATGAGCTCCTGGAAATTCATAATACATGAGTTTATATTTTCTCCATAAAATCTCTAAGTTAGAATTTTCCTAGCAAATTCATCTCGGGGATTCAACGCTGGCAGATCTGTGTAGATTAGTAAACGACTATTACGTAGATACCATAGTTGAGGAATTCGTGTACGAATTGCTGTAAGAATTCTGTTTACGTTTACTCGTATTTAATTATGCAATTAATTGTTTGTTGTTGGTGAACTTTAATTTTCGCTGCGCATGTATTACGTGTTTACGTGCATCTATAATTCAACAGTGGTATCAGAGCTAGGTTCTTGATTTAATTGCTAATTGATTTATATTAAAAAAAAATTAAAAAAAAAATATATACGTGATGGTGCGGTTGAGTTTGATGTCAACCGCACCACAAAATTTTATTGTTTAATTGAGGGATACACGAATCGGTATCAGGTTATTAGTGAATGGTTTTATTTGATAAAACCACTCACTTATTTACGTTGCCCCCTTGTCTTCCTCGTTGGGTCTTCAATTTAGGGTTTTTCTGAAAACCCCAATTATCACCCTCCACCGTGCGCCGCTCGGCTGGCGACGGAGACCCGCGGCGCGTCGCTAGGCGATGACCGCACGGACCCGATCGCGCAGACCGATGGGTACTCACCCATGGTTCGCTCGTTCGATGGCTTCAATATATCGCTTGGAGCGATTAATCAACTGTTTGCATCGAACGACGGAGGCGACTCACCTGCACGCGCGACGCGATGCGGTGATGTCGCCTGCATTCGAGAACGGCGGTAGCGATACTCCGCGAATGCTCGTCGAAACCGCTCCTAACAGAGTCACGTGGACCTGCTTCGCTTCGTTTCACATCTCCGTTTGTCCCTGTTTCTCGTCACTGCTCTTGACCCTATTCTGAACTGTTTCTTGCTTTGTTGTTCTTCGATGATTGATGAATGAGATTGATGAAACTAAAATCTGGGGTTTGGGGTTTGGAAATTGGGTGTTAGATTTTTCGGATTGGATCTGATTGGGATGGGTGATGATATGGTGTGGGCTGTTTTGCAAATTCGATTTGAGACAGACCCTCCCGTGCAATTTTGAAAATTGCACCTGAGCCCCCGATGATTAAACAAATTCAATTTGATGTGTTTTAATTTTTAAAATTAAAATACAAAAGGTTGGACCTAAAATTGAAGTAAAATTAGATTTTATTAAAAAATTAATTGATTTAATTATTTTAATAATCGTTTAAAGAATTGATTAAACTTATTTAAAATTGAATTTTAAACTTGGTTTAAGTTTTGATTATTAAATCCCACTATGTTAACTTATTTGTTTAAATTTGTTAACGTCTTTAAAAGGACCATTTATAATTATTTGGGTAGGCAGCGCCCAATATCTGTCGGACCGTATTA
Source organism: Stenogyne calaminthoides (assembly GCA_037126765.1). Lineage (NCBI taxonomy): Eukaryota > Viridiplantae > Streptophyta > Magnoliopsida > Lamiales > Lamiaceae > Stenogyne > Stenogyne calaminthoides. The sequence continues at coordinate 13,665,634 of JBBCBC010000028.1, forward strand.
AATGCTTGGGTAGACGACGCCCATATAAGTGTTAGTCTGTAATAAATCATGTTTGGGTAGGCGGTGCCCAATAATTGCTCAAATGTGATGTAAATTAACATGTTGGATCTCGATTAAGCAATTAATACCCCGCCTTTAAAACGTTCCTCACTAAATATGGTTTTCTCATTAATTTGATAAGATGTCTTCCATCAAAATTAAAAGTAAACCGGAGATTTCGTTCCAATGAGTACTTAAAGACCCTCGTCGTTTGCTCGAATCTACATCTAACGGGACTTTTATAGGGACATGTAATGTTGCCGTTTGATGGTTGTAAACCAACTTAACTTTGTTTCGCTAGCCCTCGCGGGGAACAAATGGTAAGTGACATCAGTCGAACTAGGTTCGACAAACTAGGAGTTGCAGTTTTTGCAATTGGTTTGGAGACCTACCAGTTATGCTATTGTAATGATCAGCCCTCGCTGGGATTATGGTGGTAGTAATGTGGATCCTAGTCAATTATGATTTATATTAGATATAAATTCGTACTTTTCAGATGAGGTCGTTAAGTATGTAAAAATAATGGAAACAAAATAAATTTAAAGGCCATATTTATTTTGATTGTTGAATATTGATCATAGGAATTATGTGTTTTAATTCCTGTTTTATTTTATTTCTCTAGGATTGTTGAAATGAATAACTTATCACTGAGAAGCGTTTTGGAAATGAACAAATTGGCTGGGCCAAACTTTCTCGACTGGCACCAAAACGTTCGTTTGGTGCTCAGGCAAGAAAAGATTGAGTACGTGTTGGACACGCCAATCCGTGCTACCCCAGAGACTGGTACTGAAGAGGTTGAGGCGTTTGACACCGCAGCTCAGAAGAAGCATCAAGAGGATGCTTCACAGGCTCAGTGTGTTATGCTGCTCGTGATGACTCCCGAACTGCAAAGGCAGCATGAGAAGATGCTTCCCTTCGAGATGATTAAGCATCTGAAGGATCTCTTTGATTTTGAATCTCGTTCCGAGATTTATGAAGTGATGAGAGATCTGTTTAAATGTCGATTGTCTGAGGGAGGGGAGGTTTCTCCTCATGTGTTGAAGATGATTGGGCTAATCGAGAAACTTGGTCGTTTGGGCATTGAGCTCAATACCAACATTGTTGTTTATGCCATCCTTCAGTCGCTTCCCGATTCATATTCTAGTTTCGTAGTAAACTTCAATATAAATAAGACGAAATCAACTATGCCCGAGCTGTATAACATGCTAAAGACCTTTGGGTCTTCCACTGCTAAGGAGAAATCCGTGCTCATGGTGAGTGCCTCTACTTCTTCCGCTCCGAAAGGAAAGAAGAAGCGAAGGGGCAAGGTAAAGAAAGACTCCAAGCCAAACTTCCTTAAGCCCAAAGGTGGAATTCAGAAAAGGGAGAGGGTGGATAAGGATGTATGTCTCCACTGCAAATAGAAGGGACATTGGAAGAAGGACTACAAGGTTCTAGCAGCTGAAAAGAAGACACAAGATGTCTCAGCCACTGGAACAGGTATGTTTGTTATTAAGATAAATATGTCCACAAATGATACTAACTGCTGGGTATTAGATACCGGTTGTGGCTCACACATTTGTACAAATGTGCAGGGTCTCAAGGAAAGCATGACAGTTAGGCCGGGTGAAGTCGCCCTACACGTTGGGAATGGAGCAAGAGTTGCTGCTGAAAGTGTTGGCGTTTATGTTTTAGACTTACCCTCTGGTTTTAGACTTGAACTGAATAATTGTTATTTCGTTCCTTCTATTACTCGCAACATTATTTCTATTCCTATGTTAGACATTGAAGGGTTTTCCTTTCATTTTGCAAACGTAATTGTTATTTTTTGCTTAATGGTGATGTTTATGGAAATGCTCCTTTATCGAATGATTTTTACTTGTTGCACTGTGGACATAATATTCTTAATATACAAAACAAACGACCCAAACTTAGTAATCATGAGTACCCAACTTACTTGTGACATTGTAGGCTTGTTCATGCAAATGAGAAAAGGATCGCAAGGCTAAGAAAGTTGGACTACTTAGCCCAATTCGACTTTGATTCTTATGAAAACTGCGAATCTTGTCTTAAGGGCAAAATGATCAACAAACCCTTTTCTGGGAAAGGGGTTTGTGCCAAAGAAGTTTTAGAGTTGATCCACAGTGATGTTTGTGGACCATTGCCCACTCTAGCTAGGGGTCACTTCGACTACTTCATAACTTTTACTGATGATTTTTCTAGATTCGGGTATGTGTATCTGATGAAGCACAAATCTGAATCTTTTGAGAAATTCAAAGAGTATAAAACTGAAGTAGAGAAGCATCTTGGTAAGAGTATTAAGACTCTTCGATCGGATCGAGGAGGAGAATATCTTAGCCATGAATTCACTGATTATCTGAAGTTGCATGGAATTCAATCACAATGGACTCCTCCCGGCACACCCCAGATGAATGGAGTGTCAGAGAGGAGAAACCGAACCTTGTTGGACATGGTAAGGTCCATGATGAGTTTTTCCTCTCTTCCAACATTCTTATGGGGATACGCACTTCAAACCTCAATTTACATTCTGAATATGATTCCATCCAAATCAGTTGAGCATACGCCATACGAGCTATGGCATGGCAAGAAGCCAAATTTCTCTCACATGAGAGCGTGGGGCTGCCCCGTGTTTGAGAAGAAAATGCTCACTGATAAGTTGGAATCAAAAATTGAAAAGAGTTTCTTTGTGGGATATCCTAAGAAAACTAGAGGATATTATTTCTATCTCCCTAAGAAACAAACAATGATTATTTCTAGGCAGACCAAATTCCTTGAAGAAGACTACATCTTCAAGGAACAAGTCCGTAAGACGATGGAACTTGAAGAAATTCAAGAACCACAAATTAACAAGGAGACTGATGTCTTGTCAAACCAACATGACAAAGAATCAGTGGGAGCATTCAGTAGCTCACATGGTGGAAGTTTATCACTAAGTGATCCTCTTTCAGCCAGTGGGAGCGTAATTGGAGTTGCATTGCCCGAGCAACGAACTCCAAGTAGGCTGAATGAGAACATCATAGTTCAAACTCCTGCTCAAGAGGGATCCGGAAGTGCTCAAGGAGCATTCGGAAGTGTCGCTCTTGAGGCCTTCCCGGTCGACGATGAAATCACTGTACCACAAAATTTTCACGATCAGAATGTGTAACCTGAACAACCACAACTCCGAAGTCCACTAGAGTTCGTAATCCGATCACCAGATATTATGGTTTCCTCATGGAGGAACATGATGACGTGGATATCCCGGATAAAGACAAACCTAGAACTTACATTGAGGCAACATTAGATGTTGACTCAAAGAAGTGGCATGAAACCTTGAAATCCGAGAAGGACTCGATGTACACCAATCAAGTCTGGGACTTGGTTGAGTTGCCGGAAGGGGTCAAACCCATAGGTTGCAAATGGGTCTACAAATGTAAGACTGATGCAAACGATAAGGTACAAACCTACAAGGCTAGGTTGATGGCAAAAGGTTATAGTCAACGCGAAGAAGGCATTGACTATGATGAGACTTTCTCACCTGTTGCCAAAATCAAGTCCATTCAAATTTTACTTGCGGTAGCAGCACATCTCGATTATGAGATTTGGCAGATGGATGTCAAAACAACTTTCCTCAATGGAAACATTGATAAGGAGGTGTTTATGACTCAACCAGAAGGTTTTGTATCTAAGCCAAAGTCTAATCTTGTGTGCAAGCTTAGAAGGTCCATTTATGGATTAAAGCAAGTTTCTAGGAGTTGGAATATCCGATTTGATGAAGCTGTCAAATCGTTTGACTTCATCAGAAATTCGGAAGATCCATGCGTTTATCGTAAATGCAGTGGGAGAAATATTATTTTCATAGTTGTGTATGTCGATGACATACTGATTATGGGAAACAACATTCCTCTTATGCAGTCGGTTAAAGATTGGCTATCAAGGACATTCATGATGAAGGATCTTGGTGAGGCTTGCTACATCTTAGGGATCAAGATCCATAGGGATAGATCCAAAAGGATGTTGGAGCTGTCACAGTCAACCTACGTAGATAAGGTGTTAAAGTGATTTGCGATGGAGAACCCTAAGAGAGGTTCTCTACCGGCATGTCATGGGATAAAGCTGTCTAAGAAGGATTGTCCTTCTACGGAAGCTGATATCCGGCGCATGAAGGATATACCATATGCATCTGCAATTGGTTCCATCATGTACGCCATGACTTGCACAAGGCCAGATGTGGCCTTCGCTATTAGCACCACTGGTAGATACCAACAGAATCAGGGTGAACCTCACTGGATTGCTGTCAAGAACATTCTTAAGTACCTTAGACGTACTAAAGATTGTTTCTTGGTCTACGGAGGACAGTCAGAGCTGGTTGCAACTGGCTACGCTGATGCAAGTTTTCAATCCGACTGTGAATATTACAAATCACAGTCGGGCTATGTTTTCGTTCTCAATGGTGGAGCGGTTAGTTGGAATAGTTCCAAACAAGATACTACCATAGACTCAACAACCGAAGTTGAGTACATTGCTGCGGTAGAAGATGCCAAAGAAGCTGTCTGGATAAAATAGTTCTTAAGTGAACTAGGGGTAGTTCCGAGTGTTACCAGTCCAATAAAGTTGTATTGTGACAATACTGGTGCGGTTGCGCAGGCTAAGGAACCGAGATCTAATAACAGAAACAAGCATGTACCAAGGCGTTATCACTTGATAAGAGAGATAGTCGCTAGAGGAGAGATAGAATTAGAACGTGTCCTCACGGAGGATAACCTGGCTAATCCTTTCACCAAGGCTTTGAGTGTTCATGTACACACTAGACATTTTGATGGTCTAGGGGTTAGACATGTAGGTGATTGGCTCTAGTTCAAGTGGGAGATTGTTAGTATTAGTGTCTAGGGGTAAGGACATAATGCTCAGATAATATTCAAGTGGGAGACATGTACACACTAGACATTTTGATGGTCTAGGGGTAAGGAAATAATGCTCAGATAATATTCAGTATTGATTTAATATTATTGTTTATTTAATATTAAATATATGGCGTTGCACCTATTAGAATATTATGTTTGATTATTTGCATTTGTTCTTATTTGTGTTCCCTTGAGTCACTGCTGTCATTGAGTGTGTGAGAACACAGATGACCTAAGCATGATTCTCAAATGACCCCAATCGAGGATCATCAAGAATGGGATATTGATGATACAATGAAGATTGGTGTGCGATCTGCATCATACTCTTTGAGAGTGTAGTAAGATCTCACTTACTACGAGATACTAGGTATCTCATGATGGATGCACAAATACCTTAGAGAGTATTGGTATACCCATCCGAGAAACCGTTTGATGTAGTTCCACTATATGTGTCTACGGGTGTCTAGGTTAGTGGGAGAGATGCGATACTCCTTTGACTTGAGGTCAATACGCACGTCATGTGTGGGAAGATGAACTTTGACCATGACCAACGCTTGCACCCTAACCATGGGTAGATATGGCTTGGATTGGGTTCATCACGAAGTGCATGTGCGTGGTAGTTGAACCAAGAAAATGATTCATTCCTCAAAGTGGATTTAGAGAGAATATTCATCTTCTCTTCATAATTGGATCAAAGTCATTGACCAATGCACGTCAACTTGGACTTTGTGGCCAAGTGTGACATAAGTGATCAATTAGTGATCAGAGATAAAATGATTAAGTTATTTGAATAGACACTTCATCATGTTCAAGACTTAATCAAGTATTTGCGAATGAAAGGAGTAAATCGTAATATCCCATGTTTCAGTTACATGTAGTTGCACATTTCCTCGTAACGTACCTCATATATTGAGAATGTCTGATTTATTGTCTAGGATTCAATTAAGACCGTTAGTTTGACTAATCACTCGATATATGAGGGCCTATGGGTCACACAACAAGTAATGGTTGTTTGCTAATTATAGTTGATTGATTAAATGTTAAATTGGATTTAATATTTAATTTATGGAGAAGTAATTAATAATAGATTAATTTGGAATTAATTATTATTAATATTTAATTAAATTAGATTTAATTAAATAATAATTCTCAATAATAATATTTGGAATATTATTGTAGGATTTAATATATATGGAAATAAATCGTAGAGATTTTTTATATATGTGATTTAAATCCGTAGAGATTTATATGTGGGAAATAAATCTAAGAGATTTATTTTATTAAGGATTTTTCCTAATAAATGTTAGCTTAAGATTTAAGCTGTGCCTCTCCTATATATATGAGCTCCTGAGAATTCATATTACGTGAGTTTATATTTTCTCCATAAAATCTCTAAGTTAGAATTTTCCTAGCAAATTCATCTCGGGGATTCAACGCTGACAGATCTGTGCAGATTAGTAAACGACTGTTACGTGGATACCATAGTGGAGGAATCCGTGTACGAATTGCTGTAAGAATTTTGTTTACGTTTACTTGTATTTAATTATGCAATTAACTGTTCGTTGTTGGTGAACTTTAATTTTTGCTGCGCATGTATTACGTGTTTACGTGCCACTAAATTCCAACATTATTGTCTAGGGTTCAATTAAGACCGTTAGTTTGACTAATCGCTCGATATATGAGGGCCTATGAGTCACACAACAAGTAATGGTTGTTTACTAATTATAGTTGGTTGATTAAATGTTAAATTAGATTTAATATTTAATTTATAGAGAAGTAATTAATAATAGATTAATTTGGAATTAATTATTATTAATGTTTAATTAAATATGATTTAATTAAATAAGAATTTCCAATAATAATATTTGGAATATTATTGTAGGATTTAATATATATGGGAATAAATCGTAGAGATTTGTCATATATGGAATTTAAATCCGTAGAGATTTATATGTAGGAAATAAATCTAAGAGATTTATTTAAATAAAGATTAGAGATTTTATTTCCCAAGAAGGTTAGCTTGAGATTTAAGCTAGACCCCTCCTATATATATATGAGCTCTTGAAAATTCATAATACTAGAATTTTCCTAGCAAATTCATCTCGTGGATTCAACACTGGCAGATCTGTGCAGATTAGTAAACGACTGTTACGTGGATACCATAGTTGAGAAATCCGTGTACAAATTGCTGTAAGAATTCTATTTACGTTTACTCGTATTTAATTATGCAATTAATTGTTCGTTGTTGGTGAACTTTAATTTCCGCTGCGCATGTATTACATGTTTACGTGCCTCTATAATCCAACATATTATTGGAAAAAATATTTGAAAAAAATATTAACAAATAATGATTAATTGGGTTTAAATCTTTAGAATGTATAGTATATTATTGGAAAAAAACTTTAAAATAAATATTAACAAATAATAATTGATTGGGTAAAAATATTTAGAGTATATTGTATATTTTCATATAATGGATTGAGAAAAATCTTTGGAATATTTAAATTGGGATACAATTCTTTGGAATATGGGAATTGTTTTTGGAATAAATATGTATTGAATAAATATTAACAAATTAAAACGAATTGGGAAAAAATCTTTGAAAAAAATATGTAATATATTTCTACAAATTCTAATGTTAAACTGGAAACAATGACACTTTCAGTGTTATTAAAATTAACGCGAAAGAAAAATTTACCTTTAATTTTGATAATTTATCTTTAATTTTGACATTTATATGGCAAATTCAAATTCAAAGAAAATAAAGATGAATAAAGTCAATATTAAAAAAAATTAATTTAATAAATATGTCTTATGTGAAAATTTTAACTTATAAAAATAATTTAAAATAGACTGCATATTTAGCATTAGGGGGTAACTCGTTTGTTGTCTGTCATGACAACACCCAATATGAGGAAAAACAATGGGTTCGGTTATTAACACCCCCATAATTGGGAGATACACCCCCTTATTAGTTCACCCACTAATTTTTTAAACATTAGTAGATACACACCCAGCGAACTGTCAAAATTACCAATGTTCAATTTAATCTCCCTCTTCCCCATTCTTCCCCATTGCAAATGCAACAAAAAATACACCCCCTCCCCCACAAAACCTAGACGTCGACGGCAGTTCCCAGACGCGACGGCGGTTCCCATCAGACGCGATGGCGAGCGAGCAATTTCCCCATCCCCATCAGACTCGACGATTCCCCCTCCCTATTAGACGACGACGTCGACGGTATGGTGAACACTGCGACGGTTTGTTGCAATGGTTCATTTCTTTAGTTATTTAAAATGGTTCCTTTCTTTAGTTATTTGAATCTCCTGCATTTCTTGTTTAGTTTTAATTTGGAGCATTTAATTTGTCGTTCATTTCTTGTTTAGTTTTAATTCTTCAATTAAATGAAAAGCATGTTCATAATGTTGTGAGGCAGCAAATGAAAATATTAATTGAAAGAGAATTTAGGAGATAAATTAAGCGACATTCATCTAATAACCATCTACTTTCAATTGCTGTCATACATCTTAGTTATACAGCACTTGATTAGAAGAAAAAATAGCTTGTTATCTATTTTTTCTTCACCAATTATTAGGCAAACAATTCAATATAACATAATGTTACCAACAAATTTAGTAAAAGCTTGTTGCATGAATCATCTCTTCCAAGCCATTATTCAGGGCTGTATCCGAAATAATATCATTGAAGCACACCTTGTGCTTCTTTCGAGCATTGTAGATAGTACGGATGGTAGACTTGTTGTCAGTATTTTTTTGTTGAAGCATGTGAAGCACACTCTTCGCTGGAGCATGACCCTTAGACATATCAATGACAATTTTTTCTTCATCGGGGGTTAGCTTTCCAACCTATGAGTGACCCACAAGAGAGGTGGCCATGGGATGATTATGAATTCCGCACTTCACATCCAACATCCATTCATTCTTAGATATTTTGGTGCCCTTCAACAAAAAAGGGACATCCACACTTTTTCGTCCCCGTCTCCCTCTCCATACATTTCTTGTTCTCCTCCTCCTCTAACTCAACATCATCATCTGAATTTCTACTTCTTTTAGATTCTTTCTTCTTTCCCTTTCTCCCCTTAGAGTCACGATATTGCCCACTTCGCTCACATGCCAAGAAAACTCGTGCCTTCTTCTTTCCATCTCCATTGTCCGACCGCTTAACAACAATCACCATGTCATGTTGTTTAGCTGTGTGGCGCACCCACTGTTGCATGGCCTCCCGAGTTGGAAATAAATCCAGGTTTGTGAAGACATTTGTATAGTCCATAATGATCTCATTGCCTCGGGCATCTTCATTTACATTTTGAGCATCATTTGATTTCTCAAAATCTTCATTAACCTTTGGTTCCTCAAAATCTTCATGTTGATTGACATATTGTTCCTCTGACTCTTCATTATAATTTGGGTGATAATCATCATCATCCGCCAATTCCTAAAATAAACGCAAACCTCTAATGCACGGATTCTCCAAAAAATACTAAAATGCAGTATCGGATACGGCGCGGGTGTGGGTGCGGGTGCGATTCGCGTGGGATTCGCACCCGGTGCGCCACGTGATGAATTTTGAAAAAAAAAAGGATACGCGCACCGGATGCGTTTGGGTGCGAATCCGGTGAGTCTTGGGTGCGGGTGCGTCTGGGGTCATTTTTGAAAAAAAAAAATTATGAAAAAAATTTAAAATTTAAAATAAAAAAACTTAATTACCTTATTAACCCACAAAACTTAAAATAAGATTTTTTTTAATAGAAAATATTAATTATTTTACTTACCTTTTCAACACAAAGTGACGAACAGAAGATGTGACTTGTTTTAAATTTTTAATTGGATTGAAAACTTTATTATGCTTATATGTTGGATTGATGATGATATATGAATTGTTATTTTTATATATTTTACAGGTATTATATATAATAAAATAATAAATAAGTAGACGTATCCTTGCCGAATCACACCCTGAATTTTTCAAAAATCTGTATCCCCGTATCCGTATCGCGTCGCCCCCGCACCCATGCAACACAGATGCAAACCAAAACAAAAAAATTCGGTAAAACAATTTGAAAAAATATAAATTATTTCGGAATATATAATTTGAATACCCAATTTCGAAAACATTGTGTTGAAATTTTAAAAAAATTTCGGAACATTGTTTTTGAAAATATTCGAACAGATTTTTCTTTTACAAAATCTTCAAAAATTCAACATCTTCTTTTCGAAATATTTTAATAATTTCGAAACACCAGGTTCGAAATACATAAATCGAAAATGTTAAAAAAAAACCGCGGGAATGACAATCATACACTTTCCATCCTACTTCTAAGGCAAAAATACAACACGTAGTACACAATACAATAATATATTAAACAAATAACAACATAAAAGTTTTCAACTTTCAACCCTTAACACTTCATAAATTTTTCAACATTCAATATAGAAAGAAAAGAAAAGGGAGAACAATGAGATGCACTTACATATGTATTTGGAGACCCACTAATTTTAGTCATAGTTGATAAACAACACACTCTATAATCCTTTTTCACTGATTCATCAATTTTGAAACTAGAAACTTGAAGGAAAAGTTCTTTCTTATTTTCCTGCAGAGATATTAGAGATATTAGGCGCCCTTTCAAATTCCATCAAGTGGGTGTATTTAGTATCAGATTTTTAAGTTTTTAAAATATAAGGACAGATAAGTCATTTCATAATTACTTTAAAATTAAAGAAAAATGGAGGGGGTGTGTTGGGAAATTTATAGTTTTGATGAAAGTTCTAAAAACACATGTAATAGGACCAGTCAGACCTGTTAGCTGACTGATGTTTATATTACCTGCTATAGGAAACCAGTTGATAATGATTGTATAGAACAACTGATGAAATAGATAGGTCACATATTGAGGGGGAAACTCAATATGTATAGGTCAGATCTGAAGACTCAAAGGACAGCTGATATCCGACAGGCCAGAATGCTAGAAAAGAACAGAAGATCAGATCGATCTGATCTAGTCAGATATCTCAGCTAAAGTCATAAAGCTCAAACTCAGTATACTTGAAGATCGATGACTTCCGGAAGATCGCACGAAAGACCTACATCGGTAAAGTCCGCTAGTTGAAGCTAAGTCAACCGCACCAAGACTCTATCGGGTAGACTAATCGATTCAGATCGACGATCACCACACAGTGAAATATGATGTTTCACCTAATCATACGCCTATGATCCGAACAAGAAGAATGTCAAGGCGTGGTTGGAAGAACATCAACAAAAGTGAGTCCGCTATCCAATAAGAACAAGACACGTATGATCGGAGCCGCAATTGCGGATTTGATGCTACCTCTCTCAGAACGGCTACAAAGTACAAATTCACGCTTTTGGCCATGCCGCCTCTCAAGCTCGTCACATCAAGCTCGCAAGTCTACCAAATATAGCCTGAAATTCAAATTGCTCTCCAACGGCTCTTTGATTTCAAGGTCTATAAATATGGGATCACACTTGAGAGAAACAAACGGAAACGCCGAACAATCAAGAAGCTCAAGCTAATATCGATTTCCGCACAAGAACACGAACAAGAAGATTAATTTTTATTAAGTGTTCATCCCATAAGTTCTTAGCATATAAATCTTTTCATCTACCGTTAGGTCGCTTATATAATGAAAAAAGATTTCATAGTTGGAACCAAAACAATCTTACCCAAACCCCCAAGTTAGGTTAAGTTGTTTAGCAAGATTTCGACTAGGGTTCTAGTTACGATCTCTCGGATCGGTTGAGTGTGAACTCCTTAAACATCTAGTTGGTGTCTTGTGTTGGACTTACACATAAAACAAAGTCCATTGGTTAAGTAGGTGCCCTTGTGATAGGGAAGAGTGGGCGTGAGGGATCGGTTTGTCCAAACCACTATAAATCTTGTGTGCCTTTACCGCTTTGATTAACTGATTACACAACCGCACACAACCCTTAAAGCGCATACATATTCCAAGTTGAGATCAGTTAGCACCAAGCTTCTGATCTGATCAAACTTGACACTTCAGTCAACTGATTAAAAGATTAACTTTAGAATCTGATTTATCAAAACTGGTTTTTCACACGGGTAAAACTTAAGCTTCCGCACACATCGCTTAATCGATAGTTACCGAATCGATCCGCCTTGAGCGACAAGAAGTTGGTTATCGCCCCAAACCGATTCACTCACACTCTGATCAGGTTAACTGCCCTCACACCTGATTTGCACAAAAGTTTTCAGAAGTCTATTCACCCCTCCCCTCTAGACTTCTGCCCTCACAAAACCCGTTCGGGACCTACAGGGTGTATCTCCCAATTAAGGGGGTGCGAATAACCGGGCCCAAAAAAAATTCAAGTTTACCATTAAAATTATCGTGGCTTAGCGGTTGTGGCTTTGGCCAATTTGCACAAAGTTGCCAAGTTCAATCCAATGATTTCAAAACCGGACCGGACCGGCCGGTTCAATCGGGAATCGGACCCGGAACCGATCCGAACACCCCCTAAGAACCGGTTTATAGGTTAAACCGGTCAAAATCGGTCAGAGCAGGTCAGAACCGGCAAAAACCGGTTCGATTGGTTTTTTTTTTTAAATTTTTAAACTTTTTTTTTAAAATTTTAAACTAATAATTATTTAGGTAAAAAAATTATTATTTTTAATACCAATCAATTTTTAACTAATCTTTCTTGTGGGTAAGGATCTAGACCCCCACCCCTTTTATATTACTCTATCTCACATATTTTTAGTACTTATTCAATGTGGGATATGAGGTTTAGGTAGAATTTAGATCCACCTCCACTCCCTTTTATATTACTCCATCTCACATCTTTCTTAATACTTATTCAATGTGGGATGGGAGATCCACCTTTTATATTACTCCATCTCACATCTTTTTTAATACTTATTCGATGTGGGATATGAGATCCATAAAATCTACCTCCTATCCCTTTTATATAACTTCATTTTACATTTTTTCTAATACTTATTCGATGTGGGACAAATCTTTTCACGTTTATATTATTTTTATGGTTCAAGTTTGATTAATTAAATTTAAATATTTATATTATAAGTCCATTGATGAATTAGTCATTTAAAAAAATAGTAAAATATAAAAAAAATTACAAAAAATACACATAAATCATTTAAACGGTTGAACTGGTCCGACCGATTGAACCGCTGATTGGTGATCTGTCCGGTTCGATCACCGGTTCGGTTATGAAAACACTAGTTCAATCCTTTCTAAGAATATTCTTTTTTTTTAAATTTAAATTTTACTTCTTTCTATTTTTAATTTTATTCCCCCTTTTACATCTATTTTATTTTTTCTACTTTCCATTTTTTATTTTCCCCCGTTTTCATCTTGGCTAGGTCTTGTATGCACCCGAGTGCACCGTGCATTTATTGTGCATTTTAGAAGTGTGCAACTTGCTATGCTGAAAAGTGCGACTTATGTATACAGAAAAGTGCAACTGTTAATATGAGAACATAGTTGCATGCTTCTGTTTGGAATAGTTGCACGTTTCTGTTTTGTATAGTTCCACGCTTTTAAAATGCACGGAGTGCACGGTGCACCCGGATGCACATGAGACCCATTGTTGGGAGATGAATTTAATGTTTTGATTAGATCCCAAAACCCTGAGTATGACATGTATCAGAACAACTTGATAGATCAGGATCAGGTTTTCTATAGATATTAGACTCAGGATTACCCGCACTCTGTATAGTCAGCAGATATAAATCAGGGTGAAATAGGATTGCTTTAATTCTATTAAAGAACTCAGAAGTTCCTGAGTAACTCAAGAGAATCCCGAAGACAGAAGATCCTAAAGACCAAAGATCATGAAGACTGTTTTTGTACTGATCAAAAAGACCCTGAACAACTATTTTAAGTAATTAGTGTTATGTTCATTCTTAGTACAAACAAACAGAATGTTAGACATTCGTGGACATTAAGGAACATATCAGCTCAGTAAGGTTGACCTAAATAGAGCCGTTTTGTTTGTCTCTGTTCAAAGGCAGATTTCATCCAATGAGGATGCAACAACAACGTACTTTACTGACACTGAAAGCGATCTCACTGAAGAAATGTCAGTATTGATATCTTCCAGTTCACAGAAGATGGTGATTGGCTACGTGACTGCATATTTCCTAAAACATGCAAGGGGGCGTTCAAACCCTAGAAATAGCCGTTCATCAATAATCAAAAGAGGAAACCCTTGATGCTATCTCTTCCAATGGATAGTTTTTCAAGAGTGACCTTGGTGAGTTGCCTATAAATACCAGTGACCTTCACCATTGCAAGGTTACGAGAAATCAAGCAACTCCAGAGCTCATTCGTATTCTTACAAATTGAAGCACTCGAAAAACCTAAGATTTCCCAAGTGTTTCACATTGAAGAGAGCTCATTCACTAAACCTAGAATTGTTAAGTATCCAAAGCTTAGTAAGAGATATCCTAGCCTTTGAAATCTGCTCTTATTGTCAAAGGATATCTCACCTTAGTTGGAAACCAACCAAACCCCAAACCCTATTGCTAGGTAGTTTGAGTGTGTGATTGTTGGAGAGTGAGAGTTGTAAAGGGTTAGTAAGCTGCAGTTGAGTTCAGCCAGAAAACTCTAGAGGAGAAGTTAGTAAGCTGTGTGAGACAATCTGAAAACTTGTGTGTGTTTGTGTTAGTAAGCTACAGTAGTTCAGCCAGAAAACTCATTGTAGAAAGTTAGTAGGCTGCTGAGTTCAGTCTGAAAGCTTGAGGAAGTAGTAGTAGTGTGTTAAGAAATTTCTCTGAGGATCAGAGAGAGTGGACGTAGGAGCTTTGCCTATGAACCACTATAATTTGTTGTGTTGTTTGCTTTCTGCTTTGCAATTTAACTGGTGCATATTTTCACTGAAAGCATAGATTTCCCTGATATTCAGTTGGAATCAATCCACTGAGTGTGCATTAAATTAATCACAACCTTCACCACTGATTTACTAAGGAAAAGATTTTCAGCAAGATAAAACGAGTATAAACCTAGGGCCAACACATTCCACACCCTTGATAAGCTAGAACAGATAATTATCAAACTGAACAAACTCTACCGAGTATTCAATAAGATAGTTATCTGATCCAAGCTTCTCAGGACTCTGATAAAATCTCAGAATCAGTTGGGCTAATCTGAAGCTACTGAAAGCTTCTCAGGATCATTGTCTCAGTAGACTTTGACTCAGGGCAATTTGTGCTTCTCAGGGCTAATTCTCAGGACATCCTGACCCACTGATTTCAGTGTAAAGAAAAGTTTTAAAAATCACTGAACACGTGTATTCCGCCCCCCATAAACGTGTAAGACTCGTTATACCGGGATCAGCAAGTGGTATCAGAGCAGTGGTTCATTTTGACCACTTGCTTTGGTAGCCATAGTCTTGTTTACTGAGAGACTTTGGTGGTCTACTGAATAGATCTTACTGCTGATATGTTACAAGGCTCATTCATCATGCCTTCTAAGAAACTTCCTATGTTCTCTGTTGAGAACTATGACCTACGGAGATTGAGAATGCAGGCACATATGTATTCTAAGCATGAAAGAATGTGGAGAGTGGTCTCTCAAGGACCATTTAAGTACATTGTTGTGAATCCCAGAATTATTGATACTGAGAGAGATGATCCCAGAGATGAATTTCCTAAGTCTAATAACCAACTTACTCCTGATGAGAGAAAGTTAGTCAACTTAGACTATATTGCTAAAGATACTCTATACAACACTATTGATGATGATGTTATGGGGATGATTTCTCACTGTGAAACTGCTAAAGAGATTTGGGATACATTTGCTATCATGTGTCAAGGCACAAATCACATCAAAGAAAACAAACTATCTTTTGCCATTGCAAAGTTTGACAACTTTGAAATGGAAGATGGTCAATCCATCTATAAACTGGAAGTCAGATTTACTAGTATCATGAATGATCTGAATGCTCTTGGGAAAAGATACCCAAAAAGAGAAGTTGCACTGAAAATTCTTAGAGGATTATCTAAGAAATGGGATATACATGTTGTGGTGATTGAAAACACCAAGAATATTGATTCTATGCCATACCAACAAGTTTTCTCTGAACTGAAAGCTTATGAATTTGTGATTGATAAGAAAACAAAGAAATCTGAAAGCAAAGATGAATCTCCATCTAGAAAAAATGTAGCTTTCAAAGCTAAAGAAAAATCCTGTAAAGCTAGAGAGTCTGATAACTCACCTGCCAAATATCAGGATGAGCAAGAGGATAAGCTAGTACTGTTGGCAAGGAGGTTTGAAAGACTAAATAGCAGATATGGAAAGTATAAGAAGTACTACAAGAATAACAGGTACAGGAACAGGAATAACTCAGAAGCTGAGGACAAGTCCACTGAGAAAAGGAAGGACCACAAAACTGAAGGATCTTCATCCAAAAAGAAGGACTCCAAGATCAAGGAGGAGAGTGATCAGGATGATGATACCAACAAATGCTATAACTGCAAGAAGAAGGGTCACTTCCAGTATGATTGTCCTGAGCTGAGTGCCAAAGAAAGAAAGGAAAGGCTAGCCAAAAGAGATAAAAAGAATTCAACCAAAAAGGCTATAGTTGCTGAAGAAGAAGAATAATCTGAAGAAGAATCCAGCTCTTCAGAAGAAATGTTCTCAGACAGTGATAGTGATGATGTCTGCCTTGTTGCCATTGAGGAGGTAAATTCGTTTATCTCTATTGCTGCTCCCACACAAACACCTGAGTTATCAAGTTCATCTGTGACCAGTAATTTTGACCTGATGGATTCTTTTGAGAATCTTATGAAGGACTATTCTGTGTTACAAGAACTGTTCATAGAAACTCAAGAGAAGAATAAGGAACTGACTGCTGAGAATCTGAAGTGGGAAAACTCTAATGCTGCTGAGATCACTTCTCAATTAATGGGAGCTACTGATGAACTAGATGTTCTGAAAGTACAGCTCTCAGAGAAAGAGAAAGTGATAGAGGTCCTGAAAGGAAAGTTAGAGAAATCCACTGAGGAAAATGTAGGTCCCGAACGGGTTTTGTGAGGGTGGAAGTCTAGAGGGGAGGGGTGAATAGACTTCCAAAACTTTTCGTGCGGATCAGGTGTGAACTGCAGATTACCCGATCAGAGTGCTAGTGTATCAGTTTAGACTGATGTTCAATCTTACTGAGTGCCTGAGGGCAGATCAGTTTGATATCTGTCAGTTTAACTGAATGGTGCGGAAGCTTGTTTTTACCCGTGTGAAAAACCAGTTTTATCAATCAGATTCTTAAGTCAGTTTTTAACCAGTTGACTGAAGTGTCAAACTGATCAGATCAGTTGCTTGGTGCAGACTGAATCTTTAACTTAGAATATGTATGCAGTTTAAACTCAGTTGTATGACTTGTGTAAAGCGATAAGAAAGCAAGTAAATGCACACAAGACATTTTATAGTGGTTCAGACAAAACCCGTCCTACGTCCACTCTTCCCTTAACACAGGGGAACCTTAACCTACTTTAACCTGTGGGACTTATATCCTTTTCAGGATGGCCGAGATGTTTACCGAGTTCCCACTCAAGCTTAACCTACGGGACTTATATCCTTTTCAGGATAGCCGAGATGTTTATCGAGTTCCCACTCTACAACGTAACCAACGAGACTTATATCCTACAAAGAGGATAGCCGAGATGTTTAATGAGTTCTCACTCTACAGACTTGACCTAACTTGCGTCTGGGTAAAGAATGATTGAGGGTTCCAACTGGAAATCTATCCTGGTGTTTTAGATAGCCAAAATGCTAGTGGATAGGATTTCTTGCTAAGAACTATGGGATGAACACTCTAAGAATAATCTTCAGATGTAGTGTTCTTTTGAGTGGAGATTTGCTGTAGCTTTAGCTTCTTTTGTGATGTCTCCGTGTTTGTTCTTGCGTTTTTCACTTTGTTGAACCTCTACTTCAAAAATGAAGAATGATCCCATTTTATAGACCTCGAAATCAAGAAGCCGTTGGAGAGCAATTTGAATTTTGGGCTATATTAGGTAGGCTGTAGGATATGATTGTGACGTGCTGCAATTTTCGGCGTGGCCGTCGGCATGATTAGCGCCATTTTTGTCTGCAGCGTCGTATCCCGTATTGTCAGCTCTTTTTGTGCACGTGTCGCTTTCTCCTTGGCTTCGCGAGGTGGCACTTCAGAATTTTGCCCGTTAGACGATTGATATTCCTTTTAGAGAGGATTCGTCTTGTCTGGTGTATCTTTTTTGATTGTCACCAGGTGTGAGCTGACTTGATCAAGTAACTGATCAATCTACCATGTTGAGTCTTTGGTTGCACATTGTCTTAACTTCAATATGCAGACTCTGCTGAAGGTAGGTCTTTAGGTCTTTTGATCTTTATGTGTCTCTGAGCCTCAGTGTATTCAACATTCGTCTTGAGTCTTGAGTTTGATCTTTGAGTCTTGAGTTTATCTCGAGTCTTCGTGTTCATCCGAGTCTTCGTGTTATCTCGAGTCTTCGTGTTCATCTCGAGTCTTCAAATGTTATCTGAGTCTTCAGGTTCATCTGAGTCTTCAGGTTCTTCTGAGTCTTCAGTGTCTTCTTGTCTTCACCTGATCTTTTGACTTCATATCTTCTGATTTGTTCTTAGTCTTCAGATCATCTGACCTTCTCTGGGTCATCTGATACTTCGACCTGACCTATACATACTGAGTTCTCCCTCAATATGTGACCTATCTTTTACATCAGCTATCTATACATTTCAAATTTGGTCATCTTATTCTCGAATCTAAGTCATCATCATACCAATGTGTCCGACCGGTCCTATTACAACTGCTTTTGGAACTTCCATCAAAACTAAATTACATATTTCCCAACAATTTTCCCTTTTTGATGGAACCAAAACACTTAACAAAACTTGATCGTAAAAAAGCATACCATGAATGGAAATGTAGATAATGCAAATAGTACATACCTCGAAGACAATGAGATGAATGTCTTAGAATCGATTGGGATGGAAAGATTTATTCAGATAGGTGTGTGCATTGTAGAATAGTGTAAAAGCGTGCACTATCATCCGGGATTCCAAGTTGTCTTCTTCAGGTGTACTTGAACATTTGCAGTTCTTTGGGGATGCCAAACATCCTGTACATCCTTTGCATTAGCTTGTCCAACTCATCTTTTCTATGAATTCCTCCTTTTTCAGCTAGTCCATAGTAGATGTTCTTGAATTTAACGGGATCTAGGTTGTTGTCTGGACGCAAAGGTGGAAGGAGTAGTTCAAAGGGTGGAGCTTCTGGTATGAGTGACATGATCTTGCCTTCTTTCATCACTATCTGGTAGAAGTCTGGATATTTTGTTTCTAACCAGTTCCGAAATTTATCATCATTTTCAGTCTGATCTTGATGAATTGGAATCTTCTCCATGATGTAAACGTCACATACCCATTCTCCTCTGATCTGATCCCATTCTGGAAGCAAATCTTATCGTGCACAGAGGATGCCTTTGACAGGTGCTGGAAGGGCATTTTTCTCCCAAGCAATCTCCTCTGCTGCAGCTTCGGTCTTCCTCTTCCTTCGGATGTAGGCAATGTTTAGCCCCTTTGCCTCTGCTAACTTCTGCTTCTTAATAGCGGCCTCTCTTATTCTCTGTCTTGTTTGCTCTTGAACTTGTTCAGGAGTCATCTGGCTTTTGGTGGAGAATGTCTGGCCTTGTCTCTGATCTTCCGCAGTTGCTTTCATCATCTTGCCTTTGCCTTTCTTCCTCCTCGAGTCCTTTTCGGGTTCATCTTGTTCTTCTTCTTCACTAATTTATTAAGCGAGTTCAAAACTCTTGGCCCGATCATCACCTTCCATTCTTTTACGAGCGGATGAAGAGAAGTCTTCAATTTTGTCGACTCGGTAGTAATCTCTGAAAGAGTACTTTTTCTTTCGGCGATCTCTTTATTGTGTTGCTCCACGCTTTTTTTATTTCAAAGAATGAGATCGGTAGATGAAGTGGTTTGGGTGTTAGATACAATGGTTTTTGGTAGAGATGAAAATTTTACCAACCGTATTCTCGAGCCTTTTTCTTCTTCCTTCTTTTTTTCTTGAGTCTGTTTTTTTTCAGATTTTCTTTTCCTTCGACTCTTTTCCTTCCCCTTTTTGGTTGCATCAAAGAGGTTGGACATCTTATGTTCAGAGTTGTTAATTGTCGGTGAGATCTCCTCTAAGTTCCTCGACAACAAGAGGAGTGATCCGGACTCGTGGCGTAAGGTGGAGGTGTGTAGAAGCATCCGAGAGCGATTTTCGATTTCTGTCTTGCCTTTTTCAGAAAGCTAGAAAATGTTTCCAACCCATATCCAAGTGATTGTTGGTTTTGTCCAAGGATGCCCGCACACTCTCTCCAAGAGTACACGTGGTTCGATTGAGCATCTCTGCTCGAATCGAGAGTTTGTCGATCGAGCTTGAGCTTCTCGGCAAAGAGGGTATACTAGTTGCATTACTTCAAAGAAGGATGGCATTGTGCATCCTGAGTGTGACTTCGTTCCTTGTCAACTAGTTTTGCTTTCTCTTCTTCAAACCGCTTCATCGATTCGCTCTCGGAAGGCCGCTAATTTGTCTTCAAATGCAGCTTGATCCCATCCTGAATCTTCTTAGAATGATGATCTAGGGTATCGAGCTCATTTTAGCAAATTGCTCAGATGTTGAAGCCTTGCCAAATTGGGTCTCATCTGCGCAGACCCATTCTTGGTTCATCGGCATTTCATGATCCGTAGGAGGTTGAACGGTTTCCTCCCTCATTATCGCAATTCTTAACCTTTCGTGAATCAGCCATTGATATCGCCGCTCGATGCTAATTCAACAACACTTTCAATCCCAGCATTGTGTAGACATTTCAACTCTAAGTCTACAAAGAATTCCGATCCCAGAGTTGTCATTAGAATCTGAAGTTCTTCAATGCTCTTCAGTCTGATATCCCTCCAGAACACTATCTCTTCTATCTGTTGCTGGATGCCAGGATGTTGATCCAATTCAGGGCATAGATCCAGCAGATACTCTTTGATTTGTTGCTTCATTATTCTTATGATGGGGCTCTCTGGAGCAGGTGAAGCAAGTATTGTTCTGGTGTTGAAAGGATTATGAGAGATGGACACATGATCGTTGACTCTCTCAGGTTCTTGGGACTGGATTGGGGATTGGGATGTTTGTTGTTCAGGTTCATTTTTAGCGTTTAGAGGGTGTTCAGTTTCCTGAACGGGTTCATTGATTGGTGGTGTGGGAGATTTTGTTCTGAGAGGTGAGGGTGAGGGAGAGAAGGTTTTGTGGGGAGAAGGTGGAGGTGATGATTTCTAAGGAGAGGGTGATGGTGATTTGGAAGTGGGTGTTGGCGATCTTGCTCTCTGGAAGATCTTGGTTAGAGGCAGAGAATTAGATGGTGATTCTTCCTCAGATTGCACCACTTCTGTCCTTCCGACGGATTTCTCTCCTTCTGCTGCGATCATCTGTTCTTCCCGTACTTCTCTGATAGTGGGCTCAGAACGGACTGCTATCTCTTCGTCTGATCTTTCTTGCATCAGATCCTCTGTTCTGCTGGCTTGCTGGGCAGAACTTGGAGCAGTTTTCAGAGGAGATGAGACTCTCTTCTGACGTTTCAGCTGAGCATCTGGTTTCTTGGCCAGATCCTTCCTCTTTAACCTCTTCTCTTGAATGGCCTTTTCCTTCTTGGCCAAGTTCTTGTGCTTTGCTTGATAAATCTTTGCTCCATTCTCGTTCCATTCATAATTCTGTGGCAACTTATCTGACAGAATGATAGAGATTTTGTGTATGAATGAGCACTTCGAAGATAAGCACACTTCATTGCTCTGGGTCAGCTCGAACTTCCCGGAGTCTTTTCTAAGTCTTGCTTTGACCATACCCAACCAATCGATGTCTGAAGCCTTCTTGATTATTGCAGCCATTACACTTATCTTGTATGAGGTGACCGCATCAAGGCTGTAAGTTGAGCACATGATCACCTTCTGAACGATCTCTAGAAGAAGGCGATACTTTCTTTTCAGATAGGAGGCTTTGACGTTCATCGTGTTCTCCTTGTTTGCTGGTCTCAACAGCTCGGCTTCAAGAAACTCCTTTTCTCCTACAGCAGTTGTGTAGGTCTCTGGATTGATGCTTCCTCGAGTTAGTCCGAATATCCTCTGTAGATCGTCATTTGTCACTCGGACTTCCATTCCGCCAACGGAAGAAATTAGGTCAGCATCATTGTCTTCATCCCTCTGCAGATTGTAAAGAAAATCAAGGGCTTCATGGGTGTGAACGATGTTCTGATGAGTAGAGCAATATCGTTCTAGTCCACACGCTCTTAAGCACTCCTGAATTTCCAGCGATTTCGGATCTGAGGTGATGTTGAAGACGATGTACTTTTCATCAATGATGCCTTTCTTCATCGATGCAAAATTGTAGTACTTTTTCCCTTGTCCCGGTCTTGAAACAAGATGTGCCATTTCTGTAAGATATGCAGATTGATGTTTAGTTTGAGTAAGATATTTCAATAAATTCATCCAAATTAGCAAGGATTCAGCATCAATGTTGCAAATAAGCGGTTAGATCAAATAAATTACAGAAATACAACTTGTAAACCTAGGTACCATAGAGAATTCTAGATCATGCAAATGATTTAAAACAAGAAATTATCAGTAATTTATTCGAAGGATTTTAAAATCAGAAGTGTAGAATCAAATGATTTCGAAGGTAATTCTCAGAGAATTTTAAACAAAAGTGATCTTTTCAGAATTTTGAGAAGACGAAGTAGTGGAAAGCAATTTTCTGAGAAAAAAATTTGATTTTGTAGAAAACGAGGGAAAATCTTTTTGCACAACTTTCCAAAGTACTCAAGTATCCGTGTTTTGAAATCGATGGCTGAGATTAGTCGGCCAAAAAGTATTTTGATCACACGGTTGAGAAAAATAGTCTTCTCGTTTTCCGGACTCGAAAAATCGTAATAAAAACATTTTGAAAACATTTTCAGGTCCGCATTAAAAGCTTTGCAGGGCATGCGTCATGAATAGTGTAAAATAAATCAAATAAAATAAATAACGCATATAAAGATATTCAGAAAGAGATAAATAAGAGAGCCTATCTGACTGATTAATATTGTAATCAATCAGTTACCACGGTGATCTGATCTGGTACTTTGTTGTCATATCTGATGTTTGCCTCATGCATTTCCCAACAATATCTTCGCTTATCTGATCAGTTTTTTTGCATGTAACGCTTCGCCACTTATCTGATCCTCTTTTCTGAAAAACTTCATCCTTCAGTTTTCTTCTATAATCTCGCATTAACTGAGGTCAACTCCCGCCAAAACTTTAACTTCGGGGAGTCCAAAAGTAGCCTCGATTCCCAAATCGGCGCGATTTGACATTCCGTAATAATGGCATAGATACGCTGTGATTTAATCACACCGTTAACTCATCCAACCATTAGCCGCGTGTTCCAAACGCGTTGTCGATGCAAATTTTCACTTAAGATCTTCTGAGACGATAAAATTTGCATTTATACCCCTAATTTCCTTCTATAAATAGCCTGGGGTGTTAGGCGAACAACACAATCATAAACCATTTCATCTTCTTTAGCATATCCTTCATGCTTTTCCGATGAGTTCCTTATTTCCGGTGAAACTTCCGGTGGGAACCTTTAGCCCTTTTCTAATGAAAACAGCTTCTCAGATCAACCCTGTGTGTTCCTTCACACTGCTTTCGTCGTCATCTATGATTTCACATACGATCAATGCTAAGCTTCTTTACCACCATGGAGGCGGATCTGCTAAGGCAAATGAGAAGGCACTTCTCCTAACCGTATGCACCTTGTGCGCCTATCGAGATGACGGTATTAGCATCAACAGACTTAGTCTGAAACAAAACATGAGTTTGATATGCACAATAGTGTATCAAACTCAATATTTGCATGAGACACTCATGGCCATATGGTCTTTGTGACCAAACCTGTGGCACTGTGTCCCATTTAACAGCTGGAGAGCCCATTGATTTTAGGTCTAAGGGCTCCTAGCTTAAAGATCCTTCAACGCTCGCTCTCGCTTCTCACTCCAAGATTCTAAGAGCGGCTTTCAGGATTCTAGAAGCTTCTCTGCTGCCCCCTGGGTCGGAGAGTCTGAGAGCATCAGCTCTTAAAATCTCTCTCTCTCCTTCCCTGCCTAGGGTTGTCTTAGGGCTGATGGTTTATGTATCGACCTCCGGGTCTTCTTGTACTTGTAATACCACTTGAAGATAGATGTAGCATTTGTAATCTTGTGATATCACTTGTAACTTGTAAATCTGACCTTCGGGTCTTTATCAATGAAAAACTCTGTTATTCCATTGCTGTGTTGTTTTCTTCTGACTTATGCGATCTGTAGCTTTACTCTTGATTTGCTTGTTGACTGCAGCTTTAATCGGCTTATAAAGTAATCTTCCAATCTGATCAGTTCCCCCTTAATCTGATATATCTTGAACTGATCTGCCCTTTGTCTGAACTTCAGATCGGCTACCTTTCTGACTTTCTGATCTGCTCCTATCTGAACTTCAGATTGGCTCCTCGTCTGGTCATCTGATCAGTTGAGATTCCTAACTTAACTGATTCCACTTAACCTTGGTTATTCTTTTAACCAACTGAATATGGAGATCAATCCTTCAGCCATATCTGGTGCATTTTCTCCAAGATCCAGAAGCCCTAGCTCGTTGCATAACTCTCTGAATCTGATCTCAGCTAGTGGCTTGGTTAAGATATCAACTTTTCGCTTGTCAAGATGGATCTTTTCCATTCTTGATATTCTTCTTTTCAACATGATCTCTGATAAAATGGTGTCTGACATCCACATGCTTGCATCTTGTATGTAGAACAGATTCTACGAGTGATTGCAATAAAGACTATTATCGCCGACGAATATGGGTACGTTCTTAGCTACGATGTTGTAATCCTCATTTGCTCACTTAGCGGCGCGGTTAGGAACAACGACTTCCTGCAGCCATATATTTCTCGCTTCAAGAGTAGATGTCGAAATCGATGTCCGCTTATTCGAAAACCAAGAGATCGGTTTATTTCCCGAAACCCACATGAACCCGAGGTTGACTTCCCGATTCTCGCAACCTCCGTAGTCTGAATCGTAATACCCACTAAGCTTCTAGATTATTATCGATGGGTAAAATAAACCGAGGTTTACAATTCCCTTCAGATACTTGAGAATCAAGATAGTCGCTTCTAGGTGGCTTTGCATTGATTTGCTTGAAATCGCACATACACCTCCATTGCAAAAAGTAATGTCCGTCTCTTTGGCGATCAAGTATAGTAGAGATCCAATTAGAGCTCTATACTCCTTCCTCGATTCATTTTCGACCATCTTCGCTCGATCCATCTTGAATCCGGTCATCATTGGAATTCTGGCTTCCTTGCAGCGTTGAACTCCGAACTTTGCCAGTAGATTCCTTATGTACTTTACCTGGCAGATGAATATTCCATCTGAACTCTGCTTGACTTGTAGTCCCAGAAAGTAATTCATCTGACCCATCATGGACATCTCAAATTTCCCTTGCATCAACTTGCTGAACTTCTCACATAACCTTTTGTTGGGAGATCCAAGATAATGTCGCCCACGTGATCCGAACCATCGAAATATCTTCTCCATCTTCTATTCTCGAATAAGGTTTTGTCCATCGCCCTTTAGTGAACCCGCCGCCTCTGTCAAGAATCGAGAGAGTGTATCATACCAAGCTCGAGGAGCTTGTTTCAAATCGTAAAAGAGCTTTCCTTAAACGGTACACTTGGTTGCCTTTTTCAAAGCCTGGAGGTTGTTCGACATAAACTTCCTCTGCTAGTACCCTGTTTAAGAATGCACTCTTTACATCCATCTGATGCACAGTGAACCCTCTGTGGGAAGCATATGCCAGAAATAGTCAAATGACTTCTAGGCGAGCGACTGGTGCAAAGGTCTCATCATAATCAATTCCTTCTGATTGTGAATACCCCTTAGCAACAAGTCTTGCCTTATTCCTGGTTATGACATTTTTCTCATCTCTCTTGTTCTTGAATACCCACTTTGTGCCAATTACGCTCTTGATGAGTTGGTTCATCCACCAATTCCCAAACTTGATTTCTCTCGAATCGCTCCAAATTCCTCCCGCATGGCTAGAATCCAAATTTTTATGTCTTGTAGATCTTCCTCTCATGTGGTTGGTTCCTTCATGAGACGATAACAACAAAGATATGGCACTTTCACCAACGATGTCTAGTTTTGACTTTATCGATGGGTCTCCGATAATCGATCGGTTGGATGACCGGTAATCCGTGTCCTTCGCTCGATGTCGGCCCCGCTTTGGAGTACATCATCCATATCGATAGTTCATTACTAGTGATTGGGAGTGGTGCGAATTATGATCCACTTGATAAGAACATGTCTCGGTGATGTTGGACTCATCATGTCTTTGAAGTCTGCTCATAGGAACTTCGAAGTTCCCCTAACCGGATGGTTCGGTTGATACTTTATCTCACCGTAATGAACCTTCTTCATCGACAATTGTGCGTACCTTTGGGGTCCGATTGACTGTTGAATCGGCAAGATCAAGTTACGATGTACACTTTTACGTGTTCAAACTTCTTTCTCCTTGATGCTTAGTCCATTTTCTAACGTGTCGTAACGGTTGATTTGGTACGGCTTGTTCCGAGGCAAGGCTTTCTCTTGTTCGAGAGGATGTCTCATCAAAGACCACATGGGGTGTTTCTTCCACAACTAGAGTTCGCTTTGTTGTAAACTCGAAAGCCTTCTTTGGATGAGGAATATCCTAAGAATATACCCTCATCCGACTTGGCCTCAAAAGTCTTCAACCCGACTTTTCCCATTGTTGTGAATGAAACATTTGCACCCAAAAACATGGAAGTATGAAACATGAGGTTTTCTGTCTTTCCACGCGTTCATAAGGTGTTTTGAAGTGAGTCTTAGTCGAGAACATCCGCTTCCGAGTATGACATCTTTGTGTTTATTACTTCGCCTAAAACGGCTTGGTGTGGCATGTTCAAATTTAACATAGTGCGAAAGCAACTTCCATGAGAGTTCTGTTTCTCCGCTCTCTACTACTCCATTTTGTTGTGGCGTTCTTGCGGTGACGTTTCATGTCAGATACCAAACTCGGTCTGAAAAAATTAGTAATAAAGGAATTCAGGAACTCTGTACCTTTATCTGATCTGATCTTTACTATGATGACACCTTTATCATTTTGTAGCTTTTTGAGCAGTTCGGGTATCTTAGTCGTTGTCTCGTTCTTCTTGTATAAGAATACAACCCAAGTAAACTTGGAATAATCATCCACGATTACAAGAGTATATTTGCGTCCACTGAGACTGACTGGCGTAACTGGTCCGAATAGATCCATATGGAGCAGTTGCAATACTCTACTGGATGCTGGTCCTGGTATTCCCTTGAATGAGGCTTTAACTTGTTTTCCCTTCTGACATGCGGCACATGTCTGATCCTTGGAGAATATCTCATTCGGAAGTCCCTCATCCTAGCGATCTTGTTAAGAGTCTTGAAGTTCAGATGACTCAATCTTTTGTGCCAGAGCCAACTACAACTTTTAGAACTCTTAACAATTAAGCATGTATTCTTGGGGTAACTGTTCCAATCTGCTATGTAGATCGTACCTTTCCTTGAACCAGTTAGCAAGATTTGTTGAGTGGCTCGATTCCTTATCGTACACTTGTCGCTCGAGAACTCAACGCTGAATCCGTTGTCGCAGAATTGTGATACTGATAGTAGATTGTGCTTCAATCCTTCGACATACGAGACTCCAGTTACTTGTACATCATCATTCTCTAAGGTTCTGAATCCCTTGGTAAAACCAAAGTTATCATCACCGAAGAGTACACGTGGGCCTTCTTGTTCTCTGTAAGATCTAAGTAGATGTCTGCTTCCTGTCATGTGCATTGAGCATCCACTATCGATGTACCGGATAGTTGCTTGTGCACCTCCTTTGTTGGCCAGTCCCACGCGAACCCGCAATCAAATCAGGCTTTAGGTACCCCTTTGGAATTGGGTCCTGGGGGGTTAGTGGTGGATATAGGGATCCACACAAACAGAGCACTTCTATGAAAATCTGAAAGATTAGAAGGTCTGATTTGTCTCCCATACATATCAACATAATCATACGTCTCTTTATATGCTTTCTGATTAGTATGATTATTAGTGTGAGCCTTGGATGACTTAGAAGACTTGGGATTTTTCTTTACATTTTGTCTTCTATTAATCCAGTGTGGCTCAGGTGCAGTAGCCCTAGATCTCTGATTATAGGGGTAGGTACGACTGCTACCATCAAAAGATTCATATCTTTTTGGCATAGGTGGTCTTTGCGGTTTACCTATAGCTTGCTTATTAGGCAAATGACCTTGATTGGGTCTCGATTAGATTTCCTTCTCATGGGTTGTCTTCTCGATACCTAATCACGATCGTTGAGGTCTCTTCGTAAGAACCGGGTTCTTCTGATGATTCCTCTACCGATGCTTTATCGATTAGGGGTCAATTTACATTCCTTTCGATTAGGCACCGCCTTTACTTGCTCAAAGAAAGCCTTTTTTCCCTTATTAGATACAATTTTAGCTTTTAGTGTATCTTTGTCGAGACTCTGCTTTTGATTACACCCTTCAAGTGAATCAAACGGGGCTTTTTTGAGGATGTAGAAGGGTTCTCATACCCAATTCCTTCTTGTTAGTCGGCGTCAAAAAATAGGTGTTCATTTCTTGAACGGTTTTAGAAGATTTTGTAAAAACCTCTATTTTCTTCCGTAGACTATCCTCAGTAGATTTAAGACTCTCATCAAATTTAGCTTGAAGGATTTTGAAATCATCAGCTTGCTGTTTGTTGATTGCTAGCTGATCTTTGATCTGTTTCTCCTGATCAGAAGATTTAACCTTCAGAACGTTAAGTTCCTCGCCCATTACCTTCGCGGTTTAAAGAGATTTCGGTTCAAGAGCTTTTACCGAGAGTTCTCTTTAACGAAATGATTATTTCGATCATTAGCTTGTCATTTTCAACTTCCACTATTGTATAAGTGTCTCTTTGCTTGTAGAGATCATCAAGCAATTGCTCAGAGTAGAGCTGCAAGTCAATCTCTCCAGCAGGTGTGTTAATAATAGCAGGTGTGGAATTTTAAAAAACAGAAGGTTTGGAGGTTACCTCAGATTGGTCCTCCTTGGCCATTAGGCAGACTTCATCATCATCTGAAGAGAATATCAGATCTTCATGCTTGTGGAAGTCAACAACACTGCTTATTAGGCGAAAGTCTTCTCTGGATGAGTACCCGAGTCCTCGTATATGATAGGAATCATCAATTCCAGATGTGTCGACTACGAGCTTTCCTATCTCTCGAGGCGTTGCTCTCTTTTGTTCTGTTTCTCTTCTCTTTCTCTCGAGTCGTCAGGCGGTCGGTCTTTGTAGTGACCGGTTTCTCTGATTGAAGCATGATCCTCGATCTCACGGAACTTCCTCTTGCCAGTGAGTCGCTTTCCGTCTGTAGGATCTGTCGGGTGACTTCCTTTCGATAGTGATCGATTACTTCTTCACAGTTGTTATCTCTTCTCTCATCCAGCCGGATCATCTCTTTTCTTTTCTTCTCTGTGATCTCTTCGATCATCGATCCAGTTCTTTCTCGTGATCTGCATCGGTTGGCCTCTGTTTCTTTGATAGTCATTTGAGAATCTCTGATACTTTCCAAGCCGAGTATTTGTTCTTTCAAGTTTCTTGGTAGCGAGCGATCTGATTACCTTGACTTATGATGTTTCCAACAGGTTCAGTGGCCTTCGATCTGCTGCTGGTTGCTTTAAACGCAACTGATTTAGACGTTGAAGCTTCAGCAGGTGTCTCGTCTTCATCTGCTTATCCTCTTTCGATTAAATCGAACTCGTGAGCTTTAAGGCTTAGGAACAAGCTGCTTGGCTTCATTTTTGAAATGTCTTGGCAATCCTTGATTACCGTGACTTTCATGTCCCATTTCTTGGTGAGAGATCTTAAGATCTTGTAATTTATATCTTTGTCTGACATCTCTCTACCAAGTTCTCATAGCTTATTGACTGACATGGTGATCCTCCCATCGAGCTCGTTGATGGTCTCGTTGGGCAACATCTTTAATTTTTCGAACTTCACCAGTTCAAATTTTGTAGGTCATTGTCTTTGATCCGATCATTTCCTTCGCAGATCTCAGCAAGAGTATCCCACATTGCTTTTGCGGTTTTGAGATACTTTATCTTCTCTTTGGTAACTTTATCCATTGTCTTCATGATTATATGTCTGGCGATTGTATATAGAGTGAACAACTTTCTTTCCTCTGCATCCATCAAAGCTGGGCTTTTTTGCACAAGACTCCCCGTGGCAAAGTCTGGATCTCCTCCGACTGCTGGGTTGTCGTGGTATATGATGATGGGTCCTCGTTCGATGACTTCCATCATTCTGCCGCTTATCGATCCTAGATGGTTGCACATATATATAGCCCAATCTGCATACTCATCAATTGAAAATTTAGGCAAATCATGATACATACCAGAGGTATTATCCATCTTTGAAAGTGATTTTGAAAACTAATGAGGTTTTTTAAAATGGTTTTTCAAGATCTGCTCAAATGACCACAAAGATTCTTCCTCAAGAATCGATGATAC
Source organism: Stenogyne calaminthoides (assembly GCA_037126765.1). NCBI lineage: Eukaryota > Viridiplantae > Streptophyta > Magnoliopsida > Lamiales > Lamiaceae > Stenogyne > Stenogyne calaminthoides. Next base: position 13,696,203 of record JBBCBC010000028.1, read on the forward strand.
TCAAAAGCCGCTAGTGCCAGAGAACCACCGCTCGATACCACTTGTAGGTCCCGAATCGGGTTTTTGTGAGGGGTGGAAGTCTAGAGGGGAGGGGTGAATAGACTTCCAAAACTTTTCGTCTTGGATCGGTGTGAACTGCAGATTACCCTATCAGTGCTAGTGTATCGGTTTAGATCGATGTTCAATCTTCTTTGTGTGCGAGGGCGATCGGTTTGATATCTGTCGATTTAACTCAATGGTGCGGAAGCTTGTTTTTACCCGTGAAAAACCGGTTTATCAATCGATTCTTAAGTCGATTTTTTAACCATTGGTGATCAAGTGTCAACCGACGATCGATTGCTTGGTGCGGTCAATATTTAACTTAGAATATGTATGCAGTTTAAACTCAGTTGTATGACTTGTGTAAAGCGATAAGAAAGCAAGTAAATGCACACAAGACGTTTTATAGTGGTTCGAGACAAAAACCCGGCCCCACGCCCACTCTTCCCTTAACACAGGGGAACCTTAACCTACTTTAACCTGCGAGACTTATATCCTTTTCAGGATGGCCGAGATGTTTACCGAGTTCCCACTCAATCTTAATCTACGGGACTTATATCCTTTTCAGGATAGCCGAGATGTTTATCGAGTTCCCACTCTACAATGTAACCAACGGGACTTATATCCTACAAAGAGGATAACCGAGATGTTTAATGAGTTCTCACTCTACAGACTTGACCTAACTTGCGTTTGGGTAAAGAATGATTGAGGGTTCCAACTGGAAATCTATCCTGGTGTTTTAGATAGCCAAAATTCTAGTGGATAGGATTTCTTGCTAAGAACTATGGGATGAACACTCTAAGAATAATCTTCAGATGTAGTGTTCTTTTGAGTGGAGATTTGCTGTAGCTTTAACTTCTTTTGCGATGTCTCTGTGTTTGTTCTTGCGTTTTTCACTTTGTTGAACCTCTACTTCAAAAATGAAGAATGATCCCATTTTATAGACCTCGAAATCAAGAAGCCGTTGGAGAGCAATTTAAATTTTGGGCTATATTAGGTAGGCTGTAGGATATGATTGTGACGTGCTGCAATTTTTGGCGTGGCCGTCGGCATGATTAGCGCCGTTTTTGTCTGCAGTGTTGTATCCCGTATTGTTAGCTCTTTTTGTGCACGTGTTGCTTTCTCCTTGGCTTCGCGAGGCGGCACTTCAGAATTTTGCCCGTTAGACGATTGATATTCCTTTTAGAGAGGATTCGTCTTGTCTGGTGTATCTTTTTTGATTGTCACCAGGTGTGAGCTGACTTGATCAAGTAACTGATCAGTCTACCATGTTGAGTCTTTGGTTGCACATTGTCTTAGCTTCAATATGCAGACTCTGCTGAAGGTAGGTCTTCAGGTCTTTTGATCTTCAGGTGTCTCTGAGCCTCAGTGTATTCAATCGTACTGAGTCTTCAGGTTTGATGCTGAGTCTTCAGGTTTATCTGAGTCTTCAGGTTCATCTGAGTCTTCAGTGTTATCTGAGTCTTCAGGTTCATCTGAGTCTTCAGGTTCTTCTGAGTCTTCAGTGTCTTCTTGTCTTCACCTGATCTTCTGACTTCATATCTTCTGATTTGCGCTTAGTCTTCAGATCATCTGACCTTCTCTGGGTCATCTGATACTTCGACCTGACCTATACATACTGAGTTCTCCCTCAATATGTGACCTATCTTTTACATCAGCTATCTATACATTTCAGCTGGTCATCTTATTCTGAATCTAAGTCATCAGTCAGCTAACAGGTCTGACTGGTCCTATTACAATCTATTTTGGAACTTCCATCAAAACTAAATTACATATTTCCCAACAGAAAATCAGCTTATCAGGACTGAATTCAATGACCTCTTTGAGAAACATGAAAGTCTAAAGAAAAGTGAGGATAGCTTGCGGAGAAAGAAAGCTCTATTGAATTCTGCATCTAAAGCAATAGATGAAATTCAGAGTTATCAAAGACCTGCAACTATAAAGGCTGGCTTGGGATATAATCCAGGGGGAACCTCACAAGGTCTTTTGAATGCTGCTTCTTCTAGTAACACTAAGACTATCTTTGTTAAACCAGTGGTTCGTACTGATCTTCCTATTGAAGAACAACCCCATGTTTTAGACAAGGGTAAAGGACCTATGGTTTCAGAGAACCTGAAGGTTCAGGAAGGAAAGCCCAAACCTCAGGAAAAGGCTAGAAAACCTGAACACTCAGTAGGAAATCCTCAGGCCAGTACTTCGAAGCCTCAGGCAAAGAATACCAACCTGAAGAAATCTGCACTGAACCATCAGAGGAATCTTCAGAAGAGAAACACTCAACAGAGATATTCTCAACTTAAGAGACCAAGTCCTCAGAATACTGAAAGACCACAATTTCAGTACAGGTAACCTAAACCCCACTTGCCTAAGGGTAAAGGTTTCCTGAACACAAGTCAACAGAGACATAGACCAGCTGCACCAAGGCTAAAACATTGGAACAAGAGGCCTGAACCCAAGAAGAACTCTAAGGCTCATGTTCATGCTAAGGCTGGCACTCATACACAGGGCACTGCCAAGGCACCTAGGGTGGTGAATGTGTATGTAGATGTTTATGGAAGACAAATCAGCCACTCTAAAGTAATTAGAGTTGTCAGGCAGATTTGGGTTCCAAAAGGTACAACTAACCTAGTAGGACCCTACACCAAATGGGTACCTAAGGCCTAATCTCTTTTTCTGGTGAAGAAAAAGGGCATTGAGCTGAATGAAGACAACATAGCCCTGGTGAGTGGAAATGAAATGGCTCCTGCTGCATGGTATCTGGACAGTGGATGTTCAAGGCACATGATAGGATATAAACAATTACTCACTGACTATGTTGAGCAAAAAGACCCTTAGATTACTTTTGGAGATAACTCCAAAGGACAGACTGAAGGATATGGAACTCTTGAAGTTAATTCTGTTCATATCCATGGTGTATCATATGTTTCTGGTTTAAAGCATAATCTGCTTTCTATCAGTCAATTCTGTGACAAGGGATTCAATTTTGAGTTCTCAAAGAACTTATGTTATGTGAAAGACAATGCTTCACAACAAATATTACTGACTGGTACTAGAAAATAAAATGTGTATGTTGCTGATTGGAGATTAACTCCTAAGGATACATGCTTGGTTGTAAAAAGTTCTACTGATACCAGTTGGTTGTGGCACAAAAGGCTGAATCACTTAAACTTCAAAACCCTGAACAAACTTGCAAGATTAGCACTTGTGAAGGGGTTACCCAACGAAGTGTTCAGTAAAGATCATATATGTGATGCTTGTCAGAATGGAAAACAAATCAGATCATCATTCTAAAGTAAAGTTGAAGTTTCTACTGATAGAATACTTCAACTGTTACATATGGATCTCTTTGGTCCAGTGACACCTGTGAGCACTAATGGCAGGAAATACACACTTGTAGTAGTTGATGACTACGTACTCTAGATATACTTGGGTCATATTCTTACTCAGTAAGAAAGAAACTCAGACAAAACTGCCTGAAAAGAATCTGAGTGTGGTCAAAATCAGATCAGATAAAGGCACTGAATTCATCAACCATATTTTATCTGATTATTGTGTAGCAAATGGAATAACTCATGAAACATCAGCTGCAAGGACCCCACAACAGAATGGTGTTGCAGAAAGAAGAAATAGGACACCGAAAGAACCTGCAAGAACAATGATTGCTGAAGCTGATATTCCTAAGAGATTTTGGGCTGAAGCTATCAATACTGCATGCTACTCTCAGAACAGATCCATGCTTACAAAGAATCAAGGAAAAACACCTTATGAGCTATGGAATGAAAGGAAGCCTCTTATCTATTTCTTTCATGTGTTTGGTTGTAAGTGTTTCATACACAATAATGGTAAAGATCAGTTGAAAACCTTTGATAGTAAAGCTGATGAAGGAATATTCTTAGGATATTCTGAAGTTAGTAAAGCCTTCAGAGTTTACAACTGTAGGACCCTTATTGTGGAAGAAATACCTCATGTTGTTTTTGATGAATCTGCTTATGTTCAGAAGAAACAAGAACATGATTCAGGAGATCTGACAAAGAGAATCACCAGACTTAGCCTGAAGAAGAATGATAAAACATCCTCAGAGCCTGAAAAGAAGAAGTAAATCAGTTTCTATGAATGGAGTGAGTCAGACTCAGACAAAGAAGCTCAGGATGGAAATACACAGGCTGGTGAAACTTAGGATGATAGTTCTCCATTGAAGGAAAGCCAACACACTGAAGCTGACCAATATGAACATACACCAGTTCAGACTCAGGTATGTAATGCCGATGAAGATGTGGTCACAACTGAGGCAAACTCTGAATCTATCAACCAAGGGGGAACAAATGTCACTGACAATGTTCTGAATAGAAACTCCCCTGAGGAAGATGATTCCCTCTCTCCTTTTATGCTGTTCCCTGAGTTTAATGAATTACCTGAACCTAACATTTCTAATGTTGAGGATACTACTGAAGGGGAAACATCAAGAAGAAGATGGTTAAATAGTCATCCATCAAGTCAGATTGTGGGTGATCTATCAGAAGGTGTTAGAACAAGAAAGTTCCATGGTGAAAGTGCTTTATTATGCTGCTTCCTATCTGAGAAGGAACCAATTGAGATTGAAGAAGCCCTTCAAGATTCATTCTGGATTACTGCTATGCAAGAAGAGCTGAATCAATTTACAAGAAATGAAGTTTGGGAGCTAGTGGACAGACCTAAAAGGCACAATGTGATTGGAACTAAGTGGGTATTCAAGAACAAGAGAGATGAAAACAACAACATTGTAAGAAACAAGACAAGGTTAGTTGCACAAGGTTATTCCCAAGAAGAAGGCTTGGATTATGATGAAACCTTTGCACCTGTTGCAAGACTAGAAACCATCCGATTGTTTCTTGCATATGCTGCTCACATGAAGTTCACAGTCTACCAGATGGATGTGAAAAGTGCATTTCTGAATGGTGTGCTTAAAGAAGAGGTGTATGTGGAACAACCTCCAGGATTTCATCAGAATGACCAAGTTTACAGGCTCAGAAAAGCCTTGTATGGTCTGAAGCAAACACCCAGAGCATGGTATGATACTCTTTCTCAATTTCTCATTGATCATGGTTTTACCAAAGGAACAGTTGATAGAACCTTGTTCAGGATAGAAGATGGGAAAGACATTTTACTAGTTCAGATTTATGTGGATGACATCATATTTGGATCTCCTAATCATCAGATGTGTGAGAAGTTCTCTGCCCTCATGAAAGGAAAGTTTGAGATGTCAATGATGGGGAAGATGAATTTCTTTCTAGGACTTCAGGTGAAACAAACTAAGGAAGGAATATTATTCAATCAGGCAAAGTACACCAGAGATCTGATTGCTAAGTATGGTGTGCAGAATTGCAATGCAGTTAGAATTCCTATGAATACTAACTAAAAGATGGATCCTAATCCTGAAGGCAAGTCATTTAATCACACTGATTATAGAGGGATCATTGGATCATTGCTATATCTCACAACAAGTAGGCCTGATATTACTTTTGCGGTTGGGATATGTGCAAGATACCAAGCTAATCCTAAGGCTAGTCACATGGAAGCTGTTGGGAAATTTGTATTTAGTTTTGAAGGAAGTTCCAAAACAGTTTGTGTAAGCCCGAACGGGTTTTGTGAGGGCAGAAGTCTAGAGGGGAGGGGTGAATAGACTTCTGAAAACTTTTTCGTGCAGATCAGGTGTGATTGCAGCTTGCCTGATCAGAGTGCAAGTGAATCAGTTTGGACTGATATCCAACTTACTGATTGCCTGAGGGCAGATCAGTTCGGTGCCTATCAGTTTAACTGATTGTGCGGAAGTTAGTTTATACCCGTGTGAAAAACCAGTTTATGACAAATCAGATTCCGAAGCTGTTTTCAATCAGATGACTATGGAGTCAATCTGATCAGATCAGTAGCTTGGTGCAAGCTGATCCTAACTCAGAATATGTATGCAGATTTAAGCAAAGTTGTGTGCAATAGTGTAAAACAATTAATCAAACAGGTAAATGCACACAAGATTTATAGTGGTTCGGACAACTAGTCCTACGTCCACTCTTCCCTATCACAAGGGGCACCAACTTAACCAACTGGACTTAGATTATTGTGTTAGTCCAACACATTACACCAACATATATTTATAGAGCTCTCACTCAACAGATCCCAGAAATCAGAACTAGAAACCGTAGTTTGAAAGCTTGCTTAACAAACTTATCCTAACTTTTGGATTTTGGGTAAGATTTGTTGTTTGTTCCAACTTTGAAATCTATCCTAGTATTTAAATAGCCTAACAGCTAGAAGATGAGATTTCTGTGCTAAGAACTATGTGATGAACACTTAGAAAAATAATCTTCAAGGTTGTGTTCTTCGTGCGAAAATTTAGCTATAGTATGAGCTTCTTGATTATTTCCGTCCTCTTTACTCTGAAGAGTAATCCCATATTTATAGACCCCGAAATCAAAGAGTTCTTGGAAAGCAATTTGAATTTCCAGCTATATTTGGTAGATATGTAGGATTTGATGTGACCTGTTTCAGGGACGGCATGGCCGAAAGCGTGAATAGTTGTCTTTTATAGCCGTTTGACCAAGTAGCACCAAATCCCGTATTGTCGGCTCCATTCATACGTGTCTTGTTCTCATTGGTTAACAAGAACACTTTTCAGTGTTTGTTCTACCAACTAAAATTGACATTCTTCTTGTCCAGATCAACAATGTATGACTTGGTGAAACATCAGTTACCATCTGGTGTGAGCTGACCTGATCAGTTACAACTAATCAGTCTACCTGATAGAGTCTTCTGGTGCCAGTTGTCTTAGCTCAACTAGCAGACTCGGTTGATGTAGGTCTTCTGGTCTGATCTTCTGGTAGTCATCTGATCTTCAGGTCTTCTGAATTTGAGCTTCCCGACTTCACTCTGATCATCTGACTTTATCAGATCGTCTGATCTTCTGTCTTTCCCTTGTCTTCTGGCCTTCTGACTTCAGTTCGTCTTTTGTTCTCAGCTGTCCTTTTGATCTTCTGATCTGACCTATACATATTGAGTTCCCCCTCAATATGTGACCTATCTTATACATTAGTTGTTCTATACAATAATTATCAACTGGTCATCTTATAACTGGTATTTAAAAATATCAGTCAGCTAACAGGTTTGACTGGTCCTATTACATGTGTTTTGGAACTTTCATCAAAACTCTAAATTTCCCAACAATTTCCCCCTTTTTGATGAAACCAAAACACTTGAGAAACCAACACAGTTGATAAATATAAAACAATAAAGAACACATAATCAGAAGACAATGAGATTTTGTCTTAGGATCAAAAGAAATAAACTTTTCATTCAACAGATTTATCGATTACAAGTTACATCAGAAAAGTTTTAACGTTCAGCTGATCCTAAGAAGTCTTCTGATTCTTTAATCTCTTGGTTTATATCCCTCTGGCATTTCTCGTTGATCCTGAGGAACATTGAATATCCGGTATAACTTCCATTTGACATCATTGATCTGCTGAGGATCAGTTATACGAGCTTTGTTCAGGATGTCAAAATAGAACCTTTGAAATGCCAGTCTGTCAAATGAGCCATCTGCCTTCTTCGAGTAGTCCATCACGTCATACTCTTGATGAGATATTCTCACATTGATCCTTCTGGCCTCATTTTCCAAATATTTCAGAAAATCTGGGTGCTTGTTCTCCAACTAGTTGAGAAATTCCACATCTGGTGATTCTTCTTGTGGCACTAGGTCCAGAACAAATGCATCCAGGAGCCATTCACTTTTGATCTTATTCCATTCCTCGAACCTATCAGCATGAGCAGCAGTTTTCGGAATGATTTCATCAACTCTTGCTGGCAACTGAGGTTCTGCTCCAGATTTTTCGGCTCTTCCTTTCTTCGCCCTCGATCTGTATTTCTTTTTCAGGTCTTCTGCCTCTGCCAATTTTTCCGCCCTTCTTTCTTCTTCACTAATTCGAGCTTCTTCAGCAATCTTCTCCTTAGTCAGTTTCTCAGCCAGTTCCTTATCAGTCTGTATCTGGCTAGCTGTGTTTCTCGTGACTCTCTTAGTCTGAGTGGCTGGTACAGGTTTTGATGTCCCAGCACCCGCAGCCAACTTCCTTGCCTTTGACTTCTCCATCTTCCCAAAAACTTCATTAGCAAACAAATCCAGATGGTCTAGTCTCTGGCCATAGGATTCAACTCTCTGAATCAGTTCTTCTGTTGTTCTGATGAAGTCAGTTGGTTTCCTAACCTGTCCTTCCCCCTTTTTGGTTTGATAAAAAAGAGCATTGAGGTGGGAAGTCAGAGATCCAAAGCTGACTGATATGGCCTTGTTAAGATCTTCAACATATAAACCTTGAGCTTGAGTAGATAGATTTTGAATCTTTGATATCAGCTCAGTCTTGACAGATTCAACGACAGTGGAGAGGGTAAGAACGAGTTTGTCAAGTTTTTCTTCCGACATTTCAAGCTTTGCAGTGACCATCAGAAGAGAAACTTGTTGTTGATCAACCTGGACTAACTTCTCGTCAACAGTCTTCTTAAATTCAGTAGTCAGGTTGGTCACAGTTTGAGAGAATTGATCTTTGATTGCTTCAATCTGGGAAATAACCAATTCCCGTTGATCCGTTATTTCTTTGAGGCCTGCCTGCCTCTGATCAACTATTGTGTTGCTAACTTCATTAGCTAACACTCCCTCAACTTCTTCTTTCAGAAGATCTTTAAAACAGGATCTGATTTCCCTAAGTTGATCAGTGGTGATGTGAGTTGCAGGAATATTTTGCATCACCTGATCAGTTCCAGTTGTTTGTGCCTCCAGTGGCTGGTCATGAACTGCAGCACCAGTCCCGCTATCATCGGCAGCTCCCACATCCTTCATTGGATCATCTTTCTAGGGAGTTTCTGCAACAGCCTCCAGTTCAACTTGTTCAATTATTCCCAGCTTTCTGTGGATCAGAGCTTTGATTGCTTCAGCAGTTATCAGTTCAGCTGGTGATCCTACCTGAGCAGATTTCTTCATGTCGAAATCAAAATCTGCGAACGCATCAACACCTCCCATCTGTTCAATAATGATCATAAAATCTGAGAAGTTCTTCAAACGGAGATCTTTCCAGGTCAGGATCTCCATCACTTCTTCTTGAATAACTGGATGGGCTTCCAACTCTGGGTACAACTCATCAATTTCGCGTTCAATTCTCATTTTGGCCATTTTTTCGGTGATGGTCTTGGATGATTTGGACTCAGGAATCAACTGTTCAGATCGACCAGGTTCAGGTTGATGAGATGTAGAGGGTTCTGGTGGGGGCTGAGTAGCTGGTTGTTGACTGAGTGGTTGTATCAGTAGAGGTTCTGCAGCAGGTTCTGTAGCAGCTCGTGCAGCTGGTTCTGCAACAGGTGATCTTACTGGTTCGCGAAAAGGTGAACTTTCAGGTTCGCGAGCAGGTGAAGGAGAAGGAGAGATATGCTCAGCAGCTAGAAGTCTGAGTGGTGAATTAGCACGAGATTGAGGCGAAGGAGATCTTTCATCCCTTGCTCCTCCCTCTGATTGCTCTGGTGAGCTCTCAACTTGGGAAGCCTGTCTATCTGATTTTTCAGCAGATCTCTGCTGCGCATCAGGCTGATCTGGCGCTTCATCTTCTTCTAACTCTTCATCCAGTAAAAGAGTCAAGGCGGTCTGTTTTACCTTCTTTGGCCTCTTCTCCCGAGCCTTTACCAGTTTTCTCTTCTTCTTTTGAGGAGCATCAGTTGCAGACGTAGCTGCCTCCTTATTTTTCCCTTTCTTAGTCTTAGGGGGGGTGGGCCGCATATCATCATCTGCCGGCCCATAGATGGCAGTTGTGGTTGAGAGAAAGGCCTTGTAGGACTTCAGTCCGTTCTGATCCCATTCAAAATTGGGCATTTTGTCCTTCAGAATGACTGCAACCTTGTTGAGATTGCTGATTCTTTTCTTCAGAAAGACTTGTCTCTGTTCACTAACTCCAAATTTGTCATGTTGGAGAAGAATAGCCTTCAGAAAACCAGCCCAATTAATATTTTTAGCTCTATCTATAATAGCAGCCATACTATGCATTTTCACAACTGTTAATCCATCTGGGCTGAACGAGATACCCATAATTGTTTTTAACAGAATGTCAAACAACAGACGGTATTTCCTTCTCAACATAGGCCTGACAAAACCTACGGTCTGGTGTTTGTCAGCCTCTCGGAAGAGTTCATCCTTAATCAGTTCGTCTTCATTCTCCCTGTAGTGAGCAGGAGAGATCTTTCCTCTGGGCAGGTTGAACAGTCGAGATATATCAACATTTGTAAGTCTGATCTCCTCTCCATTTACTGAAGATATCAGTTCTTCTCCAGGATTCTTCATGTCAACCTTCAAATTCCTCAAGAATTCCAGTGCTTCATACTGCATTACTAGATTGCAGTGAGCAGCACAGTATTTTTTGAGATCGCATCTTCTCAGAATTTGTTCCACCTCCATTGATTCTGGATCCCGTGTAACACCAAACCTTACAAATTTGTCTTCAACAATTTTGTTTGACAAATCCGCATAGTTACACATAATTTTGCCCAATCCGTGAGTAACCATCTACAACACAATGGAATCGATTTAAGAATTGTGCATAATCATAAAAATATCACATATAGATTATCAGACCTATTATCAGACCTAGTAATCGATGGATACATACAAATACCAAGAAATGATAAGGCATAACACAGTGTTGGGAGATAAATTTAATAAAGAAGTTTTGATTAGATCCCAAAAACCCTGAGTATGACATGTTCAGGATAATCTTGATAGACTGAGTCAGATTTCAGTATAGATTGTTCAGAAAGTTATCTGCACCATGTATAGTCAACAGATATAGATCAGGTTAGATTTTGAAGACACTAAAGACTCAGTAAGTAACTGAAGACACTGAAGACTCAGTATGTCACTGAAGACACTGAAGACTCAGTAAGTTGCTGAAGACACTGAAGAATCAGCAAGTTGCTGAAGACAATGAAGACTCAGTAAGTTGATGAAGACACTGAAGACTCAGTAAGTTGCTGAAGACAATGAAGACTCAGTAAGTTGCTGAAGACACTGAAGACTCAGTATGTCACTGAAGATTCTGAAAACTCAGTATGTCACTGAAGACACTGAAGACTCAGAAGATACTGAAGACACTGAAGACTCAGTAAGTTGCTGAAGACACTGAAGACTCAGTAAGATACTGAATACTCAGTATAACCTGAATGTTCAGAGGTACTGAATATAATCTATCTGAAGACTACAAAAACTGAGAAAAACACAAATATTCAGAAAAGTAGATATTGCCCAAAACATTCATATGCAGACAAAAGGAACTAAGTCTAAGTGTTGTTTAAGGTTGTCTCAATCAGAGAGATTGACCAAAAAGAGCCATTTTGTTTGTCTACATTCACAGAAGACAAGAACCAATCAGAGGAAGACAACACTGTACTTTACTGACACTGAAAGCGACAGGACCCTGAATCATGTCAGTAGTACTAAGTTCCAGACTGCAAAAATTGGTGATTGGCTACATGACTGCATATTTCCTAAAACGTGCAAGGGAGTGTTCAAACCCTAAATATAGTCGTTCATCAAACACCAGAAGAGGAAACTCATAAAGCTATCTCTTCCAACATATAGTTTTCAAAGAGTGACCTTGGTGAAGTTGCCTATAAATACTAGTGACCCTTTACATTGAGAGGTTACGGGAAATTTCAAAGCAACTCAAGATCTCATTTGTATTATTGTAAATTGAAGCACTCGAAAAACCCTAGAATTTCCCAAGTGTTTCACATTGGAGAGAGCTCACTATTCTAAGCCTAGAGTGATAGATATATCCAAAGCTTAGAAGAGATATCCTAGCCTTTGCATTAGTTCTTATTGTAAAGGATATCTCACCCTAGTTGGAAACCAACCCAAAACCCAAACCCTTTGTTAAGGTAGTTTGTGTGTGTTTTGTTGGTGAGTTAAAGTTGTAAAGAGTTAGTAAGCAACAGTGAGTTAGCCAGAAAACTCTAGAGAAGAAGTTAGTAAGCTACTTGTGGTAGTCAGAACACTTGTGTGTGTTTGAGTTAGTAAGCTGTAGTGAGTCAACCAGAAAACTCAAGGTAGAGCAGGAGGATAAGCTAGTACTGATGGACAGATACACTGAGAAAAGGATGAGCAGGAGGATAAGCTAGTACTGATGGCAAGGAGGTTTGAAAGACTTAATAGCAGATATGGGAAATATAAGAAATATTACAGGAATCACAGGTACAAGAGAGACTTAGAAGCTGAGGACAGATACACTGAGAAAAGGAAGGACCAGAAAGCTGAAGGATCCTCATCCAAGAAGAAGGACTCCAAGACCAAGGAGGAGAGTGATCAGGATGATGATACCAACAGATGCTACAACTGTCAGAAGAAAGGTCACTTTCAATATGACTGTCTTGAGCTGAGTGCTAAAGAAAGAAAGGAGAGACAAGCCAAGAGAGACAAGAAGATCTCCAGCAAGAAAGCTATGATTGCAGAAGAGGAAGAACATTCTGAAGAAGGTTCCAGTTCCTCGATGAAATTTTTTCTCGATAAAGGATGGCTGATGATGTCCGCCTTATAGTTGTGGAGGAGGTAAATTCTTCTATCTCTCGTTGTTGCTCCTACACAAGCACATGAGTTCTCAAGTTCAACTATGTGAAGAATTTTGACTGATGGATTCGTTTGAGAATCTTATGAATGACTATTCGTGTTACAAGAACTACCCATCAAACTCAAGAGCGTAACAAGGAACCGATCACGAGAATCAAGTGGAAAGACTCTAAAAATGCTTTGAGATCACTTCTCAATTGATGGGAACTCTTGATGAACCGGATGTTCGAAAAGTACAACTCTCGAAAAAAGAAGGTGATAGAGATCCCGAATGGAAAATTAGAGAAATCCACTAAAGAGATTCAACTTATCAGAACTAAGTTCAATGACCTCTTTGAGAAGCATGAAACTCTAAAGAAATGTGAGGATAGTGAAAAGCAGAGAAAGTTAGCTCTATTGAATTCTCGCATCTAAAGTGATAGATGAAATTCGAGTTATCAAAGACACGCAACTATAAAAAAGTCGGATTGGGATACATTCTAGGGAAACCTCTCAAGGTCTTCTGAATGCCGCTTCTAGTAACACCAAGACCGTCTTTTTGTTAAACCCGGTGGCATCTAATCTTCTTCTTGAAGAGTCACTTGAGTTTTAGACAAGGGTAAAAAGACCTATGGTTTGAAAAAAAAGGTTCAGGAAGAAAGCCCAAACCTCGGGAAAAGTCTAGAAAACTCCTAACACTCAAGAGGGAAATTTTCAAAGCAAGATTTCCAAAGCCTCAAAGCTAAGAATACCAACCTAAAGAGATCTCAGACCAACCATCGAGGAATTTTCAAAGAAAAACACTTTCGGCAGAGATATTCTCAACCGAAAAGACCAAGTCCTCGACATCTTGAAAAGACCTCAATTTTAGTACAGCAACCTAAACCCCACGTGTCTAAGGGTAAAGGTTTCAAACCCAAGTCGTGAGACAGAGACCAATCGCACAAAAGCTAAGGCACTTGAACAAAAGGCCCGAACCCAAGAAGAACTCTAAGGCTCATGTTCATGCTAAGGCCGGCACTCATGCACGATCTTATCCCAAGGCTCCTAGGGTGGTGAATGTGTATGTAGATGTTTATGGGAGACAAATCAGCCACTCTAAAGTAATTAGAGTTGTTAGGCGATTTGGGTTCCAAAAGGTACAAATTAACCCGGGTAGGACCTCGCACCAAATGGGTACCTAAGAACCGATCTGTTTTTTCGTGTGAAGGAAAAGGGCACCGAAAAATGAAAACAACATAAAGACCGATGAGTGGAAATGAATTGGCTCCTCTTGTATGGTATCTCGGACAAGGATGTTCAAGACATATGACAGGATATAAGCAACTAATCAATCACTATGTTGAGCAAAAAGGCCCTCGAGATCACATTTGGAGACAATTCCAAAGGACAAACCAAGGATATGGAACTCTTGAAGTTGACTCTGTTCATATCCATGGTGTTTCATATGTTTACGGTCTAAAGCATAACTTGCTTTCTATCACCAATTCTCAGAACAAAGGATTCAGTGTTGAGTTCTCAAAGAACTTATGTTATGTAAAAGACAATACTTCACAGAAAATTTTACTGACTGGTACTAGAAAAGGAAATGTGTATCTTGCTGATTGGAGTTCAACTCCTAAAGATACATGTTTGGTTGCAAAAAGTTCCACTGATACCCGGTTGGTTGTGGCACAAAAAAGAATGAATCACTTAAACTTCAAAACCCCTGAACAAACTTGCAAGATTAGCACTTGTAAGGGGTTACCCAATGAAGTTTTCAGTAAAGATCATGTATGTGATGCTTGTCAAAAAGGAAAACAAATCAGAGCATCTTTCAAAAGCAAAGTAGATGTTTCTACTGATAGAATACTACAACTGTTACATATGGATCTCTTTGGTCCAGTAACACCTGTGAGCACTAATGGCAGAAAATACACACTTGTGGTAGTTGATGACTACTCTAGATACACATGGGTCATATTCTTACTTCAAGAAGAAAGAGACTCGCACAAAACTACCTCGAACTCATCGAAAAGGCTCGATCTTGAAAAGAATCTGAAAAGTTGTCAAAATCGGATCGAGATAAAGGAATTGAGTTTATCAATCATATCATATCGATTATTGTGCAAAGAAATGGAATAGCTCATGAAACATCACCGCAAGGACCCCACAATGTATGGTGTTCTTTGAAAGAAGAAAAATAGGACTCTCGAAAAAAGGCTCGCAAGGACAATGATTCTTTGGTCGATATTCCTAAGAGATTTTGGGCTGAAGCTATCAACACTACATGCTACTCTAAGAACAGATCCATGCTGACCAAGAACCAAGGAAAAACTCCATATGAGCTGTGGAATGAAAGGAATCCTCTTGTTTCTTTCTTTCGTGTGTTTGGTTGCAAGTGTTTCATACACAATAATGGTAAAGATCAGTTGAAAACTTTTGATAGCAAAGCTGATGAAGGGATATTCTTAGGATATTCTGAAGTCAGTAAAGTCTCCAGAGTTTACAACTGTAGGACTCTTATTGTGGAAGAAACACCTCATGTTGTTTTTGATGAATCTACTTGTGTTTAGAAGAAACAGGAACATGACTCAGGAGAACTGGTCAAGAGAATCACCAGACTTAGCCTGAAAAAGAATGATAAAACATCCTCTGAACTTGAAAAGAAGAAGTCAGGCACTTTCTATGAATGGAGTGAATCAGACTCGGACAAAGAAGTTTAGAATGGAAAAACTCAGGATGGAAATTCTCCACTGAAGGAAAGCCAACACACTGAAGCTGACCAATCTAAACATACACCAGTTCAGACTCAGGTATGTAATGCCGATAAAGATGTGGTCACAACTGAATCAAACTCTGAATTTATCAGCCAATGGGGAACAAATGTCTCTGACAATGTTCTGAATGGAATTTTCCCTTAGGAAGATGATTCTCTTTCTCCTTTTCTGTTGTTCCCTGAATTTAATGAACTACCTGAACCTAACATTTCTGATGTTCAGGATACTAGTGAAGGGGGAACATCCAGGAGAAAATGGTTGGATAATCATCCTACAAGTCAGATTGTGGGTGATCTATCAGATGGTGTCAAAACAAGAAGGTTCCATGGAGAAAGTGCTTTGTTCTCTGCTTCCTATCTGAAAAAGAACCTACTGAGATTGAAGAAGCTCTACAAGATTCATTTTGGATTACTGCTATGCAAGAAGAGCTGAATCAGTTCTCAAGGAATGAAGTTTGGGAGCTAATGGATAGACCTAAGAGGCACAATGTGATTAGAACTAAGTGGGTGTTCAAGAATAAGAGAGATGAAAATAACAACATTGTGAGAAACAAGGCAAGGCTAGTTGCACAAGGTTATTCCCAAGAAGAAGGCTTGGATTATGATGAAACCTTTGTACCTGTTGTTGGGATTATACTGAAAAGTATGCTTTTTACTTTGTATAATCGAAACTGAATTTCCAGACTTATTTACTGAAATAAATTGTTTATCACTGATGCTTTAAATATGATTGAATGTTACATATATTTACTGCATAACTGTTCAATAATTCGTACGTGTTACACTGTAGTTAATTTAGTGATACCAGATCACAGAAGATTAAATTAACAGTCCCTTGTAACTAAAAGTACGCCATTCACGACCTAGATGGAAATGAACATCCATCGCGAAAGGTTGAGGTGTAAGGCTCAGATTGGTTTGTCTTGACCAAGAGATTACACTAGTGCATGGCTGATGCGCTGAATAGGACCTACAGGAGGATAAATTCTTCAGAACTGAACAATGAAGAATTAGACCTCAGTGGTTCGTTGTTTCTTAACCTTCGTCCCTTAAATAGGATCACGTGGGATTGGTAACTATTGCTTTGACTTATCATGGGTAGCGAATCAGAGAGAGATTCAATACTTTTTATCTTGGGCAATATTATTGGTCACATGTGATTGCTAAGATTTAATACGAAGAATCGTGTGCAAGTACGCTTGCTTGATTTGCCCCCTTGGGAGGTTCATAAGTTTTATCATACCAAATCTTGCAAGTGGAATTAGTTTCCGGTATGGATAATAATGTTGAACCGTTCCTAGACCAAGGACAAAAGATATTAATTAACGGAAAGTTATTTTAGTGGCTTGAATTAATTAATGTGCTAGATAATCTTAAACACGGGAAATAATGACCGGGAGCCATATTGACTGTAATATGGGTTAAGATGGATGGTGCAATATTAATTATGTAGTGGGATTAATTATTATTTATGGGCTTGAATTATATTGTTGCTCAATATTAGATATTCAAGATCCATTAGAAGGTCCAATCTTAATTCTCCTAAAGGCCCCCTGAGTAGCCCAACATATAGTCCAATAACTGAAAAGGTGATTAAAATAAAATCAATATTGTTGCTTAATATTTCCTCTATTTTTTGAAATTTATGGATAAAAGAGGGAGAAAGATTTTCTTTGAATTTTGTTATGGAATGAAGATATGTATTCTTGGAATACAAGATTATCTCATTAAATTCAAGAAATCTCCCACTTGATTATCTATATGAATATTTCGAAATTTTTGAATATTATGGGCAAGAAAGATTTTATTGATTTTCTTGAAAAGATATTATGGAAGATATGTATTTCTTGAAATACAAGAATATCTCATAAATTCAAGAAGATCCAAATCTTGTAATCTTGAGCCAAATTTTCGAAAATTACTCCATATTATAGAGGAGGTGGAATTTTGTGGAATATTTTAATTATGGGAAAAAGAATATATGAGATATATTCAAGATTTCTTGGTGACCAAGAAAAGTCTTTTCCCACATTGAAATATCACATAAATTTCGTCCACCCTCCCTCTTATAAATAGGGGATGATTAGTTCATTCCCAAGTCTTTTCCATGTCTTTGAAATATTAGCAAATCCACGAAAAGTGGTGCAACAAAGTTTATTTTTTCCTTTTGTTAATTGTTCGCGAGTATCCTTCCACCGGATTGTCGAGCAAGGGCTAAGGGAATACTTGGGAAGTCCTTTTGGTTAGTCCGTCCGAAGGCACTGCCATCCCGAGAGGTACGTTCACGTAAACCCGTAGATTCCGCATGCGTAGGTTTTACGTGGCTTTTTATATGCATGATATGTTGTTGCAATTATTATTTGAATTAATATAAGATTAATTCATGCTAGTAATAATTAATGAATTAAATTTGTATTTAAATATTCACCCCGAATAGATCTGTGCGAATCATTCCCCAACAAGCTGCATCGAGCCACTATTTCGGACTCAATTTTTAAATTGTAATTTAATTAAATGGACATTAAATTTGAAATTGGATAGTAGAATTGTTAGATCTGTTTTGCAGGTATCCAATTATCATGGATTTTAATGTTTTATTTTGCATGCATATAAACTGTGGTTTTTTAATTCGATTCGTTCGGATTTATTTTGCCTCGTGAGAAAATCCCTGAGTAGACTACGATTTATTTGATTTGATCAATGTAATAGACTAGTCTAGATCTAGGTTTATTTGTTTTTGCAAATAAATTGTAACCGGATCGGGAACGAAGAGACGAAGAATTAAAGGATTTAAATCCGAACCAAAGCGTGGCGGCGGCGCTGTATGTACGCTAACGCAGGGGGCAGGCCGTGGCCGAAAGCACGCTGCCAGATGAAAAAAGCCACCAAGACGGGCGGTCTGGCCCAAAGCCGAAAGCGGACGGGCGGACGTTATGCGGGCGCCTTGACGGGCGCTGCTGTGGAGACGCGAAGGCCGCCGAGGACGCGGGCGGCAGGCGGAGGCGGGCGAAGTTCACGCTGCGGATCTTGCTGGTCGCCTGCCGAGAACTGCCAACCCTGCCGATACCTGCCGAGGCACTGGTGGGCACGGCCCGCCGGGCGGTGCCGAGGCTGTCCCAGGCCAAGTGGTCGGCCGGATGCGGGCGTGCATCCCGGCTGCGAGCTAATTGGCGTGGCGGTTCGAGATGAAGTATTTTTTCGAGACGAACGAGTGGGAGAAATTCGAGACGTGTTTCTTCAAGATCAAGCCAAGAAAAATCAAACCATAACAATTGGATAATTTGTGCCCAATATGTTTATTTTTCTGTTTTGCTTGATTTATTTGTGCTATCTTATGCTTTATTTAATTTGTTTAAATGTGTTTGCATGAGGGTTGCCAAATTAAAAAATCTCAACTTCAAAATTACTAAGTATGTTTTAAATAATTAATTGACAATTTTATTCAAGATAATAAAATTGAATTAATTTTGACCTCCATGATTTATTTATTTGTGAATTCTTTTGGAGGAATTCCCCCAACGGGATGGTCAAAAGATAGGTTTCACATGAATGAATTCCAAACGGATGATTGTGGGCTATTACTAGTGGCGACGATGACCCTCCCAACGAGGCTCGATCAAAGCGAAATAGTAATCCTGTATTTAATCATGGTTATTACTTAGGTGTAAAATTGATATGCATATACTTCTCCAGAGTCCCTGTCAATTTTATATTTGTCAAGTGGGAGCCAACTATTAATCTGGATATTAAGGGTTTGTAACTGTTCTTGTTTGTAACCCGCTTGAATGTTTTTAAATAATGACCCACCCAACGTGGCTTATTTAAACTGTTTTCAGATGTTGGCTGATGCATGTTCATATTTTTTTGAGATTTTAAATATGATGAATGTGATCGAACCTTGTGATATACTTGTGCTATTGCATATAGTTGTTTATTTCGATTCAAAGATGTCGTTACCTTTTAATCCACTTTGTTATTATACTTAAAGTCAATACAATATGTATGGAAACTACATTGATTGAAAAATTATAATTGTCCTAATCGCACAAAAAGCACAAGTGGATTTTGACACACAAAAAATCGATGAGCCAACCAACCGACGAGTCAAAATATGTGGGACTCGTCGATCACCTTCTTGAGATGTGTCGTCATTTGAAAATGGTGGAGGAAAAACCCGTAAGGGATTACGTCAATCAAAATAGATGGCCCATCCCGAACAAACTTGAGATTCTCGAAAAGCGCAGATTATGATCCGGAGACTCGGATGAATTTGGTACTTCATTCTCTGCCCGAAAGGTTTTTTGAGCATTTTGGCCTCGCTAGCTAATTTGTTGCAAACTTTTGGACTCGGCGAAATGATGATAAGGCACCAAACTCAAGCTTTGAAGGCAAGTGGTCCGTCTTCATCTTCTAGGCCAAGGGTAGGCAAGATAAAGAAAGAGGACCAAAGGCCATAAGCAATAAAACTCAATCAAGGCCAAGGGCAATGGTAAGATGAGGAATGCTTATTGAGTCAAGGAAAATCCAAAGAGGAAGTGCTTAAGATGCGGTGAGAGGACAATGGAGGTTTTGCTGTTCCAACCCCAAAAGGGACGGAAAGAAAAGGTAATTCTCACGCACTAGTTGTTGAAACTTGTTTAGCGGGCGATACTTCTCATTAAATGGGTGGTTGATACGAGATCCACTAATCATGTTGGCTTCACGGGTTCTAAATGATCCGGAACTTAGTGGGAGTGAGATCCTCATCACACCGGGCAACGTTATTTAAAGTAGAAGACGTTGCAATGCTACGAATGGCGGATATTGCAATGCTACGATAGTAACGATTATTGCAATATTTTGCACAAGTAGCAGAACATTGCAATGCTACATGAGTAGCGATTAAAGCGATGGGAGAAGTGCACCTATCTTTTGAAGATAAAGTTTTTTTTGAGATTATCTTTATGTTCCCAGTTTTAGAAAGAATTTCACTTTCAGTTTCTAAAAATCGATTAAAGGACACTAAGTTTCTTCTAATAAGAATGACATCATTTTTGAAATGATGAGTGTACCTGTTATGGGACATTGATGGAAAATCTCTATAAAATTAACTGTGCACACCACTCACGAAATGCATCCTATAACACATCAACTATTTCCGACAAAAGAAAGCGTGAACGAAATACTTCTTTGACATCTAAGATTAGGTCATATAAATCCAAAGAGGATCCAAAGGTTGGTGAAAGATGGTTCACTGGAGCGTCTCCAAGTTGAATCGAATCCAACCTGCGAATCATGTTTGGAGGGTGATATGACCAAGATGACATTTGGAGCCAAGGGGAATGGGGCTAAAGAAGTGTTAGAGATTGTTCACATAGATGTATGTAGTCAAATGTCAACCAAAGCAAGAGGAGGTTATGAGTAATTTTATTGATAATTACTCAAGGTACATTTTCCTTATGAAGCATGAATATGAGACCTTTGAAAATTCTAAGAATTTAAGGCTCAAACAGAGAATCATAGGGAAAAACGTATCAAGTCTCTACGATCTGATCGTGGAGGCGAATACCTCAGCGATGTGTTTTTGAACTACTTATCTAATGAAGGATTGTATCCCAAATCATCGCACTTTAACCTCTCAACAAAATGGGGTTTGCAGAGCGAACAAAATGTAATTCTTTTGGAAATGGTTAGATCAATGATGAGTTATGCGAATCTTCCCAAGTCGCTCCGGGTTATGCCTTGGAAAAACAAATGACTTACATTCTCAACTTGGTGCTATCCAAATCGGTTCCCGAACCCCAAAGAATTGTGGACCGTCGCAAGTCTAGTATGAGACACATGAGAACTTTGGGGTGTCCTACCTAAAATCTTTGGACAAGGAAGCCGATAAATCGGATCCTCGATCGAAATTAAAATCATTTTATAGGATACCCCGAGGAACAAAAGGGTGTATGTTCTATGGTCCTCAAAGATCAAAAGGTGGTCATAAGCACTCACTTTAGATTTTTAGAAGAAGACTATATGAATCAAAGAAAACTTCGTAAAGTGAGATTACCTTAAATGAGCTTAGAGGGCAAACCTCAAAGTCTTGATCGTCTTTAGATGATATACCAAACGATACGTTTTCAACCCGAACCTCGTTATAGTGGGAGGGTTGTTAGACGACCGAGAGATTCATGGGAATAGGAGAGTCCTCGGACTTGATTCCCTAATCGCAACCCATGGACATATGACGTGGCACTCCAAGATAAGGATCAGATTCTTGGCAAACAAAGAATGAAAGCCGAAAATGGGTTCTATGTTTCATAATAGAGTGTGGGAGCTAGTCGAACCACTTAATGGGGTCAAACCCATTGGATGCAAGTGGGTATATAAGAGGAAAAGAGGACCGGACGGAAGGTTGAAACCTTTAAAGCAAGACTAATGGCGAAAGGTTATACTCGAGAAAGAAAGGGATCGATTATGAGGAAACTTTTTTTCGCCAGTAGCCATGCTTAAGTCCATCCGTATTCTCTTATCGATTCTTTGCAAGACTTCGACCTTGAAATCAAGTAAATAGATGTCAAGACGGCTTTCCTTAACTAAGTCTTGATAAAGAGATCTATGTGCAACAACACCAAGGTTTCATTGAAACAAAGCCAAGAACACCTAGTTTGTAAGCTCAAGAGGTCCATTTACGGACTCAAACAGGCATCCAGAGCTTGGAACCAAAGTTTTGATCATGTAATAAAGTCTTATGGGTTTGATCAAAATAAGTTTAAAAGTTGTGTGTATAAAAAGCATTTCGAAACTGCATTGGTATTCTTAGTACTATCGTAGATGACATTGTGATCATCGGGAACGATGTGAAGGTGTGATCGGGACGTAAGGGCATGGTTTCAAAAACAGTTTGATATGAAAGACTTAGGGAAAGCCGGACATATCCTTGGGATCAAGAAAAACTCGAGATCGCCAGAAAAGGATGATCAGGTTATCGCAAGTTTCATACATAGACACTGTTTTTTTTTAAACAATTCAGCATGCAAGATTCCAAGAAAGGATTCGTACTTTTCAGACTTGGAATTCATCTATCCAAGAAAATGTTCCCTAAGACGAAAAGGAGATAGATGACATGAAAGGTATTCCTTGTGCTTTACCGTCGGAAACCTTATGTATGCATTGTTTGTGTCACGAGACCGGATATCCGCTTTTTTAGGCATGGTAGCAAGATATCAAAGTAACATAGGAAAGAGCATTGATTTACGCTTAAAAACATTCGAAGTGTCCGAAAAGAACTTCGGGATAGAATGTTGATTTATCGATCGACATACTCCAATCCCCATCGGCTACACGGACTCGGATTTCCAATCGATATAGATTCGAAAATTATCTGCCTCGCCAGTGTGTTTCCATCTGGGAAGTGTAGCCATCAAATGGACGAGTGTGAAGCAGAAGTGCATCACTGACTCAACCATGGGACTCGGGTAAGTAGTCGCTTGTGAAGCGAAGAAAAGAACCGATTGGGCTCTAGATCTTCTTAGTGGACTTGGATGGTGTTCTGAATTTGTTTAAGCAATATCTGCTAGGGCGATTTAAAATTCAAGAGAACCAAGAGTCCACGAGTCAAACAAACACATTAAAGGAAAGACATCTTATACGAGAAATCGTTAAGAGAGGAGATATAGATGTGGCAAAGATAGCGTCTGAGGACAACCTAGCAGATCCATTCACAAAGCGTCTGCCTCTGAATACATTCGAGAGACATGTGAGTGGAATGGGTGTCAAGACCGTTGCCAAGCTGCTTTGAGTATAAGTGGGAGAAATTATTAGGTTCGTGTAGGTGACATTAGATGTCGCGGACTACTCGAGACGTGTTGTAGTATACTTAAAAAGCGGACTTTGAGTATAAGTGGGAGATTGTTGGGATTATCTTTTAAAAGTATGCTTTTTACTTTGTATAATCGAAACCGAATTTCCGAACTTATTTATTGAAATAAATTGTTTATCATCGATGCTTTAAATATGATTGAATGTTACATATATTTACTTTGATAACTGCTCAATAATTAAATGCGTGTTACATCAGAGTTAATTTAGTGATACCGATCACGAAGATTAAATTAACAATCCTTTGTAACTAAAAAGTCGCCATTCACGACCTAGATGGAAATGAACATCCATCGCGAAAAGGTTGAGGTGTAAGGCGCAGATTGGTTTGTCTTGACCAAGAGATTACACTAGTGCATGACCGATCTATTGAATAGGACCTCTGAGGAGGATAAATTCTTGAATCGAACAAGGAAGAATTAGACCTCAGTGGTTCGTTGTTTCTTAACCTTCGTCCATTAAATAGGATCACGTGGGATTGATAACTATTGCTTTGACTTATCATGGGTAGCGAATCAGAGAGAGATTCAATACTTTTTATCTTGGGCAATATTATTGGTCACATGTGATTGCTAAGATTTAATACGAAGAATCGTGTGCAAGTACGCTTGCTTGATTTGCCCCCTTGGGAGGTTCATAAGTTTTATCATACCAAATCTTGCAAGTGGAATTAGTTTCCGGTATGGATAATAATGTTGAACCGTTCCTAGACCAAGGACAAAAGATATTAATTAACGAAAAGCTATTTTAGTGGCTTGAATTAATTAATGAGCTAGATAATCTTAAACATGAGAAATAATGACCGGGAGCCATATTGACTGTAATATGGGTTAAGATGGATGGTGCAATATTAATTATGTAGTGGGATTAATTAATATTTATGGGCTTGAATTATATTGTGGCTCAATATTAGATATTCAAGATCCATTAGAAGGTCCAATCTTAATTCTCCTAAAGGCCCCCTGAGTAGCCCAAAATATAGTCCGATAACTGAAAAGGTGATTAAAATAAAATAAATGTTGTTGCTTAATATTTCCTCTATTTTTTGAAATTTATGGATAAAAGAGGGAGTAAGATTTTCTTTTAATTTTGTTATGGAATGAAGATATGTATTCTTGGAAGACAAGATTATCTCATTAAATTCAAGAAATCTCCCACTTGATTATCTATATGAATATTTCGAAAATTTTGAATATTATGGGCAAGAAAGATTTTATTGATTTTCTTGAAAAGATATTATGGAAGATATGTATTTCTTGAAATACAAGAATATCTCATAAATTCAAGAAGATCCAAATCTTGTAATCTTGAGCCAAATTTTCGAAAATTACTCCATATTATAGAGGAGGTGGAATTTTTTGGAATATTTTAATTATGGGAAAAAGAATATATGAGATATATTCAAGATTTCTTGGTGACCAAGAAAAGTCTTTTCCCACATTGAAATATCACATAAATTTCGTCCACCCTCCCTCTTATAAATAGGGGATGATTAGTTCATTCCCAAGTACAATTCCATGTGATGGAAATATTAGCAAATCCACGAAAGTGGTGCAACAAAGTTTATTTTTTCCTTTTGTTAATTGTTCGCGAGTATCCTTCCACCGGATTGTCGAGCAAGGGCTAAGGGAATACTTGGGAAGTCCTTTTGGTTAGTCTGTCCGACCGAAGTCACTGCCATCCCGAGAGGTACGTTCACGTAAACCCGTAGATTCCGTGATGTAGGTTTTACGTGGCTTTTTTTATATGCATGATATGTTGTTGCAATTATTATTTGAATTAATATAGGATTAATTCATGCTAGTAATAATTAATGAATTAAATTTGTATTTAAATATTCACCCCGAATAGATCTGTGCGAATCATTCCCCAACATCTGTTGCATGACTAGAAGCCATCAGATTGTTTCTTGCATATGCTGCCCACATGAAATTCACAGTCTATCAGATGGATGTGAAAAGTGCATTTCTGAATGGTGTGCTTAAGGAAGAGGTTTATGTGGAACAACCTCCCGGTTTGCATAGAAATGACCAAGTTTACGGTGCTCGAAAGCCTTGTATGGTCTTAAGCAAAGCACCCCAGCATGGTATGATACCCTTTCTCGGTTTTCTTCGACCATGGTTTTATCAAAGGAACTGTTGATAGGACTCTGTTCAGGATAGAAGATGGGAAAAACATCTTATTTGTTCAGATTTATGTAGATGACATCATATTTAGATCTCCAAATCATCAGCTGTGTGAAAAGTTTTCTACCCTGATGAAAGAAAAGTTTGAGATGTCAATGATGGGGGAGATGAATTTCTTTCTTGGACTTCAGGTGAAACAAACTAAGGAAGGAATTTTCATCAATCAAGCAAAATACACCAAAGATCTGATTGCAAAGTATGGTGTACAGACTGCAATACGCTTAGAATTCTATGAATACTAACTACAAGATGGATCCTCGATCTCAAGGCAAATCAGTAAATCACACTGATTATAGAGGGATCATTGGATCACTGCTATATCTCACAACAAGTAGGCCTGATATAACATTTGCTGTTGGGATATGTGCAAGATACCAAGCTAATCCTAAGGCTAGTCACATGGAGGCTGCCAAAAAGATTCTGAAATATCTTAAAGGCACTGTGAATAGAGGATTATGGTATCCAGCTGATGATAACCTTGAATTAACTGGTTATTCAGATGCTGATTATGGAGGATGTAGAATTGACAAGAAGTCTACCACAAGAACTTGTCAATTTCTTGGAAGTAAATTGATATCATGGTTTTCAAAGAAACAAACCTCAGTAGCAACCAGTACTACTGAAGCTGAATACATGGCTGCAGGAAGCTGTTGTGCACAGATTCTTTGGCTCAGACAACAATTGAGGGATTATAAGATTATAGTCAATGAAGTACCTATATTTTGTGATAATAATAGTGTAATTGCTATTACACAAAATCCTGTATTGCACACCAGATGTAAGCATGTTGATATCAGACATCACTTCATCAGAGATCATGTTGAGAAGAAAGACATCAGAATATAGAAAATTCATACTGATAAATAGAGAGCTGATATCTTGACTAAACCTTTGGCTGAATCAAGATTTCAGGAACTATCAGTTGAATTAGGTATGTTGGATCCAGGTGAATAAAGAAAATCTGAAAAATTGAAGGTTTTCAGATGCATGAAGTTTTCTCAGGTTTTTACTGAAAAACTCAAGATAAAATTGAGAGTACTGAACATTGAGCCTTTGAAAACTCAGTTATCCTGAAGATCAGTACTCAGTATTATACTGACATTTTATCAAGGTCAAAAATCAGTAAGACTGATGGAGAAAATTAGTCTAAAGAAGTATTGACTCATGCAACACATTTATTGTCTAACCGAATCTCAGTAATTATTTGAAATAAATGACAAAACACCTGAAGAAATAATTGGGCGGGACCTTTGAAATCCACAAGGAAAGTCAATGGTCTGCAGGAACAGTAATTAAATGAACTGTTCATTAATCACCAATAGGGATAAATTGGCGGCTTAGTATTTGCGAAATCGTCCTTTCATATACCCGTTTTTGTCGATTTTTAATCTCAACCGTCGATTTCTCCATCTACGCGATTTTCCATAAATCAAAATCCCATATCCATTGGAAAAATTTCTTTCAAAGACCTATTCCAAAAAGCCTTCATCTTCACAAACACTCTGCTTCGAAACCCTCGATTGCCCAAAAATGTTCACCTATCTCAAAACCCTTCACCAGAAATTCTCCAAAAATGACACTTTCTGTATACGACAAACTCGCCATTTCCAATAAACCTTGGTACGAATATGTCATTTCTCTAGAAAGCTCATCCAATGCAACTCACGAGGAGGAGGCGTTGGATATGATTCTTTTGGCAATGCTTACATGCCTGGTCGCGAATCAACCAGAGGCCGAATATGCGAAAGAGGTAATTGAGTTTATCTCTAATATGCAGTTAGATGATGAGAATTGCATAGAATCTCAGATTATAGTCTCGCATTTAGAGCATGGTTCGAAATATGTGGATTTTGTTAGGGAATTATATATTATTCCTAAGAATCTAAATGCCATATATGAGTTAAGTGAAAGAGGTGAAGACCCTACGGTATACATGATGGGTAGGGAACAAGAATATTTGAATAAAATTACTGAGCATCCAAAGAAAGTTTGAAGTTACTCAATAAGAGGCATTTGAAGCCTAAATATCGAGTATTGTTGGATATTGTAAGCAAATGCATCATGAGTAGATCCGGTAGTTTCGAATGTATAAGCACGCCTAAGTTAAGGCTAATGGCGGCGATTGAAGATTCACCTTCCACGGCATTCAACTGGTTGCACTATTTGATCAAGGTGGTGAGTGATCAAGCCAAACAAATTCAGAAGGTGAATGGCTCTGTAGTTATCAAAGGAAAGATTCTACATGCAACCAAGATTGCATTTATCTTGGAAATGTGCAGAGAAGAGGAGGACATCTTTGCCGATTCCACTTCCTTTCCAAAGTAAAAAATCATGTTCAAACCAACAAAGAAGACTTTGAGAGGAAAGAAAAAGAAAAACTCGAGTCTCGGGGAGGAGATCCAAGAAGAAAAACCGATGAAGAAGCCGCATAAGCTAGGGGGAAAGCCCTCGATGCAAATTAAAAGAGAGAAAGGAGAAAAATCAAGAAAAAGCACTGCTCCTCGGCGCAGAAGGCTTCAATCTATTGTCGAGAAGGAGGCCGTGAAATCAAGAAACTCAACTCAAGGCCGCCAAGGGTTGAAATCTCCACTTCGTGTTCTTGCTCGTAGTGACAAATGTGCAGAGCAAGAAACCGAGAAACAAATTTTTTCCGAGGTACTCAAACCTCTCTCGAGCTCGATAAAATCTTCAGAAATCTTCAAGGGACCTCGCACCCCATCGAAGAAAGACCTGCTCGCACTCCAGATCGGTCCGAACCTCGTGAATTGGGTCAAACTTGATGCACTTCAATGAACCATTTCTAGATCCATCACTCTGAACTCATACACTCTCGAATCTACCGCTTCGAAAGCCCAAGATTGAAGAAGGGAGAAGCCGAAGAGACTGAATGGCGAAGCAAGGGGGAACGGTTCATCTTAGACAGATACCCTGAGCTGAATGCCTTTCCTGACCTTCAGGATATGTTCTTCAGGCTCAGAACCATAGTGTATATTCAAATCAAACACTCCCTGGAGATCTTTGAACATTGCTTCATCTGAGGAGGAAAGAGTGGTGGAATGCAAAGACAAATTGCTTCGACCAAATTCTCGTGTTTCGAAAAAACCAAGCTGAGAATGAAAGCTGCTGATTTTGATGAATTAGTGAAAAAGAAGCTAGCTGAAAAGAAAGCTACTGAAGGAGTTGATGCTTCCAACTCCCATGATCAAAATAAAGATAAGGATAAGGGAGATGATGCAGAAAAGAAATCTGAGAAGGAGAAGGAAACTGAGAGTCATATGGGGACAGATATCGATCTTTGAACCAATCGATATCGACAACCTCGATCGAAGTTAACATTTTTCGTGTACCTTTTTGGCTTTGTTATACATTATGCCGGTTATCAAGTACCTAGCTTTTAGTCGATGTTTATGATATGCGATCGAGGCTCGGTTGGAGCACCAAATTTCGGTTGGAAAATGTTGTACAAACTCCAGTGGTTGATTTGACACCAATCCTGGATGAGTTAAAGAAGATAGAGCCAAGGATGGAAGAGATACTGGCAGGTCAATCTCAAAACCTTGAGAATCTAAGCTCTTCATCAAGCATGCTGCAAACAATTCTCACAGACAAGATGACTCAGATGGAGTTAGTTAAAATTGCTCAAAATCGAAAAATGGAGAACTGAGAGTTCATCATCCGACACGCTTCAAACAACTCTATCAAGTAAATTAGCTACATTAGATGGAAAGATTGATGGAGTACATACAGAGCTTAATGCCAACATGAAGCAGATGTATCAAGAAAGAACTGCCTATCTTGAAGTCAAGCTGATTGAGAAGAATGATCTGATGATAAAAATAGTTGTTGAGGAAATGGGCTCTCTGCTCATGACCAAGATGACAGAGATGATGCATGATGTCTTCTCAAAACAGTTTGCTCCTCTTTCGGATGAGTTCTCAATGGCCAAGAATTACATGATAAGGCTAGAAGATGAGCATAATCAACCAAGTAAAAGAAGTCGCGCGAAGATAAGTAAGGAGTAATACTATATGGATACTGCACTGACTCAACTACTCCCAAGGTATGGTGCCAAAAAGGGGGAAAGGCGTGGTGGCAAATTAAGTGAGTTGTTGGCACAAACCTTGGAGAGAAAGGCTCAAAAAGAAGCTGAAGGAAAGAAAATTGTTGATGCCTTAAGAGAAATTGAAGCCACTGAGAAACTAAAGTTCAAAGAAGCTGAGAAACCTATCTTCACTCAAACATCTAAGCAAACCGTTCAGGAAGTAATTTCTGAGAAATTGAGTGATAGAAGGATGATTGGAAGAAGCAAGGCGTAAAGAAGAACAAGCCGCACCAGAAAAGCAGTTGCCTTTGTTGAAACTGAAAAGAAGAAAAGAGCAAAGGTAGCTAAACCTACTCAGAGGAAGCTGATTATGGATTTTGAAGAATCGGATGAAGGACCAGAAAAGGAAAATGAAGCTCAACCAGAGACTTTTGATACCAAGAAGACTCTGAAGGCCCTGCAGATTGAAAAGGAGAAAAGAACTGCTGCTTCAAAGATGTCGGTGCTCCTCCGATCGAAAAAAAAAAAGAAGAAACGAGAAAAGAAGAGGTGGATTCAAAAAGTTTCTAAGCAAAAGGAGAGGTACAGAAAAGACCCAGAAGTGGCCGTCCATTTACAAGTGGATGCCTATACAGTTCAATGATGCATGGGAAGAGATCAAGAGAACCTTCTGGTTCTATTATGAGATTCTGAGAGAATGGAGGGGGAGCACCTCGGATAAGAATGAAGCCTTTATTGAGTACTTACTGACATTCTATCCTAAGTACCTGCAAAGTTGGATCAACTTGGCAGATGAAGGAAACACTCAGATAGTAGCTCCTGGTCCATACATGTACCCGGCTCCCCTGTGTTTGAGAATGGCTATGTAAATGAGACACCCATTTCTCGTGAAATAGCCAAAGATGCCATCCAAATAGGCCCTACAGAAACAACCCCAAAATCATCAAGGCAAGAGATGAATCAAGAAGAGATACTACGGGATGTTCAACTCGAAGTGCCAGAGGATGAAGTGGAAGAAGATCAAGACTTTGTACTTGCTTTTTTTTTCATTGAAATCAGAACTCTTTTATCCTACATCAATGAAAATTTTATCTTTATGCTCAAAGATAATATCTCATTATCTTTTTACATGTCTTGATATGCCGATTGTTAAAGATCTTGATTGGAGAAATATCATTTTTTTTTTGTAATAGATAAACCAAACCACGAGGATAGGTTAGGTTTTCTTAAATGTAACAAGATGGTTTTGGCATCATCAAAAAGGGGGAAATTGTTGGGAGATGAATTTAATAAAGAAGTTTTGATTAGATCCCAAAAACCCTGAGTATGACATGTTCAGGATAAACTTGATAGATCGAGTCGGGGTTTGATATAGATTGTTCAGGAAGTTATCTGCACCATGTATAGTCAGCAGATATAGATCAGGTTAGATTTTGAAGACACTGAAGACTTAGTAAGTAATCGAAGACATCAAGACTCAAGATGTCATCAAGACATCAAGACTCAAGAAGTTGTCAAGACATCAAGACTCGATGAAGTTGTCAAGACAATGAAGACTCAATGAAGTTCTTTGAAGACATCAAGACTCGATGAAGTTCTCAAGACAATGAAGACTCGATGAAGTTCTTTGAAGACACCAAGACTCGAGAAGATATCAAGACATCAAGACTCAATAAGTTCTTTGAAGACATCAAGAAGACTCAAGACGATCATCAATACTCAAGATAACCTGAATGTTCAGAGGCACCGAATATAATCTATCTGAAGACTACAAAAACTGAGAAAAACGTAAATATTTAGAAAAGTAGATATTTCCCAAAACATTCATATGCAGACAAAAAGAACTAAGTCTAAGTGTTGTTTAAGGTTGTCTCATTCAGAGAGATTGACCAAAAAGAGCCGTTTTGTTTGTCTACATTCACTGAAGACAAGAACCAATCAGAGGAAGACAACACTATACTTTTATCGACAATCGAAAAGCGACAGGACCACCTAATCATGTCAAGAGTAGTACTAAGTTCCAGACTGCAAAAATTTGTGATTGGCTACATGACTGTATATTTCCTAAAACATGCAAGGGAGTGTTCAAACCTTAAATATAGTCGTTCATCAAACATCAGAAGAGGAAACTCATAAAGCTATCTCTTCCAACGGATAGTTTTCAAAGAGTGACCTTGGTGAAGTTGCCTATAAATACCAGTGACCCTTTACATTGAGAGGTTACGGAAATTTCAAAAGCAACTCAAGAGCTCATTCAGATATTGCAAATTGAAGCACTCGAAAAACCCTAGAATTTCCCAAGTGTTTCACATTGGAGAGAGCTCACTATTCTAAGCATAGAGTGATAGATATATCCAAAGCTTAGAAGAGATATCCTAGCCTTTGCATTAGTTCTTATTGTAAAGGATATCTCACCCTAGTTGGAAACCAACCCAAAACCCAAACCCTTTGTTAAGGTAGTTTGTGTGTCTTTTGTTGGTGAGTTAGAGTTGTAAAGAGTTAGTAAGCTACAGTGAGTTAGCCAGAAAACTCTAGAGAAGAAGTTAGTAAGCTACTTGCGGTAGTCTGAACACTTGTGTGTGTTTGAGTTAGTAAGCTGCAGTGAGTCAGCCAGAAAACTCAAGGTAGAAAAGTGAGTAAGCTACAGTGAGTTAGCCAGAAAGCTTTAGGAAGTGGTTAAGGAATTTCTCTGAAGATCAGAGAGAGTGGACGTAGGAGCTTGAGTCTCTGAACCACTATAATTGTTGTGTTGTTTTACTTTCTGTACTGCATTATTATCTGTTGCATGTTTTTCACTGAAAGCATAGTTCACTGATATTCAGTTGGAACCAATCCACTGAACTTGCATCAAATTAATCACAGCCTTAATCACTGTTTTATTGAAGGGAAGATTTTCAGCAAAGCTAAAACGAGTATAAACTTAGGGCCAACCATTCTGCACACTTGAGTAGCTAGAACAGATAGTTACCAAACTGAACTAACTCTACTGAGGGTTCAGTAAGATCATTATCTGATCCAAGCACCTCAGGATCTCTGATAAACTCAGGCTCAATTGGGTTAATCTGAAGCTTCTGAAAGCAGCTCAGGATCATTGTCTCAGTAGACTTTGACTCAGGGAAATCCGTGCTTCTCAGGGCAAAATCATCAGGATAACCTGACCCATCTGACCTCAGTGAAAGAAAAGTTTTAAAAATCACTGAACACGTGTATTCCCCCCCCATACACGTGTGAGACTCGTTAGCACCGGGACCAACACACATGATGACATAAATAGACGTAATCTATATGATCAATGGATTTTAGGAAAGTAATTCATCAAATAACCAGAAATTACCAGATTCTGCTTTTCGATTTCGAAATAGGTTGAATCGCAAGAAACACTTTGAAACACAGAAAGGTAATTGTGAGTTTGCAGAGAATAAATCCCAAGAATTTTGAGAAAAGTACTCTGGAAGGGTTTTGATGAAGCTTATAAAAGGAAGGAGGGAAAATCGAGACTAGAAGATCAAACGTTTGAAAAGGATAAACGATCCAGATTGAGCGGTTTTGATTGTGTGGTCAGGATATGCACGCGCGATTGCCTTTTGGATTTAAAAACACATTTAGTAGCATTTAATACATATACCCTACGTCCACATTAAATGATTTGCACGGTATGCGTCACAAAAGTATGTGTACAGTAAAGACAAATATTATCAGATAATTTCAGATATGTAAGTAGTAAACAAAGAAACAGAAATGCGTATCTGGTTGACTGATATTGTAATCAGTCAATACCACTTGGAGTCTGTTTGTACCACTTGTTGATCTTAGTTTTCTGCCTAATCCTTATAATTTCTCAACTGTTCCTTTTAACTGATCCGTACCACTTTGAGTCTGATATTCCCTTTTCTGATCCTTTCTGATCAGTTGAAGTTCCCCCTTCAACTGTTATCTCTGATTATTTTGTTGACTGATCTGTCTGATTTGTTGAGGTATAATACTCAACTGATCTTCCTCATCTGATCAGTCACTTGTCTGATCAGATTCTGGTTGATCCAGTATGATCTTTACTCAGATCAAGTCAATTCTTGGAATAAGTGTTACCGCCAAAACTTAGTCTTGGGAAATCGAAGAGTCGTCTCGATTCCCTAAGTCAACACGATTTGACATTTGTAATAATAGTCTGGATTCTTTGTGATATCAATCACCGCAACCTCATCCAATCATCAGTCGTGTGTCTCCTACGCGCTGTCCTTGCGGTGCCAATTTCTCTAAAAGGCTTTGAGAAATCAAATTTGCACTTGCACCCCTGCTTGTCCTCTATAAATAGGACCAATGATTTACACAACATAACCCATTCACCATACTTATCTTCTTTATGCTTTTTAAACCATGTATTCCGATGAACCCTTATTTTCGGTGAAACTTCCGGCAAAAACCTTCAACCCTTTTCAACTGATTTCAGTTTCTCAAATCAACCATGTGCATCCCTTATTACTGCTTTTGCCGTCATCGAATATTACACATACGATTATTGCCAAGCTTCTCTACCACTGAGGCGGTGGATCTGCTATCGCAAATGAGAAGACACTTCTCCTAACCGTATGCACCTTGTGTGCCTATCGAGATGACGAAATTAGCATCAATAGACTCAGCCTGATATAAAACATGGGTTTTATTTATACGATCTTGATCAGATATCAATGATCTTGATCAGACAAAACCCAATATTTACATGTGACACTTGTGGCCATGTGGTCTTTGCACCACATCTTTGGCACTTGTGTCCATTTAACAGCTGGAGAGCCCATTGATTTTAGGACTTGGGGCCTCTGGCTTAGAAATCCTTCAATGTCGCTCTCGCTCCTCACTCTGAAGCTCTGAGGGTGGCTTAGGATTATTTCAAAGCCTCTCTCACCCCTTTTAGGGTTGGGGGAAAATGGGAGCATCGGGCTCTAAAATCTTCAAAGCCTCTCCCCCCCTTTTAGGATTGGGGTTTTAGGGCTAAAATCTTTACAGCCTCTCTCACCCCCTCTAGGGTTAAGGTTTATGGTTTAGGGATTTATGTACTGACCTCAGGGTCCTTTTGTACTTGTAACTTGTAATGTAAATTTGACCTCCGGGTCTTTTTCATTGTTGTGTATTTTCTGTTTCCTTATGCGATTGAAGCTTTAATCTTATGTAACTTGCTTGTTGAACATTAGCTTAATCGACTTACAAAGTATGAAACAACCAATCTGATCAGTTCTTTTAATTTGATATGCCTTATTCTGATCAGTTCCTTGACTGAACTGATAAGGTCTTCTCTTATCAGTTTCTTAACTGAACTGATAAAGCCTTCTCTTATCAGTTCTTTGACTGACCTGATAAAGCCTTCTCTTATCAGTTCCTTGACTGATCTTTTGATCAGTTGAGATACCTAACTCAACTGATCCCTCTTAACCTAGTTAGTCTCTTAACCATCTGGTTCCGGAGACCAGTCCACCAAACATTTCTGGTGCATTTTCTCTGAGATCCAGAAGCCCTAGCTCATTGCATAATTCTCTGAATCTGATCTCATCTAGTGGCTTGGTTAAAATATCGACTTTTCTCATTTTATCAAGATGGATCTTTTCCATTCGATATTCTTCTTTTCAACATGATCTCTTATAAAATGATGTCTGACATCCACATGCTTGCATCTTGTATGTAGAACAGGATTCAAGTGATTGCAATAGCACTATTACAGTCACAGAATATAGGTACGCTCTTAGCTACAATGTTATAATCCTCACCGCCGACTAAGCCCAGGAAGCGGTTGGGGAGCAACAACTTCCTGACCGTATATTCCGCTTCAAGAGTAGATGTCGATGAATCGATGTCCGCTTTTTGAAAACCAAGAGATCAGTTTACTACCTAAAACCTGACAAGTACCTGAGGTTGACTTCCTGTCAATTCTGCAACCTCCATAATCAGTGTTGTAACTGATTTTTACCTACTCAGTTAAACAATAATTATTATAAAATGCGTATGCTAAAGGCAATCGAATCAGGGAAAGAGACAAAGAAGTTGGTGACCCGGTTCGAATCAGTCCTCCCCAGGGTGCTCGCAACATGTCTCGTCCCTGGATCTGGGTATAAACGTTACCGTGTCATACAGAGAGCCTCCATCAGCTTCACCGGAATGGACTCCTCAAATGGTTTGAAGCTGTCGGGTGTCTTGTAATGACCCCCGATTTTCTTGGAACCTTTCTTGGGCTCCGCGACTTCCTTTGTCACTGAGAGCCGGGTCTCTAGGAATTCCATGGTATGGATGAGGTCGCTGGCCCTTTTCCTGAAATTGGCATAGCTGGTCGGGTAGTCGGCGGTCATGCACCTCCATAGCTTGGTTCCTCTTCTAAGGCCAGATACTGCCCCCAGTAGCTTGGCCTCGTCCCCAATGGGGTCGCCTTCAATGATAAGTCTATCGATCCTCTCAACATAGGATCGATCCGACTCCGTCTCTCCCTGACGCATGTTCATGAGCCTATGCCTTGTCGCAGGTCGGGGCGCCATCTCTATATAGTGGCCCAAGAATAATCGAGCCAGTTGCTCGAAAGTATCAATGGAGAGAGATGGCAGTGAAGTGTACCACATGTGGGCACAGTCGCTTCGGCGTCGGGAGAAAAGTCTACATTTCGTCGCATCCGATGCCCCCATTGAGGCCATATATGCATTGTACTTTGCCATATGGACTCTGGCGTCTGTACTCCCGTTGTAGCGATCTAGAGCCGCTATGCTGATTTTCCTCTGGGCAGGTGCCAGAGTGATCATAGTTCCCAAGGGCGAATTGGGGATGACAAGGTCAGTGTTAGACCAAGACGGTCCATCCTGGTTACCCACCTTTTCCAACAGCTGTTGGACGGTCCTAGCCAATGCCACGACCTGAGCGTCGAGTGGGTTACTGGCCCCCTGCCCGTGACCATGGTGGTATGCCGAATGTCTCGGCGATCCTCTGTGGTGCATGTCCAGGGCCATGGCAAGATCTCTTTCCACCTGTTCATCATGGCGTGGTTGAGAGTGAGCCTCGTCCTCGCCCCTCATGAGGGCCTTCTGGGCCGCTTAGCTTCTGAGGCAGGTGAATACATTATTCAAACCCGCTGGTCTGTCCAAGGTCCGGTGGTTCTGAACGATGGCATGTTTAGCCGCGTTGTACGCCAGTTGGCCCGTGGACCGTCCCTTTTCCATCATAACAAATTTACCTTTGGAGGTTTCGGCGTCATGGGTTGTTTTCTTGGCTGGGGGCTGTTCCTCCTCAACGCCGAAATTGAGACGTTTCTTGTTGAGGATGGGCATCATTGCTTTGGCATCCTCCAGTGTTTGGACAAGATTCCACCAGTCGGGGGAACTAGTCGGGGCTGCCCGATTAGTGGGTTGAGAACTCAGTGAAACCTCGACGCCATCATGAACGTCGGTTTCATTCCCGATTACAACTTTCCCCTAGTTGGTTGCCATTTTGTTTTTCTTAGAGTTTGGAAGGTGAGGTCTCCTTGAGAATTGTTGAAATTTCTCAAGAAATGTGTATCCCACAGACGACGCCAATTGTTGTAACTGGTTTTTACCTACTCAGTTAAACAATAATTATTATGAAATGCGTATGCTAAAGGCAATCGAATCAGGGAAAGAGACAAAGAAGTTGGTGACTCGGTTCGTCTTTGGAATCAAACTATGTCCGGGGGCGTCCAAGCCAGGGAGAGGATGTATATGCCTAGAAGTCTAAGTTGTTCGACCTTTTACAGAGGTGGTCGTGGTGGCCTATTAAGACTATGACTCCAACCCTTTGGGTGGGAATTTACATAAGGAATAATTCCTATGAAAGGACTACAATATCGGGAACCATTAATCTCGCCTTGACAGGCCATAAATCGTCCATCTTCAGCGTGCGCCAATCGTGGAGCGGATGTGGAGGGTGGATTAGTGGCGTGTCGGGGGCTGTCATTGACCACGTGAATCATAGTTATGGTCAGTCGGTGCAGTCGCTCCCGACTTGAGGATATAAAGCGGAAATCGTGACGCGATTTCCCTAACCGCCGACTACCCGAAGTTGCCCGACCTTTGCGACTTGAAGGTTTGGTCTTGTGGGAATTACGTGGGCTGATCCCTTGGTCCCCTTGCCGAGGTTTCTTCATGCAGTCTTTGTTGGATTGTTTATGATCCATCGTGCCCAGTGGGAGGTCGGGTTTATCCATCCTACAACAATCAGAATCAGAATATCCACTAAGCTCTAGATTATCATCTGATGGGTAAAATAAACCAAGGTTTACTGTCCGCTTAGCTGCTTCCAGGTGGCTTTGCATTGAATTTGCCTGAAATCTGGCACATACACCTACTACAAATGTTATATCTGGTCTACTAGCAGTCAGGTATAGTAGAGATCCAATGAGAGCCCTATATTCTTTCTGATTAGTTTTCTGACCATTCTCATCTGGATCCATCTTGAATCCAAATATCATAGGAATTAAAGCTTCCTTACGCTTTGAACTCCAAACTTAGCCAATAAACTCCTAGTGTACTTTACCGACAGATGAATATCCCTTCATGCTTTGCTTAACTTGTAAACCCGTAAAAGTAACTCATCGACCCATCATAGACATCTCGAACTTCCCTTGCATCGACTTTTTTCAATTTATCACATAAACTCTTGTTGGGAGATCCGAAGATGATGTCGTCCACATAAATTTGAACCATCAGAATATCTTCTCCATCTTCTATTCTGAATAAGGTTCTATCCACTATTCCTTTAGTGAAACCACTGTCTATCAAGAACTGAGAGAGTGTATCATACCAAGCTCGAGGAGCTTGTTTCAGGCCATAAAGAGCTTTTCTTAAACGGTACACCTGGTCGCCTTTTTCAAAGTCAGGAGGTTGTTCAACATAAACTTCCTTAGCTAGTACCCCGTTTAAGAATGCACTCTTTACATCCATCTGATACAAAATAAACCCTCTATGGGCAGCATATGCCAGAAACAGCCGAATGGCTTCCAGACGAGCGACTGGTGCAAAGGTCTCATCATAATCAATTCCTTTTGATTGTGAATACCCCTTATCAACAAGTCTTGCCTTATTTCTGGTTATGACATTATTCTCATCTCTCTTGTTCTTGAATACCCACTTTGTGTGAATCACATCTTGATGGGTTGGTCTGTCCACTAGTTTCCAAACCTGATTCTTTCAAGCTGTTCCAGTTCTTCTTTCATGGCTAGAATCCAATTTGCATCTTGTAGAACTTCTTCTACTTCAGTTGGTTCCTTCAAAGACAGATAACAACAATACATGGCACTTTCACCAATCTGATGTCTAGTTTTGACTCTATCAGATGGGTCTCTGATGATCAGATCAGTTGGATGACTGGTTACCCAGGTCCTTCTTTTCTGATTTGCATCAGTTTGGAGAACATCATCATCTTCTGATAGTAGTTCATTACTAGTGATTGGGAGTGGTGCAGAATTATGATCCACTTGACATGGACAAGTCTCAGCTGATTTTGGACTCATCATATGTTGATGTCTGTCCGTAGGGACTTCAGGTGTTCCCCCTGAACCAGATGGTTCAGTTGATACTGTCTCAGCTGTACCAGCTTCTTCATTGACAGTTGTACGTACCTTAGGGTCTGATAGACCTGGTGAATCAGCAAGATCAAGATCTGGAATATACACTGTTACGTGTTCTGATCCTTTCTCCTTGATACTTAGTTGATCCATTTTCTGTGCATCAGGTACCGGTTGATCTGGTACTGCTTGTTCTGAGGCAGCTTTCTCTTGTTCAGAAGATGTCTCATCAGAGACCACATGAGGTGTTTCTTCCACAACTAGGGTTCGCCTGTTGTAAACCTTGAAAGCCTTGCTGAATGAGGAATATCCTAAGAATATACCCTCATCTGACTTGGCCTCAAAAGTTTTCAACTGACTATTCCCATTGTTGTGTATAAAACACTTGCACCCAAAAATATGGAAGTAAGAAACACGAGGTTTTCTGCCCTTCCACAGTTCATAGGGTGTTTTGTAGTGAGCCTTAGTCAGAGAGCATCTGTTCTGAGTGTGGCATGCAGTATTGATGGCTTCTGCCCAGAAACGGCTTGGTGTTGCATGTTCAGCTAACATAGTGCGAGCAGCTTCTTTGAGTGCTCTGTTTCTCCGTTCTGCTACACCATTCTGTTGTGGCGTTCTTGCAGCTAATGTCTCATGCTGTATACCAAACTTAGTGCAAAAATCAGTAATAAAAGAATTCAAAAATTTTGTACCTTTATCTGATCTGATTTTCACTATACTGACACCCTTCTCATTCTGTAATTTCTTGAGCAGCTCGGGTATCTTTGTTGTTGTTTCATTCTTTTTATACAAGAATACAACCCAGGTAAACTTGGAATAACCATCCACGATTACCAGAGTATATTTGCGTCTGCTAAGACTGACTGGTGTAACTGGTCCAAATAAGTCCATATAGAGCAGTTGCAATACTCTGCTGGATGCTGGTCCAGGGATTCCCTTGAATGAAGCTTTAACCTGTTTTCCCTTCTGACATGCGACACATGTCTGATCCTTAGAGAATACTTCATTCGGAAGACCCTCAACCAAGGACATCCTTGCTATCTTGTTAAGAGTTTTAAAGTTCAGATAACTCATTCTCTTTTGCAAGAGCCAACTGCTACCTTTTGAACTCTTAACAATCAGTCATGCATTTCTTGGACAACTGTTCCAATCTGCTGTATAAATCGTACCTTTTCTTGAACCAGTTAGCAAGATCTGTTGAGTAGCTCGATTCTTGATAGTACATTGATCAGTCGAGAACTCAACACTGAATCCGTTGTCGCAAAATTGTGAAACTGATAACATGTTATGCTTTAAACCTTCGACATACGAGACTCCAGTAACCTGTACATCTTCATTCTCTAAGGTTCCGAATCCTCTGGTAAAACCAAAGTTATCATCACCAAAAAGTATACGTGGGCCTTCTTGTTCTGTGTAAGAGCTAAGGAGATGTTTGCTTCCAGTCATGTGCCTTGAGCATCCACTATCGATGTACTAGATAGTTTCTTGTACACCTCCCTTATTGGCCAAACCCACGCGAACCTGCAATCAAATCAGGCTTAGGTACCCCTTTTGGATTGGGTCCTGAGGAGTTAGAGTTGGTTTTAGGGATCCATACAAACAGGGCACTTCTATTGTAATCAGATAGATCAGAAGGCCTGATTTGTCTCCCATAAACATGTACATAATCATACATCTCTTCATATGCATTCTAATCAGTATGATTATTTGTGCGAGAATCAGAAGACTTGGGTGAATCAGAAGACTTGGGAATTATTCTTGTTGTCTGTCTTCTTTTAACCCAGTGGGGCTCAGGTGCAGCAACCCTAGGTTTCTGATTGTAAGGGTAGGTACGACTGCTACCATTAAAAGATTCATATCTTTTTGGCATAGATGGTCTTAGAAGTTTACCTTTAGCTTGCTTGTTAGGCAGCTGACCCTGATTAGGTTTCAGATTAGATTTCCCTTTGAGAGGTTGTCTCTTCTGATACCTAATCTGCTGATCAGGTTGAGGTATCTTCAGAAGAACTGGGTTCTTCTGTTGACTCCTCGGCTGATGCTTGATCAGTTGGGGTCCATTTCTGTTCTCTTTCTGATTAGACACTTGCCTTACTTGTTCAGTAGGTCTCTTTCCCTTATAAGATACATATTTTGCTTTATGTGTATCTATATCAGAAACTCGTTTGATTACACCTTTTTGAAGTGAATCAGACGGGGCTTTAGAGGATGTAGAAGGGTTTTCATACCCAATTCCCTTCTTATTAGTTGTCATACGAAAATAGTTGTTCATATCCTGAACGGTTTTAGAAGATTTAATGAAAAC
This sequence comes from Stenogyne calaminthoides, assembly GCA_037126765.1. NCBI lineage: Eukaryota > Viridiplantae > Streptophyta > Magnoliopsida > Lamiales > Lamiaceae > Stenogyne > Stenogyne calaminthoides. The sequence continues at coordinate 13,737,520 of JBBCBC010000028.1, forward strand.
CTGTATTTTCTTACGTAAACTATCCTCAGTAGATTTCAGACTCTCATGTATTTGGAAGAGGTCATCAAACTTAGCTTGTAGGATTTTAAAATCATCAGCTTGTTTTTTATTGATAGCCACCTATTCCTTAATTAGCTTCTCCTGATCAGATGTGTTAACTTTCAGAACTTTCAATTCTTCAGTTATCTTCTGAGCAGCTTCAGCTGATTTTAGTTCAGCTGCTTTTCTTTGAACATTTATCTTAACAATGTTGTAACTGGTTTTTATCTACTCAGTTAAACAATAATTATTATGAAATGCGTATGCTAAAGGCAATCGAATCAGGGAAAGAGACAAAGAAGTTGGTGACCCGGTTCGTCTTTGGAATTAGACTACGTCCGGGGGTGTCCAAGCCAGGGAGAGGATGTATGTATATGCCTAGAAGTCTAAGTTGTTCGACCTTTTTACAGAGGTGGCCGTGGTGGCCTATTTATACTATGACTCCCACCCTTTGGGTGGGAATTTACATAAGGAATAATGCCTATGAAAGAGTTACAATATCGGGAACCATTAATCTCGCCTTGACAGGCCAGAAATCGTCCATCTTCAGCTTGCGCCAATCGTGGAGCGGATGTGGAGGGCGGATTAGTGGCGTGTCTGGGGCTATCATTGACCACGTGAACTGTATAGTTATGGCTGGTGCAGGTCGCTCCCGACTTGAGGATATAAAGCGGAAATCGCATCGCGACTTCCTGAACTGCCGACTACCCGAGTTGCCGACCTTTGCGACTTGAAGGTTTGGTCTTGTGGGAATTACGTGGGCTGATCCCTTGGTCCCCTTGCCGAGGTTGCTTCATCCAGTCTTTGTTGGATTGTTTATGATCCTTCGTGCCCAGGTGGGAGGTCGGGTTTATCCATGCTACAACTTGTTCAGAGAAGGGACCTTGGCTTGACACATGGACTAAATCGACTCGCGACCATCCGACCTGGAAAGTCTCCTATGAGTGGCTTACTATCCTCGGGCAGGTGAAAAGTCACCTTGATAATACGAATTATCGCATCAGACTTCCCTCGATCTCAGGGATTCGAAATGATATCGTGCCAGGATGATGACGTAAAGTGCCGCCATTTCGTCCAATGAGATGTCGTAGTGGATTTCACGCGAGTCCCACGTGTCTTTTTGTTTCTAGGGGGCTGAAGTTTTGGCTAATTTCATTTTGGCCCCTCCTCTTCTTCGATAAATAGGCGGGGAATTAGGTTTTGAAAACATTATTTCCTGCGACTGTCTTGCGAAAGAATTTCCTCAAGATACTCTTCCTGGTTCTTTCTCCCTTCCACCGGAAATGCATTCTCGTGTCCCTGAAGCGGAATTAATCACAGGTAAGAACTTTGGTGCCCTTCTTCGAATTTATGGATTCTAGCGTATCCAAATCCCTTTTTGCCTCTCCGCCCATGGTGGCTTCCTCCTCTTCTGAGGATGACATCCCTATAGCCCTGCATCGCCGCCAATTTTCTGGCTCCGCCACCGGGCATGTGGGTGAAAGTTCATTGGCTAAGGTTATGGGTGATCGCCGTGAAGACGATGCCAATGATGAACTGGTGGATGACCAATTTCTAAAAGAATTGGCCAAAATTACCCATCTTCCCCTGTGGGATGTTAATCTCCTAATTCCCATCCCACGGGAACGGTCATCAATGGCGGGTCATTCTGCCTCGGTTCCAGATTATGGGGCTTATGAACGAGTCTTTAATTATGATCTGTATTATAACCGAGCTCTGTACAAGCGACCTGACAGGGCATACCGCAAGTCGGTCGACTCTCAGTTCGCGGAATCCGATAAAAGATACCGATCTGTGCTCTCCGATCAGTATGTGCGGGGACTTCGTCGTATGTACAAGGTGCCCCGGGATGTGCCTTTTTATGGGCCGACTCCGGACAAAAGCGCCGATCAGCCTCCTCCCAGAATGATTGCTGTGAATGAGTCTTCCATGTCGGTCGGTATTCGATTTCCATTACACCCGGCCATTTCCCACCTGCAGGCTGCCTGGAATGTGAGCATCACGCAGATCACCCCCAATGGGTGGAGTTACATCATCTCCACCATGATCATTTTGGGGCAGGTCGGGCTGAAAAGACTGTCTAATCCCGGAGAGATATCTCACCTGATATCGCCCGTTGCTCAGGCCGGAAGCTATCACGCTGTGCAGCTTCGTAGAGGCAAAGAGCTCGTGAGTGGGATTCCGAATAAGGTTGACGGGTGGCACCAAAAATGGTGGTTTGTAGGAGGAGCATGGGAGTCGGTGGCCCCTTCCAGCACTTTATCCATTATAGTTCTAACGGATTATGCGATCCGTGTTGAGAATGGTACTTCGCCTTAATATTTTTGTGCTCGATTGTACTGATCTAATTCTTTTCTCGTCTTGCAGTGTTTGCGCCCCGACCTTCTGAGCTATATTGGGACTTTCTCGAGGCGTTCAAGGAGGTTCGAGACACACCCCCTAGCTGGCGAGACATCAATTTGTTGAACTCCGAGCTTGACCGCTTGCAAGCCGGACTGTATACTTACCCTCGCCACTTGAGGATTCCCTGTAAGTCTCGGTCACATCTTTTCAAGTATATTTCACAATTTCGCGCTAAAGGTTCTGTTTTATGTTAGATCCGGAGATCCTGATCTACCGCCATCGGCCCTCTGCCTCCGAGATTGCCTCACGACCTCGATCAGTACTCGGCTCCATGAGGCGTCTGCCCGACACTGCCGCCCAGGGGGACAGTCAACTTCAGACTCCTCCCCCTGCTGCCGACAAAGGCAAGAAGAAAGCTGCCGAACTCGCCACTATGGCTGGTGAGCGACCTCCCAAGAGGGCGCGAGCTGAACTTGGCATGCACCGATCCACTTCAAGTCGGGGTGCTGGAAGGGTGGCTCCCAGCCCGACACCTTTGCCGACTTCTACCCGGGAGGGAGGTCGCCATCCGGAGGATGATTCCTGGATTGGTTAGGATGAGGAGAGGATGCAGAGGTAGACCGTTTGCAACTCTTAATGAATTTACCTCAAAATTGGGACCAAACTTAATATATTTGTTCCTCCTTGTAGCAGTCAGGAGCTGATGGCCAGCAAGTTCTCACCGGAGGTGCTGAGCTTCCTGAGATCCCTGATTCCCAAGCTGGAGGGCACGACCAGAGACTGGCCCGGCTACTTGGAGGGGATGATGAGGAACGTGCCACACGCATGGACGAAGGATGATCACTCCTTTGCCCGTCGCCAAAAAGTCACGAGTAACATGTATTCGACTATTGTCCACTCCTTAAAGGCCGCCCTCTACATGGAAAAGGCCTGCGCCCAATCCCAGCTCGAGCTCTCCAAACTAGAGAAGGCCCAGGCGATGACCTCCAAGCAAGCGAAATCATTGATAGCTGCCTATGAGGTGCAGAAGAAACTGGAGGTTGCCAAGGCTGACTTGGCCAAGAGGGCCTTGGAGCTCGAGGGCCAGCTGAAGGAAGCGGAGAGACTGCTCAGGGAGGAGAAGGAGGTCGTGACCCGGATGAAGGCGGAGCTGATCCGCAAGGATGTAGAGGTCGGGGAGAAGTTGGCCGCCAAAGATGAACACTTTAAGCAGGTCTAAGAGCAGAATGCTAACTTCACCTATGTAGTGGCGGTTACGGGCGCTATCTGAGCTGTTCGGCGGAAGAACCCTGCTGCTGACCTCTCTGACATTGTGACCGAGCTGACTGCTTACGTTCGCGACTTTCCCCCTGCCTCCGACATTGTGCTGGAGATTAAAGATCTGGAAGATCTGGGCATTGATTTGTCCTTCTTCCCTAATCAGAGTCGGATCGTGCACCCCACTCCCAATCCAGATGAGACACAGCCGGGAAACTCCGAGGTGGTCCACGAGACTCAGACGGATGAGGCTGGGGCACGAAATGAGGTCCCTGAGATGTCCGGTGCGGCTCCTCCCGAAGAGCAGGCCACAACTGGCCTCTAGGGGAGGTGTTTACCAGCCCAAGATCCCGGAGGTGGACTGCCCACACCCTCACCAGCGTTATTCAGCAACAATTAGGTGGGCAGCCTTTGAACATAGTCAGTGGTGTTGCTGATGGGATTCTTGATTATTCTTAAGAATGATGTCATCAAGAATCCCAATAAGAAAAAGGAGATTGAGAAGTTGTTGAACCCCATCTCCAACAAAACTTTTGATCAGCATGCCTTAAAGCCGGAAGTCGTCTGCCAGTCGTGGATATTGGGTTGTAGTAAAACATCTGTCGTAAGTTATCATGATGTATCTTAGTTTTCGCTTGATGTAATCTAGCCTCGGGCTCTTATAATGTACCGACCTTCGGGCTTGTTGTCATTAATGAAATCTGTCTTTTTCTTTCCTTTATTGTGCCAACTTGATTTCCTTATGCGACTATAATCTGTGCATATGTTCATTCGTCTTATTGGCATTGTGATTTTAGATTAAACCTCGCTTAGTTGTCTTATAAAGTTAGGGGAGGATCACACCGCTAGGGGTGGTGATCTCGCCGTAAATATGTCGAAAGTCATTCCCGGGGGAGGTCGATGTTTCATCTATGCGACCTCCCTGGGTTTAAACACATGAATTGTGAAAAAGAAAATTTAACTCATTATTATTGACTCGCCTGAAAGTTTACAAGTACACTGGCCTCGACCCCACTGATAGTATCTCTTCAGATGAGATGCGTTCCACGGGTACTGAGACTGAGTGCCATCTGGGTTCTCGAGCTTATATGCCCCGTTGGATAATACTCGAGCGACCTTGTATTGTCCTTCCCAGTTTGGTCTGAAAGTTCCTTTGGTTACTCCGAGAGTCTTCTTTAGGACTAGGTCGCCTTCTTTGAATTTTCGAAGTCGCACTTTAGAATTGTAGTATTTTTCAGACTATTGTTTGTATCTCGCATTTCGGATACCTGCCTCTAATTGCTTCTCTTCGAGCAAGTCTAGGTTTCTAGCCAAGGCCTCATCGTTGCAGTCGGTCACGATCTACGAGGTTCTGAGAGTTTGGAATTCGACCTCTGCGGGTATGACTGCTTCCGAGCCAAATGCCATCGAATAAGGGGTCTCTCCGGTCGAATTTTGGCAGGTCGTTCTGTATGACCATAGTACATCTGGTAATTCACTGGCCCACTTCCCTTTTCCTCCCTCAATCTTTGTTTTCATAGTGTGCTTGATGATCTTGTTCACAGCTTCGACTTGACCGTTTGACTGAGGGTGATAAGGGGTAGAGAAAAGCTTGGTGATTTTCCATTTTCTGAAGAAACTATCGATCTTATGACCATCGAACTGCTTCCCATTATCGGATATAATTTCTTGCGGTAGGCCGAATCTGCAGATGATGTTTTGCCATATGAATTTGATGACGTGATCCTGATCTATGGTCGCCAAAGCCTCAGCCTCGGCCCATTTTGTGAAGTAATCTACTGCGACTAGGGCGTACTTGACTGAACCCGGGGCTGTTGGTAATGGCCCGATGATATCTATCCCCCACTTCGCAAAAGGCCAAGGACTGAGGATGCTGGTGAGTTCCTCAGGTGCGACCTTGATTGATGGTGCGTGTATTTGACATTTGTGGCATTTCCGTGCAAAAACCATGGCATCGGCCTTTAAAGTTAGCCAATAATACCCCTTTCTCATCGTCTTATGAGCAAGCGACTGCCCCCCAGCGTGGTTTCCGCATACCCCATCGTGAATATCTTGCAGGATAGCCTACCCTTGCTCCGGGGTAACACATCGCAGAAGTGGTATCCTGAAGCCTCGCTTATATAGTTCGTTACCAACCAATGTGTACCTTGTTGCCCTTAGTTGCAATTGCTTTGCCTGAATTATGTCGGTTGGTAATGCCCCAGTCATCAAGTAGTCGATTATGGGGGTCATCTAGCTTAAACTCGGGGTGTCTAGGGCAGCAACTTTTGTGTTAGCAGTGGAGGGGTGGGAGAGTTTTGTGATGGTGACATCCCTCATCTCTGCTGGTCCCTCCGAAGTCGCTAGTCGTGCCAATGCATTGGCTCGGGAGTTCGCATCCCTTGGTACTAGCTTGATGTAGATTTGTTCAAATTTCAGGCAAAGTGCTTTGACGACCTCTTGGTGGGCCGACATCCGCTCGTCTCGGGCCTCATACTCCCATGATATCTGGCGTGCTACGAGCTGGGAGTCGGTGTGTACTTGAAGTCTCTTGATGCCCATTGCGGTGGACATTTCTAGACTGTTGATCAGCGCTTCATATTCGGCCTCGTTGTTGGTGGCAGGAAAATCGAAAGTGATGGCATTCTGAAAAGAAATCCCATCTGGACTGATTAACACAATTTCTATCCCTGATTTGTTGGCAGTTACCGAGCCATCTATGTACAACTCCCATAGTGGGCCGGTCGAACTGCTGGCCCCAGGAGGAGGGGTTAATTCAACGATGAAGTCGGCCAAGGCCTGAACTTTTATTGCAGGCCGCGGCGCGTATGTTACCCCATACTGTCCAACCTCGATGGCCCACTTGAGGCATCGGCCCAATGTATCTGGTCGATGGAGCACGTTGCAAAGGGGTAAGGAAGTGAGGACCTCCACTTGGTGATCGAAGAAGTAAGGTCTCAGTTTCCTCACACTCATAACTAGAGCATAGGCTAATTTCTCTAGAAGAGGGTATCGCTGCTCGGTTTCATTTAGCGTCTAATTGACAAAGTAAATGGGCAGATGGGTTTAACCCTCCGCCCGTACAAGCACTGCGCTCAGGGCGGTTTCCGAGGTCGCCAAGTATAGAAACAGTTTCTCGCCAGGGACCGGTTTGGCTAAAATGCTGACGTCGGCCAGATATGCTTTGATCCTGTCAAGAGCATCCTGACTCTCAGATGTCCATTCGAACCTCTCCTTCTTTCTGATGGTGTCGAACATGGGCTTGCATTTATCCCCCATTCGGGAGATGAATCTGCTCAGAGCGGCCAGGCACCCCGTCAGTTTTTGAACGTCCTTTTTGGTTTTGGGGGCCCCCATATCCAAGATAGCCTGCACCTTGGCTGGGTTTGCTTCAATCCCCCGCTTGCTGACCAGGTGCCCTGGGAACTTCCCTGATTCCACTCCGAAGTTACACTTTTTCGGGTTGAGTTTCATATTGAACTTCCTGAGTATCTCGAAAGTTTGCGCCAGATGAGCCAAATAATCTTCCTTTTTTAGACTCTTCACGACAATGTCGTCAACGTACACCTCCACCGACTTGCCTATTTGTTCAACAAACATATGATTGACCAGCCTTTGATACGTTGTCCCGACGTTCTTCAAACCAAAAGGCATTGTCTTCCAACAATACATGTTCTTCTCTGTTAAAAATGAAGTGTGCTGCCTGTCGGGCTCGTGCATAGCTATCTGATGGTACCCGGCAAATGCGTCCATGAAAGACATCATCTCATGGCCCGCCGTATTGTCGATTAAGTGGTCGATATGCGGCATCGGGAAGAAATCCTTGGGGCATGCCTCGTTAAGATCTGTGAAATCGATGCAAAGTCGCCAAGTCCCATTTGATTTCTTTACAAGGACCATATTTGCAACCCACTGTGGTTTGTCGGCCTGCATGATCGGGTCGTTTTCAAGCAACTTCTTCACCTCTTCAGCGAGAGCCGCATATTTTTCTGGACCAAACTTCCTTCATTTCTGAGCTACTGGTTTTCGGGCTGGGTCAATGTGTAACCGGTGACATGCGATCTCAGGATCGATCCCGACCATATCCTTGTGTGACCAAGTGAAAATGTCTAGGTTATTCTTGAGGAAATCGACGACTTCAATTTTCAGGTCGTCGGGGATCTTGGGTCCAATGATGATCTCTAGGTCTGGCTGGGCTGGGTCCACCTTGACCCTTTCGAGTTCCTCCCCGGGTACTGCTCTGGGTCCCCCTAGTCGTGGATCATCAATCTCGGCCTCGAGTATAAAATCTTCAGGCTCGGGACCCATTCTCGGATCAAACTGGTCACGCTTCCTCTTCTTACTTTTCTTTTCAGTATCCAGTGTCATTATGTGATGACTAAACGTGTGTGCTGAATTTGAATAAGGCGAAGAATAAAGCAAACAACCTCTTGCATCCACTTGGTCACCTTTAACGGTGCCAACCAGGCCACCCTTGGTGGGGAACTTTACACAAAAATAATAGGTGGAGGACGCAGCCTCAAATTCGTGCTCAAATAGCCTCCCGAGGAAGCCGTTATAGGTGCTCGGGAGGTCGATTACAAGGAAATCTAGGAGCCTAGTGTTCCTGACCTTCTCATCCAAGGTGGACCATGCCCAGAGGTTTGACTGTCGCGTTACCAAAGCCCTTCACTGTATGATCGCATGGGGGTGATGTATGCTTCGTAATCCCCGAGTTGGTTTAGGGTCTTTTTAAACAGAATGTTGCAGAAGGCCCCCCCCCATCGACCAGCATCCGGCATATAGTCGTCCCCATGATATTGGCCTTTATGACCAATGGGTCTATGTTTGGGTACACGACTCCAGCTTTGTCTATTTCCCCGAACTCAATTTTGCGGGTTTCTTCGGTCACAGCCAAGATGAGCAGAACCATTCTTTGAGCATTCTCCATTGCCCTGACTACCGCCTTTAGGCGACGCTTTGATGAGTAGGCCGGAGACATGCCCCCTATCGTGGTAAGGGGAGAGATGGTGTGGATGACGCGACCTCCTGTGCCCTCTGGTATGGGTGGCACAGGCAGCTCGCCCTGTGCGGCCCCTATCACAGGCTCTCTTTGAACCCGATCTCCCGGCCCGGGTTGGCGACCATGTTGTCGACCTTGCCCCCCCTGATTGTCTGCATGAGGATTCTTGACAAACTCATTCAGCCGGCCATCTCCATAAAGCTTCCACAACTGCTTCAACAGATCTCGACACTCGCTGGTGTAGTGTCCCCTCTGGTCATGATAGTGGCAATACTTGTTCGGGTTTTGCCGGCTTTTATCTTTCATGGGGCGGGGTGCTCGCAACATGTCTCATCCCTGGATCTGGGTATAAACGTTACCAAGTGTCATACCCAGAGCCTCCATCAGCTTCACCGGAATGGACTCCTCAAATGGTTTGAAGCTGCCGGGTGTCTTGTAATGACCCCCGGTTTTCTTGGAACCTTTCTTGGGCTCCGCGACTTCCTTTGTTGCCCAAGAATAATCGAGCCAGTTGCTCGAAAGTATCAATGGAAAGAGATGGCAGCAAAGTGTACCACATGTGGGCCTGGTCGCTCAGCGTCAGGGAGAAGAGTCTACACTTCGTCGCATCCGATGCCCCCATTGAGGCCATATACGCATTGTACTTCGCCATATCCAACTTACTGATCGCCTGAGAGCAGATTAGTTCGGTGTCTATCAGTTTAGCTTATGTGCGGAAGATAAGTTTAACCCGTGTGAAAAACCAGTTTTCTCAAGTCAGATTCTAAGTAATCTGTTTTATATCAGATGACAAAGTGCCAAACTGATCAGATCAGTTGCTTGGCGCAAATCTGATCCTGACTTAGAATATGCATGTAATATTTAAATAAGTAGTGTGCAGAATGTGTGAAGCAGGTAAGTGCACACAAGATTTATAGTGGTTCGGACAACTTGTCCTACGTCCACTCTTCCCTATCAGCAAGGGCACCAACTTAATGTTGGGATAACATATGCCAGGAATTATCGGGATGACCTCATAAACACAAATTTAAATTAACAATTATTACTAGCATTAATTTACCTAAGTGAATTCAAATAATAATCAATCCAACAACAACATGCAAATAAAATTTCACGTAAAAGATCATAGCATGCGGAATTTCTAGGAGTTTACCTAAACGTACCCGTTGGAGAGACGATCTGAGACAGACATGATCAAGTATCTGGATACCCACCAAAAGTCCTTCTCAAGTATTCACAAGTCCTCGTCCAATAACCCCGGTGGAAGGTTCTCCGATGAACGATTTATAAAATAAAGGAAAATAAAATATTGTTGCACCACCTTTGTGGATTTCTAATATTTCCAAAGCATGGAACACTAGTTGGGAATGAAAAATTCATCCCCTATTTATAAGTGAGGGAGGGTTCAAAATTTTCAAGACAATTAGGGCTAGGAAAGATCTTTTCTTGATCTCCAAGAAATCTTGAATATATCAAATATATTCTTCTTTCCATGTGTATTTTTCCACAAAAATCTCACACCCTTATTTAGCCTTAAATTTCGAAAATTACAAGAAGATTTGCAAGATTGGATCTTTCTTGAATTTATGAGATATTCTTGTATTCCAAGAATACATATCTTTCTCCATAAAATCTTTCCAAGAAAATCTTTCTTCCCTTTCTTTTACATTATTTTCGAAAATTCCCTATTAAAGAAGCCAAGTTGGAGTTTTCTAGAATTTATGGGATAATCTTGTATTCCAAGAATACATTATCTCCTTTCCATAAAATCTTTTCAAGAAAATTCTTCTCCCTCTTTTCTTTAATATTTTCGAAAAAAAAACAAGGAAATATAAGCAACAATAATTTATTTTATTTTAAGCACCTTTTATTTATTGGACTATAATTGGGCTACTTGAGGGGCCTTTAGGAGAATTAAGATGGACCTTCCAATGGGCTTCTGAATTCCAATATTGAGCCACAATATAATTCAGCCCATTAATATTAATTAATATCACTATATAATTAATATTGCACTATCCAACTTAACCCATATTACGGTAATATGGCTCCCGATTATTATTTTCCGTGTTTAAGATTATTTAGTCCATTAATTAATTAAGCCACTGAAAATCTTTATATTAATTAACATCTTTATCCTTGGAGTAAGGACAGCCCAGCTTTATTATCCATACCGGAAAATTAATTCCACTTGCAAGATTTGGTATGATAAAGGTTCCGGGCCCACCAAGGGGACCAATCAAGCAAGACATTGCAAGCACGTGATTCTCTGTATTAATTTAGCAACTGTCGTGCAAATAATATTATTGCCCAAGATATAGGGTGTCAAAGTCGCAATGATTCTCTTCCCATTTATAAGTCAAAGCAATAACTACTAATCACACACAGTCCTTATTAAGTGACAGAGATTAAAAAATTAACAACCACTGAGGTCTAACTCTTCATCCCTTAAGTAAGTGCGAATGAGTTTATCCTCTTTGTAGGTCTGCTTCAGTGCATCGAATGCACTAGTGTAATATCTTGGTCAAGACAAGCCAATCTGAGCCTTACACATCAACTTCTACCAATAGATTGTTCGGATCTATCTAAGTTGTGAAACACACACTCGTATACAAGGAACTGTTAACGTGATCTTCTGTGATCTGGTATCACCACGTTAACTACAATGTAACTCGTGCTATGAACGGTTTGCAATAAATATATATAACATTCAATCATATTTAAAGCAACAATGATAAACAATTTATTTTAGTAAATAAGTGTTTAATACATAGGTTATACAAAGTAAAAGCATACTTTCACGTATAACCCCAACACTTAACCAACTAAACTTAGATTAATGTGTTAGTCCAACAGATGTTTCAAGAGTTCTCACTCAACCAATCCCAAAAATTAGAACTAGAAACCCTAGTCTGAAATCTTGTTAAACAAATTTAACCTAACTTTTGGTTTGGGTATAAGATTTGTTGTGTTCCAACTGGAAATCTATCCTAGTGTATGGGTAGCCTAAAGCTAAAGGATAAGATTTCTATGCTAAGAACTATGTGATGAAAACTTAGAAAATATTCTTCAATTTGTGTGTTCCTGCGGAAATTGCGGATAGCTTGAGCTTGATGATAATTTTCCGTACCCTTACTATGAAGGTTTGATCTCATATATATAGGCATGAAATCGAACTAGTCGTTGGAGAGCAATTCAAATTTCGGTCTATTTAAGGTAGGTTTGTAGGATGGATATGACGTGCACAGAGACGGCATGGCTGAAAGCAAGCAAGCTTGTCCTTTCTAGAAGTTTGAATGTGATTCGCCGAATCCCGCACTGTCAGCTCCGTACATACGTGTCTTGCTCTCATTGGTTATCAAGTACACTTGTTCAGTGTTTGATTTACTAACTTAGGTTGACATTCTCCTTGTCTGAATAACTTGTATGACTTGGTGAGACTTTGGTTGTCACCAGATTGAGCTGACCTGATCCGTTAAAACTGATCAGTCTACCTGATTGAATCTTCTGATGATGTAGGTTTTCTTAGCACAATTTACAGACTCTATTATGTTCTTCTGATGTAGGTTATTTGAGGTCTTCTTGGTCTTGTTCTTCTGGTAGTCATCTGATCTTCACATCTTCTGATTCTTCAGCTTTATGTCTTCACCTGATCATCTGACTATCTGACTTGTCTGATCTTCTGATCTTCTGACTTGACCTATACATATTGAGTTCCCCCTCAATATGTGACTTATCTAAAACATCAGTTGTCTATACATCTCAGCAGGTCATCCTATCCTGATTCTAAGTCATCAGTCAGCTAACAGGTATGACTGGTCCTATTACACTCTGTTTTGGAACTTCCATCAAAACTATAAATTTCCCAACAATATCCCCATTTTGGATGGAACCAAAACATGTAATCAGAAAAACAGATAACCAAAATGTAAAGAACAGAAACAATAGTTCAGAAGACAATGAGAAGTTGTCTTAGGATTAGAAAGGTATTGCATTTTCATTAATGATAAGAGAATTACAAGTACAATGAGAAAATGAGCAAGATACCTATCTATCTGATCCTATAAGTAGTCTTCTGAACCAACTTTCAGAAAGAAAACCTCTGGAGATCAGCTGGAATAGCAAAGATCTTGTACATTATTTGTAGTAGAGCTTCCAGTCTGTCTCGTTCAATGATGTCTCCTCTTCTGGCAAAATCATAGAACAGCTTCTTGAAGCCAATCGGGTCGAGAGAGTTATCAGATCGAAGGGGGGAATCATAGTTTCGAATATGGGTGCAGAAGGCATCAAGGTCATGATCTTGCCTTCATGCATCAGAACTTTGAAGAATCTCTCATATTTCGTCTCTAGCCAGTCCAGAAACTCAGCATCGAAAGCGCCTTGATCCGTGTGTTCTGTTATCTTCTGCAGGATGTAAACATCACATAACCAGTCGACTTTGATCCTTGTCCATTCTGGAATCAGATCTCTTCGTGCTACCAGAATCCCTTCAACCTCTTCAAGTAAGGCACGTTCTTCCCAAGCCATCTCTTCTGCAGCAGCAGCTTTCTTATTTTGTCTTCTGACATAAGTTCTGCTCAGCCCTGTAGCATCAGCAAGCTTCTTCTTCTTGATGGCAGCCTCAATGATCTTCTGTCTCATTTGTTGTTCTTCTTTCTGTGCAGCTGTCATCTGCGATTGAGAATGAGTCATAATTGGCTTCTGAATTGGCTTCTTTACCTGTTTGGCTTTCTGTTGTTTCCTCTCTTCAGCTTCAGTCTCAGCAATTTCTTCTTCTTGCAGCTTCCTTTCCAGTTCAAGACTCTTGGCCAGATCTTCAGAATCAAATCTTTTCTGAACAGTTGAAGAAAAATCTTCAATCTTGTCAACCCTTGCAACCAGTTCACCAAGGGAAGATTTATGTTCAGCTATGGCCCTATCTTGAATCTCCAACAACCTGCTGTGTTCTTCAATTATCCGGAACATGTCAACTAGCTCCGTATCTGGAGCCTCAGCAGTTATTTTCTCCACAATGGCAAGTGTCAGACCCCGACCAGATGAAGGTGTGGCATATTTAGCCTGTTTTTCTGGTCCTTCTTCCCCCTTTTTGGTTACTTCAAAAAGGTTTGTCAGCCGTAAGTTCAAGGCTTTGAATTCTTTCATCACCTCGTCTTTCAGTTCTTCGACGGCTAAGGGGGTTATCTAAACATTTGAACTTGTGGGCGCAGGTCCCATAATCCGGTTCAGAATGGATTCCAGAGACTGTTTGGCTTTGCTGATGGAGCCTTCAAAACTTCTCCAGACAGCGTCAAGGCTGGTAACAGTCTTTCCATGGAAGAGTAAACACTCTCCAGAAGGATTCCAATGTCAGAAAAAATGGATACTTCAGCTGCAAGTTTATCTGATAGTGGGTCTATGCGTTATATCACTCTTTCAGATATTTCGTCGTGCATGTGCAACAACTTTTCAATTGTCAACTTCCGTTCTGCTTCGACCAATGCCTGTTGTTCCTCTCTGAATCTGTCCATCAGGTTTTGTGCCAGACTGTTGAATTTCGAATCAACAGATGCCTTCACCCCATCTTGAATAGTCTTCGAAATAAGATCTAGGAATTCGGCAGATAAGGCAACAACCTGTCCAGATGTTGACGCCTCACCAGTTAGGGTCTCATCTACAGTACCCTGGACTGGTTCATCGGCAGCTTGCTCATACTCCAAGTATTCATGGGCAAACTCTTCTTCCTCCTCAGAAATACCAAGTTTTTGATGCACCAGCCATCTGATATCCTCATCAGATGCCAACTCCGTAGCACTAGATACACCAGCATTCAGCTTGCCCCTTTTCTCCAAATCAACAAAATAATCAGACTCCAAGGCTTCCATTAGAATGAGAAAGTCTTCAATGTCCTTGAGTCTGATATCTCTCCAGTAGACAATTTCCTCCATTTGCTTTCTGATCCCCGGATGATTAATTAGATCAGGAAAGTTCTTGTCCAGAATGGCATTCACCTGTCTCCGTAAGAAGTACACTGTAGAGTGCTCTTGTTCAGCTGATTCTAGGATAGTCTTCTTGTTGAATGGATTGTGAGAGACGGAGACAAACGTGTCTTCTCTCTCTTCTTCCTCCAGCACCTCCTGATTAGGTTCTTGACCAGGTGGGATGTTCTCAGATGGTTTTTCGGGTGAGAGTGTGGGAGATAGAGAAGTTTCTGTAGGTGGGATAGGCTCAGATGTGGAAATTTCTGGTTGAGCTGAGGGTTGAGTGATTTGTCTGGGAGGTGATGATAGGGTGATTTCTGGTTGTTGTGATGGGGTAGTGGGTGATCTAGGGATATGTGTAGCTTCTCCTACTTTGAATAGAGAACTCAGGTGAGTAGAATCAGATGGTTCTGACTCATCCTGGGCCTCTTCCAGCCTTTCCTAGTCTTCTACACTCTCTCCTTCTTCATCTCCAACAATGGTCAAAACCTTCATCTGACCAGCTCCTTCTTCTGCAGTCAGATCCCTTCCCGTGCTGACTGTGTGCTCAGAGCTCACACCAGTCTCTCCACCAACTACCTCCATAATCTGCTCAACAGATTGCTCTTCAGTAGATTCCAATATCTCCACATCACTATCTTCATCTTGCAGGCCTCCCGATGGAATTCCCTTCTTCTTTGGAAGCATTGCAGTTAGCTTCCTTTGCCTTTTCTCACTCGCATCTTTAGCTTTTTGAGCTGGCTTCGTTGCCATCTATTTCCTCTTCACGGCACGCCTGCGAGGCTGACCTTGTGCCTCAGATTACACATATGAAACATGTGCATTTTCTTTCTTGGTCCTTTGCTTGGACACATAGGGAGCAGGGTCATCGTCTCTCTAGCCAGATAACTCTTCATCTCTTGAGAGAAGAGCTTTGTACTTTGGTGGATAGGCCTTTCTGCCTTGTTCTGACCATCTGTAATTAGGAAGCTTGTCAGCTAATATGAGAGAGACTTTATGAATATTGCTAATTCTCTTGGACAACACGACATGGTTGTTTTCATTGATCATAAACTTGCCTGTCTCTTGCAACAATATGTGCTTGAATAAACCCATCCAGTTCATATCCTGTGCCTTCTCGATGATAGCAATCATCACACTTTGCTTCTGCTGGGTCAAGGCATCAGGACTAAATGCAATCCCCAAGATTACCTTTGAGACAATTTCAAAGAGTAATTTGTACTTCCTTTCAAGTATGATGCTTTAACATTGGTGATATTTGTGTTGTTGGCAGGTCTCAGAAGCACTTTCTGAAGATACTCTTTGTCCGTCATTCCAGCTGTGAACTCATTAGGGGCGTTCCTTCCTACTGGTAGGGCAAAGATCTGTTGCAGATCATCATTGGATACATCTATTCTTGTTCCACCAACAACTGGATAGAGCTCCTTGTTGCTCGTCTCCTTCAAATTCCTCAAGAACTCTAAGGATTCAATAATGTAGACACTGTCCAAGTGTCTATAACAAAATTGCTCCAACCCACACTAACGAAGACAATCCAGAATTTCCAGGGATTCCGGATCTGTGGTGGCGGTGAAGATCACATATTTCTCATCAATAACCTCTTTTATCATTGAAGCGTAATCGCAGACTTCAGGGGTAGCTTTTGAAGTTGCCATTTCTGCACACATACACGGCTCAAATTAGGTTTTCCAAAACCCGTAAGATTTTCAACAATGCAAAGTGCAGTAGAGCAATATGTAAAGCATTTGCAAAAAAATAGTATCCCCAATTATGTATATTGTTCATAATTTTCAGAGTGTTAAGCATAAGTCAGATTAAATCCGTTACAACATGAACATATGAACATTACACCATATACAACTCATAACCCTAACGCATAGTATTCATGAATAATAAATTCAAAGAGTTACCAGAAAAGCGATTTGATGATTTTGAAATAAGTTTTAATCGCTGGATGAGTGTTTTGAGTTTGGAAAACTTTCTGGATAAGTTTGAGTGTTTGAATACGATAATGCGAAGGGTTTCAGAAAATGGGTTTAGGGTTTTAAATAGTTGGGAGGGAAAATATTTTGCACGAATATTTTTTAGAGTACTTGAGTGTCCATGTTTTAATCGGACAGTCAAGATTAAGCGGTTGAAAAGTAATTAAATCGTGCGGTCAAGGATTTAAAACGGCAGACTTTTGGACTTAAAAACTCGCAATAAATGCATTTAATATAAAAGTCCCACGTCCGCATTAAATGCTTGCAGACATGACGTCACAAAGTAATGGGCACAGTAATAACTATCATAAATTAGCATAGGCTTATAGAAGGATAAATCAGAAAACGTATATGACTGACTGTTATCGTAATCAGTCAGTTACCACTTTGTTCTGATCTGGTTCACCTGATTACTATTGACCTTACTGATTGTAGCCTAATCCTTAGTATTTTCCCAACAATGTCCCACTCTTCTGATCAGTTTCTTTCTGATCGTATCTGGTCAGTTGAAGTTCCCCCTTCAACAGTTATCCCTTTTCTGATCAGTTCCTGACTGATCCTTCCTGATTAGTTGAGATTCCATTTCTCAACTGATCCTCCTTTTCTGGTCAGTTTCTTAACCAACTGGTCTTGGAGACCAATCCACCAAAGAAATCTGGTGCATCTTCTCCTAAGTCCAGAAGCCCTAACTTAACTGATAGTTCTCTAAATCTGACTTCAGCTAGTGGCTTGGTTAAGATATCAGCTCTCTGCTTATCAGTATGGGTCTTTTCCATTCTGATATTCTTATTTTCCACATGATCTCTTATGAAATGATGTCTGACATCCACATGCTTGCATCTTGTATGTAGAACTGGGTTCTGAGTTATTGCAATAGCACTATTACTTTCACAGAATATGGGCACGTTCATAGGTATGATGTTATAATCCCTCAGCTGCTGACTGAGCCAAAGCAGTTGGGAGCAACAGCTTCCTGCGGCCATGTATTCTGCTTCAGTAGTAGATGTGACAACAGATGTCTGCTTCTTTGAAAACCAAGAGATCAGTTTGCTTCCTAAGAACTGATATGTACCTGAGGTTGACTTTCTGTCTACTCTGCAACCTCCATAATTAGAATCAGAATACCCATTAAGCTCTAGAATATCATCTGATGGGTAGAATAAACCAAGATTTATTATCCCCTTCAGATACTTAAGAATCCGCTTAGCTGCTTCCAAGTGGCTTTGCATCGAATTTGCCTGAAATCTGGCACATACACCTACTTCGAAGGTTATGTCTGGTCTGCTGGCAGTCAGGTATAGT
The DNA here is from genome assembly GCA_037126765.1 of Stenogyne calaminthoides. Classification (NCBI taxonomy): domain Eukaryota; kingdom Viridiplantae; phylum Streptophyta; class Magnoliopsida; order Lamiales; family Lamiaceae; genus Stenogyne; species Stenogyne calaminthoides. The sequence goes on from JBBCBC010000028.1 coordinate 13,755,381, forward strand.
AATGATCCAATGAGAGCCCTATATTCTTTCTGATTAGTTTTCTGACCATTTTCATCTGGATCCATCTTGAATCCAGTCATCATAGGAATTTTGGCTACCTACTGTTCTGAATTCCAAACCTAGCCAACAGATTCCTAGTGTACTTTGCTTGACAGATGAATATCCCCTCTGTACTCTGTTTAACTTGAAGACCCAGAAAGTAATTCATCTGACCCATCATGGACATCTCGAATTTCCCTTGCATCAGTTTACTAAATTTATCACACAAGTTCTTGTTGGGAGATTCGAAGATAATATCGTCCACATAGATCTGAACAATCAGAATGTCTTCACCATCTTCTATTCTGAACAAGGTTCTGTCTATGACTCCTTTAGTGAATTCACTGTCTACCAAGAACTGGGATAGTGTATCATACCAAGCTCGGGGAGCCTGTTTAAGTCCATTAAGAGCTTTTCGTAAACGGTAAACCTGGTTGCCTTTTTCAAAGCCAGGAGGTTGTTCGACATAAACTTCCTCCGCTAGTACCCAATTTAAGAATTCACTCTTTAAATCCATCTGATACACAGTAAACCCTCTGTGGGCAGCATATGCCAGAAACAGCCTAATGGCTTCCAGCCGAACAACTGGTGCAAAGGTTTCATCATAATCAATCCCTTCTAATTGTGAATACCCCTTTGCAACAAGTCTTGCCTTATTTCTGGTGATGACATTATTCTCATCCCTCTTGTTCATGAATAACCACTTGGTGCCTATCACGTCTTGATGAGTTGGTCTATCTACAAGTTCCCAAACATGATTCCTCTCGAACTGCTCTAATTCTTCTTGCATAGCTAGAATCCAGCTGGCATCTTGTAGAGCTTCTTCAATTGTGGTAGGTTCCTTCAAAGACAGCTAACAACAATACATAGCACCTTCACCAACCTGATGTCTAGTTTGGACTCGGGCATTAGGATTGCCGATTATCTTATCAATTGGATGGTCTTTCAACTAAGTCCTTCTTTTCTGATGTATATCAGTTTGGACATTGTCATCCTCTTCTGATATTTAGTCACTAGAGGTTGGGAGTGGTACAGTAATAGGATCCACTTGGCATGGACAAGTCTCAGCTGATGTTGGAATCATCATAGGCTTATGTCTGTCCGCCGGAACATCAGATGTTCCCCCTGAACCAGATGGTTCAGTTGTTACTGTCTCAGTTGTACCAGCTTCTTCATCGATAGTTGTACGTACCTTAGGGTCTGATTGACCTGGTGAATCATTAAGATCAAGGTTAGGAACATACACTGTAATGTGTTCTGATTCCTTTCCTTTGATGCTTAACTGATCCATTTTCTGAGCATCAAGTCTTTGGTTGATCTGCACGCTTTGTTGTTACGAGGCGATTTCTCTTGTTCAGAAGATGTCTCATCAAAGACCACATGAGGTGTCTCCTCCACAACTAGGGTTCGCCTGTTAAAAACCCTGAAAGCTTTACTGGTTGAGGAATATCATAAGAATATACCCTCATCTGACTTAGCTTAAAAGGTTTTCAACTGACTCTTCCCATTATTGTGAATAAAACACTTGCACCCAAAAATATGGAAGTAAGAAACACAAGGTTTTCTGCCCTTCCACAGTTCATAGGGTGTTTTGAAGTGAATCTTAGTCAGAGAACATTTGTTCTGAGTGTGACATGCAGTGTTGATAGCTTCTGCCCAGAAACGGTTTGGAGTTGCATGTTCAGCCAACATTGTGTGAGCAGCTTCTTTGAGTGTTTTGTTTCTCCGTTCTGCTACGCCATTTTGTTGTGGTGTTCTGGCGGTTGATGTTTCATGTTGTATACCAAACTCAGTGTAAAAATCAGTTATAAAGGAGTTCAGAAACTTTGTACCTTTATCTGATCTGATTTTCACAATACTGACACCCTTCTCATTCTGTAATTTCTTGAGCAGCTCAGGTATCTTTGTTGTAGTTTCATTCTTCTTATACAAGAATACAACTCAGGTAAAATTGGAATAATCATCCACTATCACCAGAGTGTATTTGTGTCCGCTTAAACTAAGTGGTGTAACTGGTCCGAACTAATCCATGTGAAGCAGTTGTAGTACTCTGCTGGATGCTGGTCTTGGGATCCCCTTAAATGAGGTTTTAACTTGTTTTCCCTTCTGACATGCAACACATGTCTGATCCTTAGAGAATACCTCATTCGGGAGACCCTCAACCAGGGACATCCTTGCTATCTTGTTAAGAGTTTTAAAGTTCAGATGACTCATTCTCTTGTCCCAGAGCTAACTGCTACTTTTGGAACTCCTAACAATCAGGCATGCATTTCTTGGACAACTGTTCCAGTCTGCAGTGTAGATCGTTCCCTTTCTGGAACCAGTTACCAAAATTTGTTGAGTGGCTCGATTCTTGATAGTGCATTGATCAGCCGAGAACTCAACACTGAATCTATTGTCGCTGAATTGTGAAACTGATAACAAGTTGTGCTTTAAACCTTTGACATACGAGACTCCTGTAACTTGTACATCATCATTCTCTAAGGTTCCGAATCCTCTGGTAAAACCAAATTTATCATCACCAAAGAGTACACGTGGGCCTTCTTGTTCTATGTAAGAACTGAGGAGATGTTTGTTGCCAGTCATGTGCCTTGAGAATCCACTATTGATGTTCCAGGTAATTGCTTGTACACCTCCCTTATTGGCCAAATCCACGTGAACCTGCAATCAAATCAGGCTTTAGGTACCCCTGTAGGATTGGGTCCTGAGGGGTTAGTGTTACCTTTCGGGATCCAAACAAACATGGCACTTCTATGGTAATCATCAAGATCAGATGGCCTAATTTGTTTCCCATAAGCATCTACATAATCATGCATCTCTTCATGTGCTTTCTGATCGGTATGATTATGAGCGTGAACCTTGGATGAATCAAAAGACTTGGGATTTTTCTGATTAGTCTGTCTTCTTTTAATCCAGTGTGGTTCAGGTGCAGATGTCCTGGATTTCTGGTTGAAGGGATAGGTGCGACTGCTACCATCAAAAGATTCATATCTCTTTTGCACAAATGGTTTTTGGAGTTCAGGTGCAGATGTCCTGGATTTCTGGTTGAAGGGATAGGTGCGACTGCTACCATCAAAATACCTGTTGGTTAGGCAACTTGACCTGATTAGGTTTCAGATTAGACTTTCCCTTGCGAGATTGTCCTTTCTGATTCCTAATCTGTTGATTAGGCTGAGGTCTCTTCAGAAGAACAGGGTTCTTCTGTTGATTCCTCGGTTGATGCTTGATCAGGTGAGGTCCATTTATGTTCTCTTTCTGATCAGGCACTCACCTTTCCTGTTCAGCAGGTCTTTTCCCCTTCTTCGATACAGATTTGGCATATCGTGTATCTTGTCCAGAAACCTTCCTAAATTCACTTTTGGAATGTGAACCAAGTTGGACATATGAGGATCCAGAAGGGCTATCAAACACAATACCCTTCTTATCAGTTGGCTTCCGAAAGTAGCTTGTTATTTCATCAACATTTTTAGAAGCTTTTTTCAAAAATCTCTACTTTCTTTCGCAAACTGTCCTCACTATGTGTTAGACTCTCATGCAGTCGGAAGAGTTCATCAAACTTAGCTTGAAGGATTTTGAGATCATCGACTTTGTCGCTTGTCGATAGCTTGTTGTTCCTTAACGATTTACCCGATCGGAAGAGTGACTTTTCGAAACTCCATTCAGTAGTCATCTTCCGAAACGATCTCAACCGATTTCGGGCCAAAAGAACTTTACTTACAAAGATTATCCTCGACAAGTCAATGTTCTCAAATTTTTAGCTTATCATGTTGGGAGATGAATTTAATAAAAGATTATATGATTTTGATTAAGATCCCAAAACCCCTGAGTATGACATGTTCAGAATGATCTTGATAATTGAGTCAGGATTCAGTTTTAGAGTATTCGGATGTTATCCGCAAAATGTATAGTCGTGCAGATATAGTTCAGGATAGGTTCTGAAGACTCTGAAGAACTCAGTATGTTTCTGAAGAAACTGAAGTTTCAATATGAAACTAAAGTCTCTGAAGACTCAGTATGAAACTAAGAATCTAAAGACTCGAAGAGAAATCGAGACTCAAGACTCAAAGATGAAAATCGAGAGATATCAAGACTCAATATGAAATCGAGAACTCAAGACTCAAAGATGAAGACTCAAGATATCGGTCAAGATAAAATCAAGACTCAAAGATGAAGACTCAAGATATCACCAAGATAAATCAAGACTCGAAGACCTCAAGACTCGAAGACCAAGACGCAGAAGACTCTGAAGATGCAAGATCAAGATCGAGAAATCAAGATCAAGAATATTGAAAAGCACGTAATTATCAAGACTTCGGTAATGTCTTGAATGCTCGATATGAACTGAATGTTCCGAGGCACCTAATATATCTATCTGAAGGATGCAATACTGAGAGAAACGCGATGCCTTAGAAAGTTGGATATTGCCAAGACATTCAAATGCAGACAAAAGGAACTAAGTCAGAAGTATTGTTAAGGTTATATCAAGATAGTCTTCTTGCTACATGATGCAGCATTCAGATGAATCTATTTGTGTTCAGAAGAAACAGAACATGATGCGTATGAACCGACTAAGAGGATCACCAGATTAAGCCCAAATGCGAAGATAAATCATCCATCGAACTCGAGAAGAAGAAGTCACCACATTCTATGATTGGAGTGACTCGGACTCGATAAGGAAGTTCGAATGGAACTCGGGATGGTGAGCCTCAAGAAAACCAACACTCCAAAGGTGACCAATCTGAACCAGACACCGTTTCGGACTCGGTATGTGATGCCAATGAAGATGTGGTCACAGCTGAGGCAAATTCTGAATCTATCAACCAAAGGGGAACAAATGTCTCTAACAATGTTCTGAATAGAATCTCCCCTGAGGAAGATGATTCTCTTTCTCCTTTTCTGTTGTTCCCTGAGTTTGCTGATTTAACTGAACCTAACATCTCAAATGTTGAGGATATTATTGAAGGGGGAAATTCAAGAAGGAAATGGTTAGATAGTCATCCTACAAGTCAGATTGTGGGTGATCTAACTGAAGGTGTTAAGACAAGAAGGTTCCATGGTGAGAGTGCACTATTCTGCTGCTTCCTTTCAGAGAAAGAACCTGCTGAGATTGGTGAAGCTCTACAAGATTCTTATTGGATTACTGCTATGCAAGATGAGCTGAATCAATTCTCAAGGAATGAAGTATGGGAGTTGGTAGATAGACCTGAAAGGCACAATGTCATTGGAACCAAGTGGGTTTTCAAGAATAAAAGAGATGAAAACAACAACATTGTAAGAAACAAGGCAAGGCTAGTTGCACAAGGTTATTCCCAAGAAGAAGGCTTAGATTATGATGAAACCTTTGCACCTGTTGCAAGACTAGAAGCCATCAGATTGTTTCTTGCATATGCTGCCCACATGAAGTTCACAGTCTATCAAATGGATGTGAAAAGTGCATTTCTGAACGGTGTGCTTAAAGAAGAGGTTTATGTAGAACAACCTCCTGGATTCAAACAGAATGACCAAGTTTACAGGCTCAGAAAAGCTTTGTATGGTCTCAAGCAAGCACCCAGAGCATGGTATGATACTCTTTCTCAGTTTCTTACTGACCATGGTTTTGTCAAAGGGATCATTGATAGAACTCGCTCGGGATAGAGGATGGGGAAGAGATCTTACTAGTTCAGATATATGTTGATGACATCATTTTTGGATCTCCAAACCATCAGCTGTGTGAAAAGTTTTCAACACTGATGAAAGGCAAGTTTGAGATGTCAATGATGGGAGAGATGAATTTCTTTCTAGGTCTTCAAGTGAAACAATCAAAGGAAGGAATATTCATCAACCAGGCAAAATACACCAGAGATCTGATTGCCAAATATGGTGTACAAAATTGCAATGCAGTTAGAATTCCTATGAATACTAACTACAAGATGGATCCCCGATTCGGAAAAAATCGAATGAATCATATCGATTATAGAGGAATCATTGGATCATTGCTCTATCTCACGACAAGTAGGCGGATATAACATTTGTTTGTTGGGGATATGTGCAAGATACCAAGCTAATCCTAAGACTAGTCACATGGAGGTCGCCAAAAAGATACTAAGATATCTTAAGGGCACAAATGAATAGAGGATTATGGTATCCAAATGATGATAACCTTGAATTAACCGTTACTCGATGTCGACTATGGAGGTTGTAGAATTGACAGAAGTCCACAACAGAACTTGTCAATTTCTAGGAAGCAAGTCGATATCTTGGTTTTCAAAGAAAATGACCTCGATGTAACCAAGATTATCTTGAAATTTGAATACATGGTTGCGAGGAAGTCTGGGCGTGCTTTCCAGATTCTTTGGCTCGCACAACAATTAAGGGATTATAAAGTTGAAGCTAATGAAGTACCAATATTTTGTGACAACAATAGTGCCATTGCTATTTCACAAAATCCGGTATTGCACACCGATGCAAGCATGTGGATATCGACATCACTTCATCGAGATCATGTCGAGAAAAAGGACATAAGGATGGAGAAAATTCATATTGATAGGCAAAAGAGCGATATCTTGACTAAACCTTTGGGTCAATCAAGATTTCGTGAACTTTCGGTTGAATTAGGGATGTTAGAACCAGTGTATAGAGTAAATCAAAAAAATTGAAGATTTTCGGATGCATGAAGTTTTCTCGAAATTCTCTTGAAACTCAAGATAAAATGGAAATCTTTAATCGAGTCTCGAAAACTCAGATTCTTCAAGGTCAAGATTTAGTAAGATCTTTGAACTCATTCAAGACTTCGGTATTATAACGACATTTTATCAAGGACAATTACTCAAGAAGACCGATAGAGGGAAATTAGTCTGAAGAAGTAAAGACTCATGCGACTCATTTATTGCTCAAGTAAAACTCAGTAATCATTCGCAATAAATATAAAACACCTGAGGAATGTTTTTGGGCGGGATCGTTTTATATTCCGAAGAAGGTCAACAGTCATTTAATGCTCTGCCACATTATTGACCAATGAGAATATTTTGGCGGCTTAACTTTTTAGAGATCGCTTGTTCAGATAATTCGACAATTGGAGATTAATCTCAACCATTGCTTTTCACCTAACCAACACGATTCTCCACGATCTCGGCTATATATATACCCCTTTAAGCCATTCAAGCCAAAATTTTATCAAACCCTTCGTTTCCAAATCCTCTGCAATTAAAAATCCCTTTGCCCAGAAATCTCCAAACCCTAAATCTTCATATTCTTAAATCAATCTCTAAAATGGCCCCAACCTTGTTCGAGAAATTAGCCATAACCAACAAGCCGTGGTACGAGTTCGTTGTCTCACTTGAAAGCACAACCAACTCAAAGCCAGAAGAGGAGGCTCTGCATATGATTCGACTGGCTAAAATCACCCATCTAGTCGCAAGCCGACCAGACTAGGAGTTCGCAAAAGAAGTAATCGAATTCATCTGTAATTTGAGAATAGATGAAGAAAATGGTATGCATTCTTCGATTACCACATCACATTTAGAGCATTCATCAAAATACATCGATTTTGAGAGGGATTTGTGCATAATTCGAAAAAATCAAATGATGTCTTTGAGCTCGTGGATAGAGGAGAGGATCCCGCGATGTATATGTCGGGTAGAGAGCAGGAGTACCTAGATACGATTGCTGAGAATCCTATTAAATTTGAGGCGACATTGCATAAGAGGCATCTAAAGCCACAATATCGTGTGCTGATGGATATTGTGAGCAAGTGCATCATGAGTCTTGCGGGGAGTTTTGAGCATTAGTACCTCAAGCTCGACCGATGGCGGCGATCGAGGTATCTCCTACCACCGACTTCAACCGGCTGAAATTCTTAATTCGGATGGTGACGAGAGCAAGCCAAGGTCATAAAAAGGGTCAATGGGACAATCACGATGAAAGGCAAGATCCACCATGCCACCAAAATTGCTTATATTTTGGAGATGTGCAGAGAGGAGGAGGATATCTTCGCCAATTCAACCCCATTCCCTAAAACCAAAATTCTCTTCAAGCCCACTGCTGTGAAGAAGCAGGCCATTCGAGGGAAAAGAGAAAAGAAGGTAGAATCACCTTCTGCGGCTGCTGAGAAAGAGACCCAACAAACCAGGGGGAGGTTCATTGGAGGCAAAAATGGAGCAAGGAGCAAAACTGCTTGAAGCGGAAGGATCTTGCTCCAAAGCGCAAAAAGATTAGTGGTTCTCACCGACGGGAAAGAAAGGATTCCGGCGAGATTCAACCTCAAGGCAAACCGCCGAGTTCACCATTACAAGTGTTGGCTCAGTTATCTCTAGGACACAGGATCGACTCGAGGAGCGGTGTCTTCTCGAGGTGCTCGAGACATCACTCAGCCTCGTATAAAATTTCTCAGAAATTTTTAAAGGAGCTCAGACCTCGAGATGCCTACTCGGATGTGCAGTTCGCATTCGAAGAGCCAACTCAGAGTAGATCCAAGATGTGCAGCTCGGGACCGACGAGCCAACTCGACTAAACCGAGGATATGCCACCAAAGCCTCAAAACCCACTCAGATGCAAACCGAGGACCCCAATGCACAAACTTCAGACACTACCGAGGCTCAGAGCAAAATATTCTTGATGAGCTCCAGAGTGATCTATCGCTGATCCCTTAGCGTAAGCTTCTCATCAACCGTAGAGCCCGAGATGGAAGAAGGGCGAGGTCAAGAAGGCGAGAGGAGGAGCAAGGGGGAACGGTTCATCCTTGTCCGCTACCCCGAGCTCAAATTCATACCCCGATCTGCAAGATGTTTTCTTGATTAAGGACGACAAAGTATATCCTCAATCGACTCTTCCCCGAGATGCTTGACATTGCCGCATTGAGAGGGGAAGACCGATGGAATGAGGAGACGACCTTTTCCCCGACCGACTTCTCGTGGTTCGAAGGACAAAGCTCAGATGAAAAATTCCGATTTTGATGAGCTGGTTCAGAAAAAGCTAGCTGAGAAGAAAACAATCAAGTTGATGCCCCGAGCAAATGAGACATATCCAAAGATGGAGATGGGGACCAACAGGGAGATCTTGAGGATCGGGTCTCAAATGGAAAAAGAGACTTCTATTGCTGATCAACCTCAGACTGAAGCTAGCACTCTCCAGGTACCTTTTGGCACTATTAACAATTATGCCAAAGTTATTGAAAGTACTATCTTTAATTCTGAAATGTCTGATCTACAGACTGAGGCTCAAATGGAGATCGGAGCTCGGGGATGAAGTCAAGCTCGGATGATCAAACAACACGAAAGGTGCGAGAAAGTTCCCGAGATTGATCTCACTCCCGTAATGGAGAAACTTGAGAAGATTGAGCCAATGGCGATCAAAATTGCTCGATAGAAACGTTGGCCAATCAAGCTCGTATAATGGAAGGACTTAGCCATTCTTCGTAATCGGTGCAGATACAAAACACTCTGACTTCTCAGATGACCTCCATGGAAGAAAAGCTGAATGAAAAGCTGGAGGGAGTCAACGCAGAGTTAAGTCTTTGAAATGAAACGAAGCACCAGAATCGATCAATTTCTAGAGGTGAAACTAGCGAGAAAAAATGAGGTCTTGACGATCTGGCTTGTTGAGGAAATGAGCTCAGTGCTCATGACCAAGATGACAGAGATGCTTAAAGATGCACTCTCTGGCCAGTTTGCCCACATATCTGAAGAACTTTCTATGGCTAAGAACCACATAAGGAGAATGGAAGATGAGCAAGATCGCTTAGCGGAGAGATCCGTCAGTGTGAGCAAAGAGCAAGATTATCACATGGACCACGGCTCTCTCCAGACTTCTTCCAAATTACGGTGCGAGGAAGGGGGAAAAGGAAGGTGAAGACCTCAGGAAGTTCATGGCACGTACTTTGGAGAAGAAGGCTCAGAAAGAGGCTGAAATGTACAATCTAGCCAAAGCCTTAAATGAAGTTGAAGCTACTGATAAATTGAAATTCGCTCAAGTGGAGAAGCCCATCTACACTCGAGTTTCTGAGCAAACCATGATTGAGGTTGCAAGAGAGAAACTGAGTGCTAGAACTAAGGTTGGAACAAGCCAGCCGGTCTTTGAATCGCTATGAAGAGGAAAGCCTTGGGCGTTGTTCAACTGTAAAGCAAGCGTCTTAAAGGCTTCTAAGCCAATCCAGAGAAAGCTGATTCTGGATGATGAAGATGCAGAAGAATCTGAGTCTCAACCTCAGAAGAAAGTCTTCAACACCAGAGATGCTCTGAAGACACTCCAAAAAGAACAAGCTAAGAAAGCTGCTGCTTCGGTCTCAGGAGCGTCTGTGATCAGAAAGAAGATAGACGAAGAGCAGAAGCGAAGGAAGTGACTTCTGGAAGTTTTTGCGAGCAAGAGGAAGGGAACATCGAAAGCGCTGAAGTGGCCCCACGTTGATAAATGGATGCCCATTAAACTCAACGACATGTGGGAAGAAGTGAAGAGAACCTTCTGGTTCAATTACGATGTTCTCAGGGAATGGAGAGGGGAAGGCTCAGATCAGAACGAAGCTTTCATTGAATATCTTCTAACCTTCTATCCAAAGTATCTCCAAGGCTGGATTAACCTTGCGGATGAAGGTGGAGTACAGATAGAAGCCCCTGGTCCATATTCCTATTCTCCTCCAAGACTTGGTAATGGCTTGGTAAATGAGAAGGCCATTACGCAAGAAATTGCTCGATATCTTTGGTCGGTTAGGATTAACAGGAACAATCCGGACATCATCAAGGAGAGGAATGAGCTGAAGAAAAGATTTTTCGGAATGTTCAACCTGGAGGTGCCAGCTGATGAAGTGGAAAATGAAGCAAACTGAAGAGCCGAATCTGAAGACTGAAGACTGAAGAACTCAGAAGATTCTGTAATCTTTAAATTTTGTCTTTTTGATTTTGTTGATAAAAATCTCATTGTAATCTGTAATGGTATACTTATCATCAATGAAGATTTATCATTTTTCTCAAAAGATAATATCTCATTATCTTATTTACATGTCTTTATTTTGATATCTTTGAATGAATGTCTCTCGAACCCGATTGTATGATGATATGGGAGAAATTGCTTAAGTATTTGGTAATGATCTATTTAAGAAAGATTCATTACTGAAGAAATCTGTTGAATGATTTAAATTGTTGGGAGATTATTTATTTAAAGAGATTCCCTTCTTAAAGAAATTGTTGGGAGATTCTCTGTTCAGGAACCAATCTTGTAATAGAATAAACTGAAACCTGAGTATAGGTTATTTTTGTAAACAAGATAGGTTTTGACATCATCAAAAAGGGAAATTGTTGGGAGATGAATTTAATAAAAGATTATATGATTTTGATTAAGATCCCAAAACCCCGAAAGTATGACATGTTCGAAATGATCTTGATAATTGAGTCGAGATTCAGTTTTAGAGTATTCGAGGATGTTATCCTCGCAAAATGTATAGTCGTGAGATATAGTTCAGGATAGGTTCTGAAGACTCTGAAGAACTCAGTATGTTTCTGAAGAAACTGAAGTTTCAGTATGAAACTAAAGTCTCTGAAGACTCAGTATGAAACTAAAAATCTAAAGACTCAGTGAGAAATCGAGACTCAAGACTCAAGATGAAAATCGAGATATCAAGACTCAAGATGAAATCGAGAATCAAGACTCAAAGATGAAGACTCGATATATCGGTCAAGATAAAATCAAGACTCAAAGATGAAGACTCAATTATATCGGTCGAAGATAAATCAAGACTCGAAGACCTCAAGACTCGGAAGACCTCAAGACACGAAGACTCAAGATGCAAGATCAAGACCGAGAAATCAAGATCAAGAATACTGAAAGCACAAGAATTATCAAGACTCAAAGAATGTCTTGAATTCTCAAGATGAACTCGAATGTTCCGAGGCACCGAATATATCTATCCGGGGATGCAATCATCGAGAAACGCGATGCCTTAGAAAGTTAGATATTGCCAAGACATTCAAATGCAGACAAAAGGAACTAAGTCAGAAGTATTGTTAAGGTTATATCAAACTCAGAGTTTGTAACCAAAAGAGTCGTTGAAGGTGTCTACCTTTAACTGAAGACAAAAGTCAAAAAGAGGAAGACGACACTGTACCATACTAACACTGACAGTGACATGCCGTTGAAAAAAGATGTCGATGTACGAAAGTTCCAGATTGAAAAAAGTGAAGACCGCTACATGAAAGGCTATTACCTAAAACATGTTAGGGAGTTTCTAACCCTAAATATAGCCGTTTCTCACACACCATAAGAGGGAACTCACGAAGCTATCTCTCCAACGGATAGTTTTCAAGAGTGACCTTGGTGTATGCCTATAAATACTGGTGACCCTCTACTTTGTAAGGTTACGGGAAATTTATACGCAACTCAAGAGCTCAAACTTATTCTTGCAAAAGTTAAAGCACTCGAAATACCTTGAATTTCCCAAGTGCTTCTATATTGAAGAGAGCTCACTTTACTAAGCCTAGATTGATAAGATTTATCCAAAGCTTAGTCGAGATATCCTAACCCTTTGCATTGTGCTTCATTGTAAAAGATATCTCATCCTAGTTGGAAACCAACCGAGAAACCCCAAACCCTTGAGAAGGTAGTTGGAGTGTGTTTTGTTGGTGAGTAGAGTTGTAAAGAGTTAGTAAACTACGCGGAGTAGTCAGAAAACACTAGAGGAGAAGTTAGTAAGCTACAGGGGTAGTCTGAAAGCTTGTGTGTGATTGAGTAAGTAAACTACAGAGGTAGTCAGAAAACTCAAGGTCGGGTTGAGTAAGTAAACTACGTGGAGTAGTCGAAAAACTTCGGGGCCGAAGTTGAGTAAGTAAACTACGAGGTAGTCGTAAAGCCTTCGAAGTTGATAGTGAATTTCTCTCAAGAGTCGGAGAGAGAGTAGATGTAGGAGCTTGAGTCTCCTCGAACCACTATAATCTGTTGTGTTCTTTTTATTGCTTTCCTTATCCGTGGCTTAACTCATTGCATTGACTTGATTTTGAAAGCATACTTTTCACCGATATTCGGTTGGAATCAATCCAATCGAAGTTGCATAAGTGAATCACAAATTAATCACTATTTCATAAAGGGAAGGTTTTTTGAAAAAAGCTTAAAACGAGTATAATCTAAGGGCCAACCATTCCGCACGACTGAGTAGCTAGAACAGATAGTTATCAAACTGAACTCTCTTATGAGGATTCAGTAAGCTAGGTATCTGATCCAAGCAACTCAGGATCTCTGACACTCAGGATTCAGTTGGGATTATCTGAGGTATCCGAAAGCTTTCAGGATCAACGTCTCGATGAACTTTGACTCGGAGCGATCTGTGCTTCTCGAACCTAATCTTGAGATTATCGACCCAAGTGACCTCGAAGAAAAAAAAGTTTAAAATCACTGAACACGTGTATTCCCCCCCATACACGTGTAAGACTCGTTTACACCGGGACCAACATATCATTCTCAGCTTCCACTATTGTATAAGTGTCTACTACATTAGAGAGATCATCAAGCAATTGCTCATTGTAGAGTTGCAGGTCAATCTCTCCAGCAGGTGTGCTCAGCACAAAAGGTGTGGAAACAAAAAACACATAAGGTTTAGAAGTTACCTCAGTTTGATCAGTATCTTTGGCCATGAGACAGATGTCATCATCAGATGAGAACATCAGATCGTCAAAGTCGTCGACATCATCAGTAGTGGTCATTAGGCAGAAGTCTGTTGGTATTTAGTGGCAAGTAAACACGTAATACATGCGCAGCGGAAATTAAAGTTCACCAACAACGAACAATTAATTGCATAATTAAATCACGTAATAATCGTAAAATTCTTCTGACAAAGAATTGTGATCTGATTCCTCCACTATGGTATCCACGTAATGATCATTTACTAATCAGACCGATCCGCCAAATAATCCCCGAGATGAATTTGCTAGGAAAATTCTAACTTAGAGATTTTATGGAGAAAATATAACTCACGTAATATGAATTCACAAGAGCTCATATATATAGGAGAGGCCCAGCTTAAATCTTAAGCTAACCTTTATTAGGAAAAATCCTTAATAAAATAAATCTCTTAGATTTATTTCCCACATATAAATCTCTACGGATTTAAATCTCATATATAAAAAATCTCTACGATTTATTTCCATATATATTAAATCCTACAATAATATTCTAAATATTATTATTGAGAATTCTTATTTAATTAAATCTAATTTAATTAACTATTAATAATAATTAATTCCAAATTAATCTATTATTAATTTATTCTCCATAAATTAAATATTAAATCCAATTTAACATTTAATCAACCAACTATAATTAGCAAACAACCATTACTTGTTGTGTGACCCATATGCCCTCATATATCGAGCGATTAGTCAAACTAACGGTCTTAATTGAACCCTAGACAATAAATCAGACATTCTCAATATATGAGGTACGTTGCGAGGAAATGTGCAACTACATGTAACTGAAACATAGGCTATTACGATTTCCTCCTTTAATTCGCGAATACTCGATTAAGTCTTGAACATGATGAAGTGTCTATTCAAATAACTTAATCATTTTATCTCTAATCACTAATTGATCACTTATGTCACACTTGGCCACAAAGTCCAAGTTGACGTGCATTGGCCAATGACTTTGATCCAATTATGATGAGAAGATGAGTATTCTCTCTAAATCCACTTTGAGGAATGAATCCTTTTCTTGGCTCAACTACCATGCACATGCACTTCGTGATGAACCCAATCCAAGCCATATCTACCCATGATTAGGGTGCAAGCGTCGGTCATGGTCAAAGTTCATCATCCCACACATGTCGTGCGTATTGACCTCAAGTCAAAGGAGTATCGCATCGCTCCCACTAACCGAGACACCCGTAGACACATATAGTGGAACTACATCAAATGGTTTCTCGGATGGGTATACCAATACCCTCTAAGGTATTTGTGCATCCATCATGAGATACCTAGTATCTCGTAGTAAGTGAGATCTTACTACACTCTCAAAGAGTATGATGCAGATCGCACACGAATCTCCATTGTATCATCAATATCTCATTCTTGATGATCCTCGATTGGGGCCATTTGAGAATAATGCTTAGGTCATCTGAGTTCTCACACACTCAATGACAGCTGTGACTCAAGAGAACAAAAATAAGAACAAATGCAAACAATCAAACATAATATTCTAATAGGTGCAACGCCATATATTTAATATTAAATAAACAATAATATTAAATCAATACTGAATATTATCTGAGCATTATGTCCTTACAATGGATTGTCTCTAGGACACTAACACTAACAAAGTCTTCTACAGATGAGTAACCAGAATCATCTGAAGGTAGATAAGAGTCATCTATCCCAGATGTATCAGCAACCATGGCTTTTCTGTCTCTGTATCTTTGCTCTCTTCTATTCCGCTTATCTTCTCTTTCTTTTGGAGTCAGGTCAGGGCAATCTGCGCTGTAGTGACCTGGTTTCTGACAGTTGAAACATGCTCCAGGTTCCGCAAAATTTCTTCAGTCAGGTGAATCATTTCTTCTATAAGATCTGTCAGGTGACTTCCCATTTTGCCTGTAATCAGAATTCCTTCTGTCTGGTCTGTTGTCTCTTCTATCATCAGAACGATCATCTCTCTTATCTTCTCTGCGGTCATCTCTATGATTATCTCTTCTGTCTTCAGAACGATTCCTTTCTTGTGATATGTCAGTAGATCTCCTATCTTTTCCTCTGCTATTTTGATAGTCTCTATAAAATTTTTGATACTTTCCCAGTTGAACATTTGATCGCTCAAGCTTTCTGGCCAGCAAAGCAATCTGTTCAGCCTGACTCATGATATTCCCTATTGGTTCAGTACACTTTGAACTGCTGCTAGCTGCCTTAAATGCAACTGCTTTTGATGTGGCAGGTGTAGCATCAGCAGGTGACTTGTCTTCTTGTTCTTGACCTCTTTCAATCAGGTCGAATTCATGAGCCTTTAAACTGAGAAACAGGTTGCTTGTCTTCATCTTTGAAATGTCTTGGCAATCCTTTATCACCGTTACTTTCATGTCCCATTTCTTGGTCAGGGACCTCAAGATCTTGTAGTTGATGTCTTTGTCAGACATTTCTCGTCCCAGTTCACGAAGCTTGTTGACTGACATGGTGATTCTTCCATCAAGCCGATTTATGGTTTCATTTGGCAGCATCTTGAATTTTTCAAATTTTACCAGTTCAGCTTGCAGTCTGTTGTCCTTAATTAGATCATTTCCTTCGCACATCTCAGGAAGGGTATCCCACATTTGCTTGCAAGTCTTGAGATACTTGATCTTCTCACGTGTTATCTTGTCCATCATCTTCATGATGATATGTCTGGCTACAGTATCCAGATTGGACAATTTCCTTTCCTCGGCATCCATCAGTGAAGGACTCTTTCTGATTCTAGCTCCAGTTGGATATTCTGGATCACCTCCTTCAGCTGGGTTGTTGTAATAAATGATGATGGGTCCTTGTTCAAGAACTTCCATCATTCTGCTGCTTATTGCACCCAGATGGTTGTTCATGAGTATGGTCCAGTCAGCATACTCATCAATAGAAAACTTAGGCAGATCATGATACATACCCGAAGTGTCATCCTTGCTGAACGTGAGTTTTGAAAACAGATGAGTTTTAAAACAGGTTTTTCAAGATCTGTTAATGTGACCACAATGGTTCTTCCTCAAGAACCGATGATACTCAAAGCCAGTGGTCCGTAGAACCACTGCTCTGATACCACTTGTAGGTCCCGAACGGGTTTTAGTGAGGCAGAAGTCTAGAGGGGAGGGGTGAATAGACTTCGGAAGCTTTTTCGTGAGATCAGGTATGAATAGCAAGTTGCCTGATCAGAGTGCGTATGAATCAGTTTGGACTGATATCCAACTTACTGATCGCCTGAGAGCATATCAGTTTGGTGTCTATCAGTTTAACTGATGTGCGGAAGATAAGTTTAACCCGTGTGAAAAACCAGTTTTCTCAAGTCAGATTCTAAGTAATATGTTTTATATCAGATGACAAAGTGTCAAACTGATCAGACCAGTTGCTTGGTGCAAATCTGATCCTGACTTAGAATATGCATGTAATATTTAAACAAGTAGTGTGCAGAATGTGTAAAGCAGGTAAGTGCACACAAGATTTATAGTGGTTCGGACAACTTGTCCTACGTCCACTCTTCCCTATCAGCAGGGGCACCAACTTAACCAAATGGACTTAAATTAATGTGTTAGTCCAACACAGTACAACAGATGTTTCAAGAGTTCACACTCAACTAATCCCAGAAATCAGAACTAGAAACCCTAGTCTGAAATCTTGCTAAACAAACGTAACCTAACTTTTGATTTGGGTATAAGATTTGTTGTGTTCAAACTGGAAATCTATCCTAGTGTATGGGTAGCCTAAAGCTAAAGGATAAGATTTCTGTGCTAAGAACTATGGGATGAACACTTAGAAAATATTCTTCAATTTGTGTGTTCTTGTGGAAATTGAGGATAGCTTGAGCTTGATGATAATTTTCCGTACCCTTACTATGAAGGTTTGATCTCGTATATATAGGCACGAAATTGAACTAGCCGTTGGAGAGCAATTTGAATTTCGGTCTATTTAAGGTAGGTTTGCAGGATGGATATGACGTGCACAGAGGCGGCATGGCCGAAAGCATGCAAGCTTGTCCTTTCTAGCCGTTTGACTGTGATCCACCGAATCCCACACTGTCAGCTCCGTACATACGTGTCTTGCTCTCATTGGTTATCAAGTACACTTGTTCAGTGTTTGATTTACCAACTTAGGTTGACATTCTCCTTGTCTAAATAACTTGTATGACTTGGTGAGACTTTGGTTGTCACCAGATTGAGCTGACCTGACCAGTTAAAATTGATCAGTCTACCTGATTGAGTCTTAGCACAACTTACAGACTCTATTATGTTCTTCTGATGTAGGTTATCTGAGGTATTCTTGGTCTTGTTTTTCTGGTAGTCATCTGATCTTCACGTCTTCTGATTCTTCAGCTTTATGTCTTCACCTGATCATCTGACTATCTGACTTGTCTGATCTTCTGATCTTGTCTGATCTTCTGACTTGACCTATACATATTGAGTTCCCCCTCAATATGTGATCTATCTATAACATCAGCTATCTATACATCTCAGTTGGTCATCCTATCTTGATTCTAAGTCATCAGTCAGCTAACAAGTTTGACTGGTCCTATAACACCTTGTTTTGGAACTTCCATCAAAACTACAAATTTCCCAACAAAGTGTTCTCTTCTGTCGCCTAAATAAACACCATCTACTAAAAATAAAGGAGTGGCTCACCCACAGCACCAAGGCCCAAGGCCCAATTACTTCTAGGTCCAAAGTATTTTGGAATAAAGAAGTGATTCACCCACAACTCTAAGGCCCAATTACTTCTAGATCCAAAGTATTTTGGGAATTACTTATAGGTACAAAATAGACTTAAAAAGACCTAATTACCCTTAATTTTGGCCAAAAAAAATGGATCTTTCCAATACACTTACAATCGTTATTTTTCTGCAATACACTTATAACCGTCCTTTTCTCCCATATAACTTTTCTCCTTCTTGCGCTCTTCCTCTAACTCTTCTCTAAATCATTATTCTTTCTTCATTTTTTCACCTTCCCATTTCCAGAAACCATGCTCTCAAAATTACACATTCACAAAAATCTAATTAAAAAGAAAAACATTACAACTTGAAAATTTCATATCAAAGTTTAATAAAATTACAAAAATTTAGAAAATTAAAGTAATTACAAGAAATTTCATATCAAAATTACATATTTTTGTACTTCATTTCGACATGCACATATGCATAAAATTCATGCACATGTTCATCAACATATGCATCTTCAACTCAGTGACTTGGAGCTCGACTCGGTTGACTCAGTGACTCGGAGCACGACTCGGTTGACTCAACACTGCAATTCGAAAGCTCCTCCATCACGAACTCAGTGAGTTGTAGAACTTGACTCGGGCGCTCCTTACCACGACATGCACATATGCATCTCTAATTTCAGATCCAGATCCACCTTCCCCAATCTCCAAAACATTAAATCTAACAAATTTCATCAGATCCAAAACCCCACAATTTCATCAAATTTTCATCACATCCACATCAAAAAATGTTTTTTTGAATCCTGAATTTCGAGCAACACCAAAATCTGCAATTTTGAGCTTCAATTCAGGGCAACACCAAAAATCTAAAATTTTCGAGTTCCATTTCAATCCACAAACATATGCTCTGTCTTCACATCACGACGGCGAACAGATAGGCTGTGATGCGGCGGCGGGGCGCGACTGCAACGTCTGTGGCGAATAGTTTTTTTTGCGTGGAACGGCGGAGATGGGTCGCGACTGCGGAGCCACACGGGCGAACAGAGAAGCACTTGAGCGTCACTGGGCTCGGCAAAAAATAGTGGGCTGAACCAAGTTTAGTGGCCGACGCCGCCATATGGTCATCCACACAAATCCCTCCCTAGTTGCCACCGCCGTTGACACCAAGAAAAACCCCGAACCGTAATTTCCCTTTGGCATAAATCATCACAGAGGATCAGATGCACCTAACATGAACCCGAGATACGGCCGAGACTCACCGGAATCCATCAAATCCACATCGCTTCACATAGATCTGGACCAATCATTCAACATATCACCCAATCATTCAATATCTCGCCGAAATCTATTAGATCCCCCAGTCGACGATCCCACCGTACACCCCTTTTATTTTTTCTGACTATTTCTGGGGGTATTGCAGGTGGCGACGACGGCGGAGGGTTGCAGGTGGTGGTGGTGTTTTGCATATGGTGGAGTGGTGGTGATTTTTTTGGAAGGCAGAAGGAGTGATAGAGAGAAGAAAAAGTGAGATAATTATTAGGGGGGAGGACGGCTGACATCTTTTGAGAGAGAAGTGATAAGAGTGTGGGGTATTATGGGTATTCTACCCCTCATTTGCTATTTGAGGTATGTGAAAAAAGAAGATGGACCTCTTTGTATTTTAAGCAATCTAATTAAAGATGGAGAGAGTATTATAAATAGTATAATTATTTGTATAATTTATATATTTATTTGTATAATTATTTTATATGATATGAGATTTAAATTGATTATCCAAATTACTATAAATTTGTATGTATTATTAACACTAAACTTAAATTATTAATTGAATAATTTGAAATTATATTATTAATTGACATTATTATTACTAATGACTAATATTATAAATAATAAATTTTGTATTTAATATGGATTTTTTTTTTCTTGAAATCAATTACTTCATTCCTCTTTTTTTTTAGATTGTTCATTTAATTTTGACAAGGTTTTAATGAGGAAGTTTTTCATTAACATTTGAAGGGAATAAAGTAGCTTTCTGATAAAGGTGTATTAAGCAACTTAAGTGAATGAGACAAAAAAAAAGAAGAAGTTATTTTTCCATTTAATTATCAGTGGCAAGAGATGTAATTGAGTGATATTTATAGTGAGATAGTTTGAAATGGTATAGCTACTTTATTTCTATTTAGGGTATGAAGAAAAAAAAAGACGGACCTCTTTGGATTTTAAGCAATCTAATTAAAAACGGAGAGAGTACTATAAATATATAAATGTATGATTATTTTTATAATTTATATATTTATTTGTATGATTATTAGTTGAATCATTTGAAATTATATTATCATTTAACATTATTAGTTGAATTGTAAAACGACACTGGATTGGTTTTGATAAAGCTCAATACCCATATTTTGCCAACACATGACAAATGGTGTTGATTTCCGAAATGACGCTGACTTATCAGATAGTGGATTTTTTTTCAAGTTTTAGAGAAGCCAATTTTAAGTAGTGATACCATTAAAGAATTGAGGATAATCTTAAGAACTTTAGACTTTCTTAAGGAGGCCAGTTTTCAATCATGGACATTTATATGTTGTCTTGTTCGATTTAAATTTTTTGATATATGTGATAGAATGACGACAACAGGTGACAATCAACGTGGTTTATGAGGAAATAATTCAAAATTGTAAGAAAAAATAAAAGATTTCAAACTCGCATTATTTAGCAATGTATACTTTTCCAGCATGTTGCTTCAACTTATTTTCCACGTCTGATTTCAAAAGCAAAAGATGTTCACAAATCGTGCAACGCACTGGTGATATACTAGTATGAATTAATAGGAGAACATTAGTAACATCAATTTCTTCTTTCTCTACATATACATAAAATATGTCTCTAGATTATATAAATAAAATATGTATCTAGATTCTTTATTTATTTAAATCAACAAGATGTATAATGTATGCACACAAAATTTCTATTATCACAATTAAATTCACATAGCTACCAAATTGGAAATCAACGGAGGCGAAGAAGGTGTAAAGAAGATACTGGTGTTCAACAGCCGACGAACCTCCCACCGGCCAACAAGAGAGATCTAAGACACTATGAGAGGCCCTATTTGATTTGGTGAGGGCTAGGGTTCTTTACTTTAAGTAACTAGTATTTCTCCCGTGCGATTGAATTATTAATTTAAATGTGAGATTGTGCAATGATTATATGCATATATATGGGTGTAGTGCAAATATTTAATTAATCGTATGACTTTTAATTATGTATTAAATTCACCACAAATACTAAAATATATATAATGATATTAAAATTAAAAAAAAACTTATATAATCTAAAATATAATTATTTAGATTCAAATCATATAATTCAAATAAATAAAAATACTTTAAAAACAATAAAATAAATATTTTAGATATGCATTTTTATTTTTATATGTACAATATATATGTAAATTTAAAATATTTAAAAGACAATTAACTTATTATGTAGTGTGTTAAAAATAAAATTATTATTGAAATTTGAAATTATTAGTGAAAAAAAAAGTTGGATTGATAAACTCAAACCACCCTCTTTTAAAGAGAGTGAAAACCTGACACGACCACCCTTATTTAACCCCACTTAATATGAATATAACTATAATTCAGTCTGTAACTCTGGTATACTTTTTTTTTTCTTCCTGAACAACATATCATCAATATTGTTTCACACTCAAAATAACCTATTCGCATTCAAACAAATACCAATAAGTCAGTCATCCACAATCAAACCCCAAGTTAACATAATAACGATTTACAAACGAATTTCAGGCCAACACACATTAGTACGTACAAACCCTAATAACATGACATAAGATAACACATATCTCAAAAGCGACAGAATATAACAACGGAAGCACAATAAGCTACGGTATGCACAATAAGTTGTTGTTGTGTTCGACATAATTACTCAATTTAATCGAACACGGCGGAGTGACACGTGTATTAATCAACTATTAAAATAATCATGCTCGATGGACAAGTGTGCTCGCTGCTTGCCGACCAAACATATTTGCTCGCCAGATCGCCACTCGCTGACTAAGCAAGTTTGCTCGCCGGTTCGCCACTCGCCAACAAAGAAAGTTTGTTCGCCGGTTCGCCACTCGCCGAACAAGCATCATTTGTTTGGCGGCTCGCCGCTCTCCGAACGAGCAAGTTTGCTCGTCGGCTCACTACTCGCCGAACAAGCGAGTACGCTCGCAGCTTACCAAATCTGGCATAATGACCTGATGCTATCTCGAGATGATCCTGAAGAGATGTTGATCCGATCGATCATCTTGTCGACGATCGAGAAAGAAGAAATCGATATAGCTGAGTCAAGTGACACGAGGGTCGATGTCCGAATTCGGAAGAGTCAACTTCGAGAAGCTCGAGTAACTCAAGGCTCGAGATAACCTGAAGGCTCAGATAAGCTGAGGACTCAGACAACCTGAAGGCTCAAATATGCTCGATGCTCAGATAATCTGAGGGCTCAGATAACCTGAAGGCTCAGATAAGCTGAGGACTCAGACAACCTGAAGGCTCAGATATGCTCGATGCTCAGATAACCTGAGGGCTCAGACAACCTGAAGGCTCAGATATGCTCGATGGGGACAGTATTTCGGCATAAAATTGATATGGTTAAAGGGGCAAACAAAGCAGTCAGTTGAGCAAAAGATTGATTTGGACGATCAAAAGAATGCCTTATAAACAAGTAAGTGCAAAGATCAACCAGGAAGACGAAGTTGAAAACGTGGCAGCATCACATGAGTTCTTACAAGACACAAAGACTCCAGCTCATGCTTGCCTAACCATCTCATGCTTGTTTGAGTACTATAAATAGAAGAAAAAAGAACAAGAGACGGGTTGAGAAAAATTCGAGAGTTCACAAAAAATTTCCCAGAGTGGTTCAGAAAAAAGTTCAAAAATCATCCATACTCGGAAAAATCCCTAGCACTCACACACTTACTCTCCAAATCATCCATACTCGGAAGATTTTTTCAATGGCCAAAACTTTAAGAAACAAACCACACAGAAGGCTAACATTTTTTATATCCCTACGTTCTGGTTGACTTTCTCTGCAAAAGTAAAATCAGCTAACGTTTTTAATATGGTAACTACTCACAAGTTCATCATTCATCAAGTTATAGCAAGATTGACATCACTAGAATGCAAACTGATTAAAAATAACAATTTATCAGATCAAGATAATATAGATCTTATAACCAACAAGAGAAGTAACATGCATGTCTACAGCAAGAACAGAACATGGTTATTAGTATGAACACCATATGGACACATTTCAACATTTTGACAAGAAGCAATAATAGTTTTACCACCTAAGGTTATGTATTCTTTTAAACACATGATAAGTACTCCATAGCAACACAAAAATCTCATTTATTCTCGACAAAAAACAGCATAATGGACTTACCATTAAACAAGTCGAGTTACTCAAGTAACTAATGTACACTGCATAGAACCTTTTGGATCAAACACAAACCCCAGTATATATATAGATCCAAAATTACACCTTCTTTTATTAAGAAACAAGGAAATTCAACGCCTTCCATATATATCTAAGTATGTGGTTTAATTTTCATTTATTTTAAGCAAATATTATACGTGGTACAAGAAAATCCAGCACCAAACTTAGAATTCAAGCACATACCAAATTCAAAACCGAGTATTCCGACAAGATTTCCAAAAGCCCCGAGTAAACCCTAGAAAAATCCGCCGTTCCCATTTTTATCCTCCAATCATATCCATCCACTAAACATTCCGTCAATCACCAAATTGAGCTGCGGAATATCAGTATCTCGGCTATTTTTAATTTTTCGAGGGGTAAGCACATTTCAAAAGAAGAAAATAAAAAGAAGGGAAGACGAAAACAACGTAAAGGGGAATTAGGGTTCTTGTTCGGGCTTGCGTGAGGTGTTGGATTAGGGCGGCCGGATGTAGAAGTGATATCCGTGAGATTATCAGTAGACATCGCAGAAAAATTTGGAGAAAAGCCAGAAAATTAGGGGCGAGAACAGTGAGTATAAAACTCCGAAAGGAAGAATTCGATTTCTTGAAATCGAAATAGCGATGAATCGAAGTGGAAAACTCCAAGATTTCAGTAAGATCGTAACCTAACTTTGCGATTTTTGATCAATTTTGATCACAAAAACTGATACCGTATGAATTTGAGAAATAAAGAACAACGGCTATTAATCAAACAATATTAGTCTATCTGAGCTAAAGGACTGGTGTAAATTTAAAGAAATAAAAAATATATAATCTTTTTCCTTCCGGTTGGCGGGAAAATGGGACTTTCTTGCTTATATAGCAAGTATAGATGCAACTTTTTTATTCTCTTTACCTCGGCCTCTATTTCTTCCTTTTAAAATCATTTTTTTTAATAAACATTATAAATTAATATTTATATTATATTTTTTATCTATTTACTTTGTAAGTTTAAGGAATAATTAATTATAACGAATTATAATTTTTTACAAAAAGTTCTAAAAACTTTATTCACATAAATTTTATGGTGAACTCTGTAAAATTGTTCAACATTTATTAGTATCACGGTTTACTAGTTTAATGATTTTGAAAAGAATAACACGTAAAATCAAGTAATCTTTAGAGAGAAACACTCGTGTAAGAAATTTACATAAAACATTAGTGCAAATTGGGAAGGAGCTGAAAATTCAAAGATCCTTCGTAGGTCGAAGCGGATCAAATGAATTTTCACAAACAATTGTGGTAAGAAAAAACAGAAAAACTCGTTCTCAGATCTATGTTACTATAAAGGCAAACTATACTTAATATAAGGATAAGTATGTTTTACTGTAATGACATGTAACACATACTTATCTTTTCGGTACACATATTTCTCCTTATAGTAATACATGTAAGATACTGAAAATAGTGTTACTATTTGAACACAAGTATATTACTATAAGGAAAATTGTTCATTGTTGTTTGAACAAAATGTCACTCCCTCTTTTTTATATGTTTCTCCCTTTAACTTGATCTGTGAAATATTATATATAAGTATTTGCGATTTTTAGAAAATGATACTCCCTCCGTCTCAATCTTCGTGGGATTGTGACTGTTCATAAGCATTTAGTGTAATAGTGGAATAGTGATAAAGTGGTGGGGTAGGAAGAGTTGTTTATTAGTATTTTATATGATAAAGTGATAAAGTGATGAGTAATTGGGGGTAGAAAGTGTTGTTTATTAATATTTTATGTGATAAAGTGATAAAGTGATAAAATGTGTAAGTAATTTTACCATAAAGATTGAAACAAAAAAAGTGGGTACTTTACCATAAAGATTAGGACGGAGGGAGTAATTCATATGCTAAACATATTCACATAATATTTAATTGTATGAAATGTGAAAAAAAACTTAACTTGTAAACGTATTACCTCACTTGTATTTTGCCCGTGCAATGCACGGGACGATTGTAAATAAAATATTGAAATTTCTTTTATATTTTTAAAGATCCCTCAAGGTATTGTTTGGAAATAATTCTTCAAGCCTTATTTAAATTGACCCGTAATTCCTTTAAATTCATGCAAATAACCCATCAAATAAATGATTTGCAAAGTTTTAACAAACCCCTAAATTAAATAAAAAAGAAAGCATCATCTGTAAAAATTAAAATTTTAAGGTAGATGACACACGTACCAATTGGTTCCAAATACATGTTTCCATTAATACCATTTCATCGGCAAGTATTCTTCTAATGTTATTATCATACAATCAAATGACTCAATTTAAACCAGTTAGTTTGTGATCCTTCATGTTTCCTTGGCCGATTATGGATACCTTTTCGACATATAACAAAAGTTATTTTGGGAGAGAACCATCATTCACCCAATACTACTTTTACTTGCTGAAAGTTGCTACCACATGTACAAACCATAGAGTAGATTTGTTAGACGTATAATCCTATCCAAAGTGCATCTAAAGTTTAAACTGACATCATGCTAAATTTAAACAATAGAAATAAAGACATGCATATCTAAAGAAATTTTAATTGAAGATGTGAACTAACCAGTAAAGAAAACCAATTATAGCAAAGAACATGTGTATATATACACAACTCCAGAACATTCACTAATTTTATTTGACTAAATATTGATTACATCAAATAACAAAAAGGGAGAAGACCAATGAATTATTCAAGAGCTACAAAAATCTAGCATTACCAGTTTTCATTTAATACCATGGTCCTTCTCTAGCAGGACTACGACACTATCTCCCTTTGATGTTGGTGTAAGATCAAGCAATTAGGAAAAATAACACATTTGCATATTTAATGACTACAGTTGAATACTTTTGCATATACAAATTTACATCAATTTTATTAATCTACATAATCATGTTCTATAAGTAGACATAACTTTATGAAAAAATTGACAGAGAAAAAAAGCGTTATAATTATACTCACTCGTTCG
This sequence comes from Stenogyne calaminthoides, assembly GCA_037126765.1. Lineage (NCBI taxonomy): Eukaryota > Viridiplantae > Streptophyta > Magnoliopsida > Lamiales > Lamiaceae > Stenogyne > Stenogyne calaminthoides. Next base: position 13,782,216 of record JBBCBC010000028.1, read on the forward strand.
TAACTGGACTCTTCACCTCATAGCTCCTAAAACGTGAAGACTGGACTAATTCAACATTTGAACATCTTTAATTCTGCAAACAGGTCCTTCCCCTACATCATTACATAAAATCCATGATTTATTTCTGGAACGTATACATAATTCATGAACGCCTTGACAATGACATCAACGTTCATAACTTCCCCGTCCCCATTTACTGTTCCAAAAGGCATACACCAACTACTCTTAATAAAATAAATTGTAAATCTGAAAAAGTTTTAAATAATACAGTTCTTACCATTAATCAAAAACATTGAAAACTTGGGTAGTGGCGGTCGTCCACAACGAAGGTTGGCGGCGCTCGAAGAGTAACCAATCTAGCACGCCCAAAATCGATCTATTCACGACGGCTAGAGTTTGAGTAAAAAATCAGAACATAGTAAAAACTGAAGAAAACACATGAAGAAGATAAAATCAGTAAGAATATCCATGTAAGAAAGCAGCAACCGAGAATCTGTTGATTCAGATGGTGGCAAAGGGATGATAACAATGAGAATAAGAAGAGTCACACGCTAGGATTTGTTTTTCTTTTTAAGTTTGAAACAGAAGACATGTGATTTTTTAAGGATTAAGCAACAAATAACACATAGATTATTAAACGTGGCAGGCGAAGTAGAATGCCACTTGGCAGAAAAGAAACAAACTTATTGATAAAACATCATAAAAGAAAATCAGTGATGGTAGGACACGAATCAACAACAGTGAGAGAAGAAGAGTGTGCAAGGAGGCAAATAAATAGAGATAAGCCAGCTTAGCTAATTTCTAATGCATTATCATTCATTAACCACAAAATCGCTATTTATCGTCAGACAAGTGTAAAGGATAAATAATGACTACAGATCCAAATCTAAGCCTACAACTATTTTTCTAGCATCACCGTGGAACCATTTTACACTGGAAAATGCATAACATAAGACGGATTACCTCCATAGGATGATATTGTATATATGATTGAGATTCAATAATTATAGGGCTTACATTATACAAACAGAATAATCACAACACGCTGTACTAAATCCACTAAAGTTCAAATACCAGAAAAAGCATAATAAAGCAAAGAATTCAAAACGAAGAAAAATTATTAGAGGTACAAATTCTGTCTAAAAATTTGAGATGTCTCTGAATAGAATCCATGGCAGAGTAAGAGGCTACATCACACATGGTTGATAGAGGAGCTGCAGTGGTGGAATAAGAAGAAGGAAGACAGAGAACAAAGACTGTACTGGATGTGGCGGCAACAGAAGTAAAGTGAAAAAAACAATTAAATCACCAAATAATAAAAGATAAAAATAAAGTAGGATTGTCTTTCATAAAAGGTCAACTTCAGTTTATTTATCACACTGTAAAGCTACGCTTATGAAAAATAATTTTATGTCATTTGAAGTCATAGCTAAGAGATAATTTAGATATGAAAAACATCACCAATTTTAGGTTAATTATATAAAACGGTCATGATAAAAACTCCTACCATGGTTGATGCTTTGACCGTGTCAGTTTGTTTCTGCATCAACATTGATTAGCATCAAAATTGATTAGATCGGCGGAGAATTTGCAAGTAAACCAAGCATATGAAAACGGAATAAATAGAAGGCAAGATAAGTTATTTGTAAACTCGAGAAAGATGATTATAAATAGCATATCATGAAGAGAAGATGAAACTTATTAATAATAGCTAGGTATTCCGAGACAAGTCCTCCTTACTTCACTGTGAGACAAATCGAAATTGGAAATTAGAAGGGAAAAAAATTAATAGAGAAAGTACGAAGAATAAGTTGAGTTTAATACCTGTGAAGAATAATATCAAATGCGACACTTTCTCTTCATCCTCTTGCAACATTGTAGCAAAATCTCGAATCAACCTATTACTTTAAAATCACAAAGAAGATAATTAACAAACTGATTAAGAGAAATCATTGGAGATTCACTCCAAATGAACTAAATAGGGATGTAGAGATGAATATACGTTACCCTATTGCCTTAATTTTCTAGTATATAGTAGATTTTTTTAAGCACAAAATTCAAGTTTAAAGCGCTTGGGATTTCAATTTTACACAACTTGATGTACAACACAGTGCAATCTGAATTGGTTTGTTAAGTGGATTAGGGAAAAAGGAAGGCAAAGCCAATCATGATTTAACTTCATTTGTTTTGTTCTCTCCCTCCTCCATCAATGAATCTGTCACTCCTTCAACTTCCACAAATCTGCAAAATCAATGAAAATTATGTCATTAATTTTATTTTTTCTGCCATAATTTTTTATCATTGATTAATGATTAAAGTTATAAAAAATTTGGATGGAACAAATTAATTGAGGGTGGTTTCTTTCTTTGTCAAAGCAGCAAGAGCTTGGTCAAACCTGGCCTAGAAGAAGTATGCAAAAGTCAGAGACTAAACAATAGCAAGGTGAGAAACCAAAACAATATTGCTACAATCAAAAGTCCACCAAATATAAAAAAAATTATGACAACCAAATTAACGCCGTATGCCCATTAGAATTAATGCCGATCGTTGAACACCAAACCGACTTTGTCGATAACCATCCTTGTTTGTGAACCTTCGCAAAATGAAGGTAGGATGTGGAGAAACACTCCTGCATTTTAACTACGGCAGGCCAATGCCATTGTAAAAATCCTCGACTATGTTGTGAAAGAAATCAAAACTTAATAGGCAAAGTGATGACTTCTTCCTTTGTATTTAGTATTTGAATACGAATGGCCAAGAATCACAACCACGACCTATAATTAGTACCTCTAGCTAACCCCTAACAAAAATGAATTAATGCATGGCTACAGACTCTTGAGTTACCTAGTACGTATGTGAATTAGGAGAGTGACACTTTGTCACATGTCAATATTTACACATAGGAATCAAATGACACATAGGATTATTACACGTGGAAAGAGAAGGAGAGTGCCACTTGTCAAAAGTAGACTGTTTCACACAGTATCTTCAAATCCCTAATTTAACGTCTACCTCTCATGTTGATATTCTCACCCAATAATCTATTAAACAAAAATAATACATCATTCCTAATATAAATAATGGATTTGACGTCTACAGACGTCCAAAACAATCTCACCTATGGACTAACCTTATTAAAATTATATTTCTAATCTAAATACATCTCGAATAGACCCTGCATCATAAAGTTATTATTTTAATTATAACTTAATTAAATTATAAGGATTAACCAAAAAGCAGTATCAGCTGCAATCAGAAGAATATCATTAATTCTAGAAATTCAGATACTTAAATCAAAAAGATCAAAAGAGCATTAATTTGTTTTCCACTGTAAGTTGCTTATAAAATCACAAAATGCTGTTCATTAGATTTTATGGGAGTATCCTTGCGTCCTCACCTGTCTTATGTTATACAAACCACCACTATATTTAATAAGATTTGAAAAGACAAGAAGGTAAAAGATCTTCCCTCACAAAAAATGACTCAGCAACAAATAAATGATACCCTAGTTAGTTATTCTAGAGACTATATATAACAATCTCATTCCACTAATTAGCACACGCTTATGTCAAAATTAATTTAAATCAACTTTGGCTTTCTTTACTCCAAATAACATAATGCAATATGCATCCTTAGCAAGTCAAAATTTTCAATTTTAGGCTCATTTTACCATCATTTAGCGTTGTGGCAAAATCAGGAACTTGCATCTATACAATTACAAAAGGTTCTTTTAGAAATAAATTTTCTCTTTGCACCAACATGCTCAAGCATAATACTTGTACCCCTAGATTTCTCGATGACTTGATTCCACTTCCCCAAAACAATTTTCAGAAATGTAAGTTAATCACACTTCATGCTACTAAGTTTTATACTTATACTGAACAACCCTGAATCTCTCATTTTCAATACCTTCATTCTATTTTAAATAAACTAATAATTTTTCCAGAATTCAAACTTGTAGGAATCTACCAATAAAAGGGAGTAGAAGAATAAAAAATTACTCACTTATAAACATGATTCCCATCGGTAAGGAGAACTGCCCGCCTTGTGTATGTGGGGTTGTAAAACGGGCTCAGACAGACTCGCCTACACTCCAGCAATGGTGTAGCAATTGAGCAATGCTCTCTTACACCCAATCTAGCCCCACTCTCAAAGACACACGAAGATGAAGCCTTTTCTCAAACCTTAAATTTTACTACTCTAAGACAATTTACAATTCTGTCTAAATCCAAGAATAATAGGAAAAATAGAAACAGTAGGAACTTGGATTACCTCGTATATGACGGCGGTGGAGTCGCATTCACCGAGGCAGCGCTCCTACAGCAGCGGCGAATAGATCTGTTCTGCACCAAAAACTATTCAGCAACGATGACTGACGAAGGCGAAACTGTAGCCTTCTGTTTCCCCCGACGACGCATCTAAGCGACTTGATTTACCGCGGTGGTGACGTGATGCGATTCTGGAGTGAGTATGGAAGCCGAAAGGTGGAATTTGAAGGGTGATTTTCCTAATAAATGTTTGGGTTTTTTTAAACTAATGGTAAAATGACACCTAGACTATAACACATGTCAAGAGTTGACAAGTAAAATTATGCCACATGTCAAATAGGTAGAGTGACACTTGTCGAAATATTGTAAAGTGCATTATCCTTTTATTATATAAGATTTTCTTTTAACTTTCTTTTCTTTCCTCTTAAGAGACATTCCTATAAAATATTTTATGAGAAAAACTACTGTAAGTTGAGAAGGGGCTGAAAACTCGCAGATCCTTCACAGGTCAAACAGGTTTTCCTAAAAAAATTGCGTAAATGCAAAACATAAAAACTCGCTCCTAGGTAAGTGTTATTATAAGTCTAACATGTGTGGGTTATTGTAAGAACAAATAACATATACTAAATTTTTTAAGATATATTTGTCCTTATAAATATACACGTAAGATATTGAAAATTATATTACTATATGAACATAAACGTGTTACTATAAAGAGAAAGTTGTGTTACTTTATGAACAAAACGATACTCTCTCTGTTTCATCTGCTCCCCCCTCTGTTTTCATCCATTTCTTCCTCTAATTGGGTCATATTTCACGAATCCTTGATCATCAAAATAATTTATATAAGTGTGTGTTATTTTTTATGTTTTCTTTTACCACTTTTTTTCTTTCTTGGTTTTCTTTTTCTTTAACCATTTTTTTTCATTTTCTATTATTTTTGCTGTTCTTTTTTTTTTCTTCTATTTTCTTTTTCTTTTACCTTTTTTCTCCTTTTATCATTCTTTCCCAGCATATTTTTTATTTGGACCCATTTGTTTTAAAAATCTATTTGGATCTAATGAACCTCTATAATTTTTTATTTATTAGTACTAGATTTTGCTATCCGAGCGCCGAAAATTCCAATATAATTACCCCCTGAAATTTTGCACAAATAATTGTTACAAATATTTATGTTACAAATAATGGAGTATTTCTATTACAAATAACTGTTGTTGGATGGGTGTTTCTTACATCAGCTAAGGTGTCGTACTGACTAACAACAATAGTCAATTAATTTGAGCCATTAGATTTAAAATCCAAAGGCTTAAATTTAATGACCTGTAACATGTTGTACTATGTGTCGTACTGACCATCGTATTGCATCGTACTATATGTCGAATTATGTCGTACTGTTATAATAAATTAAATAATTTAAAATATACAATTATCAATTTATAAATTTGTCCTTATAACATTTTTTATAAAAAATATATATATATATTTCATTCTTCTTCTTTTTTAAAGATATTTCATTCTTCTTCCTCGTGAGTTATTTCATTCTTCTTCTCAGTGAGTAAAAAAAACACAACAAAACATAACATAATTTTTTATAAAAATCGTTCTTCTTCCCCCTTGAGTTAAGAACTTAACAAAATTTTTTTGATAATCCGCCGCTATCTCCGCCACCAGTACCGCCGCAATCTTCTGTGTTCGTCAAATTAGGGTCGCGAATAATTTAGTTTTTTATTGTTATCTCTTTTCTTTTTTGACATATTTTACTGTTTGTGGCATTTAATAATGCCTAGAAGAGATTTTTGCCCTCTTAAGCTGCTTGATTCTCAAAGCTTCTGAAAGCTATGATGATAACGCAGTACGACCAAATGAGGCTACAACTCTGCAGCATCTATACCTTCTTACATATGTACTGAAACTAATGAGCATATCATTGCTACAAGCTATACGGCTTTTAAGGCATAGGTGTTGGTCCCAAGTACGAGTCACACACGTGTATGGGGGGGAATACACTTGTATAGTATTTTTCAAACTTTTAAACTTTGCTGATCAGTGAGTCAAGTAATCCTGAGTTTCAGCACTGAGAAGTTTAAATCGTCCTGAGTCACAGTCTACTGAGACAATAACCCTGAATAGCTTTCAGTAACTTCAAATAAGCTCAACTGATCCTGAGTGCGAAAAGTCCTGATTAGCTTTGCACAGATAACCAGCTTACTGAGTACTCAGGAGAGTGACTCAGTTTGGTAGCTATCTACACTAGCTATCAAAGATGCGAAATGTGTAAGCCCTAAGTTTATATTCATTTTAACTTGCTGAAAATACCTTTTCTTTATGAAAACTGTGATTAAGGCTGTGACCAGTTTAATGCAAGTTCAGTAGAGTGATTCCAACTGAATCAGAAAACCTTTTAATGATTTCAGTGAAATATGCAAACAAGCAAATGCAGTACAGAAAGCAGTAAATAACACATAAACTTATAGTGGTTCAGAGACTCAAGCTCCTACGTCCACTTCCCCTGATCCTTAGCGGAATTCCTTAACTCTTGGAATCCGCTTGGTTTAGAGTGCCAAGGTACACTGATCAAAATCACCTCTCTAAGGCAATCTGATCCCTGGGATCTACTTCCTGAGTCCTAGTACTCAGAACTACTACTCTCCTTAAGTTTTCAGACTGAACAACGCATCTTACTAACTTTTACAACTCTCTCAACTTCCAAACAGCAACTACCCAAACTACCTAATGTTAGGAATTAAACTGCACGACCTCGCTCCTTGGTCGAGCGGAAGTGCACGACCTCAACTGGTCGAGCGCCTTGTCATCCTTGGAATTGGACGAGCTCGACCTCGCTCCTTGGTCGAGCGGAAGTGCACGACCTCAACTGGTCGAGCGCCTTGTCCTCCCCGAATGACGCCGACCTGCCTCCTCGTCGAGTGGAAGTGCACGACCAATCGGGTCGAGCCTCTTGCGCCCTGGACTCCTTCCCCAACTCAAGCTCCATAACCCAACAATTTCCCACCTGGAGACTGACTCCAAATGTAACTTGTCTTCTCCATTTTACGGTATCTCTCACTGGTAGTAGTGTCAAGCCTTCATCTCAGTTTCCAAGGCCAATTGAAGTCATGCATAACTTCAACTTTTCTAAGGTCACAACCTTAGTCAACATATCAGCAGGATTCTCACTTCCTCGGATCTTCATTAGCTGTAAGATTTTGTTCTCAATGAGGTAACGAATGTAATGATACCTCAACTCAATGTGCTTCGTCCTTGAGTGAAAAGCTGGATTCTTTGCTAAGTGAATGACACTCGATCGCATCAGACATAATACTATCCTTCGCTTCCTTTCTCCAATTCACGCAAAAAGATTCTCGCAACCATACCATCTCCTTACTAGCCTCAAGAATCGCAACATACTCGCCTCTCCTCTGCGCTGGATTTGTATCTACGATCTTCTGCAACTTAGAAGCCCAAGAAATTGATGTACCACCAAGAGTAAATACATACCCGGTTGTACTCCTCCTTTTGTCAAGATCACTAGATGTCAGGTCTGCATCAACATACCCTGCCAATTCTGCACTTTTGCCCTTAAAGCACAATGCTTATTCTGTAGTACCTCTCAAGTATTTAAGGATCCACTTTACTGCCTCTCAATGCTGCTTGCCGGATTACCCATAAACCGCTAACAACTCCCCATCGCATGTGCAATATTTGGTCTTGTACACACCATGTCATACATCAAACCGCCAATTGTCAAGCATATGGAGTGTTTTGCATGTAGGTCCGCCTTTCTTCGCTACTTAGGTGAGTCCTTGTTGGATAGCTTTGAATCGACTTCCCAACGGACACCTAACCGGCTTTGCATCTTCCATCCTAAATCTCTTCAAGACCTTCTTTATGTATTCACTGTGAAAAGATACAACTTTCCCCGCCACCTTATCACGATCGATTCAAGATACCTAAGATTTGCTTGGCCTCTCCAAGGTCCTTCATAACAAATCTATCGATAACCGCTTTCTTCAACTTGCTCACTTCTAGAAAGACTAGAGCCCTCGCTATCAACATGTCCTCAACATATAATAGCAAAATGATATAGCCATTATCATACCTCTTGAAATAGCATCAATGGTCAGCCTCACACCTATTGAACTCAATCTCGTGCATGAACCCATCAAACTTCTTGTACCACTGTAATGTAGGTTGTTTCAAGCCATACAAGCTCTTCCTCAATTTGCAAACAAGCTCAATGTTCCCCTTTGACAAGTATCCCTCTGGTTGCTTCATGTAGATGTCCTCATCTAAGTCACCATGAAGAAAGACTATTTTTACATCCATCTGCTCTAACATCAAGTTCTCTACAGCCACCAAACTCAAAACTAACCGAATGGTAGTTAGTTTCATAACAGGAGTAAAAACATCAGTATAATCAATACCATGTTTCTGCTGAAACCGTTTCACAACCAGTCTTGCCTTGTAACGCTTGCTTCCATCCATCTCCTCTTTTTATTCTCAGAAACCCACTTATTATGCAGCACCTTCTTGCCCTTAGGGAGCTCAGCTAGCTCTCAAGTTCTGTTGGTCATCAACAAATTCATCTCATCATCCATTGCAAGTTTCCACTTGCTCACCTGCTCACTAAGTGTAGTCTCTGCATAACATTCGGGGTCACCACCATCTGTCAACAATAAATAATGAAGAGAAGGTGAATACCTATCAGGAGATCTATGTTCTCTCGTGGATCTCCGCAGCGGAATTGTTGGTGGTGGTGTACGTGGTTCTTCCTCAACAATCACCTGATCATCTTGAACCTCCTTGCTCCCACCTAAGTTCGAAATGTCTAACTCAACAACCTGAGTCTCAGAACCAACTTCTTTAGATGTACCCGACCTCTTTTTGTACAAAATTTGTTCATTAAATACGACGTCTCGACTACGAATTATCTTTCGATTCTCCTCATACCAAAATCGATGCCCGAATTCATCACCGCCATATCCAATAAACGCACACTTAACAGATTTAGCATCCAATTTACTTCTACTAGTAGCATCAATATGAACATATGAAACACACCCAAATACTCGAAGAATAGACAGATTTACCTCCTTACCCGACCAGGCCTCCTCTGGTATGCCATTTTCCAAGGGAGTTGAGGGTCCTCTGTTTATCAAGTAAGCTGCAGTGTTAATTGCTTCTGCCCAAAACATCTTCGGCAGCCCACACTTCAATCTCATGCTTCTAGCACGTTCACATAAGGTTCTGTTCATACATTCTTCCACACCGCTCACGGGGGTTCCTCTCCGCGATTTTCTCCATTCAATTCCATTCGCCTCACAATTCTTCTTTGAACTCACGGAGCTCGTACTCTCCATCATTATCTCGATCTCAAACACTTCACTTTGAGACCTGTCTCGGTTATATAAAGGTCTTCCACTTCCCGAAAAGCATTAAAGGCATCAGACTTATTTTTTAGAAAATAAACCCATACCTTCCTCGTAAAGTCGTCAATGAAAGTCATGTAATATGATGCTCCACCAAGAGATGTCACTGGTGCTGGACCCCACAAGTCTCTGTGGACCAACTCTAACTTCTGCTGCTTCAAGGTTCTGCCTTCCTTCGAAAAACTCACCCTTTTCTATTTTCCGAATACACAGTCCTCACATAACCCGATGTCAATTGTTTTGAGGTCTGGCAGTTTACCCTTCAAACACATAATTTCATCCCTTTCTCACTCATGTGGCCAAGACGACAATGCCACAAATCTGCATTCCCCTTTTCACCGCAAAGAGCAATCTTTGTCCCGGTGTTGCTCATCATGTACAACGTTCCCTCCTTATTTCCTCGAGCCACTACCATTGCACCCTTAGATATCTTCCACATATTGCAACCAAAGATCACATTGTAACCCTCATCATCAAGCTGCCCCACTGAAAGTAAATTCCTCTTCAATCTAGGAATATGTCTCGCATCTCTCAACTGCAAGACAGATCCATTCGGTGTCTTGATCCGAACATCCCCCTTCCTTATGATTTCCAAAGGCTCATCATCAGCAAGATAAACCTTCCCAAAATTCCAAGAAGTGTAGGCTTCCATTACGTCAGCCCTGCTGCACGAATGAAACGATGCTCCAGAATCTAACACCCAAGATTCTAGTTGACTGCTTACGCTCAAAATTAATGCATCTGAGACCTCATCAGTGGTTGTGTTTGCTGAGTTGTTATCCTTCTTTGGTGCATTCGCTGGTGCCTTTGCTGGTGCCTTGCACTGGTTTTTGTAATGACCAAGTTCATTACAGTTGTAGCACTCAACTTGACTCTTGTCCTTCTTGGGCTAATCTTTGCCCCTCGACTTTGATCTATCCCGATTAAATTTCCCTTTGAATTCTGATCTGCCTCTGTTTCCTGCACTCAAGGCTGATCCCATGGCCACACCCAATTCTTTCCTGCGAATTTCTTCGCTCATGATCAGATCTCTAACCTCATCAAATTTAAGTTTCACTTTACCTGCTGAAGCACTAACAGTCGTTACCGTCCCACTCCAACTTTCTGGTAAAGAAGACAACAAAATTAGGGCTTGAACTTCATCATCAAAATTAATCTCAACCGAGCTCAATTGGGCTATGGTCATATTGAACTCGTTGAGATGATTGACTACCACGGTATCCTCTGCCATCCTTAGGTTGAATAGCCTCCACATCAGATGAACCTTGTTCGCTGCGGACGGCTTTTCATACATCTCAGTCAGAATCTCCAACATCTCCTTCGTGGTTTTTTCTTTTACTGTGTGTAGGGCAACGTTCCTAGATAACGATAGATGAACCACACTCATCACCTTCCTGTCCAGCAACTTCCACTCGTCGTCCTTCATATCTTCTGGTTTTGAACCCAAAGGTTGACGCATATCTTTACTGTACAGGTAATCCTCGATCTGCAATTTCCAGAATCCAAAATTTGTTCCATCAAATTTCTCAACAAGCGATTTCCCTTCAGCCATCATAATTGCTCCCACCAGATCCTCTGAACCCGGTGCTTTGATACTAGTTGTTAGGAATTAAACTGCAATTATGGAGAAATTGAGAGAACAAGATATTAAAGAACACAAATTTGGTTACCTAATTCGTCAGGAATGACTACGTCTGGGGGCACTACCAAGCCAGGAGATATACTATATTTTTGAGTGATACACAAATACAACAAGTCAATAGGTTTTTAAAGATGAAACTGGGCCAAAACCCTATATTTGGCCCATCCTGGCCGAAACCCCGACTGCACGACCTCGCTCCTTGGTCGAGTGGAAGTGCACGACCTCGCTGCACGACCTCACTCCTTGGTCGAGCGGAAGTGCACGACCTCAACTGCATGACCTCAATTCTTGGTCGAGCGGAAGTGCACGACCTCAACTGGTCGAGCGCCTTGTCCTCCTTGGAATTGGACGCGCTCGACCTCGCTCTTTGGTCGAGCGGAAGTACACAACCTCAACTGGTCGAGCGCCTCTTGCGCCCTGGACTCCTTCCCCAACTCAGGCTCCATAACCCAACACCTAACACTTAGGGTTTGGGTTTTGGTTTGGTTTCCAACTAGGGTTGAGATATCCTTTACAATTAAGAACAAATTCAAAGGCTAGGATATGTTTACTAAGCTTTGGATCTTAGAAAAATACTAGGCTTAGTATGTGAGCTCTCTTCAAGGTGAAACACTTGGGAAATCTTAGGGTTTTCGAGTGCTTCAATGATTGTAAGAATACGAATGAGCTCTAGAGTTGCTTGATTTCCCGTAACCTTGTAAGTGTGAAGGTCATTGGTATTTATAGGCAACTCTCCAAGGTCACTCTTGAAAAACTATCCGTTGGAAGAGATAGCATCAAGGGTTTCCTTTTATGGTTAGTGATAATCAGTTATATTAGGGTTTGAATGCGCCCTTGCATGGTTTGGGTAATATATAGCCAAACAACCAATCACTTGATTCTGCAGACTGGAACACAGCAGCTCTGACTTTTATCAGTACATGTCGCTTTCAGTGTCAGTGTCGTACGGTGTTGTCATCTTCTGATTGGTTCTTGAACTTCAGTGAGTAGAGACAAACAAAATGGCTCTTTTGAATGTCAACTCCCTGAATAGAGACATCCTTAAAAGACACATAGTTCCTTTTTCTTTTTGTCTGCAAGATTCCTTTGGACAACATTCCTTCTTTATAAATGTTCAGGACTTTTAACTCAGTCCAGTTGTCCTCAGTGAGATAGTCTTCAGTAATGTAGACTTCAGATCTTCAGGTCTTTATATCTTCAGTACATTAAGTTCCCCCTTAATGTGTGTGATTCTTTAGTAGATATCTATCCTGAGTTATATATGCTGACTATACACGATGCAGATAATCCTGAATACACAACCTATACTAAAACCTGTCACTAACTATCAAGATTATTCTAGACATGTCATACTCAGGGGTTTTGGGATCCTAATCAAAATCACTTTATATTAAATTCATCTCCCAACAATAGGGATGATTCCCGTCGACGGCTTGGTGCCTTGGTGGAGGAGGCGACGGCTTAGTGTCGTGGTGGAAGAGTTGGCGGTGGCGACGTCTTAGTGCCATGGTGGAAGAGTTGGCGGCAACGATGACTTAGTGTTAGTGGAGGAGGCAACGACACTAGGATAGTTTTTTTTTTTTTGCTTTTCGAAGAGTTTCACTCTTTGACCAAATTTTTGGGGAAGAAGATGTATCAATTTCATTTAATTTGTTTTCGTTTTTTGGATTAAGTGAGGTAGGAGGGGATTAATCTGTTTTCATTAAGGATTAATCTAATATTTTGTAGGAGGGATATGATGGTAAATTAAAATATATATTTAAAAAAGTAATTTAAAATATTAAATAACTACAACATATAGCAGATTAGTACGACAGAGTACGACGCCATGTGGCGCGATTGTAGAGCCCGATTGTTGTCAGTCAGTACGACACTCTGACTGCTGTAAGAAACACCCTGGATGGATTTGCTCCTACTTAAAGCACCCCTTTTTCTTTTTCTTTTTTGTTGTTCAAATTGGCGAAAGCTCCCGGATACTGATATCTCGTTCTTGTTATTATGCTTTGGTGTTATTGGAAAGTGATTGCTAGGATGCATAATCTGACTTTAGTAGATGGTATTTGATTTTTTGGTGGATAGGTTTTAATTATTTTGGGATTGATTTTATATTTATTTAATTTAAAGTTATGATATTTTTGTTATTACTAAGACCATGTTTATCGGTAGGGTGACGACCTGGGCATAGGAAAAAGACAAAAGAAAAAGTAAAAAAAATATCAGAATTGGTTTCTTTTTTATGACCATGGTCATGCTCTAACCTTGGGCATGAAGTGTTGCTCAAATCCTATTTTATCTCATCTTTGCCACATGTCCTTCTCTGGTTGGTCGGGTGTATTTTATTTAGATAATTTTATATTTCAAGTTATCCACTTAAAAAAAAATCACCAAAATTCATGAAATAAAATTCTCTATAAATAGAAACTAATATTGATATATTTTGGATCACAATCTCAAACACTCCCATTTCTTTTCTTAACTTGTGTCAAATCTCCTAATTTTTATCATTTTCTACATGGATTCAAATCATCCCAATTATTCTCCCTACTCCCAAAACCATTCAAATTCTCAAAATTATCAAAACTTCGAATTTGAATACTGATGATTCTTAGTTTTCTCAGTATTATCAGAATTCTCAATTTTCTCCGAATTTGAACCAAGTTCCTACCTCTGAACAAGTTCAAATATCGGAAAATATCTCTTGCGACTTGTTCGGATCAAAAAAGAAAAAGGTGGTAAAAAATAAATGGCCCGTTAAAGAAGATGTTGCATTTATGTCATGTTGGTGTTTAATTAGTGAAGATGACACGGTTGGCAAAAATCAAAAGGTGACAAAAGTGTGGGAACGAGTACATGATATGTACGAAGAAGCTCGAAAAGAAAAGCCAGAGGAGTTAAATGAAAGAAATATAGAGATGATGAGAAGTCGTTGGAAATGAATTAATGAAAGTTGCAACAAGTGGATGGAAGCACTCAAGGAAGCACATACACGATATAGAAGCGAAATGAGCCAAGGTGATATTGATAAAGAACTCATGAAATTTATTTTGTTAGCACTAAACACAAGTTTACCGATTTGGTTGTGTATAATGATGTTTTGAGTAAACATCCCAAGTGGCAAGTAAATTTTGATCGTGCTCCAATGCATCACCGTGCTGAAGATGAAAAGGATACTGAAGAAAGTGGTGGTAGCTCAAAGAGATCAAGGACACGTGAAGAAGGGCAGTATTCAAACCCCACTAATCCAGAAACTCCAGGCAGCGGCAGTTCAACTATTCCACGTCCTATAGGTAGAGATAAGACGAAGAAAGGAAAAGGTAAGGTGGTGTCAGATGAAGTTGCTGAACAAATTCGTGCAATGAGAATCACCAGAGAAACTGAAGTTAAAGCGGTTAGAGAACGAATCAACATACAAAGAGAAAGAGAACAAAGGAAGAAAGGGGAGAAGAAAATGGAGCTGCAACTTGCTCTTTTATCCAGATTGATGGACAAAGATCACTTATTACCAGAAGAAGAAGAGATGAAACTCCATCTACTAACATTGTTAAAATAATCAATGTCAGTTGTTTTCAGTACTTTTACTTTTACTTTGTGTTTTTTTTTGTTTTTGTCCTGTAAGTTTTTTTAATTTGTGTAACTTTATTTAATTTCATGTAATCTCAATTAGTAATTTAATTATGAAATCGTTCATTGTAATTTTCCTATTAGTAATTTTCATGTATCTCCATTAGTAATTTTATTATTAGTAATTTGCGTGTATTCCATTGCAATTTCCCTATTAGTAATTTTCATGTATCAACCACATGACAAGTTACATCACTCCACTATTAAAAGTCATGACAAGTTGGGAACCTCCATTATTAAAGCTACCTTTGCTCACATGCATATCTCAAGTGGGAATCATTACATCACTTCACTATCAAAAGTCATGACAAGTTGGGAACCTCCATTATTAAAGCTACATTTGATCACATGCATATCCCAAGTAGGAATCAACCACATGACAAGTTACATCACTCCACTATCAAATGTACTTTTCGTATAGACCACATGACAAGTTGTACTCATCCATATCCCAAGTGGGAATCAAACCACATGCCAAGTTGTATCTCTTCCATTATTGAAGGTACCTTTCTTTACTCTTTAGCTTCCTATAAATCATACTTGAAACAACATCATACTTACACCAAAATCCTTATCTTTACTCTTTAGCTTCCTCTCAAATATAATTACTACCCATTTGTATAACCTATTCCATTTTACAAATGTCTCTCAATGAAAATCCCTCGATAGATTCAGATTCAAACCCAAGTTTAGATTCATGTAATTTGAATGATCTTGATGAATGACAAGAACAGAATGCTCAACAAAATTGTGAAATAGATCTCATGATCGAGGATATGGTCTTAAGCAATCTTAATATGACCGGTGGAGATTTCATTCCAAGAGCTAGAAGAAGACATTGTGAACGGGAACGCGAGCTTGGTGAGGAACGCTTGATGAATGACTATTTTGTTGATAGGCCGACGTATACTCCCAAGCTCTTCCGATGTAGATTTTGCATGAGAAAATCTGTATTCCTTCGTATAGTGGATGTCATTACTGCCAAAGACGAATATTTTTAACAAACACCTGATGTCACGGGTCGACTTAGTCTTTCACCATTATAGAAATGTACTAGTGTTATGAGGGTGTTGGCGTATGGGACATCCACTGATGCAGTTGATGAATATTTGCGCATGAGTGCAGCAGTAACAAGAAAATCACTCAAGAATTTCGTTGAATGCATCATTTTCTGCTTCGGTGAAGAGTACCTCAGAAAGCCTAATGAAGAAGATTTGGCAAGACTACTCTATGTTGGCGAACAACGTAGATTTCTGGGTATGATAGGCAGTATTGATTGTATGCACTGGGAATGGAAAAATTGTCCTACTGCGTGGGCTGGGCAATATGTAGGGAGAAGTAGAAAACCAATAATCATTTTGGAAGTTGTTGCATCTTATGACTTGTGGATATGGCATGCTTTTTTTGGAACTCCAGGTACATGCAATGATATTAATGTACTCCAACGATCTTCAGTTTTTACAGATGCCTTGGAAGGTCGAGCTCCAAAGGTTAGTTATGTCGTTAATGGTCGGGAAAATAATAAAGCTTATTATCTAACTGATGGCATATATCCTTCATGGGCTATATTTGTTAAGTCAATTCCTTCTCCAGTAACCCAAAAGAAAAAATTGTACGCTCAACACCAAGAGGCTGTACGAAAAGATGTTGAGCGAGCATTTGGAGTTTTACAAGCTCGTTTTGCATTTCTTAAATGCCCATGTCTTGTATGGAATAAACTTTTGATGGGAAAAATTATGATGGCTTATATCATCATGTAAATATGATAGTGGAGGATGAACAAGACACATACCTAAATTATTATGATCCCACCAAATTTTTAATGGATAGTCCCGTAGATGATGATCAGTCCTTTTATACTGAACGCATTGCAAGTTTATCCACCTATATGACTAATAGGGAACAACTTCATAATAGAGAAGTTCATGTTGCTCTTAAGAACGAATTGATTGAGCATATATGGCAAAAATTCGGCACAGATAATTAAATATGTAATTTGCATCTTTTGCTTTTTTGTAATTTACGCATGTATTTGTAGCTCAATTTATTTATTTTCTTTTGTATTTCAATTCTTGTAATCTCAATTCTTGTAATTTTAATTTTGTTATTGGATGTTGTAATTTATTTTAACTGTATTGTAATTTTTTATTATTATAATTTTTTTAATATCAAATAATTGTATATGTTTCTTAAATATTTTAAATATAATAAAAAATAATTATAAATTTAATTGTTAAGTTATAAAAAAAATAATTTATTAAAGAGTTGTTGTGGTTGTGGGTGGGCATGGATAAACAATGAAAAAAAGATGAAATTGGGTTGTAGAGTAAAATGTGTATGTGGAGGAGAGAGAAATGAATTGTTTATTATTTGGTTATGGTTGTAGGTGGACATGGATAAACATGGTCTAAGGACATGTTGTTGGGTACATACCACTTTTTTTTTTATTTTTTAGCACGGGTACGTACCACTTAAACTTCTCAAAGTCCGAATTTTTCTCTTGAAATGTATTAATCGAAATACTAAAGGGTTTCACTTAAACTATTGAAAAATATTGGCCATAATACTAAAGTGTACCACCTAAATTAGTAGAAGGTATTAGTCCTCAAAGATATCACTTATAAGAAAATGAATAATTACTAATAGATACTACCTCTAAGTGTCTTTTACTAATAAATACTACAAAAAACAACTCTCTCTCTCTCTCTCTCTAAATCCGGTCGAATGCCCAGGTCTTGAAGAACATTTATTGTGTTCGTCATTTATTCTCAATCATCACCATTTATTGCTTTGTAATCTCATTTGTTAGTCAAATACCTTTGCAACATTAAACAAATCCACTCCGTAAATTTGATTATCAACAATTGACGCTAGAAGAAGGGTATTTCACTATATTTTTGCTAGAATTTCTTTTGAAATTTCCTTTTGAATCTTCAAATCTTCAAACCCATTTCCCAAGAATGGGCCCACCGAAAACCAAGTGTCTGACAACCCGAAGGGATCCTCTTCTCAAGAGGGACCCCTGAAGAATCTGGATGAGATCAAGACCCCAGCGGAAGTCCGGGTGGCCATGGCGTACCTTCGCCAGCGCCAAGAAGAGCTCGGAGGAGAGGCAAGCTGGCCACATCATCCCACCAAAGAGCAAAAAGCCCAAAATTCTAAGGGCTAGAGGAAAGTGGGGGAGGTCGATCACCCCAAAAGCCAAGCCAGCAAGTCCTATCACACCCCGCACTCAAGGGAATACAAGAGGCCACACCGTGACGAGGATCAACATGTCAATTCTCACCTCACCCCTCGCCCAAAAGGACATTAACGAGCTTATCTGGGAGAGTCTGTGTTTGATCGCCTAGGAAGTGACGCACCCAGGGGTCCTCGCCCATGCAAATCAAACTCGAGCTCCCAACCAGCAAGACGAAACTGGGAAAATTCCCACCAAAGGGAAAGCCGCGCCCATGTCTAGGCGAATGAGGGACTGAGGGGATCTATGCATGACCGAGTAGGTCCACAGACCCGCATCCAGCCTCCACAACCGAACATTGACCCTATGTCGGTTATAATGCAGGCAATCAAAAGCCTTAAAGACAAATTTGATAACCAAGAGAGCAGAGCAGCCCCCACCACTAAGATTAGTTAATTCAACTCAATGGGACCCTCCAAATTGTTGCTCTGTAGATCTAATGCTTGAAGATTATGCATATGTTTGAGAGTAAGAGGAATGTTTCCAGACAACTGATTCTCGAATAGCGAGAGTGAGGTCAGGTTGCTTATGTTGTTTATATCAGCAGGAATGTTACCCTTAATTTTGCAATTTCCGGCGTAGAAATGTTGGAATGAAGAAGAAAATTTTCCAACGGAAGATGGAATGTGACCATCTAGAGGATTATCGGCAATGTCCAAAGTCTTTAAAGATCTGTAGTTCGTCAAGGAAGTAATGAAGGTCAATTCTGAAAAAGATGATTCAATCCTTATATCGTTGCTTGACAGTATGAGAAACTCAAGGAACTTTAGGTTTCCGAGAAAGTGGGGCACAACGCTAGTGAGTCTGTTTTGATTGAGTGAGAGATCCGTGAGACGAGCACAATTAGAGATAGAGTGGGGTATTGCTCCACTCAACTTATTTTCCCCGAGGAAAATTTGTTCAAGAAGGGGTGAGCCGTAACACAAATTGGTGGGAAGACCTCTCGACAAACTATTTTGAGCAAGTGAAAGAATTCGAAGAGTTGAGATGTTAAAGAGCTCGGGCGGACTGGTTCTTTTAAGTTTTAATTTTCATCCTGTAATTTATATATATAAATTAAAACTAAAAAAATCGTAAAAGTGTATAATTTACAAGATGAAAATTAAAATTCAAAAGTCAATACGACCACAAATTTAAAGTATGTAAAGTAGAGGACGAAAATGAAAATGTAAAAGTAAAACCATAACAAAAAAATTAAAATGGCAAAATAACGGAACAAAAAAAAACATTTGTCCCATATAACAACTTTAAACAACCAACTTTTTTATCTTAAACCGTTTGGTGAAAAACAAATCCCTCACCCAAAGGGGCGACCATGAAAGTAAGCCAATCAATCCCGTCATGTGACCAGTCGTGATCGTTTTAGGTGGACTTGCACTCAACACTTTACTCGCCACGTGTCTAGCAAACACAGCCCCATCGGTCGACTTCCCACTTTGCGACGCTCTCGCTCTCTCCGCTATGGACTCCTCAAAACCCTTATAAATCTTCCATTCCATCTCTCTCAATCTCTCCACAGCATTACTCCCGAAGTTCGACCTCACCGCCCCGGGCTGCACCAAAACGACGTCAATATTAAAAGGCCTAAGCTCGACGCGAAGCGCATGTGAAATAGCGTGCACATATGCTTTGCTCGCACAGTACGAACCCGCCCACGGGGTCGGCACTTTCCCAACAACGCTCCCTATATTCAATGGGAGAGCCAGGATAAAAAAACAGGGGATTGAAATAAAAATAATATAAAAAATAAAAGACAAAAATATTATTTTTGTTTACACGAATTGCGTCCTATAATTTTTTTTAATCTATTTTTGTTAAAAGCCTGAATATTAGAGTTTTTAATTATCTAAAATTTAATCAGTTTAAATGGTTAAATTAATATGAGTAGGTCTAGTGTGAAAATTTTCACTTGTGAAAAACTATAAAATCGCCCTAAATCATGACATGTTCGGGTCGGGTGAACCATCTACACCCTAAACACTAAATAATGAACCCTAAATCATGACCTATTCGGGCCTGGTGAACCATGAACCACTTTGGCCGAGTGAACCATGAACCACTCGACTTTGTCTTACTTTCACCATATATAGAATTTGTGTGTAAATAAAAGTTTTTTCATGTATGCAAATTTTCATACTAGACTTTGTCAATTAATATTTTTGTTTTACAAATGAATAAGTAAGGGACTAACTCTTTTTTCCCAAAATGAAATGTCCAAATCTTTTTTTCTGAATGTTTGTAAAAAAAAATTTTTTTGCACTTTTATGACATATTTACCTTTATTAAATTAATTCTCATCCCCCAGTAGACCGCGCATGAGTCGAACATCCATGCAACACTCTTTTTAGTAAGGGTAAATGTGTCATAAAATGACAAAAAAAATTTGATTATTCAATATGGGGCAATTTTGTCAATTCTCTTAATAAATAAGTGAAAATAGATATGATTTGGTGGTAAAATGCAAATCTTATTTGAAAAGAAAAAAAGAATTCTAATTGTTGGGCGCCATAACCAAGCTCCGCCCTTACCTATATTGATTATACAGCCCCCGCCTCGAGCGACCATGTGCGGCACCACGTGCTGCACCATGCGGAGCTGCCCCAACGCATTGATCTCGTACGCCTTTTTGACCGCGTCGAGTGGGAGCTCAGCGAGAGGGCCCGTGCTACTGACCCCGGCATTGTTGATCAAAATGTCGATTTTGCCCCCACGGGATATGACGTGGTTTACGGCGTTTTCCACGCTTTGGTCGGATGATACGTCGAGCTCCAACGTGGATATTTGTTGGGATTGTAAGTCAGTGAGGTCGGGCATGCGCTGGGGGATGTCGGAGGCGAATACGTTGCAGTTGTGTTGGGCGAAGGCGCGGCAGTATTCGTAGCCGATGCCGCCTTTCGCGCATCCCGTGATTAAAACACTCTTTGCATCGTCCGTACTACTACTCATTGTATTTCGGTGGCCGGCGCGGCCTTGATTTAGTTTAACTTTTGTTGGTAGCTAGAGATCATCAGCAAATTATATATACTGTGTGTGTTTAGCTGTTTCTTGTGTTTGTAAATGAGATAATACTTGAGAATATTCTGCTCCATTCCTTATTGTAGGCCGGCAACCAGCTTCTTTAATTGTTTAAATTCATGGACGGGGTAGTTATATAAATGACAAGATAGGGGTAAATTGCAGAAGCAGGGGCGTTGAGGGAGCCGATATATACACATTAGACAATTATTTAAAAACTAATATTTACAATAATAAAATTAATTTAAATATATTATATATGCATTAAAATAAATCAATATTCATCTTTATTATAAAATAAACTACAACATTAAACATTCATCTACTATTTTATTTTAATGTTTGTAATACATTTTATTTGTTTTGCCATTATTAATTATGTCATTATATTCCTAAGACATTCCTAACTTATTAATATTGCAAATGCCTATCATACCTCAATCAAATTTATAATACATATTTAGTTACTTGCTTTAATATATACATTATTCAATAATAGAAAAAAAAAACAAATTTATCCTGTTAGAAAAGTAGAACTTAATAAATCATGTCGATTTTCTATTAAAGATGAAGCATATTAGGACAAATGATTATTTTGATAAGTTCAACTAAAAAATTAAAAGAAAAACTCATTATTGAAGATATTAACGATGTAAGATAATTAATATTTATTTAATAACAAGTGAAGCAACCATGTAAAGAAATTTAAAAATAGAACCATCCAAAATTATAAGAGATATTATGTTAAATATTTATAAATACATGCAAATAAATTATTAACAATAAAGAAATGATGGAAATAATTACATGGGCAATCCAAGATTCGTGGCATATTTAGGGGTTGGGGTAATGGTGTTATTGAGGGGTTGGGGAGGGCCACGGCCCCCTTGAGTCACGTGGTTCCGCCCCTATGTAGAAGTGGTCTCATGTGAATTTGTCCTCATGAAAATTGTCATTTTTTTAATAAAAATGGTCCCGTAAGATTTTACAAGCAAAAACCAAAGGAATTTTTGGGACCAAATTTATTTTTTGAATATTCTCTTGGGACTAAAATTATTAAATAAAAATCGAATGGGACTATTTCTGCATAAAAAAAGGACCAAAAAAGAACACGAGACTAAAATTGCATACAAAAAATTCACATGAGACAACTTTTACAATTTACCCGACAAGATAGCATATGGCCCGGGAAAATTTGCAAACTTAAAGGTGGTCTTGTTGGGTTTATAGAGCATCCAATGTGGGAGAAATAATAAAAATGGAAATAAAAATCCAGATATTGAAATGATACTCTACAACAAAGGAAGTAGTACTTTTCAGCAATTCAATCTTCGCACACACTAATTCTGAAAAATATTAATCTTCGCACAAGCTAATTTTTTACAGCAACTCGAACTCTGCACGTACTAATTCTGGAATATAACGCACGCACTAGCAGATTTCTGGAATACTTGAACTACACACGAACAACAGCAACCACACAAGCAAAAATAGAATAAACAAAAAACAAGAAGTACTCACCAAAGTCGAGTCAAGGTTGAACCTTTTCCCGCAAAACGAAATACGCCTCGCTAGTGCTTTCGATTTTACGTATCATTTCTAAAGATAAAATTACTTTCGTCTTTACTCGTGCAGCACCACAACGTGTAAAGTTCCGACGAACTGAATTGGCGCAAGGAGAAGGCTGCACTCTAAAATGCAGGAAAAATTGGGTTTGCAGAATGCAGGATTTTTATGAGCTTAAATTTTCAGCATTTTTTAGTATATGAAAAACCATGCATGTGTCCTATTTATAGGAGCATGCATTGCCACCCAGGTAGGAGCCTCATGAGTTTAATTCTTTAAGGAGTTACAAAATTAATGGAAATTATGGCCAGCTTGTAACTGAAACATTACAACTTTTCAGGAGAGATGTCCATGAATCTGGACATACGACGTCCATGTTCGTCTGAATTCAAATTCAAATTTCTGCAGACATGTGCTGAAATTCACTTGGGCCAATCCAATCTCGGATTGGGCTCTGCATGTTGGGCTCATATTATTTTAGTTGGGCCAAGCTCCAAAAAATTAGTATGGGTTCCAAGCCCAAGACCAAAGTCCACCCAAAGTCCAATTGCCAAGAACCAAGGGCCAAGGGCTAGAGCACGGCCCAAACGGGCGGGCGGCGCGTTCGTGTGGGCTATTGAACTAGTCATTAGCCACTATAATTGAATTCTACTAACAAACTCCTACTTATAAGGAGTTGTTAAATACTCTAATTATTCAATGTGGGATGTATTAATTCCTACTTAATTCTCCCACATTTCCTGTAGGTCCTAAATGGGTTTCGTGAGGGCAGAAGTCTAGAGGGGAGGGGTGAATAGACTTCTGGAAACTTTTTCGTGCAGATCAGGTGTGATGGCAGGTTTCCTGATCAGAGTGCGAGTGAGTCAGTTTGGACTAATATCCAACTTACTGATCGCCTGATGGCAGATCAGTTCGGTGTCTATCAATTTAACTGATTGTGCGGAAGCTAGTTCATACCCGTGTGAAAAACCAGTTTTAACAAATCAGATACTCAAATCAGTTTTCAATCAGCTGACCAAAAAGTCAAACTGATCAGGTCAGTCGCTTGATGCAAACTGATCCTAACTCAGAATATGTATGCGATTTTAAGCAAAGTCGTGTGCTATAGTGTAAAGCAGTTAAGAGCAGATAAATGCACAAAGATTTATAGTGGTTCGGACAACCAGTCCTACGTCCACTCTTCCCTATCACAAGGGGCACCAACTTAACCAACTGTACTTAGTTTATTGTGTTAGTCCAACAGATTACAACCAACAGATATTTTAAGAGTTCTCACTCAACCGACCCCAGAAATCAGAACTAGAAACCCTAGCCTGAAATCTTGCTAAACAAACTTAACCTAACTTTTGGGTTTGGGTAAAGATTTGTTGTTGTTCCAACTGGAAATCTATCCTAGTGTTTATGTAGCCTAAAGCTAGAGGATGAGATTTCTATGCTAAGAACAATGGGATGAACACTTAGAAATATTCTTCAAATTTGTGTTCTTCGTGCGGAAATTTTGCTATAGTATGAGCTTCTTGATAATTTCCGTGTCTTCACTCTGAAGAGCAATTCCATATTTATAGACCTCGAAATCAAAGAGCCGTTAGAGAGCAATTTGAATTTCTGGCTATATTTGGTAGGTTTGCAGGATTGATGTGACGTGCTCCAGGAACGGCATGGCCAAAGCGTGAATAGTTGTCCTTTATAGTCGTTTGACTATGCAGTGCCGAATCCCGCATTGTTAGCTCCTTGCATACGTGTCTTACTCTCATTGGTTAACAAGTACACTTTTTAGTGTTTGTTCTACCAACTAAAGTTGGCATTCTTCTTGTTCAGATCAACAACATATGACTGGTGTAACAATCAGTTGACACCTGGTGTGAGCTGACCTGATCAGATAAAACTGATCAGTCTACCTGATAGAGTCTACTGGTGCCAGTTGTCTTAGCTCAACTAGCAGACTCGGCGGATGTAGGTCTTCTGGTCTTCTGGTCTTGATCTTCTGGTAGTCATCTGATCTTCAGGTCTTCTGAACTTGAGTTTTATGTCTTCACTTGATCATCTGACTTCTTCTGACCTTGTCTTGTCTTCTGACATGTCTGGTCTTCTGACTTTGGTTTGTCTTCTGACTCGTCTGGTCTTCTGACTCATCTTTGTCTTCTGATCTCCGGACCTGACCTATACATATAGAGTTCCCCCTCAATATGTGACCTATCTTATACATCAGTTGTCTATACATTTCAGCTGGTCATCTTATCCTGATTCTAAATCATCAGTCAGCTAACAGGTTTGACTGGTCCTATTACAACCTGTTTTGGAACTTCCATCAAAACTAATACAAATTTCCCAACAATTTCCCCATTTTTGATGGAACCAAAACACTTAATTAGAAAAACAAATAACATGAATGAAATGCAGATAATAATTCAAATGCACATATCAGAAGACAATGAGGCGTTGTCTTAGAATCAGAAAATGATAGGATATTTTATTAAGATATATGCGTGATTACAGAAAATACCTATCTTATGATACTAAGATGTCTTCTTCAAGCGTGCCTGAATTTTTGAAGATGTTCCGGTATACCAAAAAGTCTGTACATCCTCTGCATCAGCTGATCCAATCTGTCTCTCCCAATGATCCCTCATTTCTATGCAAATGCATAATATGCTTTCTTAAACTGGATAAGATCAAGATTCTTATCTGGACGCAGTGGTGGAATAAGTTGTTCGAAGGGAGGAGCTTCAGGTATTAATGACATAATCTTTCCTTCCTTCATAACAATCTGGTAGAAATCAGGGTACTTTGTTTCTAATTAGTTCCGGAATTCATCATCATTGGCAACTTGGTCTTGATGAATCAGAATCATCTCCAAGATGTACACATCACAAAGCCATTCCGCCCTGATCTGGTCCCACTCAGGAAGCAGATCTTCCCGAGCAACGAGGATGTCTTTAACAGTCGCCGAAAAGCTCTCTCTTCCCAGCTAATGTCTTCTGCAACACCTTCCTTCTTTCTCTGCTTCCGGATGTATGCAACGTTAAGTCCTTCAGCTTCTGCCATCTTCTGCTTCTTAATGGCAGCTTCTATTATCTTCTGTCTTTTCTGCTCTTGAGTTTGTTCGGAAGACATCTGGCTTCTGGATTTTGTAGCAGTTATCTGATCTTGTCCCTGAACTGCAGCACTTGATTTAATCATCTTGCCTTTGCCTTTCTTTCTTAGCAGAGGTTGCTTAGATTCGACCTGTTCATCTTCTTCTGCAAGTTTCTTTGCAAGTTCAAGGCTTTTTGCCTGATCATCAGATTCCATCCTTTTATGCACAGAAGAAGAGAAATCTTCAATTTTGTCAACTCTGGCAACAACCTCCGACAAAGTTGACTTCTGCTCCGTGATTTCTTTTCCTTGAGCCTCGATCTCCTTGCTGTGTTGCTCCACGGTTTGTTTCAGTTCTTCATAAAGAATGGCATCAGAAGGAATGACCTTGACTTCAGACGGAGTGACATCAGGTATATCAGATGAGGTGGCTTCTGGTATTTTCGCATCAAAAGTTACCATTTGCATCTGTTTTTCCTGATCTTGTCCTTCCCCCTTTTTGGTTGCATCAAAAAGGTCTGACAGTCTGAGATTCAGAGCCCGAAATTGACTCGTCATCTCCTCCTTAAGTTCCTCCACAGCAAGAGGAGTGATCTGGACATTGGCAGAAGTAGGTGTAGGACCCAGTAGCCTGTTTAATCCTGATTCAATGGCCTTCCTGGTCTGATCAACAGAACGTTCAAATCTCTTCCAGCCAAGATCCATACAAGAGTCAGTCCTCTCTAAAGATCCCCAGACACTTTCCAAGAGAACCTGCGTCTCTCCAAGCATATCACTCTGGATCTTTAGCTTCTCAGCTAGAAGATCAACCTGTTTCATTACAGAGCCGAGGATAGAATCATGCATGTGGGTGATCTTTTCAACAGTTAGCATCCTCTCTCTGTCAACCAGGTGCCTCTGTTCCTCTTCGAACCGCTTCATCAGATCTACAGTGATATCTTGAATTTTTGATGTCATAAGATCTAGAATATTATCACTCAGCACAACAGTCTGTTCAGATGTTGATGCCTTGCCAAGCTTGGTCTCATCTGCAGCACCCATACCTGGTTCATCGGCAGCTTCCTCAAAGTCTTCATCAGCTTGCGGTTCTTCTGATTCTTCAAACTCCCTGGCAATCCCAAACCTGTCATGAATTAGCCACCTGATATCATCATCAGGAGCCAATTCAACAGCGCTTTCAACCCCTGCATTCTCCAAGCATCTCAACTCCAGATCCACAAAGTAATCTGAGTCTATGGATTCCATGAGGATCAGAAACTCCTCGATGCTCTTCAACTTTACATCCCTCCAGAATACAATCTCTTCAATCTGGTGCTGAAGGCCGGGATGATTAACCAAATCTGGGCACAGTTCAAGCCGATACTCCTTTACCTGCTGCTTCAGAATGTATAACACTGTGCTCTCTTCATCTGGAGATCCAAGTAGTGTTCTGGTGTTGAAGGGGTTGTGAGACATTGAAACATAGAGATCATCTCTAGGCATAGTCTCAGCAGATTCTTCAACTGCTTCAGTACTTGGGGCAGATGAGGTAGTTGGCTCAGATGGGTGTATTTGTGGTTCAATGGCTATATCTGATTGAGGTTGAGAAGGTGTAGGAATATTTGATTGTTCCGTGGGTTGAAGTGTAGATGGGTTGACTGAAGGTTGTGGGATTAGAGGAATTTCCAGTTGAGATGAGGGTTGATCAGGGTGAATTGTCTCAACTGGTGTTGGATCAGGTATCTGGGCTTAGGTTGTTTCTGGTTGAGATGGTTGAAGATGGGTAGTGAGTTGTTTGGGGGGAGATGGTAAGGGTGTATTATGTTGAGGTGATGGCGGGGTAGGTGATCTGGGAAAGTAAGGGGATTCACGACTCAGAAATAGTGTGCTCAGGTATGCTGAGTCAGATGGTTCAGACTGAGCCTCTTCAAGATTTTCTTCTGCAGCATCACCAACCTCCATCTTATCAGACTCCTCCATTATTGTCAGCTCTCGATCTGTATTGACTGTGTGTTCAGAACTCACAGCAGTCTCATTACCAGGTAACTCAATTTGCAGTAACCCTTCTGATTCAAGAATTTCAACATCACTGTCCTCGTCATGAAGACCCTCAGAAGGCAATCCAGTCCCCATTGACAACATAGAGGTGAGTTTCTTCTGTCGCTTCTTACCTGCGTCAGAAGGCTTACTCACAGCCTGTTTTCTCTTTGTAGTTCTGGCCTTTGATAGGGCTCTTCCTTCTGTCTGCAAAGATGATGTGTGTTTAGGTTTCGGTGTTGGTGTTGGGGAATGAATTGCCCGGATCTATTCGGGATGAATATTTAAATACAAATTTAATTCTAACAATTATTACTAGCATGAATTAATCCTATATTAATTCAAATAATAATTCAACAAGCAATCATGCATATAAACAGTTCACATAAATCCTACGCATGCGGAAATACTACGGGTTTACGTGAACTAACCTCTCGGAGTGACAACCGTTGAGAAGATGGATCTCGTTCACACGAACACACCAAAAAATCTTCTCAAGTATTCCCTTATCCTTGTTCAACAATCCGGTGGTAAGAACTCGCGAACAATTTAACAAAAGGAAAAATAAAATTATGTTGCACCACCTTTGTGGATTTCTAATTTTTCCAACACATGGAATTGCACTTGGGGATGAAACACTCATCCCCTATTTATAGAGGGGGTGTTGGTCGAAAATTTGTGCATGAATAAGATGGGAACATCTTTTTCTTGATCTCCAAGAAATCTTGAATATATCCAATATATTCTTTTCTCCATAATTAAAATATTCCACAAAAATCCCAACTCCTCTTGTTATGGTATTTTCGAAAATAATAAGGAGTAAAAATCCAAGATTTGGATCTTCTTGAATTTATAAGATATTCTTGTATTCCAAGAATACATATCTTCCATAATATCTTTCCAAGAAAATCAAGAAAATCTTTCATCTCCTTATTTATTCAAAGTTTACGAAATATGCTTAATAAATAACCAAGCGGGAGATTTCTTGAATTTAATGAGATAATCTTGTATTCCAAGAATACTTATCTACATTCCATAACAAAATTCAAGAAAAATCTTTCTCCCTCTTTTATTTATTATTTTCGAAACTTTTAGGAAAAATAGGCAACCATAATTTATTTTATTTTAAACAACTTTTTTCAGTTATTGGACATTATGTTTGGGCTACTTGAGGGGTCTTTAGGAGAATTAAGATTGGACCTTCTAATGGACTTTGAATATCTAATATTGAGCCACAATATTATTCAAGCCCATAAATATTAATTAATCCCACTACATAATTAATATTGCACTATCCATCTTAACCCATATTACTGTTAAAATGGCTCCCGGTTATTATTTCCCGTGTTTAAGATTATCTAGCCCATTAATTAATTCAAGCCACTGAAATAGCTTCCCATTAATTAATATATTTTGTCCTTGGTCAAGGAACGATTCAACATTATTATCCATACCGGAAATAAATTCCACTTGCAAGATTTGGTATGATAAATCTTATGAACCTCCCAAGGGGGCAAATCAAACGAGCGTACTCGCACACGATTCTTCGTATTAAATCTTAGCAATCGCATGTGACCAGTAATATTGCCCAATATATAAAGTATTGAATCTCATTGATTCTCTACCCGTCATAAGTCAAAGCAATAATTACTAACCACACACAATCCTATTTAAGGAACGAAGATTAAGAAATAACGAACCACTGAGGTCTAATTCTTCCTGGTTCAGTGCTGAAGAATTTATCCTCATGTAGGTCATGTTCAGTGCATCAGTCATGCACTAGTGTAATCTCTTGGTCAAGACAAGCCAATCTGAGCCTTACACTTCAACCTTTCACGATGGATTGTTCCTCTCCATCTAGGTCGTGAACAACATACTTTTAGTTACAAGGGACTGTTAATTTAATCTTCTGTGATCTGGTATCACTAAATTAACTACAATGTAACACGTACTATTTATTGAACAATTATGCAGTAAATATATGTAACATTCAATAATATTTAAAACATCAGTGATAAATAATTTATTTCAGTAAATAAGACAGAAAATTCAGTTTGGTTATACAAAGTAAAAGCATACTTTCCAGTATAACCCCAACAATCTCCCCCTTATACTCAAAGTCTGCTTTAAAAGTATACTACAACACATCTCGTGTAGTTCCTAATACGTGACATCTAATATCACCTACACGAACCTAATAATATCTCCCACTTATACTCAAAGCAGATTGACAATGGTCTTGACACCCATTCCTTCCACATGTATCTCGAATGTATTCTGAGGCAGACCCTTTGTGAATGGATCTGCTAGGTTGTCTTCTAACGCGATCTTTACCACCTTTATATCTCCTCTCTTAACGATTTCTCGTATAAGATGGTATTTCCTTTCAATGTGTTTGCTGGCCTTGTGAGCTCTTGGTTACCTTGAATTTGCAACTGCTCAGGCATTATCACAGTAAATAGTGATTGTGCTGGGCAAATTCGAAACTACATCCAAGTCCACTAGGAAGTTCTTGAGCCAAACCGCTTCTTTCGCTGTCTCGCAAGTAGCTACGTATTCGGCTTCCATGGTAGAATCGGCGATGCATTTTTGCTTAACGCTTCTCCATGTCATGGCTCCTCCCCCCATGCAAAACACACTACCGAAGGTAGATTTTCTGGAATCTAAGTCTGATTGGAAATCCGAGTCCGTGTAACCGATGGGGATTAGATTGCTGATAAACTAATATTCTATCCCGAGTTCTTTTCAGATACTTCAGAATGTTCTTAACTGCCATCCAATGCTCTTTTCCCGGATTACTTTGATATCTCGCCACCATGCCTACGACAAAGCAGATATCCGGTCTCGTGCACAGCATTGCATACATAAGGCTTCCGACAGCCGAAGCATACAGAATGCCTTTCATGTCATCTATCTCTCTCTGTGTCTTAGGGAACATATCCTTGGATAGATGAATTCCATTCCTGAAAGGTACAAAGCCTTTCTTGGAATCCTGCATGCTGAATCGCTTCAAGACAGTGTCTATATATGAAGCTTGCGATAAGCCTATCATCATTTTCTTGCGATCTCGAGTGATATTGATCCCAAGGATGTGCCCTGCTTCCCCTAAGTCCTTCATATCAAACTATTTTGAAAGCCATGCCCTTACTTCTGATAACACCTTTACATCGTCACCGATGAGCAGAATGCCGTCTACGTATAGTACTAAGAATACCAATGCAGTTCCGACACGCTTCTTGTACACACAACTTTCGTATTCATTTTGATCAAACCCATAAGACTTTATTACATGATCAAAACATTGGTTCCAAGCTCTGGATGCTTTGAGTCCATAAATGGATTTCTTGAGCTTACAAACTACGTGTTCTTGGCCTTTTTCAATGAAGCCTTGGAGTTGTTGCATATAGATTTCCTCTTCAAGACTTCCGTTAAGGAAAGCCGTCTTGACATCCATTTGCCAGATTTCAAAGTCGAGATGCGCAGCAATCGACAAGAGAATTCGGATGGAATTGAACATTGCTACAGGTGAAAAGGTTTCCTCATAGTCGATCCTTTCTTTCTGAGTATAACCTTTCGCCACAAGCCTTGCTTTGAAGGTCCGGTCCTCTTTTCCTCTTGTATACCCACTTGCAGCCAATGGGTTTGACCCCATTGAGTGGTTCGACTAGCTCCCACACTCTGTTATGATCCATATAACCCATTTCGGCTTCCATTGCTGTTTGCCAAGAAACCGCATCATTGTCTTGGATTGTCTCGTCGTAAGTCCATGGGTCTGATTCATCTTGACCGGGGACTAAGTCCGAGGACTCTCCTATCCCCATGAATCTCTCGGGTTGTCTCACAACCCTCCCACTACGACGAGGTTCCGGTTGTGTAAGTGTGTCGTTTGGTATGTCATCTTGTATAGTTGGCACTGAGGTTAGCCCTCTAAGCTCATTTAAGGTAATCTCACTTCTGGGCTTTCTTTCGTTCATATAGTCTTCTTCCAAAAATCTAAAGTGGGTGCTTATTACCACTTTTTGATCTTCGGGACCATAGAACATACACCCTTTTGTTCCCTCGGGGTATCCTATAAACAACCTTAATTCTGATCTAGGATCCAATTTTCTGGCTTCCTTGTCCAACACGTAGGCCGGACACCCCTAAATTCTCATGTGTCTCAAACTGGGCTTGCGCCCGGTCCACAATTCTTTGGAAGTTTTGGGAACCGATTTGGATGGCACCAAGTTCAGAATATAAGTCGTTGTTTCCAAGGCATGACCCCAGAACGACTTGGGTAGATCCGCATAACTCATCATTGATCTAACCATTTCTAAAAGAGTTTTGTTTCTTCACTCTGCAACCCCGTTTTGTTGAGGGGTTCCGGGTGTAGTTAGCTGGGATACAATCCCTTCATCTGACAAGTAGTTCAAAAACTCATCATTGAGGTACTCGCCTCCACGATCAGATCGTAGAGACTTGATACGTTTTTCCCTATGATTCTCTGCTTGAGCCTTAAATTCTTTGAATTTGTCAAAGGTCTTAAATTTATGCTTCATAAGGAAAATGTAGTCGTAACTTGAGTAATCATCAATGAAGGTGACGAAATACTCATAACCTCCTCTTGCTTTGGTTGACATTGGACCACATACGTCCGTGTGAACGATTTCTAACACTTCTTTAGCTCTATTCCCCTTAGCTCCGAATGCCCTCTTGGTCATTTTACCCTCCAAGCATGATTCGAAAGTTGTGATTGGTTCAACCCGGAGAGACTCCAATGAACCATCTTCTACCAACCTTTGAATCCTTTTTTGGATTAATATGTCCCAATCTAAGATGCCATAGAAGTGTCTCGTTCACGTCTGATGAACGTTTTCTTTTATCGGAAACAGTTGATGTGTTATAGGATGCATTTCGTGAGTGGTGTGCACATTTAATTGTATAGAGTTTATTCAACAACGTTCCATGACAGATAAATTTATCATAAAGAGAAATGGTAACAACTTTATCAAAAGTAACCGAATATCCATCAAGGTAAAGTTTAGAAACCAAAATTAAAACTAGGAACGTAAAGAACATCTCTTAAAATTAAAACTTTGTCTTCAAAAGACAGGTGCACTTCTCCCACTGCTTCAGCTGCCACTCTCGTAGCATCGCCCAGTGTGATGAGGATCTCACTCCCACTAAGTTGCCGGGTCCGCTTGAACCCCTGTAAAGTGAAACAAACATGATCAGTGGATCCCGTATCCACCACCCATAAATGGGAGGCATACTCCGCTAAACAAGTTTCAACAACTAGTGCGTGAGTATTACCTTTCTGTCCATTACTTTTGGGTTTGGAACAGGCTGACCTCCAATGTCCTTTTTCACCGCAGTTAAAACATTTTCCTTTTGGTACTTTCTTGACACCCAACCAGCTAGTTGTCTTTCTCTCACTTTTCTTGGTAATGAGTTTTCTTTGGATCTGACCACTTTCCTTTTCTTGAATCTTGCCTACCACTGGCCTAGATTTTGAGAAAAGACTTTTGGTTACCAATGCTTCGTCTTTCTATCCCAAATGCTTCTCTATTTTCTCCAAGGCTTCTTGCAGAGTTTCCATAGTAAACATGTGATATCTCATCACAAAACTACAGTAAAACCCATCGAAGCACCTTGGAAGAGTTAGCAAAAGAAATTCGATTTGAGCCTCATCACAATACTTAGTACCGAGATAAGCAAGTTTGTCAAAATGGCGCTTTACTCTGAGAACATGTTCCCTCACGGGTGTTCCCTCAGCCATTTTTAGCCTAGCCACGTCGTCATTTTTAAACTGATTTATCATGCGGTCTTTTGTTAAAAACATTTCTTCAAGACTTTGTATAATTTTCGCAGCAGACTCAACACCTTCATGAATGTGTCTCAAATCATCAGACAGTGAAGTCAAGATTATACGCTTCATAGGTTCGTTAGCCTGCTCCCAAATATTATACAAGTGTCTTTCCGCATCTGTTGATCCCTCAGTAGGCATACGGGGCTTGGGTACATCAAGAACCCAATGATGTTGTTGTGCAGGTAGGACAAAACTCATATTTCGTTTCCAAACAACATAGTTATCATCAGTTAATTGGTGTTCTTTGAGTGTATATAACAGTGGATTAAAAGGTTGCGACATGCTGAACTGAAATAAATAACAATTTGTATAAGCATAAACATATCACAAGGTTCGATCACATGTATCATATTAAAATCTCAAAAAAATATGAACATGCATCAGTTAACATCTCAAAACAGTTTAAATAAGCCACGTGGGGTGGGTCAATATTTAAACACATTGAAGCAGGTTACAAACAAAACAGTTTCAAACCTTTAATATCCAGATTAATAGTTGGCTCCCACTTGACCAATATAAAATTGACAGGGACTTCGGGAAAGTATATGCATATCAATTTTATACCTAAGTAATAACCATGATTAAATACAGAATTATTACTTCGCTATGAACGAGCCTCTTGGGGAGGGTCATCGTCGCCACTAAAAATAACCCACAATCATCCATTCGGAATTTATTCATGTGAAATCTATCTTTTGGCCGTCCCGTGGGGGGAATTTCTCCAAAAGAATCCACAAATAAATAAATCATGGAGGTCAAAATTAATTCAATTTTATTATCCGGAATAAAATTGTCAATTAATTATTTAAACATACTTAGTAATTTTCGAAGGTGAGATTTTTTAAAACATATTCTCATGCATCGCATATTTAAACACAATTTAAATAAGCACAAAATAATGCAAAACATCAAAACAAAAAAATAAACACATTGGGCACATATATCCAATTGTCACGGTTAATTTTTGTAATGTATTGATCTCGATAAATCGTCTTTATAACCTTCATCGTTCGTCTCGAAAAGCTCCCACTTGACCATCTTGAAAAAAAAAAAATTCTCGCTGGGTTACCGCGTCGCCGGACCAGCTCATGGTCGGGTGCACGCCCTGCACCCGACCGGCCGTGTCCATTTACCCGTCGTGCGTGCGCGCCAAATAAGATGTCGTCTAGGCGAAGGGTCGACGGTTTTGGCAAAGACTCAACAGGCACCGCCTGCGTACACGCGTCCGTGCCGCCCCGTCCCGCCATTGCGCGGCCACCCGCTTGTTCCGCCATGCCCATCCGCGACGGTGTGATGCGCCAGTCGCCCGACCGCCCGATCTCGCAGCTGGCCTTTTGGCCCCTTGCCCGTGCACATCCGCCCGGCATTTAAGTCCACGCCAAGATGCCTCCTTGGCACATTTCAAGGACGACGCACGCCGCCACGCCTGCCCAGATCCGTCTTTTAATTCTTCATCTCCACCTCCGTTTCCGATCCGGTTACAATTTATTTACAAAAAATAAATAAACCTAGATCTAGACTAGTCTATTACATTGAACAAATCAAACAAATCCTAATCTACTCGTGAATTTTCTAACGAGGCAAAACGAATTCGAACGAATCGAATTAAAACCACAATTTATATGCATGCATAAATATAAACATTCATCAAATACCATGACAATTGGATACCTGCAAAAAAGATCTAGCAATTCTACTATCAAATTTAAAATTTAATGAAAATGAATTAAATTACAATTTAAAATTCAGAGCCCGAAACTGAGGCTTTGATACCAGTTGTTGGGGAATGAATTATCCGGATCTATTCGGGATGAATATTTAAATACAAATTTAATTCTAACAATTATTACTAGCATGAATTAATCCTATATTAATTCAAGTAATAATTCAACAAGCAATCATGCATATAAACAGTTCACATAAATCCTACGCATGCGGAAATACTACGGGTTTACGTGAACTAACCTCTCGGAGTGAAAACCGTTGAGAAGATGGATCCCGTTCACACGAACACACCAAAAAACCTTCTCAAGTATTCTCTTATCCTAGTTCAACAATCCGGTGGTAGGAACTCGCGAACAATTTAACAAAAGGAAAAAATAAAATTATGTTGCACCACCTTTGTGGATTTCTAATTTTTCCAACACATGGAATTGCACTTGGGGATGAAACACTCATCCCCTATTTATAGAGGGGGTGTTGGTCGAAAATTTTGTGCATGAATAAGGTGGGAAAATCTTTTTCTTGATCTCCAAGAAATCTTGAATATATCCAATATATTCTTTTCTCCATATTTAAAATATTCCACAAAAATCCCAACTCCTCTTGTTATGGTATTTTCGAAAATAATAAGGAGTAAGAATCCAAGATTTGGATCTTCTTGAATTTATGAGATATTCTTGTATTCCAAGAATACATATCTTCCATAATATCTTTCCAAGAAAATCAAGAAAATCTTTCCTCTCCTTATTTATTCAAAATTTTCGAAATATGCTTAATAAATAACCAAGTGGGAGATTTCTTGAATTTAATGAGATAATCTTGTATTCCAAGAATATTTATCTACATTCCATAACAAAATTCAAGAAAAATCTTTCTCCCTCTTTTATTTATTATTTTTGAAACTTTTAGGAAAAATAGGCAACCACAATTTATTTTATTTTAAACACCTTTTTCAGTTATTGGACATTATGTTTGGGCTACTTGAGGGGCCTTTAGGAGAATTAAGATTGGACCTTCTAATGGACTTTGAATATCTAATATTGAGCCACAATATTATTCAAGCCCATAAATATTAATTAATCCCACTACATAATTAATATTGCACTATCCATCTTAACCCATATTACTGTTAATATGGCTCCCGGTTATTATTTCCCGTGTTTAAGATTATCTAGCCCATTAATTAATTCAAGCCACTGAAATAGCTTCCCATTAATTAATATATTTTGTCCTTGGTCAAGGAACGGTTCAACATTATTATCCATACCGAAAACAAATTCCACTTGCAAGATTTGGTATGATAAATCTTATGAACCTCCTAAGGGGTCAAATCAAACGAGCGTACTCGCACACGATTCTTCGTATTAAATCTTAGCAATCGCATGTGACCAGTAATATTGCCCAAGATATAAAGTATTGAATCTCATTGATTCTCTACCCGTCATAAGTCAAAACAATAATTACTAACCACACACGATCCTATTTAAGGAACGAAGATTAAGAAATAACGAACCACTGAGGTCTAATTCTTCCTGGTTCAGTGCTGAAGAATTTATCCTCCTGTAGGTCCTGTTCAGTGCATCAGTCATGCACCAGTGTAATCTCTTGGTCAAGACAAGCCAATCTGAGCCTTACACTTCAACCTTTCACGATGGATTGTTCATCTCCATCTAGGTCGTGAAGAACGTACTTTTAGTTACAAGGGACTGTTAATTTAATCTTCTGTGATCTGGTATCACTAAATTAACTACAATGTAACACGTACTATTTATTGAACAATTATGCAGTAAATATATGTAACATTCAATAATATTTAAAGCATCAGTGATAAATAATTTATTTCAGTAAATAAGACAGAAAATTCAGTTTGGTTATACAAAGTAAAAGCATACTTTCCAGTATAACCCCAACATTCGGCACATATGGTGTTGGATCATCATCAGGTAGCCCAGACAATTCTTCATCCTTGTGTAGCAATGCCTTGAACTTCTCCAAGTATTGCTTCTGCCCAATGTCTGACCAAGGATAGTTGTTGGGAAGCTTATCAGCAAGGATTATCGAGACCTTGTGAATGTTGGAGATGTTCTTGGTCAGCACCACTTGATTGTTCTTGTCCTTGCCAAACTTTTCAGTTTCCTGCAGCAACCGATGCTTGAATAACCCCATCCAGTTCATGTCTGGGGCCTCCTCAATGATTGCGGCCATCACATGCTGCTTTTGCTGGGTTAGAGCATCTGGGCTGAATGCTATCCCAAGAATTATCTTCGAGACAATCTCGAAAAGCAGCCTATACTTCCTTTGGAGGTAGGGAACCTTGACATTTGTGAGGTGTGTGATGTTCCCAAACCTCAATAGCACTTTCTGTAGATACTCTTTATCTGACATCCCAGCTGTGAACTCATCAGGGTAGTTTCTGCCCGTTTGAAGACCAAAAATCCTTCTGAGATCCTCATTGGTGACATCGATTCTGTTCCCACCGACGAATGAGAAAAGCTCCTTATCGTCCGTCTCCTTTAGCCTTCTCAAAAATTCCAGTGATTCAATGATATGTACACTGCTCAAATGGCGATAGCAGAATTGTTCGAGTCCACAGGCTCTTAGACATTCCAAAATCTCCCTTGATTCTGGATCATTTGTGACAGTGAATATGACATCGATTATGTTCCCTCCGACGAATGAGAAAAGCTCATTCTCAGAAATTCTAGTGATTCAATGATATGTACACTGCTCAATTGGCGATAGCAGAATTGTTCGAGTCCACAGGCTCTTAGGCATTCCAAAATCTCCCTTGATTCTGGATCATTTGTGACAGTGAATATGACATATTTTTCATCGATGATATTTTTGATCATGGAAGTATAATCACAACCTCCCGATGTAACTATAGATGAAGATTCCATTTTCTGAAGGCATAAACAATTACACAAATTTAGGGCTAAGTGAAGGATCATAATCAATCACACAGTTATATACATAAAAGAGCAATTATGCGAAACATTCATATGTTTATCTATCCCCAGTGTGCATATATTTCATGAAAAGAAATAAACAGTTCAAGTCCCATTTGAACATGATTAAGAGTAGTACACACAAATTCTATAATCTTATCATGACATGCTATTCATGAATCAAAACAACAAGATGAGAAAGTTTACCAGAAAAGCGATATGAGGATTTGAAAAGACAGATTAATCGCTTGAGTATTTTGAGAGTAAGATAATTTTCTGGAACTGATTTGAATTTTTAAGAAGTTTTGAAATGCGAAAGGTTTTCAGAGAAGGGGTGTTAGGGTTTTAAAAGGATGGGAGGGAAAACATTTTGCACGATTATTTTTGAAGATAATTGAGTGTCCTTGATTTAATTGGACGATCAAGATTGAGGCGTTTGAAAAGTAATTAAATCGTGCGGTCAGGGATTTTAAACCGACAAACTTTTGGACTTAAAAGTTTGCAATAAATGCATTTAACACAAAAATCCCACGTCCGCATTTAATGCTTGCAGGCATGACATCGTAAAGTAATGGGAACAGTAATAACTAACATAAAATAAGCATAAAGATAAATCAGAAAACGTATCTGACTAACTGATCAGTCTCTTATCTGATCAGATTTCTGCTGATCCAATCTGATCCACTCTGATCAAGTCAAGTCTTGGGATGTGTGCTCCCGCCAAAACTTAATCTCGGAAAATTGAAGAGTCGCCTCGATTCCCAAAGTCGGTGTGATGTGATAGTCTTGCAATGATGGTCTGGACACTTTGTGATATCACACGCCGTAAACTAATCCAACTGTTGGGATATTTTAGTTTTGATGAATTATGCCAAAACATTATCAACTTATGTTTTTGAAGCTAATCTACAGATAACAAGTTGAGGGGGAACGAGAGAACAAATTGAGGGGGAACTCACGAAATCAGACGTAGATAATTGAGATTAGGCGAGGCTGCAGACGAGACTGATCGAGATCAGATGAGTTAGATGAGTTCCGAGCTAACTGATGAGCCGCAAAAAATCGTAAGAGAAGAAAAGCTAAGCCACCGATCGTAAGATCGATGACCGTAAATGCACTGATCGATGATCAAGAACAATGAGCCGATATGGTGATCAAGAGCGCATAAGCCGATCGAAAGAAACCGACCAAGATCGTAAGAGAAGGTTGCAGATCGTAAGAGGAGTGTGATGAGACCGACGAGATCGACGACGATCGAGATCGATATGAAGACGAGCGATGATCAAGATCAAACGTGATTGAGATCGATGACAAAGTAAACCGATATGCTAAACCTAATGTAATCGACCGATGCTATCCCCGAGATATTGATCTGAAGATGTTGATCCGATCAAATGAAATGATCGATCGCAAAGAAGAAATCGATAGCAAAAATCAAAGTGACTGAAGGTCGATGTCCGAATTCAGAGAACAACTCGGTCGGCTGAGTGTCAAGATGCTGATCGGACAAGGTCCATCAAGAGAAGTCTGGCGAATCAAGTATCCCGAGGCTCGGATAAACCCGAGGCTCGGATGAGAAACTGAGACTCGGATAAAATCAAGACTCGGATAGAATCAAGACTCGGTATGTCTCTCGAAAAATCCCGAGACTCGAGAGAATCTGAATGATTCCAAGGCGAGGAATCTGAGGAATATAGCCGTTAGAATCAGCTGACGTGGACCAATGAGAGGAAGACAACCAGCCTGAAGAAGTCAACAGACTTACAAGAATAGTATGGATTTGAATGTGATTCTCTCCAACGGTAACATTCAAATCCACACTATAAATACAAGGTCTTTCATCATTCTAATGTGTGGATGCGTGGAGATTATAGCACGAGATGCTACAGAGCCAAAGAGAGTTATACCCAAAGCATTCCCACCCTAGAACACAAGTCTGTAGATATACAAATATGTTCAAGAGTGTTCTAGAACCCAATCTAAGCAACCCACGATGTATCCTAAGCTTAGAGAGATTTTCCCAACCTTAGCATTGAGGCTAAACAAATGTAAGGGAAAATCTCAACCTAGTTGGAAACCAAACAAACCTTACCCAAATCAGTCGGTTAAGTTTGTAGGTGAGTGTGAACTCGGTAAACATCTAGCAATCCCGAAAGGGAGGGTAGGCAATCCCGATTGAGGGTGATAAGTCCCGTTGGAGTGTGAACTCGGTAAACATCTGTAGGCAATCCCGTGGAGGGTGATAAGTCCCGTTGGAGTGAGAGCTCGTTAAATATCTAGAGGCGAACCCGAGAGGGTGATAAGTCCAGTTTGAAGGAATTTCCCTAGGAACAGGGAGAGTGGATGTAGGAGCTTGAGCCTCCGAACCACTATACATTGTTGTGTTGTTTACTGCTTTACGTTCTTATATTGTCATATGCATTCGATTATAAGCAAAACACAACACACATTGTTCATAAAAGCGCAAAAAATCTGTAATCACTCTGCCCTCACCCCTGTTTTATATGCATCGCTTTTAAAATGTTTGCTTCCGCACGCGCAAAATGGGTTTTCTCACCGGGACAATCACCAACCATTTGTCGCGTACCACCTACGCGCTGTCCTTGCAGTGCCAATTTCTCTGAAGGGCTTCGAGAAATTAAATTTGCATTTTCACCCCCACTTTTCCTCTATAAATAGGACAAATGATTTATACACACAACACAACTTATTTACCATACTTATCATCTTCAAGCTTTGTAATCCATGTATTCCGGTGAACCCTTAATTCCGGCGAGACTTCCGGCTAAATCCTTCCTTTACCCTTCTCAAAAGATTTCAGCTTCTCAAATCAACCCTGTGCTTTCCTCATTCCTGCTTTTGTCTTCATCGAAGAATGATCATATGATTATTGCCAAGCTTCTCTACCACCGGGATGGCGGATCTGCCGTCGCAAATGAGAAGACTCTTCTCCTGTCTGTATGTGCCTTGTGCGCCTATTGAGATGATGAAATTAGCATCACTAGACTCCATCTGACATGTAATATGGATTTAGTATACGATCTTGATCGGACAACACACAATCTGGATCAGACTAAATCTCAATATTTACATGTGACACTTGTGTCCATGTTGTGTATTGCACCACATGTATGACACTCGTGTTCATTTAAAACTGGGAGTCCCATTGATTTTAGGACTAGGGGCTTCAGGCTTAGGGTTTAGAGTTTAGGGTTTAGGGTTTATGTACTGACCTCTGGGTCTTTTGTACTGTAACTTGTAATGAAAATTTCGACCTCCGGGTCTTTATCAATGAAAGCTTTTTTAATCTCTTGTTGTGTTGACTCTATTTACTTATGCAATTGTAGCTTTAATACTTGTGCAACTTGCTTGTTGAATCTTGCCTAAATCGACTTACAAAGTTTGAACATCCAATCTGATCAGTTCCCCTTTAATCTGATATTCCTTTTTCTGATCAGATCTGATCAGTTGAGGTATCTTACTCAACTGATTCTTTCTATCTGGTCAGTCTCTTAACCAACTGGTCTTGGAGACCAGTCCACCAAACATTTTCGGTGCACTTTCTCCAAGGTCCAGAAGCCCTAGCTCATTGCATAATTCTCTGAATCTGACCTAAGCTAGTGGCTTGGTTAGAATATCAGCTTTCTGCTTATAAGTATGGATCTTTTCCATTCCGATGTTCTTCTTTTCAACATGATCTCTTATAAAATGATGTCTGACATCCACATGCTTGCATCTTGTATGTAGAACTGGATTCTAAGTAATTGCAATAGCACTATTACTGTCACAAAATATAGGTACGTTCTTAGCTACAATGCTGTAATCCCACAGCTGCTGACTTAGCCAGAGCAGTTGGGAACAACAGCTTCCTGCAGCCATATATTCTGCTTCAGTAGTAGATGTTGCAACTGATGTCTGCTTCTTTGAAAACCAAGAGATCAGTTTACTACCTAAGAATTGACATGTACCTGAGGTTGATTTTCTGTCAATTCTGCAACCTCCATAATCAGAATCAGAATACCCACTAAGCTCTAGATTATCATCTAATGGGTAGAATAAACCGAGGTTTACTGTCCCCTTCAGATACTTAAGAATCCGCTTAGCTGCTTCCAGGTGGCTTTGCATTGGATTTGCCTGAAA
This sequence comes from Stenogyne calaminthoides, assembly GCA_037126765.1. NCBI lineage: Eukaryota > Viridiplantae > Streptophyta > Magnoliopsida > Lamiales > Lamiaceae > Stenogyne > Stenogyne calaminthoides. The sequence goes on from JBBCBC010000028.1 coordinate 13,824,741, forward strand.
TCTGGCACATACACCTACTGCAAAAGTTATATCTGGTCTGCTGGCAGTCAGGTATAGTAAAGATCCAATGAGAGCCCTGTATTCTTTCTGATTAGTTTTCTGACCATTCTCATCTAGATCCATCTTGAATCCAGTCATCATAGGAATTCTGAATTCCTTACAGTTTTGAACTCCAAACTTGGCCAACAAACTCCTAGTGTACTTCACCTTGCAGATGAATATCCCTTCTGTACTTTGCTTAACTTGTAGACCCAGAAAGTTATTCATCTGACCCATCATGGACATCTCGAACTTCCCTTGCATCAGCTTGCTGAATTTATCACATAAACTCTTATTGGGAGATCCGAAGATTATGTCGTCCACATAAATCTGAACCATCAGAATATCTTCTCCATCTTCTATTCTGAATAAGGTTTTGTCCACCATTCCTTTAGTGAATCCACTGTCTATCAAGAACTGAGAGAGTGTATCATACCAAGCTCGAGGAGCTTGTTTCAGGCCATAAAGACCTTTTCTTAAACGGTACACCTGTTAGTTAGCCTCCTATCTCTTCCTCTGCTGTTCTGATAATCTCTGGAGAATCTTAGATATTTACCTAGTTGAATGTTGGATTTTTCAAGTTTTCTGGTCAGCAAAGCAATTTGTTCCGTCTGACTTATGATGTTTCCAACAGGTTCAGTAGACTTTGAGTTGTTGCCGGTTGCTTTGAATGCAACAGCTTTTGATGGTGCAGGAGTGACTTCGGCAGGCGACTCATCATCTTCTTCTTGCCGTCGTTCAATCAGATCAAACTCATGGGCTTTATGACTCATAAACAAGTTGCTTGGCTTCATCTTTGCAATATCTTGACAATCCTTTATCACAGTAACTTTCATATCCCATTTCTTTGTCAGAGATCTCAAGATCTTGTAGTTAATGTCTTTGTCTGACATTTCTCGTCCTAGTTCCCGTAGCTTGTAGACAGACATGGTGATTCTTCCATCGAGCTGATTTATGGTTTCATTTGGCAGCATCTTAAGTTTCTCAAACTTCACCAGTTCGGCTTACAATCTGCTGTCTTTAATCAAATCATTTCTTTCACACATCTCAGCAAGTGTATCCCACATCTGTTTGGCTGTCTTGAGATACTTGATCTTCTCTCTTGTGATCTTATCCATCGTCTTCATGATGATATTTTTCGCAACCGTATCCAGAGTTGACAGCTTCCTTTCTTCAGTATCCATCAGAGATGGACTCTTTCTGATCCTAGTGCCAACTGGAAAATCTGGATCACCACCTTCAGCTGGGTTGTTGTGGTAGATAAGGATAGGTCCTTGTTCAAGAACTTCCATCATCCTGCTGCTGATGGCTCCCAGATGGTTGCTCATGATTATGGTCCAATCTGCATACTCATCAATAGAAAACTTTGGCAGATCATGATACAAACCGGATGTATTATCCATGCTTATTGAGTTTTTGAAAACAGATGAAGTTTTAAAAACGATTTTTCAAGATCTGTTCAAGTGACCACAAACGTTCTTCCTCAAGAACCGATGATATTCAAAGCCAGTGGTCCGTAGAACCACTGCTCTGATACCACTTGTAGGTCCCGAATGGGTTTCGTGAGGGCAGAAGTCTAGAGGGGAGGGGTGAATAGACTTCTGAAAACTTTTTCATGCAGATCAGGTGTGAGGGCAGGTTTCCTGATCAGAGGCGAGTGAGTCAGTTTGGACTGATATCCAACTTACTGATCGCCTAATGGCAGATCAGTTCGATGTATATTAGTTTAACTGATTGTGCGGAAGCTAGTTTATACCCGTGTGAAAAACCAGTTTTAACAAATCAGATACTCAATTCAGTTTTCAATCAGCTGACCAAAAAGTCTAACTGATCAGGTCAGTCGCTTGATGCAAACTGATCCTAACTCAGAATATGTATGCGATTTTAAGCAAAATCGTCTGTTATAGTGTAAAGCAGTTAAGAGCAGATAAATGCACATAAGATTTATAGTGGTTCGGACAACCAGTCCTACGTCCACTCTTCCCTATCACAAGGGGCACCAACTTAACCAACTGGACTTAGTTTATTGTGTTAGTCCAACACATTACAACCAACAGATGTTTTAAGAGTTCTCACTCAACCTATCCCATAAATCAGAACTAGAAACCCTAGTCTGAAATCTTGCTAAACAAACTTAACCTAACTTTTGGGTTTGGGTAAAGATTTGTTGTTGTTCCAACTGGAAATCTATCCTAGTGTTTATGTAGCCTAAAGCTAGAGGATGAGATTTCTATGCTAAGAACAATGGGATGAACACTTAGAAATATTCTTCAAATTTGTGTTCTTCGTGCGGAAATTTTACTATAATATGAGCTTCTTGATAATTTCCGTGTCTTCACTCTGAAGAGCAATCCCATATTTATAGACCTCGAAATCAAAGAGCCGTTGGAGAGCAATTTGAATTTCTGACTATATTTGGTAGGTTTACAGGATTGATGTGACGTGTTCTAGGAACGGCATGGCCGAAAGCGTGAATAGTTGTCCTTTATAGCCGTTTGACTATGCATTGCCAAATCCCGCATTGTCAGCTCTGTGCATACGTGTCTTGCTCTCATTGGTTAACAAGTACACTTTTCAGTGTTTGTTCTACCAACTAAAGTTGACATTCTTCTTGTTCAGATCAACAATGTATGACTGGTGTAACATCAGTTGACACCTGGTGTGAGCTGACCTGATTAGATAAAACTGATCAGTCTACCTGATAGAGTCTACTGGTGCCAATTGTCTTAGCTCAACTAGCAGACTCGGCTGATGTAGGTCTTCTGGTCTTGATCTTCTGGTAGTCATCTGATCTTTAGGTATTCTGAACTTGAGCTTTATGTCTTCACTTGATCATCTGACTTCTTCTGACCTTGTCTTGTCTTCTGACATGTTTGGTCTTCTGACTTTGGTTTGTCTTCTGACTCGTCTGGTCTTCTGACTCATCTTTGTCTTCTGATCTCCGGACCTGACCTATACATATAGAGTTCCCCCTCAATATGTGACCTATCTTATACATCAGTTGTCTATACATTTCAGCTGGTCATCTTATCCTGATTCTAAATCATCAGTCAGCTAACAGGTCTGATTTGTCCTATTACAACATGTTTTGGAACTTCAATCAAAACTAATACAAATTTCTCAATACTATTTAATTCATAAAAAGCGTGTTGGCATTTCAACTTCGTGATTAATTTCTCACTCATCGAAATTCGGTTTTGAGATTATAAATACACTACGGTCATCTACTCCGAGAGTAAATCGACACTCCACTGTTTAATTTTCCAAAAAATAAAAGTTATGCTCTTTATTTAATTTAATTAAAAATGAGTGTCTCACACCCTCTTAATTACTGTTAAATAATATTTTATTGATTCCAAACCAATTTTTCCAACATGTCTCAATTTAAATCACTCCTTTATCTTTTTTACCAGCGCAGTGCCAACGTATTTTTTGGGTTTTATTTGATAATATCTTACGTAAAATTATTATTACATAAATCATAATATTTGATATAGATTTTAAAATTTCAATATTATTCGAATGCAAGTTTAATATTGAAAGAATCTCATCTCATTTAATAGTTTGAACTTATAAAGTGGTGTGAAGTTAATTTATTTATATTATTTTATAAACACTTTCTCTCACCCATTGACAGAATTATCTTACTCCTTCATTGGGTGACTCCCATTGACTTGAATGTATTTTACAAGCAAATTAATTAACTAATCCACTGTTGTTACGTAGAAAATATGTTTAGGACAACAAACATTCTCAACACAATGAAAACAAATGCAAAAACGTAAAGAACACAACAATGCAGGAAGAACTATGTTTGTTCTTCCCTTGAATATAGTGATTTTATATATTAGATTTCGAACCCTTAGGCTCTTGGGCATGGGCTGAGCCACCTTATGGTTTGGGCCCCCCCCAACCCTACCTCTCAAGTCTCAAACTATCCCATGTACACTACACGTTGATCCCTTATTATTATTTTTTCTGTGCACTTATTTTTAACCGTCATTTTATGTTAATCATTATCTGTTATTATTTTAAATGAATACTTACACTACTAGAAAAAAAAATAAACAACAACGCATAATAGACAACGAATATTTTAAAATCTGTTGTCTATTAGGCGTATTACGTTGTGTATTTGACTAACCGTTGTCTATTATCGAGAATTTTCGCTAATAGACAACGGATATAGGCCTACGTTGTCTTTTGGCGTTGTCTATTACCGAGAATTCTCACTGATAGACAATGGTTGATGCTTCCGTTGTCTTTTGGCGTTGTCTTTTAGCGAGAGTTCTCGCTGATAGACAACAGTTGATGCTCCGTTGTCTTTTGGTGTTGTCTTTTAGCTAGAATCATCGCTGATAGACAACGGTTGATGTTGCTGTTGTCTTTTGACATTGCCTTTTAGCTAGAATTTTTGCTTGTAGACAACGGTTGACGGTGCCTTTGTCATTTCCCGTTGTCTAATAAAAAGAGTGGTGTATTTTTATTTTTTAAAATTTATATTTACTAACATTAATTCTTCTTGTCCTTTTATTTTATTAATTTACCCTTAAATATATATATATACTAATACGTAGAATAATTATATTTCTTAATTTATACTCTTTCAATGTTGTATTACATTGCCAATCAAACGATTAATGGAAAATTATTTTTCTTTTTTTTTTATATTCATTTGCATTAATATGTATGTTGTACGTCTTTTCTCCATTGTATACATGTAGTGTGTATATTATATGTCTAAATCATGTATATATGCACCACCATGCACAAAGTGTATTTTAAAAATATACAATTTGTTGAACTGAAACATACAACTTATTGCACTGCAACATGGAACTTGTTCACACTAAAATATACAACTTGTTGCACTGAAACATGCAAAATTTTTAAACTGAAATGAGCAACTATTAATATGTGAAATAAGGTGCATGTTTCAGTGTAAATAAGTTGCACGTTTTAATATAACAAGTTATATATTTCTATAATACATTATGGAGTGCACAGTGCATCGGGTGCGCAAGAGATCACTCATGCATATATATATATATATATATATATATATATATATATTAATATAGATAAATTACCCCTAATTATTAATTTAACATTTAACTTATTGTATAACAATATTAAGTTTTAATATATGGGTATGTATTAATTAAGTTTTGTTGGGAAATTTGTATTAAGTTTTGATGGAAGTTCCAAAACAGGTTGTAATAAGACCAGTCAGACCTGTTAGCTGACTGATGATTTAGAATCAGTATAAGATGACCAGCTGAAATGTATAGACAGCTGATGTATAAGATAGGTCACATATTGAGGGGGAACTCAATATGTATAGGTCAGGTCAGTAGATCAGAAGACAAGTATAAGTTAGAAGACCGTATTTGAGTCGAAGACAAACCAAAGTCGAAGACCGCATTTAGTCAAGACAAACCAAAGTCGAAGACCGCATTTAGTCAAGACAAGACAAGGTCAGAAGATCAGACGATCAGATAGTCAGATGATCAGGTGAAGACATGAAGCTCAAATTCATAAGACCTGAAGATCAGATGACTACCAGAACATCATGACCAGAAGACCCACATCAGTCGTAGTCTGCTAGTTGAGCTAAGAGAACTGGCACCAGAAGACTCTATCAGGTAGACTGATCAATTTTATCCTGATCAGGTCAACTCACACCAGGTGTCAACTGATGTTACACCAGTCATACGTATTTGATCTGAACAAGAAGAATGTCAACTTTAGTTGGTAGAACAAACACTGAAAAGTGTACTTGTTAGCCAATGAGAACGAGACACGTGCATTCGGAGCTGACACTGCGGGATTCGGTGCTGCATAGTCAAACGGCTATAAAGGACAACTATTCACGCTTTCGGCCATGCCGTTCCTGAAGCACTTCACATCAATCCTACAACCTAACAAAAATAGCCTGAAATTCAAATTGCTCTCCAACGGCTCTTTGATTTCGAGGTCTATAAATATGGGATTGCTCTTCATAGTGAAGACACGGAAATTATCAAGAAGCTCAAACTATAGCAAAATTTCCGCACGAAGAACACAAATTTGAAGAATATTTCTAAGTGTTCATCCCATTGTTCTTAGCATAGAAATCTCATCCTCTAGCTTTAGGCTACATAAACACTAGGATAGATTTCCAGTTGGAGCAACAATAAATCTTTACCCAAACCCAAAAGTTAGGTTAAGTTTGTTTTGCAAGATTTCAGACTAGGGTTTCTAGTTCTGATTTCTGGGATCGGTTGAGTGAGAACTCTCTAAACATCTGTTGGTTATAATGTGTTGGACTAACACAATAAACTAAGTCCAGTTGGTTAAGTTGATGCCCCTTGTGATAGGGAAGAGTGGACGTAGGGCTGGTTGTCCGAACCATTATAAATCTTGCGTGTATTTACTTGCTCTTAACTGCATTACACTATCGCACACGACTTTGTTTAAACTGCATATATATTCGAAAGTTAGGATCACCGCACTAAGCAAATCGATCGTCGGCTTTTGACAATTTAGTCACCGATTGAAAACAAACTTTAACGATTTGATAAAACCGTGTTTTCACACGGGTATAAACTAACTTCCGCGACATCGCTTAAACCGATAGACACCGAATCGATTCGCCATCGGCGATCAAGAAGTTGATATCCGCCCAAACCGATTCACTCACACTGATCGAAAACCCGCAATCACACCGATCAGACGCGAGAAAAAGTTTTTCGTAAGTCTATTCACCCCCTCTAGACTTCGCCCTCACGAACCCATTCGGGACCTACAAGTGGTATCGAGCAAAGGGTTCTATGGACCAATCGGCTTTTGTATATCATCGGTTCTTGAGGAAGAACCATTGTGGTCACTTGAACAGATCTTGAAAAACCATTTTTAAAACTTCATCTGTTTTCAAAACTCATTAAGCATGGATAATACATCTGGTATGTATCATGATCTACCTAAGTTTTCTATCGATGAGTATGCAGACTGGACCATACTCATGAGCAACCATCTGGGAGCTATAAGCAGCAGAATGATGGAAGTTCTTGAACAAGGACCTATCATTATCTACCACAACAACCCAGCCGAAGGTGGTGATCCAGATTTTCCAGTTGGCGCTCGGATCAGAAAGGGCCCATCTCTGATGGATGCTGAAGAAAGAAAGCTGTCAAATCTGTATAGGTTGCAAGATATATCATCATGAAGACGATGGACAAGATAACTAGAGAGAAGATCAAGTATCTTAAGACAGCCAAACAGACGTGGGATACACTTGCTGAGATGTGCGAAGGAAATGATTTGATTAAAGACAGCAGATTGCAAGCCGAACTGGTGAAGTTTGAGAAACTTAAGTTGCTGCCAAATGAAACCATAAATCAACTCGATGGAAGAATCACCATGTCTGTCAACAAGCTTAGGGAACTAGGAATAGAAATGTCAGACAAAGACATCAACTACAAGATCTTGAGATCTCTGACAAAGAAATGGGATATGAAAGTTACGGTGATAAATGATTGTCAAGATATTGCACAGATGAAGCCAAGTAACCTGTTTCTGAGCCTTAAAGCCCATGAATTTGATCTGATTGAAAGAGGGCAAGAAGAAGATGATGAGTCGCCTGCAGAAGTCACTCCTGCCACATCAAAAGTTGTTGCATTCAAAGCAACCAGCAGCAACTCAAAGTCTACTGAACCTGTTGGAAACATCATAAGTCAGACAGAACATATTGCTTTGCTGACCAGAAAACTTGAAAAATCCAACATTCAACTGGGTAAATATCGAAGATTCTACAGAGATTATCAAAATAGCAGAGGAAGAGATAGGAGGTCAACTGACAGGGCACAAGAAAGAAACAGATCTGATGACAGAAGAGATGATCATCGGGAGGATCTCAGAGAGGATAAGAAAAGAGATGATCGATTTGACGAAAAGAGAGACAACAAATCAGAAAGAAGAAATTCAAATTACAGGCAAACAGGAAAGTCACCTGACAGAATCTATAGACGAAATGATTCACCTGGCAGAAGAAATTCCGTGGAACGTGGAGCGTGTTTCAACTGTCAGAAACCAGGTCATTACAGTGCAGATTGCCCGGACCTGACACCGAAGAAAGAGAAGACAAGCGGAACAGAAGAGAGCAACGATATAGAGACAGGAAAGCCATGGTTGCTGATACATCTGGGATTGATGATTCTTATCTGCCTTCAGAGGATTCAGGTTACTCATCTGTAGAAGACTTCTGCCTGATGAGCAATGCTGATGATTTCTACAACTACGGTGATCTGATGTTCTCGTCTGATGATGACATCTGTCTTATGGCTAAGGAAGAAGACCAATCTGAGGTATCTTCTAAACCTTCTGTGTTTTCTGTTTCCACACCTGCTGTGCTGAGCACACCTGCTGGAGAGATTGACCTGCAGCTCTACAGTGAGCAATTGCTTGATGATCTCTCCAATGCAGTAGACACTTATACCATAGTGGAAGCTGAGAACGACAAGTTAAGGATAGAGAATATTTAACTTGTTAAAGAAAATGCTATCAGAAAAGCTGTTGAACTGAAATCAGCTAAAACTGCTCAGAAGATGACTGCAGAACTTGAAGTTCTGAAAGTCAGTTCTTCTGATCAGGATAAACTGATTAAGGAACAGCTAGCTATTAACAAACAACAAGTTGATGATCTCAAAATCCTTCAAGCTAAGGTTGATGAACTCTTCCGACTGCATGAGAGTCTAAAAACAACTGAGGACCATTCAAGATCTGAACAACTATTTTCGTACGTCAACTAATAAGAAGAGAATTGAGTATGAAAACCCTTCTACATCCTCAAAAGCCCCGTCTGGTTCACTTCAGAAAAGTGTAATCAAACGAGTTTCTGGTCAAGATACAAATAAAGCAAAATCTGTATCAGATAAGGGAAAGAGGCCGGCTGAATAAGTAAGGCAAGTGTCTGATCAGAAAGGGAACAAAAATAGACCCCAACTGATCAAGCATCAGCCGAGGAATCAACAGAAGAACCATGTTCTTCTGAAGAGACCTCAACCTGATCAGCAGATTAGAAATCAGAAAAGACAACCTCTCAAAGGGAAATCTGATCTGAAACCTAATCAGGTCCAGCTGCCTAACAAGCAAGCTAAAGGTAAACTGCTAAGACCATCTATGCTAAAAAGATATGAATCTTTTAATGGTAGCAGTCGTACCTACCCTTACAATCGTAAACCCTAGGGTCACAGACCGAGCCCCAATCGATTAAAAAAGAAGATAGATATCAATAAAAAGGCCCAAGTCTTCTGAGTCATCCAAGGCTCACACTCATGATCATCCAAGGCTTTCAGGGTATTCAACAGGCGAACCCTAGTTGTGGAAGAAACACTTCATGTGGTCTTTGATGAGACATCTTCTGAACCAGAGAAATCTGCCTCAGAACAAGCAGTACCAGATCAACCTATACCTGATGAACATAAAATGGATCAGCTAAGTATCAAGGAAAAGGATCGATCACGAATAAAGGTATGTTCCGAACTTGATCTTCTCGATTCACCAGTCAATCGGACCCTAAGGTACGCATAACCGTCAATGAAGAAGTTCGGCACACCGAGATTTTTGTAATAACCGAACCATCTGGTTCGTGAACACTGATGTTCCTATGGACAAACATCAGCACATGATGATTCCAACATCAGCTGAGACTTGTCCATGTCAAGTGGATCGTATTTCTGCACCACTCCCAATCTCTAGTGATGAACTACTATCAGAAGAGGATGATGTTCTCCAAACTGATGCAAAACAGAAAAGAAGGACCTAGATAACCAGTCATCCAACTGATCTGATCATCGGAGACCCAACTGATAGAGTTAAAACTAGACATCAGATTGGTGAAAGTGCCATGTATTGTTGTTATCTGTCTTTGAAGGAACCAACCGAAATAGAAGAAGCTCTACAGGATGCAAATTGGATTCTAGCCATGCAAGAAGAACTGGAGCAGTATGAAAGGAATCAGGTTTGGAAACAATTGGTGAAAGTGCCATGTATTGTTGTTATCTGTCTTTGAAGGAACCAACCGAAATAGAATAAGCTCTACAGGATGCAAATTGGATTCTAGCCATGCAAGAAGAACTGGAGCAGTTTGAAATTAATCAGGTTTGGAAACTGGTGGACAGACCAACCCATCAAGATGTGATTGACACAAAGTGGGTATTGAAGAACAAGAGAGATGAGAATAATGTCATAACCAGAAATAAGGCAAGACTTGTTGCTAAGGGGTATTCACAATCAGAAGGAATTGATTATGATGAGACCTTTGCACCAGTTGCTCGCCTGGAAGCCATTCGGCTATTTCAGGCATATGCTGCCCACAGAGGGTTTATTGTGTATCAGATGGATGTAAAGAGTGCATTCTTAAACGGGTGACTAGCTGAGGAAGTTTATGTTGAACAACCTCCTGACTTTGAAAAAGGCGACCAGGTGTACCTTTTAAGAAAAGCTCTTTATGGCCTGAAACAAGCTCCTCGAGCTTGGTATGATACACTCTCTCGGTTCTTGATAGACAGTGGATTCACTAAAGGAATAGTGATGTAACCTTATTCGAATAGAAGATGGAGAAGATATTCTGATGGTTCAGATTTATGTGGACGATATCATTTTTGGATCTCCCAATAAGAGTTTATGTGATAAATTCAGCAAGCTGATGCAAGGGAAGTTCGAGATGTCCATGATGAGTCAGATGAATTACTTTCTGGGTCTACAAGTTAAGCAAAGTACAGAAGGGATATTCATCTGCCAGACGAAGTACACTAGGAATTTGTTGGCCAAATTTGGAGTTCAAAACTGTAAGGAAGCCAGAATTCCTATGATGACTGGATTCAAGATGGATCCAGATGAGAATGGTCAGAAAACTAATCGAAAAGAATACAGGTTTTCTCATTGGATCTCTACTATACCCGACCGCCAAGAGACCGGATATAACTTTTGCGAGAGGTGTATGTGCGGTTCGATTTCGTAAATCCAATGCAAAGCCACTGGAAGCGCATAAGCAGATTCTTAAGTATCTCGGCGGACAAAGAAACCTTGGTTTATTTTACCCATCAGATGATAATCTAGAGCTTAGTGGGTATTCTGATTCTGATTATGGAGGTTGCAGAATAGACAGAAAGTCAACCTCAGGTACATGTCAGTTCTTAGGTAGTAAACTGATCTCTTGGTTTTCAAAGAAGCAGACATCAGTTGCCACATCTACTACTGAAGCAGAATATATAGCTACAGGAAGCTGTTGATCAAGCATGGAAAAAAGCATGTCTCATTTCAGCTAATAACAAGTGGCGGCAATTTAAGACAATGCTCACAAATGTCTATGTTATCAAGAGGAAAAACAGTCCTGATTTAAATGTGCCACCAAAGCAGTATTACTTTATTAATTTCGTTGATTGGAGTGCATTTGTCATTAGTCAACAGTCTGAAAAATTCATGGTACAAATTTCAGTTTACTTTACCACACACAAAATTATATATACATAATTTTCTATCTGTTTGTGAACTTTGTATTTTATATATTACTTGTTTGTTTTGATTCCACATAATTTGAGGGAGAAACAAAAGAAAATAAGAGCTCAAAGTTAATATCCCCACAGACTTTCTCGAAAAGGCTATGCACGTTATGCTGATGAGAACGTACGTATAGCGGAACTATGTTACTATCTGTTGGGATAATTTTAGTTTTGATTATAATGCCAAAACACCTTTTAATAGGACAAGCTAAGTTGTATAGAAAGCTTGCGTTTCTAGACTTAGTTTTATTCTTACAGGTAACAAGTTGAGGGTGAACTCATCAAGAGAAGACGGGGCTGATCAGAACGAGACGAGACTGATGAGTTCCATATAAACTGATGAGCTGAGCAAGAAGAAGCATGCTAATTTGTGAAGAAGAAAAAGGTTGATCAAAGGTCTTGATCTTGGTGATGTTGTCTTGATCTTTGTCAGCGAGATCGCCAGACTAGACCGAACTGCACTGATCAACAGACCGCACCAGCACGGTCGCCAGACGGACCATATTTCAACAGATCAGAAATCCGCAGACCAGATATCTGCAGACCCATTCGAAGACCAGATTCTGCAGACGGTTTCGGACCAGTTCAAAGAGACCGAAATCGCATACCGATCAAAGCGACTAGATGTTGGGGTTATACGTGAAAGTATGCTTTTACTTTGTATAACTTATGTATTAAATACTTATTTACTGAAATAAATTGTTTATCACTGTTGCTTTAAATATGATTGAATGTTATATATATTTATTGCAAACCGTTCGTAGCACGCGTTACATTGTAGTTAATGTGGTGATACCAGATCACAGAAGATCACGTTAACAATTCCTTGTAAACGAGTGTGTGTTTCACAACTTAGATAGATCCGAACAATCTATTGGTAGAAGTTGATGTGTAAGGCTCAGATTGACTTGTCTTGACCAAGAGATTACATTAGTGCATTCGATGCGCTGAAGCGGACCCACAGAGAGGATAAACTCATTTGCACTGACTTAAGGGATGAAGAGTTAGACCTCAGTGGTTGTTGATTTATTGATCTCTGTGTGTGATTAGTAGTTATTGCTTTGACTTATAAATGGGAAGAGAATCATTGCGACTTTGATACCCTATATCTTGGGCAATAATATTAATTGCACGACAGTTGCTAAATTAATACAGAGAATCGTGTGCTTGCAATGTCTTGCTTGATTGGTCCCCTTGGTGGGCCCGGAACCTTTATCATACCAAATCTTGCAAGTGGAATTAATTTTCCGGTATGGATAATAAAGTTGGGTTGTCCTTACTCCAAGGATAAAGATATTAATTAATATAAAGCTTTTCAGTGGCTTAATTAATTAATGGACTAAATAATCTTAAACACGGGAAATAATAACCGGGAGCCATATTACCGTAATTTGGGTTAAGTTGGATAGTGCAATATTAATTATATAGTTGTATTAATTAATATTAATGGGCTGAATTATATTGTGGCTCAATGTTGGAATTCAGAAGCCCATTGGAAGATCCTTGTTAATTATCCTAAAGGCCCCTCAAGTAGCCCAAATTATAGTCCAATAAATAAAAGGTGCTTAAAATAAAATAAATTATTGTTGCAATATTTTCTTGAAATTTTCAAAAATATTAAAGAAATGAGGGAGAAGAATTTTCTTGAAAAGATTTTATGGAAAGGAGATAATGTATTCTTGGAATACAAGATTATCCCATAAATTCAAGAAAACTCCCACTTGGCTTCTTTAATAGAGAATTTTCGAAAATATAGTGAATAAAAAGGGAAGAAAGATTTTCTTGATTTTCATGGAAAGATTTTATGGAAAAAGATATGTATTCTTGGAATACAAGAATATCTCATAAATTCAAGAAAGATCCAATCTTGCAAATCTTCTTGTAATTTTCGAACATATAGGCTAAATAAGGGTGTGAGATTTTTGTGGAAAAATACACATGGAAAGAAGAATATATTGGATATGTTCAAAATTTCTTGGAGATCAAGAAAAGATCTTTCCTAGCCCTAAATTGCCTTGAAATTTTCGAACCCCCCTCACTTATAAATAGGGGATGAATTTTTCATTCCCAACTAGTGTTCCATGCGTTGGAAATATTAGAAATCCACAAAGGTGGTGCAACAATATTTTATTTTCTTTGTTTTATAAATCGTTCATCGGAGAACCTTCCACCGGGGTTATTGGACGAGGACTTGGGAATACTTGAAAAGGACTTTTGGTGGGTATCCAGATACTTGATCCTGTCTGTCTCAGATCGTCTCTCCAACTGTTACGTTTACGTAAACTCCTAGAAATTCTGCATGCTAGGATCTTTTACGTGAAATATTATTTGCAGGTCGTTGTTGGATTAATTATTATTTGATATTCACTTAGGTAAATTCATGCTAGTAATAATTGTTAATTTAAATTTATGTTTATGAGGTCATCCCGATAGATCCTGGCATATGTTATCCCAGTAACTGGTATCAGAGCCCTGGTTAGGGCTCTGATCTTTTAAACTGTAATTTAATTTGTTGTTCATTAAAATTGAAATTGGATAGTAGAACTGTTAGTTCTGTTTTGCAGGTATCCAATTGTCATGGTATTTTAATTTGCTTATTTATATGCAAATAAATTGTTGGTTTTTAATTCGATTCGTTCGAATTCGTTTTGCCTCGTGAGAAAATCCACGAGTAGATTAAAGTTTGTTTGATTTGTTCAATGTAATAGACTAGTCTAGATCTAGGTTTATTTATTTTTCATAAATAAATTGTAACCGGACCGTGAACGAAGATGGAGACGGAGAATTAAAGACGAACGTCCAAGTGCCTAGACGTACACGAGCCAAGGCGGAGCACACGGGCTTGGCCGAAGCCTAGCGACGCGTGCATCGCTAGGCGGAACATGGACGGGGTTGTTGGGCATCGGGCTCCGGGCGACGCATGCGGCATGCGGGAGGGCCGAGCTGGGTTATGGGGGCGCGGGACCCCAGACGCGGGCGCGTTTGGGCAATGCTTCGCGCGCGTAAGGCCGTGGCGACGGGGCGGGATGGCCGATCCGGACTGAGGCGTGCGCCTAGGCGCATGCAACTCGGTTCCAGGTCGTGAGCTACTCATTTTTCGGACGTCGTCCTAACCCAAAACGGAGGACGTTTTAAAGAATTGTTGCGGATTCAGTGGAAGCTTTTCGAGACGAACGATGAAAGCAAAAGAAGGGACAATTTCTCAAGATCAAGATTTGGAATTTAAACCATGACAGTTGGATATATGTGCCCAACGTGATTTATTTAGTCTTGATGTTTGTTTTAAATTCGTGCAATTTTATTTGTTAAATGTGTTTGCATGATTTAGATTTGTCTAAACGAAAATCTCACTTTCGAAAATTACTAAGTATGTTTTATTGACAAATTTTATTCCGGATAATAAAATTACGTCAAATTGACCTCCATGATTTATTTATTTGGGAATTATTTTGGAGAAATTTCCCCAACGGAACGGCCAAAAGATGGATTTCACATGAATAAATTCCCAAAAGGATGATTGTGAATTATTATTAGTAGAGATGATGACCCTCCCAACGAGGCTCGTACAAAGCGAAGTAATAATTCTATATTTAATCATGGTTATTACTTAGGTATAAAATTGATATGCATATATTTCTTCGAAGTCCCTGTCAATTTTATATTGGTCAAGTGGGAGCCGACTATTAATTTTGAATTAAAGGTTTGTAATTGTTCTTGTTTGTAACCTGCTTGAATGTGTTTAAATAGACAGTTCACCCAACGTGACCTATTTAAACTGTTTTGAGATGTCGGCTGATGCATGTTCATATTGTTTTGAGATTTTGATATGAACAGTGTGATCGAATTGAGTGATAATTTTGTGCTTATACAAATTGTTATTTATTTCAGTTCAGCATGTCGCAACCTTTTAATCCACTGTATTCTATACTTAAAGATCATCAATTAACTGGTGAAAACAACGTTGTTTGGAAACGAAAAATTATGATTATCCTAACCGCACAAGGATCCAAATGGGTGCTTGACACACCAAAACCCGAAAAACCAGCTGAGGATGTTGGAATATGGGACGAGATGGAACATAGTGAATGGGAGTTGACTAATGAATTGGTGAAGGAAACAATCTTGACAAATATGTCGGATTCGTTGAAACGCATTCATCATGGATTTGAATCAGCTGCAGACATTATGCAAAATCTCGAAAATATGTTTTCACATTCGGCCCATATGGCAGTCCAAAGCATAAGGCATGAAATGGCCAAGATAAAGATGGAAGAAGGAACGACTGCAAGAAAGCACGTTCTTAGGGTTATGGTTCTCTTTGAGGAACTTGAGATTCTTGGCGAAAAATGTGATTTCAAAACCAAGGTTGATTTCATTCTCCATACTCTGCCAAAGAGCTATAATCATCCCTATCTAGAGTACCTAATGGAAGATATAGATTTCACTGTGGATGATCTAGTAAATGCTCTCACATTGGTTGAAGAGGAAACGGAGCGCAAGAAAAAGTACTTGGTCACAAAAGGGTCTTCTTTTCCTTCTAGGCCAATTGGTGGTAAAAACGGTGATAAAGAGAGGTTAAACCAAGTGGGCTCAATGTCCCTCAAGAGTGAAGGTTCAATCAAGAGGAAACATTCGGAGTGCGGAAGTTCGGGACAATGGAGGGATGCCTGTTCCAACCCCAAAAGGGCCGGAATGAAAGGTAATTCTCACGCACTAATTGTTGAAGCTTGTTTAGCGGCGTATACTTCTCATTCATGGGTAGTTGATACGGGATCCACTAATCATGTTTGCTTCACGGGTTCAAACTAACCTGACAACTTAGTGGAAGTGAGATCCTCATCACACTGGGCGATGCTACGAGAGTAGCAGTTGAAGTAGTGGGAGACGTGCACCTGTCTTTTGAAGATAAAATTTTAGTCTTAAGAGATGTTCTTTACGTTCTAATTTTTCACAAAAACCTAATTTCAGTTTCTAAACTAATTAATGATGGATATATTGTTCGTTTTTTCTAAGCAAGTTACTGTTTACCGTAACGATGTGATTATCTGTCATGGAACTTTACTGAACAATCTCTATACTATTAAATGGGCACACCACTCACAAAATGTATCTTATAACACATTGATTGTTTCATGTAATAAGAGAAAACGTTCAGAAAACGTGAACGAGACAATTCTATGGCATCTAAGATTGGATCATATTAATCTAAATAGAATCCAAAGGTTGGTGAAAGATGGTTCGCTGATGGACCTACAGTTAGAACACTTCCAACCTGCGAATCATGTTTGGAGGGTAAGATGACCAAGAGGGCATTTGAAGCCAAGGGGAATAGAGCCACAGAAGTGTTGCAAATCGTTCACACTAACGTGTGTGGTCCAATATCAACCAAAGCTAGAGGTGGATATGAGTATTTCGTGACTTTCATTGATGATTACTCAAGGTTCGGGTACATTTTCCTCATGAAACACAAATCAGAAACCTTTGATAAATTAAAGGAGTTCAAAGCCGAAGTGGAGAATTATAAGGAAAAGAGTATCAAGTTTCTACGATCTGATCGTGGAGGCGAATACCTCAGCGATAAGTTTTTGAACTACCCGTCAGACGAGGGCATTGTTTCCCAATTGACTGCACCCGGAACCCCTCAACAAAATGGGGTTGCAGAACGAAGAAATAGAACACTCTTAAAAATGGTCAGATCCATGATGAGTTATTCAGATCTACCCAAGTCGTTTTGGGGTCATGCCTTGGAAACAACGTCTTACGTTCTGAATCTGGTACCATCCAAATCGGTTCCCAAAACCCCTAAAGAGTTGTGGACTGGGCGCAAGCCCAGTCTGAGACACCTCAGGATTTGGGGGTGTCCGACATACGTGCTAGATAAGGAAGCCGGTAAGTTGGATGCACGTTCGGAACTAAGGTTGTTTATAGGATATCCCATGGGAATGCAATGGTGCATGTTCTATGGTCCCGAAGATCTAAAGGTGGTAATAAGTACGCACTTTAGAGTTTTGGAAGAAGACTTTATGAACAATCGAAAGCCCAAAAGTGAGATTACCTTAAATGAAATAAGAGGGCAAACTCTTATACCAACTGTACAAGTTGATATACCAAGTGTCACACCGACACAATCGGAACCTCGTAGTAGTGGGAGGGTGTTCGACAACCTGAGAGATTCATGGGGATAGGAGAATCTTCGGATTTGGTCCCCGGGGATAGTGAATCAGACCCCTGGTCCTACAAGGACGCGGTCCAAGATAAGGATTCAGAATCCTAGCAAACTGCGATGGAAGCCGAGATGGGCTCAATGGATCATAATCAGGTGTGGGAGATAGTTGAACCACCTAATGGGGTAAAACCCATTGGATGTAAGTGGGTCTACAAGAGGAAAAGAGGACAGGACGGGAAGGTAGGAAACCTTTAAAGCTAGGCTTGTGGCAAAGGGATACACTCAGAAAGAGGGTATCGATTATGAAGAAACCTTTTCGCCTGTAGCCATGCTTAAGTCCATCTGTATTCTCTTGGCGATAGCTGCGCATCTAGATTTTGAGATCTGGGAAATGGATGTCAAGACAGTTTTCCTTAACGCGAGTCTTGACGAGGAAATCTATATGCAATAGCCCGAAGGTTTTATCGAAAAAGGCCAAGAACACCTTGTGTGCAAGCCGAGGAAGTCCATTTATGGACTTAAGCAAGCATCTCGGGCTTGGAACCAATGTTTTGATCATGTAATAAAATCTTATGGGTTTGATCAAAATGATTTAGAGAGTTATGTTTATAGAAAGTGTGACGGAACTGCCTTAGTATTCCTAGTACTATACGTAGATGATATTCTGCTCATCGGAAACGATGTAAAGGTTTTGTCAGACGTAAGGGTATGGTTGTCAAAATAGTTTGATATGAAGGACTTAGGGGAAGCCGATCATATTCTTGGGATCAAGATCACTCGAGGTCGAAAGAAAAGAATGATCGGCTTATCGCAAGCTTCATACATAGATACCGTTTTGAAGCGTTTCAACATGCAAGACTCCAAGAAGGGTTTTGTACCTTTCAGGCACAGAATCC
The DNA here is from genome assembly GCA_037126765.1 of Stenogyne calaminthoides. Classification (NCBI taxonomy): domain Eukaryota; kingdom Viridiplantae; phylum Streptophyta; class Magnoliopsida; order Lamiales; family Lamiaceae; genus Stenogyne; species Stenogyne calaminthoides. The sequence goes on from JBBCBC010000028.1 coordinate 13,843,385, forward strand.
ATCTATCGAAAGACATGTGCCCTAAGACACAAAGGGAGATAGATGACATGAGAGGAATTCCTTATGTGTCGGCAGTGGGAAGCCTCATGTATGCAATGTTGTGTACGAGACCGGATCTCTGCTACACCGTAGGCATGGTGGCAAGATATCAAAGTAATCCCGGAAATCAACATTGGAATGTTGTTAAGAACATTCTGAAGTATCTGATAAGAACTCGAGATAGAATGCTGGTTTATCAGTCAGACGGTTTACTTCCAGTGGGATACACGAACTCGGATTTCCAATCAAACCTAGATTCCAGACTATCTGCCTCAGTTAGTGTGTTTTCATTTGGGAAGTGTAGCCATGAAATGGACGAGTGTGAAGCAGAAATGCATCACTAACTCAACCATGGAAGCTGGGTAAGTAGTTGCTTGTGAAGTAGTGAAGGAACCAGTTTGGCTCTAGATCTTCTTAGTGGACTTGGATAGAGTTCCGAATTTGTCTAGCATTATGTGCTAGGGGCAGTTGCAAATTCAAGGGAACCAAGAGTCCACGAGTCAAACAAACACACTGAAGGAAATAAATCTTAGACGAAAAATCGTTAAGAGAGGAGATGTAGAGGTGGCTAAGATCGCATTGGAGGATAACCTAGTTAATCATTTCACAAAGTGTCTGCCTCTGGAAACATTCAAGAGACATGTGGGAGGAATGGTTGTTAAGTGCGTAGCCAATCTGCTTTGAGTATAAGTGGGAGAGATAATATTAGGTTCGTGTAGGTGGCATTAGATGTCACGTAGAACTACACGAGACATACTATGGTATACTTAAAAGCAGACTTTGAGTATAAGTGGGAGATTTTTGGGGTTATACGTGAAAGTATGCTTTTACTTTGTATAACCTATGTATTAAACACTTATTTACTGAAATAAATTGTTTATCACTGTTGCTTTAAATATGATTGAATGTTATATATATTTATTGCAAACCGTTTGTAGCACACGTTACATTGTAGTTAACGTGGTGATACCAGATCACAGAAGATCACGTTAACAGTTCCTTGTAAACGAGTGTGTGTTTCACAACTTAGATAGATCCGAACAATCTATTGGTAGAAGTTGATGTGTAAGGCTCAGATTGACTTGTGTTGACCAAGAGATTACACTAGTGCATTCGATGCGGTGAAGCGGACCTACAGAGAGGATAAACTCATTCGCACTGACTTAAGGGATGAAGAGTTAAACCTCAGTGGTTGTTGATTTCTTAATCTCTGTCACTTAATAAGGACTGTGTGTGATTAGTAGTTATTGCTTTGACTTATAAATGGGAAGAGAATTATTGCGACTTCAATACCCTATATCTTGGGCAATAATATTAATTGCACGAAAGTTGCTAAATTAATACAGAGAATCGTGTGCTTGCAATGTCTTGCTTGATTGGTCCCCTTGGTGTGCCCGGAACCTATATCATACCAAATCTTGCAAGTGAAATTAATTTTCCGGTATGGATAATAAAGCTGGGCTGTCCTTACTCCAAGGATAAATATATTAATTAATATAAATCTTTTCAGTGGCTTAATTAATTAATGGACTAAATAATCTTAAACACGAGATATAATAATCGGGAGCCATATTACCGTAATATGGGTTAAGTTGGATAGTGCAATATTAATTATATAGTGGTATTAATTAATATTAATGGGCTGAATTATATTGTGGCTCAATGTTGGAATTAAGAAGCCCATTGGAAGGTCCATCTTAATTCTCCTAAAGGCCCCTCAAGTAGCCCAAATTATAGTCCAATAAATAAAAGGTGCTTAAAATAAAATAAATTATTGTTGCAATATTTCCTTGAAATTTTTGAAAATATTAAAGAAAAGAGGGAGAAGAATTTTCTTGAAAAGATTTTATGGAAAGGAGATAATGTATTCTTGGAATACAAGATTATCCCATAAATTCAAGAAAACTCCCACTTGGCTTCTTTAATAGGGAATTTTCGAAAATATAGTGAATAAAAAGGGAAGAAAGATTTTCTTGATTTTCTTGGAAAGATTTTATGGAAAAAGATATGTATTCTTGGAATACAAGAATATCTCATAAATTCAAGAAAGATCCAATCTTGCAAATCTTCTTGTAATTTTCGAAAATATAGGCTAAATAAGGGTGTGAGATTTTTGTGGAAAAATACACATGGAAAGAAGAATATATTGGATGTGTTCAAGATTTCTTGGAGATTAAGAAAAGATCTTTCCTAGACCTAAATTGCCTTGAAATTTTCGAACCCCCCTCACTTATAAATAGGGGATAAATTTTTCATTCCCAACTAGTGTTCCATGCGTTGTAAATATTAGAAATCTACAAAGGTGGTGCAACAATATTTTATTTTCCTTGTTTTATAAATCGTTCATCGGAGAACCTTCCACCGGGGTTATTGGACGAGGACTTGGGAATACTTGAGAAGGACTTTTGGTGGGTATCCAGATACTTGATCCTGTCTGTCTCAGATCGTCTCTCCAACGGGTACGTTTACATAAACTCCTAGAAATTCCGCATGCTAGGATCTTTTATGTGAAATATTATTTGCATGTCGTTGTTGGATTAATTATTATTTGAATTCACTTAGGTAAATTCATACTAGTAATAATTGTTAATATAAATTTGTGTTTATGAGGTCATCCCGATAGATCCTGGCATATGTTATCCCAACACCAGAATCAAAAGAGATGAACAGTAATCTAGCGGGTTGATCTGATCTGTTAGACACACAAAAAGCTGTCCAATGAGAAGATGACAACACATATATGGATGTGACATAAAGCTTCAAGCAACAGTGCAAAAGGACAAAGAAAAGCTGGAAGACTATTAGTATGAATTTGAATTTACTCTCCAACGGTAATATTTAAATCCACACTATAAATACATTGCACTATCTTCAAAAGAAGATAATGGAGGATGCTGCAAAGTGAAGATTAAAGCCAAATATTCAAGCATCTCCATTCAAGAACACAGAGCATTAAATATCCAAATTTACCCAAGAGTGTTCTTCATTATATCTAAGCAAAAATGTCATATCATAAGCTTAGAGAGATTTTCCCAACCTTAGCTTAAAGGCTAAAACAATGTAAGGGAAAATCTCACCTAGTTGGAAATAACACCAAACCCAAACCCTTCCTTGAGAGAGAATTAGTGGTTAAGTAAGGTAGTTAATAGGCAATCCCGTGAGGGAGATAAGTCCCGAGAGAGTGAGAACTCATTAAACATCTATAGGCGATCCCGTGAGGGAGATAAGTCTCGTTGAGTGAGAGCTCCATAAATATCTGTTGGTTAAGGAAGTGCCCCATGAAGGGAAGAGTGGATGTAGGAGTTGGACTCCGAACCACTATAAAAATATGTGTGTTCTTATTTGCTTTCATATTAATGTTGGTGTATACAGTAAAGCAAACTTTTAGTGAGCTTTTGTGGATGTATATTCAATTTCCTTATTATCTGAAATAAATGATTTTTCACATTATTGCATTCTTATAAATTTCTTATGTGTCTGCTTATCTTATATTGTAGACTATGTGGTGGGTTTGTAGTCACACAGAAGATCACATTGTCAAGTTCCTTATAAGATATAAATAGTATTCACAACTGAGATAGTTCTGGACATAACTATTGGTTTAAGTTGTAGTATAAACTTGTTGGTGGCTTGTCTTGGCCATTAGTTTATACTAGTGCACTTTGTCGTATTGAATCGGTCATAGATAAGACATGTTCTTCTATTCTGACTGTTATGAAGAACTAGAGGTCTTGGTGACTTTTGTAATTCTCAACCCCAAGTGTGGTATTTAGATATGTGGGGTGCTTTTTCACTGCATTGATTTACTATAGGTGAGAATCTTGGTAGATCTCTCACACTTCGTATTTTGGGTAGTGACATCGCTCGCATGATATCTATTTATTGTCATTGGGGCACCGTGTCCTGGACATCCAAGATGATGACGTCCCTTGAGGAAACTCATAAAGGATTATCGTATTAAACCCTGCAGGTGGATTTAATTCGTACGACAACAAGGTTGAGTGGTACTACTCAAGGAATAATAGATATTAATTAATTAAAGCAGTCAGAAGCTTTAATAATTAATAGACGTGCGATATCTTTAACACGGGGAATTATAAAGTCTAATAGAAGCCCTGATTCGGTTCGGGATAGGACGGGAGTGCAACATTAATTCTCTAGTGGGATGAATTAATGTTCTCGGGCCAAATTAATGTTCTGGGCTGAACATAAGAATATTTGGGTCCGGAAGAAGCCCAAACCCTATACCTTCTAGTGGATCCCTAGTCTGGCTCACGAAACCTGAGGAGTATAAATAAAGGAGCCTAGTTTCGTCCAAAACCTTAAGCATACGAAACAAAAATTTCTGCAGCCGGGTAAATTAGGGTTTGAGGAGACGAAACAGCAGGCGTCTTCTCCACGTTCGATAGATTGTTGTCCACTCAGCATTCGGACGAGGCTGGGAGACAGACTAGAAGATCTGTAGTGGAATCAACATCTCAATCTTTAAGGGTAACGAATTTAAACCTTGCTCTAGTCGCATGTTTAGGTTTTAATTTTAATACGTATTCGGTTGGCATCCAATATCGATCCTGGCAACGGACCGCCCTCATCGGAGCATTCCATCAATTGGTATCAGATCCGGATTCGTAGATTATTGGCTCTGCCTGAAATGTATCGGTTGTTGATTTCGTTTCTATTTTCATAATGTTTGAATCTATTTCTCTATCGCAACCCTAAGTGAGTTTTTAATCGGTTTTTTCCCACCAGATAAGAAGTGTGGGTAGATGTAGGCTTTTTTCATAGATCACTGTAATAGGGTGCTCATTATTGTTGTATTTTATCGCGATGGAGGTTGGAGGATAATAAGGAAAATGGGCGATTAGGGTTAGGGTTATGGCCATTGGTCGGTTAAAACAGTTTTGGCCATAACTTTTGACTCGGTTGTCCATTTTCCTATTATAACCATGTTTTGGAAACCTGGTGAGGTCCTCTACAAAATCTCACTGATATGCTAGGACCGCCTATGTCGAGAGCTAATTCAATTTCCTTGATGAATTTTTCTGCCAGTTTAAGTCGATGGACGAGAAATCGAGTCGTTTGCCTTGCGTGAGAGGCAGATGCGAGGCATCCATCCACGCCCTTCATTTATCATTGTAATAGCTTAGAGTAGGCTATTTTTTATGGTTTTTCAAGGGGTTGCGATAGATGTGCATTTATTTCTGCTTTTATTTATCGCCTCTTGCTTTGTTGTGGCTTGCTTGTTTTTTTTAATATGTTATGCCTGTAAATAACCTTCATGTTACAAATGACTAAGTGATATAGATGTGAATTTTAATTAATTCATTGGCCTCCACAATTGGTCTTTAAGTAAGGTGTTTGTTGCTCGTGGGACCTAGGAGTCTCCCCTTAACAGATGCAACATTCACAAGCTTACTAGTTAAGACTTCTAGTCAAAATGTTTTAATCCATAGATGAAATGTGTGGTCCACCCCAATGGATGTGTCACACATGAGTTCATCGGTAAAGAATAATTCAAGATAATTGTATGGAATTATTTGCTAGAGACGTGTTCTCTTGATGAGCTCGTCGATTGTGAATAGTGGTTCCTACAGTTAAATTGTGAACATCACTCAGATGTGAATTTTAATATAACTTCCCAACGGAGTCCCTGTTCTAATTCACATGGCTAGTTAAGGTCCAACTGTTGATTTCGTTCGTCATAAGGATAGGTTGACGTGATATCGAAATCAAAGACTGGGTGTCTGTTTGACAAACACATCCGTAAATGACCACCCTAGCTTGCGTGTGTGTTTGTTGGGCTTTTGGAGGTTGTATTAAATGTTGGTTTTGAAGGTTTCCAATATTTTATGCTTCAATTCATGTGACTTAATGTCTGCTTACATTTTATTTATTTTAGATAATTATGATGATGTCACTCAACCCGCTTTCGATTATTTTAAATCAAAATAAGCTAACTGGTCCGAATTATTTGGATTGAAAAAGAAATCTGGACATTGTCCTAGTTGCAAGTGAGTACAAATTTGTGCTCAATACACCTGCTCCTGCCCCCTTGGAACACGATTCCACTGAAGAGCAAAAAGAGGCTCATAAGAAGTGGCACAAGGCTAATGAGATGGCTCGTTGTTACATTTAGGCCTCGATGTCAAATGTTTTACAACAGCAGCATCAAAACATGCCTAATGCCGCAGATATAATGTTGAGCCTAAAAGAGCTTTTTGGTGAGAAAGATAGGGCTGTCCGTTTTGAGGCTATGAGGAGCATTATGTCAACCTCTATGCCAGAGGGAGCGTCCATGAGGGACCACTGTCTCAAGATGATGGAATATCTGAATGAGATAGAGGTCCTCGGAGGAGAAATCGATGGTAATACCAAGATCGATATGATCCTGAACTCGCTCCCAAAGTCCTTTGAAAACTTTCGTTTAAACGTGATCATGAGTAAGAAGGACTATACCATAGCCGAGCTTCTTGCGGAATTGGTCGCGGCGGAGGTCTCATGGGTAAGGGTAAGGGACCACAGGCTCATGTTTCTGTTCAAGCTGGACCTTCTTCGTCTAAGGGTGGGAAGAAGAAAAAGCCTTTACAGAAAAGGGGTAGCGGAAGCAGTGGGAGCAAGAAAGTGGCGCCTTCTGGTGGCGTGAAAAAGCCGAAAGGCAAATGCTTCAAATGTAACAAGACAGGACACTGGAAGCCTGATTGTCCTCTCCTGAAAAAGGATAACTCTGGTACGTCTCTTGCTCTGGTTGTTGAAACATGTTTTGTGGCTTGTTCTGCCTTTTCTTGGGTAGTAGATACAGGAGCCACTGATCATGTTTGTTATACCTTGCAGGGGTTTCTGCAGACAAGGCAACTGAGTGAGGGTGAGATTACTATCAGTTTGGGAAATCCTGCGACAGTAGCAGTGGTCGCAGTGGGAGATGTGCACTTGTGTTTTTCTAATTCTGTTTTAGTATTAAAGAACGTTTTATACATGCCGAGTTTTTGGAAGAATTTAATTTCAGTTTCAAAGTTATTTATGGATGGATGCTCAGTTATTTTTAATGACAAAGTTGTTATTATGAGAAATGACTCTTTAATCTGTTCTGGCGCGTTAGAAAATAATCTTTATACTATTACTTGTGCATACCATACTGTGACTGAAGCTCATTCATCGTCATCCTCAAATAAGAGAAAAGAACCTTCTAAGTTGAATCAAACATACCTTTGGCACCTAAGGTTGGGTCATGCCAATCTAAGGAGGATTCAAAGACTGGTAAGTAGTGGGTTTTTGGAGTATCTCCAAGTGGAACCATTCTCAGTCTGCGAATCCTATTTGGAGGGCAAGATGACCTCGAGGCCTTTTAAGGCCAAGGGGAATAGGGCCAATGGTGTGTTGGAATTGATTCACTCTGATTTGTGTGGACCCATGTCTGTTCAAGCTAGAGGTGGTTTTGAGTATTTTGTCACTTTCATTGACGATTACTCAAGATATGGATATATCTACCTGATGAGCCACAATTCTGAATGATTTGGCCAGTTCAAAAAATTTAGGGCAGAAGTGGAGAACCGTCATGGTAAGAGTATCAAGTCACTACGATCTGATCGTGGTGGCGAATACCTTAACAATGAATTTAGGCAACACTTACTAGAGAACGGGATTACATCCCAGCTCACCGCGCCTGGTACTCCCCAATAGAATGGCATGGCTAAGAGAAGGAATAGAACTCTATTAGAGATGGTGAGATCGATGATGAGTTAGGCTTCATTACCCACCTCCTTTTGGGGATATGCCTTGGAAACGATAGCGTACCTTCTAAATTACGTACCTTCTAAAGCAGTTCCAAAAACTCCAATCAAATTGTGGTCTGGGCGAAAGCCTATTCTAAACCACATTCGGATTTGGGGTTGCCCAGCACATGTGCTGAATAAGGAAGCTGATAAGTTGGCACCTAGAACTGAAGTACGGTTGTTTGTAGGATACCCTAAAGGAACGAAAGGTTATTATTTTTATAGTCCTAATGACCAGAGGGTGATGGTGAGTACCAATGCCTGGTTTTTAGAGGAAGACTATATGAATGAGCATAAGTCCAACAGTGAAATCATTCTAAATGAGTTGAGGGGAGACAATGGCACACCAAGTGTGCAAGAGGAAACACCACAAGAGACTGCACAACGGGTTACTCTGATGAACCCTTGTATACATTGCCTCGTCGTAGTGGGAGGGTTTTTCATCAACCTGATCATTTCATGTTTTTGGGAGAGTCTGCGGACTTGATTCCAGATGATGAACATGATGATAACGATCCCTGGACTTACAAAGAGGCAATTCAAGACAAAGATGTAGAGTCTTGGCACAAATCTATGGATTCAGAGATTGAATCTATGGATGTTATGGAAGTGTATGACCTAAGTGAACTTCCCCACGACAAGAAAGTTGTTGGGTGCAAGTGGGTCTACAGACGTAAGAGAGGATCCGATGGGCAGATTGTTGCTTTTAAAGCACGGTTGGTGGCAAAGGGTTTTACCCAGAAAGAAGGAATCGACTATGACGAGACCTTTTCACCAGTAGCCATGCTAAAGTCGATCCGGATTCTCTTATCCATAGCTAATCACATGAACTACGAGATTTGGTAAATGGATGTCAAGACAGCTTTCCTTAATGGAGAGTTGGATAAGGACATCTATATGCAGCAACCCGAGGGTTATGTGAAGAAAGGCCAAGAGCATCTAGTCTGGAAGCTAAAAAAGTCTCTTTATGGGCTGAAGCAAGCTTCCAGGTCTTGGAATATTCATGATGAGGTGATCAAATCTTTTGGATTCGAACAATGTCAAAATGAAAGTTGTGTGTACAAGAATAGTAATGGAGACGTAGTGGTATTCTTGGTACTGTACGTAGATGATATTCTTCTTATTGGCAACAATGTGAAAGTATTATCAGACGTAAAGGTGTGGCTTTCAGAGCAGTTTCAAATGAAGGATATGGGAGAAGCATCGTACATTCTTGGTATTAAGGTCATTCGTGATCGAAAAAAGAGAATTTTGTGTTTATCTCAAGCGTCTTACATTGATACTGTAGTTGCTCATTTCAGCATGCAAAACTCTAAGAAGGGCTTACTACCTTTCAGATATGGAGTTCCCCTATCTAAGGATATGTGTCCTGAGACACAGAAGGAGATAGAGGAAATGGCTAAGGTTCCTTATGCATCAGCTGTTGGAAGCCTTATGTATGCAATGATGTGTACGAGGCATGATATTTGCTATGCAGTGGCATGGTAGCGAGATATCAGTCTAACCCTGGTCAAGGGCATTGGATAGCTGTCAAGCACATTCTCAAGTATTTGAAAAGGACTCGAGATTATGCGCTGGTATACCAGTCAGACAGCATGATTCCTTTGGGTTATACCGATTCAGATTTCCAAGCTGATCGAGTTGAACGAAAGTCTACCTCGGGTTATGTGTTTATGCTGGGAGGCGGAGCCATATCTTGGAGAAGTGTAAAGCAAAAATGCATTGCGGACTCCACTATGGAAGCCGAGTACGTAGCTGCCTCAGAAGCTGCTACGGAGGCTGTCTGGCTACGTAGTTTCTTACTGGACTTAGGGGTTTCTAAGAGTATGCCGAGGTGTATCACCATTTATTGTGATAATGCGGGTGCAGTGGCAAACTTGAAAGAACGTAGAGCCCACAAAGCTAGTAAACACATAGAGCGGAAGTACCACATTATACGAGACATCGTAAATCGAGGAGACGTGGCTGTGGCTAAGATTGCATCGTTGGACAACCTGGTTGATCCTTTCACAAAGACTCTGGCAATAAAAGTCTTTGAGAAACATGTAGAGGGTCTTGGTTTACGATGTATTACAGCTAGGCTTTAGTATAAGTGGGAGAATTGTTATGGCTTCATGTGTATACTAAAAGTTTAGCTTGAGTATAAGTGGGAGATTGTTGGTGTATACTGTTGGGATATTTTAGTTTTGATGAATTATGCCAAAACATTATCAACTTGTGTTATTTAAGTTAAATCTACAGATAACAAGTTGAGGAGGAACGAGAGAACAAGTTAAGGGGGAACTCATGAAATCAGACGAAGACGATCGAGATCAGACGGAGCTGCAGACGAGGCCGATCGAGATCAGATGAGAAGGATGAGTTCCGAGTTAACTGACGTGCAGAAACTGACCTACCGTGCAGTTTCTGATGCAGTTACTGTAGCAGCTGATTACTGCAACTGATTACTGTAGCAGTTTACTGTAGCAGCTGATTACTGTAACAGTTTACTGTAGCAGCTGATTACTAGAGCAGTTTTCTAATGCAGTTTGCTGATGCAGTCCAGATGCAGTGCGGACCTGATCTGCTGTGCTGATCTGATCAGGTGAGCTGATCAGATCAGGCGACCAGAAATCAGCAAGATGAACAGTGAAATCAGCACAGATGAATAGTAATCAGGCGAGCTGATCAGATCCGTTAGACACACAAAAAGTTGTCCAATGAGAAGATGACAACACATATATGGATGTGACATAAAGTTGCAAACAACAGTGCAAAAGGACAAAGAAAAGCTGGAAGACTATTAGTATGGATTTGAATTTACTCTCCAACGGTAATATTCAAATCCACACTATAAATACATTGCACTATCTTCAAAAGAAAATAATGGAGGATCCGCAAAGTGAAGATTAAAGCCAAATATTCAAGCATCTCCATTCAAGAACACAGAGAATTAAATATCCAAATTTACCCAAGAGTGTTCTTCATTATATCTAAGCAAAAAAAAGTCATATCATAAGCTTAGAGAGATTTTTCCAACCTTAACATTGAGGCTAAACAAATGTAAGGGAAAATCTCAACCTAGTTGGAAACCAAACAAACCTTACCCAAATCAGTTTGATAGGTTAAGTTTGTAGGTGAGTGAGAACTCGTTAAACATCTATAGGCGATCCCGTGAGGGAGATAAGTCCCGTTTGAGTGAGAACTCGGTAAACATCTAAGCAATCCCGAAAGGGAGGGTAGGTGATCCCTTAGAGGGTGATAAGTCCCGTGAGAGTGAGAACTCGGTAAACATCTATAGGCGATCCCTTGAGGGAGATAAGTCCCATTGAGTGAGAGCTCCATAAATATCTGTTGGTTAAGTTGGTGCCCCTTGTGATAGGGAAGAGTGGATGTAGGACGAGTTGTCTGAACCACTATAAAAATACTTGTGTTCTTACTTGCTTTCATATTAACTGTCATACATACTTTAGCAAATCTGCATAACACATTCGCAAAAATTTTAAAGTCACCTCCCATTTAGATTTTTCGGGTTTTCATGGGTTTTTCTCGGGACCAACAAGTGGTATCAGAGCAGGGTTCAAAAGTTCACTAGCTTTTAATGTGACCACCTGAACTGAACTTTTTTTTGTTAAAACCCATTTAGTTTAAAATGCATAAATTTTATAAATTTCATGGAGGTTGATAATCATCTTCTCATCATTTTATAAAATTTATGCATTTTAAACTAAATGGGTTTTAACAAAAAAAGATCAGTTCAGGTGGTCACATTAAAAGCTAGTGAACTTTTTGAACCCCTCGCTCGATATTATTTAGTTTGTCTCTGAAAAATCTGATGAAAACCCAAAAAATCTAAATGGGAGGTGACTTTAAAATTTTTCGGGTTTTCATGGGTTTTTCTCGGGACCAACATATACTATAAAGCAAACTTTTAGTGAGCTTTTGTGGATGTATATTCAATTTTCTTATTATCTGAAATAAATGATTTTTCACATTATTGCATTCTTATAAATTTCTTATGTGTCTGCTTATCTTATATTGTAGACTATGTGGTGGGTTTGTAGTCACACAGAAGATCACATTGTCAAGTTCCATATAAGATATAAACAGTATTCAAAATTGAGATAGTTCCGGACATAACTATTGGTTTAAGTTGTAGTATAAACTTGTTGGTGGCTTGTCTTGGCCATTAGTTTATACTAGTGCGCTATGTCGTATTGAATGGGTCACAGATAAGACATGTTCTTCTATTCTGACTGTTATGAAGAACTAGAGGTCTTGGTGACTTTTGTAATTCTCAACCCCAAGTGTGGTATTTAGATATGTGGGGTGCTTGTTCACTGCTTTGATTTACTATAGGTGAGAATCTTGGTAGATCTCTCACACTTCGTATTTTGGGTAGTGACATCGCTCGCATGATATCTATTTATTGTCATTGGGACACCGTGCCCTGGACATCCAAGATGATGACGTCCCCTTGAGGAAACTCATAAAGGATTGTCGTATTAAACCCTGCAGGTGGATTTAATCTGTACGACAACAAGGTTGAGTGGTACTACTCAAGGAATAATAGATATTAATTAATTAAAGCAGTCGGAATCTTTAATAATTAATGGACGTGCGATATCTTTAACACGGGGAATTATAAAGTCTAATAGAAGCCCTGATTTGGTTCGGGATAGGACGGGAGTGCAACATTAATTCTCTAGTGGGATGAATTAATGTTCTCGGGCCAAATTAATGTTCTGGGCTGAACATAAGAATATTTGGGTCCGGAAGAAGCCCAAACCCTATACCTTCTAGTGGATCCCTAGTCTGGCTCACGAAACCTGATGAGTATAAATAAAGGAGCCTAGTTTCGTCCAAAACCTTAAGCACACGAAACCAAAATTTCTGCAGCCAGGTAAATTAGGGTTTGAGGAGACGAAACAGCAGGCGCCTTCTCCACGTTCGATAGATTGTTGTCCACTCAGCATTCGGACGAGGCTGGGAGACAGACTAGAAGATCTGTAGTGGAATCAACATCTCGATCTTCAAGGGTAACAAATCTAAACCTTGCTCTAGTCGCATGTTTAGGTTTTAATTTTAATACGTATTCGTTTGGCATCCAATATCGATCCTGGCAACGGACCGCCCTCATCGGCACATTCCATCAATTGGTATCAGAGCCGGATTCGTAGAATATTGGCTCTTCCTGAAACGTTTCGGTTGTTGATTTCGTTTATGTTTTCATAATGTTTGAATCTATTTCTCTATCGCAACCCTTAGTGAGTTTGTAATCAGTTTTTTCCCACCAGATAAGAAGTGTGGGTAGATGTAGGCTTTTTTCATAGATCACTGTAATAGGGTGCTCATTATTGTTGTATTTGATTGCGATGGAGGTTGGAGAATAATAAGGAAAACGGGCGATTAGGGTTAGGGTTATGGCCATTGGTCTGTTAAAACCGTTTTGGCCATAACTTTTGACTCGGTTGTCCATTTTCCTATTATAACCATATTTCGGAAACCTCGTGAGGTCCTCTACAAATGCCACTGATATGCTATGACTGCCTGTGGCGAGAACTAATTCAATTTCCTTGATGAAGTTTTCTGCCAGTTTATGTCGATGGACGAGAAATAGAGCCGTTTGCCTTGCGTGAGAGGCCGATGCGAGGCATCCGTCCGCGCCCTTCATTTATCATTGTAATATCTTAGAGTAGGCTGTTTTTTATGGTTTTTCAAGGGGTTGCGATAGATGTGCATTTATTTATGCTTTTATTTATCGCCTCTTGCTTTGTTGTGGCTTGCTTGTTTTTTTTAATATGTTATGCCTGTAAATAACCTTCATGGTACAAATGACTGAGTGATATAGATGTGAATTTTAATTAATTCATTGGCCTCCACAATTGGTCTTTAAGTAAGGTGTTTGTTGCTCATGGGACCTAGGAGTCTCCCCCTAACGGATGCAACATTCACAAGCTTACTAGTTAAGACTTCTAGTCAAAATGAAATAATAATCCTTAGATGAAGTGTGTGGTCCTCCCCAACGGATGTGTCACACATGAGTTCATCGGTAAAGAATAATTCAAGATAACTGTAGGGAATTATTTGCTAGAGACGTGTTCTCTTGATGAGCTCGTCGATTGTGAATAGTGGTTCCTACAGTTAAATTGTGGTCATCACTCAGATGTGAATTTTAATATAACTCCCCAACGGGGTCCCTGTTCTAATTCACATGGCTAGTTAAGGTCCGACTATTGATTTTGTTCGTCATAAGGATAGGTTGATGTGATAGCGACATCAAAGACTGGGTGTTTGTTTGACAAACACATCTGTAAATGACCACCCTAGCTTGCGTGTGTGTTTGTTGGGCTGTTGGAGGTTGTATTAAATGTTGGTTTTGAAGGTTTCCAATATTTTATGCTTCAATTCATGTTATTTAATGTATGCTTGCATTTTATTTATTTCAGATAATTATGATGATGTCACTCAACCCGCTTTCGATTATTTTAAATCAAAATAAGCTTACTGGTCCGAATTATTTGGATTGGAAAAGAAATCTGGACATTGTCCTAGTTGCAAGTGAGTACAAATTTGTGCTCAATACACCTGCTCCTGCCCCCTTGGAACACGATTCCACTGAAGAGCAAAAGGAGGTGTGAGGTCCCGATTAAAACCAATTTTGCGCGTGCGGAAGCGAAACATGTCACGTGATGCATATAAAAACAGGGGTGAGGGAATGGTCAATACTAATTTTTGCTTTTAAGAACGATGTGTGTTGTTTTGCTTATAATCAAATGCATATGACAAGTATAAACATAAAGCAGTAAAGAACACACAAGATTTTATAGTGGTTCGCATTTAAACCCGCCTTTACGCCCACTCTTCCCTTAACACAGGGGAACCTTAACCGAACTTAACCTGCGGGACTTATATCCTTTTCACGGGATGGCCGAGATGTTTACCGAGTTCACACTCAAACGGGACTTATCACCCTCACGGGATTGCCGATAGATGTTTACCGAGTTCACACTCACCTACAAACTTATCCTATCAAACTGATTTGGGTAAGGTTTGTTTGGTTTTCAACTAGTTTGAGATTTTCCCTTACATTTGTTTAGCCTCAATGCTAAGGATTGGAAAATCTGTCTAAGCTTAGGATATAGCATTTGTGCTTAGATCAAGGTAGAACACTCTTGAATATATCGTGTATCTCTCGCTCATGTTCTATGGTGGAGATGCTCGATGATTTGGCTCTGTAGTTATGTTGAATGCCTTAGCCGCATAAGATCGTGCCATATTTCAAGACTCGCATCATCCGCACACGACCTTGGTAAACCACTGAACCCATATCTTCTTAGCTCAGAGCATCGATGGTGTTTTTCACACACTTTTCTCACGATCCACGCTTGATAATGAAGGAAGAACTTGTATTTATAGTGTGGATTTGAATGTTACCGTTGGAGAGAATCACATTCAAATCCATACTACTTTGTAGCTTTTTGCAGCTTTTTCAGGCTTGTTGTCTTCCTCTCATTGGTCCACGTCAGCTGAATCTAACGGCTATATTCTTCAGTTTCTTCTGAGTCTCTAACGGTTATATTCCTCAGGATCTTCTGAGTCTCAGGATCTTCAGTTCTATCTGAGCCTTAACGTTATCTGAGCTATCTGAGCCTTGAGTTATCTGAGTCATGTCCGAACCTTCAGTTATCTCGAAAGTTATCTGAGCCTTCAGGTTATCTGAGCCTTCAGGTTCTTCAGAAACTTATTGAGTCTCAAGTTCTTGATTCAGCAGACTTCTCTTCAGTGGACCTTGTCTGATCAGGCATACTGACACTCAGGCTTACATTTGTTTAGCCCTTGTCTTCAGCGGAGATTTTCCCTTACATTTGTTTAGCCTCAATGCTAAGGATTGGAAAATCTCTCTAAGCTTAGGATATAGCATTTGTGCTTAGATCAAGGTAGAACACTCTTGAATATATGCGTGTATCTCTCGCTCCGTGTTCTATGGTGGAGATGCTCGATGATTTGGCTCTGTAGTTATGTTGAATGCCTTAGACGTGCTACGATCAAGCCATATTTCAAGACTCGCATCATCTGGCACACGACCTTGGCTGGGAACTACTGGAACCCATATCTTCTTAGCTCTGTAGCATCGATGGTGTTTTTCACACACTTTTCTCACGCATCCACGCTTGATAATGAAGGAAGAACTTGCATTTATAGTGTGGATTTGAATGTTACCGTTGGAGAGAATCACATTCAAATCCATACTACTCTGTAGCTTTTTGCAGCTTTTTCAGGCTTGTTGTCTTCCTCTCATTGGTCCACGTCAGCTGAATCTAACGGCTATATTCTTCAGTTTCTTCTGAGTCTCTATCGGTTATATTCCTCAGGATCTTCTGAGTCTCAGGATCTTCAGTTCTATCTGAGCCTTCAGGTTATCTGAGCTATCTGAGCCTTCAGGTTATCTGAGCTGTCTGAACCTTCAGGTTATCTGAGTTATCTGAGCCTTCAGGTTTTCTGAGCCTTCAGGTTCTTCAGAAACTTATTGAGTCTCAGGTTCTTGATTTAGCAGACTTCTCTTGGCGGACCTTATGCGATCGATCATCTTGGCCTTTCGAAAGCTCTTGAGTTCGGGTTCTCTGAATTCGGACATCGACCCTCGATCACATTTCCTCAAAGCTATCGATTTCTTCTTGCTTGATCCGATCACTCGGTGATCGATCAACATATCTTCGAGATCATCTCGGGGATAGCATCGAGTCATCTCATCAAGTTAGCATATCAGTTATCATATCGATCTCGATCACGCCCGATCTCGATCGGTCTCATCCGCCATCTTCTAATCAGAACCTTCTCTTCGATTTGGCCTTTGGGTTTTAGCTTTTTCTTCACATCCGATTTACCTACAAAGACATCGGGCCTAACCGGAACTCATCTATCTCATCCGATCTCGATCATTCTCATCTGCGACCTCGCCTCGATCTCGATCTTCTTCTTCTGATTTCGTGAGTTCCCCCTCAATTTGTTCTTTCGTTCCCCCTTAACTTGTTATCTGTAAAATAGCTTGAATAACACAAGTTAATAATGTTTTGGCATAAATCATCAAAACTAAATTATCCCAACAATTTCCCCCTTTTTGATAATGACGCCAAAACATTTGAAAATATATGCAATTACAGAGATCGGGTTTTTGGTTTTTAAAAAGATCGATTCGGTCACTTTGAAAATAGTGATCTGTTGAACAACCCGCTCTGATACCACTGTGAGGTCCCGATTAAAATCAATTTTGCGCGTGCGGAAGCGAAACATGTCACGTGATGCATATAAAAACAGGGGTGAGGGAATGGTCAATACTAATTTTTGCTTTTAAGAACGATGTGTGTTGTTTTGCTTATAATCGAATGCATATGACAAGTATAAACATAAAGCAGTAAAGAACACACGAGATTTTATTCGTTCGATTTTAACCCGCCTTTACGTCCCACTCTTCCCTTAACACAGGGGAACCTTAACCGAACTTAACCTGCGGGACTTATATCCTTTTCACGGGATGGCCGAGATGTTTACCGAGTTCGCACTCAAGCGGGACTTATCACCCTCACGGGATTGCCGATAGATGTTTATCGAGTTCACACTCAAGCGGGACTTATCACCCTCACGGGATTGCCGATAGATGTTTACCGAGTTCACACTCACCTACAAACTTATCCTATCAAACTGATTTGGGTAAGGTTTGTTTGGTTTTCAACTAGTTTGAGATTTTCCCTTACATTTGTTTAGCCTCAATGCTAAGGATTGGAAAATCTGTCTAAGCTTAGGATATAGCATTTGTGCTTAGATCAAGGTAGAACACTCTTGAATATATGCGTGTATCTCTCGCTCTGTGTTCTATGGTGGAGATGCTCGATGATTTGGCTCTGTAGTTATGTTGAATGCCTTAGCCGTATACTGATCAAGGCCATATTTCAAGACTCGCGTCATCCGCACACGACCTTGGTAGGAACCATCGAACCCATATCTTCTTAGCTCTGTAGCATCGATGGTGTTTTTCACACACTTTTCTCACGCATCCACACTTGATAATGAAGGAAGAACTTGTATTTATAGTGTGGATTTGAATGTTACAGTTGGAGAGCATCACATTCAAATCCATACTACTACTCAGTAGCTTTTTTTCGGCTTTTTTCGGGCTTGTTGTCTTCCTCTCTCATTGGTCCACGCCATTTGAATCTAACGGCTATATTCTTCTCATTTTTTCCGAGTCTCTAACGGTTATATTCCTCAGATCTTCGAGTCTCGGGATCTTGATTCTATCCGAGCCTTGAGTTATCCGAGCTATCCGAGCCTTGAGTTATCTGAGTTGTCCGAACCTTCAGGTTATCTTAGTTATCTGAGCCTTCGGGTTCTTCAGAAACTTATTGAGTCTCAGGTTCTTGATTCAGCCGACTTCTCTTGGCGGACCTTGTACGTCGAAAGTCTTGACGCCGAACTTCTTGAGTTCGGGTTCTCAATTCGGACATCCTCGACCCTCGAGTCACATTATTTCGAAGTATCGATTTCTTCTTTTTCGATCCGATCGGCTCGACCGATCGGATCAACATATCTTCGTGGATCATCTCGGGGATAAGATCGGGTCATCTGCATCAAGTTAGCATATCAGATTATCATATCTGATCTCGATCACGTCTGATCTCGATCGATCTCATCTACCTTTCATCTTCCGATCAGAACCTTCTCTCGACGGTTCTTGGCTTTAGCTTTTCTTCATATCGGATTTGTGACAAAGACATCGCCTAACTTCGGAACTCATCTAACTCATCTGATCTCGATCATTCTCGTCTTTAGCCTCGTCTGATCTCGATCTTCTTCTTCTGATTTCGTGAGTTCCCCCTCAATTTGTTCTTTTGTTCCCCCTTAACTTGTTATCTGTAAAATAGCTTGAATAACACAAGTTAATAATGTTTTGGCATAAATCATCAAAACTAAAATATCCCAACAATTTCCCCCTTTTTGATAATGACGCCAAAATATTTGAAAATATATGCAATTACAGAGATCGGGTTTTTTTGGTTTTAAAAAGATCAGTTCAGGCGATCACTTTGAAAATAGTGATCTGTTGAACAACCCGCTCTGATACCACTGTGAGGTCCCGATTAAAATCAATTTTGCGCGTGCGGAAGCGAAACATGTCACGTGATGCATATAAAAACAGGGGTGAGGGAATGGTCAATACTATTTTTTGCTTTTAAGAACGATGTGTGTTGTTTTGCTTATAATCGAATGCATATGACAAGTATAAACATAAAGCAGTAAAGAACACACGAGATTTTATTGTGGTTCAGACGAAACCCGTCTTACGTCCACTCTTCCCTTAACACAGGGGAACCTTAACCGAACTTAACCTGCGGGACTTATATCCTTTTCACGGGATGGCCGAGATGTTTACCGAGTTCGCACTCAAGCGGGACTTATCACCCTCACGGGATTGCCGATAGATGTTTATCGAGTTCACACTCAAGCGGGACTTATCACCCTCACGGGATTGCCGATAGATGTTTACCGAGTTCACACTCACCTACAAACTTATCCTATCAAACTGATTTGGGTAAGGTTTGTTTGGTTTTCAACTAGTTTGAGATTTTCCCTTACATTTGTTTAGCCTCAATGCTAAGGATTGGAAAATCTGTCTCACGCCAGATATAGCATTTGTGCTTAGATCAAGGTAGAACACTCTTGAATATATCGTGTATCTCGCCTCGTGTTCTATGGTGGAGATGCTCGATGATTTGGCTCAGTAGTTATGTTGAATGCCTTAGCCGGTATACGATCGGGCCATATTTCAAGACTCGCATCATCCGCACACGACCTTTGGTCGAACCACTGAACCCATATCTTCTTAGCTCAGAGCATCGATGGTGTTTTTTCACACTTTTCTCACGATCCACGCTTGATAATGAAGGAAGAACTTGTATTTATAGTGTGGATTTGAATGTTACAATTGGAGAGAATCACATTCAAATCCATACTACTCAGTAGCTTTTTACAAATTTTTTCAGCTTGTTGTCTTCCTCTCATTGGTCCACGCCACCGAATCTAACGCCATATTCTTCGCTTTTTACGAGTCTCTAATTGTTATATTCCTCGGGATCTTCCGAGTCTCGTGATCTTGATTCTATCGAGCCTTGAGTTATCCGAGCTATCCGAGCCTTGAGTTATCTCGAGTTTATCCAGAACCTTCGGTTATCTTAGCCTTCGGTTATCCCCGAGCCTTCAGTTATCCCGAGCCTTCGTGTTCTTGAAACTTATTGAGTCTCGTGTTCTTGATTCAAATAGAAACTTCTTCTCTTGGACGACCTTATGCGATCGTATACCGACGCTTTCGAAGCTTCTCGAGTTCGGTTCTGGTTCGTACATCCCGACCCTCAGTCACATTGACTCGAGCTATCGATTTCTTCTTGCGATCCGATCAAATTTCGACCGATCGATCAACATATCTTCGTGGATCATCTCGGATAAGCATCAGGTCATCTGCATCAAGTTAGCATATCAGATTATCATATCTGATCTCGATCACGTCTGATCTCGATCAGTCTCATCTGCTCATCTTCTGATCTGTAACCTTCTCTTCTGATTTGCTGGCTTTAGCTTTTCTTCACATCTGATTTGCACAGCACATTAGCTAACTTCGGAACTCATCTAACTCATCTGATCTCGATCATTCTCGTCTGCAGCCTCGTCTGATCTCGATCTTCTTCTTCTGATTTCGTGAGTTCCCCCTCAATTTGTTCTTTTGTTCCCCCTTAACTTGTTATCTGTAAAATAGCTTGAATAACACAAGTTAATAATGTTTTGGCATAAATCATCAAAACTAAAATATCCCAACAGAAGGCTCATAAGAAGTGGCACAAGGCTAATGAGATGGCTCGTTGTTACATTTTGGCCTCGATGTCAAATGTTTTACAACAATAACATCAAAACATGCCTAATGTCGCAGATGTGATGTTGAGCCTAAAAGAGCTTTTTGGTGAGAAAGATAGGGCTGCCCGTTTTGAGGCTATGAGGAGCATTATGTCAACCTCTATGCCAGAGGGAGCGTCCGTGAGGGACCACTGTCTCAAGATGGTGGAATATCTGAATGAGATAGAGGTCCCCGGAGGAGAAATCGATGGTAATACCAAGATCGATATGATCCTGAACTCGCTCCCAAAGTCCTTTGAAAACTTTCGTTTAAACGTGATAATGAGTAAGAAGGACTATACCATAGCCGAGCTTCTTGCAGAATTGGTCACGGCGGAGGGTCTCATGGGTAAGGGTAAGGGATCACAGGCTCATGTTTCTGTTCAAGCTGGACCTTCTTCGTCTAAGGGCACGAAGAAGAAAAAGCCTTTACAGAAAAAGGGTAGTGGAAGCAGTGGGAGCAAGAAAGTGGCGCCTTCTGGTGGCGTGAAAAAGCCGAAAGGTAAATGCTTCAAATGCAACAAGACAGGACACTGGAAGTCTGATTGTCCTCTCCTGAAAAAGGATAACTCTGGTACATCTCTTGCTCTGGTTGTTGAAACATGTTTCGTGGCTTGTTCTGCCTTTTCTTGGGTAGTAGATACAGGAGCCACTGATCATGTTCGTTATACTTTGCAGGGGTTTCTGCAGACAGGGCAACTGAGTGAGGGCGAGATTACTATCAGTTTGGGCAATGCTGCGACAGTAGCAGTGGTCGCAGTGGGAGATGTGCGCTTGTGTTTTTCTAATTCTGTTTTAGTATTAAAGAACGTTTTATACGTGTCGAGTTTTCGGAAGAATTTAATTTCAGTTTTGAAGTTATTTATGGATGGATGCTCAGTTGTTTTTAATGACAAAGTTGTTATTATGAGAAATGACTCTTTAATCTGTTCTGGAGCGTTAGTAAATAATCTGTATACTATTACTTGTGCATACCATACTCTGACTGAAGCTCATTCATCGTCATCATCAAATAAGAGAAAAGAACCTTCTAAGTTGAATCAAACATACCTTTGGCACCTAAGGTTGGTTCATGCCAATCTAAGGAGGATTCAAAGACTGGTAAGTAGTGGATTTTTGGAGTCTCTCCAAGTGGAACCATTCTCAGTCTGCGAATCCTGTTTGGAGGGCAAGATGACCTCGAGGCCTTTTAAGGCCAAGGGGAATAGGGCCAATAGTGTGTTGGAATTGATTCACTCTGATTTGTGTGGACCCATGTCTGTTCAAGCTAGAGGTGGTTTTGAGTATTGTTGGGAGATGAATTTAATAAAGATATATGATTTTGATTAGATCCCAAAACCCCTGAGTATGACATGTTCAGAATAATCTTGTGTTGGTTCCGGTGCAAACGAGTCTTACACGTGTATGGGGGGAATACACGTGTTCAGTGATTTTAAAACCTTTTCTTCTTGAGGTCGACTTGGGTGGATAATCACGAAGATTAGGTTACGAGAAGCACGGATCGCTCTGAGTCAAAGTCTCTTGAGGCAGTGATCTGAGCTTGGTTTGATCTACCTCGGATAATCCCAACCCCGTCTGAGTGTCGGAGATCTGAGTTGCTTGGATCAGGATAACTAACTTCTTTGAATCCTCGGAAGAGAGTTCGGTTTGGTAACTATCTGTTCTAGCTACTCAGTCGTGCGGAATGGTTGGCCCTTAGTTTATACTCGTTTTAAGCTTTGTTGAAAACCTTCCCTTTATGAAATAGTGATTAGGATGTGATTCACTTATGCAACTTGATGGATTGATTCCAAGCCGAATATCGGTGAAAAGTATGCTTTCAAAAAATCAAGTCAATGCTGACGATTAAGCCTGGATAAGGAAAGCGATAAAGAACACAACAATTATAGTGGTTTGAGACTCAAGCTCCTCGTCCACTCTCGCGACTCTTGGAGAAATTCACTATCATCTTAAAGGCTTTACATTACCTCGTGGTTTACTTACTCAACTAAAATACGAGTTTTACACTACTCCCGTGGTTTACTTACTCAACCCGACCTTGAGTTTTACGACTACCTCAAGTAGTTTACTTACTCGAAACACTCACAAAACTTTGGGACTACCCACTGTGGCTTACTAACTTCTCCTCTAGATTTTTCGACTACTCCCGTAGTTTACTAACTCTTTACAACTCTTCTCACCAACAAACACACTCCAACTACCTTCTCGAGGGTTTGGGGTTTTCTCGATTGGTTTCAACTAGGATGAGATATCCTTTACAATGAAGCACAATGCAAAGGGTTAGGATATCTCGACTAAGCTTTGGATAATTCTTATCAAGCTAGGCTTAGTATAGTGAAATTTGTCTTCAATATAGAAGCACTTGGGAAATTCTAAGTTTTTTGAGTGCTTTAACTTTTGCAAGAATAAGTTTGAGCTCTTGAGTTGCGTATATATTTCCGTCACCTTACAATGTAGAGGGTCACCAAGATATTTATAGGCATACACCAAGGTCACTCTTGAAAACTATCAGTTGGAGAGATAAAGTGAGTTTCCTCTTAAGATGTGTGAAGCGGCTATATTTAGGGGTTTGAACCTCCCTAAAACGTTTTAAGCAATAGCCTTTCAAGTGGCCGGTCTTCAACTTTGAAAACCGAGAATCAAGAACTTTTGTAAATCGACATCTTTTACGACTAAGTATCCTTTGAGGAATCAAGACTATAGATGAAGATCTTATATCTTCCAAGATTTCTCTTTTGTCTCCAGGTTAAAGGTAAAGCCTTCAAGAGGCTCTTTTGGTTACAAACTCAGAGTTTGATATAACCAAGAACAAGATTAAGAATATTTATGCACAATTTGAATGTCTTGGCGAATATCTATTTTCAATATAAACGCGAATGTTCCGAGGCACCAACCTTCTATCCGGCGATATATCGGAAGATCCTCCTTAGAAAAATAGATATTTGCCAAGACATTCAAATTCGCATAAAAGGAATTAAGTCGCCTTGATATTCTTGATCTTATTCTCAACTCTTGAGTTTGTGTCAAAAAGAGCTTTGAGTCTTGTCTACTTTAACCTTGAGACAAAAGTCTTTAGAGTTTAACATTGTACAATATCGACATCGACATCTTGAGGATTGATTCACCGAAAAATATGTCAAGTACAAAGTTCCAGATTTCAAAAAGTGAAGACTTGCTTTCATGAAAGGCTATTGCCTAAAACGTTTAGAGTTTCAAAACCCTAAATATAGTCGCTCCTCACACACCATAAGAGGAAACTCACGGGTTATCTCCTCCAACGGATAGTTTTTCACGAGTGACCTTGGTGTATGCCTATAAATACTTGTGACCCTTTTGGGATTGTAAGGTTAATCAAATTTATATTAACAAGAGCTCAAACTTATTATCGAGAGTTAAAGCACCTCAAAAACTTAGAATTTCCCAAGTGCTTTTAAATCAAGAGAGCTCATTAAACTAAGCCTAGCTTGATAAGATATATCCAAAGCTTAGTCGAGATATCCTAGCCTTTGCATTGTACTTTATTGTAAAGGATATCTCATCCTAGTTGAAACCAACCAAGAAACCCAAACCCTTGTGAAGGTAGTTGGTGTGTGATTGTTGGTGAGAAGAGTTTTAAAAGAGTTAGTAAACTACGCTTAGAGTAGTCGAAAAGCTCTAGAGGTGAAGTTAGTAAGCTACAGAGGTAGTCCAAAAGCTTGTTTGTGTTTGAGTAAGTAAACCACGGAGGTAGTCGTAAAGCTCAAGGTCGGGTTTTCAAAGTAAACTACGTGAGTAGTCGTAAAGCCCAGTAAATTGAAGTTGAGTAAGTAAACTACGCGAGGTAGTCGTAAAGCTCAAGGAAGTGTTTAGTGAATTTCTCCGAGGATCGTAGAGAGTGACGAGGAGCTTGAGTCTCCTCAAACTACTATAAATTGTTGCATTGTTTATTGCTTTTTTATCGCTTAAACCGCTGATTGACTTAAATCAATGCATATTTTCACCGACATTTCAAAGGTAGTCCTAATCAATCCATTGAAGTTGCATATAATTGAATCACAAACCAATCACTATTCCATTCAAAGCTCAAGGTTTTCAAAGAAAGCTTAAAAACGAGTATAAACTAAAGGGCCAACTATTTCCAAGACATCCGAGCTTGAGTCTCCGAGAACAGATAGTTACCAAACCGAACTTACTTTTTTGACGAGGGTTCATCCAGGAAGTTAGTTATCCGATCCAAGCAACTCAGATCTCCGAAAACTCAGACTCCCATTCCAGATTATCCGAGGTTTCGAAAAAGGGTACTTACGCTTAAAGAGATTTTGACTCAGAGTGATTTGTGCTTTATCCGGGGTTTAGACCAATCTTCGTGACCACCGACCCAATTTGACCTTCAAGAAAGAAAAAGTTTTAAAAACACCGAACACGCGTGTATTCCCCCATACACGTAAAGACTCTGCTTTAGCACTGGACCAACAAGTGGTATCGAGAGCGATTGGGTTCATCTTGACCACTGCTTTTGTTGACCAAAGTTTTATTTGTTAAAAATACTTGTGGTCTATCCGAATCGATCTTATTTTTGAATTCTTAAAAGACTCGGATAAAAATGTCTTCTAAGAAACTTCCCATGTTCTCGGGAGAACTATGATTTATGGAGATCGAGAATCCGTGTTCACCAGATTCTAAACATGAACGAATGTGGAGAGTGGTCTCTGAAGGGCCATTCCAATTTACTGTGGTGAATCCCAGAGGTACAGAAAATGAGAGAAACGATCCTAGAGCAGAATTTCCTAAGTCTGATGACCAACTGACTCCTGAGGAGAGAAAGTTAGTCAATCTAGACTAAATTGCTAAAGACACACTATACAAAAGACAATTGATGATGGTGTGATGGGAATGATCTCTCACTTCAATATCGCAAAAAGAAAATTGGGATACACTAGTCAGAATGTGCCAAGGCACGATCATATCAAGGAAAACAAACTTTTCGGGTTGCAATAGGAAAGTTTGATAGTTTTGAAATGGAAGAAGGTGAATCAATTGACAAATTGGAAGTCAGATTCACTAGTATTATGAATGATCTAAATGCACTTGGAAAGAAATATCCACAGAGAGAAGTTGCATTGAAAATTCTTAGAGGTCTTTCTAAGAAATGGGATATACATGCAGTGGTGATTGAAAACACCAAAAACATTAATTCAATGTCATATCAACAAGTCTTCTCCGAAATTTTGAAGGCCTATGAGTTTGTAATTGATAAGAAATCTAAAAGGGGCGACAAAGAAAGATGATTCATCATCTAGTAAGAATGTGGCTTTTAAGGTCAAAGATAAAACCTGTAAAACTAGAGAGTCTGAGAACTCCCTTGCTAAGAATCAGGATGAGCTTGAGGATAAGCTAGCATTGATGGCAAGGAGGTTTGAAAGACTTAATAGTCGATATGGAAAATACAAAAGCTATTACAGGAATCACAGGTACCAGAAGAAACCTGAGGACAAACCAACTGAGAAGAGAAAGGACTCGGCTCAAGGATCTTCATCCAGAAAGAAGGACTCCAAGTCCAAGGAAGAAAGTGATCAGGATGATGATGCCAACAGATGCTACAATTGCCAAAAGAAAGGTCACTTCCAGTATGATTGTCCTGACCTGAGTGCTAAGGAGAGAAGAGAAAGGCAAGCTAAAAGAGACAAGAAGTTCTCAAGCAAAAAGGCCATGGTTGTAGAAGAAGAACATTCTGGAGGAGGATCTAGCTCTTCAGATGAAATATTCTCGACAAGGGAAAGTGATGACATTTGTCTGATGGCCATTGAGGAGGTAAACTCTTCTTTCTCTGTTGTTGCTCCTACACTAGCACAAGAGTTGTCAAGTTCAACTGTAAACAGTCAATTTGACCTGATGGATTCTTTTGAGAATCTGATGAAGGACTATGCTGTTTTACAAGAACTGCTAAATGAAACTCAAGAGCAGAATAAGGAACTGAAGGCTGAAAATCTAAAATGGAAAGACTCTAGCAAAACTGAGATCACTTCTCAATTAATGGGAGCTACTGATGAACTGGATGTTCTGAAAGTACAACTCTCAGAGAAAGAGAAGTTGATAATGACCCTAACTGAAAAGCTAGAGAAATCCACTGAAGAGATTCGGCTGATCAGAACTAAGTTCAATGACCTCTCTGAGAAGCATGAAACTCTACAGAACTGTGAGGATAGTGCACAGAAGAAGTTAACTCTATTGAATATTGCATCTAAAGTAATAGATGAAATTCAGAGTTACCAGAGATCTGTCACTATAAAATCTGGATTGGGATACATTCCAGGGGGAACCTCACAAGGTCATCTGAATGCTGCATCAAGTAGCATGAAGATAATCTTTGTAAAACCAGTGGCACCCACACTTCAAACTGAAGAAATGCCCAAGGTTGTAGACAAGGGAAAATGACCCATGGTTTCCAAAAAACCAATGATCGGTAGGAAAGCCAAAACCTCAGGTGAAGGCTAGAAAACCTGAGCACTCAGTTGGAAAATTTCAGGCAAGTACTTCAAAGCCTCAGGCTAAGAATGCAATCCTGAAAGGATCTACACTGAACCATCAGAGGAATCTTCAGAAGAGAAACACTCACCAGAGATATTCTCAACTAAAGAGACCAAGTCCTCAGTATACTGAAAGACCCAAATTTCAGTATAGACAACTTGAACCCCACTTGCCTAAGGGTAAAGGTTATCTGAACCCGAGTCAACAAAGATTTAGACCGGCTGCACAGAAGCCTAAGCATCTGAACAAAAGGCCTGAACCAAAGAAAAATTCAAAGGCTCATGTTCATGCTAAAGCTAGCACACATACACAGAAGACTGCTAAGGCACCCAGAGTAGTGAATGTGTATGTTGATGTTTATGGAAGACAATTAGCCACTCTAAAGTGATTAGAGTTGTCAGACATATTTGGATTCTGAAAGGTACAGCTAACCTTGTAGGACCCTACACAAATTGGGTACCTAAAAATTGATCTATTTTTCCGGAGGGAAAACAAGGGCACAAAAGTCGATTAAAGATCACATAGCACGATGAAAGCGGGGATGAAAAAGACCTGATGTATGGTATCTTGACAAAGGATGCTCAAGACATATGACAGATTCAAGAAGATACTCAAAGGACTATGTTGAACAAAGAGGCCCTCGGATCACTTTTTGGAGATAACTCCAAGGATGATCAAGGATATGGAACTTTGGAAATCGACTCGATTCATATCCATGGTGTTTCATATGTATTCGATTGAAGCATAATTTGCTTTCAATAAGCCAATTCTGTGATAAGGGTTTTAATGTTGAGTTCTCTAAGAACTTATGTTATGTGAAAGATGATACAACACAGAAAATATTACTGACTGGTACTAGAAAAGGAAATGTGTATCTTGCTGATTAGAGTTCAACTCCTAAAGATACATGTTTGGTTGCTAAAAGTTCCATAGATACCAGTTGGTTATGGCATAAAAGAATGAATCACCTGGATTTCAAAACCCTGAATAAGCTTGCAAGGTTAGCCCTTGTGAGAGGGTTGCCTAATGAAGTGTTCAGTAAGGAACATATTTGTGATGCGTGCCAGAAAGGAAAACAAGTTAGAGCATCATTTAAAAGCAAAATAGATGTTTCTACTGAAAGAATACTTCAGTTACTGCATATGGATCTTTTTGGTCCTATAACACCAGTGAGAACTAATGGCAAGAAATACACATTGGTAGTAGTTGATGACTACTCAAGATATACTTGGGTCATATTCTTACTCAGTAAGAAAGAGACTCAGATAAAGTTTGCCTGATGCATGAAAAGGGCTCAAGATTTGAGAAAAATCTGAGTGTGGTCAAAATCAGATCTGACAAAGGAACTGAATTTATAAATCATATCATATTTGATTATTGTGCAGCAAATGGAATTTCACGTGAAACATCAGCTGCAAGGACCCCTCAACAAAATGGTGTTGCTGAAAGAAGGAACATGACTCTTAAAGAAGCTGCAAGGACAATGATAGTTGAGGCTGATATTCCTAAAAGGTTTTGGGCTGAAGCTGTCAATACTGCATGCTACTCACAAAACAGATCCATGTTGACCAAGAGTCAAGGCAAAACACCCTATGAGCTTTGGAATGAAAGGAAGCCTCTTGTTTCTTTCTTTCGTGTGTTTGGTTGCAAGTGTTTCATACACAATAATGGTAAAGATCGATTGAAAACATTCGATAGTAAAGGCGATGAAGGAATATTCTTAGGATATTCTCAAGTCAAGAAAAACTTCGAGTTTACAACTCAGAGAACTCTTATTGTGGAGGAAACACCTCATGTTGTTTTTGATGAATCTACCTGTGTTCAGAAGAAACAGGAACATGATGCAAATGAACTGACCAAGAGGATCACCAGATTAAGCCTGAAAAAGAATGACAAATCATCCACTAAACCTGAAAAGAAGAAGTCAGTCACTATCTATGATTGGGTGACTCGGGACTCGAATAAAGAAGTTCAGGATGGAACTCGGGATGGTGAGACTCGGAAAGCCAACACACCAAAAGGTGACCAATCTGAACAAACACCAGTTCAGACTCAGGTATGTGATGCCAATGAAGATGTGGTCACAGCTGAGGCAAATTCTGAATCTATCAACCAAAGGGGAACAAATGTCTCTGACAATGTTCTAAATAGAATTTCCCCTGAGGAAGATGATTCCCTTTCTCCTTTTCTGTTGTTCCCTGAGTTTACTGAATTAAATGAACCTAACATTTCAAATGTTGAGGATATTGTTGAAGGGGGAACATCAAGAAGGAAATGGTTAGATAGTCATCCTACAAGTCAGATTGTGGGTGATCTAACTGAAGGTGTTAAAACAAGAAGGTTCCATGGTGAGAGTGCACTATTCTCGCCGCTTCCTATCGGAGAAAGAACCTCATGAGATTGGTGAAGCTCTACAAGATTCTCATTGATTCTTCTTATGCAAGATGAAATTTGAATCAATTCTCAAGGAATGAAGTATGGGAGCTAGTAGATAGACCTGAAAGGCACAATGTCATTGGAACCAAGTGGGTATTTAAGAATAAAAGAGATGAAAACAACAACATTGTAAGAAACAAGGCAAGGCTAGTTGCACAAGGTTATTCCCAAGAAGAAGGCTTGGATTATGATGAAACCTTTGCACTGTTGCAAAAAGACTAGAAGCCATCGATTGTTTCTTGCATATGCCGCCCACATGAAGTTCACAATCTATCAAATGGATGTGAAAAGTGCATTTCTGAATCGGTGTGCTTAAAGAAGAGGTTTATGTGGAACAACCTCTTGGTTTCAAAACAGAATGACCAAGTTTACAGCTCGTAAAAGCTTTGTATGGTCTTAAACAAAGACCCGAGAGCATGGTATGATACTCTTTCTCGGTTTCTTCTTGACCATGGTTTTGTCAAAGGGATTGATAGAACTCGCTTAGATATAGAAGATGGGGAAGATATCTTACTGGTTCAGATATATGTTGATGACATCATTTTTGGATCTCCAAACCTTCAGCTGTGTGAAAAGATTTCAACACTGATGAAAGACAAGTTTGAGATGTCAATGATGGGGGAGATGAATTTCTTTCTAGGTCTTCAAGTGAAACAATCAAATGAAGGAATCTTCATCAACCAGGCAAAGTACACCAGAGATCTGATTGCCAAATATGGTGTACAGAATTGCAATGCAGTTAGAATTCCTATGAATACTAACTACAAGATGGATCCTGATTCTGAAGGCAAATCAGTGAGTCATACTGATTATAGAGAAATCATTGGATCATTGCTATATCTCACAGCAAGTAGGCCGGATATAACATTTGCTGTTGGGATATGTGCAAGATACCAAGCTAATCCTAAGGCTAGTCACATGGAGGCTGCCAAAAAGATACTGGAGTATCTTAAGGGCACAGTGAATAGAGGATTATGGTATCCAGTTGATGATAACCTTGAATTAACCGGGTTACTCGAGATGCTTGACATATGGAGGTTGCGAGGATTGACAGAAGTCCACTACAGAACTTGTCAATTTCTAGGAAGTAAGCTGATATCTTGGTTTTCGAAGAAATAGACCTCGATAGTAACCATCTTCTAAAGAAGTTTGAATACATGGTCGCGAAGTCAGGCTTTGTGCTTTTATTCTTTGCTCGCACAACAATTAAGGGATTATAAAGTTGTAGCCCATGAAGTACCAATATTTTGTGACAATAATAGTGCCATTGCTATTTCACAAAATCCGTTATTGCACACCGATGCAAGCATGTGGATATCGACATCACTTCATCGAGATCATGTCGAGAAAAAGGACATAAGGATGGAGAAAATTCATAAT
This sequence comes from Stenogyne calaminthoides, assembly GCA_037126765.1. NCBI lineage: Eukaryota > Viridiplantae > Streptophyta > Magnoliopsida > Lamiales > Lamiaceae > Stenogyne > Stenogyne calaminthoides. The sequence goes on from JBBCBC010000028.1 coordinate 13,874,437, forward strand.
GATAAGCAGAGAGCCGATATCTTGACTAAACCTTTGGTCAATCAAGATTTCGTGAACTTTCGATTGAATTAGGGATGTTAGATCCAGTGTATAGAGTAAAATCAAAAATTGAAGGTTTTCGGATGCATGAAGTTTTCTCGAAATTCTCTTGAGAAACTCGGATAAAATGGAAATAATTGACCGAGTCTCGTGAAACTCAGATTCTTGAAGGTCGAGAATCGAGAATAGTATCTTGAACCCATTCAAGACTTCGAGATTATCTTGACATTTTATCAAGGTCAATACTTAGTAAGACTGATAGAGGGAAATTAGTCCAAGAAGTAATGACTCATCGACTCATTTATTGCTTAAGTGGAGCTCAAGAATCATTTGCAATAAATACAAAACACCTAAGGAATGTTTTTATGGGATCTTTTGAAATTCGAAGAAGGTCAACAGTCATTTAATGCTCTGTTACATTAATGACCAATGAGGATATTTTGACGGCTTACTTTTCAGAAGATCGACTGTTCGCATACCCGATTAATCGGAGATTAATCTCAACCGTTGCTTTTCACCTAACCTAACGCGAATCCCCACGATCTCGAAATTATATATTCCCCAAGAAGCCATTCAAGCCAAATTTTATCAAACCCTTCGTTCCCAAAATCCTCTGCAAGAAAATCCCCTTTGCCCAGAACTCCCAAACCCTAAATCTTCAATCTCTCAAATGGCTCCTACCGTTTTCGATAAATTAGCCAAAACCAATAAACCTTGGTACGAGTTTGTTGTCTCGCTCGATAGCACAACCAACTCTAAACCAGAAGAGGAGGCTGTGTTATCAGCCAAGATTACAATGTTACACAAGGTATCTCTGATCTTGATTGATCTGATGAAGGATAGAGAATTGAGTGAGGACAAAATGATTCCCTACAAACTAGCGCACAAGAAGATGTTGTTGATCAATAGGCAGATAACTGGCCTTGCTAATGATGATGATGATGAGGTTGTTGTTTAACCAGCAACAAAAGTCCGCAAAAAGTGACAAGCTGGTCAAAAGAGGAAGGATGTTGCAAGGAAGCCAGAAAAGGGAATAGTTCTTAAGGAACCAGCCCAACCAGCTGCAAAGGAAACCAAATCAGCACCAACTGCTGATTTTGCAAGAAAAGGGAAAAAGAAGGAGACAAAGCTGGTGGATGAGCCTTCTGATTCAGATGATGATGATTATATTCCCATCAGTAAACTACCCTCAAGAGGACGAGGTCAGGCTTCCAAGGTTACATCTCATGGTGCTGCTTAGACTGAGCCTCTGCAGAACACCATTCAGATTCCTTCTGTATCTACCGAATCTGAATATCTGGATACTTCATCTACTCCACATATAGCAAATCCAGATCCTCTTTCTGTTGTGCCATTTTCTCCATCCTCCTAGCCCGAGCTAGAACCAGAAATTCTCTCTTTTACAGAGAAAATTATCAGACGGCGACTGGAGAAAATGCTGGAAGATAGGTATCTGGAATTGGCCATCAAACCAGATGCTAAGGCCACAGTCCTTGATGTGCTCACCTGGAGAGACATCCGACTGAAGAAATTTGAAGATTTTGGAATTGTTCTGGAGCAGAAGGGTGGCATTCGTCCCTTTCTTGAGTATGAGCTACAGATGAGGAAGATAGCTGGTGTGGAAACTGCTCCAGACCTGATTTTTGATGATGTAGTGGCCGGCTTGATCACAAGACAGTTGGGAATGTCGGACACTCCAATGCACAGGGAGCTAACACACAAAATGGTCAAATACAACCAAACCATGCAGCAGATGAAGTGGGTTGTAGAGGAAGTGGATGATGGTGGTCCAATCAGCATCGAGGAACTGTTTGAAGAGCTGCCTGAAGAAAGCCATCCAAACTGAAAGAGAATATGTATCTTCTCACTGCACGAGGATAACTGAAGAATTGAGAGATACAACAGCTGACAAGATGGTGGAGGTTAACGAAAAGTTGGCCAAGATTGAGGAAACCAGAAATCAGTAGTTCACTTTGATGATGAATGAAAAGATGGTTGAATTAACCAAGATGCACAATGATCTTGTTGATGCTTCAAAGAGAGTCAACTCTACTGCTGATAAGCTTGAGCATATGTTCGATAAAGCCAGCCCTATTGTAGACAAAGCTCAAACTTCTATGCTGACAATAATTGAAAAGGCAAGCCCTGTTGCTGGCATTGAATCTCCTGTCCTTAAAGATTTAAAGCAAGATCTTTCGAAGCAGATTGGTGACCTCAGCTCTTAGCTGAAAGCTTGTTTTGAGGGAACCAAAAATGGGGAAGAAGAGAAAGATGCTGAAGTCCAGGGAAGGTTGAATCAAGTCGAGAACTTTGTAGCTGGGATCTAGATCACTCTGGAGAAGAAAAGGTTAAAGAAAGATGCCCAAGCAGCTGCAGAGTTAGAAGAAGCAGAAGTAATCTCTTCCTCTACTGAATCCGATGAGCGTGCCAAGAAGGGCAAGAAAACAGCTGATGCTGCAAAGAAAAAGAAAACATCAAACCTGCTGACAAAAGGAAAGCTGAAGAATTTAAGAAGGCAGAGCTGGACAGGCAGAAGAGATTAGAAGAAGCTTCAAGCCTTGATAAGTCTTACAGAATGAAGAAGAAGAAGGGCTCGTAGCTGAATCTGGAGAATGTTCACACTTTGTTGAACCAGTCCTTCCTGCTGATGTGGATGTGATTGTTAAGCCAGATAAGAACATGGTGAAAGAATGGAGATAAATCAAAGGTGAATGGTATATCTCGGCTTACATCAATTAAGTTATTCCTACCAATGTGGACAGAGATTAAATATTCAGAGATTGGTTGAGTAACAAGCATCCAGTATTCTATGATAATATCATGAGAGAGGCCAAGAAACTGAGTTGCATACCAGTTGCCCCCGAGATCGAAATCATGGAATACAAGAAGACTCCAGATAGAAGGTTAGACAAGATTGCTTTCAACGCAACTCTGAACAAATGTCTGGCTCAAGATGACATCTTCGATGAGAGCAAAGCTGCAGAAGTCAAGGCAAGATTGTTTGAGATGTGTGCTATACCAGAAAAAGAAAGGTATTGAAGTTATCAGAAGACCCCTTTTTGTAAGATCAGATTAGGATATCTTCATTCTGTACTTGTAATTCCTACATCTTTAATGAAATATTCTACTTTTCTGATCTTAAGACAAATTCTCATTGTTTTCTGATACACTACTTTTCTTCACTGATACATAACTTATGTTCAGCATACTTTCTGGGTAATGTTTTGGTTCCATCAAAAAGGGGAAAATTGTTGGGAAATTTATAGTTTTGATGGAAGTTCCAAAACAGTTGTAATAAGACCAGTCGAACCTGTTAGTCGACTGATGAATTGATAGGAAACCAGCTGAACATGTTAGACAGCTGATGAATTATAATAGGTCACATATTGAGGGGGAACTCAATATGTATAGGTTAAGTCCTGGAGAAGATTAGAAGCGAAGATCAGAAGCGAGGATCAGCAGTTGCAGAAGACCAGAAGACCTATTCTTAGAGTACATCAGCAGAGTCGATAGGTTAAAGCTAAAACAACCATATCAGAAGACTCAAGGTGACTGATTAGTAGAGTATTGATCAGATCAAGCTTAGTCAGAAAAGTGATAAACATATCTACTTATCCAATGCATACGAGGTAAATCAGACCAGAAGAATGTCAACATAGTTGGCTTTACAAGACGCCGAATAAGTGTACTTGTTAGCCACTAAGGGATCGACACGTATGTACGTATCTGACGATGCAGGATATGGCGTATCAGGGCAAACAGCTAGAAATGATGAAATTGCACGAAGACGACATGGTCTTCCTGAGCACATCAAATCACGCCTGCAAGCTACCAAAAATAGGCTAAAATTCAAATTGCTCTCCAACGGCTCTTTGATTTCAAGGTCTATAAATATGGGATAAACCTTCATAGTAAGGTTACGAAAATCATCATCAAGCTCAAGCTATTCGCAATTTCCGCACGAAGAACACAAAATCAAGAATATTTTCTAAGTGTTCATCCCATAGTTCTTAGCATAGAAATCTTATCCTTCAGCCTCAGACTACCCAAACACTAGGATAGATTTCCAGTTGGAACACAAAAAATCTTATACCCAAATCAAAAGTTAGGTTAAGTTTGTTTTAGCAAGATTTCAGACTAGGGTTTCTAGTTCTGATTTCTGGGATTGGTTGAGTGAGAACTCTTGAAACATCTGTTGTACTGTGTTGGACTAACACATTAAACTAAGTCCAGTTGGTTAGTTGGTGCCCCTGCTGATAGGGAAGAGTGAACGTAGGACAAGTTGTCTGAACCACTATAAAAATCTAGTGTGCATTATCTGATTTACCTGCTTTACATATCTTGCACACTACTTGTTTCAGTATTACATGCATATTCTGAGTTTGGATCAGATTTGCACCAAGCAACTAATCTGATCAGTTTGACACTTTGTCATCTGATTCAAAACAGATAACTTAGAACTGGTTTTTCACATGGGTAAAATTTAGCTTCCGCATATCAGTTAAACTGATAGACACCGAACTGATCTGCCCTCAGGTGATCAGTAAGTTGGATATCAATCCAAACTGATTCACACGCACTCTGATGAGGTAACCTGCTTATCACACCTGATCTCACGCAAAAGATTTCAGAAGTCTATTCACCCCTCCCCTCTAGACTTCTGCCCTCACAAAAACCCATTTGGGACCTACAGATACATTGGATCTGTCAACGAAGCGAAACAGGGAGCACCGCCATGAATCGCGACAAAGGCGAGTCGTGCTGCCGCAGATCCAATTCGCCGTAGCACGCAGCGGTGAGGGCTCGCGTGAGCGACGTGAGTTGCGAAGTAAGGCCGCTCACTCGAGCATCGTCACAGGTCACCCACAGGGCTGGGTGGCACAATTCAGGTACAAGGAGCGGGAAGGAGGGTCTCGAGAAAACCCTAGGTATACCGAAGAAGACGAACTAGGTGATAAAAAATAAAGGAGAATTGGGGTGTTTATCTAATAAGCATTACCCCAAAAAGGACACAAACATATGTGTGGTGCGGTTCGGTCAACACGATCGGCCGCACCCAGTTTTTAAAAAAAAAAATTAAAACCAATTCAATTAGCAATTAAATCAAGATCATGAAGCTCTGATACCATTGTTGTAACATAGAGGCACGTAAACACGTAATACATGCGCAGCGGAAATAAACAGTTCACCAACAACGAACACGTAATTACATAATCGAATAAGTATAAACATAAAGAGAAAACTTTACAGTAAATCGTACGCAGATTTCTCTACTATGGTATCCGCGTAATCCCCTTGCTCAGATCTGCACAGATTTGCCAGCGTTGAATCCTGAGACGAATTTGCTAGGAAAATTCTGACTAGAGATTTTAATGAGAAAACTAGGTTTTCTTGTAGTGAATAATGAATCTCTGTGGTTTCATATATATATAGGAAGACCAGCTTAAATCTTAAGCTATCTTTATTAGGAATATCTTTCTTAATCTTGCAAAACAAATCCCATAGATATGTTTTTCCCTACATATATTTTCCTACAATAATATTCCATAAATTATTTGGGATTCCTATTTAATTAAATCCAATTTAATTAAACAGTAATAATAATTAATTCCAAATGAATATATTATTAATTCTCCATAAATTAAATATTAAATCCAATTTAATACTTAATCAGCCAACTTTAATCTGATTAGGGAATTACTTGTTGTATGACTCATATGTCCTCATATATCGAGCGATTAGTCAACCTAACGGTCTTAATTGAACCCTAGATAATAAATCAAACATTCTCAATATATGAGGTACATTGCGAGAAACATGCAACTACCTGTAACTGAAACATGGGCCATTACGATAATTTCCTTTCATTCGCGAATACTCGATTAAGTCTTGAACATGATGAAGTGTCTATTCAAATAACATAATCATATTATCTCTAATCACTAATTGATCATGTATGTCACACTTAGTCACAAAGTCTAAGTTGACGTGCATCGGCCGATGAATTAGATCCAATTATGATGAGAAGATGAGCATTCTCTCTAAATCCACTTTGAGGAATGAATCATATTCTTGGCTCAACTACCACGCACATGCACTTCGTGATGAACTCAATCCAAGTCATATCTACCCATGGAAGGGTGCAAGCGTCGGTCATGGTCAAAGTTCATCACTCCACACATGTCGTGCGTATTGACCTCAAGACCAAGGAGTATCGCATCGCTCCCACTGACCAAGACACTCGTAGACACATATTGTGGAATTACATCAAACGATTTCTCGAATTGGTATACCAATACCCTCTGTTGTAACATGAATAATCTCACCATACAGATAAGTTACGAAGCTGACGAGTCATTCACCAGCAACCAGATGAAGTGACTTGAGGTTGAGGCTCTATGAGCCAGAGGCCGCAGGACGTAGGAATCTCATAGGCTGCCAGAGGTCGGAGGCGACTTGGAGCGTTACACAAGTCGCTTGGTGACTTGGAGGAGCATGAAGATCGTATGACGACTTGGAAGGCTGTGTAGGTCGGCGGGCGACCTGGAAGAATGGGAAGGCCACTTGGCAACCTGGGAGGCCGCGTAAGTCGGGGATGACTTGGTCTCAAGGTCAGAAGAAGGATAAATATGGCAAAGATTCGGGGAGTTAATGGTGCGGATTTTGTAGACCGTAATCAGGGTAAGAGTATCCGGATGTGCGACTTGCGGGACAAGCAAGGTAACCCTAGGCCGGCCCGTGGAGGGAAGCCAACGAAGACTGTAGCCCTAATTCTTTGTCTATAAATATAACTTGTATTACACATTGTAAAGGATCGAAATCTTCACACATTAGACTCCTAGGAAGAAATTATACAGTAAAATACTCCTGGCTTGGTCGCCCCCAGACGTAGTCTTATTCACAGACGAACTGGGTAATCAAACAACGTGTCATTTACCGCTTTCGTTATTGTCTTGATCGGTGTTCTTGTTACCAAATTACTTGTTTGTTCATCGGTAATCAAACCGGGTACAACACCCTCTAAGGTATTTGTGCATCCATCATTAGATACCTAGTATCTTGTAATAAGTGAGATCTTACTACACTCTCTAAGAGTATGATGATCCTTGATCGGGGCTTTTTCATAATCATGCTTAAGTCATCTGAGTTCTCACAATCTCAATGACAGCAATGATTCATGGAAATACAAATAAGAATAAATGCAAACAACCAAATATAATATTCAGATATGTGTAATGCCATATATTTAATATTAAACAAACAGTAATATTAAAACTAATATTGAATATTATCGTAGCATTATGTCCTTACAATAGGATTGTCTCTAGGACACTAACACTAACAGTGGTGACGATCACATATATCGTCACGCAAATATGAGATTTGTTGTGAGATTTTTAAACTTATCACAAATGGTGATGCGAGCCATCCAAAGTCATTATATCGTGGAAAATCTTTTATGGCGAACCGCTAGTCGTCACAAGAAGTATTTAACGACTTTCATCTTCGTCATATAAAAGACGCGTTGAAGTGATGATTGCAAACTTCGACACATGAAAGAGAGATATATATTGTGACAATTGTCAAATCGTCTGAGAAAGCCTATATTTGTGGTGACGATTTCCATCTCCATCACTTTAAGAGGAGATCTATTGTGACAATTCACAATTCGTCACAATAAGTCTCAGTTTGTGGTGACGACTTCCATCTTCGTCACGTAAAAAAAAGATTTTTTGTGACGACTTCCATCTTCGTCAAGAAGCTTTTATTTATTGTGACGACTTCCAACTTCGTCACATAAAAAAACATGTTGGAGTGAAAATCGTAGAATTCGTCACACAAGTTAGATATATATTGTGATGATCCACAATTTGTCACAAAAGTTTTTATTTGTGGTGACAACTTCCAACTTTGTCACTTTAAAATGAGATCTATTGTGACAATTTACAATTTGTCACAACTTCAGGGGGGGCGCAGATAGTGTCGTTGCACAAGGCCCCTTTCCGACGAGGTCCCCGATTTTTTTATACATATATATATATATATATATATATATATATATATATATATATATATATATGTGTGTGTGTGTGTGTGTGTGTGTGTTTATTTATTTAGTATTTAGAAGGTCGAAGATTATAATAAATTTGATGGCTAGACAAGCTAGTTACTTCTGTCCTTATATATTTCAATTATATTTCATATATTTTTCAACCCCACACACATTACAAATCTATAATTTATTTTGAAACTTATTAACTATCATAATCTTAATTAAGAGCCGAAAAGGGCCGGTTTGTTTTGGGCTTGGTCCTTTTAAGTTTTATGCCATTGGATTTTTCCAAACCAGTGGACACTATAATTGTGCCCACCGCCTACATGGCTGACGATGTGGCAGTGCAACATAAGAAAGTTTATTTTTTTTCTTAATCACCATATATGTATATCATAATTGCACCATTTGCACCAATTTAGAATTTGTGCAATTGATTTTTTTTTTCAACTTTTGTTTTTAATTTTATTTTTTTTAGTTTTTTACCCGACTCGGACCCAACCCGACCCGAACTCGGTCCGACGGTTCATAGTTCACCCAACCCGAATGGGTTTAGTTTTTTTTTTCCTTTTTTTTCTGTTTTTTTAAATACCCATTCCGGACCCAACCCGGCCCGATCCGAACCCGTCCCAAATGGTTAATGGTTCACCCAACCCGAATGGTTAATGGTTTAGGGTTCAAGGTTCACGGTTTAGGGTTTAGATCATGAACCCTAAATAACCCTAAATCATGAACCATGAACCCTAAACCATTAACCATTCGGGTCGGGTGAACCATAAACCACTTGGACCGGGTTTGGATCGGTCCGGGTTGGGCCTGGAATGGGTATTTAAAAATACTGAAGAAAAAAAAACCTAAACCCATTCAGGCCGAGTTCGGGTTGGGTTGGGTCCGAGTCCGGTAAAAAACTAAAAAAAATAAACTGAAAAACAAAAGTTGAAAAAAAAAAAAAATTCAATTGCACCAATTATAAATTGGTGCAAATTGTGCAATTATGGTATAAAATTAAATGAAATCCAAAATATCTAAATGTATACATATGTGGTGATTAAGAAAAAAAATAAAGTTTCTTATGTTGCACTGCCACATCGTCAGACACGTAGGCGGTGGGCGCAATTATAATGCCCACTGGTGGGCTCTATATCATTCTCGTGTTGGGAAATTATTTGCACAGATCTATTCGGGGTGAATATTTAAATACAAATTTAATTCTTATAATTATTACTAGCATGAATTAATCCTATATTAATTCAAATAATTATCCAACAACATATCATGCATACAATTAATTCACGTAAATCCTACGCATGTGGAATTCTACGAGTTTACGTGAACGTACCTCTTGGGATGGCAGTGATCTGGCTGATTAGACTAACCAAAATAATTTCCCAAGTATTCCCTTAGTCCTTGTTCGACTATCCGGTGGAAGGACACTTGTGAACAATTAACAAAGGGAAAATAAATTATGTTGCTCCACCTTTGTGGATTTACTAATTTTTCCAGCACATGGAATTGTGCACTACTCAATTGACGTTTTTAGAAAAAAAATACAATTTGTCGACGTTACAAAATATTTGATATTTTATCGACGCTGATATTTTTTTGAAAAACCAATTTTCGTGTGTTGCTGGGAATGAAACATTCATCCCCTATTTATAGAGGGTGGTGGATGAAATATTGGGTAAAAAATATTGTGGGAAAATCTTTTCTTGATCTCCAAGAAATCTTGAATATATCTCCTATATTCTTTCTCCCATAATTATAATATTCCACAAAATCCCACTTACTCTTTGTTATGGGATATTTTCGAAAATATTGGGCAAGATTCCAAGATTTGGATCTTCTTGAATTTATGAGATATTCTTGTATTTCAAGAAATATATATCTTTCATAATATCTTTTCAAGAAAATCAAGAAAAACTTTCTTGCCCTTTATCTTTCAAAAATTTCGAAATTTCCTTATAAATAACCAAGTGGGAGATTTCTTGAATTTAATGAGATAATCTTGTATTCCAAGAATACATATCTTCATTCCATAACAAAATTCAAAAAAAATCTTTCTCCCCTCTTATCTATAAATTTCAAAAATAATTAGGAAAAATAAGCAACAATATTTATTTTATTTTAAACACCTTTTTCAGTTATTGGACTATATGTTGGGCTACTCAGGAGGCCTTTAGGAGAATTAAGATTGGATCTTCCAATGGATCTTGAATTATCAATATTGAGCCACAATATTATTCAAGCCCATAAATATTAATTAATCCCACTACATAATTAATATTGCACTATCCATCTTAACCCATATTACAGTCAATATGGCTCCCGGTTATTATTTCTCGTGTTTAAGATTATCTAGCCCATTAATTAATTCAAGCCACTGAAATAGCTTTCCATTAATTAATATCTTTTATCCTTGGTCAAGGAACGGTTCAACATTATTATCCATACCGGAAACTAATTCCACTTGCAAGATTTGGTATGATAAAGCTTATGAACCTCCCAAAGGGGCAAATCAAACAAGCGTACTTGCACACGATTCTTCGTATTAAATCTTAGCAATCACATGTGACCAATAATATTGCCCAAGATAAAAAGTATTGAATCTCGTTGATTCTCTACCCATGATAAGTCAAAGCAATAGTTACCAATCACACGTGATCCTATTTAAGGAACGAAGATTAAGAAATAACGAACCACTGAGATCTAATTCTTCCTTGTTCAGTTCTGAAGAATTTGTCCTCCTGTAGGTCCTATTCAGTGCATCAGTCATGCACTAGTGTAATCTCTTGGTCAAGACAAGTCAATCTGAGCCTTACACTTCAACCTTTCACGATGGATTGTTCATTTCCATCTAGGTCGTGAATGGCGTACTTTTAGTTACAATGGACTGTTAATTTAATCTTCTGTGATCTGGTATCACAAAATTAACTACAATGTAACACGTACGATTTATTGAACAGTTATGCAGTAAATATATGTAACATTCGATAATATTTAAAGCTTCAGTGATAAACAATTTATTTCAGTAAATAAGTCCGAAATTCAGTTTTGATTATACAAAATAAAAGCATACTTTCCAGTATAATCCCAACATCTCGTTCATTCAGTACATGTTATTTAATAGTGGTTTATTAGTAATCGAGAAAATAAAGTGATTTTTAGTTGAAGGTGTTGTAGACATTTCTATTTAATTATTAAAGTAGATGATAAGATTAAGTTATTTTTAGTGTGAATAAAATAATAACATAATAACACGAGATGTAACTTTTGAGATGTTCAGAGAATATGATTATAAAAAAACAATGTTTTTTGTTGTCATTTATGGGAGGACAAATAAGTATGGGACGGATCAAAATGGAAAATGAAAAATCTAGTATATGGGCTTATTTTCATATAATTTTTTTCATTTATCTACTAAAAATGTATTTTCATTTAAATCTCCTATATACTAATGGTGAATCACCCCCAATTCATTATTTCAAATCTCTTAATTTTCATGAGAAGTTATTTATAATATTATTATTAGTTTTTTAATTTTTTTAATTTCAGTCATTCATTATTTAATTTTGATATTTACCTTCAATTTATCTCTTATCTATTAATTATGAATCACCCCTTATTTATGTGGTTGTTATATTTAAAATACTTTATCTTTTTTTTTACAGGAAAATACTTTATCTTTAAAATATATACATTAATTTATATTAAATATATACTCCATAATTTATAAATTTATACTCCCTCTTATTCTTTTTAAATATCACTAGCATGTAATCCGACGTACTAATTGAAAATAATTTTTATATCATTAATTTTAAATTAAATATTTCAAATATTTAATTAGTTTGATTTATTCAATTATAGACGTATTTTTTTTCTAACATTATATGTGCATATTTTCATTCATTTCTTATTTTAAATTACTCCCTCTCATTCTTCTTAACGTCTTTTTAGTCTTTTAGAATTATTTATATGATAAATATCATTTTGATATTTTCTCCCCTCATTGTATTATATATGCCCATAATAATTAATTTTCATGATCATTTAAATTTTCTTATACCAACATTAACCTTAATTTTTTATAATTAAATATTTATAACAATAAATACTATTGCCTGGAAAAATTATTCACACAACATATTTGTAGAAAAATAAAAAAATTTAATAACCATGAAAACTAATCATTAAGGTATATATGACATAATGATGGGTGAAAATGTCAAAACAACATGTGTTATGTAAATAATATATAAGACTGAAATGAGTATGACATCTAATTTTAATGGGAGGAAGTAATTTAGAATAAGAAATGAATGAAAATATGCACAACACACCCCATAATTTTAAAGACAAAAATAGATATACATATAAAATGACTAAGTTGCTCTACATAAATATGTGTACTATTTAAAAATGTTTACTATTTGTCTTTTAAATTTTGTTTATTTTGATTTTAATCCTATAAATTTTTTTCACTTTGAAATTAGTTATTTATTTTTTATCAATCTATTTTTTTTAAATTTATAAATGGAAAAATAATTGAAAATTAAAAAAAAAAAAAATCTAAAAATAATTAAAAATAACTATATCTCTAAAAATAATCAAATACAAATATCAAAAAAAAAGTAAATTAAAATTGAAAAAATATTATTAAAAATCTACTAAATCTAAAAAAATAAATAAATTTTAAAAATTTTAAAAATCAATTAAAATTAAATAAAATATTAAAAATTAATTTTCAAAATTAATTTAATTAAAAAAAATCAGATATTGTTTAGGTTAATTTTTTTTTATATTTAATTTATTTATTAGATTTTGTTTATTTTATTTAATGTTTTCATTTTTTTCTTATTTTTTATATTAGCTTTTTTATAATTTTGAAAAAAAAAATTCTAATTAATTTTTTGAATTTATATATGTTTGAAAAAATTTAGTTGATTTTTTTAATAATATATTCCAGATTTTATTTAAAATCTTAAGGTTTTTTCATAAAAAATTAACAAACACGAAAGAATCAAATAATTTTTTATGAAAGAAATATTCATGAGAAAAGGAAAGACAGGAAAATGATATTTTTTATTTTGATAAAAGAAGGCTATAATATTTAAGAAATTGGGTGTGTTTAGTAGTGCATGTTATTTTTTTATCCTCCAAACATAGCTCAATCACCAAAGAGAAACAGTACTCTTGTGAAATATTGCACACTAGTGTTATGTGCAATACAACATAAATAAGGTAAAATATTGACCAAAATTCGCCGGTCAGCGGGCGGGTTGGGCACAGACGGTCGGGCATGGGTTGTGGGTTGTGGGTTGTGGGCTTCAGTTTGGGAGGACGCATATATATTTATAGAAGGATATCTTTATCAAATATGTGTTGTAGTCTAGTGGTTTAGGTTTGTTGTTAATGTATGTGGTCGCAGGTTCGATTCCTATTGAACACATAATTTATAAAAAAAAATTATGTGTTACTACATTTATGTGTTACTACATGAAACAAATGTGATACTTATAGAAACGAAATGTGTTACTACGTGAAATAAAAATTACATTATCATTTTAAAAAAATATATTATCATATGATAACACATTGTTGCTCATATAATACATGAATATTCATTTAGTATCACGACGATATGTGTATATTGTTACATATTACTAAAAAAATATGTGTTACTACATGAACAAAAAGTGTTATCCTATGAAGAAAAACGTGTTACCACATGAACAAAATCAGTACAAGCGCGAAAAGAAATCCTGAGTCCAAAATTACAGATTTAAAGAACAACTTGATGTGTTACTACATGACCAAAATAGTGTTACCCTATGAACAAAAGAGTGTTACTACATGAACAAAAACCAGTACAAGCGCGAAAAAAAAACATCACTCCAAAATTACAGATAAAAGAACAGCGTGGAAATAGTGCAGAAGGATCTGAAAAACTGTATCACAAAATTGTGAGGAAAAATAATGGAAGGACCTGTAAATTTGCAAGATGAGAAAAAGAGAAAAAGAAGAACAAGAAAAGAGAAGGAAAAACCTAGAAAACTCACCGCTCACCGCTATAAAATCTGGTAGGAAGAAGAATTTTGAAGCGCTGCGAGGGAGAAAACCCTACGCGAGGAAGAAGAATCCGGATCCACGGTGCTGCGCTGTCTGACCCGCGTCGAAGAAAACCCTACGTGAGGAAGAAGAATCCGGATCCACGCTGCTGCGCCGCTGTCTGACCCGCGAGAGGAAAAACCCAATTAAACTATAATTGCACATATCACTTATATGCAATATTGCATACAAGTTTTTGCCATCACCAAATTGAGCTGCGGATTATCAGTATCTCGATCGCCTATTTTTTTTTATGAATTATATATTAATTAATTAATTAATTATTTGAGGGGTAAGCAAATTTTAATTTTAAAAAAAAGAAGGGGTGGCCTGGACCCATTTGGACGTGGTGTAGTTCTGGAAAAATGGGCTGTGTAGATTAATTGCGCCAAAGGAGCCATCCGAACATCTGAAAATTTGAGAAATTGAGGCCCAAGGAAAGTAATGACACTTGTGTAGATAAGGATTAATACTAGCATCTATCAACGCATATTACGCGGGATTGAAAATAGTATTTATATTATAAATTTTAGATTATCTATTAAAGGTGAATCACCTCTTATTTTTATAAAACTTCTATTTTTAATTCTAAATTTTTTATGGAAAATTATTTAAAATATTTGAATCTTTAAATCTTAATCATTCATTTTTTTTTAAATAATCTTGGCTTCTTAAAATTACACATCAACCATTCATTGTTTAATTTTTTATCTGACACATACATCTATTGTAGATTAGGATTAATACTAATATCTATCAACTCGTATTACGCGGGATTAAAAATAGTATTTATATTATTAATTTTAGATTAAATACTTCAAAAACTTCAATTAGTTTGATTAATTCAATTATAAATGTAATTTTTTTTCTAATAGTATACGTGCATATTTCTGCTCATTTTTTATTCTAAATGATAAATTATTGATGGTCCCGGTGGGAAAACCCATTTTGCGTGTGCGGAAGCAAAACGTTAAGTTCGATGCATATAAAACAGGGGTGAGGGTAGAGTGTTTCCAATTTTTATTTTATTTTTTGCTTTTAAGAACAATGTGTGTTTTGCTTATAATCGAATGCATATGACAAGTATAAACATAAAGCAGTAAATCAACACAGCAATATATAGTAGTTCGGACAATCAGTCCTACATCCACTCTCCCTCTCTAGGGAAATTCCTTCAACGGGACTTATCACCCTCCACGGGATTGCCTATAAATGTTTAACGAGTTCACACTCCAACGGGACTTATCACCCTCACTCGGGATTGCCTAACAACTACCTCACTTCACCATGGGGTTTGGTTTTGGTGTTGTCTCCAACTATGGTGAGATTTTCCCTTACAATGATTTAGCCTCAATGCTAAGGTTGGGAAAATCTCTCTAAGCTTAAGATACATCGTGGGTTGCTTAGGTTGGGTTCTAGAACACTCTTTGAATATATTTGTATATCTATAGACTTGTGTTCTAGGGTGGGAAAGCTTAACTCTCTTTGGCTCTGTAGCATCGTTGCTATCTTCTCATTCCCGCTTTCCACACTTGACAATGAAGGAAGAACTTGTATTTATAGTGTGGTTTTGAATGTTACCGTTGGAGAGAATCACATGCAAATCCATACTATTCTCTGTAGGTTCTGCAGCTTTTCCAGGCTGGTTGTCTTCCTCTCATTGGTCCATGTCAGCTGATTCTAACGGCTATATTCCTCAGATTCCTCGCCTTGGAATCATTCAGATTCTCGAGTCTTGAGTGCCGTCTGAGCCTTGTCACCGTCTTCTCTTTAGTTGGACCTTGTCGTCGATCATCTTGACACTTTCACTCAGCCGACCGAAAGTTCGATTCTTCTGTCTTCAGACTATCTGACCCTCAGGTCACTTGCACTCAGGCTAACTGATCATCAGTAGCGTTCTGATTCTCAGTGCACATGACTTGAGATGACTTCTCTTCTGATGACATCTCTTCGATCCGGTATCTGATTTCCGTTTTCGATATCGATTTCTTCTCGTCGATCGTCGATTCACATGATCGGATCGATTATATAGCATCGGTCGACATATCGGTTTATCTGCATCAGTTAGTTCATCAGTTAGCATATTAGGTTAGCATATCGGTTTAACACATCGGTCTCAATCACGTCGATCTTGACCATCGCTCATCTTCATATCGATCTCGATCCGTCGATCTCGTCGATCTCATCTGCTCCTCTTCTGATCTGCAACCTTCTCTTCTGATCTTATGGTCATCTTCTTTCTGATCAGCTGGCTTAGCCTTTCTTCTCTTGATTTTGCTTTCGGCTCATCGTTAACTTCGGAACTCATCTAACTCATCGATCTCGTCCGGTCTAAATACTTGATCTTGCGATCTCGATCATCTTAAATGCGATTTCGTGAGTTCCCCCTCAACTTGTTCTCTCGTTCCCCCTCAACTTGTTATCTGTAAATTAGCTTCAATAACACAAGTTGATAATGTTTTGGCATAATTCATCAAAACTAAAATATCCCAACAATTATGTAGTATGTATTTAATATAATGTATTTAGGCAAAGAAGGATGATGGATGAAGGACTAGACTGTGAGAAAATTTATGGATCATAAATTCGGCAATTGAAATCAAAACTTTAAAGTAACATAAATTATATTATACCATAAATAAAAAGAAAACTGATGAAAAACATTAAATATGATGAAATTATGAAAATGCGTACTATTTAAGAAAAAACACATTTGATACATGTTTAATACATTGTGATACCTTTCGGTGAATCTGTCCAATGACATATAATCATTTTATTGGAAATTAGTTGCGGTAGCCTTATTGAGATAAAAAAATTTCTAAATGACCTTTGACTAAAAATCTTTTTTCTCCTCAATTAAAAAAATAGAATATTAAATTATAATTTTAGATTTTAGCCTAAAACTTCTCATATATTGCACATGATGAAAAACACTGATGTCTACCCACACTGCCTAATTGTACCAATTATTTTCCTACTAAGCTTCTCCCATTCCTTCTCTTCCATACCTTCAGGCTTAGCATATTTTCCTTCAACGGGATCATACAAATCATGCAGTAAAGTAAATCCTCCATCATGGGCTTACATATAGAATAATTTTCTACAGTCAACTTAATCATAGAGCTACTACTAATGCCCTCCATGGTCCGAGCCTAGTTTAACCTAGGCTCTGATACCACTATTGTGGAAGGGTCCAATATCAGAGTTGATTGCTCGACGCAGCGGAATGAACAAAAGCAACAATCACTTCCACAAATATCTCAATAGACTACGGACCAAATACGTAAATTAACTGCATAAATAAATACGCAATATCGCCAATAATTTTTATGTGGAAAACCCCTTTACAAGAAGGTAAAAACCACAGGACTCAGTCCAGGAAATACTTCACTATATCAAATGGAAATTACACAGTTTTCTGATCTATTACAAATAGAGGAATCAACACCAATAGTATCAAACTATCCTCAAGATTACTATTCTTGGCACACAATGATATATGGGAAGAGAGCAAGCTAAATAGTACAATGAGAATAAATACACCAATTTCTCTTTGTAACATTTTGGAGATGATTTGTGAGAATCCACTCCAATCAAAATTAAGAGCACATCACCACGAACTTCCTCTAAAAATTTGAGGCAAAATGGTGAATAAACGAGCCCCATATGGCAAACCCTTCTTCTTCCTCTCTCTTTCTTTCTCTCCCTTTTCTCTCTCTTTTTCTCTTCTTTTTCCTTTCTGCCGTCCAACAGCAGCAAACTCAAAAGCTGCCCTAATCAACTAACTAATGGGCATTGATTTGTTTTCTTTTAAATGGGCTCCTTTTATTTATTAGGGTATGTTTGTTTTGGGATTATAGTGGGCGTTGGAAATCCCGAACTTTGAACTCCTAGAATTTCAAAATCTTGATGAATAGTTAAGATGTATGTTTGTTATGAGATTTTATAGGGTAGGATGATGGAAAAGTTGATTGATATGATATTATTATATTATTTTGAGTGTATTGGGAGAATAAAAAAGTAGATGATGTGAGTGTATTGAAAGAATAAAAAGTAGAGTAATAGTAGGTGATGAAATAGAATAGGATTAATAGGATTTCAAAATCCTTACTTTAAATTTCAAAACAAATGGGGGTTTGAGATTGTAAGGTCCAAAGACCGGCCGAGATAGTCGGGAAACAAACATACCCTTAATGTCTTGGGCCCAACTAATATTGGGCAAAGCCCAACAGTTGCTTGTGATATTGAAAAAGTAGTTAATCTAACACCTCATTTGGCAAATGCAATTTGGTTGAAGGATATGAAAACAACTTGCATGCTTTAAAATGTACTTAAGTTGAACGGTTCACTTGGTGAACGAGGGCTCTGGAATTGTGCAGCCTGTGTCGTTGCATAGAGCTCCAACTCGACAAGAGCCCTGAATTTTATGGCTCTGTGTTGTTTGGTCTCTTTGGGACTGCCGCAATGAGCGTATCTTTAATGGAAAGGTGCCTGATCCAGCTTACTGTATTCAGGAGATTACGTACTTGGTCCTGGCTCTCGACCAAAGTTGTTGAATTCCACTCCGTCCCACTTCAGGAATGGCTTCATGTCATGACCCTTTGGGATGTGGTGGTCCATAATTGTAAGTGTGTTGGCGGCTGTTTTTCTGGTTTGTTTCTTGGGTATTAGAGGATAACTAGATGTCTGAAAATAATATGCCCCAAATCTGAAAATTAGCTGATGTCTGAAAATTCTAAAATTTGAAATATACGCCCCAATTCCAAAAAAAAACTTAAAATAAGCCAATTCCTAAATATCTAAAAGTCCCTCAAAACTCAAAATTTCAATTCCTCAATAATGCCGATAACAGGCTAAATCAACTATGTGCATGCTTTTGAAAAAAATAAGGTTGTTCTTCACCACTATTACTGAAGAGGAGAAGACGAAGAGAAGATGGAGGGGTAGACGAAGCGCAATTTAAATTATTTTAAATTTATTTAAATTTCATATAATTCTCTAATATTACAATTTTTCATTTTTTTTGGCAAACGTTAATATTTTGTATATATTTTTATAATTATGCAAATTATATATATGTACAATGTATGTTTTTAGGAAATTTATTATTTTCTTGAATTTAAATTATAGATTTTTAAACTTATTTAGATTCTTTTGTAAAATTTTAAAATGTTTTTTTAATTTTAAAATCATAATTATAAAATTATATTTATTATTTTTAGAAAATCTTATCAAACTTACAAATTTCGGTTAATATTCTGATTTTATATATCATTCTCACAAAATTTCAGATTTTTATTTTTCTTTGGAAAAATTAAAGATTTTAAGTAAATATTTTTGGAATTAAAAAAAAATATGGCATTTTTCAGGTAGTGCATATGTTATTTTTGAATGACAAGAACATAAGCCCGCAATAACGCCAATAATTTTTACATGAAAATCCCCTTTACAAGAGGTTTAAAACCAGGACCCAGTCCAAAAATACTCCACTATATTAAATTGGAATTATACAGTTTCTTTCTCTATTACAAATAGAGGAATCTACACCAATAACATCAAACTATCCTTAAGAATACTATTCTTGGCACACAATGATATATGGGAAGAGAGCAACCTAAATAGAACAATGAGAATAAATACACCAATTTATCTTTGTAACATCTTGGAAATTATTTGTGAGAATTCACTCCAATCAAAATGAAGAGCACATCACCACAAACTCCCTCTCGAGATTTGAGGAAAAGCGGTGAAGAAACAAGCAGCAGCAGCAAACTCAAAAGCTGCCCTAATCAACTAACTAATGGGCCTTGATTTGTTTTCTTTTAAATGGGCTCCTTTTATTTATTAATGTCTTGGGCCCAACTAATATTGGGCAAAGCCCAATAGTTGCTTGCGATATAGAAAAAGTAGTTAATCTAACACCTCATTTGGCAAATGCACTTTGGTCTTTGCTAATAAACCGGGGTGGCTTGTGGGGGGTGCGGGGGTTGGTTGAAGGATATGAAAACAACTTGCATGCTTTAAAATGTACTTAAGTTGGACGGTTCACTTGGTGAACGAGGGCTCTGGAATTGTGAGCCTGTGTCGTTGCATAGTGCCCAACTAGACACACTACAAAATAGGTTGGTTTTAACGACGGTTTTTAGCGACGGTTTGTAGAACAGTCGATAATTGCGACGGTTTTGTCGACGGATTTGGTCAGACGGTCAAAGTCATCGATTTAGCGATGGTTTAGCGACGGTTTTCAAAACCGTTGCCAGTAGCGACGGTTCTTTCGATTCAGGTTGGGTCGGGTTGAATTGGGTCACTTAGCTACGGTTTATCGACGATTTAGAACCGTCGCTAAGTGACGTACGGGGACACGAGGCGTCTCTGCACTTGGCCCACCGCACCCAGGGCGGTTAGCGACGTTGTTTCGAATTTATCGACGGTTTTACCGTTGCTATTAACGACGGTTTTTAAAAACCATCGCTAATCCATTGCTAAATCTGATTATATAAACAATCCCACAAAGATTCTTTTCAAAGATTTTTTTCGCAAATTGAGTCGCCCCGGCCAAAGACGTTTTTTTCGTTGTTGCCGTCGTGAACATTCCGCCAATTAAACGATAATTGTACCGTCGCACTCTTCAATCTGAAGGTAATTTTCTTACTTTATACCGTTCGTTTTCAAATTGTTATATATATATATATATATATATATATATTAATATATATTTTCGAAATAAATATATATATTTCAAAATAATATATATATATATATATATATATATATATTTCGAAATTATAATAATATATATAATTTCGAAATTATATATTAATAATATCTATATATATTGTTAGAAATTGTTAGAAATTAGACTAGTTCCGCTCAAAAATTGTTAGAATTGTTAGATTGTTGGTTGAATAGGACGAATTTAGAATTGTTAGAAATATATTAATAATTCTGCTCAAAATTGTTAGAAATTAGACTAGTTAAATATTATAATTGTTAGAATTGTTAGATTGTTGGTTGAATAGGATGAGTTTAAAATAATACAGTCGAAACTCTGTCAAAATTATTTGTAAATATTAGATAATATTACTTGTATATATGTGTTAAATTAATTTTATAGTATTACTTGTATATGCATGTTAAATTAGTTTTATAGTATTACTTGTATATGCATGTTTAATTAGTTTAGCTAGTCTAGTTAGAAATTAGACTAGTTAGATATTATAATTGTTAGAATTGTTAGATTGTATAACACCCCAACATAATATATATATTAAATAATTAATATATAAATATATATTTTTAACCATGAGACTAAAATAATTGTTGGTCTCGGTGCAAACGAGTCTCACACGTGTATAGGGGGGAATACACGTGTTCAGTGATTTTTTAAAAAAATGTTTTCTTCGCTGAGATCAGATGGGTCAGGTTGTCCTGAGAATTTTGCCCTGAGAAGCACAAATCGCATACGAGTCAAAGTCTCATCGAGACAATGATCCCGAAAGACTTTCGAGAAGCTTCAGATTAGCCCAACTGATCCTGAGTTTTATCAGAGATGCTGAGAAGCTTGGATCAGATAATTATCTTACTGGATACTCAGTAGAGTTGGTTCGGTTTAGTAACTATCTTCGAAGCCTAATCAAGAGTCTTGAATAGTTGGCCCTAAGTTTATACTCGTTTTAGCTTGCTGAAAATCTCTTCCTTAATAAAATAGTGGTTAAGGCTGTGAATCAGTTAATGCACATTCAGTGGATTGATTCCAACTGAGGATCAGTAAAATATGCTTTCAGTGAAAAACATGCAACAGATATAATGCAGTATAGAAAGCAAATAACACAACAATTATAGTGGTTCAGAGACTCAAGTTCCTACGTCCACTCTCTCTGATCATTAGAGAAATTCCTTAACACACTTCCTAAAGCTTTTAGGCTGACTCACTGCAACTTACTAGCTTTTCTACCTTGAGTTTTCTGGCCGACTCACTGCAGCTTACTAACTCAACACACACAAGTTTTCAGACTACCACAAGTAGCTTACTAACTTCTCCTCTAGAGTTTTCTGGCTGACTAACCTACAGCTTACTCACTCTTTACAACTGTAACTCACCAACAAAACACACACACTCAAACTACCTTATCAAAGGGTTTGGGTTTGGGTTGGTTTCCAACTAGGGTGAGATATCCTTTACAATGAGAACAAATGCAAAAGCTAGGATATCTCTAATAAGCTTTGAATATATCTATCAAATCTAGGCTTAGTGAATGAGCTCTCTCCAATGTGAAACACTTGGGAAATTCTAGGGTTTTCGAGTGCTTCAATTTGCAAGAATACGAATGAGCTCTTGAGTTGCTGAAATTTCCCGTAACCTTTCAATGGTGAAGGTCACTGGTATTTATAGGCAACTTCTCCAAGGTCACTCTTTAAAAAACTATCCGTTGGAAGAGATAGCATCAAGAGTTTCCTCTTCTGGTTATTGATGAACGGCTATTTTGCGGTTTGAACATACCCTTGCATGTTTTAGGAAATATGCAGTCATGTAGCCAATCACCAATATCTGTGAACTGAAAGATATTAGTCCTGATATTTCTTTAGTGAGATGTCGCTTTCTGTGTCAGTACAGTACATTGTTGTTGCCTCCTCATTGGTTGAAATCCTTCTTTGAACAGAGACAAACAAAACGACTCTTTTAGATTGATTTCTTGAACTGATATGTTCCTTAATGTTCACGAACGTCTAACATTCTGTTTGTTTTTACTAGGAATGAACATAACACTATTTTATTAAGATAGTGGTTCAGGGTCCTTTTTTCAAGACACCTAACGATCTTGAGATCTTGGGTCTTCAGGATATTTCTGAGCTACTCAGTGTTTTCTGAGTCTTCAGAGTCTTCTTAAGTCTTCAGTACACTAATCAGTTCCCTGATCTATATCTGCTGACTATACATGGTGCAAATAATCCTGATCCCTAGTATTTATTGAAACCTGATCCTGATTCTATTCTATCAAGATGTCCTGATACATGTCATACTCAGGGGTTTTGGGATCTAATCAAAATCTTTATTAAATTCATTTCCCAACAATTTCCCCCTTTTTGATGATGCCAAAACTATCTTGTTACAAATATGCGAACTGATAGGCCCGGTGGAAAACCCATGAAATGCGGAATAATCATGAAATGCATATAAAAATAGGGGTGAAGGAATGGTGATTCCAGATTTTTGCGTTTTAAGCTCATGTGTTGTGTTTTGCTTATAATCGAATGCATATGACAAGATAATAGCGTAAAGCAGTAAACAACACAACAATGTATAGTGGTTCGGAGACTCAAGCTCCTACATCCACTCTCCCTGTTCCTAGGGAAATTCCTTCAAACTGGACTTATCACCCTCTCAGGTTCGCCTCTAGATATTTAACGAGCTCTCACTCCAACTGGACTTATCACCCTCTCGGGCTCGCCTCTAGATGTTTAACGAGTTCACACTCCAACGGGACTTATCACCCTCTCTCGGGATTGCCTAACAACTACCTCACTTCACCACTAGTTATCTCTTACGAGAATGGGGTTTGGGTTTGGTGTTGTCTCCAACTATGGTGAGATTTTCCCTTACATTTGTTTAGCCTCAATGCTAAGGTTGGGAAAATCTCTCTAAGCGTAGGATACATCGTGGGTTGCTTAGATTGGGTTCTAGAACACTCTTTAAATATATTTGTATATCTATAGACTTGTGTTCTGTGGTGGAAAAGCTTGAGTATATGTTCTCTTAGCTCTGTAGCATCGTTTGCTATCTTCTCCGCACTTCCACACTTGATAATGAAGGAAGAACTTGTATTTATAGTGTGGATTTGAATGTTACTTTTGGAGAGAATCACATTCAAATCTATACTATTCTTTATGGTTCTGCGACTTTTTCAGTTGGTTGTCTTCCTCTCATTGGTCCCGTCCCATTTGGATTCCAACGGCTATATTCCTCAGTTTCTTTACCTCGGAACATTAGGGATATCTTGAGCATTGATGCATTCTTGAGTCTTGATAATCTTGTGCCTTGATATCCTTTGTCTTCGATCTTGATATCTTGATCTTGAGTCTTGATGTCTTGAGTTTTCCACGAGATATCTTGGTGATATCTTTTGAGTCTTCATCTTGAGTCTTGATTTCTCGGTTTCATCTTGAGTCTTGATTCTCGATCTCATCTTGAGTCTTGATTCTCGATCTCATCTTGAGTCTTGATTCTCGATCTCATCTTGAGTCTTGATTCTCGATCTCATCTTTGAGTCTTGAAACTTGATTTCATCTTGAAACCGGTTTCTTCATAAACTCTTGAGTCTTGAGAATCTTGAAATCTATCTGATCTATATCTGCGATTATACATTGTGCGAGATAACATCACGAACACTCTAAAAAGCGAATCGACTCAACTATCAAGATTATCCCGAACATGTCATACTCAGGGGTTTTGGGATCTAATCAAAATCTTCTTTATTAAATTCATTTCCCAACAATTTCCCCCTTTTTGATGATGCCAAAACCATCTTGTTAAAAAACACTTAACATATACTCAGGTTTCAGTTTTTTCTATTATAATACAAGAATGGCAAATATCTCAACAATCTCACAACATATCATAAGGTATATCAAAATATAAAGACATGTAAAGTAAGATAATGAGATATTATCTTTGAGCATAAAAGATAAAGTTTCATTGATGTATGATATCAGTTACAGATTACAATGAACTTATCAAAATTAAAGACAAAAACATAAAGAATTACAAGAGTCTTCAGTCTTGGTCTTCAGTCTTCTTTGATCTTATTTCGGCTCCGCCTCGAGTCTATCGAGCCTCGGTGTCTTCGATGACATCTTTGAGTCTCGTGTCTCTTGATTCAATGGACCTTGTCCGATCGGGTATCTTGACAGCCGACCGAGTTCGATTTCTTCGACTTGACACATCGACCCTCGTCTCTTTTTTACTTCGAAGTCTCGGATCGGTTTTCTTTCTTTGAATCTTAGATCAGTTTTTTTTTTACTGAGTCTCAGATTACTTTTACACAGGCTATCTGATTTCTTCTTTGCTTGATCTGATCAGCTCGACTGATCAGATCAACATATCTTCAGATCAACATATCAGGATAGCATCTGGTAAGTACATCATATCAGGTTATCATATCTGATCTTGATCACGTCTGATCTTGATCAGTCTCTTTTGCTCATCTTCTGATTTGCAACCTTCTCTTCTGATTTGCTGGCTTAGCTTTTCTTCTCTTCTGATTTTGTACAGCTCATCAGTTGACTCCGAACTCATCTAACTCATCTGATCTTGATCAGTCTCATCTGCAGCCTCGTCTGATCTCGATCTTCTACTTCTGATTCCTTGAGTTCCCCCTCAATTTGTTCTTTCGTTCCCCCTCAACTTGTTATCTGTAAATTAGCTTGAATAACACAAGTTGATAATGTTTTGGCATAGTTCATCTAAAATAACCCAACAAGGACGCCAAAACATTAAAATATATGCATTTTTAAAGAAACGGGTTTTCCTTTAAAAAGATCAGTTCAGGTGGTCACTCTGAAATTAGTGAACCTTTTGAACTCCTGCTCTGATACCAATTGATAGGTATCAGTGCAGAGACGGGTTTTTAAAATAAGATATGTTCAGTTGTTCACTTTGAAATTAGTAAACTTTAGAACTCCCGCTCTGATACCAATTGTTAGGTATCAGATCAGATGTTCGCATTTAAAAAACAGTGACCTGTTGAACTACCCGCTCTGATACCAATTGATAGGCCCGGTGGAAAACCCATGAAATGCGGAATAATCATGAAATGCATATAAAAACAGGGGTGAAGGAATGGTGATTCCAGATTTTTGCGTTTTATGCTCATGTGTTGTGTTTTGCTTATAATCGAATGCATATGACAAGATAATAGCGTAAAGCAGTAAACAACACAACAATGTATAGTGGTTCGAAGACTCAAGCTCCTACATCCACTCTCCCCATTCTGAGGGAAATTCCTTCAAACTGGACTTATCACCCTCTCGGGTTCGCCTCTAGATATTTAACGAGCTCTCACTCCAACTGGACTTATCACCCTCTCGGGCTCGCCTCTAGATATTTAACGAGTTCACACTCCAACGGGACTTATCACCCTCTCTCGGGATTGCCTAACAACTACCTCACTTCACCACTAGTTATCTCTTACGAGAATGGGGTTTGGGTTTGGTGTTGTCTCCAACTATGGTGAGATTTTCCCTTACATTTGTTTAGCCTCAATGCTAAGGTTGGAAAAATCTCTCTAAGAGTATGATACATCATGGGTTGCTTAGATTGGGTTCTAGAACACTCTTTGAATATATTTGTATATCTATAGACTTGTGTTCTATGGTGGGAAAGCTTGAGTATATGTTCTCTTAGCTCTGTAGCATCGTTTGCTATCTTCTCCGCACTTCCACACTTGATAATGAAGAAAGAACTTGTATTTATAGTGTGGATTTGAATGTTACCGTTGGAGAGAATCACATTCAAATCCATACTATTACAATATAAGTTCTGCGACTTTTCAGTGGTTGTCTTCCTCTCATTGGTCCACGTCAGCTGGATTCCAACGGCTATATTCCTCAGTTTCTTTACCTCGGAACATTAGGATATCTTGAGCATTGATATATTCTTGAGTCTTCGATAATCTTGTGCCTTGATATCCTTTGTCTTCGATCTTGATATCTTGATCTTACGAGTCTTGATGTCTTACGAGTTTTCCACGGAGATATCTTGGTGATATCTTTGAGTCTTCATCTTTGAGTCTTGATTTCTCGATCTCATCTTGAGTCTTGATTCTCGATCTCATCTTGAGTCTTGATTCTCGATTTCATCTTGAGTCTTGATTCTCGATTTCATCTTTGTTGTTGCAATTATTATTTGAATTAATATAGGATTAATTCATGCTAGTAATAATTAATGAATTAAATTTGTATTTAAATATTCACCCCGAATAGATCTGTGCAAATAATTCCCCAACAGTTGGTCAAACTCTACTGGCTTTATCCTGAGCCTCCTTTTTCCCAACCCTGAGAAGGCATCAAATTCCTCCACCTCCTCAGCCCAATATTCCTCGCCTCTGAAGTTGCCAATCCTGAGCATCATTGCAAACGATTGATTGACAATCAACATTGCGGTCTTCAGTCTGAAGAACATATCCTGAAGGTCGGGATATTTTTCCAACACTGGATATTTGTCTAATACAAATCTTTCCGCCTTCAGCCTCCACTCCTTTTCTTCAGCCTCACCTTTCCTGAGTTCAGGACCAGGTGCCTCCTCTTCAGAGCTAGAATGTGCCTTTGAATGAATGGAAATATATGGCTCTGAGGGGTGTGTGGGTGGGATGGTAATTTGGCTTTCTTCAACAGGTTTTTGAGAACTCGCGAAGATTTCTTGGGTAATCCTATCATCGCCAATACTGGTACCTAGTACCTCAGTAAAGACGTCCTCCTCACCTCCTTCTTCTCTTAAGGGAATATTTTCCTGAGCAATTTCTGCCGCAGTTGCCTAAGAGACAACTTTGGCAAGGGTATCAAGAGGGGATTTTACTCCGGACTCTTGTTCCCTTATTGTTTTGAGGCGCTTCTTTTTCTTCTTCTGCTATTCCTGAGCCTTCTTTGCTTCCCCAATCTCTCTTTTTACCCGTAGTAGATCAAGTGATTTCTTCCTCCTTTCTTATGTTCCTGACGCCTCAGGGTGTTTTACTGATGTTGTCTTGTCTGGTTTTTGGACAACATTAGCGAGAATCACATCATCCTGATCAGAGCTCGAATCATCCTGTTCTTCAGGTTCCTCCTGAACCATCGAGCCTTGACTTCCTGAAGGAACCGGCCTTTTCCTTTGTAGTTTTCCTTTCCTGAACATGACTCGATTCCAGGAAAATTCAACTCCAGTCATTAAGAACAAGTTGTCTCTGGACAAAGTTTCTATCAAAAAATTGATCTTTGTCCCAAATAAGACCTTCCCACTCTTGGTGAATGCACCTTTTGCATACTTCAGCTTCTGATTTTGGTGATGAATGCAGTCCACCAAAAATTTTAACCAATTGAAGTCCATAGAGGGTGAATCCTCTATCGCAGCCATGAGCCTCAACTTATTCCTGCTCACCTGCTCCAGACTTCCAGAGGTGCTCATCAAGCATTTTGCCACAATATAAATTAATACTCTGTATTTCGGCTTCAAACATCGTTTGTGAAGAGCTCCCTTAAACTCCACTTTTGATTCTGCAAAATGGTCTAGGGTTTCCTGCTCTCTTCCAGACATGTACAGAGCTGGATCTTCTCTGCGATTATTGAGCTCGAAAATAGCATTAATGTCATCAAGAGATAATTTCTCCTCTTTGGTGCAAACTGCCTCTGTCTTGGATTTCGCAAACGTTCCAAAACTCAATTGCGAAACTAGTGAACCTCTTTCACCTTCTCGGAGATTTACAACAAATTGTAACACCTCTAGTGAAAGTTCATTTTCTGGCATATTACTTACCAGATGAGATAACTTAGCCATTCGCAGCATGTTGAGTGCCTCTTCCTCAACCTGGGTAGCTTTGTTTTCGATCATGGCCACCATATGTTCGAAGTAGGGTTTTTCCATCTCAGCGAGATTTTTTATCATGGCGTAACTTGGGAATTCCATTGTTAAGACGATTTCTGGGTAGAGTATTTGAGGGTTTTGGAATTTTGAGGATTTGAAGATTTGTAGATTTAAGGGTTTTGGGAATTTTGATAATTTAAATGTGAGAAATAAACGATTGAGGTCTAAAATTTTGGCTTATATATGATCTGTGAAATAAAGATCAATGGTTGTGATTAAATCTCGAAAATATAATGAACGGTTGAGATTTAACCGGATTTTGAGGAGAAACTTGAGAGTATGGCTATTTTTCTGGACAATAGGCAAGTAGCAGTTTATAGGTTGACAAATGGACGTTTCACGGAAATTGAGGCGACTGTTCATCTTTTTCAGTCAAAACATTCCCGCTTTAAAAGTTCAGGTCTTTTGTCATTGATTTCAAATGATTACTGAGTAATCCCTTGTATAATAAATGCTACTTAATTTAATGCATGTATCAATATAACTTCAGGATTATTTGAATACATAAACCTTACTGAATATTGATCCTGACAAAATTTCGTCCTGAGTCTCAGTTTCCATCCTGAGAGAATTTTGTCCTGAGTTATTTTCCCTGAATAACTACATGCCCCTGAAGAACTTCTCCCTTCAGTGAAATTTATTCACCTGGATCCAACATCCCTAATTCTACTGATAGTTCCTGAAATCTTGATTCAGCCAAAGGTTTAGTCAAGATATCAGCCCTTTGTTTATCAGTATGAATTTTCTCCATTCTGATGTCCTTCTTTTCAACATGATATCTAATGAAGTGATGTCTAATATCAACATGCTTACATCTGGTGTGCAATACTGGATTTTGTGTAATAGCAATTGCACTATTATTATCACAAAATATAGGTACTTCATTGGCTATAATCTTATAATCCCTCAATTGGTGTCTGAGCCAAAGAATCTGCGCACAACAGCTTCCTGCAGCCATGTATTCAGCTTCAGTAGTACTGGTTGCTACTGAGGTTTGTTTCTTTGAAAACCATGATATCAGTTTACTTCCAAGAAATTGACAAGTTCCTGTGGTAGATTTCCTGACAATTCTACATCCTCCATAATCAGCATCTGAATAACCAGTTAATTCAAGGTTATCATCAGTTGGATACCATAATCCTCTATTCACAGTGCCTTTAAGATACTTCAGAATCTTTTTGGCAGCCTCCATGTGACTAGCCTTAGGATTAGCTTGGTATCTTGCACATATCCCAACAGCAAATGTTATATCAGGCCTACTTGCTGTGAGATAGAGCAATGATCCAATGATCCCTCTATAATCAGTGTGATTTACTGATTTGCCTTCAGGATCAGGATCCATCTTGTAGTTAGTATTCATGGGAATTCTAACTGCATTGCAATTCTGTGTACCATACTTAGCAATCAGATCTCTGGTGTATTTTGTCTGATTGATGAATATTTCTTCCTTAGTTTGTTTCACCTGAAGTCCAAGAAAGAAATTCATCTCCCCCATCATAGACATCTCAAACTTTCCTTTCATCAGGGTAGAAAACTTCTCACACAGTTGATGATTTGGAGAACCAAATATGATGTCATCCACATAAATCTGAACTAATAAGATATCCTTCCCATCTTTTATCCTGAACAAAGTCCTATCAACAGTTCCTTTGATAAAACCATGGTCAGTAAGAAACTGAGAAAGGGTATCATACCATGCTCTAGGTGCTTGTTTGAGACCATACAAGGCTTTCCTGAGCCTGTAAACTTGGTCATTCTGACAAAATCATGGAGGTTGTTCCACATAAACCTCTTCTTTAAGCACACCATTCAGAAATGCACTTTTCACATCCATTTGATAAACTGTGAATTTCATGTGGGCAGCATATGCAAGAAACATTCTGATGGTTTCTAGTCTTGCAACAGGTGCAAATGTTTCATCATAATCCAAGCCTTCTTCTTGGGAATAACCTTGTGCAACTAGCCTTGCCTTATTTCTCACAATGTTTTTGTTTTCATCTCTCTTATTCTTGAACACCCACTTAGTTCCAATCACATTGTGCCTCTTAGGTCTGTCCACTAGCTCCCAAACTTCATTTCTTGTGAACTGATTCAGCTCTTCTTGCATAGCAGTAATCCAGAAAGAATCATGAAGAGCTTCTTCAATCTCAGTAGGTTCTTTTTCAGATAGGAAGCAGCAGAACAAAACACTTTCTCTATGGAACCTTCTTGTTTTAACTCCTTCTGATAGATCTCCCACAATCTGACTTGTAGGATGACTATCCAACCATCTTCTCCTGGATGTTCCCCCTTCAGTAGTATCTTCAACATCAAACTCAGGTAAGTAATACATAAAAATTTAAGTTTAATAACCACTTTAAAACAATTACATCATGTAGCTAGTAAGACCACATTAAGTTATAATTAGACTTATGTTTTGTAAAAAAAAATAAAAAAAATAGGGTAATTTAGATGGACAGGTATGAACCATATATAACCGCTCGAATCAACCGATGTGTTGCACTCAATCGTGACGAGATAGCAGATGTGGGGGCACATATTGGGGAATTGGCCGCTATGTGGAGGATGTCGTACCACATGGAGCAACCCATAGATGACCGCGAAGCCTGTTGGATCCTGATTAACTCACTGTCGGAAGCTTGGAGATTCCATGCATATGTTATGTATAACAATATGGCTGGTCACTATGGTGAGGTGTGCTACCAATGTTTCTCCGCAGAGCTATACTATGATTGGATTCTCGAGGGCCACCCACCGATGCCCGAACAAGCCATACCGCACGCAGTTGCTGCAGAAGAAGAAGAAGAGCGTGTGGTGATCAATCAGGAACTAGTAGTACCTCCCCAGTATGAGGAAGGCGATCAGCATTCCTCAATTAGATCATACTAAGCATGTAGTCAAGCTCTGGACCTATCGAATTTTGTATAACTACTAGATGACAGCGTTTCTCCAGGATAGACCTGGAACCTTTTGACCTAACTATAGAATATAAGTATCTAATGCGTATTATTAGATGTCCCTTCTAGATAGGTCCCCGTTAGTATTAAAAAAAAAATGTATGCATGACTATGAACTTACTATGTTATGTACTTATGGGTTAATGACTGCTATTATAACATAGTAAACTACTTAACTAGTATGAATGTTTTATGTGGTTATCATTATTTATCTACTTAGCACGAACAATTTATTTAATTGCTTAAAAATATTTATCTATACATAATAAAAAAATTGTACTGATGGTTCTTAGTGTATTAGATTATGAGTCGTGGACGACCACAACGTACACAGATTCCAGTTCCAGAACCTCCCCAATCAGCAAATGAAAACTTAGGGAATGATCTTGCAACCATTCTTCGAGGTCTAGCACAACACTTTACCAATGTTCCTTCTTCAACTGCACCACCTCGACCAACACCACACAACGAAATGAGTACCATAGTGGAGCAATTCAGGCGTTACCGCCCACCTACTTTCAA
Source organism: Stenogyne calaminthoides (assembly GCA_037126765.1). Taxonomy (NCBI): domain Eukaryota; kingdom Viridiplantae; phylum Streptophyta; class Magnoliopsida; order Lamiales; family Lamiaceae; genus Stenogyne; species Stenogyne calaminthoides. The sequence goes on from JBBCBC010000028.1 coordinate 13,906,730, forward strand.
CGGTAAAGAAAATCCAGCCGAAGCTGAAAATTGGTTGAGGGCACTCGAGAAAATATTCACTCATATTGAGTGCACTGACGAGCAAAGGGTTTCATGTGTTGTCTTTCAATTGACAGACGAGGTTGACTATTGGTGGGAAGCCTATTGTCGAACTAAGATAAATGCACAAAGGACATCCCTAACCTGGGAAGAATTCAAAGAAGCATTGATTCAAAATTACATGCCCCAATCTTTTCATCATCAGAAGGAATCAGAATTCATTCACCTCAAACAAGGCACCATGACTGTACTCGATTATGAGCGAAAGTTCAGTCAACTCAGCAGATTTACTCCGCACTTGGTGGACACTGAACTAAAGAAGGCTCGACGTTTTGAGAAAAATCTATGACCAGAGATTAGCAGCATCCTTGCAGGTCAAGGGACTCTGACCTACGTCGAGGCCTTTTCCAAGGCTCAAGAAATTGCATCCCGACTGAAGCTCGAACACACGAAGAAGAGAGCCTTAGAACTTCCAAATAAGAGGAAATGGGTGAATCCAAAGCAAGGAAGAGGCAATAATCACAATAAAAATGCCCGAAAGGAGGGGAACACAAATCAAGTCTCACAAAGAACCATACCGACATGTCCTAAATGCAGAAGAAACCACATTGAAGAGTGCTTGTACGGGTCGGGATTATGCTATCACTGCAGAGATCCAGGCCATGGAGTAAACAACTGCCCACTGCTCAAAGACAAGGGAAAACAGAAAGTTGGACCTGCTCGTGTCTTTGCAATGACTCAACAAGAAGCCGCCAATGAACCATGAATGATGGCAGGTATGTTGACCATTTCTGGTATACCTGCTCTAGTATTATTTGATACGGGGGCGACTCACTCATTATTTCCGATAAGATGTTTGAAAAAATAAGAAAAAGTAACACAAGAGTGGACAAAGATTTTCTTGAAGTAAGTATACCATCAGGCACGATTGTACAAACCACTCAATTATGCAAGGGGATAATAATTAGTCTTGAGGATAAGAATCTAGTAGCCAATTTACATGTCATCAAGATGAGTGATTTCGATATAATTTTAGGAATGGATTGGTTGACGGCCAACCATGCCATCATTATGTGTCGTGAGAAAGAAATTTCTTTCAAAAATTTAGAGAGCGGAGGTTACACATTCTATGGGGCCAAAGCAGGGTCACTACCTCAAGTGGTGTCTGTAATGAAAACAAAGAAAATATTAAGGAAAGGGAATTGTACCGCATTTCTTGTGAACATAGTGCGATCTGAACAAGATGATAGGTCGATTCAAGAAGTACCCATTTTACGAGAGTACAAAGATGTGTTCCCAGAAGACCTACCAGGTTCAACCCCAGATCGACAAGTGGAATTTACAATCGATTTAGTGCCCGGAGCAGCACCAGTCTCAAAGGCACCTTACAGAATGGCGCCAAGAGAACTACAAGAACTGAAGGTACAACTGCAAGAACTATTGGATAAAGGGTTCATACGACCCAGCGTGTCACCTTGGGGAGCACCGGTATTATTCGTGAAGAAGAAAGATGGTACGTTTAGAATGTGCATCGACTATCGAGAGTTGAACAAACTTACCATCAAAAATAAATACCCATTGCCTAGGATCAAAGACTTATTCGATCAGTTAAAAGGCGCCAGCGTATTCTCAAAGATAGATCTGAGATTTGGATATCACCAAGTGAAGATCAAAGAAGGTGACATTCCAAAAACAGCTTTCAGAACAAGTTATGGGCATTACGAGTTCGTGGTAATGCCATTTGGACTGAGCAATGCACCAACTATTTTTATGGACTTAATGAATTGAGTTTTCCACCCTTACTTGGACCGGTTCATAATCGTGTTCATTGAAGATATCTTGGTTTATTCAAAGGATCAAGAACAACATGAAGAGCATCTCAAGATAACTCTAGAGGTACTGCGAAAAGAAAGACTTTACGCCAAATTTAATAAATGTGAATTTTGGCTTAATCAAGTTGTCTTTCTTGGACACATTGTCTCCGCTCGTGGGATTGAAGTTGATCCAACCAAAGTGGAAGTTGTAAGCCAATGGAAAGCTCCAATGAATGTGAATGAGGTACGAAGCTTTCTAGGATTAGCAGGATACTATCGAAGATCCATCGAAGGTTTCTCAAAGATTGCTAGTCCGTTAACACGACTTACAAGAAATGAGATAAAGTTCCACTGGTCAGGGGAATGTGAGAATAACTTCCAAGAGCTAAAGCGGAGATTGACTACAACACCTGTCCGAACCATTCCTGACAAATCAGAAGGATTTGTCATATATAGTGATGCCTCAAAACAAGGCCTGGGGTGTGTGTTGATGCAGAAGGGAAAAGTAGTTGCTTACGCTTCTGAGCAACTGAAGGCACATGAGCAAAATTACCCTACTCATGACCTAGAACTCGCTGCAGTGGTTTATGCACTAAAGATTTGGCGACATTACTTATATGGTGGAAAGTGTGAAATCTACACAGACCACAAAAGTCTAAAGTATTTCTTCAAACAAAAGGAGCTGAACATGAGGCAGAGAAGGTGGCTAGAATTGGTGAAGGACTACGATTGCACAATACTCTACCATCCAGGCAAGGCGAACGTAGTGGTTGATGCATTAAGCCAAAAAGAGAGAAGCAAGCTAACATGCATGATAACAAGCCAATCTCAACTGATAGAAGATTTTGCAAAGATGAGGATAAAAGTTATGTTGCCACCAAACACCATTCAAGTAAGGATGATGACCATGGTAGTTAAACCTACTCTGAAGGAAAGGATTGTAGAAGCTCAGAAAGGAGACAAGTTTTTAGAGAAAATAAAGAAGAAGGTCGAAGAAGGAAAAATCAGCGGGTTTTCCCTAACCAACGCAGGCGTACTGCTCTACGAAGGAAGGCTTTGTATACCGAAAGTTGAGACTCTTAGAATAGAAATTATGGAAGAAGCTCATTGTACTCCTTATACTGCTCATCCAGGAGGAACAAAGATGTATCGAGATCTAAAGAAAATATTCTGGTGAAGAAACATAAAAGGGAATATTGAAGCCTTCGTTCAGAAATGCATGACCTGTCAGCAGGTGAAAGCCGAACACCAACGACCCTCAGGGTTACTCAAGCCACTCGAGATTCCTGAATGGAAATGGGAGCACATAGCTATGGACTTTGTGGTAGGCTTACCAAGGTCAAATCGAGGAAATGAAGTTGTATGGGTTGTAGTCGATCGACTAACAAAATCAGCCCACTTTTTGCCAACTAAAATGGCTTTCGGGTTAGATAAGTTGGCTCAAATATACTTGGAGGAGGTTATTAGATTGATGGAGTACCCATCTCAATAGTGTCAGATAGAGATACGCGTTTTACATCAAAATTTTGGCGAAGCCTACAGAATGCCATAGGAACTAAGTTAAATTTCAGCACTGCATTTCACCCTCAAACAGACGGACAGTCAGAAAGAACCATGCAAACATTGGAAGACATGTTGAGAGCATGTACCCTTGATTTTGGTGGAAACTGGGAGAAATTCATACCCTTGGTTGAATTTGCTTACAACAATAGCTACCAAGCAACAATTGGTATGGCGCCTTATGAAGCACTCTACGGAATAAAGTGCAGATCACCTCTATATTGGGATGAAGTTGTAGAAAAGAAAGTCTTGGGTCCCGAATTGGTAGAAGAGACTGCAGGAGTGGTCATGAAAATAAGGGAAAGAATACGGGCGGCTCAAGACAGACAAAAGTCATACGCAGACAAACACCGCAAGGATTTGGAATTTGAGGTTGGAGATAAAGTATTCTTAAAGGTATCACCAATAAAGGGTGTCATCCGGTTTGGATCACGGGGAAAGTTGAGACCAAGGTTTATAGGGCCATATGAGATATTGGAACGAGTAGGTGAACTAGCCTATCGATTAGCTCTACCGCCGGAACTCGATGGAGTGCACAACGTGTTTCACATATCCATGCTTCAAAAATACGTACCTGATCTGAGCCACATTGTAAATCAGGAAACAATACAAATTGATAATAACTTGACGTATGAAGAAACCCCGATAGCTATACTTGATAGGAAAGTAAAAAAATTACGAAATCGCGACATCGTTTTAATTAAGGTTCAATGGAATAGGCATGGTCAAGAGGAAGTGACGTGGGAACGAGGAGACGAAATTATAGCAAAATATCCAAATCTTCATTATCACGATAATTATAATTTCGAGGATGAAATTTTTCGTAGTGGGGCAGGATATAACACCCCAACATAATATATATATATATATATATATATTATATAATTAATATATAAATATATATTTTTAACCATGAGACTAAAATAATTACACTAATATATATAATAAATTGATGTGAAGTATATATATACATATATTAGTATAATTAAGAATATATGTGTGTATGATACTAAAGAAAATATATATATGTACAAAGTTGTATGTGTGTATCCCATATCTTATGTATGTATCTAATGAGATATTTTTTTCTACAGTTTAAGGTAAATATGAAAGGTAGGTACTGTAGCAATCTTGATACTCAAGATTGGGAGTATTCGAGGAACACTTCTAAAAAAATATAACCACAAAAATTGCATTAAAAAAATGAAAGCTAGGCTTAGGACTACATATAGGGATAGGATTGCAAGCAGATATGCTGCTATAAATAGGAACTCTATAATTAGAATTAACACACACAAAGCAGACTGCAAAACGGTAAGCTTCCATCCCTTCATTTTCTCATACTCAAAAGAAAACTCATCGGTCCTACGTAACCACTCGCCGACATCACCTTTCGATAAGCCAACTATCCAACTTTTGCCATCCAAGTAATCCCCTCGTAGCATAGATCATCGATATACCTTCGAATCGTACAACCCACCCTCTAATCAACGTGTAATTTACGTTAAAATTTAGCTTTTTAATCCGTCGGAAAACCGAAAAATTTCCAAAACTCTTCTTTCATTTTCTTTAAGCACTGTTCAGTTATGTATAAAGGTTAGAGGAGCATTTTTACGTCATGTTAGTTAGTAACGGCATGAAAGGAAGGCATATGTACCTCCGATGTCGGCGTCGTGTTGTGTAGATGGGTGTGTTATTTCGAAAATATGAAAGATTAGAGTAACTGAGGTCGTTCATGGATAGTAGTGTTTATGGGGGTTAACGTCTTGTCCTTGAGTCAAAGAACGGAGAGAGATGGAGCCTAGCCGGAAAAACTAAAAATTTTCACGTCAAAAAGTATTACTGTGGCTGCAACTAAAATTTTTTTAAATTTAAAATGTTATTTTGGGTCGAATTTTAGGTGTAAACTGTTCCTTGTGTCGTGAGGATTCCAAGCGGCAAATGATCCTAAATTTAAAACCCTACACGTTGATACTAAATACGAGCAGTGAATATTTCTGTAAAATTACAGTTTTTCCCCTAGCCTTAATTAAATCCTAAAACCCTCATTTTACATCCATTTAAATACAAATAATTTAATAAACAATTTTAATAATTACTTACATAATTTAAATAACTACTTTGTAGGTTTGGAAGGTTCGGAGAACTCGTAATTAATACGCCACATCACTTAAGGTGGATATTTTACTTCAACTCTTTATTGAGTTTAAACAATACAATTGTTATAATTGTCTTATTAATATTTCATTATGTTTTTAATATAATTAAGTCTGGCCTCGCCAGCATCATTACAATTATTTCCGTCAGTTTGGCTATGCCAACACAGATTCATTACTCTAAGTCTGGCACAACCAGCACCATTATATTATGTTAAGTCTGGCACAGCCAGCACCATTATATTATGTCAAGTTTAGCACAGCCAGCACCATTATATTATGTTAAGTCTGGCACAGCCAGCACCATTATATTATGTCAAGTCTGGCACAGCCAGTACCTTTATATTTTGTCAAGTCTAGCACAGCCAGCACCATTATAATTATTTCAAGTCTGGCCCAGCCGGTATCACTATAGTTACATTTCCGAAAGTCTTGCTATCTTGACACCACGATTCATTATACTAAGATCGCCCAAACCAAAGACCATTTACATTTTCGATAGTTTGGCTCTGCCAATGCGGAATCATTATACTCAGTCTGGTTCAACCAGTACCATTACTTAGGCCCCAGCCTACACTACTTATATTATTTATATTTTGTTATTTAATTTGTGCAATTATGAAGTTACCTCACTGAGTGTTTTTCACACACTCACCCCAATTATTTTACCATTTTCAGATCAGGAGTTTGACAAGGAAGGATGATCCATGATGCTAAGGCCAAGAAATAAAAGAATAGAATTATTTAAGTTAATTTGCTTATTGTAACGCCAAAAGAGTTCATACCATATTTTCATATGGATATTATGAAATATTTAAATAAATTTTGCTGCACCTTTACAATATTGTTGCTTAAATTTTTGTTAAATATTAATTATGTGATAATTAATTTACTAAAAAAATAAATAAATAGATAATTATATTAAAATATATATATATATAATAAGAAAAAAAAGATTTACATTTCGCTTTCTTATCAAATTTTCGTGGATGCATTATTTCAATTGAGTAGCGTCTCGTGAATAAATAATATTAATTAATATCTTAATTAATATCGGGGCGTTATAAATTGTTGGTTGAATAGGATGGGTTTAAAATAATACAGTCGAAACTCTGTCGAAATTTAGGCGCGATTTTAATTAATTGTTTTAATTAATTAATTAATAGTTTTAATTCTGTAATTTATGTCAAATGACATTCATATTTTTTTATATAATGCAGATGATTACTACATGTGCTAGTGATAATGGTCGCGGCAGGGCAACGACGGCGGCCGAGGTAGCGGCAGCAGCGGTGGCCGAGGCAACAGCGGTGGTCGAGGCGAAGGTAGTGTTCCTCAGAGCACTAAGAGGAAGAGGATCCTTCGACCGACGGTGAACTCACCCTCCACCCGCCTCACGTCCAAATCAGATAACCCACCACCTACAGGGGCATCTCCAGGAGGGTCGAGCTTAGGTTCGGCCTCTGTTCATCGTGGCTCAGCACCCAATGCTCGTTTAGTGATCGACTTGAGAGAGGGAAAATGAGTTATAATTTACTTTTATTTATTAATTTGTTTAGTTATACAGTTAATTATTTAATTATACTTATTAATTTTTTATATTGTTGTTTTGAAGATCATACTTCGGTCACTTTGAGTCGCCGCTTATAGCCACCAGCTCCATCTTGCGAGTTGGAATTGTCATGGGGGCCCACAGCTGGAAAGGCGTGCCTGAATCCCACCGCCAGCTCTACTTAGACGAGTTTAGGTTACGTACAATAATTAGTTACTAAAAGTATTCATAATTATTTATTTTAATTTAATACAATAAAGTTTGTGTTAATGAAATTCAGAAACAGACGAAGTGGGGAGAGGATAGTACCCCGGCCGATTTTTATGGTCCGTTCAAAAAGCTTGCCCAAGTCCGGTACAAAGACTTGTTGTATAGGTGGCACGCCGCGTGGAAGGATGAAGAAATTTGGATATGATGAGCGACATGGATCCTGGCGTCTGGGAGTCGATTGTAGTTGTGTGAAGCGATCCCGCTTATCAGGAGATGTGCCGGGGTCAGAAATGACGGTGGCAGTGGCAGCGGGGCCGGGGTCAGAAATGACGGTGGAGGTGGTGGTGGTGGTGGCGGCTTGGATGATATTGGTGACTTCGACCCTGATAATTTAGTTTTTTCATACTAATTTGGGTGAGGATGGGGATAATTATTATCTGAATCGGTGATTGGAGGGATAATCTAAACAATTTACTCTGTTTTTATTTTTTTTTTGTATTTTGTTTTTTGTGAATTATGTTTGCCTAATGTTTATATCGTTTATCTTTTTTCTATTGTTTATTTTTAAAGAAAATTATAACTTGTTTAGATAGAAAAATACTACTTGATTAAATAGAAAAGTATAACTTGATTAAATAGAAAAGTATAACTTGTTAAATAGAAAAGTATAACTTGTTTAAATAGAAAAGTATAACTTGTTAAATAGAAAAGTATAACTTGTTTAAATAGAAAATTATAACTTGTTAAATAGAAAAGTATAACTTGTTTAATAGAAAAGTATAACTTGTTTAAATAGAAAAATATTCCTTGATTAAATAGAAAAGTATAACCTGTTAAATAGAAAAGTATTACTTGATTAAATAGAAAAGTATTACTTGTTAAATAGAAAAGTATAACTTGTTTAATAGAAAAGTATAACTTGTTTAAATAGAAAAGTATTACTTGATTAAATAGAAAAGTATAACTTGTTAAATAGAAAAGTATTACTTGATTAAATAGAAAAGCATAATTTGTTAAATAGAAAAGTATAACTTGTTAAATAGAAAAGTATAACTTGTTAAATAGAAAAGTATAATTTGTTAAATAGAAAAGTATAACTTGTTTAAATAGAAAAGTATTACTTGATTAAATAGAAAAGTATAACTTGTTAAATAGAAAAGTATAACTTGTTAAATAGAAAAGTATAACTTGTTTAAATAGAAAAGTATAACTTGATTAAATAGAAAAGTATAACTTGTTTAAATAGAAAAGTATTACTTGTTTAAATAGAAAAGTATAAGTTGTTAAATAGAAAAGTATTACTTGATTAAATAGAAAAGTATTACTTGTTAAATAGAAAAGTATAACTTGTTTAATAGAAAAGTATAATTTGTTTAAATAGAAAAGTATTACTTGATTAAATAGAAAAGTATAACTTGTTAAATAGAAAAGTATTACTTGATTAAATAGAAAAGCATAACTTGTTAAATAGAAAAGTATAACTTGTTAAATAGAAAAGTATAACTTGTTAAATAGAAAAGTATAACTTGTTTAAATAGAAAAATATTACTTGATTAAATAGAAAAGTATAACTTGTTAATAGAAAAGTATAACTTGTTAAATAGAAAAGTATAACTTGTTTAATAGAAAAGTATTACTTGTTTAAATAGAAAAGTATAACTTGTTAAATAGAAAAGTATAACTTGTTAAATAGAAAAGTATAACTTGTTTAATATAAAAGTATTACTTGTTTAATATAAAAGTATTACTTGTTTAATATAAAAGTATTACTTGTTTAAATAGAAAAGTATAACTTTTTAAATAGAAAAGTATAACTTGTTAAATAGAAAAGTATAACTTGATTAATAGAAAAGTATTACTTGATTAAATAGAAAAGTATTACTTGATTAAATAGAAAAGTATTTGTTGGTCCAGGTGGGAAAACCCATTTTGCGCGTGCGGAAGCAAACATGTCGGGCGATGCATATAAAACAGGGGTGAAGGAATGGTGATTCCAATTTTTTCTCTTTTAAGCTCATGTGTTGTGTTTTGCTTATGATCGAATGCATATGACAAGATAAGAACGTAAAGCAGTAAACAACACAACAATGTATAGTGGTTCGGAGACTCAAACTCCTACATCCACTCTCCCTGTTCCTAGGAAAATTCATTCAAACACTTCCTAAGGTTTTCTGACTACCTCTGTAGTTTACTAACCTTTCTACTTTGAGTTTTCTGACTACCTCTATAGTTTACTAACTCAAACTGGACTTATCACCCTCTCGGGCTCGCCTCTAGATGTTTAACGAGTTCACACTCCAACGGGACTTATCACCCTCTCTCGGGATTGCCTAACAACTACCTCACTTCACCACTAGTTATCTCTTACGAGAATGGGGTTTGGGTTTGGTGTTGTCTCCAACTATGGTGAGATTTTCCCTTACATTTGTTTAGCCCCAATGCTAAGGTTGGGAAAATCTCTCTAAGCTTAGGATACATCGTGGATTGCTTAAATTGGGTTCTAAAACACTCTTTGAATATATTTGTATATCTACAGACTTGTGTTCTATGGTGGGAAAGCTTGAGTATATGTTCTCTTAGCTCTGTAGCATCGTTTGCTATCTTCTCCGCACTTCCACACTTAATTTGATGGAAGATCTTGTATTTATAGTGTGGATTTGAATGATACCGTTGGAGAGAATCACATTCAAATCCATACTATTCTTTATGGATTCTGCACTTTTTTTTAGTTTGGTTGTCTTCCTCTCATTGGTCCACGTCACCGGATTCCAACGGTATATTCCTCGGTTTCTTCGTTCGAACATTAGGGATATCTTGAGCATTGATTACATTCTTGAGTCTTGATAGTCTTCTTGTGCCTTGATATTCTCTAAGTCTTCAGGTTTCTCTGAGCCTTCAGGTTTCTCTGAGCCTTCAGGTTTCTCTGAGCCTTCAGATTTCTCTGAGCCTTCAGGTTTCTCTGGGCCTTCAGATTTCTCTGAGCCTTCAGGTTCTTTGAGTCTTCAGGTTTCTCTGAGCCTTGAGCCTTGGGTTCTTGATTCTCGGTTTCAGTCTTGATTCTCGGTTTCTGCTGAGTCTTGATTCTCGGTTTCATCGAGTCTTCAAATTCTCGATTTCATCTTGAGTCTTGAAAAAAACTTTTTCATCTTTGAAACTTCAGTTTCTTCATAAACTTACTGAGTCTTCAGAATCTAACCTGATCTATATCTGCCGACTATACACGGTGCAGATAACATCCTGAACACTCTAAAACTGAATCCTGACTCATCTATCAAGATTATCCTGAACATGTCATACTCAGGGGTTTTGGGATCTAATCAAAATCATCTTTATTAAATTCATTTCCCAACAATTTCCCCCTTTTTGATGATGCCAAAACCATCTTGTTACAACACTTTTAACCTATACTCAGGTTTCAGTTTTACCTATTACAAGAATGGTATATCTCTTAACAATCAATTCAGCAATGAATCTCCCAACAATTTCATCACCAACAACATTCAGGCATATCAAAAGTTAAGACATGTAAAAGATAATGAGGTATTATCTTTGAGCATAAAGATAAAGCTTCATTGATGTATGATAGACTATTACAGTTTGCAATGAATTGTCAGAAAAGTAAAGACAAAAACATAAAGAATTACAAGAGTCTTCAGTCTTGGTCTTCAGTCTTCTTTGATATTCAGCTCGGCTCCTCATTCCTCTTCAACGGACCTTGTCTGATCAGGCATACTGACACTCATGCTTACTGAGTTCAGTTTCTTCTGACTTCAGACATCCTGACCCTCAAGTCTCTTTTACTTACTGACCCTCAGGTTTCTTGACCTATACTGAGTCTCAGTTTCACTTTTACTCAGGCTATCTGATTTCTTCTTTGCCTGATCTGATCAGCTCGACTAATCAGATCAACACATCTTCAGATCAACATATCATAATAGCATCAGGTCATCATATCAGGTTAGCATATCAGGTTTATCATATCTAATCTTGATCACGTCTGATCTTGATCAGTCTCTTTTGCTCATCTTCTGATCTGCAACCTTCTCTTCTGATTTGCTGGCTTTAGCTTTTCTTCACTTCTGATTTTTGCACAGCTCATCAGTTGACTCCGAACTCATCTAACTCATCTGATCTTGATCAGTCTCGTTTGCAGCCTCGTCTGATCTCGATCATCTACTTTTGATTCCGTGAGTTCCCCCTCAATTTGTTCTTTCGTTCCCCCTCAACTTGTTATCTTTCTACTTTGAGCTTTCTTGAATAACATAAGTTGATAATGTTTTGGCATAGAACTAAAATATCCCAACAATTTCTCAATTGATAATGACGCCAAAACATCATAATATATGCATTTTTTAAAGAAACGAGTTTTTCTTTAAAAAGATCAGTTCAGGTGTTCACGTTGAAATTAGTGAACTTTAGAACTCCCGCTCTGATACCACTTGTTGGTATCATATCAGAGACAGGTTTTAAAATAGATCTGCTCAGGCGATCACATTGAAAAATTAATCTTTTGAGCACCTGCTCTGATACCACTTGCAGGTCCCGGTGGAAAAACCCATTTTGCGCGTGCGGAAGCAAACATGTCGGGCGATGCATATAAAACAGGGGTGAAGGAATGGTGATTCCAAATTTTTCTCTTTTAAGCTCATGTGTTGTGTTTTGCTTATGATCGAATGCATATGACAAGATAAGAACGTAAAGCAGTAAACAACACAACAATGTATAGTGGTTCGGAGACTCAAGCTCCTACATCCACTCTCCCTGTTCCTAGGGAAATTCCTTCAAACACTTCCTAAGGTTTTCTTACTACCTCTGTAGTTTACTAACCTTTCTACTTTGAGCTTTCTGACTACCTCTGTAGTTTACTAACTCAAACTGGACTTATCACCCTCTCGGGCTCGCCTCTAGATGTTTAACGAGTTCACACTCCAACGGGACTTATCACTCTCTCTCGGGATTGCCTAACAACTACCTCACTTCAGCACTAGTTATCTCTTACGAGAATGGGGTTTAGGTTTGGTGTTGTCTCCAACTATGGTGAGATTTTTCCTTACATTTGTTTAGCCTCAATGCTAAGGTTGGAAAAATCTCTCTAAGCTTAGGATACATCGTGGGTTGCTTAGATTGGGTTCTAGAACACTCTTTGAATATATTTGTATATCTACAGACTTGTGTTCTATGGTGGGAAAGCTTGAGTATATGTTCTCTTAGCTCTGTAGCATCGTTTGCTATCTTCTCCGCACTTCCACACTTAATTTGATGGAAGATCTTGTATTTATAGTGTGGATTTGAATGTTACCGTTGGAGAGAATCACATTCAAATCCATACTATTCTTTGTAAGTTCTAGCACTTTTTTCAGTTGGTTGTCTTCCCTCTCATTGGTCCACGCCACCGATTCCAACGGCTATATTCCTCAGTTTCTTAACCGGAACATTAGGGATATCTTGAGCATTGATTACATTATTGAGTCTTGATAATTCTTTGCCTTGATATTCTCTGAGTCTTCAGGTTTATCTGAGCCTTCAGGTTTCTCTGAGCCTTCAGATTTCTCTGAGCCTTCAGATTTCTCTGAGCCTTCAGGTTCTCTGAGTCTTCAGGTTTCTCTGAGCCTTCAAGTTCTCTGTTTCTGCTTGAGTCTTGATTCTCGATTTCACAAAGTCTTGATTCTCGGTTTCATCTTGAGTCTTGAAAACTTTCTTCTTGAAACTTAGAAGTCTTGAATCTAACCTCGATCTATATCTGCCGACTATACGGTCGGATAACATCTGAACACTCTAAAACTGAATCCTGACTCATCTATCAAGATTATCCTGAACATGTCATACTCAGGGGTTTTGGGATCTAATCAAAATCCTCTTTATTAAATTCATTTCCCAACAGTATTATTTGTTAAATAAAAAAGTATTACTTGTTTAAATAGAAAAGTATAACTTGTTAAATATAAAAGTATAATTTGTTTAATAGAAAAGTATTACTTGATTAAATAGAAAAGTATTACTTGATTAAATAGAAAAGTATTATTTGTTAAATAGAAAAGTATAACTTGTTTAATAGAAAAGTATAACTTGTTTAAATAGAAAAGTATTACTTGATTAAATAGAAAAGTATTACTTGATTAAATAGAAAATGATGGTTGCTCACTGGAATTACCACTAGTTTCGAGTTATTAGAGGGCTATACGACATCAGGCTTTGAAAAGGACCAGAAGGTGTTTTCAGAAAATTTAACATGCCTTGACATGTAAACACGACCAGAATTCGGATCAAGACAACGATAGGCACTTGACTCGTTGAATACCCAACAAATATGCAAGCTTTGGAGGGGAAACTTAATTTGCCAACATTATAGGGTTTCAGCCACGGAAAACATATACACCCAAAAATTCGAAGTTTCAAATAATTTGGATCTTTCTGGAATAAAATCTCAAACGGACTGGCAGACTGCAGCAACGGAGTAGGAGTCCGATTGATTAAATAAGTTGCTGTTTGAACAGCAAATGACCAGAAATTGGATGGCAGATTTGCATGATGAAGGAGAGGGCGACTAATATCTAGTATATGACGATTCTGTCTCTCAGAAATGCCATTTTGCTGTGGTGTGTGCGGAGCAGTTGTGAGCCAATTAATTCCATTAGAAACAAGAAAGGGCTTGAGTGCCAAAAATTCTCCGCCGTTATCAGAATAAAAATTCTTGATACTCGAATTGAACTGCTTCTCAACCAAGGATTTAAATTGTCGAAAAATACTGACTACTTGTGATTTAGCGTGCAACATATATACCCAACAGTAGTGACTATATAAATCAACCATCAGCAGAAAATAACGACATCCATCAATAGGTGCAGGACCCCAAACATCAGCATATATAAATTGCAATGGATAAGTAGCAAAAATAGAAGAGTCTCCAAAGGGTTTTCTATGAGCCTTGCTCACATTGCACGAAACACAATCCATGTCCACAAAATCGGACTTATTAGAAACTGGTAAATGAAACTTCGAAATAATAACAGAACTAGTACGATGTGAAGGATGTCCCAATCGTGCATGCCAGTGACGGGACGAGGTACGAACTCCCATAGATGCAATCTTTTGCCCGGGCCCTGCCAACCGAGCATTCATGTGATAGACTCCGAATGAATCGAGAGATTTCCGAGGTCATTGGTCAGACTATGGGAAGCGCCAGAATGGAGAAGCCAATTATGTTGTGGTGCTGAGTGGACCATGTTTACAGTGGCATTAAGACGACGACATGTGAGTGCGGTATGACCAGTGAAACAGCAAAGCTGGCATACAACAGGAGGTGGGCGATTTCCTCCAAAGTTTCGGCCCCAATTATTGAAACCACCTCGATTGTTGCCTTGATGGTGTCCACGACCACCACGATTGCTATGATGCTTGTTTCCTTGATAGTTGCCACGGCTGTTATTAGGCTTGTTACTTGAACTCCTGGACTGATTATTTCCCTGAGAAGCATGAGCAACATTAGCAGTTGCCACAAGTTGGGAGGTTTCAGATTCAATATTCTTGAGATACAATTCATGCGAACAGATCCCACAATATCACAGTAGTCTTGCCCCAAACCGTTAATGATGTAGAGAGTACACTATAATATAATGTGTTCCGTTGTTATACATCTCATTTTAATTATTTGATTATATTAATAGAATTTCTTTATATTGATAATTATATTTGTTGATGTTGTAATAATGTTGTATCACATGTTGGGACAACATTTTGAACAACACTTGAAGTGATATCACTACACTTATAAATTGATATATCACTACATTTATAAATTGATATCCTAGCATTAAATGTTATAAGTATCCATTTATAAATGTAGTGGTATCAGTTGATAAGTGTAATGGTATTAATTTCATAATATGAACAAGTTTCACATGTGGGTTTGTATTTTTTTTTTTTTACGATTATTAATCTAACATCCAATTGCATATATAAAATAAATTTCCAAATATAAGATTATAGGCAAAGTATAGGGTGAATAAGTTTCACACAAGAATCTGTGAACCTAGTCAAGGGGTGTGACTTATATTACTAAAGGGTATTACTTGTGATAATTTAAGGGTATGCATTTTTACTACATAAACGGAATTAAATCAAAATAGTCTCATAACTTTACACCTTTATTGAAATAGTCCCAAAATTATCAATTTTTTCAATTTAATCCCACATGTAATCAATTTGATCCAATTTAGTCACAAACCGTCTGATGTTGCTCACAATTGCACGTGTAGGCAATTTTGACCGGAATATGTAAGATGTGTATCCAAAACGACATCGTTTTGGGCAATTTTGAGTGACCTCCGGTGGTTTGGGACTAAATTGGATCAAACTGAATACATGTGGGATTAAATTGAAAAAAGTTGATAATTATGAGACCATTTCAATAAAGGTGCAAAGTTATGGGACGATTTTGGTTTAAATCCCCTACATAAATAGTATTACTCATAACACTGGAAAGTGTAATTTATATTAAAACAGGGGTAATTGTAGTGATAATTGGAGTGTATGATTTATATTATAAAAGGGTATTCGTCGTGATAACTAAAGAGTTATTTTTATAAATATGAAATCAATTTCACGGTGAACAAGTTTCACAAGAGACCTACTCAAAATTACAAAATTCACGTAAAATAATTGTCAATAATATCATGCATCATACGGCGGGAGAAAATTTAGTTTTAAAAAATAAATAATACTAATTCAAGACAAATTGATCTCTAAAATCATTAATGCAGCAATAAATTACCTAAGATTATTTTCTCAAAAGTCAAGTAAATAAAAACAGGTAGAACTTGGAATCTCGTTTAATAAAATCTCTAAAGCTTGTAAACTGCCAAACTCAACGGCATCATATGTTGAGGTAAAAAGCTCCATTCATTTCGTCCATCAAAGTAGGAATTCATCCATCCAAAAAGCTCCAAAGTCAGAATCAAAATTAGGCAGAGCGACGTCGTCCTGACCTTCAACACCATTCCCGAAAATCGGAAAATCGTCCAGATCATCAATCGACGGGATAAAGTTATTATCCCCTGCAACGAGCGAACCGAGTTCCATACCCAAGTCCATTCCCTTTCCAATTTGTGAAAATGCCAGCAGTTCCTCGTCTATCAGACTATACTTAAGCTCGTTGTCTTCCAGCTCGACAACTGGTGGAAGCTCAGACGAGTTTTGTTGGAAATATTAGAAAATCCAATAATCAAAATAAGACAAGGAAAAGATAAAAACGAAGATCAAAGGAAAACCACTTGAGGCGTGCTTGAAATGCACTGTCCTTAAGGATTTACACTTAGCAATCCCTCAGGATTCAACAAGTCTTCTAGGATAAACCTAGGATCAGGAGCAATAGAATAATAAACCCAGCAAAAAGAATAGAAGAAGAAAATGATTTACGCAGTGTTTTTTCTGTCATATGTTCTCAATAAACACTCTATTATATATATAATAAAGTTGCAAGTAAAACGATTTTTGACCACCTTAAGAATAGGAACAGACTCATAGTGATTTTAATTAAAAGATAAACACGGTTATATTTTGAGAAAATATAGGAACTGATAGTGATAGATAATCATTATTTAACCGTGATTATTAGATGGGAATATTTGACTTGGTAAAATCTTATTAAATATGATAAGATTTAATTTAATAAAAGATTAAATTTAAATAAATTAAAAATAAAATAAAACAACTTTATAAATCATTTGAAATGTAAAAACAATTTACAACAATCCCCACTTATTTCAAAAGATTTAGAAAACATCAAGGAATAAGATTTATAAAGCATCAAAATAAAATAAAAAAACAATTGGGTATCTCAGGACTATGTAATGCATCGAATCTGGTGTCTTTTGGACTATGAACCAGACCTAGAAGAGATAAGGTATAAATTACTAAGCATTGGTGAAGCATATAGCTTCTATGAACCAATAACTTATTGTTGTAACTTAAATTGTTTATCCATCACATTACATGTATTTATTTTGTTGCTCAACGCGGTTGTGCGCGAATAGGCCATACGCGTGTCTGGTTATTCATGAGTGCTCTAGAGACTTGGTCACTGTCTCATAGGAGCGGCCCCACTCCACACTCATATAGGTGAGTTCATCAAGGCATATTCTGCAAATAATATACCACCCATAAGGGTTATGACTCATTAAAAGCTTTTAGCTTGTCCTCTCCATTTAGAAATCATTTGCATTAAAGCACTACACACTTTAGGAAGGGATATAATTTAAAGTGCTAGCAGAACTAACAAGTGGCTTGTTATTACTCATATGAACCTTATTCATGGGATCTCCAATCACAAAGGTTGGGTTCCCACCACTGTTAATTTTCAATTGGCTTGTCACATTCCTCTTCAATTAAGACTAGTCAAATCATTTCATCTTCTACCAGCTGGTTAACCATTTAATTTCGTACGAATATATCTATTTTACCATTGAAAGTTTTATTCTTACCAATGGTTATTGCTCTTTAGCAATCACAAAGCATCGACAACAGAGTGTTCGTTTCTCATCAAATTGGAATGCAAGCTAAGCAATTTCTTAGTTTCATGGCCTCATTGCCAAATAATTTCAGAGCGTAAAACTCTGACACTATAATATGTTTAACAATTATAGTTTGTGCATCAAATTCTCAATAACTTGTGCAAACTCAAAGTGAGCCACAAGATCACTTTGATTTTTCATCAACAGATTTTGTATGTACACAACCATCTACTTCAAGAGAAGTAAAATCACTAAATAACAAACTTGATCACATCTCTCATGCCACTTATATAAATCTCATAATCTAAATCTCTACTTAAAACTTATTTTAACGTCCATTTGATGAATATATTTTTTTTTTTAAAATAGAAGACAATTTAATTAAACCTTGAATGGACAAATTGTAGACACTTGTCAAACAATGTCAAAAGAATGAAAGTTTTATTTTGAATAAAACTATTTTGAAAATCCATTCACAACTAATAGATTTACAATCTAATGATAAATCATTTAAAAACACATTTCAATTTTGTTTAAAGACTCAATTTCAATAGAAATAATCTTTCAAAAATATTGAATCATTTGAAATAATATAATTTGAAAATTGTTCGGAAATCCTTCTAAAACAAGGTAAGTATAAAAAAATCATTTGCAAAAATTCTTTTCACTCATAAAATGATCAACTCTATTATCAAAAGATGCATGAGAAATTACTTCATCATTCAAAGGAATACAAATACAAATAATTCAACCTTTTTTGTCTAGACAATATAATTACCATCCAACTCATTCTTCAACTCAATAAATCTATATGTAACACAATTTAATCAAATCATACCCTCACATTAAATATTTCAATCGGGGCAGATTTGAAGCTTACACCTCAAAGTTATTCTTCATATAAAATCATGCAATATAAAAGCTACTAAACCCACAAATAAAAAAGTTATATATACCCGTACATAACTCACTCTACCAAACTAAATATAAAAGCAAACCCCAATAGATATAATAAAAAAAATGCTTATGCATCAATGAAATTTATAAACAATTAATTAATTCAGTCATAATCTCAATCAGACTGAGATTCCCACACTTCTAAATATTTCTATCGATTATCTATGTTATTTAGCAACAATAGTAAATGATTTTATTTGAAACATATCTAGTAGTGTCACAAATAATATGAACATGAAAAAGTAAAGACACCTTTCCATGCTGATAGAAAATTTTCTTATTTACATATATAGAGCCACATCCATATTTCATATCACTAATGATATTATACAAGTACATGGAATTATTTATTTTCTTAAACAATGAAGACTAAAGATGGCTTCATGAATCGAAAACACAAAACATTTAACCATTTGAGAAAACAAAGTGATATTTTGTTTTTAAACGAAACATACAGTACAAATATAACATACAGTACAAATATAATCCTTGGTCATAATATTAAAACGAGTTAATAATAATAATAATAAATGAATCAATAACAAGTCATCACTACATCCAATTCCACTAAATTCAAAATTCATAATGAAGACAACAACAAGAACGTATTAATCTAAATATTCAAATCCATTAATCATGCCCATTTATTTATACTACTAGCATTATCAAGTGATACCAACACATTAAATCAACTAAAAGATAGCAAGATTCAGTAATTACACAACATGCACTTTCATATATTCTAATTAATAAATTAGGCAAAATAATATATATATACTCAAACTAAATTAACAGTCGAACAACATAAGAATCCCATTAAATTAAAACAGAATAATTCTCAATTATGCCTACCACTCCATAATTCGTCGGACCATATATTTATTTTTATATTAATATTACCAGTTTGAGAACACCCTAATTTCTTTGAATTTTCACAAAAGAATATGCAAAGGCAAGACAGATAAAAAATTATAAACAATAGGGATACCTTGATAATAGATGTCACACTTTTGACGCAAGATTTAATCGAATCGTACCTCACCCCCGTAACGCATCGGCTCTAGAAAAGTGCATTTAACCGGATTGCAGAACAACGACGTGGTGCGAAAATAATGATAAAAAAATTGTCCTGGTAAAAAGACTACTCAACGAATAGAGGATGGTTTTAGCGGTGAAACAAGATTGATCCCTAGTGAATGTAAATCTTTAAGATTGTTGGAAATATTAGAAAATCCAATAATCAAAATAAGACAAGGAAAAGATAAAAACGAAGATCAAAGGAAAACCACTTGAGGCGTGCTTGAAATGCACTGTCCTTAAGGATTTACACTTAGCAATCCCCCAGGATTCAACAAGTCTTCTAGGATAAACCTAGGATCAGAAGCAACAGAATAATAAACCCAGCAAAAAGAATAGAAGAAGAAAAAAATTTACGCAGTGTTTTTTCTGTCATATGTTCTCAATAAACGCTATTATATATATAATAAAGCTGCAAGTAAAACGGTTTTTTACCACCTTAAGAATAGGAACAGACTCATAGTGATTTTAATTAAAAGATAAGCACGGTTATATTTTGAGAAAATATAGGAACTGATAGTGGTAGATAATCCTTATTTAACCGTGATTATTATATGGGAATATTTGACTTGGTAAAATCTTATTAAATATGATAAGATTAAATTTAATAAAAGATTAAATTTAAATAAATTAAAAATAAAATAAAACAACTATATAAATCATTTGAAATATAAAAACAATTTACAACAAGTTTGACGAATCAGATGCTGCTGAAAACGAATACGAATCCAGTGATACCGAAGCACCACCGGATGCAGAAAGGCTCGTATCGAATTCCAAACGTTTCGTTTGGTAAGCATTTGATGCTTCCTCGGCGGTCTTATAAGTACCCAGCCAGACCCGTTTATGCCGAAACGGGTCGCGGATTTCGGCGGCCCATTTGCCCGATTCCCGCTTCCGGACACCTCTGTACTTCCCGTTAATCGGCTTGGTAGGCTTGCTAATTTTAACTGAGCTTTACCTGTTTGATGGATGATGATTCCGAATAGGGAAACAAACTTCGCGGATAAACCTGCCCTTGCTTTCGTCGTCGGATGTATCAGTAGCATCCGGGTCATTGCAGACGATTCGGACCCGTCTCACTTGCTGCTTTCTGCTTAAACATTCTTTTCGCACACTCATTTTTCTCGCTTCAAAACACCAAATCCCTCAAAATTTGTTTTCCCCCCAAACACTAAGTAATTGAATAAATAAAATGCAAAGAAAAGGTTAAGTGATAGAAATGATTGACTAGGTGTAGGGACGACTAAATAATCTGTTTATGTGTATATAACATCCGAAACAAACAACGCCACAACAACTCCTGCAATTATAATTACCAGAAATTAATTCACCATTAAACGCTGGAAAGGAGTGATATTCATTTTTGGTCCCAAGGGAGACGGGATCTCACAATTTTGGTCTCAATACTCACCATTTTTGTCCCATAAAAATTTTTCCATGCAATTTTGGTTCTTTTGTTACGAAATCTGTTAAGTTCAACTGCATTTTTTCTGTTAAGTTCAACTGCATTTTTTGCCCCAAACCTTGTCCTGTGTGATCAAAACTGCAGCTGACGGAAAAAGGTAACGGTGGGACCAAAATTAAATGAAAAAAATATTTTATGACCAAAATTGTATATGTTGTCGACCAAAATCGTGAGGTACTGTGTCCTGTGGAATTTTAGTCGCGTTCTAATTTCTAACATCAAAGAAATTAACTAAATTCAAAAGTTATAATTAGGGTTTAAGAGCGTCTTACCGTTTGGGCCTCAAACGCATCAAAATAATCGGAAATAAAGATTGTCGCTCAACACAGCAACCTGATAACATACAATTAATTTATGATTAACAACAGATCCAACATAATAATACTTATTCTAATTAATTAAACACATGATGATGATGATTGGTACTCCATAGCAACACAAAAATCTCATTTCCTTAATTTCTTTCTCGTCAGACAAAAAACAGACTTACCCTTGAACAAGTCGATCCAGTTGCTCAAGTAACAATGTAGCAGTACTGCATACAACCTTTTGGATCGATCAAACACAATTCAATTATTCCAGTACGTATATAAAGAGAGATATTGTAGCCTTGTATAAGAATCATGGAAATTCAACACCTTCCATACTCGCATATCCAAGCATGTGCTTAATTTAATTTTCATTTATTTTAAGCAAATATATTGATACAACAAAATCCAGCACCAAACTTAGAATTCAAGTAATCACCAAAATTAAAAACCCGAGTTTTTCGTCAAGATTTCCCGCCGTTGCCATATTTATCCTCCAATCAGTTCATAGTTCAATCACCAAATTCAGCTGCGGATTATCAGTATCTCGATCGCCTATTTTTTTTATAAATTATTAATTAATTAATTACTAGGTTATAACCCGGGGACTAAATTCAAAATGATCTCATAATTTATCATTTTTTATGAAATGGTCCCAAGAAAGTTTGACTAACAAAATTAGTCCCAATTTTTTCGAATTGTACAATTTTATCCCCAAAATTCGCCGACAACACGAAACGACGTCGTTTAGTGTCATACTCAACTCACGTGCGCCTTCAAATTGGGGATTTCCAGCGAGCTGATGATTGGGCACGACATGTCATGCTGACAAGGATTTAATAGCCAATTAAAAAAACCCGCCACACATAACCAATGGATTAAAAAATAACAAATAAAAACAAAAAATTAAAAATAAAAATAAAAATAAAAATTAAAAACAAAACATTAAAAAGTAAAAAACGTTTTCTTTAGGATCAATAAACGTATTTCAAGATTCGAAACTCTCAAAAATCAATCTTCACAAACTCAAAATCACAACACCCAAATTCCAAACGACACACACACAAACCCTATATTTTATTCTGTAGTGGCGCCAGACGAAGAACCACTCGAAGATCCGTACAATAGCGGTGCAACGCTACCATACAGCAGCGACGCAGCGCGATAGAAGATTTCTAACCCTAGTTTTTACGCCGCAGCGGCGCAGATGAAGATATGGTGTTTGTGCAAGATTTTCGCCGGCGAATTGGAAAAGTTGTTAGGGTTTCAATTGGCGGCACCGTAGCACTTCGAATAGATTTGGGAAAGAAGACGACTGAGATTGGTGGTGAATGGGCAACGCAATTTTGGGGGGTGTTGATTTGGGGGAGATTTGTTTTGGTGTAAATTAAATTTTAATATATTGATTTAGTTTTTTTAGGGGAAATAATGACATGGATTTAAAAATTTTGAATTTGTCTTTAAAAATAAATGTAAATTATAATTATTAACACATTCAGCAAAACCCGCCGGAGAAGGAGGCGCACGTGAGTTGCGCATGACAACGACGTTATTACGTGTCGCCGGTGAATTTTGGGGCTAAAATTGTACAATTCGAAAAAAAATTGGGACTAATTTTGTTAATCAAGCTTTCTTTGGACCATTTCAAAAAATGTGATAAGTTATGGGACCATTTTGCATTTAATCCCTAACCCGCATATTAAGCTAGTTGAAAATAAAATTATATTATAAAATAATATTAGATCTCTTAATAGTCAACACTAGCACATAACCCCGCATACTACGCGAGATTCAAAATAATATTTTTATTATTAATAGAAAATTAAATATTTTAAATATATTTGATTAATTCAATTATAGGTATACTTTTTAGATACTAATATTGTTGAGTTACTCTCCAGTGCACCAATTGCACAAGGTGCAATTTGTGCAATTGGATTCAATTTTATGAATTATGCACTCTAAACCCTAACTCCTACACAATGAACCCTAAATCATATATGAACCAGTCGGGCCGAGTGAACCATGAACCATTTGGGCCGAGTGAACCATGAACCACTCGGGCCAGGTTTGGGTCCGGATCAAGAAAAAAAAACCTAAAACTGAAATTAAAGTTAAAAGAAAACTGGAATTGAAAAAAAAAACTAAAACTGAAAAAAAATTAGAAAAAGAACTCCTAAAATTAAATTGCACCAAATTGATTTGGTGCAAATGGTGAACAGGAGAATTTGCCAATATTGTTTGTGCATATTTGCATTCATTTTTTATTCTAAATTACGTCCTCCCATTTAAAATAGATATCATACTCATTTCAGTCTTATATATTATTTACATAATGCATGTCGTTTTGACATTTTCACCCCTCATTATCTCATATATACCCCTCATGATTACTTTTCATGGTTATTAAAAATTTGTTTTTTTTACAAATATGTTGTGTAAATAATTTTTCTAGCCAATAGTAATTATTGTTAGAAATATTTAATTATAAAAAATTAAGATTAATATTGGCATAAGAAAATTTAAATGACCATTAAATTTAATTATTATGGGTATATATAGAGCTGGCAATTCGGGCCGTCCAGCCCAGCTCAGCCCATCGGGTCAATTGATGCTCTTGGGCTGGGTCAGGTCGGCCCAAATTCTCAATGGACCTGTAAAAGTGTAGCACAGCCCAACATTACAACCTAATACAAATCACATCCACCCCTCCCAAAGTGTTAGAGTGTCAATGTCCAACTTATGTCCCGTCTCACCGTGAGACGGTCTCATACAAGCGTGCCTCATTTAAAAATAGATTTTCAAATGCTCCATATTAATAAACTATATTTAAAAATATAAATTTCAAATAAATATCCAATTAGATCAAATCCTTCAAGAAGAACACAATTTTATAAAATACAAAGTCTAATTCTTAGTAAAATATTAAATTATTTATTTTAAAAAATTAGGAAGTCGGGTCAATCGGGCAGCCCATTAGCCCACGGGCCAAATTGACCCGAACCCATTAAGCCCACGGGCCACATGGGTCGGGTCAAATAGGCCAAGGTTTTTTGGGCCTATAATTTCACAGCCCAACCCATACTAAACTTCGGGTTGGTTGGGCCGGCCCATTGGGCTGGGCTCAATTTGCCGGCTCTAGGTATATATGATATAATGAAGGAAGAAAATATCAGAACGATGTTTATTATATAAATATTCTAATAGACTAAAAAGGTATTAGGAAGAACGGGAAGGAGTAATTTAGAATGAGAAATGAATGAAAATATGCACATACAACATTATAAAATAAAAATTATGTCTATAATTGAATTAATTAATCAAACTAATTAAATATTTGAAGTATTTAATTTAAAATTAATGATATAAAAACTATTTTCAATCTCTCATAGTATGTCGAATTACATGCTAGTGATATTTAAAAAGAATAAGAGGGAGTATAAATTAATAAATTATGGAGTGATATTTAAAAATAAATTGCCTTAGAAACCTCCATGAATCTTCCAATAAATTTCTTCAAAAAAGATGAGACGAAAAAAAAACTGGATACAGACGAAGAAAGTCCTTAGACAGACGCGATAAAAAAAATGGTAAAAGATAAGAATTAGAATATTTATATTAACTCCATTCTACAAAAGATTGAATGACATAGATTAAATTAGAAAAATAAAAAAATAAAAAAATAAAAAACTAATAATAATACCATAAATAACTTCTCACAGAAATTCAGAGATTTGAAATAAGAATGGAACTCCTGTGCACCCAAGTGCACCGTGCACTCATGACCCATTTATAAAAAGGGTCACGCTTTAAGCGCTTATTCCGGTTAACATATTAAAGTACTAGCAGGTTTCGGCTCCAACTGTTAAGCAGAGATTCGCTGCTCCAGAGGTCCAAGGTTCGAGTCCCACTTGTAGTAGCTGAAATTTTGCTTTTTTTTATTTTTTTTATTAGCCCTAATTTTTTCTCTAATGGGCAAATTATTTTGCTTCTTTTGTTGCCCAATTTTTGCAGAGTTGCACGTTTCAGTGATAGTAAGTTGCAGGATTCTACCATACAACTAGAAAACATATAAACGTGCAACTATTTAAAACAGAATCGTGCAACTACTTATAACTAAAACGTGCGACTACTTATAATTGCATGATTCTACCATACAACTAGAAAACATATAAACGCGCAACTATTTACAACAGAAGCATGCAACTACTTATAACAGAAGCGTGCAACTATTTACAACAGAAGCGTGCAACTACTTATAAGAGAAGCATGTAACTATTATAACAGAAGCGTGCAACTATTTATAACATAAGCTTGCAACTATTTACAACTACTTATATCCAAAACGTACCTATAACCAAAACGTGCAACTACTTTTAACAGAATCGCGCAACTACCTATAACAAAAACATGCGACTTCCTATAATAAAAACGTGCAACTAGTTATAACAGAAACATGCAATTTCCTATCACTTGAGAAGGAGTGTTTGTATAAGTTCTTAGTGGGGCTCGATGAGGAATACAATACCATCAAAACACATAATAGCTCCAATCATAATAGCTCAATATATCACCAAATTGAGGTGCGGATTATCAGTATCTCGATCGTCTTTTTTTTTTTTTTTGATGAATTATTAATTAATTAATTAATTATTAGAGGGGTAAGCAAAAATTTTAAAAAAAAAAAAAAATAGGGGTGGCCTGGACCCATTTGGACATGGTGTGGTTCTGAAAAAATGGGCTGTGTAGATTAATTGCGCCAAAGGAGCCATCCGAACATCTGAAAATTGCAAAATTGAGGCCCGGAGAAAGTAATGACACTTGTGTAGATAAGGATTAATACTAACATCTATAAACGTGTATTACGCGGGATTGCAAATAATATTTATATTATTAATTTTAGATTAAATATTTTAAAAACTTCAATTAGTTTAATTAATTCAATTGTAAATGTAATTTTTTTTCTAATATTGTACGTGTATATATTTCTACTCATTTCTTATTCTAAATTATAAATTATATAATATGTATTTGATATAACGTATTTATGCAAAGATGAATGATGGATGAAGGACTAGACTGTGAGAAAATTTATGGACCATAAATTTGGCAACTGACATCAAAACTTTAAAGTAACATAAATTATATTATACCATAAATAAAAAGAAAACTGATGAAAAACATAAAAATATAATGAAATTATGAAAATGTATACTATTTAAGAAAAGAGCATTCGATACATGTTTAATATATTGTGATACCTTTAACTGAATCTGTCCAATGACATATAATCATTTTATTCATCTTTGTCGCATCTACATCTATGACAAACATTTTTCCTGCTACTCCTATAGTTAGCCGACAAATTAATAAACTCTTGGCTCTAAAATTTCGATTCACGAATCCTCCATGGAGATCTAAGCAATGCTTGTATTAAATACATTTATTAAATCATTTTTAAAACACCTAATATAATGAAAATATGAACAATCACATTCTTCGGCTAAAAAATTAATATAAATTTTTTTTGTAATATTATTGTACTGCTTGGGAATGAAGATATATAGCAGAAAATATGTGATACACCACACAAGGAGTTCCATCAATGATTCAATTATCTTTAAAAACTTCAAATTTTCATTTACACTATCATGAGATGCAAACTAGAATTTTGTGAAAAAGAAGAGGATACATTAGTACATGATTAATCTTATTTAGTTTAAATATTTCAAATATTTATCTAATTTTATTCATTCAATTTACTTATAGTCATAATTTTATTGTTAAACTATAAATAATACTCCTCCCGTCCCTCTCTTACTTGAACATTTATCAAAATGGTATGTCATAAACTTAATTGAGCATTTCTATAAATGACAATAAAATAACTTTTAAATTTATATATATATATCCCTCACAATATAATATAATTTTAATTTTGTAGCATGTTGACTATTAAAAATCTAATACCCCCTCCGTCCCAAAGAAATTTGCACGTTTACTGTTTTCACGTGTTTTTGCGAGTGAGTTTTTTATTAGTATTTGAAATGATAAAATAATTTTTAAAGATGCATGCAATAGATGAGAGGTAGATCTATAATACCCCTCTTTAAAAATCACTTTATCATTTGAAATACTAATAAACAACTCGCTCACAAAAACTCGATAATAAAGTAGGTGTACACTCTTTTATGGGACGGAGGTAGTATTATTTTATAATATAATTTAATAATATAATTTTATTTTTAACACGCGTAATAAGCGGGGTTATAGTATAGTATCATTTAAAATGACATATTCTAGCATTTTGAGAGAAAAATCATCAATAATATTTTCATAGTTAATATGTTCCAAGATATTTTTTTCTGTAAAAAGAACTGTTAATCAATTTAATCTTTCTTGTCACATTGTTGATCGTAAATATGTTTTTGTTGATGTTGGCAGTTTGTTGTACGATATATTGGACAACATTTTTACAATATCTGAATTTGTCATTTCTCATAAAACTAACTCTTTTTATATGTTGTTCTGAATGTCTTTGAATGCAGAATGAAGACCTAAAAGATTCCAGGTCATGCGGTGCAAATTCGAAAATTGAGTTATTAGGCACATCATGGAGAGCCTTCCAAGGAAGATGGAGTTAGTGGGAGAAGTATTTTTAGGTTCTTTCAGACTAATCTAGTAGTTGAGA
Organism: Stenogyne calaminthoides; assembly: GCA_037126765.1. Classification (NCBI taxonomy): domain Eukaryota; kingdom Viridiplantae; phylum Streptophyta; class Magnoliopsida; order Lamiales; family Lamiaceae; genus Stenogyne; species Stenogyne calaminthoides. The sequence goes on from JBBCBC010000028.1 coordinate 13,935,070, forward strand.
TTGCAGTTGTGCACGTTGCCTATGTATACAAGCTGCAAAGATAAACAAAAATAAGTGAAGTAAATAAGTATCAATCTGTCGAGTGTTCCAGTACATCTAGGTTGATAAGGTCGTTAATCTCTTGTTTAGGTTGCAGAATTGCTATCACATTCCAAGAAACAATTGATTTTGTTCTTAGATTATTAGGGACAAAGGAGATCAATTTTTAGTCCATAAAATAGTTCATTTAGTTGTGTAAAACATTACACTAAACTCTTTCTAGATCTTATAGTAATTGTACAAGATCTATGTATATGTCACTGATTATTATAGTGAATACTTTTGTCTTGCGACACACATGGACTAATTTAGTCTGTAAAATTTTAAAATCATATGCACGTGTTTTTAAGTCTTTTGTTGTTTACTGTTGTATCACTTGTTACAACTTACACAACATCTCTAAAAAAACACCCGCACGCACTTTCACTTGGTGCCAAAGCCAAAAAATTGATATACTAAGTTTAAATCCTGTATCTAAGTGTGTTTTTTTGCAATGGAATGTTCTATCATTTTTTTTATTAAACCTCATGTTCTACATGGTTCAAATTATGCTTACTGGAAATAAAAAATGAGAATGTAAATCAAGTCTATTGATGAACAAGCATGGAGAAGTATTTTGTCTGGGTGGACACCACCAAGAACAGCTTTTGATAAAGACAGTGAATTTATTGTCAAAAGAGAGTTTGGACAAATAAAAAAGTTACTTTGGCAAGCTACAACTCAAAAGTTTTGAATTCAATATTCAATGCTAAAGAAAGATATTACAATGTTCAAGATAATATCAAATTGTGTTGTTGCTAAAGATGCTTGGGACATTTCAAAAGCATTGTGAAGGATCATTAGTGTTAGAAGGACTAAACTTTGAATGCTTGGAACCAAATTTGAAAATCTGAAGAAAAATGAATATGAGATCATATCATCCTACAATAAAAGAATCAGTGAGATTGCAAATGATTCTCATGCACTTGGTGATCCAATATCAAGCACAAGGTTAGTTCATAAATTTTTTATAATTGTTCCCAAGAAATTTGATGCAAAAATTTGTGTTATAAAAGAAGCCAAAGATACAGATCAACTGAGTCAAACTAAGTTGATAAGCATCCTGAAGACTTATGAGAGGAACACATCTCAAGGTGATGATCCAAATGAAGGAAAGAAAGTTGTTGTGTTCAGAAGAGAAGCATATCAAAGACATAAAAGTCATCCTATGTGACTGAAGCTAATTCAGATGATTATGTTGTTGGTCAATATTGGGGCTCTCCAGAAAACATTACCTTTCTAACAAAGCAATTCAATTCTTAATCAAGGAATAACTCAATCAGATCCAAAAGTATGTTTCAACCTAAAGTCAGATGAATAACTCTTCTCAATCATCAGATGTAAAATAGAGGTAATCTTTCTAGTCAATCTTCTGATAGAAAAGGAAATTTTAGATCTAGGCAAACTTCAAAAAGTGGTAATTTCAGATATGATCCTAAATATAGAAAATCTGTTAAATGTGATGCATGTTCGGGTAATGGTCATTAATGGATGTGCTAACACCTTGCTTAGAAAGAAATTAAATTTTTCTGTCACTTTAAGTGATGAGTCTGATAATGATGAAAATCTGAAAAGGGTGAAGTATGTGCATTGTTGCTAGAATAGAGTATGGTGACTCCTTGGATGATGATTTGGATGAGTATTCCTCGGAAGTCGTAAAAGATGTTGAAACGTCTTAAACAACATCTGATAAAGAATCTCCAGTCATTAACTATTTTAATGGTACTATTATTGAGTCAAACTCTTCCCAAGAAAATAATATTATTGTTTGTGGATCTGATTGTCAAAAGTTGAAAATTGATTTTGAAGTTCATAATCAAATCTTCAAATCTATGAATATGGAGATTCTGATTTAAGAGAATCGTTAGTTAAATTTGAAGTCATTTTAACTGACAAGATTTAGAAATTTCTAAATTGAAAGAAGAATTGAAAGGACCAACACTGAATTTTATCTCTGACTAAGAATCTTTGTTGTGTGATGAATGTGTTGGGGTTATAGTATCCCAACAGAATGAGCGTGTATATAGCTCTAATTATGTTCATACTTTAACTAATTTATTAGACACGTCTTTATCAAGGTTATCTTTCATGTTTCCAAACGAGCAGTTCTCACTTTTCTCCAATACTTTTTAGTGAAAATAAATAATAAAGTTTAATGAAACAACTAATACTGACCGGTGAAAATAACTAATATTAATCAACTAATATTATTTTTTGAAAACAACTAATATTGTTTAGAAATCCACTTAAATTGCACGGTGCATTTGGTGCATACAAGACTTTGTCATGTAAAAAAGGAAAAAGAATGCAGTTAGATCACTTATTGCACTTTAGTGTTACATCTTGTATTTTATTATCTCTAATACATGACATCTGTCGTTAATGATAATTTTTTATGACATTTATAACACGTGGTAATGTAATAAAAGTATTAAAACACAAAATAAAACATCATAGCGGAAGGAAGGATTTGTGCCAAAAAAAATGCAACTACATTGATTAGATAAGATGAATGTAATTTATTGCATGCATTACCACTCTCCAGCTTTTTCACCTTTCAAAACGGTTTGCCCACACTATATAAACATCCTCATCTAACACCTCCTCACTCACACAAAATTAAACTAAAACTTGGTGAGGCTATTATACAAATTCTTAGAAGATGGCCCCCTCCTCAAATGATGAATTGCAGCAGTTGGTATGCACAATATATATTTCTTTCACTTTAATGAGACTAAAATCTCACACAAATATTTTGATTAGATATACCAAATTTTTTAAGAATTATGCTTACTTTGTGTGTGTGTGTGTGTGTTTTATTAAATTTCAAACTATTAAAAAAAAATTAAGTGTTTGCACATGATGAACTTATATTTGTTACAAGTACAATAATTGAATTCTTCAAATCTAACCTTCATAGTTTCTTAATTAAAAAAATTGTGAAATATTTGTATAAAAAATCTAGGCATGTTAATATATTAAATAAGTGGGTCTCTTGTGCACATCGTGCACTGCATAGTGTATTTTAAACATACAGCTTGTTGCACTTAAATATGCACGATGTATGTTTCTATAATACACTATGGAGTGCACGGTGCACCTAGTGCATACAAGACCTAGTCATGTTATATTTATGGTTTCACTATTTTCGTTCTAATTTCATACATTTTTTCTAGATTCTTCACAGTTTTGAACATGTATAAACCTTTATATATTTAGAGAATTTTTAATGCTTACAATATTTTTGAATTTATTGATACAACCTTTATAGTCTTTCAAACAATATAATATATATGTGTGTGTGTGTGGGGTTTTTAGTATGATATTGCAAAATTATTGGCTGAAAAAATTATTACAGAACATTTGTAAGAAAATTAAAATTTTAAATGACCATTAAAATTAAAAATTTAAATGATATTAAAATTTCATAAAAATATATCACAAAATTTAGGATACCATATAAATTAAATATTATAGTAAAATTCACTTTTTTAAAATTATAAATCCCAAAATTTCATAAAAATATATCCCATAACTTAGGGTACCACATAAATTAAATATTATAGTAGAATCAAGTACGGATTCAAATTTCATAGGATAAGTATTAAGTAAAATATTTAGGAAAATCATATAAATCAAATATTATAGATGGATTCAAATTTCAAAAAATATATTCCAATATTTAGAAAATCATATAAGTCAAATATTGTAGACGAATTGAAATTTAATTTGTAAGATATATTCCAATAATTAGGAAATCATATAAATAAAATATTGTAGATCGATTCAAATTTCTTAAAATATATCTTAATATTTAGGAAACGATATAAATCAAATATTGTAAACCAATTCAAATTCGAGTTGGTATGCTGTGAAACTTGTTCACCGTAAAACTTTTATTTTTTTTTTTACAGACATACTCTTTAGTAATATAAGTCACACCCTTTAGTAATATAAATCACACCCTTCAGTTATCACTACGACACTCTTTGATATAATATAAGTCGCACCCTTCACTTTTATGAGTAATACTCTTTATAGTAAAACTTCACACCCTTTACAATAAAAAGTCACACTCTTTAGTAATAATATAAGTCACCCTCCTTAACCAGTTTCACCGTGAAACTTGTTCACACTATACTTTGTCTTCAAATTCCACAAAATATTTCCCAAAATTTAGGAAACCATACAAATCAAATATTGTAGTAGGATTCCTAATATATATTAATATAAATAAGATATAAAAAATAAATCTTCATCACAAAATAATATAAAAACATATCCCGAAATTTAGGACCATATAATTTAAATATAGTAGAATTCACTTTTTTTATATTATAAATCCCGAAATTTTATTAAAATATATCCCAAAATTTAGGATGCCATATAAATTAAATATTATAGTAGAATTCAAATCATGTAAGGATTCAAATTCCATAATCAATATATAGGAAACCATATATATCAAATATTGAAGATGGACTCAAATTCCAAAAAATATACATCCGAATATTTAGGAAACCATATAAATTAAATATTGTAGACGGCTTCAAATTCCATAAAATATATTCCAATATTTATGAAACCATATAAATCAAATATTATAGACCGATTCAAATTCTTTAAAATATATTCCAAAAATCATATAAATTAAATAGAGTAGGTCTAGTGTGCAAATTTGTATAGATGAAAATTTATAAAATTGTCCTAAATCAACCAACTACACCCTAAACACTAAATAATTAACCCTAAATTATGACCTATTTGAGTTGGGTGAACCATGAACTAGTCGGGCCGAGTGAACCATGAACCACTCAATTTTGTATTACATTCATCTATTATAGAATTTGGTTAAAAATTAAAGTTTTTGTATCTATACAAATTTGCACACTAGACTTTGTCTTTCAAATATTGTATTAGTATTTAAATTCCTAATATATATCAATATTTTGGATAAGATACTTCATCCCAAAATTTCATAAAAATATATTTCAAAATTTAGGATACCATATAAATTAAATATTATAGTAGAATTCCCTTTTTTAAAATAATATATCCCAAAATTTCATAACAATATATCCCAGAATTTAAGATACCATATAAATTAAATATTATAATAGAATTCAAATCAAGTACGGATTCGAATTCCATATAATAAGTACCAATATTTAGAAAAATCATATAAATCAAATATTGTAGACGAAATCAAATTTCAACAAATATATAACCTAATATTTAGGAAATTATATAAATTATGCCAAGTATAGGGTGAACAAGTTTCACACAAAAAAATGTAACTTATATTACTAAAGGGTATAATTAGTTGTGATAATTGAAGAGTGCGGTTTTTTACTATAAAGGGTATTACTCATAATACTAAAGGGTGTGACTTATATTACAGCAGGGATATTAGTAGTGATAACCGAAAAGTGTGGTTTATCTTACAAAAGGTATTAGCAGTGATTACTGAAGGGTATGACTTTTTACTATAAAGGATATTACGCATAATACTGAACGGTATAACTTATATTACAACAAGGGTATTAGTAGTGATAACTGAATAGTGTAATTTATATTACAAAACGGAATTAGTCGTGATAACTGAAGGGTCGTGCCTATAAAAATGGAAACAGATTCACATAAGACTTACTCATAAATGAAATATTTTAGACGAATTCAAATTCCATAAAATATATTCCAATATTTAAAAAATAATATAAATTAAAAATTGTAGACCAATTCCAATTCCTTAAAATATATATGTCAATATTGAGGAAACTATATAAATTAGATACCGTATCAAATTAACTTCAAAATCATATAAATTAGTTGGATTTAAATTCCTAATATATATCACCCCTTTTTAATATATATATATATATATATATATATATATATATATATATATATATATATATATATATGTGATATATGATATATCTGCTCTGAAAAAAAAAATCATCGGAAAAAAACAAAAGTATCGTGAGCAGTTTATCATCCATCTTCCTCCAAACCGTCACATAACGACATAGTAAGTATACACAGTTTGTTAGGCGATGAATGTATACGATTTTCATCCCTTGAATATTGTTATTTGTTTTTTTATATTTTGAATTATGATCTCCATAGAAGTACGGGAACACATAAATTATCTGGGCGTGAGCCAAAAAGTGAGGATCGAAACATTGAACTCAAGATTCCTTTACCCGTGCTTTGTGCAAGCAACAATTGTACACAATATACGATCGAATTATAATTCCAGGTATGCTTATTTATGTAAATACCCTCATCTGATATAACATGTTATTAGTATCATATTATATTATTTTGCATTAAGTACACTATTAATTCATAAACGGGATGTGACATAAATCTTGCAATGTGTTTTTTTAAGTCTCGTTGCCTCCTTATGATCCTAGGAATTAATTATAGAGTTTGAATCGAATATAAAATTGGACCCCATATTACATTAAATTATAAATGACATCACAACTACTTGTTTATTACTCAATGTAAGCAGATTCAGCAAATTAAAAAAATTAATAAGGATTGAAGACCCCATTAAACAAAGAAAGACAACATTCACACGGCCCACGGCCTGCATAACTGATATGTTTAATTCTTTGTAACATTATATAATAATGTAATTAGGGTGTTTCAATAGTCAGTTTATTTGAACTCTTCTTTTAAAATTGTCCTAGACATTTGAAAAAATAAAATAAAATACTCATATTATCCTATAAAATACCAAGTTTGACATATTAACGTTTTACTATATGTAGAACATGAATGTACATGAATACAGGGCAAGTTGAACCAAAAAGATCAGTTTGTAATGAAATTTATTAAATCCAAAACGAAATAGTGTTTCACGTTTCCAGTTTTTACCATGCTTCTTCTAAAATACCTTGAAAATAATTGAACTTTGAATCTGATCCTCATATTTCACGTGTAAGCACTTATTAACACATAACATTCTCATACTTTGATTTTATCACAAAAGTGGTTAAACACATTTATTCACAACTTTTTATTTTGGAAACAGATCGATGGTTCGATGTGAGAAAATCAAATAATATACTTAGGCTTCTAACTAAATTCTCACAAATTACCAATAATTATTTAACATCGTGTAGAATAAGAGAACATAATTATTCAGTCAAGACTTTACACGAAAAGGTAAGATTTTAAGATATCTTTCCAGAACAGATGTACAAGTATGCAGTTTCATCACTGCTATAAAATCGAAATAAAATACGTAAATATTGAAATAAAATACCATCTTTTTCAAAAATAATCTTTATTAAGTCTAGAACACGTTCATACCAAGTCTCATGTAAAGATATTAGTCTAAGGCTCTACCCCACTAAGTTTTTCAAAACGTGACAGTAATGTTTCACATGCTAACTTGTACGATTTTTAACTTTTAAATTGTAGCTCCAAAAACAACCAATTTTTAGTAAATTATGTTGAACTTCACATGGAACATCATATAATATTCCCAGAATTTTAAAACATACCGACGATAAAATAGAAAACACGAAATTTTCCTATTTGTTTATGAGGTTCGGCCTAGCACATAACATCATCCTAAAATAATATCTACCATCCTAAGCATAATTCTATCAACTTCCAAATTATTCTACAAATACCTTTTAGTTTAGTTACTGATACAAGTATAGTTTTTGTTCCAGTCAATTATGAAAGCATGAACACCCTAAAAAATACAAGATATATGAACATCTAAGCTAGTTGATGGATTGTTTATCTTTTGGTTCTTCTAGGATCTTTCTAAGTCAAGAGCACTTAGAGGAAGCTTGATAAGACTTACCAAAAAAAAAAAAGAGGAAGCTTGATAAGAGATAGATTAGAGCAATGATGCAGTGTTTGTGCAAAAATATGAAAAGTATAAGTTGGTGTTCGAACTATAAGACATGGATAAAACTAAAAGTATTACTTGGTGAAACTTGAAACAAAGTACAACTATTCAACTTTATCGGAAACTCGGTCTACTAAGGCACTACGCCACTATTTCACCACAGAAGAAATGTTGATGGTAAACTGGTACATTTAAATCAGTAATATATTATTCTCATATATAATATAGTAAAAAAGAAAAACTGGACGGGAGTACAACTCTCACATAATAAGTCTGCCTCTACACACGTGAGAGAGAAAGAGAGTGCGACTTTCCAAGAAAACCAGAGAGGACACTACAGAAGTGGCAAATCGGATGGCCCGTGATGTGTCCAACAGTTTTCCGATCACCCCACGCTTTTCGATCATTCCAGGTCAGTGTTATGGATTAGTAAGAAGTTCATTTTATAATGTATAATTATCAATTGTCATTTGGCACATACAATGGGCTACAACTGTTTAGGTTACTTGCTTTGCTTCTTTCACGCTTCATACATGATACAACACAATATTGTAATATTTTATTCAATTGCTATTAGGGATGGATACAGGGCGAGGGGTCCTAATTAAAAAATAACAGACAATTGATTGAACACTAAATATTTACTATAATAAACATTAAGTACATTATATTATATATATATATATATGGATTAAAATAAATCAATATTCATCAAAACTATAAAAATACATCATTATTTATCTACTATTTTATATCAATGGTTGTCATATAACATTATTCATTATGACATTATAATTCATTATTTGTTTATATAAGCGGTGTCGCTATCATAAGTTCATAACTAATTAAATTAAATTGATAACATATTTTTAGCTACTTGCTTTCAATTATACATTATCCTACAATATAAGAAAATCAAATTTATCTTGTTACAAAATGTCTGACTTTAATCATGAAGATTTACTAGTAAAGATAAAATTAAAGATAAAACATATTAGGAAAAAAAATTAATTACAAATAATTATTTTGGTATTTTCACCAAAAAAAATAAAAGAAATCATTGTGGCTGTTATAATTAAATAATGTAAAATTACTATACCATCCATTTAGAATAGCAAATAGATATTAACTTAAATAACATGAAGAAAATAAATAACAATAAACGAAAATAAATGAATAGTTTCATATGTATGTAAGATTACTAGATTGTAGGAAAAATGTCAATTCAATGCCTGAAAGATGGCAAAATTATCAATTTAAGGTCTTAAAGATTTTTCCTATCGATTCAAGGCCTAGAAGATAGAAAATTATCGATTCAGGGCCTGAAAGATAAAAACTATCAATTTGAGGCTCATACATTTTAAGGCCATGTTTGACACTTATATTTCATATCCTTATTTCATGTTCTTATCTTTTTTATTTTTAGGGTTACGGTTCAGGGGGGTTTAGGGTTCATGGTTCAAGATTTAGGGTTTATCGTTTTGGGTTTAGGGTTTAGTGTTCAGGGTTTAGGGTTTTAGTGCCAAACATGACCTTAAAATTTATAAGCCTCGAATTGATAGTTTCTATCTTTCAGGCCCTGGATTGATAGTTTTCTATCTTCCAGACATTTAATCGATAGGAAAAATCTTTCAGGCCTTAAATTGATAGTTTTACCATCTTTCAGACCCTGGATTGATAAAACTCCTAGATTGTATAATAGATATATGGATACATGGGAGGGCATAATGTGGCTCATAAATCTAAAAAGAGTTTTCATATTAATTCGCAGTCTTATGATCCACCATTTTAAATAGTAATGATTTTCATTGTTAATGAGAATCCTAGGTCAATTTTCATTGATAAAAGTAATAAGTAGACACAAAAATATTTTAGTAGATCCAATTATTACATTCAATTGTATTGATAGAATATTATTGTGAATTGTGATATGCGATTAGTGACCTTACATGGCGTGTCTATAATGTGTTAAACTATAAATTCAGACAATACCAATGCAATACTTTAAGTTTGATGTTGCAACTCAAAAAATCGGTATTGAACTTTGGACTTGATAAAATCTCTGTTTTTGGCAGTAACTAATTTTCGTCAATGTATATTATAACATTTAGTTTAAATTTTGACTTTTGGAATATAAAAAAAAAAACGTATTTAATTTTGCATAAAAATAATTTTTGTTTGTTTTTAAATATAACACGTTTTCAAATTTTAGATTGTCAGTACTTTACTTTTTGAATTGTATAGATTATTTTTAGTATTTACATAGTTGCACATACCTTGTTTAAATTATGGATTTGTCACTGCAAGGTAACTATATCAACTCTACTATACATTTCATCAAGTAACACCTTATTATGGAGTGTTAAGTATGATTCAGAAACCTTACTAGTCTTGCCAAACTCGATCGTCGGTGTCTCTCCTTGATTCATGGGGTGTAACAACATCCAAGGCTAACAATCAAGGCAATGATCTTATGAATGATTCTTTCGAGGAACTTGATTTAACTACGAAACATTAAGTATGTTTTAGGCTTTTTCTTTAATTTATTCATTTCAGAGTTAAATAAATAAATTAAAGAAAAATTCTGAAACATCCTTAAAGTTTCATAGTTAAATCAAGTTCCTCGGGAGAATCATTTAGAAGATTATTGTCATATAATCTCAGCCTTTGATTGTTAGCCTTGGGTATTGTTGCACCCCATGAATCAAGGAGAGATGTCGACAATGGAGTTTGGTAGGAATAGTAAGGGTTCTGAATCATATTGAACGCTCCATAATAAGGTGATATTAGATGGGATGTGTAATATGGTTGAATATAGTTACCTGGATCAGTGACAGATCCATAATTTAAACAAGGTATGTGCAATTATGTAAATACTAAAAATCATACAATTTAAAAAGTAAATCATACTAAAACTTGAAAACATGTTATATTAAAAACAAATAATTTTATGCAAAATTAAATACATTCTTATATTTTTTTTTATTCCAAAAGTCAAAATGCTATAGTATACATTAACGAAAATTAGTCTAACTGTCAAAAAAGATATTTTAACAAGTTCTGAGTTCAATACCAATTTTTTGAGTTGCAACATCAAACTCAAAGTATTGCATTGATGTTGTCTGAATTTACAGTTTAACAAATTATAAACACGCCACGCAAGATCACTAATCGCATATCACAATTCACAATAATATTCTCTCAACACGGTTGATACGGTAAATAATTGGATCTACTAAAATATTTTTGTGCCTACTTATTATTTTGATTATTGAAATAGAAGACATAACGTTTTAAAATAGTGGGTCAAATAGATACAGCTCTGCCACCTTAAGAAAAATCTTGATTGAAATCACTGCAGACAAAGTGAACGTATTCGGCTCAACGCCAACACCCATCATTTCTATATACATCTCAATGTAATGGGTATTTTGCTATCTATTTCATTAAATAATTAATTTTCAGATGAATTTTATTTAAATAGATTTAAGAAAAATAGTTTTTTTCTAATTAAGCTTCACTTTTCTTTTCTTCTTCAAATATTTAATTATTTCGGATTGTTTTTTTGCAGATTTATTGTAGATTTTTTAATTTTTGCACGATAATTAATTTTTTTATTTTAAATTTTCTCAGATGATATTGTTGGTTGATTTGGTTGATCATGTGGTGCAAGGGAGTGATGATTATTTGATTATTGAGTGATGATTATTGAGCAAGACATAGGAAGCAAGGGATTTCTATTTTTTGGTGTGCAATTTGTTGTAACAAATGTGTGCAATTTTTATAATGGGTGTGCAGAATTTTATGGGTGTGCCAATATTTTTTACGGGTATGCAAAATGGTTAAAAATATACAATTTAATATATATTCAAATGTGTAACTTTTTTGGGCTAATATATTTTTACTGAAAAAAATAATTAAATAAAAAGAAAATATTTTACGGGTGTACAAAATTAGAAAAAAAAAATCAGCACACAATTAGATAAAAAAATATGCACACAATTAATTAGATAATAAAGGACTGACAATAAAAATAAATTCAGTAAATTCAATAAGGACTAATTTATTTCTGAAAAAAAAATCAATTAGACATACAATTAAAAAAATTCAGTAAAATTCAAACTTTAAAATTTACAATTTTAAAAAATTTTAAATACAAAATTACAAAAAATGTGGGGTGTAGAAAAGTGTTAGATTTTAAATCTGCACATGGACCCCATTTTTCTGCACATATTATATACATAAGGCAAGTAAGACATTTTGCCCCAATTTTAGCACCTTAGAATAAGGAGTTAAGGACTAAAAAAGTAGTGAACCTTAGAGTAAAAGTGTTTTATAAATAACACCTTAGAGTAATTGCCCCTTGTTTTATTTACATATATAGTTTTAAGTATTGAAAATCATATATTTGTTTAATATATTTTCTGGTGTGTTTAAATTTACGGATCTAGAAAGTTTCTAACCTAGGTTGCATAGACACGAGTACGTCAATACGGGTACAACACTGGTGATGGCTTTTGCAAAATTGGGATTTAGGGAGAGGTGAGAGAAAATGAAATGTTTATGCAATTTTACCTGATGTAAATCAAATTTGTGAATTTAGGAGTGGGTATGCTATGTGGTATACCCATTGTTCTTCAATGGGTTTTTTTTTTTTTTGCAGCACACTTATGCAGAGTATTTTTAGAATTTTGTGTAAAAAGATTGACACTTTGTGCAGAAATAAAGAAGGAAAACCAAGAAAATAAAAACGTGTATAAAGTATCAATATATTTCTTTTAATATATTTTGTAATATGTTGAACTCAAACTGCATATTATCCTTTCTCTTAGCGCGCATGCATTTTTATAATTATTAATGTGTTCAATAGAGTTTGAACAAAACTACAACAAATTCTGCATAGTTGTACTTTTAATATACACAAACATATTCGCATGAGTGCACATAATCATTGTTAGTGTTAGTGTCATAAAAACAATTTTTTATAAGAACATAATACTCGATAATATTCAGTTTGATTTAATATTATTATTCATTTAATATTAATGTATGGCAATACACTTGTTTGAATATTATGTTTGATTGTTTGCATTTATTTTTATATGTGTTCCCATGAACCAATGCTATCATTATGGATGTGAGACCTCAGATGACTTAAGCATGATTCTCAAATAGCCCCGATCAAGGATCATAAAGAATGGGATATTGATGATGCATTTGAGATTAGTGTGCGATTTGCATCATACTCTTAGAGAGTGTAGTAGTTCTCACTTACTACGAGATACTAGGAATCTTATGATGGATGCACAGATACCTTAGAGGGTATTGGTATACCCATCCGAGAAATCGTTTGATATTACTTCACTTAAGTGTCTACGGGTGTCTCGGTTAGCGGGAGCGATGTGATATTCCTCTGACTTGAGGTCAATACGCACGATATGTATGGAGTGGTGAACTTTGACCATGACTGACGCTTGCACCCTTAATGGGTAGATATGGCATGGATTGGGCTCATCACGAAGTGCATGTGCGTGGCAGTTAAGCCAAGAAAATGATTCATTCTTCAATTTGAATTTAGAGAATGTGCTCGTCTTCTCATACTAATTGGATCGTTAGTCATTGGCCAATGCACGTCACATTTGGACTCTGTGTCCAAATGTGAAACGTGGTCAATTAGCGTAATGAGAAAATATTATTAAATTATTTGAATAGACACTTCATCATGTTCAAGATTTAATCGGGCATTCGCGAATGAAAGGATATTATCACAATAGGCCACGTATTGTTACAGGTTGTTGCAAATACCTCGCAATGTACCTTATATATTGAGAATGTCTGATTTATTGTCTAGGGTTCAATTAAGACCGTTAGTTTGACTAATCACTCTATATATAAGGGCATATGGGTCACACAACAAGTAATCTAATTCCCCTTTACAAATTATAGTTGGTTGATTAAATATTAAATTGGATTTAATATTTAATTTATGGAGAATTAATAATAATTATATTTAGAATTAATTATTATTACTATTTAATTAAATTGGATTTAATTAAATAGAAATCCCAAAATAATATATGGAATATTATTGTAGGAAATTATATATAGAAAAATCGAATTTGATCATATGCCCGCAGGTGGGCACAAATTTATATGTTCATCACTTATGTGGCGCGCCACATATGCAAGGTCTCCACCATCATTTAATTAGTTTCTTTAATTAATTTAATCTTTTCATTTATATATATTTCACACTTTACCCAATTTCATTAATTATATTAAAAAAAATTATCCGACCTGGACTCAACCCGACCCGAACCCAAACCCGGCCCGAATGGTTCATGGTTTAAGGTTTAGGTTTATATAATTTTTTAAAAAAATTACGCGACCCGGACCCAACCCGACCCGAACCCGAACCTAGCCCAAGTGGTTTATGGTTCACCCGGCCCGAATGATTCATGGTTTAGGGTTCATAGTTTAGGGTTCAGGTTTATATAATTAATGAGAATATTGAATTAATTAAAGAAATTAATTAAATGATGGTGGGACCTTGCATATGTGGCGCACCACATAAGCGGTGGACATATAAGTTTGTGCTCATCTGTGGACATATGATCAAATCCGATAGAAAAATTAAATCTATGGGATTTGATTTGCAAGATTAGGGATTTATTTTCCTAATAAAGATGACTTAAGATTTATGTTGCTTCTCCTATATATATGATCCTTGGGAATTCAGTAAACACACAAAAATTAAATCTCTCCATATAATGTAGAATTTTCCTAGCAAATTCATATGAGGATTCAACGCTGACAAATCTGTGCGGATCTGTGAACGGGGATTACGTGGATACTAGTTGAGAAGATTGCTTACGAAGCACTGTAAAAATTCATGTACGTATTCAGTTATTTAAATATACAATCTATAATTCGTTGTTGATGAATTGTTAATTCCGCTGCACATGTTTTTATTTGTATTACGTGCTTGTAAATTCCAACAATCATTTCAGGTAAAAGCACATACAACTGAATAGTGCGACCGCTTTCAAAATTATTTTGAATATGTGTTTTATACGCTTTGTTCAAAACATTCCACATTTATACAATATCAAAATATATGAACAAGTTTATTACCAATTAAAAGTTACCAAAAAAACAGCACATGTTATATTAAATTGCACATGCAAAAACTAATTTTAATATACAAACAACTTTTTATGCACATTTACACAAACCAAAATAAAACAGTGTATATTTTACTATTGCATATACCATAATCAATGTTATATGTAATATTTGGAACAATGATTTTTTGTTATTGGTGTACCAATAAACCAATATATATTTGGATTCAAATCCCAATAATAGAGATCAGCTTGTTTTATATATATATATATATATAGGAGGGGTTATTTTATGGAGTTCTATAGACCATTGTTTTTTTTACACACGTGCAAATCTAAATGCACATAATCAGGTTTTTTTAGAATACAAATAACGTTTACATTATTCATTTGTTAAAAAACATATAAACGTAATGTTATTTCTTCTGAACTTTAAAAAAAAAAAAAACATACATGTATTCAACTATCAATTTTGAATCGAAACAATAAGCAAAACAAATTACTGCACAATACACTAGTTACCACCAAATCACTAAACCCATAATAAATCTTCTATATATTAGGCAACATTAGCAATACCATTATTAGAACGTAAAAAAAAAGTGTGATGAATTAAAGCATAAACAAAATATATATGCTTATATATACATAATATCAAAACTACTTCGTATGTTATGAATGGATGACCTTGAGGTCTGAGACGTTTGTTAAAATATATTTCATGATCACATCACTTCATCAAAAGAAAACAAGTTTTTTGGGTTTTTTCAATTTTCATTATAAACACTCGTGTAAAATATTGCACAGATCAAGTTATATGCAATATGTTTTAAATCGCACTTATCTCTTCCTCCTCCCTCCCAACAACGCTTCTTCTTTGCGCAATCTCTTTCTTCTCCATGTTTTCCAATTTTTGTTTAAAAACATTTCTCATCTTAACTTTAATTAAATCTTGTTTTATGTGGTAACACATTGTTTTTCGTACAGTAAAACATTTATAATCATATAATAACACATTTTGTAATATCTTACATGTGTTACTACAAGGACAAGTATATTTTATTGTAAAAACAAGTACTACCTTCATCCCAGATCCATTTTCAAAGTAATTACTATTTGGCTCGTGTTTTAGTGAGCAAGTTTTGTATTAGTAATTGAAATAATAAAGTAATTTTTATATATTGATATAATAGATGAGGGGTATGAGCCAAATAGTAATACATAACTCGCTCACTAAAATACGAGCAAAAAATAACTGTGAAAATTAATGTTGAACGGAGTGAGTATATGTTACTTATTCCTATAATAATACATATTTAACTTTATAGTAAGAGTAAATGTGTTCTTTCTTCTATTTGTCTTTGCAAGAATTTTTTGGAAGACTCGATCTAACTCAGTTGGCCCACAAAAGATACTTCTATCCTCATTTTAAATGTATTAATAATGTATGTGCAATATCGCACAAAAAAGTGCTTTCTAAAAGATTACATGTTTCGAGAATATTAATAAATATGAAATCGAAAATTATTAATTTGAATTGGACCCACAGAATTATTTTTTGGCTCGTCACTAGAGCTATATTTTAAAAGCAGAAGCGGACGTTGAATCGGGAAACTTTAACGCTTTCGATCGGACCTGGTCGAAAAGTGAAAGCAAGCGTTAAATCGGACAACCTTAATGCTTTCGATCGGACCAAGTTCAACTGGGTCTGACCATTATTGAAACGGTTAAGCCGGTATGACATCATAATTTCGTAATATATAAATAATAAATATCATCTATATTTTTTCCTTTGTAATAGTATATCCTATAAATAAATTATCATAAAAATTAAATAAATATGCATCCAAAATTGCAATTTAAAATTCAATTTGAACAATATAAATCAAATGTTAGTAATACTAAAACAAAATTGATTGACCTTATCTGAGATTCTAATTAGAGTTTGAAAAAAAAAAAAAAAAAACCCCAAAAAATCCATAATATTTTTCCCCCAAATACAACAAAGCGCCGAGTCGACCGTTCGACCCACTTTGGCCATTTTTGGCCGATTTGCAAGCGCTTTTGGGGGCACCCGGTCCAACGCTTTCAAGTCGTTCGGTGGGCTTACCGCTTAGCAGTCGAACCAGGCCGACCGGTCGGTCCAACCCGCTTTTTAAAACACAACACTAGATGTGTATAAAATAAATCTTCAAATGGATGTTCTGACCACAATTAGACTCGACTCTTATTACAAATCTTGGGAATAATTATTGTGGGTTACAAATTTTTTTAATTAAGTTACTAACAGGTAGTACGATTTTTTTTGTTAAAACTTACTAAATCGTGTAAAATAATTACATATATACATTCGAAGTTGTATATAAAGTGCAAATGTATCTACTTATGTACAATAGTAAGTTTAAAATAATTGTACCTTTTAATAAGTTGACATCCCTCTTGTACTTATCAATAGGTCTCCATTAACTGAATTTGAAAATCCAACCTCAAGTTAGATTTAAGAAAATGATTGGTAAGTAGCAATATATAATAAACTAACAAAATGTTGTGTAAGACGAATCATGTAACAAATTTAAATATGACTTACTTTCAAAGAAAGAGCCTCATTAGAATTCATCTCAACACAATACATATTACTGTTTCCAAACACGGGTGTACGCTACTAAGATATAATTCCTATGTCCACCAAAAGTGTGCTCAAAGGACTGAAACAAGTTTCACGAAAAAATAAATTAAATACGTTTATGAACACAATTTTTTTTATCTTTATCATCTAACAATCACTTAATTACTCAAGTTATCATTATATTTTACTCCAATCAATTATATTATTCATAAATAGACTTAATCTCTGTTTTCGTACATGTTAAAACACTGAGCACACTTTTCATGGACGGAGGGAGTATATGTACAACACATTAAAGCTCTACTTGGCACTACTATGCAGGATAGCATAGAATATCCATATAAAGAACCACTTACAAGCCTGTTAGTTTACAACCAATTTAGTAAGTGGATCAAAATTGGAAAAATAGAATGAAATATTACACTAATATATTTATAGTACATCATAGTGATTCAGAAATAAATATAACAATATTTATTTGTATAAAAATAAAAAGAATTGCATAGAGATTTCATTTGGTTATACATAGTGTTCCAAGTATTGCATCAAAAACCCTGGAGTACTCAGCGGAACAAGTAGCAATAACTAAAGCAGTTAAAAGGGCAACCGGAATTCATCGCAGTAAAAAAAAAGAGGAACAGTATCCGACGGGAACATATATACACTGCACACATGACTGGGATCGAAACAAGCCTATCAAAAGATTCATCTGACAGAGACAAACGACACAAGATAATATTATACTGCAATTCTTATCCTTACTGCATCTCTCACATTATTACTATCAATAGTATTATTATTATGTGAATAAATAACCCGCTTAAAACAAAATTGCAACTCAATACTCGCATTCGACTGTTACCTTTTCCTGAAGCACCTTCAACCTTATTGCAATTGAAAAGTTAAAAAGCAGGATTGCGTTAATAACCAGATCCAACGGTTGAGGATTGTTCTTCAGCACCAACGGTTGCATCTGAAAGGAGCTTGCCTGATTCGGTCACTGCCAGATGTAGCTTTATCTTGGGAGATAGCCTCTTGGCTTCCTCAGTTGTATAGATGTATATCTTCTTCACCATGGTGCAAAATTCACTAAAAAGATTTACCAAATATATAATTAGCATCTTTCAAGTATTATATCTGTATATCTTCACTCAAACAGGTATTCCTTTCAAGAAGCTAAAAAAATATAATCGCAACCTATGTCTAACAAAGCAATGTCGAATGATGAAGATAGCGAGATATAACTTGGGTGAATTATAAAAAATGAAGTCGGCAACAATTGACATTTAGGAACAACGATTTATTCCAACAAAAAAATTAGGTGATACTGGAATAATGAAACTCAAACTTGCAAGTCCGGATTGTTGCAATTTAGGAATTAATAACATCACAAAGCATATATAACTAGTGGAACTTACTAATAATTATTTCCCATTGCTTATGATTGCAAAGAAGTAAATTGCAAAATCGGTCTCATAGCTATTGGTGTTGGCGATTCTAGTTCCATAAGAATACTTCTCTCAATTAAGTCACATATTTAGCCTATATTAACAATTTTTTTTTTGTTTTAGGATGATAATTAATTTGTTACTCTATTATCTTTTATTGAAATTAATATATTTGGGTCTCATTATGCCATGCAAGCGATGTTAGTCCGGTTGCTATATGAGAATCTGGCATCTCCATAGGCGGCACATGAAAAAATTCTGCAACCTTGTCAATATAGGACTAAAATTGCATTATTTTAAAAGTTAATTGAGAAAATTAATTTGTATAGGACTAAAATTGCTAATGCCTAAATGCAGTTCAAACTCTGAACTCACAAGTAGAGCTACATGTAGAGAAACACAGTAGAATAAGTGAATAAAACAACAAAGGAAATGACTTACTGCCACGGATCATCTCCAACCATCATCGTGTCATCCTCGTCATCTGTGTAAACAACCTGCCATTTCTTGGTTGACCCGGAGAGTTCCCCTACAATTTCAAACATCTCTTCCAATTTCTTGAGCAGATCGTCATAGCAGTCAAACCTGGTAAGATCTACTGCTCTCCCAACAGCAATGCCTTGCATGTGAACCTAATCAAGGTTACAAGAACGCATTATTCACTAAATAAGAACCGAAAGAAAAGGAGAGTTCAATCTATGCTCCAAATTTACATCATTAGAAATTCATGAAGAAGTTAAATTTGTAGCCTCAGTTTGTTTTCTCAAATCTCGTGACATTTAAGGAAAACTGCAGTAAGTTGAAATTACCTTGGTACAACTCCGGATTTGCCTGCTGTGGGGGGATCTGAGGCATGACTTATCAGGATCACAGCTGACAGATGGAACATCAGATTTTGATGGCTCAGAGTGGTGTTCATATTCAGCAGCATCTAGAGAAATATGAGAATCCTCAACAGGTACGCCAGATTCAACAGATGAATGATCAAGCAACTCAATTCCAAACAGCCTGCACCCATTTGCCTGTCTGACAGGAGGAGTAAATGACTCTGCTGCAGTTTCCGTTTGGTACATAGAATTGCTCGATACAGTCCTAGCACTCATTCTGGAGCCATCGCTCATCTTAGGTGATTGCCACATACCTATCAGGGCCCAAGTCATTCTTTAGAGAAAGCTATTTCACATGGATAGCTGATTAGAGCTGTCAAAACGGGATGGGGGGCCCGCCCAAAACCCATTATGCGAGCTTGGGGAAACCGCACCACGGTGGAGATGGGCTGAAAAATACTAGGCCCACGTGGGTTGGCCCGTTTAGGCCCACCTCCAGATGGGCTTTTAAATTCCACAGCCCAGCCCTCTTTTAGGTGGGGCGGGCTGGCCAGATGGGCCTAGACCATTTTGACAGCTCTATAAGTGATAGACATCACCAGAGAAAGAGAAAATACAAAGTGAAGATAGGTCGTGCATTGGTGGAGCCAAGACAGGTGGTCGTGCCCTCTTCCTTTGTTGAGTCTGTGAGTTTGGAGGAGCGGATGCAACTAGTGGTTCAATTTCCCATGATGAAACATTATCTGGGCGTATTATTGAGGAAGGTTCATCCCATTGGACCTGGGTGCACACATCAACTAGAAAGGTTCAATATTCATTGCAATTTAAATTCACAACGAGTCATTATTGTTATATAAATATACGGGCGACAGGTCTTACACGAGTCATTATTGTTGTACAAAATTTGATTGTTATCTTCAGAGAATGTGTTTTTATAAATTATTCGTAAGGGTTAGAAAATTACCTTAAGAGATCTCCATTCTGAATCAGGCCACCGAGATGAAGCATTATTCCCGACTCCAACAATAGTCCCACTGAACCTGTATTAGCATGTAATAAAGATTGTTGTGCAGAAATGAACTTCAAAAGTATGTGGAACTTCAAAAGTATGTGGTTACTACAATACCGGACAAATCAATAAGCAGAAAAAATACCTTCTTTCAGGAACCTCTTCACATTCAAATCTCATCTTAAATCTCATCCCCACTAACAGCTTGTGATTTTGTGCTTCAAGATACTTGTTTACGCCAACTATAAATTCAGATCGACTGGTCCTGCACATAAACCGTTGCAACTTTAATATTACAATTCCATAAACGGTGGTAAGCATAAAATTAAACATACTATATGCCACAAGAGTTGGTTCCACTTATCATCAAACAGGAGTAGTCAAACGATAGAGCTATGTCATATATAATAAAATGCATGCATTTAAATATATATATAAGTCTCATACGAAGTGCCAATCGTTAAATGGTAACAAATTAAATGAGGATGGGTAAAGGACCTTGGTTTATAATAAACTGAAAACAAGGTTCTAGTAGAAATGGCGTGTGAAGCAGTAGCAAGAACCCCGAGATGCATACTGTGACTTGATATGACAGAAGATGGCATATTGTTTGGTTGTCTCATGAGCCTACGTACACCAACACGAAGCGCCCCATTTTCTCCTCTGCCAAATATAAAGAGAACAGCTCTCAAAAAATGAAAAAGAAAAAAATAAAAAAAATATATATATAAAGAGAATAATTGTGCTTTTGGAGCAGTTGCCTATAGTATAGATGGACAATAACATATTCTTCCAGAAGTACCTTAGGAAGATGAATGCATCTCCTGTAACCAACTTCTTTGCACTAACAAAAACACTCCATCCAGTGGTCAACAAGTGACGCCTTGGTTGACCTGAAAATAAAGTCGATCCAAATTATTGTGAAAAGGAACATATATTGTAGGCATTAAGAGAATCATAGTGATGAGGCACTCTAATTCAACAGCTTAGTAATAAAAGGTCATAAAAAGTTGTTTCTCATTTCAAAATTCTTCATCGTAGTGCAATATAACTGATGCAGAAGTTCCAAAGATTTGACACAAAATATCTTCGTTTTATTTTATTTTTTTTAAACATTTTTTTGGCATTCTTCTAAAGTGAAGTGAGCTGTTCCATAATAGTTTCACCAACATATGCAAGGACAAGTATGAAATCATCATGAGCGCTACAAAGTTTAGCTGCTAATAAGATACATGGGCCATATTTAATTTTCTATGAGAGGAAGCATTTCTAGACCGATTAGATTATAACCTCGGAAAATGTGACGGAAATGCCATTCATTGCCATGAAGATCAGAAGCTACCAGTTCCTGCCAAGGTGGTTGTTGAGACATATCCTGCAACAGACAAATTTTAGCACCTTATGAATAGAGTGAAAGAAAAAGATGGAGTACAGCAACAAAGAATAATTTATATTCTCACCAATGGGGGTAAACAATTATCAGCATGTCTTCTCAACACAGAGAATCCACCGTGTGTGCTGGTATCAGAAGCAGTAAGAGTCTTGCAGAAGGAATGGACAGAGCACCTTTGAGGCTCTGGTAGAGGAGGATCTGGACTTGAGATCTCACTTTGCTGTCCACCAAATAGAATCAGATATGTGTCTTAGCATATATACTTAAGATCATAAAGAAGGATTTAGAGTAGACATAATTAAAGAAGAGTTTGTCAGTTTTGAAAACAGATTCTGATTTCCATTCGCAGGACTCATAACTACATCTGAAGTTTGAAAGTTTTGACATGCTTTATAATATGATCACAAATAGAATGAATGTTATTTATTATATGACTTTGTTACGTAAATAACTCCTTTTTATGGAAAAAAACAGAGATTAAAATCCCACCAGCCCATCACAGAACTCAGATACCCCACCAAAACCGGAAATATGGGCATTTCCAGAAAATGACGCAACAAGGTGATGTTTGTTTTGAGTTTTAAGTGGTTTTTGAAATCAAGGGGATTTTAAAATCTTGATAAACAGAAAGGTGTCTGTTTATTTCGGGATTTTGAGTAGGGTGAGATTTAACTTTATGTCAAATCAATGTGCAAGAGTATATGATGTTGTATTATTAGACTGTTGTTAGGTGTGAATGTGTGATTGTAATGATTGCATAGTTATTAAAGGCGCGCCCGAGGCGCGCCTAAGGCGCCAGGCGCTCGGGGCGCCAGCCGTCTCGCCTGCCATAGGCCCAGGCGGTTGGGATTTCCTGGGCGCTCGCCTAGGAGCGCCTTTCGGCGCCTCAACTTGTGGCAAAAGGCGCGCCTAAGGCGCGCCTTGAGGACATCTATCTATTTAAGTGTTAAATAAAAAATGTTATCTACTAAATGTTAATATTTAAGTGAATTAGGGTTTCAAGATTCATTTTTTAAAAAAAACTTGCGTCTCCCACTCTTCCTCCTTTTTCCTCCCAAACACGCCCAAGGCCCGTAGTCCAACCCACCCACCACCATCCGGTGCGCCCGCCTCCAGCCACCGGCGCCGTCCACCGCACCGGCGTCCGGCCACCGCCCGCCGTCGTCCAGACTCCAGTGGTCCCAATCCAGTCCAGGTTAGTTTTTTTTTTCTTTTTTCTCTCTTTTTCGTTTTATGATTTCTGCTACTGCTACCTCTATCCTTTTTTTTTTTGTTTATTTTCTTGATAACTTGTAGTTTCTGGTGACTGGTGATTGATTTATTGATATATGGCTATGCAGTTTTTTTTTTTAATTATATATTACAGTTTGATAGGGAACTTATATTGTTTTTTTCAGGGACGCAAGGCGCTCGCCTAAGGCGCCAGGCGCGCCTAAGGCGCTAGGCGCTGCTTCGCGCCTTGTGGCGCCTTGCGCCATTAATAACTATTTATGATTGGATGATGTGGGTTATGATTTAACTATATTAAAGAGTAAGGAGAGATAATTGATTGTATTGGAAAGTGTGATAGTAGATTTATAGGTGTTGTAATGGTAATTTAATAAAACCGGATTTTAAAATCCTGAAGTATAACCGGATTATCCAAAACCTGGTTTTAAAACCCAAAACAAACATCACTTAGGATTTAGGGAAACAGAAACAACAGAACTTCCTTTGAAGTGTAATTGTCGAGACCAGATATATATGTAACAAATTTATTAGTAGATCAGGTAACAGAATTTACATCTTGTTCAGGAATCAGTGTTATTTGTGCATACACCTCATCCGTGTCTGGTTCAGCCTGAATTTTAAGATCAACAAGTAAAAGAAAATAGACAGTTCAGTATGGAAAAAAGAAAAAGTTATCTGGTTTACGAAGGCATCTTAAATAGCATGTCTACTTAACTTGGAAAGGAGCCTTACCCGAAGCTGAACATGCATCACTTTGCAAAGGATCTTACTGGGTACGTTGAACGAAGGGATTTGCTGATCTAATTTTTGATGATGCATAGATGCTTCAAGCTAGAAATGAGTAACACAAATGAAGCTGCTTAGGAAATAAGTTGGTTTTATGTAACACAAATCTACAGAATAAATTGGTCCACAAGTATCATTTTATTGTTAAACAACTAATACTTTTTAATGAAACAACTAATACTTTTTAATGAAACAACTAATACTGTTTAAAAAACACACAAAATGCAAACCAATTGCACAGTAAAATTGGTTTACACAACACTTTGGCTAGAAAATAAAAATGCAAATCAGATGACCTAGGAGTCACATCTTATATTGAAGGAGCAAGGACACACAGATAAACTCTATAACCAAGTTGAAACTATTAGAAATCAAGGTACTGGAAAAATGAAAAAGAAAAGACGCTTGAAATAACCAAGGTACTGGAAAAGTAAGATGTTTTGGAATCATTCAGGTCATCAGAACTCAAACCTGTTCCATGTGACCTTGCGGAAAGTAATAGACTCGTTCAATTTCACGTGGAACAGTAACAAGTGGTCCAGCACAGGCATGCCAAAGTTCTTTGTACAAAGCTTCACCTGGTGACCCTGAACTAGAAAATCAGGCAATATTAGAGCTGAGAACACATACTAGACGCAAAATAGATTAAAATAAGTAAGATAAAACTTTGGATCCATTGAAAAATTGAAATATACAAATATTAAATTGTTATGATTGCACTAGAAATGAACAAGTGTGATGCACGTTTAATATATCTTTTTTATTGTTTTAATTAAATATTATTTAGTTGGTAAATTTATATGTAACTTTATCATGTATTTTTCTTATGTGAAAAGTACTCTATGTTTATGTTTCTTAAATTTTAGATTATAAACTAAACCTACTGTAGATACTAAAGGGTCCGCTTGGTGTGACTTGGGAATGGTAATGGTAATGGGTATCATTGAGGGGTCAATCACTAAGGCTCCATTTGGATATGGAGGATTTTAAATGAATGGATTTGAAAAATAATAAATGTAAGAATGCATATATTGCAAATCATGAATTGTTAAGAGATCAGAGAGAAGGGAAGAGAGTGAAGGGGATAGAGAGAGAGAGGAAAGGGGTAGAGAGGAGGGGATTTCAAATGACATGGTTTTGATGAGGATTTGAAAATCCCTCCATTGTAAGCTAGACTCAAATCTAAGTATTTGTAAATTCATTTAACTCAGGTAGAGAGTGTTGTGATTTATGTGTGAAATCCGCGGATTTCAAATCCATCCATCCAAATGGAGCCTAAAGGTTATTGATTTCATTGTTATTGCATAGTTAAAACATCAACAATGGGTATCATGTGAGGTGGGTTGAGTAAGTGAGGGTAATTAATTGCTTACTTCTATTCCCATTACTTCTGTATCAAAACTACCAAGAAATATCAATAGAAGTGATTCCCATCACCCCGTTCCATTACTCCCAACCAAGCGGGCAAAATTTATATGAGATGATATCATGAGAGACCTTTTGTATTACAAATGTCCAAATTCAATAAATATAATACTTCAACCCACTAAACACACATTATAGATCTGAAACTTAACTTTTGGGTATGCAATATGGTGTCCATTGTCAAATTAATATCATAAAAAATAAAAATTGGAAACTATATTTGGGCAGGGGAAAAAACAAATTTTCTTTTCTTTGGCACGGTTCTGTGTAAATATATATTTCTTATTAAGGAGAATGGATGGAAGTGTTTTCAATCTTCAAAAAGAAATTTGATTTATCAGAAATATAATCCACTGAATTGATGTTCCTTCATTTTCTGCACTATCTTCCCACCCTTCTATAATACACTCAACACAAGAGGACTTATACTCAACTTAGCCTTAACCTTTGATACAAATAACATTAATCTCAGTACCCTAGGTATAGATTTTACAACACCAGGTGGCAGGTTGAGAAGGAAAAGGGGTGAAGTGCCTGATGTGCATCAAAGCTTAATGGCAGATAAAATCACAACGTTTTTGCAAATTGCAATCTAATCTAAATTTTTTAATTTTGGTAAAGAAAACATCAACTTGATTTTTTTATTTTTTTTTTTTTGCTATTCAAACCAACAGGCAGATTCAATTCTGCCCAAAAATGACATGTCTCCTACCTGTCAACAAATAATTTATTGTATTAAAATGTTTTGATTTGTTCAGAAGGCACCATATAATTAATCATCATTTCCGAGCAGGGGGTGAATCTGTCATTGGTTTGAATCTTAAAAAGTTTTTACGTTGAGATTTTGTTCAACGAGATTCAAAAGTTTAGATTAGCTTGCAATTTGCGAAAATGATGTGATTTTATCTACAATTAAGCGAAGATTAATAGTAGCATGCATGTACATTGGATGTAAAAAAGACTGTCCCGTGTGGCATCAGATAAAAAAACTAACAACTAAACAAATCAATTTTCAAGAGGATAAACTCCTAAAAGCAATAACTCGCACCTGGTGGTGGTGGCCCTCCAGAAAAATGATTTGCAGCGACATGTGCCATCAGACGACCAACTCAAAATCCAAGAAGAAACACTAATATCCAAACCTTGGTGATTGATTCTTCACTATTGTCAAATGAGTGTGTGCTGAATAACGAAAGTAAATCAATCAATGATAATGACTTGGACAGCAATTCATACCCAAATAAGACCAAAATATTGCCACAGTGTCACACTTTTAGACTAGAATACAGTGAAGATTTTTTCAATGGCAAAACTTTTCAAAGCATGTTGGCTAACGGTTTTTATATCCCCACATTCTGGTTGTCTTACTCTGCAAAAGTAAAATCAGCTAACTTTTTTAATATGATAACTACTCACAAGTTCATCATTCATCAAGTAATAGCAAGATCGACATCACTAGAACGCAGACTGATTAAAAATAACAACTTATCAGATCAAAATAACATAGATTTTATTATGACCAACAACAGCAAGAAAAATTATTATGAACACCATGTTAACACTTTTCAACATTTTAACAAGAAACAAGAATAGTTTTTTACCACCTAAGGTTATGTATTCTTCTAAATACATGGTGGGTACTCCATAGCATCACAAAAATCTCATTTTCTTTCTCCACAAAAAACAGCAGAACGGACTTACCCTTAAACAAGTCTAGTCACTCAAGTAACTAATGCAACACTGCAAAGAAACTTTTGGATCAAACACAAACCCCAGTACATAAAGAGATCCAAAATTACACCGTCTTCTATTAAGAATCAAGGAAATTCAACGCCTTCCATACATATACCCAAGCATGTAATTTAATTTTCGTTTATTTTAAGCAAGTAAACGTATGTTGCGGATACAAATGTACGGACAAAATTAAAAACCGAGCACAAAAAATCCAGCACGAAACTTGGAATTCAAGCACATACCAAATTGAAAACCGAGATTTTCGACAAGATTTCCAAAATCCCCGGCGAAACCCTAGAAAAATCCGCCGTTGCCATATTTATCCTCCAATCATAGCCACGAGCTCCATATCCACTAAACTTGGCGTCAATAAGCAGTCCATCACCAAATTGAGCTGCGGATTATCAGTATCCCCGCTATTTTTATTATAAATTAATAATTTTTCGAAATTTGGAAAAAGAAAAGAAAATGAAAAGAATGGAAGAGGAAAACAATGAGGTGGGATGGTCTTTTTTGCCTGGTTGAAGCCGACAGTGTTTCTTTATTTCTCGGGTTTGGATGTATGTATACGTATATGTCCACATTCTCCCAACAATATTTATTATTTATAAATTGATAAATGTGAGTGAGTTGAGTCTACTGAGAGTAAATGCATGGATAGTAAAGATAGACGCCAATATGGATTTTTAGTTCTTTGAATGTTGGATTTCAAGTCCTGATGAATTCGAGTAGTAGATTTTTAGTTCTTTGAATTCTTGATGTTGGATTTGAAGTCCTAATGAATTCGAGTAGTTTTCGTGTTGTTTATGCAAAAAAAAAAAGTGTGGATTTTTTACCATATAACTTGATGTAAAATAGTACTACCTTCGTCCCAGATCAGTTTTTACAATTGACTTTTACACACGTTTTTGCGAGCGAGTTTTGTATAAGTAATTAAAATGATAAAGTGACTTTTAAGGAGGGGTATGATAGATGAGCCCCTTATACAATACAATTTTTTTTTTTATCGGACAAAGTTAGTTGTTAGTAGTTAGTACACCAAGCACTCAAACACTCCACGAATTCACCAATATATTCACCTTATAACTCCCATAACTTCAATTCGTTCCCAAAGGGAATCGAATCTGGGTCTCCCACTCAATTGAGGAGTCCAGTGGCCAGGTGGGCTAAGTCAGCAATACAAATGTTATAATTGATCTTATTAATATTTCAGTATGTGTTTAATATGATTAAGTTTGGCCTCGTCAGCAACAATATAGTTATATTTCCGTCAATTTGGCTATGGCAACACGGATACATTATTCGAGAACTGACCCAACAAATATCATTATTATTATTTCAAGACTGGTCCAACGAGCACCATTATATTTTTTAAGGTTGGCCAAGCCAGCACATGTTGGAGTTAATAGTTTATAATATAAGTTAGTTTATTTCTGGAAAGAAGAATCGAAGAGTTGGTTTATTCGAAGAGTTGTGTTCATTAGTAGAATTGCTTATGAAGAGTTGTATCTATATCAAAATGTAATCTCTCTATTATTAATATATTGAGGAGTTGTTTCTATATAAAAAGGTGTCTCTTCATTATTATTTTTTTGATCGGGCAAAGTTAGTTGTTAGTTGTTAATAGTTAGTACACCAAGCACCCAAACACTCCACAAATTCACCAAGCCACCTTATAACTCTCATACTCCAATTCGTTCCCAAAGGGAATCGAACTTGGGTCTCCCACTCAATTGAGGAGCCCAGTGGCCAGGTGAGCTAAGCCACCTGGTTAGGTGTCTCTTCATTATTAACTGCTATTTGGCAGTTGTCTATAAATACACACACTTTCGAGGGAAAAATACATTTAGTTTTTCATCTTCTCTCTTCCTTTCTCAAAAGCCAATTTTCGAAAATAATAATATCCTACAGGAAATTTTCAGGAGTTGTTGCCTGCAAATTTTGTTGGTTTTAGCAAATATCACTTAAAAGAAAGTGATTATGTTCATGCCTCAAAACCATTTTAATCTTTGTCTAAAATCCATACATATATAAACTCTTGTTCCAACAGCACAATTACATTACATTAAGTCTGGCTCAGCCAGCACCATTACTGTACATATTTGGTAGTTTGGCCTTGTCTATACGGATTCAATATATTAAGTCTGGTCTAGCCAGCACCAATACAATTATCTTTCTGTATGGCTATGCCAACACAAATTCACTATATTAAGTCTGGCTCAGCCAGCATCATATGATTACACGTCCGATAGTTTGGCTTTGTCCACACGGATTTACTATTCTCAGTCTAGTTTAACCAGCGCGTTACTCTCAACTATGGCATACACTATTTACAAGTTATACTATTTACATCTTGTAATTTAATTTGCGTAATTATGAAATTACCCCCACTGGGTGTATTTCACACACTCACCCATTTTCTTTTAAACTTTTCAGTGCAGGAGTTCAATCAGGAGGGATGATCCACGATGTTGAGGCCAATTAAATGAAAGAATAAATTTATAAATTTATTTACCTTTATGCTACTTAATGTAATTTTAGATGGATTCATATTTATACTTTCGTATAGAATACTATCCAATATCTAAATAAACTTCATTGCACTCATATCTTGTTACTATTATTTAAATTTAGTTAATTGTTGATTATACTTAATAAAGATATTATCCTTAATTAACTCAAAAAAAAAGTATAAAGTAGGAATTGTAGAACAACATTTTATACTTGACTAATTATTTAATTTGATTAAATAATTCTAGTAACGTCTTAATAACAAAATAATAAAAATAATGAATCTAGGAAGAATGGGGCGTTACAATATGATTCCCAAGAAATTCAAGAATTATATCATATGCGTAAGTAATCCTTTACAAATAATACTAACGAATACGAAATTTGAAAACATATATCAATGATTAAATATATGTAAGCGTTGTAGAATAATAGAGATGATCGTTAGTTAACCCAATTCGTCGAGAAAGACTACGTCTGGGGGCTTACTAAGCCAGGAGATTTCACTATATCATCAACCTATTATTCTATACAAGAGATCCCGTTATATAAGGTGTACAAAGAATATAATAAATGACTAATTTATTTCTCCATTTATTACACTTGATGAAGACCTAATTTTTCTCTCAATTAGCTACACTTGATGAAGGCACATTATGTATTTTTCCTTCAACACTCCCCCTTGTGCCAAATCAAAAGGGTGGTAGGTGCATAAATGTTGCCTCGTTAAAACCTTGTCAAGTAACAAAAAACCCAGTGGGAAAATAAACATTGGTCGAAGGGAAAAATAGTTACAACGCACCCATGTTGAGACTCCCCCTGAAGTCTACACCTATCACGTGATACGTACATCTATCATATGAGTAAACAAATCAATCATGATTTCTTTAGGGCTTAATTGAGTAACTCAAATCTATAGCAAAGCTTGTCGTTGCCGTTGGTAGAAATACTTTGGTGAAATATGCTTCATATTTTCACCTTTGATGTACAATTTCATTTGTGTGATGCAAGAAACATTGTGTTCATATGTACATATAGGCTCTTTAACGTTAGAACTCATGTCACTACGAATATGTTTAATAATACACCTTAACCAAATACACTCACGAATTGCTTCACGTAAGGTAATGAACTCTGAATATTTTAATGAGGTAGCTACAAGAGTTTGCTTAGTTGATCTCCAAGTCATCGACGTGTTTTCCATGTAAATACATCAACATTTTGGAAACACTCTTTATATTGATCAGAAAGATAATATGCATAAGTAAAATCAAATAATGTATTCTATGTTGTATCCGTGTAGGTAACTTTAACATTCATTATGGATTACTATCAAGGGTGCAGAAGTCGGAAATCGCTAGGCGGGTGGATTCTGGCTGCCTAGTGCCTAAGCCGCCTAGACGGCGCCTAGCCGGTTCCAATTTTTTATTTATTTTAAATTTAGTGTTTAAATGAGGAGCGGTGTAGTGCACTCAAAAGTCAGACCAACACTTTTTCTTTAAAATTCACGTGATACAACAACCTACATTTCCTTGCATAGATATATGTGCTTTGTTTAGCCATAAGCCCATAACTTCTGACTTTACTACTTTCTCTCTGTGCTTTGTTCAGTCATAAACCCATAAGCCCTCACTTTTCTCTCTGTCTACCTGATATATGTGTTTTGTTCAGCGGCTTCAGCCATAAGCACATAACCTCTAGGCGGTGGACGCCAACAGGTGAACAGCGGTGGCGAGTAGGCTGCGTCGCTCAGGGCGGTGTGCGACGGAGGTGCTACTGGGAAGGCGACAACGGGCGCAACAGGTAGGCAGCGACGACGGGAGCGGCGAGAGCAACGGACGCTAGGAGAGGGGTGGATTTTAAAAGTTAGGGTTTTAGAATTTCACACTCTATTTTCTTCTTCTCCTAAAGTCACTACTGAAGTCTGAAGTATTAAATTAAAAAAAAAAAAAAAAAAAAAAAGCCTAGAAGCCTCCTGTTTTCCCCTTGGAAGCCGCCTAGCCCGATTTCTACAACCATGGTTACTATTGATCTCACTTCTCTCTTTACAAGGAAATAAAAAAAACCATGTCAAATGGTTCCTTTTAGATATCAAATTACATTCTCGATATCATTCCAATGACGTTGCGTTGGTCCTGATCTAAATTATATTAGTAAGTTCAATGAGAGAGTAATATATGGTCAAGTGATTGAGCTAAGTACAATAATGCGCTTATTCAACTTAAATAGGAATTCCAGCTCTCAATAACACTTTGTCACCTTTCTTTGGACGAATATAACTTTTCATCATCTTCCTTTAGACGAGATGAATATTTCTTCCAATCTAAACTTCGACCGATCTGGGAGTGCTAACCGGATGCACTTTGTCCACGTTAAATCACCTGAACATCTTTTAGACAAATGCATACTGGTGGATAAGTACTCCACAAGCTCGGTGTTCTAGTTCGGACCGAGTTTTCCCAAGATCCTTTATCTCAACTTCGAATTTCAAGTAATTCAAGGTTTCTCTTATTCCATTAAGAGTATCTATTATGTTTATTCATCAACATAATTTGATATAATTGTAAATCTGGAACTTATATTCTTTATAAATACGTAGGGGCACAATTCATCGTTTCCACAAATTATTTCAATTCATTATGATACTAAGATTATGACATAATTTGACATAATTCATTAGTGAGTATAGCTCATCATACGTAGGGGCATAATACTAGTTATCTTCTGTTAGTGTTAGTGTCCTAGAGACAATCCTTTGTATGGACATAATACTAAGATAATATTCAGTGTTGGTTTAATATTATTGTTTATTTAATATTAAATGTATGGCGTTACACTTATTAGAATATTATGTTTGATTGTTTGCATTTGTTCTTATCTGTGTTCCCTTGAATCACTGTTGTCATTGAGATGTGAGAACTCAGATGACTTAAGCATGATTCTCAAATAGCCCCGATCAAGGATCATCAAGAATGGGATATTGATGATGCAATGGAGATTGGTGTGCGATCTGTATCATACTCTTAGAGAGTGTAGTAAGATCTCACTTACTACGAGATACTAGGTATCTCATGATGGATGCACAAATACCTTAGAGGGTATTGGTATACCCATCCGAGCAACTGTTTGATGTAGTTCCACTATATTAGTCTACGGGTGTCTCAGTTAGTGGGAGCGATGCAATACTCCTTTAACTAGAGGTCAATACGCACGACATGTGTGGAGTGATGAACTTTGACCATGACCGACACTTGCACCTTTCCATGGGTGGATATGGCTTTGATTGGGTTCATCACGAAGTGCATGTGCGTGGTAGTTGAACCAAGAATATGATTCATTCCTCAAAGTGGATTTAGAGAGAATACTCATCTTCTCTTCATAATTGGATCAAAGTCATTGGTCAATGCACGTCAACTTGGACTTTATGGCCAAGTGTGACATAAGTGATCAATTAGTGATTGGATATAATATGATTAAGTTATTTGAATAGACACTTCATCATGTTCACGACTAATCGAGTATTCGTGAATGAAAGGAGGAAATCGTAATAGCCCATGTTTCAGTTACAGGTAGTTGCACGTTTCTCGCAACGTACCTCATATATTGAGAATGTCTGATTTATTGTCTAAGATTCAATTAAGACCGTTAGTTTGACTAATCGCTGGATATATGAGGGCCTATGAGTCACATAACAAATAATTCCCGTGTACGGATTATAGTTGGTTGATTAAGTATTAAATTGGATTTAATATTTAATTTATGGAGAATGAATAATATATTAATTTAGAATTAATTATTATTACTGTTTAATTAAATTGAATTTAATTAAATAGGAATCCCAAATAATATTATGGAATATTATTGTAGGAAAATATCTGTAGGGAAAACTTATCTTTGAGATTTGTTTTGCAAGATTATGAATTATCTTCCTAATAAAGATAGCTTAAGATTTAAGTCAATCTCTCCCTATCTTGATCTTCTTTCCTTGCTTATCTTTGCTCCGATACGCCTGCCGACCTCGCCCACGGAGCGACCTCGGGAGAGGCCGCTCGTCTAGGCGAGCTCGACTCATCTTCATTCTGCTGCCAAGTCGCCCTACGGGGGAGGTCGCTCGTTAAGGCAAACTTGGCTCGTCTTCTTCCCGTACTGGTCGACCTCGCCCATAAAACGACCTCGGGGGAGGCCGCTTGTCAAGGCGAGCTTGACTCATCTTTGCTCGTTGCCAGGTCACCCTTTGAAGGTCGACCTCGGCATCTCGTACTCTACATCTGAACTCGGTTCTAGCTGCCACGTCATCACTATTTGCTACGTCATCGTCATTTGCCACGTGGCTGCTGGCCGATTATTATGGCTACAATAATTGCCCCCAAGAGCGGACTTCGACTTTGTTCGGAGGTCAGTCTTGATCTTTGTTCTAATGAGTTATCTGATTTTTGCCCTTGAGGTTTGTTGGTCCCGGTGCTAACGAGTCTCACACGTGTATGGGAGGAGAATACACGTGTTCAGTGATTTTTAAAACTTTTCTTTCACTGAGGTCAGATGGGTCAGGTTATCCTGATAATTTTGCCCTGAGAAGCACGAATTGCCCTGAGTCAAAGTCTACTGAGACAATGATCCTGAGCTGCTTTCAGAAGCTTCAGATTAGCCCAACTGATCCTGAATTTATCAGAGATCCGGAGGAGCTTGGATCAGATAATTTATCTTACTGAACACTCAGTAGAGTTCGTTCAGTTTGATAACTATCTGTTCTAGCTACTAAAGTGTGCGGAATGGTTGGCCCTAAGTTTATAATCGGTTTAGCTTTGCTGAAATATCTTCTTCCTTTAATAAAACAGTGATTAAGGCTGTGATCAATTTGATGCAAGTTCAGTGGATTGGTTCCAACTGAATATCAGTGAAATATGCTTTCAGTGAAAAACATGCAACAAATAATAATGCAGTACAAAAAGCAAACAACACAGCAATTATAGTGGTTCAGAGACTCAAGCTCCTACGTCCACTCTCTCTGATCTTCAGAGAAATTCCTTAACCACTTCCTAAAGCTTTCAGGTTAACTCACTGTAGCTTACTCACTTTTCTACCTTGAGTTTTCTGGCTGACTCACTGCAGCTTACTAACTCAAACACACACAAGTGTTCAGACTACCACAAGTAGCTTACTAACTTCTTCTCTAGAGTTTTCTGGCTAACTCACTGTAGCTTACTCACTCTTTACAACTCTAACTCACCAACAAAACATACACAAACTACCTTAACAAAGGGTTTTGGTTTTGGGTTGGTTTCCAACTAGGGTGAGATATCATTTACAATAAGAACTAATGCAAAGGCTAGGATATCTCTTTCTAAGCTTTGGATATATCTATCAATCTAGGCTTAGAATAGTGAGCTCTCTCCAATGTGAAACACTTGGGAAATTCTAGGGTTTTCGAGTGCTTCAATTTGCAATAATACGAATGAGCTCTTAAGTTGCTTTGAAATTTCCCGTGACCTCTCAATGTAAAGGGTCACTGGTATTTATAGGCAACTTCACCAAGGTCACTCTTTGAAAAACTATCTGTTGGAAGAGATAGCTTTATGAGTTTCCTCTTCTGGTGTTTGATGAACGACTATTTTTAGGGTTTGAACACTCCCTTGCATGTTTTAGGAAATATGCAGCCAAGTAGTCAATCACCAATTTTTGCAGTCTGGAACTTAGTACTACTGACATAATTCAGGGTCCTGTCGCTTTTCGAAGTCGATGAAGTCTGATGTTGTCTTCCTCTGATTGGTTCTTGTCTTCAGTGAATGTAGACAAACAAAATGGCTCTTTTTGGTCAATCTCTCTGAATGAGACAACCTTAAACAACACTTAGACTTAGTTCCTTTTGTCTGCATTAGAATGTTTTGGGCAATATCTACTTTTCTGAACATGTGCGTTTTCTCCGGTTTTGTAGTCTTTAGATAGATATTATTGATGCCTCTCGAACATTAGGGTTATCTTGAGTATTCGATATCTTCTTGAAGTCTTCAATAACTCTCGAGTCTTGATGTCTTGATAGAATCTTGAGTCTTTAGTGTCTTGACAACTTCTTCGAGTCTTGATGTCTTGATTACTTCTTCGAGTCTTGATGTCTTGATAACTTCTTGAGTCTTGATGTCTTGATTACTTCTTGAGTCTTGATGTCTTGATAACTTCTTGACTCTTGATGTCTTGATTACTTCTTGAGTCTTGATGTCTTGATAACTTCTTGAGTCTTGATGTCTTGATTACTTCTTGAGTCTTGATGTCTTGATAAACTTCTTGAGTCTTGATGTCTTTAGTTACTTACTGAGTCTTCAGTGTCTTCAAAATCTAACATGATCTATATCTGCTGACTATACATGGTGCAGATAACTTCCTGAACAATCTATACTGAAACCTGACTCAGTCTATCAAGATTATCCTGAACATGTCATACTCAGGGGTTTTGGGATCTAATCAAAATTTCTTTATTAAATTCATCTCCCAAGAAGGTTGCATTCCCTGCCCCTGTGCATGCTCTGAATGCCTTCACGAGGTCTTGATTGTTCATACTTCGATGATAATATTTCTGGTATCAAGTTTGGATTTTCAACTTCAGACTTGGGTATATTTTACCGGGCTCGATTCTCCCTCGTGCCCCCGAGTCGGGGGGTTATTCATCTGAGGTGGTTATCCGCCGAGATTAAGCTCGTCGAGAGGTTGGGCTCGTCAAGAGTCTAAGGCGGTACTCGCACTTTGAGGTGAATCTCTCTGTGCGAGTCTTATCTGTGCTCGTACTTTGAGGTGAGCCTTTTTGTATGAGTCTTATCTGCACTCGTACTTTGAGGTGAGCCTCTTGGTACGAGTCTTATCTGTGCTCGTACTTTGAGGTGAGCCTCTTTGTACGAGTCTTATTTGTGCTCGTACTTTGAGGTGAGCCTCTTGGTACGAGTCTTTTTCTGTTTTTCGTGCTTTGAGGTGAGCCTCTTGAGTGAGTCTTATTTGTCTTTCATACTTTGAGGTGAGCCTCTTGGTACGAGTCTCTTATGTGTTCGTACTTTGAGGTGAGCCTCTTGGTACGAGTCTTATCTGTGCTCGTACTTTGAGGTGAGCCTCTTGGTACGAGTCTTATTTGTGCTCGTACTTTGAGGTGAGCCTCTTGGTACGAATCTTTTATGTGCTCGTACTTTGAGGTGAGCCTCTTGGTTAGAGTCTTATCTGTGCTCGTACTTTGAGGTGAGCCTCTTTGTATGAGTCTTATATGTGCTCATACTTTGAGGTGAGCCTCTTGGTACGAGTCTTTTCTGTGCTCGTACTTTGAGGTGAGCCTCTTGGTACGAGTCTTATCTATGCTCGTACTTTGAGGTGAGCCTCTTGGTACGAGTCTTATCTGTGTTCGTACTTTAACGTGAGCCTCTTTGTACGAGTCTTATATGTGCTCATACTTTGAGGTGAGCCTCTTGGTATGAGTTTTATCTGTGCTCGTACTTTGAGGTGAGCCTCTTTGTACGAGTCTTATCTGTGCTCATACTTTGAGGTAAGCCTCTTGGTACGAGTCTTTTTTGTGCTCGCACTTTGAGTTGAACTTCTTAGTGTGAGTCTTGTATGTGCTCATCGATGACCATTTCTGACCGAGCGGTTCGCGACTTGATGTATCTAGCCTTTGGGCCTTCCATCAATGAAACTCATTTCTTTTTCTACCTTTAGCATGCTGACTTGATTTCCTTATACGACTTTAAATTTGCATATGTTCTTGTCGTCTTATTTAAACGCGGCTTATTTATGAACTTTGCTTAGTCGTCTTACAAAGTTGGGGGAGGACCGCACCTGCTCGGGTGGCGATCTCGCTGCTAGTATGTCGAAAGTCGTACCTTAGGGGTTCGATGTTTATTCATGCGACCTCCCTCGGTTTAACACCCATGTTGTAACATAGATTTTACATCCATGTCACAAACAAGTAATTAATGAATAAAAAATGAATAAATGTAAAGAACAAACGAATTTGTTGACCCAGTTCGTCCGGAAGGACTACGTCTGGCGGCGTACCAAGCCAGGACTATTCTACTATGATTTTGTGTGTATTTTTTGTCTCTCTTTTCTCTTGAGGTTTGTCCCCTATTTATAATATTTACAGAGTGTACAAAGATAAAACCCTAATGGGCCATTCAACGGGCCTTCTAAATAAGGAAATACAAGATACACTAAATCTTCGCCAGGATCTTCAATAGATATGCAAGATCTTCTATTTTCATAACAAACACCGGGAATCTTTATCTTGATCTTCTTTCCTTGCTTATCTTTACTCCGATACGCCTGCCGACCTCGCCCATGGACCGACCTCTGGGGAAACCGCCCGTCCAGGCGAGCTCGACTCATCTTCTTCCTTATTCTGTCGCCAAGTCGCCCTGTGGGGGAGGTCACTCGTCAAGGCAAACTCGATCTTCTTTGCTCGTGGGGCGACCTCGGGGGAGGTCGCCCGTCAGGCCGCCTTTATTCTTCTCTTGTCTACCTCGCTCATGGACCGTCCTGGGAGGAGGTCGCTTGCCAAAGCGAGCTCGACCTTCTCTGCTAGTCGCCAGGTCGCCCTACAAGGGCCGACCTTGGCATTCTCGTACTCTACTGCCGAACTCGGTTTTAGCTGCCACATCACCACCATTTGCCACCTCATCACTATTTACCATGTGGTCATTGGCGATTATTATAAAATACAACAATTGCCCCCAAGAGCGGACTTCGACTTTATTCGGAGGTCGGTCTTGATCTTTGTTCTAATGAGCTACCTGATTTTTGCCCTTGAGGTTGCATTCTCTGCCCCCGCGCATGCTCTGAACGCCTTTATGAGGTCCTGATCGTTCGCACTTTGATGGTAATACATCTGGTATTAAGTTCGGATCTTCAATTTCAGACTTGGTACCTGGTTCATGCTGCGACTATGTGGGTACTTGATTCTCTTTATTTGTGCTCGTACTTTTAGGTGAGCCTCTTGGTACGAGTCTTATCTGTGCTCGTACCTTGAGGTGAGCCTCTTGCACTGAAGTCTTTTCTGTCTTTCGTGCCTTGAGGTGAGCCTCTTGGCACGAGTCTTATATTTGCTCGTACTTTAAGGTGAGCCTCTTGGTACGAGTCTTATCTGTGCTCGTACCTTGAGGTGAGCCTCTTGGTACGAGTC
This sequence comes from Stenogyne calaminthoides, assembly GCA_037126765.1. Lineage (NCBI taxonomy): Eukaryota > Viridiplantae > Streptophyta > Magnoliopsida > Lamiales > Lamiaceae > Stenogyne > Stenogyne calaminthoides. The sequence goes on from JBBCBC010000028.1 coordinate 13,974,288, forward strand.
TTATCTGTGCTCGTACCTTGAGGTGAGCCTCTTGGTACGAGTCTTATCTGTCTTTTCGTGCCTTGAGGTGAGCCTCTTGCACGAAGTCTTATCCTGTCTTTCGTGCCTTGAGCCTCTTGTGAGCCTCTTGCCTTGAGGTGAGCCTCTTGAGTCTTATCTATGCTCTTTCGTGCCTTGAGGTGAGCCTCTTGGTACGAGTCTTATCTGTGCTCGTACTTTGAGGTGAGCCTATTGGTACGAGTCTTATCTGGGTACGTCGATGACCATTTCTGGCCGAGCAGTTTGCGACTTGATGTATCTAGCCTTTGGGCCTTCCGTCAATAAAGGATATCACTTCTTTTTCCCACCCCTATTGTCTTGAGCTTGATTTCCTTATCGACTTTTTTTGCTTAGTCCTTATCGTCTTATTTTCTATCGCGACTTGTTTCTTGGACATTTCAGTAGCGATCTTATAAAGTCGGGGATAACCGCACCGTAGGGGTAGCGATCGGCCTCGATATTTCTAAAGTCACACCTCCGTTCGCATGTTATCAATCATGTCTTTTATGCGACTGCGTGTTATCGATCATGTCCTTCATGCGACTGCGTGTTATCGATCATGTCTTTCATGTGGCATGCATTTCATCGATCATATGTTTTTCATGCGACCCGCTTGGTTTCTACACATAGGAATTATGAAAAGAAAGGTAACATTTTATTCGACTTGGCCAAACTAGTACAAAATAGTGACTTATGTTAGCTCATGATAGATAAAACCAGTGAACCTTGCCGAACAGGCAGAAAGTCGACGCCGAAGAGGCGGGCAAGTTGACGCCATATAGGCGGACAAAGTCATCGCCTTAGGATGCGGAATGCCGACGCCCGAGGGCGAAGTAGGTCGACGCCTTTAGAGGCGGACAGTCGACGCCAGATATAAGGCGAACAGTCGGCGTAGTATAGGCGCGACAAAGATCGCCGCCACGGGCTGGGCGATGCCGATGCCGAGGGATAATGGGCGTGTCGACACCTTAGAGGCGATAAAAATCATCGCCTACGAATGCCGACGCCGAGGAGGGGCAGGGTGTCGACGCCAGATAGCGCGACAAAGATCATCGCCACGGCGCGTAATATCGATGCCGGCGAGGCGGGCAGGTCGACGCCTTTAGAGGCGGATAAAAATCATCGCCGGGCGAATGCCGACGCCGGCGGCGAGGGCGTGTCGACGCTTTGTGGAGGCGACAAAGTCATCGCCCGGCGCGGAATGCCGACGCCGAGGAGGCGGGGGTGTCGACGCCGAGGAGGCGATAAAATCATCGCCTGGGCGAATGCCGACGCCGAGGATACGGGCGTGTCGACGCTTTAAAGGCGACAAAAATCATCGCCTGGGCGAATGCCAAAGTCGAGGATACGGGCAGTCGACCGCTTAGGGCGACAAAGATCGCCGCCACGAAGCGAATGCCGATGCCGGCGAGGCTGGCAGCTCAACGCCTTGAGGCGATTAAAAATCATCGCCCGGCGGGCTTTTAATGCCGACACCGGTGAGGCGGGCGTGTCGACGCCTAGAGGCGACAAAGTCATCGCCCGAGGGCGAATGCCGACACCGAGGAGATTCGGGTGTCGACGCCAGAGGCGACAAAGTCATCGCCAAATAAGAATGCCGACGCTGAGGAGGCGCGCGTCGACGCTTTTAGAGGTGGATAAAATCATCGCCTCAAGGCGAATGCCGACGAGGCGAGGCTGGTGATCGACGCCTAGAGGCGACAAAATCATCGCCCGAAGGCGTAATGCCGACGCCAAGGAGGCGGGCAGGTCGACACCGTATAGGCGGATAAAGATCATCGCCACGAAGGCGGAATGCCGATGCCGAGGAGGCGGGCAGGTCGATGCCTTAGAGGCGGACAAAGTCATCGCCCGAGGGCGGAATGCCGACGCCGAGGAGGCGGGCAGGTCAACGCCTTAGAGGCGGACAAAGTCATCGCCCGGCGGAATGCCGACGCCGAGGAGGCGGGCAGGTCAACGCCTTAGAGGCGGACAAAGTCATCGCCCGAAGGCGGAATGCCGACGCCGAGGAGGCGGGCAGGTCGACGCTTTAGAGGCGGACAAAGTCATCGCCCGAAGGCGGAAGTGCCATGGTTTGTTCGACCATTTGAGGAAATTCTTTGGGAGAGAGAGATTTAGGTTTAGAGACTTTTGAAAATTTTGAAAAGGATATTTTTAGGAGGTTAGAGAATGCTTCTGATATTTTTTGGTAAAACTGGTTTTTATCAGTGTTGAAAGGGAGACTTGAAATTCGAGATCATTAACAAGATCTTTATTAATATTTGTGGTACAAAATAACCTTAAAGATTTCTGGGGTTTTTTATATTTGCTTAAAAACATCATTCGTGGATGTGCAAAGGTTTGGGATCCCTAGGGTCTTGCCCCAAGATCGAGATTTGATTCTTGTCTGTTTAGATCGTCTGTACTAGAGCGATTTGTTGTTTCAAGAATGAGAAAGAATATTGGCACATAGGTTTATAGTCATTTCGGACTGTATAGGTTTATAGTCGTTTCAGACTGTATAGGTTTATAGTCGTTTCGGACTGTATAGATTTATAGTCGTTTCGGACTGTTTGTCAGCGACTTGAATAACTTCTGCGACCATGAATCGATCTATTTTCTCATCGTCTTATTGACATTGCGATTTAAATGAACTTGTTCTTTGTCGTCTTATGAAGTCGTGACAAGAATCGAGCCATTTAGGCCGCGACCTCATCGACCTTGGGATTCGAAAGTCATGGCTACGATGAGTGTTTTAACTCGGTCTCAACTTGGATTGACACATTCGTTTGATATAAAAAGATTGTCTCTTGAGGTTGTTTTATTGAGATTACAGCTCTCCTTGACTTGTGATTTGAAGGGCTTATTTGTTGTCTTACTTAAGTTGCGACTTGATTGCCTTTTGGTTTGACCATTGCGCCTGTCGAGGTCGACAGGGTCATTATGCTTGAAAACGCGACCTCGTGAATTTGAGGTTGTCGGGTCTGCTTGTTTGAGACCGCGACTTTTGGAATTTGAGTAATTTCTTAATCGTTTGATGCGATGTAAGTTTGAAGTCGGATTATATGTCTGTTTCATCTGTCTGAGACTTTCAAGTGCACGTAGATGAATTTTGTGATAGTCCCTTCCTAGGGTTTACGCTATTAGTGAAAAGTAAAGACTCAGAGTTTGGTTTAAATAACCCTCCAAATTTAGACATGCTAATTTGAGTTTCTAACGTCAACTAGTGTTCTGAACTTAACTCGAATAGCTCGAGATATGAGCATATATGCCCCCGCCTTTTAATATATATGAAAGTATGAATACTGTGATATATATTAAAAGGAATTAAATGAAATAGAACTGATTTGAAATGCTTTAAAAGGATTGTCGTAGATTCTCGAGTTGCTTTGAGGCTCAAGGTATTGTCTTGGTGTCTGATTTTTTTCATCTGCGAGATCACGAGTATTTTTTCCTCGCAAAAAGTAAATAATCCGTTAAATATCGAGTCATTTGTATAGCACGAAGCTTGGGAATAGTATTAAAATTAAACCACATATAATCCGTTAAATCAGGATGATTATTATGTTTAATATTCCCTCTTTCAGGTTTGGGCCAAAAATATTATTAACAAATAATATTTCTGTCCCAAAAATTTATTAGAGTAAATTAGTATTAGATACAAAAATTCCTTTGACCTCACTCTTAGATACAAATTATTTTTCAAATTACTACTAGGTGCAAAACACCAATCAAAACCTAAAATACTCTTTCTTCTCATTAAATTCATTCCACATTCAAATTACACCTAAAAAATTATCTCTGACCCTAACCTGCTCTCAAAATTCTCTCCCTCTCACTCTCAAAAACCGCAACCTGCTCTCACTCTCTCTCTCTCCCGCCGCGGCGGCCACCGTCCTCACGCCGCGACCCCCTCCAACCCAATCAGAACGACTCACGCCGCGACCACCCTCCACCCGAACCAGAACGACCCCAACCCCCCAAAACGAGAACGACGCCGCCCCCTCGCAAACCAGAACGGTGGCGCCGCCCCACCTCCACACTCACGCCGCCGCCGCTGTGCATCCACCCCTCCGCCGCCGATGTTCCTTTTTATCCCCTTTCTGTTCGCAATCCTACCAAATTTTGCACTCGGATTTGGATTTTACACGCTCAAAAATCAAAATCAGCATGCGCCTAGTTGTTTCCTCATTTTTAGGCTAGTGTTTCCTATTGTCTCTATTTTTTGTCTGCATTCTGTGTTGTTTATATGATTGCGATTTTCTGCTTGTGTAATTTAGAAATTGAGTTAACTGGTTATTCTAGGAGGGTAGGATTTAAGGAGACAGTCAGACAGTTGCTTATTCTGTTGTTTAGCTTTTTTTTTTTTTTGTAAAATATATTTTAGCTTTTATCTTTTCGTATTAGTTAAAAGCAAAGGAAATCCAAAAAGTTTTGAGGTTTTTGTTGTGATGAATTTCTGTTGACAATTTTTTTTTTGATGAAATTTGTTTAAATTTGTTAGATCTGATCTTTTGGAGATGGGGGGAGATGGATCTGGATTTTAAGCTTGGAGATACATATGTGCATGATGGGTGAGTCAAGATCTGAACTCACTGAGTTCGTGTTGGAGGAAAGTTCGAGTTAGCAGTGCTGAGTCTACCAAATTGCTATCCGAGTCATTGAGTCAACCGAGTCGCACTATAAGTCACTCAGTTGGAGATTCACATGTTCATCATTTGATGAACATGTTCATGTCGAACATGAACACGCGCATCTCGAACATGAACATATACATCTTGAAATATATGTAAATTTTGATTTTTTAGACTATAAATATGTAAATTTTGTAATTTCTGTAATTTTTGTAATTTTTAAGATTTTAGATATGAAATTCCAAGTTTTTAATGTTTTCTTTCTGGGAACTGGGTTTATTTAACGGTAATATAATTTGGATATAATTTGGCTAATTTTAAAAAGAGTTGTTGGTTTTTTTCTACCTGCTGCAATTTTAAAATGGAGAGTAAGAAAGATACAGTGGAAGAAGAAAACAAGAAAAAAAGGACACTGATGCAATCTGCAATTTTAAAATGGAGAGAGAAAAAAACGGATGAAGAGAACTATAAAGTGACACAAAACTTTAAATTAATAGTAAGGGTAAGATAAGTCTTTTTTAATCTTTTACACCTGCAAGTAATTTAAAAAAAAAATTGAACCTTATAATTATTGGGCCTTGGACTGGAAGTAAGTCACTCAATTTATTATTAGCGGCTGGGGCCGAGAATACCTCAAGTGAATAATACTTGGCCCAACAAGCGATTTAATCACTTTTACAACTGAGCTCATGTATTAATCAGGTTGGGCCCAAAGATTTAATTAGACAAGAAGAAAAAACACAACCTGGCCCATTAACTTATTTGGGAACGGTCCATCCCCTTCCAAGAAGATTTACTTTCCCTCTTCTTCAGAGGAAATTTCTCCGCCCCCATCTCCTCTGAATCTGCACGCAGCAGAAATCACGGGTATCCTTCTCCAATTCGCTGACTCCGCCCGATCTGTGCCCCCAATTTACGCATCCTCCTTCCCGTCTGAAATCACGTATCGCCAAGCATTGAAAACCCCAATTTACTCGCCGGCCATAGGCGACGAATTGACGCCATGGATTGCAGCGTGACTTACGGCCTGGTCTGACGGCTTACTGCTGATGGCGGGGTGTTGATTGGTGAAAGCGGGTTGTGCTGGTGTCACGGCAACTGGGAGGCGATGACGTGGATCGAGCCGGGGAGGATGAGTGGTGCAGTGGGGCTTCACGGTGATAGCGGCTGTTTGGTTGTGGACTCTGACCCACGGTGGCATCGGTGGCGTGAATCCAACAGCGCTTGTTACAAAAATGCGTCGATGCAGTGAGGCGGCGCTTGGGGAGACATCACGCGACGGCGGTGCGGGAGTAGAGCGCTGTTTTCTGATTCAGGCTTCCCGATTTTTGGTTGCGATTCGGCGGTAGTGAGTCGCGTTGATGAGACGACAGCGCTCGACTGGTCGTGGGATGGTGGGGCCACACTATGGTGTGGCCATTGGAATCTGGGAGCGGCATTGGTGCTGCCGCCGGGGCTACGGTTTGCAATGGTGGAAACGGTGTTGTGACGAGGCGAGTCGCGCGATTCAGAGCCGAGCTGCCGCCATATGCCCAAAACAGGGGTTGAAACATTAATCCCAATTTCACGTGACTGTCGATTTCTGAGTGCAATTTGGCGCTGGTGATTTTTCATGATGGGCTTGAATTTTATTTGTATTGTGATTCTTCATATTGTCTGTATTCAGAAATCACATATGAGATTGTAGGGTATTGTCTTCCTGTTCGTGAGAAAATTTCCAGGTTTTCAGGCAGGTTGTTTGTGGGGTGAGGGGTGTAGCTTTTCGATGCTTTCTGGGAAATCTGTTTGAATTTTGGATGAACAGTGAGTGTTTCCTCCATATTTTTTGTTTTTGGGTCCCAACAAAAGCGCAGTGAAATCTGTTAGAAGTTCCCACAGACGGCGTCAATTGTTGTAATATAGATTTTACATCCATGTCACAAACAAGTAATTAATGAATAACAAATGAATAAATGTAAAGAACAAGCGAATTTGTTGACTCAGTTCGTCCGGAAGGACTACTTCTGGGGGCGTACCAAGCCAGGATAACTCTACTATGATTTTTTGTGTATTTTTTGTCTCTCTTTTCTCTTGAGGTTTGTCTCCTATTTATAATATTTACAGAGTGTACAAAGATAAAACCTTAATGGGCCATTCAACGGGCCTTCTAAATAAGGAAAATACAAGATACACTTAATCTTCGCCAGGATCTTCAATAGATATGCAAGATCTTCTATTTTCATAACAAACACCGGGAATCTTTATCTTGATCTTCTTTCCTTGCTTATCTTTACTCCGATACGCCTGTCGACCTCGCCCACGGAGCGACCTCTGGGGAAACCGCCAATCCAGACGAGCTCGACTCATCTTCTTCCTTATTATGTCGCCAAGTCGCCCTGTGGGGGAGGTCGCTCTTCAAGGCGAACTCGATCTTCTTTGCTCGTGGGGCGACCTCCCAGGCCGTCTTTATTCTTCTCTTGTCTACCTCGCTCATGGACCGTCCTAGGAGGAGGTCGCTTGCCAAAGCGAGCTCGACCTTCTCTACTAGTCGCCAGGTCGCCCTACAAGGGCCGACCTTGGCATTCTCGTACTCTACTGCCGAACTCGGCTTTGGCTGCCACATCACCACCATTTGCCACGTCATCACTATTTACCATGTGGCTGTTGGCCGATTATTATGGCTACAACAACCCAGGAATTATGAAAAGAAAGGTAACATTTTATTTGACTAGGCCAAACTAGTACAATGTTGCGACTTCTGTTAGCTCATGATAGATAAAACCAATGAACCTTGCTGAATAGGCGGAAAGCCGACGCCGTATAGGCAGACAAAGTCATCGCCTTAGGAGGCGGAATGCCGACGCTGAAGAGGCGTGTAAGTCGATGTCGTATAGGCAGACAAAATCGCCTTAAGAGGCGGAATGCCGGCGCCGAGGAGGCGGGGCAAGTCGACGCCGGACAAAATCATCCCCTTAGGAGGCGGAATGCCGGTGCCGAGGAAGCGGGCAAGTCGACCCCGTATAGGCAGACAAAATCATCACCTTAGGAGGTGGAATGCCGGTGCCGAGGAGGCGGGCAAGTCGACGTCGTATATTAATTGAAGAATTACTCGAAGAATTGCTGATGAAACCTCAACTTCAGAAACAAAGAATATTAATTGTCTTGAAGATAACAAAAACAATAGTGATTCTGATTCTAGTCCTAAAAATGAAATCAATAGAATTAATTTCAAACCTGGAACTAAACCTTTCTACAACAATTGATATACTCCTCCTGATATCGGATTTGAAGAAAGAACACATTTCAAGAGCGGTGCTCGTTATGATGGCACTTCCATACACGAATGGAATATCGATGGTAAATCCGAATACGAAATACTCAATACACTTCAAGAAATGGGTATGGCACGAGTTGCCTACAAAGTTCAAAATCAAACTGAAGAAATGGGTATGGGCGTCATCACAAAGGCCAGCTCGCCCGGGGTTGGTAGTCGGCGCAACCCGGCCTGCCCGAGTACGGTCATAAGCTGGAGTAATGGCCAAGAATTTTCGGGCTTGGCTGAGAAGTAACACACGAGATCCGGAAACTGATCTTTATTCGGTTAATCCGCCTTCGGCGTATCAGAATAGCCCTATGGTGGCTCCATACTGGGAGGAGTTTGTGAGTAGATTTATGAAGGATGATTTCTAGGTAAAATTGATCAATGTCATTTCCTCAATTTCTAATGCCCTAAGCTTTTCAGTGTTTATCATATTTCTATTACACTGTAGAATCGAAGTAAAAAAATCGCGAGCAAGCCAAGTCGGTGATAATGCCGTGTGGCTTCGTAAAAGTCGGGAGCTCGTGAGCGGGATCCCAAATAAGATTGAGGGGTGGCATAATAAATGGTGGTTCGTCGGGGGGGCGTGGGAGTCTGTGGACCCCTCGAGCACATTGCCCATCATTGTCCCAACTGATTATGCCCATCGGGTCGACCATGGTAAGTTTCGCCCTCCTTCCGACATAGATGCTTGTACTGATCTAATTCTCCTCTTCTTTCACAGTTTCCACACCCACTGCTGCCGACCTTTACTGGGACTTCAAATAGGTGTTTGACATCGTTCGCGACACTCCACCGAGCTGGCGGGACGTGAATGCTTTGAACTCTGAGCTTGACCGACTCAACGCCGGCCTGTATACTTACCCGCGTCACTTGAACATCCCCTATAAGTACCCTTACTCCATGATTACTGAATTTCCACTGTCGACCTGTCTGACTGGCTTTAATTCCAATGTTTCTGCAGTCCCCAACATTCCCATCTATCGCCGCAATCCTCCTGCAGATGTCATGGCCTCTCGCAAGAAATTTGTTTTGGGACAAATGAGGCGAATGGCGGCCCCCGAGGTCGCTCCCCCTAGACCGCCCCCTGCCGAGGTAGCTCCTCCAAGCTCGGCCTCACTGGCCCTCCCGCCGTCGACAAAGACAAGAGGAAGGTTACAGGGTCGACTCCGCCGACTTCCGGGCACGCTCGGAAGAAAGTGAGGGAGGAGATTATGACCTATGAATCGAAAATCAACGAGGGCCGGGAGGTCGGATCGAGTCCGCCCCACCTCGCAGGGTTACCTTGACCCGACCTCGCCTCCCACGGTTAGGTGCCGCCATGCGTCCGAAGGAGAGGTCGTCGTGATGATGATGACTCGTTCTGGGGCTGAGGAGGGGCGGGTGAACAGTAAGTTCTCATCACAATTTATGCGTGACTTTTTTCCAGTATTATTTTTCGATTAACTCGACGACTTCGGCTCTCTCTTGCGACCTCGAACTTCGACCCGCGACTTCTTCCCGGGAGATGGTTAGCCTCGCCCGGGAGCCCTCCACTTCAATCGGCCGAGCTTCCCAAAGAAGGGCGGCCGCTATATCTCCCGCAAAGGTATAACCCGCCTCGGCTGCGGACGCACACCGATCATGCCAACGCCGCCGCCGTAAAATGATTGGCAACATGTACTGCCATGGTCCACACCCAAAAGGCGGCCTTTTATCTAGAGAGGACCAACAATAAATGGAGACCGAACTCCGACATCTTCTCGAGTCGCAGTTCGGTAAATGATCAAAGGCGGCGATCTGGCGGTTGCCGAGACCCAAAAGGGCCGAGAAAGCCAATTCGAAAGCACCTTCATGGATCTCGACCCTCGAGGATCACCCGCCGATGGAGGGCGGGCCGGGTCATGAGAGATTGAAGTCGGGGTCCGGGCGAAGGACGGGCAAAGCGAGGCGAGGCCGCTAAGGCGGCCGAACAACTAAAGACGATCCAAAGGAGAGAAAGGCGCCGAGGTGGAGACCGGCATGAGAGCGGAGTCGCCGGAGCGAAGGGGAGCCGACACCGGGAGGTCCAGTTCAAGGCCATCGAGGAGGTGAACGCCAATTTTATGTGCGTGATGGCTTTCGCAGGTGCCATCCGAATCTGTCATCGGGCGAACCCTACTGGCGACCTTACTGGGCTTGTTGCCGACCTCAAAGACTACATCCGTGACAACCCCCTGGCCTTCGATGTTCTGCTGGAGATTCGAGACTTGGAGGACATGGGCATTGATCGCTCGTTCTTTCCAGATCCAAGGCAGATCGTGCGCCTTCTCCCGACTCTCCGGAGGTCGTCCCCCCCCTGTTGTCATATCTTGAGCAGCGGAGGAGGTCGTTCCCCCATAGCTTGTCATTCCCTCCGAGCCCAACGACCGCGCGAGCTGTTGTGGAGAAGGTATCGAGCTCCGAGGTCGATCCACCGGCGATTACAATGCGAAGAGCCTCCTTTCGGATGGTCAAGACCCGCCTCAATCGCCCCGCCGAGAAGGATTGAAGTTGCGTTGCTACCACTCCTTTTTATTTTTCTTTTTTCACTGTACCGGCCTTCGGGCTTTGATTTGTAATGCACAACCTCCCGACCTTCGGGTCTTTATCAATGGAAGTAGTTATTTCGTTTTTCGTCTCATCTGGTATTTATCTTATTGAACAAAACTCCTATATTTCGTCCCCCCAAGTTGAGGTCGCAAGCTCGCCTCGGGGCCTTGACTCAAACTTATTTTTCTCCATCGACTTTTGCCAGGTCGGACTTTGGGAAGTGTGCCTCCGCCGGAATCCCATACTCGGGGAGGCGAACAAATACTCGATTTTCCAAATCGGCACGATGTGTGATAGATCCGTAATGATGGCCTGGGTATTTGGTGACGCCGCATGACATGGATCGAACCAACCAGGAGTCACGTACTGCCTACGCGCTGCCCGTGCGGCACCGATTTCTTTGAGGGGGCTCGAGAGTCGGAATATTGCATTTTCTCCCCCGCCTTCCATCTATAAATAGGGCGGGATTTTCAGAGATACAATATACATTGTCCTCCCTCTGCTCTCCCCATGCACCGTCCCCAAGCTTAGTTATGGGCGATTCCGGCGAGTCCCCCGCTTAGAGGCACCATTCGGCGACGGGCTCCTCCCGCTCTATACATATGGCCTCCGACACTCAGTCCATCCCTGCGTTTCCCCCGTTTCTGATCTTGCCTTCATCGGAGGATGACCATGCGGCCATTGCCAAGTTTTGCTACCACCAGGGTGGCGAACTTGTCGTCGCCGTGATGGGGGTGCCCCAGCCCTCTGAGCTTTGGGCACCGATCGGAATGATGGGATTAGTGGTGATGGGCATTTCCTGGCATGTAATACGGATTTAGTATTGTATATGTGAATCTGATCATGCCAGAATGCCCTTCACAATCCCTCAACAAAACGGGGTTGCAGAGCGAAGAAACATAACTCTTTTGGAAATGGTTAGATCTATGATGAGTTATGCGGATCTTCCCAAGTCGTTCTGGGGTCATGCCTTGGAAACAGCAGCCTACATTATGAACTTGGTGCCATCCAAATCGGTTCCCAAAACTCTCAAAGAATTGTGGACTGGGCGCAAGCCCAGTTTGAGACACATGAGGATTTTTGTGGGATACCCCGAGGGAACAAAATGGTGTATGTTATATGGTCCCGAAGATCAAAAGGTGGAAATAATCACCCACTTTAGATTTTTGGAAGAAGACTATATGAACGAAAGAAGACCCAGAAGTGAGATTACCTTAAATGAGCTAAGGGGGCTAACCTCTATGCCAACTGTACAAGATGACATACCAAACAACACACTTACACAACCGAAACCTCGTCGTAGTGGGAGGGTTGTGAAACAGCCCGAGAGATTCATGGGATTATGAGAGTCCTCGGACTTGATTCCCGGACAAGACGAATCAGACCCATGGACGTATGACGAGGCAATCCAAGACAAGGATGCAGATTCTTGGCAAACAACAATGAAAGCCGAAATGGGTTCTATGAATCATAACAGAGTGTGGGAGCTAGTCGAACCACTTAATGGGGTCAAACCCATTGGTTGCAAGTGGGTGTATAAGAGAAAAAGAGGACCGGACGGGAAGGTGGAAACCTTCAAGGCAAGACATGTGGCGAAAGGTTATACTCAGAAAGAAGGGATCGATTATGAGGAAACTTTTTCGCCCGTAGCCATGCTCAAGTCCATCCGAATTCTCTTATCGATTGCTGCGGATCTCGACTTTGAAATCTGGCAAATGGATGTCAAGACAGCTTTCCTTAATGAAGTCTTGATGAAGAGATCTATATCTGACAACCCCAAGGCTTCATTGAAAAAGGCCAAGAACACCTAGTTTGTAAGCTCATGAAGTCCATTTACGGACTCAAACAAAGCATCGAGCTTGGAACCAATGTTTTGATCATGTTATAAAGTCTTATGGGTTTGATCAAAACGAGTTCGGAAGTTGTGTGTACAAAAAAAAGCGTGTCGGAATCGCATTGGTATTCTTAGTACTATCGTGAGGCGACATTCTGATCATCGGGAACGATGTAAAGGTGTTATCAGACGTAAGGGCATGGCTTTCAAAACAGTTTGATATGAAGGACTTAGGGGAAGCCGCACACATCCTTGGGATCAAGATCACTCGAGATCGCAAGAAAATGATGATAGGCTTATCGCAAGCTTCATACATAGACACTGTCTTGAAACGATTCAGCATGCAGGATTCCAAGAAAGGCTTCGTACCTTTTCGGACATGGAATCCATCTATCCAAGAAAATGTGCCCTAAGACGCTTGAAAGGAGATAGATGACATGAGAGGCATTCCATATGCTTCTACCGCCGGAAGCCTTATGTATGCAATGTTATGTACGAGACCGGATATCTGCTTTGCCGTTGGCATGGTGGCAAGATATCAAAGTAACCCGGGGAAAGAACATTGGACGACAGTTAAAAACATTCTGAAGTATCTGAAAAGAACTCGGGATAGAATGTTAATTTATCAGTCAGATAGTCTAATCCCCATCGGCTACGGACTCTCGATTTCCAATCGGACATAGACTCCATAAAATCTACCTCCCAGAGTGTGTTTTGCATGGGGGAGGAGCCGTGACATGGAGAAGCGTCAAGCGTAAATGCGTCGTCAGATTCTACCATGGAAGCCGAATATGTAGGCTAATGAGGCAAATGAAAAAAGCGGTTTGGCTCAAGAACTTCCTAGTGGACTTGAATGTAGTTACGAATTGGCCCCAGAATCATTTGTTTATTGTGACAATGCTTGGGAGGCGATTGCAAATTCAAGGAACCAAGAGCCCACAAGGCCAAAGAAACACATTGAAAGGAAATACCATCTTATCACGAGATATCGTTAAGAGAGGAGATATAGATGTGGCAAAGATAGCGTCTGAAAGATAACCCAGCGAGATCCATTCACGAAGGGTCCGCCTCTCAATACATTCGAGACATGTGGAAGGAATGGGTGTCAAGACCGTTGCCAATCTGCTTTTGAGTATAAGTGGGAGAAATTATTAGGTTCGTGTAGGTGACATTAGATGTCACGAATTAGGAACTACACGAGACATGTTGTAGTATACTTAAAAGCAGACTTTGAGTATAAGTGGGAGATTGTTGGGATTATACTGGAAAGTATGCTTTTACTTTGTATAATCAAACTGAATTTCGGACTTATTTACTGAAATAAATTGTTTATCACTGATGCTTTAAATATCATCGAATGTTACATATATTTATTGCATGACTGTTCATTAAATAGTACGTGTTACATTGTAGTTAATTTAGTGATACCAGATCACAGAAGATTAAATTAACAATCCCTTGTAACTAAAAGTACACCATTCACAACCTAGATGGAAATGAACAATCCATCGTGAAAGGTTGAAGTGTAAGGCTCGGATTGACTTGTCTTGACCAAGAGATTACACTAGTGCATGACTGATGCACTGAATAGGACCTACATGAGGACAAATTCTTCAGAACTAAACAAGGAAGAATTGGACCTCAGTGGTTCGTTATTTCTTAATCTTCGTTCCTTAAATAGGATCACGTGTGATTGGTAACTATTGCTTTGACTTATCATGGGTAGAGAATCAACGAGATTCAATACTTTTTATCTTGGGCAATATTATTGGTCACATGCGATTGCTAAGATTTAATACGGAGAATCGTGTGCAAGTAAGCTTGTTCGATTTGCCCCCTTGGGAGGTTCATAAGCTTTATCATACCAAATCTTGCAAGTGGAACTAGTTTCCGGTATGGATAATAATGTTGAACCGTTCCTTAATCAAGGACAAAAGATATTAATTAATGGAAAGCTATTTCAGTGGCTTGAATTAATTAATGGGATAGATAATCTTAAACACGGGAAATAATAATCGGGAGCCATATTGACTGTAATATGGGTTAAGATGGATAGTGCAATATTAATTATGTAGTGGGATTAATTAATATTTATGGGCTTGAATAAAATTGTGGCTCAATATTGATAATTCAAGATCTATTGGAAGGTCCAATCTTAATTCTCCTAAAGGCCCCCTAAGTAGCCCAACATATAGTCCAATAACTGAAAAAGGTGTTTAAAATAAAATAAATATTGTTGCCAATGTTTTCATAACCGAACCGGTGATCGAACCGGACAGACCACCGGTCAGCGGTTCAACCGTTTTCTATGTTTAGTTAAAAAAATAAAATAAATATACACCTACAAAAATTTAAATATATATTTTATAACTTTTCATATCATATTTTATAAATTTTGTCCCACCTCATACATTTATCCCACATCGAAAGTGTTGGAGAAAAAAAGTGAGAGGAATATAGATTTAATATTTTAAATATTTAATATAAATTAATAATTTAATTTTTAAAAAAAAAGAAAAAAACCGGTTTTTTCCGGTTGAACCGGGTTTTGACCGGTTTTGACCGGTTCAACCCTGTTCAACCTGAAATCCGGTTATGTATGTGTTTTTTAACCGGGTTCCGCAATCTCGGTTCAACCTATTGAATGGCCGGTTCAACCCAACCCTTTTTTGAAATGATTTTGTTGCCTTATTTTTCCATTTTTTTCGAAATTTATGGATTAAAAGGGGAGAAAGATTTTCTTTGAATTTTGTTATGGAATGAAGATATGTATTCTTGGAATACAAGATTATCTCATTAAATTCAAGAAATCTCCCACTTAGTCATCCATATAGTATATTTCGAATTTCTTTTAAAAAAAAGGGGAAAGAAAGATTTTCTTGATTTTCTTGAAAAGATATTATGAAAGATATGTATTTCTTGAAATACAAGAATATCTCATAAATTCAAGAAGATCCAAATCTTGGATTCTTGCCCTATTTTTTCGAAAATATTCCATAACAAAGAGTAGGTGGGATTTTGTGGAATATTATAATTATGGGAAAAAGAATATAGGAGATATATTCAAGATTTCTTGGAGATCAAGAAAAGATTTTCCCACATTGCTTTGCCCTAAAATTTCGACCACCTCTACTCTATAAATAGGGGATGATTCTTTCATTCCCAAGTACAATTCCATGTGCTGGAAAAATTAGTAAATCCACAAAGGTGGTGCAACAAAATTTATTTTCCTTTTGTTAATTGTTCGCAAGTGTCCTACAACCAGATAGTCGAGCAAGGATTAATGGAATACTTGGGAAGTTCTTTTGGTGTGTCTAATCAACAAAACCATTGCCATCCCAAGAGGTACGTTCACGTAAACTCGTAGAATTTCCGCATGCGTAGGATTTACATGATTCAATTATATGCATGATTTGTTGTTGAATTATTATTTGAATTAATATAGGATTAATTCATGCTAGTAATAATTATCAGAATTAAATTTGTATTTAAATATTTATCCCGAATAGATCCGTGCAAATTATTCCCCAACACAGGTTTCATGCCTAACACCTCCATCAGCTTCACTGGGATGTTTTCTTCGAATGACTTGAAGTTGTCGGGTGCCTTGTAGTGACCCCCAGTTTTCTTGGAATTCTTCTTTGAATCCGCGACTTCCCTATTCTCTGAGAGTCGGGATTCCAGCAGTTCCGACGTGTGGATCAGGTCGCTAGCCCGCCTTCAGAAGTCGGCATAGCTAGTCAGGTATTTGGCGGTCATGCACCGCCATAACTTGGTCCCTTTCCTGAGGTCGGAGATAGCCCCCAGTAGTTTCGCCTCATCCCCTATGGGATCTCCCTCAAGGATGAGTTTGTCGATCCTTTCAACGTAGGACCGATCCGACTCCATTTCCCCTTGTTGAGTATTCATTAGGTGCTGCCTGGTCACAGGTTGGGGTGCCAGTGCTGTGAAGTGGGTCAAGAACAGCCTGGCAAGCTGTTCAAAAGTGTCCACCGAGAAAGGCAGCAGTGAGGTGAACCACTTGTGAGCCTGGTCGCTCAAAGTCAGTGAGAACAGCCGGCACTTAGTAGCATCGGATCTGCCCATATAGGCCATGTAGGAGTTATATTTTGCCACATGGACCTTTGGGTCCGAGTTTTCACTGTAGCGATCTAAAGTCGCTATGCTGATTTTTCTCTGGGTAGGCGCCAGAGTAACCATGGCCCCGAGTGGAGAATCTGGGATGACGAGATTATTGTCTATCCCCGCCGGCCCACTTTGATTCTCCACTCGTTCGAGAAGTCACTAGACTGTTCGGGCCATCGCAACCTGAACATCGTGATGGTCCCCAGCAGGGAAGGCCACTTGTGGGTCGCCGTGGCGGATAGCCGAGCCTCTCGACAATTCATCGTGATGTATGTTCAGAGCCAACACGAGGTCGCGCTCCACCTGGTCAGCGTGTCGAGGCTGAGACTGAGCCTCATCCTCGACAACCATCGGAACCTTTTGAGCCCCAGGTCCCCAAGACGGCTGAACAGATTGTCCGACCCCGCCGATTTCTCCAGGATTCAGCAAATCCGGACGATAGCATGTTTCACCGGGTCGTAAGCCAGTTGACCCATTGACCGTCCCTTTTCGATGAGGGAACCCTTACCCTTAGAGGTTCCAGCATTGTGGGCGGTCTTTTTGACCGGAGGCTGCCCCTCCTCGCCGTCGAAGGTGAGGCGTTTCTTGTTGAGGACGGCCATTACGGCCTTTGCGTCTTCTGGTGTTTGAACTAGGTTCCACCAGTCAGGAGTGATCATCGGGGCCGCGGGGCGGGTGCCCTGTGAGCTCAGGAAAGCTTCGACACCATCGCGGGCATCCGTTTCGTGTCCGGTAGCATTACCTTGATTGATCGCCATTGCTAAATGAATGATATCGAGTGGGTCTTCTCAAGAATTTAGGAACAATTCAACAAAAAAGTTCCCACAGACAGCACCAATTGTTGTGCCCAGTTTATGTTTTTCGGCCAACAAACAATAAACAATGGATAAAATAAAAACTTATGCGATCAAAACAAGTAAAGGACACAAAGTTTGATTACCTAGTTCGTCTGTGAATAAGACTACGTCTGGGGGCGACCAAGCCAGGTATAATTTACTATAATTTCTGCCTAGAGTGCTAAGATTTTCCAACCCTTTACAAGTGTGGCCAAACAGGCTTATTTATACTACAATTCTTGCCTCTTGGGCGGGAGTTTACATAAGGAAAAGTGCCCTAAAGGGGGCTTCAATCCCGGAGTCCGCCGATTTTACCTAGCCGGGTCAGAGGTCGTTGTCTTCAATGCGCGCCAATCGTGGGGCAGACTTTGGGGGCGAATCTCGTGGCTTGCCGGGTGCTTCCTTTAACTGTCAAGATAAGCGACTTATGTTGATGCAAGTAGCTTTCGGCCGAAGGATCTGGAACGCAAGTCGCCTTGCGACCTGTGCAAATCTTGTAAGTCGCCTCGTGACCTGCTGCTTATGTGGCCTAGGTAAGGTGCACTTAATCTTGATGAACAAGTCGACCATGTGGCCATTTATCCCCAGGTCGCTTTAAATGGAATTGGGGAGGTGAATTGTCGTTCATGCGACTAACCCAGGGGTCGGGTTTATCCATGCTACAACAAAACGGTTTAAGGAAGCCAAACATCCTGTCAATTTCTGGACTTCTTTAATACTTCTGAGAGCCTGCATGTCGAGCATAGCTTGGATCTTTGATGGGTTCACCTCGATTCCCTGTTGACTAACCATGTGCCCGAGGAATTTTTCGGAGTGAACCCCGAAACTGCATTTTTTCGGGTTGAACTTCATATTGTACGCCCGAAGGATATCAAACGTTTGAGCAAGATGGCCGAGGTGGTCTTCTTTGTGTTCGCTTTTGACCACAATGTCATCAATGTACACCTCGACTGTTCGACCAATAAATTCATCAAACATTTTGTTCACCAGTCTCTGATATGTTGCTCAGGCGTTTTTCAATCCGAAAGGCATGCACTTCCAACAATACATATTCTTTTCGTTGTAGAAAGCGGTGTTCTCTTGATCATTGGGGTGCATCAAAATTTGATGGTACCCGACAAATGCATCCATAAACGTCATGAGTTCGTGCCCCGCAGTATTGTCGACCAAATAATTGATGTGTGGTACCGGGAAGTTATCTTTGGGACACGCTTTGTTCAGATCGGTGAAGTCTATGCATAATCTCCAAGTACCATTTGGTTTCCTAACGAGCACAGGATTCGCTAGCCATTCAGGGCACTTAACTTCTCGGATGAGCTTATTGTCGAGCAACTTCTTAACTTCGGCTTCCAGAGCTACTTAATTTTCTGGGCCGAACTTTCTTCATTTCTGGGTTATCGGAGGTCGTGTTGGGTCGATATTGAGGTGGTGGCATGCATGTTTGGGATCAATGCCGACCATGTCCTCATGTGACCATGCAAACACGTCCAGATTAGCCAGTAGATATGTGATCATTTTGGTCCGGAGTGGCTCTGGAAGTTCTGAGCCGATGAAAATTTCTAAGTCCGGCCTGGCCGGATCGGCCATAACGAGCTCTAATTGCTCAACAGGCGCTGCTCGCCTTTTCTTTTGTTTCCATTGGGGATCTATGATTAACCCCCGGTGTTCGTCTTCAACCTCCATGGGATCGAAACCTATGAGAGGTTCCAGGTCCGGTAACTCGCGGTCAGATCGTCCGTCGGGTAAATCTACATTCATGGGATCGAGGACTTATCTGGTCACCCCGGGTTCTATGTTCGCCCTGATCCCGAACTGACTTGATTCTTTGATTTCTTGTGTTGGCTGTTCTATCATGCTCACCGTGTTTTGCCTTTCTGGTGCGCATGATAGTAAACAGTCTCGGGCATTCTTCTGATCGCCTTTTACGCTGCTCGCTCCATCAGTAGTTGGAAACTTAACATAGTAATAGTAGGTCGAACAGGCAGCCTTAAATTCTTGGATAAACGGGTGACCTAAAAACCCGTTATAAGTGAACGGATCATCGACGATTACAAAATCTAGCATTCTAGTTCGTCGGATCTCTGGATTTTTGGTAGACTCTAGCTCGACTCCCAACCTAATCAGACCGTAGGGCCGGGTTATAGATTCCCCGAAACCCATGATTGGTGTGATCACATGGTTCGATATACATACTTAGATCCCCGACTTGTTTCTCCATTTGGTGCAGAGTGTTGACGAACAGAATGTTCGCATATGCCCCGGTGTCGACCAGGAGTCGATGTACCTTCAAGCTTAGAAGTCGGGCACTGATGGTTAGAGAGTCGTTGTGGGGGGTGATGGTGTCATCAAGGTCGTCGTCCGAAAACATAATCTGGTGGGAAGGTGGCGTGCTGACTGACGTGCTCGCCACATTCACCTGATGGATGCTTCGCATGGTGTGCATTTCCATTTTCTTACGTCTGTTTGATAGGGTTGGTGTCTGGTAACATCCTCCTACCGGCCCGTAATCCGGGCGGATCATGTTAATTTCTTGCCCCTCCCGGCCTTTGTCAGTGGTTGGGGCTCCTTTCTTGGGTAACTCTAATTGTTTACGGAATTCCTCTTGATCGTTGTCTGACACCTCCTCAGCCTTATGCTTTTTTTTTTATTTTCCGACTTTTCATCCCGAGTCTCTCTGTTCGCCGGTTTCTTTATATACCGGGTAAGGCAGTTTTCCTCGTACAACTTCCAGAGTTGTCGCATGAGATAGCGACACTTATCTGTATTGTGCCCGATAAACTCGTGGTACGAGCAAATCTTGGAGGCATTGAGATGGCTTTTATCTCTAAAGATGTGCCGAGGTTTTTCCAACATATCCCCGTCCTTGATCTGATTGTATACTGTCTTGGCTGAGACACCGAGCAGACTCTGAAGTGCGTGTGCTTCGGTTCCTTCTTCAAATGGTTTGAAGGAACCTGGTGGTTTATATCCCCCTTCGCCTGCTGGTTTTTTACCGGCAACCACTCTTTTGGTTGTTCCTTCCAGGCCTGCCCGTGATTGGGCGAGCAAGTCTTGCATGGTTATGATCTTGGCCGCCCGCTCGTGGAACTCGGCATATGTGTTCGGCCATTCCTGGTGCATGGCCTTCTACATGTCCGTATTTAGGGTTAGGCCCCCGACTACTGTGAGGATCTTGGCATCTTCTTCTATGGGGGCTCCATCATAAAGACATTTGTCGAATCTTTCTACATATGCTCGGTCCGATTCACCCTTCAATTAGGAAAAATGCGCTAGCCTTTGCTTTGGGGCCTGGCAAGCACACATGAAAGAGAAGTGGGACAAGAATTTTTGTCCCAACTGGGTGAAGGATGTGATGGATGCGGCGGGCAGAGTCGAGAACCATCTATGTACACGATCGCCCAAAGTCATGGGGAAAGATCAGCACTGTGTTGCATCGATTGCACCCATGGCGATCATAAAGTCCAAATATTTATTGAGATGAACATGCAGGTCGGATTCCGCATTGAACATAGGAATAGGTGGTCGATTCTTCACAACATTTTCTTATACTTCGGTAGCCATGATCGTCGGGGTTAATGGCGAGCACGACATCATGCCCGCTCGTGGGAGTCCCTTGGTAGCAGCCAAATCGGCCTATAAACCCTTGATTGCTCTCTGCATTTCTGCAAACTTTGTGGAACTGGCGGACCCAGAACGGGGCTGAGTCCTATCATAAGGACCCGATGGGTCATGCTCACGATGGGGAAGTCCTCCCTTCTGTGTTTGCCCTTGGCTATCCAGTCAATGATGGATAGAAAATTTAGTCCCGACTGATTTCTCTGGCTCTCGTCGCCTTTCTTGGTGCAGGCAAGCCCGTGGAGCTGAATGAGCTATTGAGTTCGCCTGATGTTCCTTTCCGGGGTCCTGGCGTCTGTGGCCTCCGAGTAATTTCAAATGTTCAAACGCCGATCGCCTGGACCCCTGTGGTTGTTCATCGTCTTATATGTCATTTTCATTTTCGGCCCGTTTTCTCGCGGCCTTCTCTTTGACCTGCTCGCTATCAAGAATAAGATCGTTGACGATATCTTCCAGGTTGGTGGCTTCCCGAGGCTGGTTTTCCTGAGGCTGAGGTTGAGCCTCTTCTTGAATATGAGGTCGACTTTGTCCCGACCTCTGGGTCTGGGTATTTCTTGACTGAGGCATTTTATTCATTTTTTTTTGCATGATCTTTTTTGGTTAGTATTTGGATTGTGGGTAATAACGATCCTACTAAGTATTACTAGACAATTAGTCAATTAGACTACTACCAAATTATTTTCTCATTGGTGTATGGATGTGAAGTTGTCTTCCCATCATAAGTACGAGTCCTCCCGATGAGGTACTAAGTCGGTGATGGGGAGAGCAAAACAACATGGACACTGTTGAAGAAACAAGGGAAACAACTTTGTTGGGGATGACGACTCAATAGTAGATTGTCATCATGAGTTTTAACAAGAACGTTAAGGCTAAAGTCTTCAAGCATGATGCCTGGGTTATGCGCAAATAATTTCAAAACACTAGAGACACTAGCTTAGACAAATTTACACCAACACGGGAAGGACCATATGAAATTAAAAAAAGTAATGGGAAAATAAGGAGCCCCAATCCCAAGGACATCTTAAGTTGTAAAAATTGTCTCTTGTGAAATATTGCTCATGCAATATACTTTAACTTGAAGAGGGGGCCAAAATTTGTGGGTTATAAGCGGGTCAGGTGAATCACGCCCATTGAATTGGTCAGCATATAAGTTGTAACACCCAAATTTTCCATTTTATCTTGTTTATAAAAAAAAAAAAAAGTGTTACTCAGTTACTTATTAGATACTAATTCCTTGAGAATTATAATCTAGGTTACATCTAAGACAAAGTGTTAAATGAAATTTTACAGCAGAAAATGTATTAATAATATTCATTATCTTAATAATAATAAAAATATATCTTATTAGACATTCGTACGATAAAAACTCATGATCATGAACATTAGTAGAGTTGCATCGAAAATAATAAAATGTGGATCAACATACGAGTTTTGAGGTCATAACTCATCTTAAATTATAAAATAATTATTGTCTTTTCCAAGATGTTAAGTAAATAATAATTCATTTTATTCATCTTCTTATTCCTTTGACCAATGATTTGTACTTTACTTTCACTAGATGTTATCTTCTATTTTTGTTCATTTGTTGGCTCACCTGTTTTGGGCTTGCTTTTGGTCTTTTGTCCTAGACAGCCTGATGTCTATTTGGACCTTCGTATCTTCTTGGCAAACACTTACTTTGTATTTAGAGGGTTGTCTATTTTTCCCTCCGATCAAAAGTTTTGCATCAAGGGGGGTTTTACCTTGACGAGGTTTTTAGCGGGGGCCCGACTACTAAACCAATTAGGTTTAGTGGCTCTAGATTTTCTTTTTAATAAAAGATTTGATTTGATATTATTCCTTTGACCAATGCATCCAACATCATCCTTCCCTGTCGACCTCCTGCACTGAAATTATTTAAAAACAGGGTGAGTGTGTAAAAGACACTCAATGGGGGTAACTTCATAATTGCACAAACTAATTTTACAAATGTAAATAATATAAAACTTGTAGAATCGTGTAGTAGTGTTGGTGGGGTACCAGTCTTAACGTGAAATTTTTTGC
The DNA here is from genome assembly GCA_037126765.1 of Stenogyne calaminthoides. Taxonomy (NCBI): domain Eukaryota; kingdom Viridiplantae; phylum Streptophyta; class Magnoliopsida; order Lamiales; family Lamiaceae; genus Stenogyne; species Stenogyne calaminthoides. The sequence continues at coordinate 13,997,241 of JBBCBC010000028.1, forward strand.
TAGGTCAGACTTAACTGGTAATTGTTGCTGCAAGCTTAACATGAAACTATTGGCTGGGCCTTACCATGAAATTGTTGGTTGGACCAGGCTTAACATGAAATTGTTGGCTCAGCAGGGCTTAACATGAAATTGGTTGTTGGGCTAGGCTAGGCCTAACTTATATTAAATACAACAAAATTTAATAAGAGCAATTATAACACTTGAATGTTAAGACTCAATTAAGAGTGGAAGTGATTCCCTACCTTATGCAGTGTAAAAAAAAAATATATTAATATTTTATTGTGCCTCGTAACCTTTTCTTTCTTTTGCTATTTATGTTTTTTCGGTATTGAAGAGAAGTTGCAATTTATAGCAATATTTCATCATTACCTATATCTAGCTGTAATAAGAACTAATATTTAATATTGTTTATAGGTTGCATTGTTCCTTTAGATGGTAAGTTTTGGGTGGTAGATTGAAGCATGGAGGGTTATACTGAAAATTATGTTTTTATTTTGTATAATCAAACTGAATTTCTTATTTATTTATTGAAATAAATTATTTATCACATGTTGCATTAAATATAAATGAATGTTATATATATTTACTGCATACCTATTCAATAAGTCAGTACGTGTTACGTTGTAGTTAATTTAGTGATACCAAATCACAGAAGATCAAATTAACAGTTCCTCGTGACTAAGTACAAATTCACAACCTAGATGGAAATGAACAATCCATCATGAAAGGTTGAAGTGCACGACTCAGATTGACTTGTCTTGACCAAGAGATTACACTAGTGCATTATAATGCGCTGAATATGACCTACAAGAGGATAAATTCTTCGGTACTGAATATACAAGAATTAGACCTCAGTGGTTCGTTATTTCTTAATCTTCGTCCCTTAAATAGGATCGTGTGAAATTAATAATTATTGCTTTGACTTATGATGGGAAGAGAATCAATGATATTCGATACCTTGTATCTTGGGCAATATTATTGATTACATGACGATTGCTAAGATTTAATATGGAGAATCGCGTGCAAGTACGTCTTGCTTGATTTGTCCCCTTGGTGGGCTCGAAATCTTTATCATACCAAATCTTGCAAGTGGAAATTTATTTCCGGTATGGATAATAACGTTGACTTGTCTTTACTCCAAGAATAAAGATATTAATTAATATAAAGTCTGTTTAGTGACTTAATTAATTAATGGACTAAGATAATCTTAAACGCGGGAAATAATGATCGGGAGCCATATTATTGTGAAGTCGTAATGTGGGTTAAGTTGGATAGTTCAATATTAATTTTATAGTGGAATAAATTAATATTAATGGGCTTGAATAATATTTTGGCTAAATAATAAAGTTTCATAGTCCATTGGAGGTCCAATCTTAATTCTCCTAAAGGTCCCTCAAATAGCCCAAATTAAAGTCAAATTAATGAAAATGAGAAGAAAATATTATTGCCTATTTTTCCTAATTATTTTTCGAAAAATATGAGTAGGAGAGAGAAAAGATTTTCTTGATTTTCTTGGAAAGATTTTATGGAATAAGTATTCTTGAGATACAAGTTTATCCCATAAATTCAAGAAAAGTCAAAGATATTTTTTCTTCCCTATTTCATTGTAATTTTCGAAAATAATGCAAGGCAAGAAGGGGAGAAGATTTTGTTGGGAGATATTTTGAGAAATAGAATATATTGGATATATTCTAGATTGTATCTTGAGGAAGAAGCAGTGAAATTTCCCAATGACCCAACTAGGTCAAATTTTCGTCCCCCTCCTTAGTCTATATATAGGGGATGAATTCTTCATCCCCAAAACAATTCTATGTGTTGGAAAAATTAGAAATCCACAAAGGTGGTGGCAAAATATTTTTTCCTTTAAATTAAAATCGTTCGTTGAGAATCCTCCCACCGGATTACGTTCGTGGACTTGGGACATATTTGAGAAAGCACTTTGGGTTGATCCATCGTCTCAACGGTTGTCTCTACAAGAGGTACATAATCTCGTAACTCTTAGATTCCGCATGCTTAGGATTTACGTGGATTATGTGTACGCATGTTGTTTATTTGCTTATTAATTATTATGTTGAATTGATTTAGGATTAATTCATGTTAGTAATTAATTAATTAATTTAAATATGTATTTAAATACATTTTGAATAGATCCGGGCACCCCTAATTTCCCAACAACTGGTATCAGAGCCTCGGTTTCGAGCTCTGTATTTAAATTGTTATTTAAATTATGTTGGCCACTAATTTTATTGAAAATTGGATAGTAGAATTGTTAGATCTATTTTGCAGGTATCCAATTGTCATGGTATTTAATGTGTGTTTTATTTACATGCGTATGTTTTGGTTTTAATTCGACTCGTTCGAATTTGTTTTTCTCGTGAGAAAATCCACGAGTAGATTAGGCTATTTGATTTGTTCAATGTAATAGACTAGTCTAGATTTAAGGTGTATTTATTTTCTCGTTAAATAAATTGTAACCTGATCGAAGATGAAGACGGAAACGAGGAGTTGAAGCGGACCCGAAACCATACGCAGGTGACGTGCATCGCGCGAAACATGCCAAGAGAGGCACGCTGCTGCGCGAAGCCGCCGCCAGGCAGTGGCACGGCGCATCGCGCGCCAAAAGTGTGTTTGGCTCGACGCCGCGAAGCCGCAGACGCAAGGAGAGCGACATGGGCAAGCACATACGGGCGACGTGGCATCGCGGAGCAGCGGCGCAGGCGGGCGCAGACGAGGTGAGCAATCCGCAAAATGCTACGGCTACAAGATGGGCGCTTACCCCGCCCAATCGCCGCGTCAAGGTCGCCGAGAGTCGTGGCGACGCGACACAAGCGCTTAGGCGCGACGGGCGCGGCCGCCGCCAAAGGGTTTGGTTTGCTGATAAGCGGGCGCAGATCCTACCAAGCGAAGCTACGGTATGGCGATTCAAGACAGAATTTTTTCGAGACGAACGAGTGTGAGAAATTCAAGACGACATTTCTTCAAAGTCAAGCCAAGAAAAATCAAACCATGACAGTTGGATAATTTGTGCCCAATATGTTTATTTTTCTGCTTTGCTTGATTTATTGTTGTATTTTCTTATGTCTTATTTATTTTGTTTAAATGTGTTTGCATGAGAATTGCCCAACGAAAAATCTCAAATTCAAAAATTACTAAGTATGTTTAAACAATTAATTTGGTTTTGAATCGAATTAATTTTGACCTCCATGATTTATTTATTTGTGAAATCTTTTGGAGAAATTCCCCTAAGGGACGGCCAAAAGAAAGTTTTCACATGAATAAATTCTCAAAATGATGATTGTGAATTATTATTAGTGGCGACGATGACCCTCCCAAGAGGCTCAATCAAAACGAAGTAGTAATTCTGTATTTAATCATGGTTATTACTTAAGTATAAAATTGATATGCATATAATTCGCCGAAGTCCCTATCAATTTTATATTGGTCAAGTGGGAGCCAACTATTAATTTTTTTTAAAATTAAAGGTTTGTAACTGTTCTTGTTTGTAACCTGCTTGAATATGATTTAAATGATGACCCTCCCAAGAGGCTCATTTAAAAATGTTTTGATATGTTGGTTGAAGCATGTGCATATTTTTTTTTGAGATTTTAATATGAATCATGTGATCGAATTATGTGATTTTTTTTGTGTTGATCCGGATATTGACACAAGATGTATGTTTATTTTCAGTATCATCATGTCGCAACCTTTTAATCCACTAAAATATACGCTCAAAGAACATCAACTTACTGGTGAAAACTATGTAACTTGGAAAAGAAATATGAAATTTGTCCTCACTGCACAACCACAACATTGGGTTCTTGGCGGTTCCAAACCTGAACAACTTACTGAAGAGTCATCTAATGCGGAGAGATCTTTGTATGAAATCTGGGAGCAAGCCTCAATGAAGTGTATAATCTTGACTTCATTGTCTGATGATTTAAAACACATTCATGAGGATGTTGAATCAACTGCGGAGATCATGCAGAGTCCTGAGGAAATGTTTTCAACAGAAAACCGCATGACCGAACAGTTTCATCGTGATGGCGTAGCTAGGCTAAAGATGACGCATGGAACACCTGTAAGGGATCATGTTCTCAAAGTCAGGCGCCACTTTGAAAAACTTGCTTACCTCGGTACCAAGTATGATGATGGGGCTCAAATCGAATTCTTGCTCCTGACTCTTCCAAGATGCTTTAATGAGTTTTTCTATAGTTTTGTGATGAGCGATCGCATGTTCACTATGGACACTCTACAACAGGTCTTGGAGACGATAGAGAAACATTTGGGACAAGAAGACGAAGCTTTGGTGACTAAGAAACTTCTTTCAAGATCTAGGCCAGTGGAGGGCAAGATCATAGTGAAGATGAATAGTCGGAAGCGAAGCAGAGCTCCTAATAAGAAAGGTAAAGGTAAGGCAGTCAGTTGGCTGGGTATCCAGAAGAAATCAAAGGAAAAGTGTTTTAATTGCGGTGAAAAAGGACATTGGAGGTCAGCCTGTTCCAAACCCAAAATGAATGGAAAGAAAGGTAATTCTCAAACACTAGTTGTTGAAACTTGTTTAGCGGCGTATGCTACCCATTCGTGGGTTATGGATACGGGATCCACTGATCATGTTTGTTTCACATTACAGGGGTTCAAGCGGACCCAGCAACTTAGTGGGAGAGAGATCCTCGTCACGCTAGGCGATGCTACGAGAGTGGCAGCTGAAGCAGTGGGAGACGTACAATTGTCTTTTGAAGACACGAGTTTAATTTTAAGAGATGTTCTTTATGTTCCTGTTTTTCGCAAAAACCTTATTTCTGTTTCAAAACTATTTGCTGATGGATATTCTGTTCGTTTTAATAAACATGTTACTGTTTTTCGTAACGATGTGGTTATATGTCATGAAACTTTACGGAAAAATCTCTATATTATTAATGGTGCACATCACTCACATAATGCATCCTATAACACATCTACTGTTTCGAGTAAAAGGAAACGTTCGAAAAATGTGAACGAGACACTTCTTTGGCACCTAAGATTAGGTCATATTAACCCGAAAAGGATCCAAAGGTTGGTCCAAGATGGTTCATTGGAGTCCCTCCTGATTGAACCATTTCCAACTTGTGAATCATGCTTGGAGGGTAAGATGACCAAGAGAGCATTTGGAGCCAACGGGCTTAGAGCTAAAGAAGTGTTGGAGATCGTTCACACTGATGTATGTGGTCCAATGCAAATCAAAGAGAGAGGCGGCTACGAGTATTTCGTTACATTTATCGATGATTACTCACGCTATGGATAAATTTTCCTAATGAAGCATAAATCTGAGACCTTTGATAAATTCAAAGAATTTAAGGCTCAAGCAGAGAATCATAAGGAAAAGAGTATCAAGTTTCTACGATCTGGTCGTGGAGGTGAATACCTCAGCGATGAATTCTTGAACTACCTATCGGATGAAGGGATTGCATCCCAGTTGACTGCACCCGGTACCCCTCAACAAAACGGGGTTGCAGAACGAAGAAATAGAACGCTTCTAGAAATGGTAAGGTCAATGATGAGTTATGCGGATTTACCAAAATCGTTATGGGGTTATGCCTTGCAAACAACAGTTTATATTCTGAACTTAGTGCCATCCAAATCGGTTTCCAAAACCCCTAGGGAATTGTGGACGGGGCGCAAGCCCAACTTAGGACACATGAGGATTTGGGGGTGTCTGGCATACGTATTGGACAAGGAAGCTGGTAAATTGGATGCACGTTCGGAATTAAGGTTGTTTATAGGGTACCCCGAAGGAACAAAGGGATACATGTTCTATGGTCCCGAAGATCAAAAGGTCGTAATCAGTACGCACTTTAGATTTTTGGAAGAAGACTATATGAACGACAAAAAGCCTAGAAGCGAGATTACCTTAGAAGAACTTAGGGGGGCGACTCCATTGCCAACTGTACTAGACGATGTACCATGCATCACGCCTACACAATCAGAACCTCATCGTAGTGGGAGGGTTATTAGATAACCCGAGCGATTCTTGGGGATAGGAGAGTCCTCGGACTTGATCTCAGGAGAAGAATCAGATATGTGGTCCTACAACGAGGCGATCCAAGACAAGGATGCAACTTCTTGGCAAACCGCAATGGAAGCCGAGATGGGTTCAATGGATCACAATAAAGTATGGAAGCTAGTCGAACCACTTAGTGGGGTAAAACCTATTGGATGCAAGTGGGTATACAAGAGAAAAAGGGGACCGGACGGAAAGGTTGAAACCTTTAAAGCGAGACTCGTGGCGAAAGGGTACACTCAGAAAGAAGGGATCGACTATGAGGAAACCTTTTCGTCCGTAGCCATGCTCAAGTCCATCTGCATTCTCTTGTCGATTCTTCTTTGCCTAGACTTTGAGATCTGGCAAATGGATGTCAAGACCGCTTTCCTTAATGGAAGTCTTGACGAAGAGATCTATATGCAACAACCCGAGGGCTTCATTGAAAAAGGCCAAGAGCATCTGGTTTGCAAGCTAAAGAAGTCCATTTATGGGCTAAAGCAAGCATCCCGTACTTGGAATCAGTGTTTTGATCAAGTTATAAAATCCTACGGTTTTGATCAAAACAATTTCGAAAGTTGTGTTTATAAGAAGCGTAATGGAACTACCTTGGTATTCTTAGTACTATACGTAGACGGCATTATGCTCATCGGGAACAATGTAAAGATGTTGTCAGACGTAAGAGCATGGTTATCAAAATAGTTTGATATGAAGGACTTAGGGGAAGCCGGTCACGTCCTAGGGATCAAGATCACTCGAGATCGCAGGAAAAGAATAATCGGGCTTTCGCAAACCTCATACATAGACACCGTTTTGAAGTGATTCAGCATGCAAGATTCCAAGAAAGATTTTGTGTCTTACAGACACGGAATCCATCTATCCAAGGAGATGTTTCCCAAGACACAAAAGGATATAGATGACATGAAGGGCGTTCCTTATGCTTCGGTTGTAGGAAGCCTCATGTATGCAATGCTGTGCACGAGACCGGATATCTGTTTTGCCGTAGGCATGGTGGCAACATATCAAAGTAACCCTGGGAAAGAGCATTGGACTGCGGTTAAGAACATTCTGAAGTATATGATGAGGACACGGGACAGAATGTTAGTTTATCAATCAGACAGTCTAAACCCCCATCGATTATACGGACATAGATTTCCAATCAGACATAGACTCCAGAAAGTCAACCTCGGGTAGTGTGTTTTGCATGGGGGGAGGAGCCATGACATGGAGAAGCGTTAAGTAGAAATGCATAGTTGATTCTACCATGGAAACCGAATATGTATCTGCTTGTGAAGCAGCGAAAGAAGCGGTTTAACTCAAGAACTTCCTGGCGGACTTGGACGTCGTTTCGGATTTGCCCAGCACTATCACGGTTTACTGTGATAACGCAGGAGCAGTTGCAAATTCTAGGGAACCGAGAGCCCACAAGGCCAGCAAACACATAGAAAGAAAATACCATCTTATACGAGAAATCGTTAAGAGATGAGACATAGAGGTGGCAAAGATTGCGTCTGAAGACAACCTAGTAGATCCATTCACAAAGGGTCTGCCTCAGAGTACATTCGAGAGACGTGTGGAAGGAATGGGTGTCAAGACCGTTGCCAATCTGCTTTGAGTATAAGTGGGAGAAATATTATTAGGTTCGTGTAGGTGACATTAGATGTCACATAGAACACGAGACATACTGTAGTATACTTAAAAGCAGACTTTGAGTATAAGTGGGAGATTGTTGGGGTTATACTGAAAAGTATGATTTTACTTTGTATAACCAAACTGAATTTTTTATTTATTTACTGAAATAAATTATTTATCACAAGTTGCATTAAATATGAATGAATGTTATATATATTTACTGCATACCTGTTCAATAAGTCAGTACGTGTTACGTTGTAGTTAATTTGGTGATACCAAATCACAGAAGATCAAATTAACAGTTCCTCGTGACTAAGTACAAATTCACAACCCAGATGGAAATGAACAATCCATCATGAAAGGTTGAAGTGCAAGGCTCAGATTGACTTGTCTTGACCAAGATATTACACTAGTGCATTATAATGCGCTGAATAGAACCTACGGGAGGATAAATTCTTCGATACTGAATATACAAGAATTAGACCTCAGTGGTTCGTTATTTCTTAATCTTCGTCCCTTAAATAGGATCGTGTGAAATTAATAATTATTGCTTTGACTTATGATGGGAAGAGAATCAATGTGATTCGATACCTTGTATCTTGGGCAATATTATTGATTATATGACGATTGCTAAGATTTAATAGGGAGAATCATGTGCAAGTACTCTTGCTTGATTTGTACCCTTGGTGGGCTCGAAATCTTTATCATACCAAATCTTGCAAGTGGAAATTTATTTCCGGTATGGATAATAACGTTGAGCTGTCTTTACTCCAAGGACAAAGATATTAATTAATATAAAGTCTGTTCAGTGACTTAATTAATTAATGGACTAAGATAATCTTAAACGCGGGAAATAATGGCCGGGAGCCATATTATTGTGAAGTCGTAATGTGGGTTAAGTTGGATAGTTCAATATTAATTTTATAGTGGATTAAATTAATATTAATGGGCTTGAATAATTTTTTGGCTAAATATTAAAGTTTCATAGCCCATTGGAGGTCCAATCTTAATTTTCCTAAAGACCCCTCAAATAACCCAAATTAAAGTCCAATTAATGAAAAGGAGAAGAAAATATTATTGCCTATTTTTCCTAATTATTTTTCGAAAAATATGAGTAGGAGAGAGAAAAGATTTTCTTGATTTTCTTGGAAAGATTTTATGGAATAAATATTCTTGAGATACAAGTTTATCCCATAAATTCAAGAAAAGTCAAAGATATTTTTTCTTCCCTATTTCATTGTAATTTTCGAAAATAATGCAAGGCAAGAAGGGGGAGAAGATTTTGTTGGGAGATATTTTGGGAAATAGAATATATTTGATATATTCTAGATTGTATCTTGAGGAAGAAGCAATGAAATTTCCCAATGACCCAACTAGGCCAAATTTTTGTCCCCCTCCTTGCTCTATATATAGGGGATGAATTATTCATCCCCAAAGCAATTCCTTGTGTTGGAAAAATTAGAAATCCACAAAGGTGGTGGCAAAATATTTTTTCCTTTAAATTAAAATCGTTCGTTGAGAATCCTCCCACCGGATTACGTTCGTGGACTTGGGACATATTTGAGAAGGCACTTTGGGTTGATCCATCGTCTCAACGGTTGTCTATACAAGAGGTACGTAATCTCGTAACTCCTAGATTCCGCATGCTTAGGATTTACGTGGATTATGTGTACGCATGTTGTTTATTTGCTTATTAATTATTATGTTGAATTGATTTAGGATTAATTCATGTTAGTAATTAATAAATTAATTTAAATATGTATTTAAATACACCTCAAATAGATTCGGGCACCCCTAATTTCCCAACACTTACTACTTAAGTTAGGTTAGTAATTGATAAGTGGATTATAGTGCATTATTTAAGTTACTTATAGTGTTATTATTTGCATTCTAGTGTGACTTGTTTGCGTGTTTTTCCACTTATATGCACTTGGATGAGTTGAAAGCTCACTTGATCTTTTGTTTGAGTTTTAAGTGATTTTAGGACCTTTTTGGAGGAGAAGTGTTGGAGAAAGACCCAAATTCCTATCATGAAGTCCTGGGCCGAATTTTAGTCATCTGCGGCCCATTAACTGGGGGCCCAAAGTGAAATTTGATATGGGTTTTAATGGGCCAACTGGATTTTTATGTAAACCAGCCCTATTATCATTCTTAAAAGGAAGGGAAACAGTCGCGGGATAGAGGACGGAGACGTGAGAGGGCAGATTTGAAGCAGGGAGATTTCCTTGGAGAAGAACTTGAAGATGCCTGCAACCATGTTTAGTTAGTATTTTTATTTCAATTCCAGGGATTTCTAAACTCATGTTTTAATTATTATTAGTTGAATTCAGTAACGTTTGTGATACCTTTGCTCAGGATTATTTATATCATCTGTTTTATTTTCTTTCATGCTTGATTATTTAATTTAGATTGATCACCTAGGTTATTTAATTATTGCATGCCTGCTAGTCCGTAATTTGTAATCCGTAATTGTTATGAATTTATGGCAATTGGTAGCAACTAGTAATATTTTGCTAGGGTGATATAAATCAAATTCTTTCGAATCGAGCTTGCGTATTCGGGAATTTTTATGTCCTTTATCCTAGTGCTTAATGCTTTTACCGAATTAAATTTAGATCGTATCTAGACTGTTCGGCTAAAAAGACTCGTTGGAGAGCTTGTTTCAATTGAATATAATTAAGGGATAATACCGATAAACAGAGCTTGTTGTTTATTGAGGGACATTAGTCTTTGAGCAAAGGTGGAGTCAAACGTTACATTTAACTAAAATAGTTAGAACTGGGGGATGAATGAACTGTGAATTGAAAGTCTTTTATTGATTGAGTTTATTTGTTATTTTAGTTCCTTGATTTTTGTCTTAGTAGTATTTTAGTAAACCAATCCAAACTCCCCCTATTTGTTTGTTTAGTAAGTCTCCATTAAATCCATTCAAGACACATAATAGTTATTCTACGTTCCCTGTGGATCGACCCTTTACTTGTCCTACTACACTCTAGTGGATTGGTTAAGGTAATTAATTTATTTTTGGGTGCAAGTACACCAGTAATATACATATATATATATATATATATATATATATATATATATATATATATATATATTGTACACCGGTTAATATTCCGGCCAACATGTAATTATCTATGGTGAATTAACTATTGAAATGAACAGAAATGCAATAAGGAGATCGAAATTTGGTGATCCAGTTCATCTGTAAATTAAACTACGTCTGGGGGCGAACCAAGCCAGGAATGATTTATTATTTTCTGCCTTAGAACACTAAAATGCCCACCTTTTTCTATGTGGCCATTGAGGCCTATTTATACAAGTTTTCTCACCTTTGGGCGGTCGATTACATATGGAATGTCGTTAATGGGCTTCAATTAAGCTACTTGAGAAATTCGCCCTACCGGGTCAATGATCGACTTGGTTAGTGGGCGCCATTTGCGGACTGAGCTTCGTGGGCGGATTCTGCGGCTAGTCTAGCATTTGCCCAACGTTGATAGGATTTGCGACTTCCGACCTCTGGCTTACGGAGTCTTGTTCTGAGTCGCTCTTCATGGTCACCTGTAGCGATTTGTAATCCTTGTGACCTACATGCAGGTCGCCTACATACGTGTTAGGGCAGTGATCACCTGATCTAGTCGTTTGACCATCTGGTCTCTAAATTGGTCTTCTGATCATCTGGTCTTCATGTCATCTGATCTTCAGGCCATTTGGTCCTTTTATCTGATCTTCTGGCCCCTTGATCTCCCGACTTCTGGCTTCTGGGGTCTTGCCCCAGGTCGCTCTGCCTGGCCACTACGCGGTGACTGGTCGGCTTCGCGACTTCTTCGTAAGTTGGGTTTATTCTTCTCATAACAATTGCCCCCAAGAGCGGACTTCGACTTTGTTCGGAGGACGATCTTGATCTCTGCTTCAAATAAAACTTGTCTGTTTTCCGCGCTTGAGGTTGCACTCTTGGTATCAAGTTTGGATCTTCAACTACAGATTTAACACGTCTTAGCGGCTGGATTCTCCCCCGTGCCCCCAAGTCGGGGGGTTGATCATCTAAGATTATTATTTTTCGAGATTGAGCTCGTCGAGAGGCTGGGCTCATCGAGAGTCTTGGTCGGTGCTCGTACTTTGAGATGAACCTCTTTGTGCAAGTTTCATTAATGCTCGTACTCTGAGGGGAACCTCTTTGTACGAGTCTTGTCTGTGCTCGCACTTTGAGGTGGGCCTTTCTTTGCGAGTCTTGCCTGTACTCGCATTTTGAGGTGAGCCTCTCTGTGTGAGTCTTGTCTGTGCTCGCACTTTGAGGTGAGCCTCTCTGTGCGAGTCTTATCTGTGCTCGCACTTTTAGGTGAACCCCTTTGTGCGAGTCTTATTTGTGCTCACACTTTGAGGTGAGCCTCTTTGTGCGAGTCTTGTCTGTGCTCGCACTTTGAGGTGAACCTCTTTGTGCGAGTTTCATTGGTGCTCGTACTCTGAGGGAAACCTCTTTGTATGAGTCTTGTATGTGCTCACACTTTGAGGTGAGCCTCTCTGTGCGAGTCTTGTCTGTGCTCGCACTTTGAGGTAAGCCTCTATGTGCAAGTCTTATTCATACTCGCACTTTGAGGTGAATCCATTTGTGCGAGTCTTATTTGTGCTCGAACTTTGAGGCGAACCCCTTTGTGCGAGTCTTATTTGTGCTCGTACTCCGAGGTAGCTAGCCCCTTTGTACGAGTCATTTCTGTGTTTGTACTCTGAGGTAGCAAGCCTCTTTGTACAAGTCTTTTCTGTGCTCTAACTTTGAGGTGGCAGACCCCTTTGTATTAGACTTGTTTGCGCTCATCGACGACCATTTCTGGTCGAGCTGTTTGCGACTTGTTTGTGCTCGTCGATGACCATTTCTGGCCGAGCTATTCGTGACTTGTTTGTGCTTGTCGACAACCATTTCTGGCCGAGCAGTTCACGACTTATTTTCGCTCGTTGACGACCATTTCTGGCTGAGCAGTTGGTGACCTGTTTGCACTCGTCGACGACCATTTATGGCCGAGTTGTTTATGACTTGTTTGCGCTTGTCGATGACCATTTCTGGCCGAGCAGTTTGTGACTTGTTTTACTTCTACGACTATAGAATGTGCTATGTTCTTATCGTCTTATTGTCATTACGATTTAATTGAACTTGTTCTTGCCATCTTATGTGGGTGCGGCTTGTTTGTGAACTTTTACTTAGTTGTCTTAAGAAATGGCAGTGATATCGTATCCCGTAGGTTGTGACTTGATCGCCTAACAAATTGAAAATCCTACCTCGGGAGGTCGTCGTTTTCCACAAGCGAACTCCTTTGGTTTTGGACATGTAGGAGATTTGCAAATAAAGGTATGCCTTTTTATTGCATCTGGCTAAGCTAGTACAAAATGACGATCTCCAACCTGTTGATAACATTTCTTCAGGGAGTTGTATTTAAGGGTTACTGAGCCTTTGTGCCATCTGGGTATTCGAGCTCGTAATCTCCATTAAGTAGACACCTTGTTATCTTTAATGGGGGAGGGGCCTTCCTTGCCTGCGATAGTTTCCTGGTTGGCGATCTCACGGCCTTGGTTCACTGTCCGCTTGAGGTCGCTTGACAAATTCATCCAGCAAACCATCCTCATACAACTTCCAAAGTTGTTTCAGCAGGTCCTTGCATTCGCTCGTGTAGTGACCCGCATTGTGGTGATAATGGCAGAACTTGTTCGGGTTCTGCTTGCTCTTATCCTTGATCGGGCGAGGTGGGAGGAGCAGTTCCCGACCTTTAATTTGCGTATAGACATGACCAGGTGTCATGCCGAGGACTTCCATCAACTTCACAGATATTGACTCTTCGAATGGCTTGAAGATGTCGGGTGCCTTGTAGTGGTCCCCCGGTTTTCTTGGAACTTCTTTTTGGTTCCGTGATTTCCTTTGTTTCAGAAAGTCGGGATTCCAGAAGTTCTATAGTATGAATCAGGTCGCTAGCCCACCTCCTGAAGTTGGCATAACTTTTTGGGTAGTCGGCGGTCATGCGCCGCCATATCTTGGTTCCCTTCCTAAGGCCGCTAACGACACTTAGTAGTTTCTGTTGGGAAATTAGGGGTGCCCGGATCTATTCGAGGTGAATTTAAATACATATTTAAATTAATTAATTAATTACTAACATGAATTAATCCTAAATTAATTCAACATAATAATTAATAAGCAAATAAACAACATGCGTACACATAATCCACGTAAATCCTAAGCATGCGGAATCTAGGAGTTAAGAGAATACACACCTCTTGTAGAGACAACCGTTGAGACGATGGATCAACCCAAAGTGCCTTCTCAAATATGTCCCAAGTCCACGAACGTAATCCGGTGGGAGGATTCTCAACGAACGATTTTAATTTAAAGGAAAAAATAAAATATTTGTCACCACCTTTGTGGATTTCTAATTTTTCCAGCACATGGAATTGCATTGGGGATGAAAAATTCATCCCCTATTTATAGGACTAGGGGGGACAAAAATTTGGGCAATGGGAAATTTACTTGCTTCTTCCTCAAGATACAATCTAGAATATATCAAATATATTCTATTTCCCAAAATATCTCCCAACAAAATCTTCTCCTCCCTTCTTGTCCATTATTTTCGAAAATATCAAATAAAATAGGGAAGGAATAAGATCTTTTTCCTTTCTTGAATTTATGGGATAAACTTGTATCTCAAGAATACTTATTCCATAAGATCTTTCCAAGAAAATCAAGAATTTTTTTTTCTCTCTCCTACCTATTTTTTTCGAAAATAATTAGGAAAAATAGGCAATAATATTTTCTTCTCATTTTCATTAATTGGACTTTAATTTGGGCTATTTGAGGGGCCTTTAGGAGAATTAAGATTGGACCTCCAATGGGCTATGAAACTTAAATATTTAGCCAAAATATTATTCAAGCTCATTAATATTAATTTACTCCACTATAAAATTAATATTGAACTATCCATCTTAACCCATATTACGACTTCACAATAATATTCTGAAACCTAAGAGATCAGTTTGCTTCCTAAGAATTGACAGGTACCTGAGGTTGATTTTCTGTCTATTCTGCAACCTCTATAATCAGAATCAGAATACCCACTAAGCTCTAGATTATCATCTGATGGGTAGAATAAACCAAGGTTTACTATTCCATTCAGATACTTAAGGATCCACTTAGCTGCTTCCAGGTGGCTTTGCATTGGGTTTGTCTGAAATCTGGCACATACACCTACTGCGAAAGTTATATCTGGTCTGCTGGTAGTCAGGTATAGCAATGATCCAATAAGAGCCCTATATTCTTTCTTATTAGTTTGCTGACCATTTTCATCTGAATCCATCTTGAAGGAAGTCATCATTGGAATTTTGGCAGTCTTGCAGTTTTGAATTCCAAATTTAGTCAATAAGTTCCTTGTGTACTTTGCCTGACATATGAAGATTTCTTATGTTCCTTGTCTTACCTGGAGACCCAGAAAGTAGTTTATCTAACCCATCATGGACATTTCAAATTTTTCTTGCATCAGTTTGCTGAACTTTTAACATAGGTTCTTGTTGGGAGATCCGAAAATGATGTCGTCCACGTAGATCTGAACCATCAGAATATCATTTCCGTCTTCAATTCTGAACAAGGTTCTGTCTATAATACCCTTAGAGAACCCGTTGTCTACCAAGAACTGAGATAGTGTATCATACCAAGCTCTGGGAGCCTGTTTCAGGCCATAAAGAGTTTTTCTTAAACGGTACACTTGGTTGCCTGTTTCAAAGCCAGGAGGTTGTTCGATATAAACTTCCTCCGCTAGTACCCCATTTAAGAATGCACTCTTTACATCCATCTAATACACAGTAAACCCTTTTGTGGGCAGCATATGCCAGAAACAGCTGAATGGCTTCCAGGCGAGCGACTGGTTCTAAGGTCTCATCATAATCAATCCCTTCTGATTGTGAATACCCCTTTGCAACAAGTCTTGCCTTATTTCTGGTGATGACATTGTTCTCATCTCTCTTGTTCTTGAAGACCCACTTAATGTCAATCACATCTTGATGAGTTGGCCTGTCTACAAGTTCCCAAACCTGATTTCTTTCAAACTGTTATAGTTCTTCTTGCATGGCTAGAATCCAGCTGGCATCTTGTAGAGCTTCTTCTGGTGTGGTAGGTTCCTTCAAAGACAAATAACAACAATACATAGCACTTTCACCAACCTGATGTCTAGTTTGGACTCGAGTAGTAGGATTGCCGATTATCTGGTCAGTCGGATGGTCTTTCAACCAAGTCCTCCTTCTTGATTTATATCAGTTTGGATATCATCATCCTCATTTGATATTGAGTCACAAGAGATTGAGAGAGGTACATTAATAGGATCCACTTGGCATGGACATGTCTCAGCTGATGTTGGAATCATCATAGGCTGAAGTCTATCTGCCGGAACATCAGGTGTTCCCCCTGAACCGGATGACTCAGTTGTTACTGTCTCAGCTGTACCAGCTTCTTCATTGACAATTGTACGTACCTTAGGGTCTGACTGACCTGGTGAATCGTCAAGATCAAAGTTAGGAACATACACTGTAACGTGATCTGATTCCTTTTCTTTGATGCTTAACTGATCCATTTTCTGAGCATTAGGTACATCTTGTTCTGGTACGGCTCGTTCTGAGGCAGATTTCTCCTGATCAGATGTTGACTCATCAAAGATCACATGAGGTGTTTCTTCCACAACTAGAGTTCGCCTGTTGAACACCCTGAAAGCCTTGCTGGTTGAGGAATATCCTAAGAATATACCCTCATCTGACTTAGCTTCAAAGGTTTTCAACTGACTCTTCCCATTGTTGTGAATGAAACTTGCACCCAAAAACATGGAAGTAAGAGACACGAGGTTTTTTGCCCTTCCACAGTTCATAGGGTGTTTTGAAGTGAATCTTAGTCAGAGAACATCTGTTCTGAGTGTGACATGCAGTGTTGATTGCTTCTGCCCAGAAACAGTTTGGAGTTGCATGTTCAGCCAACATTGTGCGAGCAACTTCTTTGAGTGTTTTGTTTCTCCTTTCTGCTACACTATAATGCCCCGGAATTCAGAAAGTTGACTTTTGAGATCTCGACAATATAAACCGAGTTATTACTTAGTGAACCGGAAAACTGAGCCATAAAATTTCTTTAAAAGTAAAACATTAATCATAAGATAATTAATTTGCAGCGGAAGATATAATTAACGTCTTAATAATAGGGAGGGTAGCCATATTCAAAAGATCATTCAAGGTTTAGTAAAAGCAACACCGATGAGTCTCAAGTACGACTCTCGGGATAAGTGATTGTGGAGTTCATGAAATAAAAGTTCAACAGTTAACTTATCATTTAATAAGTATTTTAGATACATAAAAGCAAGTGGGGAAACGATCGTCTACTGCAGCCCCCGGGCCTCCGTACATTAACCTGAAAATGTTAAAGTTGGGGTGTGAGATAAAAATCTCAGTGGGCAACCTCTATGCTGTTATACTGATTGACATAATTCTAAAATTAGAAGCTTTTACTTGTTCCCATCTTTCATTCTTCGATTATGCTTTAACTTACTCTTTGATCATTTCATTATAACCGTTCATCATGAATTATGAATACATCATATGTGGGCCCTATTTGCTCCACTCATAAAATACGTCGTATGTAGGCCCAATTTGCTCCACCGACTCATGTGTGGGCCCTATTTGCTCCACTTATAAATATGTCGCATGTGGGCCCTATTTGCTCCACTCATAAATATATCGTATGTGGGCCCTATTTGCTCCACCGATTCATGTGTATTCATATCTTCATTCATGTTATACCTTCACGTTTATGCATTATCATACTTAAACATCAATACTTATTTATTTAGTTTGCTTTAGAAACCATCAACAGTCCATATAACATTAACCACTCCAATACAGATAATGTCACCCACCTGGTAACTTTAAACAGTAAAGTTATAAACTTCTTGATTGATTAGGACTCGTAGGGACTTTCGAGCCTTGGAACCAAGCCGCACTCTACATAGCACAATCCATATCATACTTAGTCTTATTCATTTACTAAAAAATGTCAGTGAGTTCGATGGGGAATCAATCTTGTTTTCCTTAAACTCTTTTCATTCGATAAAACCTTTTAACATATTTAAGTTCATAGTTTGGGACCTTGAGTCATTTGGATACTTTACTTCTTTCAAAGTTCAAGTAAAACATATTTTCATGAAAGTTCCAAATGAAATACCAATCATTCAATTCACCAAAGTATGCACATTTCACAACTTAGCTAAACTTTCATGGTAAAACTCATTTACTTGATAAAACGACTCCTTTCATGCATAAATCAAATAAAATACTTATACTCATGTGAAAATTATAAAGTTCACATATATTGTACTAAACATAGCCGAGATAAAAGTTCATTAAGGGTCCTAGTCGAGATTCTTCATGGACGTTTCCAAATTTAATAAATACCAGACTCTATTGTACAACTTTACAAACAATATATTGAACTTCCAGTAGACTCATTCAAAAATTACCACATTTAAATATGTGACATTAGACTGTAAGTGGAGTATCTCCAAATATTTTCATAAATATTAGACATATATAGATAGGGCAAATACATTGTTGAAAGTTGTAGTTTTCCTTTTCTTCAACACTATACACACAAATTTCTAAGAAGTACGATTCTCATTTGGCCAAACAAAATTCTCCAATATTCAAATATGTTATACAAAACTGTAAAAGGAATTTCTCATAAATATTTCACATTTTCTTTCTAGTTTTTAAAAGTTGAGCAAAAGGATCTTAAAAGTGATCATTTCCGTTTTGACCTAAATTCGGTCATATAAAGTTTCAGTAATTTATTTTCTTGTTTGGATGATTCAAAGACTACAACATTTGACTATGTTATTCTAGACTCACTGTAACACATCCATGAATATTTTCACAAATTATTTCCATTAAAAAGTGGTCGAGTTCGTTATCTCAAAATTGTGTTGAAACTATCTTGAAAACAACATCAACAATTAAAAAGTACTTACTCTCACGATCTTGCTATTTATAAAATACCTTAAAAATAGTTAAATCTTTAAATATGATTCTCAAACTTTACATGTAAATTCATATATATATATAGGACATGCTCATACTCAACTTTAACCAAAACAATTGCCAAAAATATTATCTATAATTTTTTTTAAATGGGCTGTTTAACTTTAGAAAATTGAATAAAATACTTAGACTTCTCAATAAATTCTAAATATTTACTAGTAGGTACTAGACTTAATGTGTAGTATGGAACTATAAAGTTTTAGTGAAAATTCTTGGTGAAACTATGATAATCTTGGTCATATTTCCAGAACAGCAACACAAGCATACAGTTTCATTATTATTATTTATAAAATCGAAATAAAATACTTATAATTATTAGAAAATTATGAAATTAATATAGGTTATACTACTATTAGCATAGAACAAATTAGTTAAGGAACCTAGTTGATATTACTTACTGAATGTTCCCAGTTATTCGAAAATGCTCCCTAGTTACATAAATTGTTAAAACTGTACTAGTTGTAAACAAAAATTCATTTTAACGTTGGGTTTATCTTACAGGTTCAAACATTTTCTATGTTATACAAATCTGTATTTAGAACATCTAAATATTTTTTACATGATTTTATCACGACCCTAAACTATTTACTAAAATTGTTTAATCTAACCACGCTACAAATCGAAGTACTGAACACCAAAACTTTAAAGATTTATTACTACCAAATGTCTAAACGAAAAGCTACAAAATTTTAGTATGTGATACAACATATATGATGGACACTTCATAATAATTTCATATTTTTCTAAACAATAAAAGTTGGGTAAAATGAATGTTGAATGGACTGATCCCGTTTTAGTTTGGTTTTTAACACATCAATTTCCAAGAATATTTTCTCCCAAACGGCTAAACCGATCACTACGAAATTTGAATATGTTATTATACACATCTTATACTACATACATAATTATTTTCATGATTTATTGAAAATCTAAAAGTATCGAAAACATTATTTCAAAATGTGTCCAGAATCAGCCGAAATTCATACCTTCCAAGTTCTTAAACTCTTAAAACACCACAATCATGCTTCTAAACACAAAATCAAGGAATCCATCAACATGTAAACATAAAAACTCATGGGAGTATAGGTAAAACTACCTAGTCTTGCCATTTCTATCATCATAACAAATAAGAAGAAGAATAGGGTTTGGGTTCTCTACCTTGAAGGAAGATGAAGAAGATTTTCCTATTTCTTCTCTTGCTCTCTTCCTAATTTCTCTCACTAAACTTTTAAGAAATGAGTGGAATGAAGAAAAAATTATGTGTGGGAGGTATAAAGAAGTCTTGGATGTTTTATGTGATGGAGTAGGTGGAGGTTGCTTGATATTTTGTGATTTGAAGAGGGAAATAGGGAAAAAGAGTACAAAATTGTACAATACTATCCCCTAAATCATGGGGGCTGATTTCTTTGATGATTTTGGAAGGATTTTGGGGTTAAATTTCGTGGCATTTGGGGCTGCCAAGTGGTGGCCCCTCAATGTAGGCGGTATACGGATCTCGTCGTGAAAATTTCGATATTTTTCGTCCGCATTTTGGTTTCGAATAATTAAATAAAACGTGCAATTAAATCGGGAGTAATTACACTTATTTTGAACTTCATCTTTCCTTAATTAATAATTATTTATTTCATTTATTTATTAATCGAACATTTAATTGATCATTGATGATAGTGTTAGTAAGTGTTTCCGCTCACTTAACTTCTATTTAAAGCTAATATTACTAAGTCAACTTAACCTAAATTACACTAGACTTATTTTTGAAAAGTCAAAAAAAGCCTTCACCCACTATTTTTAGACTTTTTTTTTTTTGGTTTAATTACTCATCTAGGACCTAAAACCTTAAATAGAAATATAAAACATTTAATGAATTGAGACGACACTTCGCCTTAACTGATAGAGTAATTAAATCTTCAATTAGTTTCCAATTTTTGGGAACATTAATTTTCAATATTTGAGGTATTTTTATAATGAAAAACACTTTAAAAATCTTCTCAAATAAAATATTCACGTTTTGTGAACTAAAAATGCAATTTGCAAAAGCTAAAAAGAAAATACTTAATTGCGAATAAAATCATGACCTTTTTCTAAATTACAATTAAATCTAAACTTTTTTATTTTGGTAAATAAAACTCCACCTTTACATTTTTAGCAATTCTACCTAGTGTTTTTCTATGGTTAGGAACGACTTCATCCTCCTTAACGTCAGAGAACCACTAAAAATTGACATATCATCTTACTTCGCCATTAGTGACCTAATATCGCAGTGAGACAATTTTTTTTTTAAAATATATTAAATTACTAAAATATCCTTATAGTAATATTTTTAAAAAATTATACTCCCTCCGTACAACAAATTTATTCTCACTTTCCTTATTTGTTTGTTGTAGGTCCCGAACGGGTTTCAGTGAGGTGGAAGTCTAGTGGGGAGGGGTGAATAGACTTCCAAAACTTTTCTCGTGATCAGTTGTGATGGCAAGTTAACTGATATAGAGTGCGTGTGATGATCAGTACAAACTGATATTCAGCCTATTGATAGCTGTGAAGCAGATCAGTTTGGTGTCTATCAGTTTAACTGATTGTGCGGAAGCTAAGTTTTACCCGTGTGAAAAACCAGTTTAGTATAAATCAGATTCTAAGGTTTTCTGGACCAGATCAGATGACAAAGGTCAAACTGATCAGATCAGTTGCTTGATGCAGAACTGATCTACTCTTAGATAATGCATGTTAACTTATCAGAAAAGTAGTGTGCAGATAGTGTAAAGCAGGTAAACACACAAGATTTATAGTGGTTCGGACAACTTGTCCTACGTCCACTCTTCCCTATCAGCAGGGGCACTTACTACCAAACTAGACTTAGTTTAATGTGTTAGTCCAAACACAGTACAACAGATGTTTATGGAGTTCTCACTCAACTTATCCCAGAAATCAAGACTAGAAACCCTAACTTGAAATCTTGCTCACAAACTTAACCTAACACTCCGTTTGGGGTAAGATTTGTATGGTTTCCAACTGGAAATCTATCCTAGTATTTAAGCAGCCTAAAGCTAAATGATAAGATTTCTTGCTAAGAACCTATGAGATGAACACTTAGAATATTTCTTGAGTTCTTGGTGTTCTTGCGGAAATTGCATGATGAGTTTAAGCTTGAATATAATTTCCGTAACCTTACTCTAAAAGTTTGATCCCATATATATAGGCACGAAATCGAACTAGCCGTTGGAGAGCAATTCAAATTTCGGTATATTTAAGGTAGACTTGCAGGGCTGATTTGATGTGCTCAGAGGCGGCATGGCTAAATGCGTGCTACGTAGTCCTTTATAGTCGTTTGACTCTGAAACACTTTGTCCTGCGATGTCAGTTCCGTGCGTACGTGTCTCGCTCTCATTGGTTGTCAAGTACACTTATTCGTCGCTTGATTCACCTACTTAGGTCGACATTCTTCTTGTCTGATCAACTTGTACGTTTTAGGTAAACACTTGGTTGTTACCTGATTGAACTGACCTGATCAGTTTAAGATTGATCAGTCTACCTGGTTGAGTCTTCTAATGTAAGTTGTCTTAGCTCAACTTACTGACTCTTCGGGTGTTCTTCTGATGTAGGTCATCTGAAGGTCTTTTGGTCTTGTTATGAACTAGTCTTCTGAATCTTCTGCTTGATATCGCTTCTGATCTTCTGAATAATCTGATCTTCTGACTAATCTGATCTTCTTCAAGGCTTAACCTATACATATTGAGTTTCCCCTCAATATGTGACCTATCTATTACATCAGTTGTTTATACATCTCAGCTGGTCATCCTATTCTGATTTCTAGATCATCAGTCAACTAACAGGTCTGACTGGTCCTATTACAGTTGTTTGAGAACTTTCATCAAAACTATAAATTTCCAAACATTTGTCTACCAAAATTATTCTCATACCTTTTATGGAAACATGCACTTTATCTTTATTCTCCAACTACACTAACAAATAACCACTTTATCTATAAGTGGACCACATAATACACTATAATACTCTTACTTTATCTATTTTTTTTCTTAAATTATGTGCAAAAAAAGATGCGTATAAATATTGTGAACAGAGGGAGTAATATTTTAATTTTAATAATCAATAAACTAATAATACTTAAAAATATCATCTTTCTCTGGTCGGTTTCTATCACCATTCATTTTTTCCCCTCCATTGAAAGATCTGGGCAATTCTTCATATGAAAATAATTTTGGCCCCCATGTATCCTTCTGGGCAAATTTGCACAGAGCACAACAACCATGTCACATCTCCGTTGCACCGATACCGCAAAGCAGCGACTTTCTTTTGGAGTAGGGTTATATCTCGAGATTGAATCCATAAATTGAATAAAATTTTAATTTATTTTTTAAAATCTATTTTCACCTGCCGATGGCCTAAATTTAAATTCCGGTCACCATCTCCGGCTTGCCCATCTTCAAATTGAAAAGTAGGTTTATAATAATAATTGGCGAAAATGCTCAATTTGGATTTGATTACCTAAAATTAGCATATGACGGAGCATGGAAGGATTTAAATGACGAAAACGGAAAAATAAATCTGAGTTTTGAAATTATTTTTTTGAAATCTTCTTTCATAGTTTGTTCAACTCATGGGAATGACCGAATGCAAAGAGAGAGAAGGGGTGGGGGTGGTTGGTTTTAGATTCATATTTAAAAAATGATTAAATTATGAATTATGTAGTTTATTTAAATTGCATTTAAATTTTAAATTAATTTTATAGTTAAATCAATAAGGTGGCGTTTAGGTGGCAATGATGCGACCACTTGGGATTGGGGGATATATATGTAATTTTACAATTTGTTTTTTTTAATTATTTTAAATGTAAAAGATATTTTTGTCATTTTATAATTATTAATTTAATTTATTAGTAGAGCGATGCAGTGCGATTGCAGTATGCACAGTGCAAACGAATTAGTGCAAAGTGTAATCATTTAAAAATAAAAGTATACATTGGATCAACGATCGAACAATAATTAAAGGATTCCCCAACGTCAGGAAGAACGAAATCGTTATTGACCATAGAAGATCCCAACTAGCTTACAAACAATATATCTTGGATGTGAATGACATGACTTGACATCCAACCTGGAATAATTGAGCTTACAGACTATATATATCTTCACCTTTACAATTTTTTTTCCAGTTTGAAAGCCACGTTATTCATGGTCAAAACTAAAAAAATATATTGCATGTAAGCTAGAATTGCAAAAAAATGTCAAGATGTAGTCTTCTTTACCAAAATCGAAAAGTTTAGATTAAATTACAATTTAGGAACAATCGTGATTTTATTCGCAATTAAACCAAAATAAAAATACAGTAAGACCTATATAAATTAATATTGTTGGGACCGGTGATATTTACTATTTTAGAAAGATAATAATTTATCTATAAATTAATAATTTATTTATTTAATTATTTGTTTAAAGAGTTTTTTTCCTGTATGATGAATGTTCACCAAGATGCACTAGCAAATTGTTTCCGACATTGCAAAATTCGTTCGAACGGTGAAAGATCAAGGAATTTAAGTGATCCAAACATTTAAGAAGACATTCAAGAACTAGAGAAAATGAATGATAAATGATCTTGTTTACACAACAAAATGAATATTAATAGCATATTAGATTAATCGGGTGAAAATAATACATGTTTTGAAGTTCAGAGTTAATATATTTTTTTTTTGCACATGTAGAATAATTTGGAGAATGACTACGAGGATGATAGAACACCTTTTGAACATTTTACGAGGAATGAGACACTCATAACATTAAGGACATGCTTGGTGAGACACTTTAGAATAGGGGAATGTAAAATATATATTTGGTTGAGAACTTTCATTCCTTGTTACAGTAGATGAAACTCCAAAACTGAGGAACCACCCATTCCTTAGGTTTCTATCAAGAGTTCATAATAATAAGAGAAGAGAAGGTAATGTTTCAATATTTTTTTACGTGGAGGTGAAGATTTTGTGTGTATTTTAATTTTTATTTAAACAAGTGTATGTGATAATACCAAGAAAAGATGGTGGAAAAATCAGACTAAATGAATTATGTGGCAGGTTGTAAAATTGAAGCTCATGAACCCGCTTAATTTTCTATATTCATAAGCATAAAGTCGTTAAAATAAATTTATTATTATAAAAAAGAAAATCAATTAAGTTGATTCAATTCCTAAAGAATTGTAAGCAAAACAAACGAAATAAATAATTATGATAGTAATTCCCATTATCAACCAAACAATACAACTTTAAGGAGTATATTCATTTCATTCCTCACTACTATCATTACCATTAATTTTCTTATTCCTTGAAGCAAACCAAGCGCCCCCTAAGAATGCTTCACAAAATTTTGGTGCAATTTGAAAATACAATATTCGAATTATTGGATGAAATAAGAAAAGTTATAGATGAATTCCAAAAAAATTGAGTTTTAACAAGAAACAATAGATTTTTATTTTACTAAATTATCCTAGTTATTTGTAATTTGAATAAATTGTTAATTTATGATTTTTTTTTTTGAAAACAATTTATGATATTGATGAATCACTAATTTATACAAAAGATTTTTTTTTTATTAAAATTTGTGATTTTTTAAATTGACCGACTTTGGGGGTGTTTGCAAAAAATTATCCTTTTGAAGAAGCGATTAAAATTAATGATTATGAGAAAATTGATGAAGAAGTTGATGATGTTTGTAAAAAAAAAAAAAAAGTTGATAGTGTTTACAAAAAAAATTAATAATTTTTAAAAATGCTCCAAAGCTATAAAAACACCCCCTTTTAACTTATAACTTTTAAAAACTTATTTAATATAATAAAAAAAAAAATACTCCAAATTGCTTAAATACAAACTTCTTGGTGACTATAATCACTTATATAATATATTGCACACTCCCTGATACACATGATTATTATTTTAAAAAGTTTATTTATTTATTTATTTTTTTGAGAGCATTTTATTGAGTTTATTAATCATATATGGAGTGGAGAGCCGTTTTTTCAATTTTCTTCCTAAACCCCATTACCAAATTTGCTTGTAGGGTTTATGCCCCTAGCCTCATTCGAGCATTCCGCATTTCGGAGAAAGCATAATTGTCTATGGAGTCCATCGTCGATTCACTCTGGAGCAGCTTCCGGCGTGTACCACCGGTTGCGATTCCAGCAATGCTGGACTGCGTACTGGCGTCCACCGCCACATCTCCATCCTCACTTTTCTATAGTCTTCTCGATAAATTTCCCAACCTCTCCGAGGTATGTTTTTCTGCATTCTAACTCATTTTTCTTCTCTTTTATACCGAAATTCGATGATAAGCTTAATTGCACTCCAGTTTATAAGGTGAAAAGTTGCATTAGACCTACCTCTCCATCTAATTCATTCGAGATGCTTATGCCAGAACCACTAGTTTCTTATGTTTAGTTAAGGTCCTTTATTTTTTTCCCAATTATTTCATATTTCTTGATTGTTGAGGGAACAATCTAGACCAACGAGGAGCATCACCAAGTTGAATGGCTTAATCATCATTGGTGAACTGGGCATTTATTGGTGAAACATAACAAATGATCGATTTTCCAAAATTTGAGTGCTACTAAAAGCTTATTCTTTAATTATAAATTAATAGGATTTTTTTTTTTTTGGGGGCGGGGGAGGATTTGGGGGATCCTAGTTTTTGTCAGTTAGGTTTTCCTTTTCTAATTCTTCGAATCCACTTTTAGGGGAGCTCTACATTTGTTTCTCCGAAGGATGAAATTTGGGTGTACCTTTTCTTCGAGCATGGTCTGTAGTCTCTCCCAATTTATTGTTTGCTTTATTGGTTATAACCTCTTGAAGACTTAATGATTTTGTTGGGAGACTGTAAGACACTATTGTGGCAATATATATATATCAACTAATAATACATGACTGCATAAAGCACACAGAAGTAGACTGACAGATTCACAGACAAATTTGGTAGCAGTATCATTTTGTACTCCATATGAATTATAGTTCTGAACTGGCAAACAATAATTGGTTAGTTGGGAATGTATGATACGAACACTGTCTTTTAGTTGTATTTTTGTATGTTTTTGAGAGGGATCCTCGTCCCTTGTACTGTAATTTTTATCAATTAAATATCCTTTTCTCTTTCTTATTAAATAAAAGATATTAACAATTTAACACATTAGCTGCGATGGCAGTGTGGAAATTTGTTAACTTGACTTGCAATTAGGTCAATATAAATAGTTAATTTGGGCACCATTTAGAGTTATGCAAATTCCTGATTCATAGGTATTATCCATTATCCAAATTAGTGATAGAGATTCTTTTTCCCACAAACAGTTAATCAATATCATGATATATATATTTTAAAACAATTTAAAATATTACTAGATATGCATATACTATTCCTAGAGTCATCAACTCACCATGGAAATTTACTCCCTTTCATGTCATATACCTGAGTTACTAGTTCCAGTTTCTGTTAAGATGTTCCGGGAAAACAAGTATTTCATTAATTTGAAGTGATTGAATTTGACTGTGCCGTTGATTTCAAAGTGATGTTTTAATTTGGTTTATGATATTGCAATTAATTGGTGTGGCTGACATGATGAATTTTGAAGTTTCTCTGAGCAAGAGGGCTATTCAGCTGAATCGTAAATGATAATATTACTTTACCAGTTTGAGCACATATGCTGTTTATGTAGGGAACTGAGCAAAAAAGATTAACCATGGACAGTGAATGGCATAACTCTGTTTCAGCCTATGTGGCTGCCCTTTCTCATCTCGTAGAGAAGTCAGGTTAGTTTGCACTATTGTCTAAACACTGATGATTTCCTTCCATGCATATCCTTACTTTTATTTGCATATTTTTTTAATTCTAAATGCTCTAATCTTAGCTGAATTTGGGTGGACGTACATGTGGGGGTGTTTGCAAAAAATTATATTTTGAGGAAGTGATTTAATTTAGTGATTGTGAGAAAAAAATGCTTAATAATGAAAGTGGTGAGTGTTTGCAAAATTTGTATAAAGTAGATGTTGAGTGTTCTGTAAAAATATTGAACAGAGTAAATTATTAGTGAGAAGCTATAATCAGGTAGAAGCATACCATTCTCACCTTTTAGATTATGGATTCTAGATGATTAATTTAAGTAGAATCATTTAATTCGAAAACACTCAAAATCACTTCTACACGCAACTCTAAGTGATTATAATCATTTATAATTTTTCAAAAACACCCTCATACTCTCTAAAATGCTTGTGGTTTTTAATGAAACATTCTAATTCGTTCGATTTTGAAATTGGTACTGGGAAGATTGGTAATACTGATCTTTACTTGGGAGACTATATGCAATTTCTGAAGGTCTTTGCCCCCTTAATTTCTCTGGGTCTGAGGGTTGTGGTGGTGGTGGTAAGGGTTGCTAAGGAAACTATCCTCAAACCTAGAAGCTTTTGAATTGAGAATTTACTTTGTGTAGTTTGTAAGCAAGGCTAGACCAAATGCTTTTGTTTAATAGGTGCTTAGAGAATTTTCCTGCAGGTTCTGATCATATGCATATATTTGTTTGGAAAATGTGGATTCCTCTGTTGAAGTTGGTCCATCCATATGACCGTGAGCTATTTAATGAGGTATATCATTTATAGCTTCCATTCTTTTCATCAAATTCTAAGTTTGCCTATACATTTTCATCCCTCAGCTAAGTGATTTTATTCCTGTTTTACGTCAGGTTGCGAGTTTATTCCTCAATGTTGTAATTGAAACAAATAGTTGGGAGGTTCTTGAGGCAACCATGGTACCACTTCTATTAAGATCAATAGGCCTATCAATGGGAATGGTTCAAAGTGAACAGTTTGCATTATACAAATGGAATAAAAATTCAGTACGTAAGGGCTCTATGGATAATAAAGTGGCCCCAAAATCATTTGAAGATTTTCATTATACATCAACACAAAAATATATATCAGAAGATCATTTAGTATGTAGCTCTTACGATCTTCCGTTACCTTTATGTTGTAATATATTATCTTTGGCACTGGAGGCCGCTCTTCGGAACAAATATGAAGGAGTTGCTTCTGAGTTACCTTTAGCAAATGGGTCCCTGGAAAATTCTTTTGTAGGAAATATGCTTTGGGACCTTTCTAGTTTGACTCTTCAAATGCTCTTAGAAACTTTGGATCATCGGTCTATTGCAATTAGATTTCTTCTTCCATTTCTATTCAAAGCATTTGCACATGTAGATACTTTCCAAGTTGCACTTCCTGGGATGTCTCATGTATTAACTAGGTATATAAATTTGATCATATCTTTTTTTAAATCCCATCCCCAGCCTTTTGATCTGAAAAAAAAGTTTTGTTGCTTTTACAGGAAGGACTTCTTTATTAAAATATGGAAGTGTTGTAAACTACTGTTTTCTATGGGATCTGTAGAGAGAAAAGATGCTTTTGATATACTATCCTTGTACTTATCCTGGCCATCACAAATTGATGAACATGAAGATGTAAATGTGGATGAAAGAGAGCAAACATTTGATTTGAGAGCTGACCAAGAATTTTGGGATGAGTTAAAGAGGGGCTTGGTAAGTGGGCCATTTTTTCATATATTCTTTTGAAATATGTACTGATAAATTTTACGTTTGAATACATATATTTTTATTGACATATTATGTACTTTAATTTTTTAAGCTTGATAAGGAGAGCTTAGTAAGGAAGCAATCATTGCACATACTGATAACAACATTAAACTTGAAAGAAGAAAGGAAATGCTACTCTGAGAATTTGGAGGAATTATCGGAAGAGAGAGCTTCCGATTCTCGCATGATGAGCAAACGAGGGAGGTGGGCTGACCAAGAAGCCCAGTCATTGGGTGTTGGGAGAATATGCAATCACAGTGAATTGAGTTCCACTAGATGGTATAGGTGGGAGGCATTTATTTTTCTATATGAAATGCTTGAAGAGTATGGTACCCATTTGGTTGAAGCAGCTTGGAATCACCAGGTTTGCTGTCCCTATTTATTCATATTTATGGAGTGAACTTCTCTTCCTTTATTATAGAGTAAAAAATTATTCTTGTATTTGCTGTGGAAGTGGACTTAACCCATTAGGTTAGCTTGAAAATATCTGAGCATCCATCATAACTTTTCAATAGAGTCCTTCATTTGAGCTGAAATGAAGTCTAATGCGACAAATGTTCAATTTCAAGTTTAGAAGTTGAGACAATTGATATGCTTATTGCCATTTAAAATGGTTAGTGTAATGGTCAAGAGAAAACAAATATAATGTAAAAAAAGAAAACCCAGATTGAGTTGGAGTCTGCTTATTTTCTGTAGTCACCATGTTCATGCCTTGGTTCTAATTCATATTCATGGAATTTAGATTCTTATTTCCTCATTCTCGCACTATCATCGACTGTTAAGTTGTGATGACATTATTCACGTGGATCTATTCTCAATCTGCCTTAATTTGCTAAAATTACCGACGCTTGATATCTGCTTCTAAGATGTCAATTAAACATTATTTACTACTAAAGTTTGGATATCTAATTTTGAATATTTGTTGCTTTGTAACTTATTATCCGCAGTAAATGTACTATTTGTTGGTGCTGACATCTATATGCTTCTGCGGGATTATGTTTTTAACATAATTTTTCTTTTTGGTTTTGACAGATTGTGATTTTGCTTCGTTCTGCAATTCCATTAGAAAATTCTGTGGGTCCTGTTAATGAAGATCTCTATTATAATCGGATGGCGACTGCTGAGCAAATTTTTGAATGGTTAGCAATCTTATGGGAACGTGGCTTCTGCCATGATAATCCTCAAGGTATACTCTGTTGTCACTACTCTTGTGATATTCTGGTACTTGGAAGTTGCATTATCTTACTAGTCCATGTGGTGTTTCTTCTCAAACTTTAGTACTTTCATTGTTCACTGCAGTACGATGCCTTGTTATGCAGTCATTTTTGTCAGTCGAATGGGAAACCTACGACTGCTGTGCAAAAGTAGTGTCAAGAAATTTTATACTTGGTCCGCTAATACAAGGGTTAAATGATCCTGTGCACCACAAAGAATTTGGTATGTTCATTTCATTTCAAAAAAATTGAAATTTTATAGTAAATCAATTATCTGCTAGTAGTTTACAGTTTTTTTTCTCTCCCTAACATAGGTGTAAAAGAAATATACACTTCATCAACAATTGAAGCTGTAGCCAGATTTCTATTCCTTTATGGTAGCTATATGGACGATAGGTATGCTTGATATGTGAGGGCGCTGCCATATTTCTTCAGAAAATTTTAATTATTGCAGATGGCCTATGGAAGTCCTTGGCCAAATGTTTTTTGATAAATCATATTAACAATATATACTTTTTTCTGCCTAGGAATTCTTAACTCTTTCCCTTTCAGTTTATGCTATGCATGTTTTATAGCACTCTGAGATAGTGAGATGTAAAAATTTATATTCATTCTACTTTTGAGTAAAAAGATACTCCCTCCGTGTAAAAATTTATATTCATTCTACGTTTGAGTAAAAAGATACTCCCTCCGTCCACCAATCTTATGCACACTTACCTTATTTGTCTGTCCACCAATCTTATGCACACTCAATTTATGGAAAAAGTCACTTTATCTTTATCCCCCAACCATCATTTAATTACTTCAAATGCCATTATACTTTCACTCACAGCCAACCACTTTATTAATAAATAAATCCCACAATACTCCATAATACCCTTACTTTATCTACTTTTTTCTTAAAACCTGTGCCAAAAGCATCAGGCATAAGATTGGTGGACGGAGGGAGTATAACTTTGTAGGAAATGCAGAAATTATAATGAACTAAAAAACTGATTCTATCATTCAATGATGGGGTTAAGAATATAAATATACTTTTTACGTTTAAATCTATCTAGGATCCCAGGGAAGCTGTTCAACATCTTTACCTATCGTGTAATTGAATGTACGCCAAGTAAATCATATAGAAGAAAAACTTATTGCAACACATCTTTCCGCCTGTTTCATTTTCTGGAAACAGTCGCGGTTTTAATATGAGGACATGCTTATATTACTTATTTTCTAAAACAGTTTTCTGAATGACTTTGTGGTTTCAATCATTATTTTGAGTTCAGGCAGCATATTGCGTTCTTGGTTGATTTGTCATCTGTTTCCAAAAGGCATTCCTTTGGACGAGCTGGCTTCATGTGCCTTGTGGAGTGCATTGCTTCTGCTGCCGGTGGTATTGTGAAACAAAATCATGAAACTCGGCTCTCTAGTCAACTTGATAGAGCTAACTTATTGGACATCTTGCGATTTATTCTTGACCGTAGCAAACAACATTTTAATCGTAAATACCGGCATCGAGGTATTAACTTATATTGTCGTATTCTTTAAGCCCTGAATGGTGAATATTTAAAATATGCATCTAACTAATCTCACTATTGATTTTAGTTTGTGAGAAGATTTTGGCAGCTGCTGCTTCAGTCATGACTGCAACTGATGTTCCGCTGGAGAACATCATGCACTTTATTTCTAGCCTGCCTCGTGAATATACCGACCATGGTGGTATGTCTAAGTTGTGAGTGCTTTATACAGTTTCCTGGATTTGCACTTGTTGAAATAAGTAACATTGATGTATTACATGCATTATTTCTTGATCTTGTGTTGTACAATAGGTTTATTGAGAGGTGTGGTTCAGAAATGGCTCCGGGGTCCTAATTTGCAGCTTTTGGAGGCTGTCAATGGATTTCCGAAGAACTTTATAAGTTACAAACATCAACTACATTCTAATATCGCATATGATGATGAAGAATTGGAGTCATGGGGATCTAAATCAAAATGTTGGACTCGGGTTCTCTTTCTTGTGGTCGACGACGTGAAACATTTGGACCCTATCCTTAAGGTTTCTTATATATATTTTTTCTTTGTGTATGAAATGCCACCATATGCTTTTCTTATCTATTCAAAGCCTTTTTTTTTTCTTTTTTTTTTGGTGTACTTCTATGAATCTCATCTAAAGTTGAGAGAGAAACGAAGTAAATGTATTTCACCTTTATTTAATACAATGTTTTGCATTATGTGCTCATTAAATTGCTTTTACCCAATTCTTTTTGATATCCATTTATCTGCAATAGCATAGGAAGGAATCTAAATTTAATTAGTTGATGATTTCCCCATGCTCAACATCAGTCTTTCAGATTTAGCTAGGGATTGAAGCTTTGCTCTATGGCTGATGTTGTCCTACTCTATGTTTCAGTGCATGCATTATGTATTAGAGATCTCTCATCCTTGATCTTTTTCTCTTCATTTATAAAATTTCGCTTTTCTATTAAAAATACATTTTATATCATGGAAAACATTGGTAACCTCATTAGTGACTCTTAGGTTGCTTCAAATATTAATCATTTTGGTATCATAAATTATTGTTTCTAAAATATAATATTGTGCATTTGTATCAAATATCCCTATCAGGAACATTATCCTTTTAAATCAACTCGCTGACTTACAGTATTAGAGTAAGGCAAATTCGAGTGCGAGATGGTTCACAAACTAGCACAAATTAATACCCACCCCTACCAAAGTATTAAAGCGCCATTCCCAAGTTATGCTCTGTCTCACCTTGAGACCGTCTCATGCAAGAACTACTCTTAGTGGAAAACAATGCATTTACTAAATCTTTACTCTGAATGTCGTAGTGCAATCATCATTTTTTGCATGATGGAGGTTCGATCTATTTTCAATTAATATTGTATATTTTTAATATAATTTTTAAGTGTTCCAGAAGTTGGACAATTAACTAGAGTATTTTCATTGGTCATGCTTTTAATTTAGGGTGTAGAGACAGGATTCTAGGAAGATTTTCTTTATTGTATGTTTAAAAAAACAAAAACAAAATTGAGATGACATGATTGTTACAGAAGATAGCTACTCCGATGTGATTTTATTAAGGATTCAAAACTAGGAACCTGGATACTCCGAAATATTTCTTAGGTATTTGTGGAGATGACATTTTCTTGATTGATTGGTAGATTGATTTATGCTTTGGTTGATTGTAATGAGTGTAAAAATTGTATAGTTGACTAGTCATATTTATACCTTTGATTAGTATGCTATGCTTAATTTAACCAATCTTAAATTACTTGATAGTTGGAAATAATTCTGTAAATCATAGTCGCATGTTTCCTTCTGGTTGAAGTTAGCACACCTCATTTCGTTGGTTGGTTCTAACTGTATTTAAATTATATATATTTGTGTTCTTGTGACTGATCTTGATTTTTACTTGTGTTAAACCATTTATGCAGTTCATTCAGGGTCATGGGGGTGATGTCTACAAAATGAAGGACCATTTAGAGTGGGTGGCAGCGAAATTTCTCATTCTTGTTTGCAGTTTGGTTGAGGAACTACAAATAATCCAAGAGAGAACAACTACTTGTCGAGTTACACGAGGAATGAATAGTGATCTCGACACTCCTAGGACTGCAGACAAGCTATGTTGTATGGAAGAATCAATCATCTTTGACAAGTTTACTGTAGTATGGATTTCATTTCTGGTACAGGTTACACATGTAGCTTCCCGCTTTATTGCTTTTTAAATAATAACTTCATAATTTTTTCATCAAATGCTTTGACAGGATGAACTGGTTTCATTTACCAAATCATCAGGTTCTGTCTTTTGGTGGGATGTGGTGACAGAGGACATGATTCTGCCAGGTTCTATTAAAGGGAAACTAGGGGGTCCAAGTCAACGACGCTTGTCCACTTCTTTATGTACCTCTGTTTTGGAAGCTGTATGATCATTCATAATTTCTCTGTATTCTTCGCCATTTTTACATTCTTATTTTGTGATTAGTTGTCCATATGTTCTGATCATCATAACTTGCTTGACTGTTCACTTGCCATTGTTAATTAAAGCAGTTATTGGCAGTATAGTTGTGTAATTGGTCACTTATAATATATGGCTAGATATTGATTATGTTAATAACAATTTGGGAGTTTCATACCAATTGCTTTATCTCAACGATGAGTGCTATGTGAAACATGTCCATATCTTCTGGGGCATGGTCTCTACTAAAAATAATAAGCTAGTTTCATTGTTAACTCCATTGTGGCATTCTTTTCAGTTTAATGGTTGCTAAATGGAACTTGTACAGATCTGTGCTAATTGCTATAGTATATTCCTTGGTTGCTTTTCTTTCTGTCTTTTATTTTAAGTAGGGAGCAGTAAGGAAAAAAAAACTAAACCATAAAAGGAAAGATTATGCAAAGATAATTATATCTCTCTTGCCATTCTAAACCCACCTGAACGATTTATCTTTCTGCAAGAACTAGGTAGTCTAAAAGTGTCCCTGAGCAGTAAAATGCTTTATTCAACATTCTTACAAAGGTAAAGGGATAAAAAAGTATCATTCTTATATGTTTTCTCCTATGATTATTTTCTCTCAGTTTATCTTGCAAATCAGCCACATGCCATTGCCCACAGAATGAAACATATTGGGTACTAACTCCTAAAACAAGCAAGTCAATCTCTTTTGTCAAATAAAATGGAACATAAACTTAGATGGGATTTCTAATTTGTGAAAGAATAATCTAGTGAAATAAAATTTGGATTACGAGAAAAATGTTACTTGCGAACATGAGACACACAATTGAATGTTCACAATCAAATGGAGATTTAGTAATATAGATACATGTGTTGTTGGTATTTGGGGTCGGTCCTGAGGGATCTATTAAGGTATTACTCCTAATATATTCCAAAGTAGGAGACGTGTGGAACACACATCAGGGAAAGATTTTTGTTGTGCTTTTGGTTTCACCATCTAGTTTCAAGGTACACAATTTGGAGAAGTTATATGGAAATCCCATATTTATTGTTTTCAAGATCAATTACATAAAATTTCTGCTATGCTGCATATTATCTTTACAAAATTGTTCTCCACAAAGTTGGTATAAATTGAATATTTGTATTATCTTTTCCAAAATGCTCATTTTTGCTACATTTTAAATCAGTTCTTGGAATACAATGAACTAGTTTAGTCTCCATTTCCCGTAATTGTATTGATTATTTCCAAAATAATTGACATGGATTCCACACATATTCTAATTTACGTTTCTTTAATCAGATAACATCTGTAAAGACCCTTGCATCTGTGTTGAGGTGGTGTGCTCAGTTTACAACGCATGGTGTGGTAAAATCTACTCAAAGCTTCCTCTGGAACTTCTGTTGGAAGACATTTACAATTGCTGCACCTAAATCAGAGGTATGCTAGAATCTGGAAAATTATTGTCAAAAAATGAATATTGAATATTTTTTTTGGTTTTCCCTCTGAATAATAATTTTTGGAGCTGGTGGTTTGTTCTCCTTGTCGTTGTAAAACAGGTGGAAGCTGAAATACGCATAGCTGCTTATGAAGCCTGTGCATATGCTTTAAAGGATTTAGCGTCTTTTTTCTCTCCATTATCATCGGATTTTGTCAAGGACAACGATAATCGATTTCCATTAGAAACAGATGACAAAACTGTGTTAGATGTGTTTGTAAGTACCTTTATCAAGAACATCAATAACATTATTGATGGGGGAAACTTGCCACGGACTCGACGGGCAATTCTGATGAACTGGAAGGTGATTCTACTTTTTTTGTAAAATAAATAACAGATAATAAATTTGGTCCACTTTGTAATATCATTTCTGATACAGAGAAGCATGATGTCTTGTGTGTGTGATGTTAATTTCTCATACGGAGAAGCTCCTGTCATGATGTATATCTTCTTAATGGCTTCAACAGATCTTCTGTGAAGTGTGAACTATTTTTGTTTTGCACTTGTAGCTTTCATGGATAATATTTTATTTCTCATGTGCCAGGCCATGAGATGAGGCACATTGTGTTATTAGCATTTGTACCTGCAGTCAAAGTTCTGTTATTAGCAATTGATGATTTACTGGTGAATTCCTAATCTACGTACTGCATTTTTTTTCTCGTCAGTGGAGCTGTTTAGAATCACTACTGTCGCTTCCAAATCATGCAATTTGCAATGGTGTTCATTTGAAGACGTGTTCATTTTTCTTCTCGGAAAAAGTTGTTACACATATTTTTAGCGATCTTCTTGGAAGGTAATTGCTTAATGGCCACTCTATACTTAAATCATTTCAGAAACTGGTTGCTCTTACCTATGAGAAGCATGTGTAAAACGTAGGGTCCAAGTGCTTTAACTAGCTAAGAATTGCAAACTCGAAGATGGTTCAGTCATTAACTGGATTCATATATTACATTTTTGAAACCTTTTGAGATTTTCTAACATTTTGGTGGTGGAAACAAGCGCGCGCACGCACAAACACACACACACACTCACACTCATATATAACACAAAAGTTCTCACCCCTTTACAAATTAGAAAGTAGGGATGGGGACAGGTTCAAACCCCCGACCTCCTCTCTAATAAATGAGATTAGGTACTAACTCTTTTAACAAGAGTTGGTTTTTCTATACCCTCATTACGTCTTTTTAATTGAGTTTGCAGCCTTGAAAATGCTGGGGAAGTTTCTGTCTTGCCCATACTTAGGTCAGTCAGATTAAGCATGGACTTGGTTGATTCGAGAAAGTTAGAGCCATCAAATTCATACTGTAGTGGGATAACTACTGAGGTATGCTTCATTCTCCATTTATTTCAAGTATGTTGTATTTTTGCCTGTTGCAGGAGGAGACAATCACATGATTTACATCTATTACTTGTTTCTTAGAACTGCTTTCCTTGTGTCTACAGTTCTTTGCTTAAAATTTGTTTTTGCCTTTTGTTTGAACTCTGTATCCTCACACCACTCTATTCAAGCAATTTTGCTTTCACTTTTCCTCAATTTTTAGCACTGTGGGGAACAACTTCTAACTAGGAATATGAATTTAACTGGGAAAATTAGAGACAGCTTGTGGATGGTATAAATAATGTGATTTACTTATTTCTCATAGATCTTAAAGTTAAAGACAGGTTCATTCCTTTGATAATTTTTGTCGAAGCACATATATTTGTTTGAATTTATACCAGAACACTTTTGATAAAAAAAAAAAAAAGAGAAAGAAGGAGATGATCAAATTTGTAAACTGCCATGAAGTTGAGATTTAGATTTAGAATTATGGAAACTAGAAAGCTGAAACGGACAAAATATTTAGATTGGGTTCTGATTTTCCTATGTAAATCTGTTTGTTATTCCCCTTTGTTCCACTAAAGCTATATTGCTGATATCCTACCAATGAAATGCTTTCCTCTCCTTAGATGATGTGGCTTTTGGTTCGTTCTTCGTGGGTGTTGCATACTAGCTGCAACAAAAGGAGAGTTGCTCCTATTGCTGCACTTTTATCATCTGTGCTGCATTATTCAGTGTTTGGGGATCGATGTATGCATGAATTTGACAATGGTCCTGGGCCTTTGAAGTGGGTATGAGTTATTCCTCTTGGTTAAAATATGTGTAGGGGATTTCTCAGCCCGTACACTTTCTACATTAATAAAATTTTAGTTCTTTTGTAAAAAATAAAAAAAGTTCTGCATACTTGTTGAGCATACTCATGCAAACTATCATCAATCGTGCAGTTTATTGAGAAAATTCTCGAGGAAGGGACAAAAAGCCCGCGTACCATTCGCCTTGCTGCTTTACATTTATGCGGGCTTTGGCTAGCTTATCCGAATATCATACAGTACTATATCAAAGAATTGAAGCTGTTGACTTTTTATGGTTCTGGTATGATTTCTTTTGCTCTGTGTTCTACAATTAAAATATAGAAAACATGACCACAGCACTATTCACATTGCCAAGTCAACAATTTTCTTTGACCTTTATTGAGCAATATATCTTTCCATTTGGCTTTCTAATTTCATTTTGTTTTCTTTCTGTACAGTTGCATTTGATGAGGATTTTGAAGCTGAATTGGCTGATAATTGTGATGCAAGGACTGAGGTCTCACTTTTATCTAGAAGCCTAGATCCTGAGCTGACTGATGTAAGTTACAGACTTGTCTTAATGAATTTCGTGTTTGCTTAATGTTTCTCTTGTATTGCTAATTGCAAAAAATTGAGAGAAAAATGCCATTAAGATATGGCATTGTTTCAGGAAAATCAGAGTCAAGGAATCAAGTGACTAATTAAATTAGAGCACATTCAAATAATTAGTCCTACAAATCTGGAAACTGAAAATCTCTTATAGACTAAATTTTA
This sequence comes from Stenogyne calaminthoides, assembly GCA_037126765.1. Classification (NCBI taxonomy): domain Eukaryota; kingdom Viridiplantae; phylum Streptophyta; class Magnoliopsida; order Lamiales; family Lamiaceae; genus Stenogyne; species Stenogyne calaminthoides. The sequence goes on from JBBCBC010000028.1 coordinate 14,036,166, forward strand.
ACTGTCCCCCTCGAGCTGGACCATTGTGGTTATTCAATTCTGTAGATCACAAAATAATCTCATTGAAGAGCCTTTCTAATAATATGTCTAGTTTAGGTGGGGGTATTGACCAACTTAATAATGCCCTTCTCTATTTCCTCTTTGATGAAGTGGAAATCATTTTTTAATGTTTTTGCAATATACCTAGCAAAGTACGAGTTCACAACAGAGATAACATACTAAAATTTATTTTCATAAAAATCAAGTAGAAGCATACTTCGAAAGAATCACGAGTTTATCACAAAAGACCAACCAATTCCAAAATCAAATGTTTAACAGAAGTGATCTTGACTAATCAAATAGTCTTGTTCACAAAACTAAATATATAAATCTTTTGGACAATAGGCTACTAGGATCCAACCAACCTGTAGCAAAATGAGTAGTATATTTATTGTTGATAATTTCCCTTTACCTGTATCAACTTATTTGATAGAGTTAAGACGAAGGGAAACTAATTGATAGAACTGAGATGAAGGGATATCGATAGTAATAATTTACTGAATAAAACTCCTCATACGAGGCCACAGAGTGCTACACTCCGCCACAGAGATAATATCTGCACCAACCGAAGTTGCAAACAATATCAATGTCTTAAGATAATCCTAACTCTAGTGACACCCTCCCTAACTTAATCCCCAAGCAATAAAGCCCACTGGAAATTTATTCTAGACTTAATTAAAAGACCCAATTATAAATTTAAAGTCCAACTACAATAATTATAAAATAGATATATGAGGCGTATCATTCTTAAAGTTATTGGAAAGTCCCATGTAGTGTATTCATGCGCTCCTTGAGAAAATCATTAGGAATTAGCAAATCCAATGTCTGGCCTAGTACACAAATGCATAAGATTTTTCCACTTATGGGCTATGCTGTTAATCAACGTGATAAAGTCAACCACACAGGCTTACATAATATAAATATTAAAAGCAATATGATAACTCTAATATTGGATATTTCGAACCTTAGAAATACATTGCAAAACTATGCCTCAAAACCCGGAACATAAATGTACATCATGTGAGCCTTGTCACTCAAACTAGTGAATTTTCTTCTTCTAAGGAGCCTCGGCAAACATGCTAGCAACCTAAAGGTGCAAAAGGACTGCATATCCTTTAACTGGTGGCAGCATCTTTCACATAATTGGCTGCAAATCCTTTCAACCTGTTTATTGTAGAATACCAGTTGCATACTTTCTTTGAGATAAGACCATATCTTGTTTACTAGGAGCAACCTTAAAATCAAGGAGATACCTCAAGTTTTATTTAAACAAATTATTGCTGCGATTTCATGGTTTCTTCTATCACTACCAGACAAGGGCATATCACTGAACTATCTGATAGCATTACAATGCCAAATGAACTATGTCATACAAAGACTAGTGTTCCTCTTGTCTTCAATTTATACTGCACCAAACACGAGTGGGTTTATGAAAACATGGTGTGGGACTTTGGTTCAATCATATTATATAGTAGCTTTTAGTTTATAGATATTTTCTTAATAACATTCCGATGCTTCTTGTGATCAGGTGTTCATCAACACAGAGTTGTATGCACGTGTATCTGTTGCCGTTTTGTTCTCAAAACTTGCAGACATGGCTTATCAAGACAAATCTACTTCTAAAAAAGAGGACTACCTTGCTGTTGCTGCATCTGCAAAAATGTTTTTGCTAGAACTTCTCAATTCTGTGGTATGCAATTTTTAATGTGCTTTAAGTAATCAAGCAACCATCAAACTCACAGCTTGTTTTCAACGTGTGAGTGAGGCCGTGGTCCTATCAGTTTTATCTAATAAGGGTACCATGTCTCTACCGTCTAGATTAAACAATAGTATTGTCACTTTTAAGTTTCTCAAGTTTTTAGTCATATACGTCAATGAGTTGTGGACTTGTTGTAAGTATGGAAGAGTTTCGAAATTAACAAGAATGAAATGTCCACAATGGTAACTATTGCTGTATATGGAAGAAAAGCCACTTGGCAAGGGTGGAAAGTGGAAGAATGAAAAGGGATTGAGTGTTTCCATATACTTACTAACATATTAGCTTTCATTTCTGTATTTACATTTAGGATTTATCAATGTTGTTTCATATTCAAATGTATAATTTACAATATTAAGTTGCCGTACAGAAATAGAACGGAAGACATCAATTTGTCTTGAGGTTGTCCTGGTCTTGAAATACTACACTACATGAAGGAATGCCTGTGAATTTGCATATATATATATGTGTGTGTGTGTGTGTGTAATATCAACATGTATGAGTATACATTAATTGAATTTTAACTACAAAAATATGCTCTTAGTTGAATAAGACAACTTGACCCTTTCAAGCTAGAGCATTGATTTTACACTTATACTGGGCTTGCTTATACGTTGGCAAAGGTGCCTTCAGTTTTTCTTGATAGGTTGCTTATTATTTTTTACCTGGTTTATCTAAAATGTTTACTTGTAGTATGGCTAGTTGGTATCAACTTTTATGATAAGAGTGATCACAATATAACTTAATGGTGGCACTCTGATCTACCTCTCACATTTGGTGTGAACTGCATTACATTTCCTAGCCTTCTTTTGACCTAATCTTGGCAGAATGTCAACAAGGAATTCCCAATCTTTAGAAAAAAACCAATTCTCAAAACTTAGGGTAGACATTCCTCCCTCTGTTTATGCCATTCACAGTTGGTGGGAGTAAACTTATTTTTGTAACCTTGTATATTCATAGATGATATATATATATATATATATATGTATATTATTCATTGGTTATAAATTAATCATGGGTATAACTAATAAGAAGTTAATGATGTAATTATATACCAAACTATCAAAATATACATATATACCTACATGTATTTTTGATATTTATGGTCTTGTATTCAGTGATATGCTATTATCGTTAATATGTGTTTTGTTATAAAGTCACATACACACACAAATACTATCTTTAGTACCTGTTTCTTTAAATGTGTATTTATGAATATTGTTTGTATTATATGTTATCTTACACTAGTATTACTAAATTAATTCTAATATACAACGTAGATTTAATTATGCCCGAAGCCCTGACTTAAGTTTTAGCACTCTATTCAATTTACTGTCCTGTGGTTAACTTTTAGTTACATCGTCTTAACATCATTTTCTAAGATGTTCTTAGTGCTGGATCAATTGTGTCACCTTGTCTTATCTTGAAAGCAAAATGTTCACGGATTGCTGACTGACTGATTTGTTGGCAGGTGAATGACAAAGATCTGTCTAAAGAGTTGTATAAAAAGTACAGCGCGGTAAGTTTCTGGTTGACATAACAACAAATACAAACTTTTATGAGTTTTTTTTTTGGTTGTGTGTGTATTTTTAAATATTATTAGTAGTTTTTCATTAAAACGTATTGATATGTTGGTATGAGTTGTTTTATTAAACAGCATTAGATGCACGGTGAAACTCTTTTACATAAGGCCAACTTAATAACAAAATATAAATTTATTGAGTTTGTATATGGCATAAGATGCTTGCATTCTCATGATTTGTTGATGTAGATATCTTTTGCCTTTTGGCTTTGCAGATTCATAGACGGAAAGTTCGTGCATGGCAGATGATATGTGCATTATCACGATTTGTTGACTTAGATATTGTTGAGCAAGTAACGTCTACCTTACACACAGCAATTTATGTGAGTAATTTCTACGTGAAAACTTATTGAACTTATACATGTATAAAGTTATGGCTAAAATTATTGATCAAACTTAATTTTATTACATATATCATTTTACTAGGGGTATCATTAATGTTAATTGTTGCCTTGTCATTTGTATATGTCACATACTTGGGCTGTGGATAGATTAATACTGGTGTAGGATATTGTGAACTGAGTGGAGATTGCATGTTTCTCCTGAACAGTATCATTTTATCTTCTTAAATTTGATATTACTTGAGAATAATTTATATCCCATGAAAGTGCAATATTGGTGCTTTTGTTTTTCTAATATGATTTACTTGACTGAAACACTAACCGGTTGTATAGCATTATTAGGATAGAATCGTTATTGAAAAGTTTTCTGTTGCCTCCCCGATCCTCTTGACATCTTTACATGGACCTGTGGTCTTAATAGGAAATCTCTGATCAAGGGACTTATTTCCAACTTTAATAACTTGGTTCTGCCTTTTTTGGTGGTATATTTATTCTGACATATTTGTATTAATTTTAGATATTCTTGCTCAAGTTCCTGCTAAATATTTTAAATCTAACTTGGTTTGACGGGTAAAAGATTTTCAATTTACTCCAATCTGCCTGTTGGTCTAATCTGACTTTAGTCTAATTATCATTTAGTGAATCTAGTTGTTTTTTGATAATATACTTGCTGGTTACTTCCGTTTCAAATAAAGCAAATAAATAAACTTCTTGTACACATATTCCTAGAAAATTACAGCTGGAATAGATTATATTGGTTTCTTCCTGTTGCCGAATTGAGTAAAGCTTTCCAGTCCATATCTATATGAAATGGGCAAATGCTGAGTGTTCCTGAGTTTGTTCTATACATAAACAAATAGACCCTGCTTATTATTCAGGGATATTTGCAACATGTTATGACATATTTTGGAATTTCATATTGAGTAAATGTTTTTGACCTTACTAAGAGCATATATGCCTGATCTTTTATTTGATAAAAAAGTTGCATTTCAAATCTCGGTGCATAAGCTTAACTCCATTGTGTCATCTTCTACATTTTCCAATTAATGATATACTGATATCTGTTCTCATGTGCTTGTAGAGGAACAACATGCCTTCAGTTCGACAGTACTTGGAAACTTTTGCTATCTACATATATTCGAAATTTCCTTCACTGGTAAGGAAATAACTTATGCTTTAGTTATATCTTCACTGGTCTTTGTTCTTTTGTAAATTATATTTGGCATTTCCTATACATGAAAAAAGCTTTTTTTTCTTTTTCTAAAGAGTGATTAATCATTTTCTCTCTGTGTAATTTTATATATTTGTTCTCTCTCTGACCCTATTCGGATGGTTGAGATGCAGATTTGGAATTTGACTATGTTACCATCCGACTTTACATTCTGATTTGCTTCTGTTTCTGTTTCGTAATTGGGTATAGTATGTTCATTTTAATCTATGTTCCTTAATAAACTGCTCATGGACTTTATTACTTGGTGGGCTTAGGTTAGGATTTAAGTTTGGCAGTCTTTTTTATGTTGGGTTGTTTTTCGTCATTAGGTCTTCTAGAGAGAACATTGTGAATTTCAACTGTAAGCTGGGCAGGAGATTACCCTGAAGAAAACATCCCTTTCTTGTTAATTTGTGTGATTAATATCATTGTTCAAGTTTACTTATATCCTTAAGATATGATGGTTGATTTGTGGTTCAAGAAAAGAAAAAAGCTTGCTGGTTTTCTCTCAATTTCACTCCCAACCCTCAAGATTAATGGGCTCTAGACCATGTTAGAGTTTGACAGCAAAACACAAGAAGAAAAATTCTCTGCAGAAGGAAAATTACTTTGCTCATTTATATTGATATATTATATAGAGTACAGTCAAAAGAAAAGAAAAGGTGGAATAGGTAGACACACATGCTTGCACAGTTGCACTGACCATACTTCAACAAACAATATATTTCCTGACCACAAAATACAAAAGTCATGCTTTGACTAGCACATAATAAAAAAAATCTCAATCTGCTGATGTATATTAACAACTAAGAATTTAAGATGATGGAGGTTTAAAAATTCGTGATAATTGTGATTAAATATTAGTAAGATGATTTTGTAATTGCGTTTCCTGGAGCTCTTCTAGGTCACACGATTGTATAGTCCAGTGGTCAATTCTTTTCAATTGTTGCTTTCTACCTCTTTTTCCAATTATGCTGAGGCCTTTGCCTTTTCTTCACTTTACAGGTGGGTCAACAATTGGTTCCTTTGCTAAGGAGTTATGATTTGCGGCCTCAGGTGAGTGTATGGTTGTGTTTTAGTTTTTGCTTATTTATTTTGATGTTTCTTTGTAGATGTTACCTGTTATGGAAGTACACTATAAGTAGACCATAATGGAAAAATACTACTATTAGTTCCAACTGGAGGTGAGCATTCGGTTACCGAACGAATTAGCAAAACCAAAATAACCGAAAAATTTACCATAATGAACCGAAACCGAACCATACGACTCTTACGTTTGGTTCGGTTTCGGTAAAAAATCGAAAAAACCAAAATAAATTGATATTTTAAATTTAATCATTTTTAAATGTATAAGTGATGGAAGATAATATTTCTATTATTTATAATTATCTTTGTAAATTATGTAATTAATTTAATTTTAAAGTACAAGTGATAGAATATAATATTTCTATTATTTGTAACCATTTTTAAAAGTAAAATAAAAATGAATTAGGGTTAGGACTTTTATATATAATATAGTGCATTAATTCGATTTGATTTTCGGTTTTTCGGTAATTTTATCTTAAAACTCTAAAATAAAAAATTCTAAAATAAAAAATCAAAATCGAACTGAATACCAAATTAACCAAACCGAATTTATATTTCGGTTCGATTTGGCTCGATTTTTCGGTTTTTATCGGATAGTGCTCACCCCTTGTTCCAGCTATTAACACTAATGGAAGTACGTTATTTTAAGCATACCTCATTATTTACCGTGCTGCTATGTTCCAACTATAAACACTCCCAACTTACAGCCTAGCGGACTTTTGCCCTCTCAGCCCCACACTACCTGTTTGTTTATCAACCAGTTTAGGGCATTTAAAAACACATAGAAAATGTTGACCAGTTCTGGCCATTGAAGTCTTCCGTCTCTCACAAGAGAAGCTCCCAAACATCTTAAATAATGTTTCACCAAAATAGCATCTAATCTTCGGTTTACGGGGTTATAAACTTCCTCTTTGAGTTTTATCCCTTAATGAATCGGGATTCACATAGAAATAGAGATCCTTAAAAGAATGGATTAACAATCATCTCATTAATAATATATTTGCATGCGGGTGTCTTGATTATCTATCCTCTCATTGCCCATCAATTCTATCTAGATAGGTGTTCAATGATTATTGTAACTATTCCTCCATTTGGTAATCACCACTCAATATATGACTCAAGTAACAGGAAAATACTTGCAGTTTTCCACACAATCGCATCCCCACTAAATATGCTATCATTCTTGACATTACTCAATCTTGATTAGGGTGCCACTTTTGTCCTGTCTCGGCATTCAGTCTCCGGAGCTTTTGCACCTATATTCCAATTCTCAACCTACTTGCTATTATATAGTATGGTGCACCAATCCCATTTTTAGATAGTATGTTGATTTTGATTCCCAAAGGATTTTTAGTTGGTCACAATTTTCTTGCTTCTTTTTTCCCTTTTCTATAAGTGATCCAGGCTCTAATCGTCTTTATTGGGATTCTGCGATGAGGCAAATTATTTGTGACTGCATATATTGCATATATGGTTCCTGTTAATATTTTTCACCAAAGAATTGTTATTTATATATAGTATTTGGGTGCAGGCTCTGTCATCATACGTATTTATAGCAGCCAATGTCATTCTCCATGCAAAAAGAGAGATTCAGTCTGAACACCTGAATGAATTGCTTCCTCCTATTGTCCCATTACTAACCTCTCATCATCACTCTCTGCGTGGATTCACACAGGTCAGTCTCCATAAAAATGGATAACGTTTTACATGTGATATTGAATATGGTATTTATTTATTGTATGTGATAACTTGCAGGTATTGGTGTATCATGTTCTTGAAAGGTTGTCACCTAATTCAAATCTCATTACCAGTTGTCGCCAGTCCTTGGAGGAGAGGTGTTTTGTGGATTTGAGACATTATTTGGCACACAACTCAGATTGTGCAAAGTAAGTAAAACTAATCTAATCCAATGTGATAGAAAATAAGCATTTATTCTTTTGATATTCTTTTCTAAGTTTTGCTGATAAAGATTATGTTCAAGCTAATCATGCAGCTTATCAGAATTTTACTACGAAAACTGGAAAATTTGTCAGAGTAATCATCCCCCTTAATACTACATTCTTTTAAAATAGAAAATGAAACAGCTCTTAAAACTGGGAAAGGTAGTTTTGTTGAAGAAAAGATGATGAAGATTACAAATTTGGGAAATTAATCTCGTCTGAGCAAATCAGCCCATCCAAAAGGCTAAATTCAGCATGAGTTCTATATAGTTCTCTCCATTAGTCCCATTGCCTTGTTTTATACAATATCTCTCTCAATTAGAAAACTAGAGTCAGTCCCTAAATCAGTGGGTATGATTCTTTCAGCTTTTCTTCTACGCTAGTAAATGACAAAGGAATGAACTCGATTAGCTCCATCAAAATATGTATTGTCACACTGTAACAAACAGAAGGTCTCTAGTAGTATTAGTAAAGAAAACATTATTCATACAAGTGATTCTGTTACAAGCCAAGTCTGTGTTTAAACCTATGCCTCGGGAGAAAATTGATATTTCTTTCTGCAACGTCAGAAATGATAGCAAGACTGTCAAGAGATTTTTGGAAGGCTTATAGTTAGTGGTATTACATTTTAAATTATAAAGGCTAAATTGGTAATAACCATCAAGCCCAAACATCGGATTGTGTTGATATATTTTTATATGTTATTCCTTCTTTGTTGGGTTGCCATCCTTACAACTTGATAGAACTCAAGAGCAACTAATAATTTAGGTGTAAGACTTATCCAATTTTGAATGGTATTGTGATGTCTTTAGTTAATATTTTCAAGAAAAGAGAATGTGCGTGATTTTTTAATGAAAATTCTTAAAAAATAAAAGTATTCGCACAGATACAAAGTGAGAAACATAATGTCACAAAGCCCTGGGAATTTCTGTGAGCAGAAAGGTTTTCCACCTTTGGATCTTCTATCCATATGGAAAAAGACACTTATAAAGCATAAACCCTGTCCAGTGATATGGTTTTATGAGGGAAGCATGTAATTATAAGGCAATTTTTGTGATTACTGATCTTTATGTCCTGTATATATTAGTTGAGTAATTTATACAGCTTTTGGCTGATTAACAATATGATATAACCTAGAATAAGCAGGGTATCCTAATAAGGATGTTACAAGTTCACCTAGAGATTATGGGAATATTTTATATGTCCATGAAATTAAATTTACGAGGTCTATGAAATATATCAAATGGTAGCTGATTTACAGGAGCCATTCATATTAAATTGGAACTGGTAAGTAAAGGCACAGTGAATAATGTTGGTTTTCCTTTCCAATGGGCTTACCGGAATGTGTCAATGTGCTATAAGTTCGTTTGACTATTTGAAAATGTTTTCAAATAGGACGAACAGGTGAACGGGATTATTATTGCAAAATGTTTTGGTGATTCTTTACTACTATGTAATCTTGATCAATTGTTGACACAGGTTAAGATCTTCAATGGATAATCATCTTGGTTCCTTTGATCCAGTGGAGTCTGTATTGCCGGCTAAAATTTTTGCCTATAGATTGGAGGTCAGTTGATTATTTTTCTTAATCAAAAAACATTTTGTTCTTAACAACTGAAAATTTTACCATATGTTGCCCCAAGTCCGTTATGAAATGCTCTACTATGGGTGATTGACTTAAAACTTTATTTTAGATGCAAACGTTGCTTCTGGAACCTCTTCTTTCAGAAAGTGTTATGATACGTTTCTTGTTATAGGTCATATAACCTTTATCTTCTCAAGGAAGAATACTTTAATTATGGGAAACCATAAAGTTCTATTTACAGTTGTTTATAAGTGATTGTTTTCAAAATTTACTCTGGTTTCTGTTGCTACAATCCTACAACTTCAGATCTAAATATTTGAGTTGTACCTTTGGGGATAATGGCAAGTTATTCAATGGAGTTTTTTGTGATCGACTCTTTTCAGTTTTGACTATAACTTCTTGTGCTGTGATTTTAAACTTAAAAATCTGAGCAAGTCCTGTGGGATAGAAAATAGTTTTGATGCTGCTCCTGCTTCTTTTTCTTCTTCTTCTTCTTCTTAATAATAATAATAATTATTAATATTATATTTATAAAAAATGCTTTCTGAATGTTTGTAGGGACAAGAATTTGAGTGCGTTCCCATGACACTTATGGATCGTGTTATTGACTTTCTAAATGTAAGCATTTAGATACTTTGCTGTACTATTTTTCTCCCTCATAGAATTGATGCTCATAATAAATTCTTACAGGATGCTAGGGAAAATCTCAGATCATCGATGACTAAAGATGCAGCTGCTATTAAAAATGAGGGCATCCACATTGATGAAGGTCCTAAATGTGATGAAAGATTGAACTCCATAAAAGGAGAATCTGCAATCCAGATAGAAAATGAACTAATATATGACTTCCAAAGAAAGATTTCCTTCTCCAAAAACGAGCAGCAAGGTACAGAGTCCAGAGCTACTTCGAAAAAAAGAGCGTCTCATGAATCACTTTTAGGTATGGCTTTATGTTATAGTCATTTTGAAACAGATATTAATGTCCTAATGTAAAATGGGCATAATACATCAAAAGACCCCTAAACTATCAACTTCGTTTCAAAAGGCCCCTAAACTAATTTTGTTTTAGAAAACCCATAAACTATATAAGTCTTGTTTCATAATACCCCCTAAACTATATTTTTGTTTTATGAACACCTTAAACTATACAATTCTTGTTCCCTAATAGCCATTTTTTTGACAGTCCATTAGATATGTTTTTGTTGTTGTTGGAGTTTGATCTGAATATAATAACATTGAAATTGGCTGATGTGTCATATTTTAACGGAAAACATTAAGTTGACTTAGCAAAATCCATGAATTTCCTTTACCAGGGGCCTCATGAAACAAGAATCGTATAGTTTTAAGGGCTTTTTAAAACAAAAAATAGTTCAGGAACCTTTCAAAACAAAAATTAATAGTTTAAGGGCCTTTTAATGCATTATATATTTAAAATAACAATACTATGCCAAATTACATAACGACCAATCATGCTATGAAATACTGGGCACGTCCACTAACCCCCTTTTTTGTCTTAATACTATTTTCAACATTGACATATTCTCAATCTCATCGGATATTTCTTTTTAAATATGCTTCCAAAGTCTATATTTTATATTCTTAATTCTCAGGCCTAATTTTTCAGTTCTCCATCCTATTTTATATGGTTGCCAACTATATCTAGTTGTATATTATGTTTTTTAAATGAGCATGCAAAAATGAGCTTTACTCATATAATCTCATATGCCATTTCTATATGCTAATGAGAATTCCTGGTTATTTTCTTTTCATAGCTGTTATATAAAATTATTATTGGTTCATATAGGTCTTAGAAAAAATCCAGACAAACTCTTAAAATCAAGAAAGAAATCTCACATTTGTTGCTTATTAGAAGATAGTATATAACTATGACCTATCTTTTCCTCCCAAGTGCAGACATGGAAAATGAAGATCAGCTTTTTGATCAGTTGGTACGTTCAAGGGGAGCGATTGTAGAAAAGTTAAAAGCAAGCAGGCAGCAAATTGTCCTTGTGGCATCCCTTATAGATCGGATACCTAATCTGGCTGGATTAGCAAGGACATGTGAGGTATAAGTGTCGGTTTTTTTTTTTTGGGACTCTCTTTTCCAGATATTTGCTGCTGTTTTTTAATATGCCCCCTTAAGTTCAATATACATGATATTCTTTACCCATGCCAGGTTTTTAGAGCAGCTGGGCTAACTATTGCGAATAAAAATGTATTGGACGAGAAGCAGTTTCAACTTATCAGGTTTTGAAACTATGGCTTTTTCTTATGTTGCTTATTAGTAATATTAAGTAAATTTTGGCTATGCGAATTCATGACTAAATGCCTTTTTTGGCCTTGAGGCTTGGTTATCCATTCTTTATCTTTGCTCTCCTAAGTTTGAAAGAATGTTATACCTCGCTGAATTAGGGTTTATGACCATTAAAATATAATATTTTATGATATTGCTGTATGTGTTCTTAAAAATGCAAGAATCAGACTTTCGTTGTTTAATATGTTGCCGACTTCTAATAATATAGTACTAGTACTTTTGTGTCATTGGTAGATAATTGCTACTAATCCTTTTCTGTTTTATCAGTGTAACAGCAGACAAGTGGGTTCCTGTTTTAGAAGTCCCAGTGTTAAGTATGAAAATATTCTTGGAGAAAAAGAAACAACAAGGTTATGCTATACTAGGCTTGGAGCAAACTGCTAATAGCATACCACTGGACCAATACAGTTTTCCTACAAAGACTGTAAGTCATTGGTACAGTTAATTGATTACTTTTGTTGTGATCATTGCGTGATAAATTAATACTATAAAATTAAATAATTCCTAATTTCCTTATCACCCAAAAGTAGAATTTATACTGGGATGATGCGATTGCCTTCAGTTGAAGGAAAATTCTCAGCGCTATTAGGAGGGACATATTTCAATTTAGTCATCTCGTATTAATTGTGAGAACTATACTCACTGATTAAGTAGGAAATCTTATTACCGGAGGTTTTGCTGCTTCTTTTCTTGATGGTAGCTACACAACTCGTACTTAATTGTGAGAGCTATACTTAATGTAAATATTGATATCTGCTATTCAGATCAAGTTATGATTGTCCAGTCCAGTCACTCTTAGGCCTCTTTTATCTTTTAAGAAAACATCAAGACTCTACGGATTTTCCTTGAATAGTTATGTACAATATATAGGGAAAAGTAAGAACCAGTCAGTCTTAAAATGTGGAATTCTACTATTACGGGAAACTAGCTGTATAAAATAGGGATTCTGTACAGTGGTAAATTCATCGTTGAATAAAGGTGGGGGGAAAATCCAAATACAAAAACCCAATTGGGTTTACTGATAATCAAGCTCAAATTGATGACTTCCACCTGATCAAGGTGACACTGTCACGGAGTTATATCCTATCCCTGCCTAATTGAGAAATAGAACTGATTAATCCAAAGTCAAAAGGGTCTAGAGCAAATTAGAGTCGGTCTTCATTTCGCTGCATGTTCTTATTCATGAGTAATACTTGGGAGCACCAGATGTTTCATGCGACTGGTGCATAACTAATACTGTTCAATGGAAACAACTAATATTGTTCAGTAAAAACAACTAATACTGTTCAGTGAGAACAAATATACTGACCAACTAATACCATTTAAAAATGCAACTGAATCTATTTATGTATGATGGAGATTTTATTTTAGTAAGGATCAAGGGTTTTCTCTACATTGATATATTGTTTTGTTTTCGTGTAAATGGTGATTGGCGTGGTGGTTTGACAGGTGTTAGTTCTTGGTCGTGAGAAGGAAGGAATACCGGTGGAGATAATCCACATGTTGGATGCTTGCATCGAAATTCCACAGTTAGGCATTGTAAGATCGCTAAATGTTCATGTCAGTGGTGCCATTGCACTCTGGGAGTACACTCGCCAACAAAGGTTGCAATCAAATTTATTCTCTAAATGCTCTTAGCTTAGTTGCTTTTTCTCAAGTTGAATGAATCCTATTGAGTTTGTTATTTTCGTGCTTAGAATCGTTCTCTTGGTAAGTGCAGCACCATATTATACTCCCTCCATTTTTTTTGTCTTTTAGCTTTTACATAATTTATAATTTAAATGTTGTATTGTCTTTTTTAAGTTCAATTAATTACATTTTTTCCTAATTTACAGTAGTCATTAAAAATATCTTAAATAGTACTCACTCCGTCCCGAATTTAATGGCACATTTGCCGAAAAGGTCTGTCCCGAATTCATTGGCATATTTCATAAAAAAGAAATAAAACAACTACATTACTTTAAATTTTACCCCAAAATATCTAAAAAATTGCACACAATGCTATTACTTTTTTCATATTAAAGTCAACTTTGTTATTTTTTATTTAAATCACATGTCATTATTTTACCATTTATTCCCTTCACAAAATGTAACTTATACTAATAAACAACTCTCATTAAATTTTGCGTAAACAGTAAATATGTCATTAAATTCGGAATGAGGGAGTAATATAACTTTCAAAGTCTTTGCAGAATTCCAAAGCAATTACTTGAGATTATAATAAAAAGTCAATAATTTTCTTAATATATGTGCATGACTCTTAGAATTACATGTATTTTGAACAGGAGAGAGTAAGTTAGAATGGAATACATGTGAAATTAATTTTTTATTTAGCATTTAATGTATTAGATATTGTTGAAATCAATAGACCATAATAATGATAAGGGTGTGGCTCTTTACACATCCATTTTACCCCAGATCAAATGCCCTGTACAAAAAGACTTGTTAGACCATGTTTATCCATGACCATCCACAACCATAACCAAATAATAAATAATTCATTTCTCTTTTCTTCACATACATATTTTACTTTATAATCCAAATTCATCTTTTTTCATTGTTTATCCATGCCCATCCAATACCACAACAACTCTTTAATAAATTATTTCTTTTATAACATAATAATTAAATTTATAATTACTTTTTATTATATTTAAAATATTTAAGAAACATACACAATTATTTGATATTAAAAAAATTATAATTATAATAAAAAAAATTACAATACAGTTAAAATAAATTACAACATCCAATAACAAAATTAAAATTACAAGAATTGAGATTACAAGAATTGAAATACAAAAGAAAATAAATAAATCGAGCTACAAATACATGCGTAAATTACAAAAAAACAAAAGATGCAAATTACGTATTTAATTATCGTTGTCGAATTTTTGCCATATATGCTCAATCAAATCGTTCTTAAGAGCAATATGAACTTCTCTATTACGAAGTTGTTCCCTATTAGTCATATAGGTGGATAAACTTGCAATGCGTTCAGTATAAAAGGACTGATCATCATCTACGGGACTATCCATTAAAAATTCGGTGGGATCATAATAATTTAGGTATGTGTCTCGTTCATCCTCCACTATCATATTGTGCATGATGATACAAGCCATCATAATTTTTCCCATAAAAAGTTTATCCCATACAAGACATGGACGTTTAAGAAATGCGAAACGAGCTTGTAAAACTCCAAATGCTCGTTCAACATCTTTTCGTACAGCCTCTTGGTGTTGAGCGTACAATTTTTGCTTTTGGGTTACTGGAGAAGGAACTGACTTAACAAATACAACCCATGAAGGATATATGCCATCAGTTAGATAATAAGCTTTATTGCTGATAAAAAAAAAGATAATAAGCTTTATTATTTTCCCGACCATTAACGACATAACTAACCTTTGGAGCTCGACCTTCCAAGACATCTGTAAAAACTGGAGATCGTTGGAATACATTAATATCATTGCATGTACCTGGAGTACCAAAAAAAACATGTCATATCCACAAGTCATATGATGCAACAACTTCCAAAATGATTGTTGGCTTTCCACTTCTCCCCATATATTGCCCAAAATTTAACGCGATGAGATATTTTTTCCACTCCCCAAAGCATACAATCAATACTGCCTATCATACCCGGAAATCCACGTTGTTCGCCAACATAGAGTAGTCTTGCCAAATCTTCTTCATTAGGCTTTCTGAGGTAGTCTTCACTGAAGCAGGAAATGATGCATTCAACGAAATTCTTGAGTGATTTTCTTGTTACTGCTGCACTCATGCGCAAATATTTATCAACTGCATCGGTGGATGTCCCATACGCCAACACCCTCATAACACCAGTACATTTCTGTAATGGTGAAAGACTAAGTCGACCCGTGGCATCAAGTGTTTGTTGAAAATATTTGTCTTTGGCAGTAACGGCATCCACTATACGAAGGAATATAGATTTTCTCATGCGAAATCTACGTCGGGAGAGCTCGGGAGTATACGTCGGCCTATCAACAAAATAGTCATTCATCAAGCGTTCCTCACCAAGCTCGCGTTCTCGTTCACAATGCCTTCTTCTAGCTCTAGGAACAGAATCTCCTCCGGTCATATTAAGATTTCTTAAGACCATATCCTCGATCATGCGATCTATTTCACGATTTGCTGAGCATTCCGTTCTTGCCATTCATCAAGATCATTCAAATTACATGAATCTGAGTTTGAATCTGAATCTATCGAGGGATTTTCATTGGGAGACATTTGTAAAATGGAATAGGTAATACAAATGGGTAGTAATTATATTTGAAAGGAAGCTAAAGAGTAAGGATAAGGATTTTGGTGTAAGTATGATGTTGTTTCAAGTATGATTTATAGGAAGTTAAAGAGTAAAGAAAGGTACCTTCATTAATGGAAGAGATACAACTTGGCATGTCATTTGATTCCCACTTGGGATATGGATGAGTACAACTTGTCATGTGGTCTATACGAAAAGTACATTTGATAGTGGAGTGATGTAACTTGTCATGTGGTTGATTCCCCCTTGGGAAAGGCATGTGATCAAAGGTAGCTTTAATAATGGAGGTTCCCAACTTGTCATGACTTTTGATAGTGGAGTGATGTAATGATTCCCACTTGAGATATGCATGTGAGCAAAAAAATTTTTAATAATGGAAGTTCCCAACTTGTCATGACTTTTGATAAAGGAGTGATGTAATGATTCCCACTTGAGATATATGCATGTGAAAAAAGTAGCTTTTAATAATAGAGGTTCCCAACTTGTCATGACTTTTAACAATGGAGTGATGTAACTTGTCATGTGGTTGATACATGAAAATTACTAATAGGAAAATTGCAATGGAATACACAAAAATTACTAATAGTAAAATTACTAATGGAGATACATGAAAATTACTAATAGAAAAATCACTCCACTACTTTTAATAGTGGAGTGATGTAACTTGTCATGTGGTTGATACATGAAAATTACTAATAGGAAAATTGCAATGGAATATACGAAAATTACTAATAGTAAAATTACTAATGGAGATACATGAAAATTACTAATAGAAAAATTACAATGAACGATTTCATAATTAAAATTACTAATTGAGATTACATGAAATTAAATAAAGTCACATAAATTAAAAAAGCTTACAAGACAAAAAAAGAAAAAAAAGAAAAACATAAAGTAAAAGTAAAAGTATTGAAAACAACTGACATTGATTATTTGAACAATGTTAATAGATGGAGTTTCTTCTCTTCTTCTTCTGGTAATAAGTGATCTTTGTCCATCAATTTGGATAAAAGAGCAGGTTGCAACTCCATTTTCTTCTCCTCTTTCTTCCTTTGTTCTCTTTCTCTTTGTATGTTGATTCGTTCTCTAACCGCTTCAACTTCAGTTTCTCTAGTGATTCTCATTGCACGAATTTGTTCAGCAACTTCATTTGACACCACCTTACCTTTTCCTTTCTTTGCCCTATCTCTACCTATAGGACGTGGAATAGTTGAACTGCCGCTGCCTGGAGTTTCTGGATTAGTGGGGTTTGAATACTTCCCTTCTTTACTGGTCCTTGATCTCTTTGAGCTGCCACCACTTTCTTCAGTATCCTCTTCATCTTCAGCACGGGGATGCATTGGAGCACGATCAAAATTTACTTCCCACTTGGTATGTTTACTCAAAACATCATTATACACAACCAAGTCGGTAAACTTGTGTTTAGTGCTAACAAAATAAATTTCATGAGCTTCTTTATTAATATCACCTTGGCTCATTCCGCTTCTATATCGTGTATGTCTTCCTCGAGTCTTTCCATCCACTTTTTTACAGAAACTTTCATTAATTCGCTTTCCAACGACTTCTCATCATATCTATATTTCTTTCATTTAACTCCTCCTGCTTTTCTTTTTTTTTTCTTTCTTCGCATATATC
This sequence comes from Stenogyne calaminthoides, assembly GCA_037126765.1. Classification (NCBI taxonomy): domain Eukaryota; kingdom Viridiplantae; phylum Streptophyta; class Magnoliopsida; order Lamiales; family Lamiaceae; genus Stenogyne; species Stenogyne calaminthoides. The sequence continues at coordinate 14,053,936 of JBBCBC010000028.1, forward strand.
ATGTATCTTTCGTTCCCACACTTTTGTCACCTTTTGATTTTTGCCGACCGTGCCATCTTCACTAATTAAACACCAACATGACGTAAATGTAACATCTTCTTTAACGGACCATTGTTTTTTTTACCACCTTCTTCTTTTTCTCTCCGAACAAGTCGCAAGAGATATTTTTCGATATTTGAACTTGTTCGCAGAGATAGAACTTGGTTGAATTCTAGAAAATTGAGAATTCTGATAATACTGAGAAAATTGAGAATCACCAGTATTCAAAAAGGATTCGAAGTTTTGATAATTTTGAGATTTTGAATGGTTTTGGGAGTAGGGAGAATAATTGGGATGACTTGGATCCATGTACAAAATGAAAAAAATTAGGAGATTTGGCACAAGTTAAGAAGAGAAATTAGAGTGTTTGAGATTGTGATTCAAAGTATATCAATATTGGTCTCTATTTATAGATAATTTTATTTCATTAATTTTGGTGATTTTTTTTAGATGGATAAATTGAAATCTAAAGGTTATCTAAATAAAATAAGCCCGCCCAATAAGAAATTGACACTTGTCAAGAGAAAGTTGAGGGCATAATCTCTCGCCCATGTTCACGCCATAACTAAGGTCATCCCATATATTCCATTTTTGATTTTTTTTTAGTTTTGTTTGTCGTATCTCACGCCCTGGGCATCAAACATGCCGATAAACTTAGTCTTAAATGTCCGTGATGAAAGTTTGTATGAACTTAGATTTATAAATTTAGGAGAATTCTACTAATTTTACCCAATAAAAATTCCAAACGGATCAAAACTTTTATGAATTTTGTTTATGAAAGTTTTATGTTGAACTTGATATCACTGATTAGTATACGATGTGTCACTATTTAATGATTTTGAGATAAACAACAATAAAATTAAAGTATTATTTGCACTTTGTGTATCATACAACATTAACTGGTAATAGTGGTATACTGTACACAATTTGTACAAAACACCTTTTATTTTTTAAATGATGATTCATATGTTAAAATATGTGATATTTCATACATTAAAAGGTAATACTTTGAAAAAAAAAACACCTTTTCTTTTTTAAATGATGATTCAATATGTGATATTTCATACATTAAAAGGTAATACTTTGAAAAAGATAATTCATATGTGAATTTTGTTCACAAAAGATCTAATTATTAAATAAATAAAATCCCAGAATTAACATATGATATTTATCTAGATCTTATATACATTACAAATCTTTAAAATATTATTGTAAGTATTAATATATTATAAAATCTACTACTACCTCTGTCCCAGAAAACTCTGCACAGTTGACTTTTACACACGTTTATGCAAGCAAATTTTGTATTATTAATTGAAATGATAAAGTGTCTTTTAAGGAGAGGTATAATAGATAAGCCCCTCATCTATCATACATCTTCTTAAAAATCAATTTATCATTTCAATTACTAATACAAAACTCACTCACAAAAACACGTGTAAAAGTTAACTGTGCAAAGTCTCCTGGGACGGAGGGAGTAGTTTGGATAAATTAAATATATATATATATATATCACAAATTATGGGGATTTTTATATAAAATATTTCACCGTGAAATATTAGTTCAAGTGGAAATAATTTAAAATTTCACGGATTATGCGTGGGGCAAATTGGGTAGAGCGAATTTCGCGTAAAGACAACATGAAAAACTCGCTCATAATCTGTGTTATTATAAAGATAGGTATGCGTTATTGTTAAAACAATTATTTGTTACAACGAGATGATGAAAAAAAGAAGATATTTTTACTAATTCAATGGTGTAACCTAATGGTTTGGACATCTAGTTAAGACAGTTAGTCACAAGTCAGAAGGAGAAACAGATAAAAAAATAGAGGGAAAAATGGATAAAAATAAAGGGAGTGTCGTTTTGTTGATCCAGTAACACATTTCTCTTAACAGTAATACATTTGTGTGTGTATAATATCACAATTTTCAATACCTAACAAAAAATACGTATACTAAAAAAATAAGTTTGTGTTATTTGTCCTTAAAGTAGCACATACATATACATACATTAACACGTGCTTTCCATTATAGTAACACGAGTCTCTGAGCGAGTTATGTTATTTTGTCTTTGCATGAATTTTATAGAAAAAATTATCTGACCCAGTTTGACCTGCACAGGATCCACAAATATTTCTCTGTATTTTTGCGCTTTTCCTTCCGACCCATGAGTCATGTTTAATGAATCCTTTCTTATAGTAACACATACATGTATTTATAATGACACATGTTTGCCCTTATAATAACATAGATCTCAGAGTGAGTTCTGATGTTCTGCCTTTGTACGAATTTTAATGAAAAATATGTAGACCCGGTTCGATCCTTACAGGATCCACGAATTTTTCACTCTATGTTTATGTGCTTCTCATTCTGATCGCGGGTCATATTTTACTGATCCTAGATCTGTGATATATAAGGGGGACTTTCATATGAAATATTTCATTCGTGAAATATTAATTCAAAAGGGAAGGAGTTGAAAAGTCGATGCTCCTACGCGGGTCGAATCGGCTCAAGCGAATTTTTTCTAAAATAGTTTGTGTTACTATAAAGGAAAGTATGTGTTATTGTAACGACAATTCTGTGTTACTATGTGATGATGAAAAAAAAGTAAGACATTTGTACTAATTCAATAGTGTAATATGTTGGTTTGAGTCTTTACTTATGACAATTTGTCAGAGGTTAGAAGGAGAAACAAATAAAAAAATAGGAGGAAAGCAGATGAAATAGAGGGAGTGTCATTTTGTTCATGCAGTAACACATGTTTCTTTTTATAGTAACATATTTGTGTGTACATAGTAATACAATTTTCAATTAGATACACAAAAATATGACAATAAAAGAATATAAAGCAACGAGTACATGGGAAGTGAGAGACGCACCATGATTGTTGTCATCCATAAACATAAAACTTACATAATATCCCAAAAAATAATATTATAATTGTTAAATGTGTAATAAAAATGTATAACAAAAAAATTGAAAAAAAATTAGTAGGCGGGCTAACCCGCCTAAGCCCGTCCCACCAAAACTCGCAACATAAATGGGTTGGCCTATATAGGGCCACCTTTAAATGGTCTAAAAATTTCTTAGCCCAACCCACCTATTAAGCATGGCGGGGCGAGTTGGCCCAACGAGCCCAACCAGTTTTGACAACTCTAATTATTTGATATGAGCTAGTTATACGAGTTTTGCTACATCTGAACAATAATATTAATTGATATAAACTATGGTATATGAGTTTGCTACCTCATGAGCTATAGTATTAAATTATATGAGCTATAATATTAAACTATTTGAGCTACATTATTAATTGATATGAGATATATTATTAATTGATGTGAACAATGATATATGATTTTGCTACCTCATGAGCTATAGTATTAAATTATATGAACTATAATATTAATTGATGTGAGCTATAATATTAATTGATTACAAGCAATGGTATATGAGTTTGCTACTCATGGGCTATAATATTAAATTATATGAGCTATATTATTAATTAATATGAGATATAGTATTAATTGATATAAGTTATGGTATATGTTGTTGGGAAATTTATAGTTTTAATGAAAGTTCCAAAACACTTGTAATAGGACCAGTCAGACCTGTTAGCTGACTGATGATCTAGAAATCAGGTTAAGATGACCAGTTGATAATTATTGTATAGAACAACTGATGTAATAGTTAGGTCACATATTGAGGGGGAACTCAATATGTACAGGTCAAAAAGATCAGAAGATCAGACAGGTCAAAAAGATCAGAAGACCAGACAAGTAAAAAAGATCAGAAGATCAAACACGTCAGATAGTCAGATGATCAGGTAAGACATGAAGCCGAAGTCCCAGAAGACCTGAAGATCAGATGACTACCAGAAGAACAAGATCAGAAGACCAGAAGACCTACATCAGAAGAATGAAAATAGAGTCTGTAAGTTGTGCTAAGACAACCTAAATCAGAAGACTCAATCAGGTGACAACTGATGGTTCACCAGATCATATGAGTTAATAAGACAAGAAGATTGTCAACCTTAGTTGGTAAAGTGAACACTGGAATAGTGTACTTGTTAACCAATGAAAGCAAGACACGTATGTACGGAGCTGACAATGCGGAATTCGGCGGATCACAGTCAAACGGCTAGAAAGGACAAACTTGCATGCTTTCGGCCATACTGCTTCTGTGCAAGTCAAATCCATCCTGCTAACCTACCTTAAATATACTGAAATTCGAATTGCTCTCCAACGGCTAGTTTGAATTCGTGCCTATATATATGGGATCAAACCTTTGTAGTAAGGTTACGAAAATTATCATCAAGCTCAAGCTATCTAAATTTCCGCACGAAGAACACAAAATCGAGAATATTTTCTAAGTGTTCATCCCATAGTTCTTAGCACATAAATCTTATCCTTTAGCTTTAGGCTACCCAAACACTAGGGTAGATTTCCAGTTGGAACACAACAAATCTTATACCCAAACCAAAAGTTAGGTTAAGTTTGTTTAGCAGGATTTAAGACTAAGGTTTCTAGTTTCTGATTTCTGGGATTGGTTAAGTGAGAACTCTTGAAACATCTGTTGTACTGTGTTGGACTAACACATTAAACTATGTCCAGTTGGTTAAGTTGGTGCCCCTGCTGATAGGGAAGAGTGGACGTAGGACAAGTTGTCCAAACCACTATAAAAATTCTGGTGTGCATTATCTGATTTATCTACTTTACACATCTTGCACACTACTTGTTTTGGTATTACATGCATATTCTGAGTCTGGATCAGGTTTGCATCAAGCAACTGATCTGATCAGTTTGACCATTTGTCATTTGATCTAAAACAAGATTACTCAGAATCTGATTTGAGCAAACTAGTTTTTCACAAGTGTTAACTTATCTTCCGCACCAGCAGTTGAACTGATAGACGCCAAACTGATATGCTTCCGAGCGATCAGTAAGTCAGATATCAGTTCGTACTGCTTCACTCGCACTCTGATCAGACTTACTTGCTTCTCCACACCTGATCGAACAAAAAGTTTTTGAAGTCTATTCACCCCTCCCCTCTAGACTTCAACCCTCACAAAACCCGTTTGGGGACCTACAAGTGGTATCAGAGCAGTGGTTCTATGGACCTCTGGCTTTGAGTATCATCGGTTCTTGAGGAAGAACCATTGTGGTCACTTGAACAGATATTTGAAAAACCTATTTTAATACTCATCTGTTTTCAAAAGTTACATTCAACATGGATAATACTTCGGGTATGTATCATGATCAGCCTAAGTTCTCCATTGATGAGTATGCTGGCTGGACCATACTCATGAGCAACCATCTGGGCACAATAAGCAGCAGAATGATGGAAGTGTACAAGAAGTTCTTGAATAAGGACCCATCATCATCTATTACAACAACCCAACTGAAGGAGGTGATCCAAAATATCCAACTAGAGCCAGAATCAGAAAGAGTCCTTCACTGATGGATGCTGAGGAAAGGAAACTGTCCAATCTGGATACTGTGGACAGACACGTCATCATGAAGACTATGGACAAGATAACACGTGAGAAGATCAAGTATCTCAAGACTGCCAAGCAGATGTGGGATACTCTTGCAGAAATATGAGAAGGAAATGATCAGATTAAAGATAGAAGATTGCAAGCTGAACTGGTGAAGTTTGAAAAACTCAAGATGCAGCCAAATGAAACCATAAATCAGCTCGATGGAAGAATCACCATGTCAGTCAACAAGCTTCGTGAATTAGGACGAGAAATGTCTGATAAAGACATCAACTACAAGATCTTGAGGTCCTGACCAAGAAATGGGACATGAAAGTAACAATAATAAAGGATTGTCAAGATATTGCAAAGATGAAGCCAAGCAACCTGTTTCTCAGTTTAAAGGCTCATGAATTCGATCTGATTGAAAGAGGTCAAGAAGAAGAAGACGAGTCACCTGCTGAAGCTACACCTACCACATCAAAAGCAGTTGCATTCAAGGCAGCTGGCAGCAGTTCGAAGTCTACAAAACCAATAGGAAATATCATGAGTCAGGCTGAGCAGATTGCTTTGCTGACCAGAAAGCTTGAACGATCAAATGTTCAACTGGGAAAATATCGAAAATTTTATAGAGACTATCAGAACAACAGAGGAAGAGATAGGATCCGCTGATAGATCACAAGAGAGGATTCGTTCTGATGACAGAAGAGATGATCATAGAGATGACCGCAAAGAAGACAAGAAGAGAGATGGTCGTTCTGATGATAGAAGAGACAACATATCAGATAAAAGGAATTCTAATTACAGAAAAACTGGGAAGTCACCGGACAGATCCTACAGAAGGAATGATTCACCTGGCAGAAGAAATTCCGTGGAACCTGGAGCATGTTTCAACTGTCAGAAACCAGGTCATTACAGTGCAGATTGCCCTGACCTGACTCCAAAAGAAAGAGAAGATAAGCGGAACAGAAGAGAGCAAAGAAACAGAGACAGGAAAGCCATGGTTCCTGATACATCAGGTATAGATGATTCTTATCTGCCTTCAGATGATTCTGGATACTCATCTGTCGAAGACTTCTGTCTGATGACCAATACTGATGATGTCGACGACCTCGACGATCTGATGTTCTCATCTGATGATGACATCTGTCTCATGGCCAAGGATGCTGATCAAAATGAGGTAACTTCTAAACCTTCTGTGTTTTATGTTTCCACACCTTGTCTTTGAAACACTGGCCGGAGAGATTGACCGCAGCTTTTACAATGAAAGCGAATGCTTGATGATCTCTCAGAATGCAAGAGACACTTACACAATAGTGAAAGCTGAGAACGATAAGCTAATGGCTGAGAACATTAGTCTTGCTAAGGAAATTGTCTTAAGAAAAGCAGCTGAACTGAAATCAGTTGAGACTGTTCAGAAGATGACTAAAGAGCTGGAGTTTCTGAAGGTCAGTTCTTCTGATCAGGGTAAACTGGTTAAGGAACATCAAGCTATCAACAAACAGCCAGCTGATGATCTCAAAATCCTTCAAGCTAAGTTTGATGAACTCTTCCTACTGCATGAGAGTCTAAAACAAAGTGAGGATAGTTTGCGAAAGAAAGTAGAAATTTTTGGAAAAACTTCTAAGAATGTTGATGAAATAACAAGCTACTTTCGGAAGCCAACGGATAAGAAGGGTATTGGGTTTGATAGCCCTTCTGGACCCTCATATTTCCAACCTGGTTAACATTCCAAAAGTGCATCTAGGAAGGTTTCTGGTCAAGATGCACAAAATACCAAATCTGCATCTAAGAAGGGTAAAACACTTGCTGAACAGGAAATGCAAATGCCTGATCAGAAAGGGAACAGAAATGGACCTCAACTGATCAAGCATCAGCCGAGGAATCAACAGAAGAACCCTGTTCTTCTAAAGAGACCTCAACCTAATCAGCAAATTAGGGATCAGAAAGGACAATCTCGCAAGGGAAAGTCCGATCCAAACCTGTCAGTCAAGTTCGCCTAACCAAAGAAGCTAAGGGTAAACTGCAGAAACCATTTGTGCAAAAGAGATATGAATCTTTTGATGGTAGCAGTCGTACCTATCCCTTCAACCAGAAATCCAGGATATCTGCACCTGAACCACACTGGATCAAAAGAAGACAGACCCATCAGAAAAATCCAAAGTCTTCTGATTCATCCAAGGTTCACACTCATAATCGTACTGACCATAAAGCACATGAAGAGATATATGATTATGTAGATGCTTATGGGAGATAAATCAGGCCTTCTGATCTTGAAGATTACCATAGAAGTGCCCTGTTTGTTTGGATCCCGAAAGGTAACACTAACCCCTCAGGACCCAATCCTACAGGGGTACCTAAAGCCTGATTTGATTGCAGGATCGCGTGGGTTTGGCCAATAAGGCAGGTGCACAAGTAACTATCTGGTACATCGATAGTGGATGCTCAAGGCACATGACTGGAAATAAACATCTCCTCAGTTCATACACAGAACAAGAAGGCCCACATGTACTCTTTGGTGAGGATAACTTTGGTTTTACCAGAGGATTCGGAACCTTAGAGAATGATGATGTACATGTTACTGGAGTCTTGTATGTCGATGGTTTGAAGCATAACCTGTTATCGGTTTCACAATTCTGTGACAACAGATTCAACGTTGAGTTCTCGACTGATCAATGCACTATCAAGAATCAAGCTACTCAACAGATTTGGCTAACTGGTTCTAGAAAAGGAACGATCTACACTACAGATTGGAACAGTTGTCCAAGAAATGCATGCCTGATTGTTAAGAGTTCCAAAAGCAGCAGTTGGCTCTAGCACAAGAGAATGAGTCATCTGAACTTTAAAACTCTTAACAAGATAGCAAGGATGTCCCTGGTTGAGGGTCTCCCGAATGAGGTATTCTTTAAGGATCAGACGTGTGTCGCATGTCAGAAGGGAAAACAGGTTAAATCCTCATTTAAGGGGATTCCAGGACCAGCATCCAGCAGAGTACTGCAACTGCTCCACATGTATTTGTTCGGACCAGTTACACCACTTACTTTCAGCGGACCCAAATACACTCTGGTAATCATGGATGATTATTCCAAGTTTACCTGGGTTGTATTCTGTTGCGAGACCGGAGAGAAATTTGAAAAGTAAAGAGATGGGTACGAAAAGAAAGTTAAAATCAGGGTTTCTAATGTCAGAAGGAAACCTGAGTGAAGAATCGAGGCTTCGGATCCACCCGAGCCAAAGAAGGTTGAACGAAGAAACTGAGGCTCAGGATCCACCTGAGCCAATTTATCTGAAACGAAAGAAAGCGAGGCTCGGGATCCACCTTGAGCCAATTTATCTGAACGAAAGAAATCGAGGCTCGGGATCCACCGAGCCAATTTATCTGAGCGAGAATCTTCGAGGCTCGTGATCCACCGAGCCAATTTATCTCAATGGCTTATCTGAATGAATGAAGGTTTGGGCTTCACGAAATGGGCCCAAACATTTAGAATAATCTAGAATATCCTTTATATATTTTAGATTCTGTTTTTAATTACCTAAAGAATATCCACTGTTGTGTGGACCCCAATGTTAGTTACAAATACGGCACTGGCCGATGAATGAGAATATCAGAAAATTGACATCATTCTCTCTTCTAACTACCACTCCCTATCTAATTCTCTCTCTCCCTAATTCTTCATATCTTCAAATCTTCATATCTTGTTCTTCAAGCAATTTACATTTCCTGCAATATTATTCCATAAAATCCCAAAAACATATTACGATCATCCAGAAAATATCAAAAACGTAACATTTGGTATTCCAGAGCCAAGTTTTGATCATGGTTTAGGAACGCGCTCAAGGATCTCGCAAGAATCACACATGAAGCTGGAATTATTAATCCAAACGGAAGCCATGAAGCTGGAAGTAGTAGAAGGAAGCTAACAGACAATATGCATGGTTTAACAACCAAGATGGAAGAGAAATTTGAGCTTATGACTAACACTTTGGCAAACTATGCGATTCTAAATCGCTGAATATTGAAAAAAAGCAAGGGGGGCAATAAAAAGGCCCCTCTATTTTGGGGAGTCCTAACTTTGGATCTGGTGGTGGAGGGCCTAACTATGGAACTGCTAGTGGGGGATCATCCTACCAGTATCAGGAATCTCCAAGGAGGTTAACTGATGGTACTCAATTTCACAACCCAGTGCCTAAGATTGAATTCCCTAGGTTTGATGGCTCTAAACCTAGGTTATGGGTACTGAGATCCAATGGGTATTTTAAACTTATGCCCAATATGACTGATCAACAAAAAATCACTTTGGCTACTATCCATTTTGAGGGTAAAGCAGCACTATGGGTTCAGAATTTCAATCGAAGAAATGTGGAATTAACTTGGGCACAATTTTTGGTTATTCTCTCAACTAGATTTTTGGAGATTAAGGACTCTACAGTGATTTCTGAGTTTAACAAACTCAAACAATCTGGTAGCTATGAAGATTATGTTGATAAGTATGAGGAGCTGAAAGCTTGTATGCTGGTAGTCACTGGAGATGTATTCTCAGAAACCTACTTTGTGGCAAGTTTCATTGGAGGACTTAATGAGGAGCTACAAGCTACAGTAGCCATGTTTGAACCTACCACACTTCAACATGCTATTAAATTGGGCAGGAAGCAAGATCAGGCTACTGCTGCACTAACTAAAAAACTTAAGCCCTATTCCAGGGTTTCTAATCCTAACCCTAACCCTAACCCTAACCCTAACTCCAACTATAATTTTATGCAGTGGAAGAAGGGTGATGTTACTGGGGGCCCTTCCAGTAAAGGGAAACCACCTTTTAAAATCTTATCTCCTACAAAGATGGCAAAATGGTGGAGGAGAAGAGACTATGTTATAATCAGTGATGAACCTTTTGTGCATGGGCACAAATGCAAACAGAGAATTTCATACATGATTCGCGGCGAAGAAGAGGAAGATACTCAAACCTTCTTTCTCCTACCAATGAAGGGAGGAACAAAGTCATTTATGGGGGTGACATCATGGAAGAGGTCCAGATGACACTAAATGCTCTAAGTGGTGAAGATGGAGTTACTACCATGAGGCTTTTTGGAGAGTTTGAACACCACAAACTCCACATTCTCATAGACTCAGGAAGCACCATGAGTTTTATACAAAAGGCTACTGCTAAAAGGCTCAAATGCCCTTTGAGTGATGCTAAACCCATACTGGTGAAGGTTGCTAATGGGCAAAGGTTGGTCGTCACTCACAACAAGTGAATCCTTTCACTTGGAACATCTTGAGGACATCGGGTTCACCTACCCAACGACGTTGGAGAATGAGGGTTGTGATCCGATCCTAGGAGGATTGGTTAAAATTTTGCACACCAATTGAGCTTGACTATGAAAAGATGACCTTCACAGTCAACTTACTTGGGAAGAGGGTGAAACTACAAGCACTTACTTCAACAGCTGAGTGTAAGTTGATTTCTGATGTGGGATTATATCAAATGATCCACACAGAGGCCCTTAAGGAAGTTAATGAGATGTATTTAATTACATCAGCACCTCCTACCCACATTGAAGATGATCCTGAGTTACATAAGCTACTACTAGCTTATAAAGATATATTTGAGGAACCAAAGAGAATTACCACCAGGGAGGGGGTGGAACACCAGATTATACTCAAACCAGGGAGCATCCCTAAACAACAGTATCCATATAGAACTTCTCACAGCCATAAGGAGGAGATTGAGAAGATTGTAAAGGATTTGCTGACTACAGGAGTAATTCAACACAGTAAGAGCCCTTTTGCTTCACCTGTGATTTTGGTGAAGAAAAAAGATGGCACCTGGAGGCTATGTGTGGATTACAGGTACCTTAATGAACTCACAATCAAGCACAACTACCCTATTCCTATCATTGATGAATTACTAGATGAGCTCAAGGGTGCTAAGATCTTTTCAAAGATAGATTTGAGGTCAGGGTACTTTCAAATCCTAATGAAGAAGGAGCATAGGCAATTGACTGCTTTCAGGACCCATAATGGTCATTATGAATTCCTAGTGATGCCATTTGGGTTGTGCAATGCACCTGCTACATTTCAATCATTGATGAATCAGGTGTTCAGGGATCACTTGAGGAAATTTGTGTTGGTCTTTTTTGATGATATCCTCATTTACAGCAATGAGGAAACACAACATTTAGATCACTTGGAAGCAGTTTTACAACTTTTGAGGGCCAATAAGTTGTTTGCTAAGAGGAGCAAATGTAGTTTTGGCCAGACTAGTGTGGAGTATTTGGGCCACATAATTTCTAAAGATGGAGTTGCCACTGATCCAGGAAAGATTGAGTGTATGGTTCAATGGCCAAAACCACAAACCATTAAACAACTGAGGGGTTTTTTTGGGATTAACAGGATATTACAGGAAAATTGTGAAGGGATATGGTTTCATCAGCAAACCACTCACTTCCTTACTCAAGAAGGACATTTTCAAATGGAACCCTGAGGCAGACCTAGCTTTTCAGAAGTTGAAGGAAGCCATGGTGAGTGTTCCAGTGCTAGCATTGCCTGATTTCACAAAGAGGTTTGTGGTGGAAACTGATGCTAGTGGGAAGGGAATTGGGGCTGTTCTTATGCAAGAAGGTAAGCCCATTTCTTACATGAGTAAGTCCTTGTGTCCAAGGAACCAAGCACTTTCTGTCTATGAGAGGGAGTTTTTGGCAGTACTAATGGCCATTGAGAAGTGGAAACACTACTTGCAGGGACAGAAATTCACTATAAAGACTGACCAACAATCTTTGAAACACCTTCTGGACCAGAAGGTGGTAACTCCACTACAACAAAGATGGATTACTAAGTTGCTGGGTCTTGACTATGAGATTTTGTATAAAAAGGGGAGTGAGAACAGTGCAGCTGATGCACTATCCAGGAAGGAGAACAATTGTTCTGCTATTTCTACAATGGTCCCAACTTGGTTGGATCAGGTCCTGCTAAGTTACACTGATGATGGTTACATTCAGGAAATTATCAAAGCCAAAGGTACTGATCCTAATACTTATCCCTTAATTCAGGTCACTAATGACATTCTGAGATATAAGAAGAGGCGGTTGTGGGTAGCAGTAGTGGATTAAGAGATTTAATCCTTTCTGAAATGCACTCTACCCCCTATGGAGGGCATTCTGGGGTTACAGGAACTTATCAGAGACTTAAGAGGATGTTTTTTTGGCCTAATATGAAAAATGATGTGTTGATGTGGGTCAAGAAGTGTGAAGTATGTGCCAGAAATAAATCTAGCTCAGGTTTATACCCTGGCCTCCTACAACCCTTACCCATACCAGACCAAGCATGGTCACATATCTCTATGGATTTCATAGAGGGGCTTCCTAATTCTTGGGGAAAGAATGTAATATGGGTAATAGTGGACACTCACATTTCATAGCCCTATCACATCCATATACTGCTACATCTTTAGCTAAGGTGTTTTTGGATGTTATCTATAAGCTGCATGGGTTACCAGCTAGTATAGTGAGTGATAGGGACAAAATATTTACTAGCTGTTTTTGGAAGGAACTATTTAAGTTGGTGGGAACTCAATTGCACCTAAGCTCATCTTATCACCCCCAATCTGATGGACAGACTGAAAGGGTGAATCAATGTTTGGAATAGTACTTGAGGTGTTTAGTAAGTGACAACCCTAAGTAGTGGTTGAAGTGGCTACCCATGGCAGAATACTGGTACAACACAAATTATCATTCAAGCCTGAGGATGACACTCTCTGAGGCTCTCTACGGATATACTCCTACAGGATTCACTTATGGGCCATATTTGGATTCAACAAATGAGGAGGTTACAGATCTGCTTGCTCACAGACAGCACATCATACAACAAGTCAAGGCTAATCTAGTCAAAGCACATAATTGCATGAAGGTACAAGCTGACAAGCATAGACAAGAGAGGGTTTTCGAGGTAGGTGACCAAGTTTTCCTCAAACTTCAACCCTTTCGGCAGAATTCCATTCAATACCGAAAGAATTTGAAATTATCATCAAAATACTTCGGCCCCTATTCAATCCTGCAGAGGGTAGGGAGTGTGGCTTACAAATTAGATCTACCAATTGGGTCAAAGATTCTCCCCGTCTTCCATGTTTCGTTACTCAAGAAACACATAGGGGTTAAGTATGTACCTTCACAGAGTCTTCCAGATGTTGATAGCAACGGCCTTTTCACGATCCAACCTTACTATGTCACAGAGCGACTTCGACACCTGGAAAGCGGAAAGGAGAAAGATCAGGTTCGTGTCTATTGGGTTACCGAAGATTGGAAAATCGATTCATGGGAAGATACCGCCTTTATTCTGCGAAATTTTCCTACATTCCATCCTTGGGGACAAGGATCTTTCATTGGAGGGAGTATTGTTGCGAGACCGGAGAGAAATTTGAAAAGTTAAGAGATGGGTACGAAAAGAAAGTTAAAATCAGGGTTTCTAATGTCAGAAGGAAACCTGAGTGAAGAATCTGAGGCTCAGGATCCACCTGAGCCAAAGAAGCTGAACGAAGAAACTGAGGCTCAGGATCCACCTGAGCCAATTTATCTGAACGAGCAAACTGAGGCTCAGGATCCACCTGAGCCAATTTATCTGAACAAGCAAACTGAGGCTCAGGATCCACCTGAGCCAATTTATCTGAGTGAGAATACTGAGGCTCAGGATCCACCTGAGCCAATTTATCTGAATGGCTTATCTGAATGAATGAAGGTTTGGGCTTCACGTAAATGGGCCCAAACATTTAGAATAATCTAGAATATCCTTTATCTATTTTAGATTCTGTTTTAATTACCTAAAGAATATCCACTGTTGTGTGGACCCCAATGTTAGTTACAAATACGGCACTGGCCGATGAATGAGAATATCAGAAAATTGACATCATTCTCTCTCTTCTAACTACCTCTCCCTATCTAATTCTCTCTCTCCCTAATTCTTCATATCTTCAAATCTTCATATCTTGTTCTTCAAGCAATTTACATTTCCTGCAATATTATTCCATAAAATCCCAAAAACATATTACGATCATCCAGAAAATATCAAAAACGTAACATATTCCTGTATAAGAAGAATGAAACTACAACAAAGATACCTGAGCTGCTCAAGAGATTACAGAATGAGAAGGGTGTCAGTATTGTGAAAATAAGATCAGATAAAGGTACAGAGTTTCTGAACTCCTTTATTATTGATTTTTGCACTGAGTTTGGTATACAACATGAAACATCAGCCGCCAGAACACCACAACAGAATGGCGTAGCATAACGAAGAAGCAGAACACTCAAAGAAGCTGCTCACACAATGTTGGCTGAACATGCAACTCCAAACCGTTTCTGGGCAGAAGCTATCAACACAGCATGTCATACTCAGAACAGATGTTGTCTGACTAAGATTCACTTCAAAACACCTTATGAACCGTGGAAGGGCAGAAAACCTCGTGTTTCTTACTTCCATGTTTTTTGGTGCAAGTGTTTCATTCACAACAATGGGAAGATTCAGTTGAAAACTTTTGAAGCTAAGTCAGATGAGGGTATATTCTTAGGATATTTCTCAACAAGCAAAGCTTTCAGGGTGTTCAACAGGCGAAGCCCAGTTGTGGAGGAGACACCTCATGTGGTCTTTGATAAGACATCTTCTGAACAAGAGAAATCTGCCTCAGAACAAGCAGTACCAGATCAACCTGTACCTGATGCTCAGAAAATGGATCATTTAAGTATCAAAGAAAAGGGACCAGATCACGTAACAGTGTACGTTCCTAATCTTGATCTTACTGGTTCACCACGTCAATCAGACCCTAAGGTACGTACAACTGTCGATGAAGAAGCTTGTACAACTGAAACAGTAACAACTAGACCATCTGGTTCAGGGGGAACATCTGATGTTCCGGCAGACAGACATCAGCCTATGATGAGTCCAACATCAGCTGAGACTTGTCCATGCCAAGTGGATCCTACTTTAGTACCTCTCCCAATCTCTAGTGATGAATCACTATCAGAAGAGGATGATGTTCTCCAAATTGATGAAAATCAGAAAAGAAGGACTTGGATAATTAGTCACCCAACTAAACTGATCATCAGAGACCAATATGATAGAGTTAAAACTAGACATCAGATTGGTGAAAGTGCAATATATTGTTGTTATCTATCTTTGAAGGAACCTACCACAACAGAAGAAGCTCTACAAGATGCCAGCTGGATTCTAGCAATGCAAGAAGAATTAGAGCAGTTCGAGAGGAATCAAGTTTGGAAACTTGTAGACAGACCAACTCATCAAGATGTAATAGGCACTAAGTGGGTATTCAAGAATAAGAGGGATGAGAATAATGTCATCACCAGAAATAAGGCAAGACTTGTTGCAAAGGGGTATTCACAATCAGAAGGGATTGATTATGATGAGACCTTTGAACCAGTCACTCGCCTGGAAGCCATTCGGCTGTTTCTGGCATATGCTGCCCACAGAGGGTTTATTGTGTATCAGATGGATGTAAAGAGTGCATTCTTAAATGGGGTACTAGCTGAGGAAGTTTATGTAGAACAACCTCCTGGCTTTGAAAAGGGCAATCAGGTGTACCGTTTAAGAAAATCCCTTTATGGCCTGAAACAAGCTCCTAGAGCCTGGTATGATACACTATCGCAGTTCTTGGTAGACAGTGGATTCACTAAAGGAATCATTGACAGAACATTGTTTAGAATAGAAGATGGTAAAGACATTCTGATGGTTCAGATCTATGTGGACGATATCATCTTCGGATCTCCCAACAAGAGCTTATGTGATAGATTCAACAAACTGATGCAAGGAAAGTTCGAGATGTCCATGATGGGTCAGATGAATTACTTTCTGGGTCTTCAAGTTAAACAGGGTACAGAAGGGAATATCAAATCTAGGCTTAGTAAATGAGCTCTCTTCAATGTGAAACACTTGGGAAATCTTGGTTTTTCGAGTGCTTCAATTTGCAAGAATACGAATGAGCTCTGGAGTTGCTTTGATTTCCCATAACCTTTCAATGGTGAAGGTCACTGGTATTTATAGGCAACTTCTCCAAGGTCACTCTTTGAAAAAACTATCCGTTGGAAGAGATAGTATCAAGAGTTTCCTGTTCTGGTTATTGATGAACGACTATTTTTAAGGTTTGAACACACCCTTGCATGTTTTAGGAAATATGCAGCCATATAGCCAATCACCATCTTCTGTGAACTGGAAAATATCAGACCTGACATTTCTCTGTGAGATGTCGCTTTCAGTGTCAGTAAAGTACATTGCTGTTGCCTCCTCATTAGTTGAAATCTTCCTTTGAGTAGAGGCAAACAAACGACTCTTTTTAAGTTTGATCTTTCTGATCTGATATGTTCCTTAATGTCCACAAATATCTAACATTCTGTTTGTTTGTACTAGGAATGAACATAACACTATTTCATTAAGATAGTGGTTCAGGGTCCTTTTTGTTCAGTACACAAACAGTCTTCAGGATCTTCGGTCTTCAGGATTCTTCAATCTTCAGGATTCTTCTGAGTCTTCAGAGTCTTCTGGATTCTTATGAGTCTCCAGAGTCTTCAGGATTCTTCAATCTTCAGGATTCTTCTGAGTCTTCAGTACACTCACAATTCCCTGATCTATATCTGCTGACTATACATGATGCAGCTAATCCCGAGTCCTTAATTCTATTGAAACCTGATCCTGATTCTATACTATCAAGATATCTTGAACATGTCATACTCAGGGGTTTTGGGATCTAATCAAAATCTTTATTCAAATTCATCTCCCAACATCATCTGTCAGGCAAAGTATACTAGGAATCTGTTAGCTAAGTTTGGAATTCAGAAATGTAAGGTAGCTAAAATTCCTATGATGACTGGATTCAAGATGGATCCAGATGAAAATGGTCAGAAAACTAATCAGAAAGAATATAGGGCTCTCATTGGATCTTTACTATACCTGACTGCCAGCAGACCAGATATAACATTTGCAGTAGGTATATGTGCCAGATTTCAGGCAAATCCAATGCAAAGCCACCTGGAAGCAGCTAAGCGGATTCTTAAGTATCTGAAGGGGACAGTAAACCTTGGTTTATTCTACCCATCAGATGATAATCTAGAGCTTAGTGAGTATTCTGATTCTGATTATGGAGGTTGTAGAATAAACAGAAAATCAACCTCAGGAACTTGTCAGTTCTTAGGAAGCAAATTGATCTCTTGATTTTCAAAGAAGCAGACATCTGTTGCCATATCTACTACTGAAGTAGAATATATGGCCGCGGGAAGCTGTTGTTCCCAACTGCTCTAGCTTAGTCAGCAGCTGAGGGATTATAACATTGTAGCTACGAATGTGCCCATATTCTGTGACAGTAATAGTGTTATTGCAATCACTCAGAATCCAGTTCTACACACAAGATGCAAGCATGTGGATGTCAGACATCATTTTATAAGAGATCATGTGGAAAAGAAGAATATCAGAATGAAAAAGATCCATACTGATAAGCAGAGAGCTGATATATTAACCAAACCACTAGCTGAAGTCAGATTTAGAGAACTATGTAATGAGCTAGGACTTCTGGACTTAGGAGAAAGTGCACCAGAAATCTTTGGTGGACTGGTCTCCATGACCAATTGGTTAAGAAACTGATCAGAAAAGAAGGATCAGTTGAGAAATGGAACCTCAACTGATTAGTGAGGATCAGTCATGGACTTATCAAAAAAGGGTTATCAGTTGAAGGGGGAATTTCAACTGATCAGATAGGATCAGAAGAAACCTGATCAGAAAAGTGGGACATTGTTGGGAAAATACTAAGGATTAGACATAAATTAAGATCAATAGTAATCAGTCAGATCTCAACAAACTTCATGTGGTATTGGCTGATTACAATATCAGTCAATCAGATACGCATTTCTGTTCCTTTGTCACTCTGATTACTCATAAGCAATTATCTAATTTTATTTACTTTTACTGTACACGTATGTTTATGACGCACGCCCTGCAAAGCATTTAATGCGGACGTGGAGAATATGTATTAATTGCTATTTATTGCGTTTTTAAATCCAAAAAGTTATTGTGCCCAAAATCCCTGACCGCACGATTTCTTTTTAAAATAAACCGCCTAATCTCGATCGCCCATCTTGATTAGACTCTTTGGCTCCCATCTCGATTTTCTAAAAGGTTTTTTCCCTCCAATTCTATATATAGAAATGGTCACACACTTTGAAACCCTTCTAGCCCTAAAATCTCTGAATACACTTAACAAAATTCTTTGCATTTACTCTGCATTTTTTTTTGTACGATTTCTACGATTACTCCTTCTTCGCAAATCTCTGGTAATTGCGTATGCTTTAGAGTCAATCTATTAAATTATTTTGTGTATACACTGATCATATGTCAAAATATTAGAATTGTTGTAAATGTTATTTAAATCTATGAATGCATATCTTGTGTTTGATGCATCACGATTTTATTGACATAATACTCAGTGAATTTATATGTGTATGCACAATATAGATTGATCTATGTGATATTTAGTGTTTTATCTATACTTTTGCGCTGTGTCAAAATAGATCTAATACTTCATAAATTTGTAGAAATGGCAGCCCATGGTTCTGGAATAGTTATCTGTGATTATCGATCCCTTACAAATCAAATTGTCGAAGACAAGTATGTGGTCTTCAATACTACAAGGGATCCTGAATCCAGAGAAATATTAGATCTTCTTCGAGCCTGTAAATTGGAGAAGTACTGCTATGCTCGTGCCAATCCAGTAATGCAGTTTGAGGCTCTGGAGTTTCTACACAAACTGCGGGTCAAATCTAACAATGAGCTCGAGTCGACAGTGAACGGTGAAACCTTTGATATCACGGATGCTGATCTGATCCGACTCTTTGGGCTTCCTAAGGAAAAGATCTCACCTGTTCTGTATCGCGAACACGAAGAACCACAAATAAGAGATCAACTCTTCCGGGAAGCAGATAAATGTCATACTGCCAATATCACCAAGCCTATGCTTAAGCGGAAATACAGACTGCTCTTCGACATTGTCTCCAAAATAATAATGGGCATCTCTTTCAGTCCAGACGGTTTAACTCACTCCAAGTTGCACTGCATGGCTGCAATAGTTGATAATGCTACAAATATCAACTGGTTGGGATATTTGAAGGCTATTCTTGTTCAAGAGAAAGATAAATTTCAGGAAGAGAATCTGGTGATTATTCTGACCAAAAGAATAAGCAATTTGAATAAAGCTACCGTCATTCTGAGGGAAAAGTTTCCTAGGGCAGATTGGGAGCAAGCCGGACTGAGAGCCTACAAAGCCTTTCTTACTGATATGTCCAAAATCTTTGGCCCACCTGATGATGACATGACCAAGACGGAGAGAAAGAAGAGAGTTGTGAAAGAACAGGGAGAACCTGAGGCAGTTCAACCCAAAAAGAGGAGAACGCTAACAAAGGATATGGCAAAGAGGGCGAAGAGAATGAAACAAACTCCAATGACTCTATTTATGGAGAAGGAGTCAGACGAAGAAGAAGAAGAAGCAAGACAAACTGATGAGCAGAAAGAAAGTGAGTCTGCCGCGACAAAGAAAAAATCTGCTGAGCGGTCAGAAAAACTTGGATCACAGGTGGAAAGCTCACCTGAACAATCAGAAGGAGAGCAGGGAAAAGGGAAAGAGAAGACAAGATCACCCTCCCCTCAGTCACGCGCACAATCGCTTGCCAGATCGCCATCTGCCAAGCGCATGACTCCCTCTCCCTCTCTTTCTCCATCTCCAAGAATTGAGCAAACCAGATCATTATCTGCCGATGCTAAATCTGCTGCTCAACCCAGTCAAGAACAGATTGCTCAACCGCCCCCGCCAGAACATTCTTCAACCCAGCAACCGACATATCAGCGAGCCGCACCAGAAAAATCCACTAAAAATTCCTCCACCTGCTGAATCATCTCATCCTCAACAACCATCTACTTCTGCAAGCCAACCAGAATCTCTTCCCTGAATCCAGAGCTGGGAAGACAATTTCTGGAGCAATGATCAGACTAAGAGTGGAACCGGAGCTGGATGTAATGTTCCCAGAATTGGAAGGTCACCCAAAGGTTAAATATGAAGTCTTGAAATTCTTACTTGGAGAGATCTGAGGTTGAAAAACTTCTCGGATTTCATTATTCTGATGGAACAGATGAGTGGACCAGATGAATTTGCCGACTTCGATTTCGACATGAAGAAGGCAACTGGTGTAAGATCACCAGTTGAGCTCATATCTGAAGAGGCGGTGAAGGCCCTGGTCTACAGGAAGCTGGGGAAGCCATTGGAAAAGTCTGTTTTAGCTTCTGACGAAGAAACTCTCAAGAAAGATGTTGTTATGACGGATGCAGGAGTCGCCGATGAAGGTGGTCTTGGTGATTAAGTTCAAGACCAGCCACTGGAGGCAAAGGAAACTGAGGCAACTGTTGAACCGCCCTCTGCAACTCAACTTCCAACAGACCAGGTCGTACAAAATATACCTGCTACTCATATTACTTCGATCAACAGGGATGTTGGTCCCGGAAAAACGAAGTCTTACACGTATGGGGGAATACACGTGTTCAAGAGTTTTTAAAACTTTTCTTCTTGAGGTCACTTTTGGGTCAGTTGTCTGATGATTTGGTCCCGAGAAGCATAAATCGCCTCGAGTCAAAGTCTATCTCGAGATGGTGATCCCGAAATCGCTTTCGAGATACCTCGATAATCCCAACCGAGTCCCGAAGTTTTGAGATCCTGAGTTGCTTGGATCGATAACTAACTTAATGAACCCTCGTAAGAGTAAGTTCGGTTTTGGTAACTATCTGTTCTAGCTACTCGGATGTGCGGAATGGTTGGCCCTTAGTTTATACTGCTTTTAAGCTTTTTTTGAAAACCTCCTTTAATGGAATAGTGATTAGACTGTGATTCAATTTATATGCAACTTCCAGTGGATTGATTCCAACCGAAATATCAGTGAAAATATGCTTTCAAGACAAAGTAATGCAACAAATAAATCAAGCAAAACAGAAAAGCAAAGAACACATCAAATTATAGTGGTTCGTAGACTCAAGCTCCTACGCCCACTCTCCCCGATCTTTTTCGAGAAAATTCACTAATCACTTCCTAAGGCTTTTCTCGACTACCTCTTGTAGTTTACTAACCTTTCTAATTTTGAGCTTT
The DNA here is from genome assembly GCA_037126765.1 of Stenogyne calaminthoides. Lineage (NCBI taxonomy): Eukaryota > Viridiplantae > Streptophyta > Magnoliopsida > Lamiales > Lamiaceae > Stenogyne > Stenogyne calaminthoides. Next base: position 14,075,619 of record JBBCBC010000028.1, read on the forward strand.
TCGACTACCTCTGTAGTTTACTAACTCAAAACTCACACAAAGCTTTTCATCATCCAAGATAGATTACTCACTTCTCCTCTAGAGCTTTCTGACTACCTCAATGTAGTTTACTTACTCTTTACAACTCCAATCTCACCAACAATCACACTCAAACTTCCTTACAAAGAGTTTGGGGTTTCTTGGTTGGTTTCCAACTAGGATGAGATATCCTTTACAATAAAGAACAATGCAAAGGCTAGGATATCTCGACTAAGCTTTGGATATATCTTATCAAGCTAGGCTTAGTGGAATGAGCTCTCTTTGATTTAAAGCACTTGGGAAATTCTCGGTTTTTCGAGTGCTTCAACTTGCAATAATAAGTTTGAGCTCTTGAGTTGCTTACAAATTTCCCATAACCTTTCAATGTAGAAGGTCACAAGTATTTATAGGCATACACCAAGGTCACTCTTGAAAAACTATCCATTGGAGAGATAGCTTCGTGAGTTTCCTCTTATGGTGTGTGAGAAACGGCTATATTTAGGGTTTGACACTCCCTAACACGTTTTAGGTAATAGCCTTTCATGTAGCCGGTCTTCACTTTTTGCAGTCTGGAACTTAGTACTTCTGACATCTTTTCAGTGACCTGTCGCTGTCAGTGTCAGTATGGTACAATGCTGTCTTCCTCTTTTTGACTTTTGTCTCCAGTTTAAAGGTAGATAACTCAACGGCTCTTTTGGTTACAATCTCTGAGTTGATATAACCTTAACAACACTTTGTCTTAGTTCCTTTTGTCTGCATTTGAATGTCTTGGACAATATCTATTTTTCTAAGGAATCGCGATCTTCTCAGTATTGAATCCTTCAGATAGATATTTTCGATTAACTTAACATTCGGGTTTATATTGAGCATTCAAGAAATTACATCGAGTCTTGATAATTACTTTGCCTTGATATTCTTGATCTTCGATTCTTGATCTTACGAGTCTTCAAAGTCTTCTGAGTCTTCAGGGTCTTCTGAGTCTTCAGCGTCTTCTGAGTCTTCACAGATATATCTTGACCGATATCTTCGAAGTCTTCATCTTTGAAGTCTTGATTCTTTAGTTTCATCATCGAGTCTTGATATCTCGATTTCTGCGAAGTCTTGAAACTTCATTTCATCGAAACTTCGGTTTCTTGAAACTTATTGAGTTCTTCAGAATCTTCAGATCCTAACCTGATCTATATTTGCTGACTATACATTTTGCAGATAACATCCTGAATACTCTAAAACTGAATCCTGACTCAACTATCAAGATTATCCTGAACATGTCATACTCAGGGGTTTTGGGATCTAATCAAAATCATATCTTTATTAAATTCATCTCCCAACAATTTCCCCCTTTTTGATGATGCCAAATCCTATCTTGTTACAAGCATACTTAACCTATACTCAGATTTCAGTTTATCCTATTACAAGATTGATTTTATTTTCAACAATTTCCCCCATAAATAATGAGTCTCCCAACAATTAATCTCCCAACAATTTCTTCAGTAAATAATCTCTCAAAGGATTCATCACCAAATACTTAATTTCCCAACAATTAATTCAGAGACAATCATTCAGGCTTATCAAAATTAAAAGACATGTAAATAAGATAATGAGATATTATCTTTTGAGCATAAATGATAAGTTTTCATTGATGATAGGTAGACTGTTACAAGTTACAATGAATCTTATCTGAACAAAATCAAAAAGACAAAAAAAAAATAAAAGATTACAAGAATCTTCCGAGTCTTCATCTTCTGAGTCTTCATTTGCTCTTCAGTTCAGCTCTTCCATTCTGCTCTTCCACCTCATCAGCAGGGACTTCAAGGTTGAACATTCCGTAATATCTTCTTTTCAGTGCATCTCTCTATTTGATGATATCAGGATTGTTCCCTGTCAGACCTAACTGGGTGGCGTACTGAGTGATTTCCTGAGAAATGGCTTTCTCATTTACACATCCATTCTCCAGCCTGGGAGGAGGGTACACGTATGGACCAGGGGCGGTTATCTGCACCTTTCCTTCATCCGCAAGATTTATCCATCCTTGAAGACATTTAGGATAGAAGGTCAGGAGATAGTCGATGAAAGCCTCATTCGGATCTGAGCTCTCCCCTCTCCATTCTCTCGAAAGACATCATAGTAGAACCGAAGGTTCTCTTGATTTCTTCCCATGCATCGTTGAGATGGATCGCATCCATTTGTCAACATCATCGCCATTTCGTGCTTTAGTGTTCCATCTCCTCTTGCTTGCGAACTTTTTGAACCCACTCCTTCTTTTCTGCTCTTCTTCTACCTTCTTTCTGATCACTGGTACACCAGAAACAGAAGCAGCAGTTTTCTTCGCTTGTTCAATCTGGAGTGTTTTCAAAGCGCTTCTGGTATTGAAGACCTTCTTCTTAGGCTTAACCACAGATTCTTCAATATCCAGCAATAATTTCCTTTGAATTGGCTTAGAAGCCTTTGCTCTTTTGCCCTCAGGCTCTTTCATCGCCATAGCCTTTCTCTTGATGGGCATTTCAAAGACCGGTAGGCTTGTACCAATCCTTCCTCTACCACTTCGGTTTCTCTACAAAGAACTTCCCGCATTGTTTCCTCTCGAAACCTGAGTGTAGACTGGCTTCTCCACCTCCTTGAACTTAAGCTTCTCAGTGGCTTCTATCTCCTTCATGGCTTCGGCAATGATCTTTTTCTCAGCATCTTTTACAACCTTGCCCTTCAGAGTATGTTCCAATAAAACCCTGAGACCAACCCGGCTCCGTGTCTTTCCCCTTCTTGAACCATACTCCGCGTAAGCCCTGTAAATCTTTGTGTCCATATGGTATTGTTCTTTACTAACACTCCGCACCTCCCCTGCCATCTGATCTTGCTCCTCCTCGAGCCTTCTGAGGTGGTTCTTCGCCATAGAGAATTCTTCAGACAGATGAGCAAATTGGCTTGAGAGAGCTTCTTTGAACATGTATGTCATCTTGGCCATGAGCATTGAGCTCATCTCCTCAACAGCGTTTTTCACCAGCATCTCACTCTTCTCTACCAATCTTGCTTCTAGAATTTGAGTCTGCTCCTGATGCTTATGCTTCAGCTCTGCATTAAGCTCAGCCTTGACCCCCTCCATCTTTTCTTCTAATTTTCCTTCAATGGAGGTCACCTTTGTGCATCGAGTATCCCGAAGCCGCACGATTATAGAAGAACTCAAGTTATCAATCTTCTGTGCTTGGTTGACCAATGCCTCCTCGGTCTGAGCAACTTTGGTCAGGATCGGCTCAACCTTCTCCATCTTTACCATCAGCGGGGTGAGATCAATCTCAGGAGCATATCGATTGGGTCCCGACTTCGAGTTGGTTTTTTCTTCCCGAAGTCTCGATCCAACTCGAGCTTCCAGTTTGAATCGGGCTTCAGACTTCCCTGAGTCCGGATTCACCCTGAGCTTGGGTGTCCACCTGAGCCTTAGTCTGCATATCAGACATTACAGATTTAAAGGTAGGAACTTCAGTAATCATAGCATAATTATTAATAGTGCCAAAAGTTACCTGAAGGCTAACTTCAGTCTGAGGATGTTCGACAATGAAAACATCAAGATCGATTGAGTCTTTCTCCTTCTGAGATTGACTCTCATTATACCCTTGTTGGTCCCCATCCCGAGATTTGTCTTTGGAGCTCGGGGAACCAACTTCAAAGAATCCTCTCAAAGAACCTTCCTCTTCACAAGCTCATCAAAGTCCGAGATTTTCATCCCGAAGCTTGGTTTTTCCAATCTCGAGAATTCAGTGAGAAAAGCTGTCTCCTCGTTCCACCAGTCTTCCCCTCTGAATGAAGCAATATTGAGCATCTCCGGAAGAGTCTGGTTGAGGATGTAGACCGTTGACCTCAATCTGAAGAAGATGTCTAGAAGGTCAGGGAATGAGCTCACCGGGTAGCGGTCAAGATGAACCGCCCCTTGCTTCGCCGTTCGGTCTCTTCAACTTCACCTTTCTTGAGCATTGGGCTCTCGTGTTCCGGTTGGAAACTCACTGTGAAAGATTGACTAATGAAATTCATTCAGAGCTCATCAAAATTCATCGGCTCGAGGCTCAAAGAACTCGAGGTTTGGGCATGCTACTCCTCGCTTTGAATCGACTTGGTTCTCGAGGTCCGAGCCGGCTCCTCCTCAATTAGAATTTCGCTTTGCTCGAGAACCGAAATGCACTTCCTCGGAGGGAATCAACATTTTCTCGAGGTCCGAAAGCAGTGCTTCCTCGCCAGAATCAGACTTGCTGTTCGAGGTTTGAGGTCCTTGAAAATTTCTTGAGAGAACTTATCGTAATCCAAGCGACGCCTCAATAACCTCGAGAAGACTTGCTCCTCGCTTTGATCCTCGTGGTTTTGAGATAGCCGAGCCAATACAAGTAAGGGCGATTTCGAGCAGCTTTGGCTCTCAGTCAATCTCCCCGATCTCACTTTCTCATCATCATCATCGAGAACCACCATTCTTTTTTTGCTTGTGGAGCAAGGGTTTTCGCTTCTTCAATTTCTCACCCTGCTCCTTCTTGGCATCCAACAAGACACCCCCGGTTTGTTGGCTTTCTTCAAAGAAGAACGGCAAATCGGTGATTCCACTTTCTTCTTTTCTTTCCTCTAATCGCCCTTTTTTGCAAAGAATGGGCTTGAACATTTCTTTGGACTTAGAAAATGGAGTAGATTTGGAAAAGATATCCTCCTCCTCTCGGCACATCTCCAAAATAAAAGCTATTTTGGTGGCATGGAGGATCCTGCCTTTGATAGAGCAATGATCCAATGATTCCTCTATAATCAGTATGACTTACTGATTTGCCTTCAGAATTAGGATCCATCTTGTAGTTAGTATTCATAGGAATTCTAACTGCATTGCAATTCTGTACACCATACTTGGTAATCAGATCCCTGGTGTACTTTACCTGGTTGATGAAGATTCCTTCCTTTGATTGTTTCACTTGAAGACCTAGAAAGAAATTCATCCCTCCCATCATTGACATCTCAAACTTGCCTTTCATCAGTGTTGAAAACTTTTCGCACAACTGATGGTTTGGAGATCCAAAAATGATGTCATCAACATATATCCGAACCAAAGAAGATATCTTCCCCATCTTCTATCCCGAACAGAGTTCTATCAACAGCCTTTGACAAAACCATGGTCAAGAAGAAACCGAGAAAGAGTATCATACCATGCTCGGTGCTTGCTTAAGACCATACAAGGCATTTCGAGCACAGAAACTTGGTCATTCTGCTTTTTGAAACCGTGAGGTTGTTCTACATAAACCTCTTCTTTAAGCACACCGCTCGAAATGCACTTTTCACATCCATTTGATAGACTCGTGAACTTGATGTGGGCAAGATATGTAAGAAACAATCGATGGCTTCTAGTCTTGCAACCGGTGCAAAGGTTTCATCATAAGCCAAGCCTTCTTCTTGGGAATAACCTTGTGCAACTAAATTTGCCTTGTTTCTTACAATGTTGTTGTTTTCATCTCTTTTTATTCTTAAATACCCACTTGGTTCCAATGACATTGTGCCTTTTCGTGTCTATCCACTAGCTCCCATACTTCATTTCTTGAGAATTGATTCAAATTCTCTTGCATAGCAAAGAATCCAATGAGAATCTTGTAGAGCTTCACCAATCTCAAGAGACTCTTTCTCCGATAGGAAGCAATGTATAGTGCACTCTCACCATGGAACCTTCTTGTTTTGACACCTTCGCTAGATCACCCACAATCTGACTTGTAGGATGACTATCTAACCATCTTCTTCTAGATGTTCCCCTTCAATAGTATCCTCAACATTTAAAATGTTAGGTTCGGGCTAATTCAAGAAACTCAGGGAACAACAGAAAGAGAAAGGGAATCATCTTCCTCGTGGAAATTCCATTCGTAACATTGTCAGAGACATTTGTTCCCTTTGGTTGATAGATTCAGAATTTGCCTCACTTTGTGACCACATCTTCATTGGCATCACATACCCGAGTCCGAACTCGGTGTCCGCTCAGATTGGTCACCTTCAGCAGGTTGGTTTTTCCTTCAAAGAAGACTTTCCATCCCGAGTCTCACCATCCCGAAGTTCCATCCCGAATTTCTTTATTCGAGTCCGAGTCACCCAATCATAGATGGTGACCGACTTCTTCTTTTTCGTGTTCAATGGATGTTTTGTCATTCTTTTTCAAAGCTTAATCTGGTGATTCTCTTGGTCGGGTTCTTACGCATCATGTTCCGGTTTCTTCAACACAAGTAGATTCATCAAAAATAACATGAGGTGTTTCCTCCGTAACAAAGAGTCCTACAGGTTGTAAACTCGAAAGCTTTATCGACTTCGAAATATCCTAAGAATATTCCTTCATCGCCTTTTACTATCAAATGTTTTCAACCGATCTTTACCATTATTGTGTATGAAACACTTGCAACCAAACACACGAAAAGAAAGAAATAAGAGGCTTCCTTTCATTCCAAAGCTCATAGATGTTTTGCCTCGACTCTTAGTCAAGATGGATCTGTTTCCGAGAATAGCATGCAATGTTGATGACTTTCAAATTTCAAAAAATCTTTTAGAATATCGACTTCAAATATCATTGTCCTTGCAACTTCTTTCGTAGTCCTCGCTTCCTTCTTTTCAAGAACACCATTTTGTTGAGCGGTCCTTGCAAATCGATGTTTCATGAGAAATTCCATTTGTCTTTGCAAATAATCGATATAATATGATTTATAAATTCGGGCCCTTTGTCGATCCGATTTTGACCACACTCGATTTTTCTCAATCTTTGAGCCTTTTCGCATCTGTGTGACTTTATATCCGAGTCTCTTTCTTCGAAAAGAATATGACCCAAGTATATCTTGAGTAGTCATCAACTACTACTAGTGTGTATTTCTTGCCATTGGTGCTCACCGGTGTTATTGGACCAAAAGATCCATATGCAACAAACCGGTATTCTTTCAAAAGAGAAACTTCTACTTTGCTTTTAAATGATGCTCTAATTTGTTTTCCTTTTTGCACGATCACAAATATGTTCCCTTCATCGAACACTTCATTAGGAAACCCTCTCACAAGAGCTAATCTTGCAAGTTTATTCGTGGTTTTGAAATTCAGTGATTCATTCTTTTATGCCATAACCAACCGGGTATCTGTGGAACTTTTTTGCAACCAAACATGTATCTTTAGGAGTTGAACTCCAATCGAAGAAGATACACATTTCCTTTTCTAGTACCAAAAGAATACTTTCTCGTGAGATATCATCTTTCACATAACATAAGTTCTTAGAGAACTCAACATTAAAACCCTTATCACAATTGGCTTATTGAAAACAAGTTATGCTTCAATCCAGCTTACATATGAAACACCATGGATATGAATCGAGTCGATTTCCAAAGTTCCATATCCTTCACCGTCCCTTCGAGTTATCTCCAAAAGTGATCCGAGGGCCTCTTTGTTTCAACATAGTCAATGAGTATCTTCTTGAATCTGTCATATGTCTTGAGCATCCACCGTCAAGATACCATACATCGAGGGCTTTTTTCATCTCTACTCATCGGTGCTATGTGATCTTCAATCACCAAGGCCCTTTGTTTTCCTCCCTAAAAACAGATCAATTTTAGGTACCCAATTTGTGTAGGGTCCTACAAGGTTAAGTCAGTACCTTCGAATCCAAATCACCTAACAACTCTAATCACTTTAGAGTGGCCGATCTGTCTTCTATAAACATCTACATACACATTTACTACTCGGGTGCCTTTAGCGCTTTTCACAGATGATAGTGCTAATTTTTAAAGATGAACATGGGCTTTTTGAATTTTTCTTTGGTTCAGGCCCTTTTGTTCATTTGCTTTGGCTTCTGTCTTGGTGGTCTAAATCTTTGTTGACTTCGGGTTCGTGTAACCTTTACCCTTAGGCAAGTGGGGTTCAGTTGCTGTCTTCAAATTTGGGTCTTTCAAGATCTTTGAGGACTTGGTCTCTTCAATTGAGAATGTCTCTGCTTGAGTGTTTCTCTTCCGAAGATCCCTCCGATGGTTCAATCTGATCCTTTCGTGTTTACATTCTTAGCCCGAGGCTTTGAAGTACTTTCCTCGAATTTTTCAAACCGAGTGCTCGTGGTTTTCTAGCCTTCACCGAGGTTTGGGCTTTCCTACCGATCATTCAGTTTTTATCAAACCATGGGTCCTTTTCCCTTGTCTACAACCTTGGGCATTTCTTTAGTTTGAAAGTGGGTGCCAATCGGTTTTACAAAGATTGTCTTCTTGCTACTTGATGCAAAGATTCGGATGACCTTGTGAGGTTCCCCGAATGTATCCCATCCAGATTTTATAGTGACAGATCTCTCGGTAACTCAATTTCATCTATTACTTTAGATGCAGATTCAATAGAGTTAACTTCTTCCTCGCACTATCCTCACATTTCAGAGTTTCACGCTTCTCGAGAGAGGTTATTGAACTTAGTTACGATCAAATTGAATCTCTTCAAAAGATTTCTCTAGCTTTTTCGTTAGGGGTCACTATCAACTTCTCTTTCTCTACGAGAGTTGTACTTTCGAACATCCATTCATCAAGAGCTCCCATTAATTGAGAAGTGATTTGAGTTTTGCTAGAGTCTTTCCACTTAAGTTTTTTCAAATCTCGATTCGTGATTCTCGCTCTTGAGTTTCATTTAGCGATTCTTGTAAAAACAAATAGTCCTTCATTAAACTCTCAAAAGAATCCATCGATCAAAATGACTTGTTTACTTGAACTTGACAACTCTTGTGCTAGTGTAGGAGCAACAAATGAGAAAAGAAGAGTTTACCTCCTCAATAGCCATCGACAAATGTCATCACTTTCACTTTCTGGAGAATATTTCATCTAAAGAGCTAGATCCTCCTCATAATGTTCTTCTTCTGCAACCATGGCTTTTCTGTTGGAGAACTTCTTGTCTCTTTTTGCCCGTCTTTCTCTTCTCTCCTTAGCACTCAGGTCATGACAATCATACTGGAAGTGACCATTCTTTTGGCAATTGTAGCATCTGTTGGCATCATCATCCTGATCACTTTCTTCTTTGGACTTGGAGTCCTTTCTTTTGGATGAAGATCCCTCAGCTTTCGTGTCCTTCTTCTTCTCGGTTGATCCGTCCTCGGTTTTTTTTGGTACCGTGATTCTCGTAAATAGTTTTTGTATTTTCCATATCGATTATTAAGTCTTTCAAACCTCCTTGCCATCGATTATAGCTTATCCTCAAGCTCATCCCGATTTTTTAGCAAGGGAGTTCTCGAACTCTCTAGTTTTTACGGGTTTTTATCCTTGGCCTTAAAAGCCACATTCTTACTAGATGATGAATCATCTTTGCTGTCAGCCTTTTTAGATTTCTTATTAATTACGAACTCATAGGCCTTCAGCTCAGAGAAGACTTGTTGGTATGGCATTGAATTAATGTTTTTGGTGTTTTCAATCACCACCGCATGTATATCCCATTTCTTAGAAAGACCTCTAGAATTTTCAATGCAACTTCTCTCTCGGGATATTTCTTACCAAGTGCATTTAGATCATTCATAATGCTAGTGAATCGACTTCCAATTTGTCTATAGATTCACCTTCATCCATTTCAAAACTATCAAACTTTCCAATTGCAAATCGAAAGTTTGTTTTCCTTGATATGATCTCATGCCTTGGCACATTACACCTAGTGTATCCCAAATTTCTTTTTGGCAAGATACGGTGAGAGATCATTCCCATCACACCGGCCATCAATTGTCTTTGTATAGTGTGTCTTTAGCAATATAGTCTAGATTGACTAACTTCCTCTCCTCGAGTCAGGTTGGTCATCGACTTAGGAAATTTCGCTCTAGGATCGTTTCTCTCATTTTTTCATTCCTCCGATTCACCACAAAGAAATTGGAATGGCCCTTCAGAGACCACTCTCCACATCGCTCATGTTTAGAATACGGTGAGCCTGCATTCTCGATCTCCATAAATCATAGTTCTCCAATTGAGAACATGGGAAGTTTTTGAAGACATTTTATCCGAGTCTTTTAAGAATTCAAAGAAATATGATCGATTCCTGGATAGACCACAAGTATTTTTAGAAAATAAAACTTTTTGGTCAACAAAGCCAGGGTCAAGTTGAACCACCGCTCCGATACCACTTGTTGGTCCCGGTGAAAACGAGTCTTACACGTATGGGGGAATACACGTGTTCAAGAGTTTTTAAAACTTTTCTTCGAGGTCACTTGGGGTCGTCAGTTCCGATGATTTGGTCCCGAAAGCATAAATCGCCTCGAGTGAAAGTCTATCCGAGAGATGTGATCCCGAAATGCTTTCAGATACCTCGATAATCCCAACCGAAGTCCCGAAGCTAGAGATCCCGAGTTGCTTGGATCGATATATTAACTTATCAAACCCTCGTAAGAGTAAGTTCGGTTTGGTAACTATCCGTTTCTAGCTACTCGGATGTGCGGAATGGTTGGCCCTTAGTTTATACTCTTTTTAAGCTTTTGCTGAAAACCTTCCTTTAATGGAATAGTGATTAGGTTGTGATTCAATTTATATGCAACTTCCAGTGGATTGATTCCAACCGAAATATCGGTGAAAATATGCTTTCAAGACAAAGTAATGCAAATGATAAATCAAGCAAAAAAATGTAAGCAAAGAACACATCAAATTATAGTGGTTCGTAGACTCAAGCTCCTACGCCCACTCTCCCCGATCTTTTCAGAGAAATTCACTAATCACTTCCTAAGGCTTTACGACTACCTCTTGTAGTTTACTAACCTTTCTAATTTTGAGCTTTCACTACCTCGTAGTTTTACTAACTCAAAACTCACACAAGCTTTCGCCTATCCAAGATAGATTACTCACTTCTCCTCTAGAGCTTTTCGACTACCTCAATGTAGTTTACTTACTCTTTACAACTCCAATCTCACCAACAATCACACTCAAACTACCTTACAAAAAGAGTTTGGGGTTTCTTGGTTGGTTTCAACTAGGATGAGATATCCTTTTACAATAAAGAACAATGCAAAGGATAGGATATCTCACTAAAGCTTTGATATATCTTATCAAGCTAGGCTTAGTGGAATGAGCTCTCTTTCGATTTAAAGCACTTGGAAAATTCTCCGTTTTTGAAGTGCTTCAACTCTTAATAATAAGTTTGAGCTCTTGAGTTGCTTACAAATTTCATAACCTTTTAATGTAGAAGGTCTAAGTATTTATAGGCATACACCAAGGTCACTCTTGAAAAACTATCACGTTGGAGAGATAAACCATTGAGTTTCCTCTTATGGTGTGTGAAAGCTGACTATATTTAGGGTTTGACACTCCTTTCCTGTTTTAGGCAATAGCCTTTCATGTTACCAGATCTTCACTTTTTGCGATCACGGAACTTAGTACTTGACATCTTTTTAAAGGTGACACAACTCAACATTTGTCGGTTACAATCTCTGAGTATATAACCTTAACAACACTTGTCTTCCTCTTTTTGACTTTTGTCTCCGGTTTTAAAGGTAACAACTCATGACTCTTTTTGGTTACAATCTCTGAGTTGATATAACTGCTTCGGAAACATTTGATTTATCTTGAGCATTGAGTATATTCTTTGAGAGTCTTGATGAGTCACATGCATGATGTGCCCGATCTTGATTCTTGATCTTACATCTTTACGAGTCTTGATCTTGAAATGTGAGGGTCTTCACGAGTCTTGTGTCTTACGAGTCTTCCGATATCTGGCCGATATCTCGAGTCTTCATCTTTGATCTTGATTCTTTAATTTCACTCACAAGTCTTGATATCCTTAGTTTCCTGCTGAGTCTTAAAGCTTTCCAGGTTTCATCTTCCAGTTTATGGCTTCTTGAGTTCTTGGAGAATCTCGAGATCACAACGATCTATACTCTACTTGGCCATATTTTGCAGAGATAACATCACGAATACTCCTAAAAGCGAATCTGACTCAACCTATCGAATTATCTGAACATGTCATACTAGGGTTTTGGGATCTAATCAAAATCATATCTTTAATAAATTAAAATCTACAACCGGAAATCGGATCATGTTT